>OX421365.1:21939465-24416965 GCA_949126905.1 Amorpha juglandis
TTTTTGCACTAAAATCTATTGAATAAAATGTCACAGCTGACGATGTAATTATAAAACACAAACGCTTAAGAAGGGCAACTCCATACATATGAAAATACGTTTCAGGCTCACAAAGACGCTCTTGACACATTACCTGAAAAAGTTGCGACAGTATTACTTTGTTAATTGATAAAACGTAAAAAAATTGTGTTTGCGAGGAGTACGTAACGTTATTCAACAATAAATAGGTATCACAAATTTGACTAAATACAAATAATCATTGCAAAAGTTACAAGATTCTATTTTACTTAGGATTTTATTACATTTCATAGGGTAATCTAATATTTATTTCTATTCCTAAATTACTATTTTGAGCCGTCATTTCCAAAATAGTTTTTAACTTATCTAATGCGCCGTTTGCCTTCTGTACGCTTGGCGTTTTTATAAATCGGGTACAATGACCTTGATGGTATAATAAATGCACACAAATAAACTATTATCGGGACTCTTTTCGCATTAGAGTAAATACAATAGCTGTCACTTTCTCCCAATAACACGTGTAACATTAGTGCTGGATTCATTGCTATTCATGCGTTGCAATCTTCTGTTAATCGATCCTTCAAATCGAACTTAATCTTAACCTTACGATTATTTAATGTCGCTAGATATAGTCGCTAGGTTTCAATTAATATTGATACATTATAGGTTTAATAAGTTTCTTGAAATGTTTTTAGTGAAGAATATTTATGACGATTATTATAGCGTAAAGGCAAAATATTTCGTGTGATGGCCTATCATTTACGTGGGCTCATGTCGCGATATCAATTAAGCTTGGAAATGCATGCCAAACCACCCGTACAAGTTACCTAAGCAGCACCATAATTATACACATAATTCACGTATCGTTAAGTAAAATACAAATTCATAATAAAATACATGTTTTCGAACCGTAGTACTTACATACATTTTTGAACCAATACCTCATCGGTCTCAGCCTGCAATGTACTACTACATTGCTGCTACATCAATGAGATTATCGATATGTTTATCGCAATTCCAAGAATCGGTATTTTTTATTCGATCATAGATTCGCGGATCGAATCATACATAATCACATTAGGACAACACTAAAATGTATCATTTAGGCATTCCTTATTCCTTGGTATGCGTGCATTCAATACGGACTTATACCTACACTCACAAGTTTAAAACAAACTAGGTATTCTTAGTTCGCTTCGGGTCGTTTCGTTTGATGTGCACGTATTTTTTTCAAACCGCCATTTTGCTCAGTATTTAGTTTTTATTAGTAATTAATGATGATTAATTTGAAATATGTACCATATTTCGTAATTTTTATTAGTGCGGCGATCTTGGTGAAATTGATACTGTTTTCACAAACGTTTGTGTAATGTTTTAAGTGTGTAATAATTATTCGTATTGAAGTGAAATTGACACTACCGGTTTATCAAGTTTAGAATAATGCCTAAGTGTTTGTGTTAAGTACATACTACATGTATACTGAAGTATAAACATGGTATCATGGTATTATGTATAATTGTACATGTCCAAGACTTGCACACGAGGGGGTTCCCGCATGCCGTATTTGTCGATTTAGTAAATATTCTACATCATTTAAGACGTTAACCTACATTGCAGCATTATGTAGGCCGCGCTAGTATTTAATAAAAGTTGTTCGGAAATTGAGAAATTAACTGCGCGCTACAGATTTTAATGTAGGTGACTTCTTTAGAAATCTGAGGGAGACAATAACATTTTATAGAGTTTTATTAAAAATTAAGTTTACTTCCGGCTCAGCGATACTGCACTACTACACTGTCGTTTATTTGCTGCTTTTGATAAATTATAAGCTATTACTTTACATCCGGGGCGCAATCTTACGGGCAGGATCTGAATTAATATTATTCGCCGTAGTTGCTTATGCATGTATCTAATGGTAATGTATGTGTGTGTGTCTCATTCATTCGATGACGGGTGTGTAGTGTGTACTGTGTACGATGTGTTGAGTTGTATATGTGTGTGCGCGCGTATACAGACTGTTTAAAATTAATCTAATGTTAATGGCATTTAATTTGTTAGGAAATATTATTTTTTTATTTTGCCTTTAATAAGAAAGTGTCTTAGCTCAAAGTACTTATATTAACGAACACTGCACATGGTTTCATTTAAGTATAGGGTGTCAAAATGACACTGTATATGATTTATTCATTCGTCACTGCTCACAAATGTTCCCCTTGAATATTGGAAGAAGAAATTGCACGACTGAACATTGTTTACCCTAATTAAACATCAATTAATCATAAAAACTAGATACCTTGATACTTGACTGAGATACTTCATCAGTTTTAAATTTATTTAAATCTTCAATAACATTATCCAGCGTACTGTCTCCACCACTTCCAAGTCGATTATTTCTGTCCGAGACTCGCTCTTCCGAGTCACAGTCGCTGTAACTGTCGGACGTCGAGTAATCACTGTCTCTTCTATGAGCGAATATCTTAAAAAACCCTCCTCTGTCTTTCCAAGACTCATCTTTGACTTCGTTCTTTTTTTTCTTGTGTATTTTGAAAGGCACCTGTTTGAGTTGTCGCTCGACTTTGTGGTATACTTCAGGTGCAGTTTTCCTATAGTTCATGTTATAATCTTCTTCAGTAACTCCGCAGTGGTAAATGAGATAATCTTTCTTTATCTGTTCCAACGCAGAAGGATCTCTCCAATACTTTTGTTCTTTTCTCACTCCTAAACAGAAGTCAAGATCATTAACATCGGAATCGTCTTCGCTTGAATCAGCTTTGTTTAATTGGAAATCTTTTAATTCATATTCGGCAGTTTTTGTCGCTGGTCTCTTCTTCATCAGCATCTTTATTAATAAATTTGTTGATTAAAGGAATTTCGTTATTTTTTTGAATACGGACGCGATAGTTTCTCGCCACTCTATATTAACTTTGTTATTGAATAGTTTTGTAGCAAAATCTTTTTTATAATCCACATTAATCCATTATTTTTTGATAATTTTAATTTCATCATTTTCGTTTCGAACTTTTCGCGTTATGACAGAATTATTATTAACATCTCGATCTCGAGTAAGTAAGTAATTAACGAATGTAGATGATGTAAATAATTTTTTTATTACTTATCGTTCGTTGTAAAACCAAATGAATTTTCGACGAGTAATAGAAGGATAGACAGTTCACGGTATCGAAGTCCGCAGAACACTAGTTAACTTTTACGATTAACATTCAATTGAGCTGATGGCGTGATCGTGGTTACCTGCCATTGGGTGTATGGGTCTACAACTAGTAAATCCAGACCTCTCAATAAATACTATGTTACCCCTGCGTTAATAGCTTCAGGTATTGAAAGAGAGGAGCGGGGGAGGTCACTGTTAGCTAGACGACAGCTAGGTGGTGGTGCTAAGGGCGTGGATACTTTACGGTCATGTAAACAGAGCTAAATGTATCTACGTCAAATGACACGACAAATTGCAACATCCCGCGTCTAATTGGCCTTTCTCCCTTATTAGTCGTATATTTTCCTATTTGGAGGCGAAGTCAAAAACTTTATAGGTCAATAAGACGAGTCCTCTATTTAAATAAAGTAGCACACAGTTTACTTAAATCTGGCACTACATTCGGTTTTATAATTAGTACCGTACAATGTAGTTGGTACAAATTGTTCTACAACGTAAACTATCAAAATAGCGTCATCTAGTATCATTATGACAAACTACTAACTGCTTCGCAATTTAACACCGCCACCTAGCGGCGAGTAGAACCACGAAGACGTTTATCGCTTCTTGAAATATAGAGCTCTATTCCACTATAATATTAGTCGGCTTAATGTGATTTATTGTAGTTTAAGCCCTAATAACGTTTATTTAATATGTTAAATTAGATTTTTAAAATGGTTAGCATTTTTCATTATAAATTCAGTAAACTGTGTTAATATATAATTGTTTCACCAGATGGCGCTTCGCAGAGAAGGCATTCAAACCACATGAGTGAGAGAATAATAGTCGTTTATTGGTCTTAAAATAAAAAATGTTCAAACTGCAACGCCATTTTTTTTAAACAGGAAGCTAATATATGATAGAAACCGACTTGTCCCATGTACGTACATGAGACAAGTCGGTTTGAGTACGACCTGTGTTGCATACGCTACGTAGGGTATTCAACACAGTCGTCATATCTCAAGTTGCGGTATGATAATTAGCTCACCAAAGTTAACCCCTCAAAAATTATTATTTATTAAATAAATAAATGGAGAACAGCGAACAATTAAGAACAAACGATGAACAAATAACTTAATAGAAAAAAAGTCGAAAATAGAAAAAAAAAATTGAGGGGCTAACTTTGGTGAGCTATGATAATTATATTTCTAATTGTTGCGTTTGTGGGCTAAAGGTACCGGACCACACAGACCAGGTACCGGGCCGGGATTTTTTGTGTTTCTGAATTTGTAAATAATGTGTCATATTAAAACGGTCCGAGAGAAATGCGTGCCGGCGACGGAGCGGACGCGGTGCGGAATAGAACGATATTGGACGACATTCGGCCGACGGCGGGCAAGGTGCAGACTTGAGACGGCGCGGGGAGGGCAAAACGAATGCTGTTACAGTGCTGGCCGACTTAAAATCCTACTCAGCTCTAACAGTGTTGCAGAATGAGGTAGACTGGATGAAATTCAATAAACAAAAAACGCTAAACGCAGTTTTAACTCAAGTTAAGAGAGAGGAGAGTTTAGGTTGACCACTAACCATTCGATATAAAATAGATAGAATATGTCATGTTGTATTATTATATATAAATCGTCACTGGAAAGGCAAAAATACTAAAGCGCCGATTTTTAAGCTATACGGTAAAGCGTTTTAAAGTTGTTTTTTTTACGATAAAAATCATATAAATATACCTACTGGATAAGTTTTAGTAAAGATTATGTTTTATTGAATCATATTTTATTCCTAATATCGTTATTATAATTATTTATCGCAAAAACATATTTATTACGCTCTACCGTAAAGTTCACGCATTACCACTTTAGTATTTTTACCTTTCAAGTGAATATATTATTGTCTACTTTGAGTTATAGCTGCACCATTTACGGGCCGTTCCTGTCCCAGCCGCTTCTGTCATCATTAACAAGCATCAGATCACTACCCGAAATATTCGATTACGCCACTATGGCGACCTTGTATGCCATATACGGAGCGTGACTATGGCCTAAAGTATGGGCGAACGGCTGTTTATGGGTGAAATTATTAACACTGCTGTTTCCTCTGTTTCAGCTTGCGTATTAGACATCGGGTAGAGGTACGCTGTAAACAATCTTGTCTACAGCATGAATGGACCGGCTTAACTGGGTTGTTATCTCTGTCAAACAGAAACCCGACGTAAACTGTAAAGTAACAGCTTGCTGCGGAGCGAGATATCCGGAGGCCTAAACTTTCCCTAGGCTTCCTGATCCCTTTATTATCCTTTATTTTTACCCTATATTATTCATGGAGTATATAAAAAAAATATGACAGTACCGCTTACGAAGCTGCGTCATTAAGTTTGAATAAAGAATCTTCAATTATATACATACATACATACTCGTTTTCTCATTATAATATATTAGGGTTAGGGTTGCTAGATGGTCGGGAATTGTGTGGATTCTCCTCATATTTTAAGCGAATCCCGATAAAATATAAAAATTCCCCGACAGCCAGCTGCTTCTCGTAAAGTTCTATACATAATGTTATAATTTGAACTATTATAGTAATTGTGCGTGTCAATGTCAAGGTCTTTCGGTTGGCTGTTGATTTTTAAAATAACGAATAATATTTTTATTTCTTATATTTATTTCTTCCGGCAACAAATAAAATATCGACAAATAGAAATTTTGTGCAGATATTTCTGTCTTCTGATCTCGCGGCCCTCGCGCCTATGTTACACGACAAACTATCTCCTTCTAATTGTGGGAACCCCAAAACATAACCTAACCTAACCCGCCAGTCGCTACTGCCTCGCTCGCAACTTATGAAATTACAAACTCAATGAATCAGTATTTTTTGTTTACACAAACGTAGCGACGCCGGCGTGTGTTTTCAGTTGCCGTAGCATTGTAGATACGTACACAGCTTATTAAGACAGTTGCCACATGAATCATCCATTAACACTTATATTTATTTACCTACAAGTGTCCTTCACACGGTATGAAATTGACATTTTATTTAATCGATATAAAATTATGAGTCATTGTGTGCAGTTCTTTATTTGTATTAGTGAGTTAAGGATGAAATTGCTGTGGGAAAATTGGTTTCTTTAATTTTTAACAAGCAAGAACGTATTGCGTACATTAATATTGTTGTTTCCGTTTCAAGGTCATTGAAGCCACAGGAATTACTGGACCATATGACACTTAACGTCGTATATATCGGGGTGACGAGCTTCACTTTCAATGTCGTGCAGTACTTTTTAATTCAAGGCTCTGTATGGCGTTGCTTATGATTATAGGCTGGCGTGGCGCTTACCATCAGGAGAGCGACCTGCCGTTACGTCATTCAAACCATTAAAATAAATTTAAATACAGTTCTATAATTGTAGGAACGTACTTCGGCAACCTTCGTTTGTTATAATTTAGTATTATTTATACAAGGAAATCCTGTCCTTCCGCGCCTGGGCAAGCGGCCAGAGGTAAATAAGTACATGAGGGTTGTGGCGTGAATTGTGACGGTGCGATTTACTCTTATTTCAATTTGTTTCCTACACTTGTTTAAAGTTTTGTTTGTTGTGTTATCCACAGACATTTGTTTCTGGTCTGGGTGTTGTGGGACCGCAAATTCCATGTAGTTCCGAATACCCACGATACAGGGTCACCTAGTGTGGGGTCAGGACTATGTGTGTGACTGTTGGGTGTATTTATTAATTGTTGTTTTCTCATAAAAAAGTATAAAATAAGACTTACGTAAGTCTTCCTCAATTAGTAAGTTAGTACAAGTTTATAAACCGATTATGAAATATTCCAAGCAATTTGGCACAAACACTACTTTTCAGACTAGAGAGCTCTCGGGTAAATTCGTAACGAGCCAAATCGGGTGATAATGTTAGTGTGAAATTTAACATTGTTACTTTATTTTGAGGGAGTAGGCAGATGTGTAGAGTCTTTTTTACTGATAGATAGAGTCGGCTGATTTCAGCTGCACCGGACTTTTGGGTGGCTCTCAACCATTACATTTAAGCGGGCACCCCCTGTGGGGTACGAACCTCGGCTCAGGACGGTCGTTGGGCAGATACATCTGCGATTATTGATATTGGGGGGGTTTTAGAAACTCATCATCATCATCTGCTCGCGGGCCGGTACTTGGGGCAGTGGGGAACGCGGCGAGGTCCTCGGCGGTGAGAACAGAACATTGGTCGTGTGGAGTGTTGGTGTCGTCTATCTTCCTCTGATGGCCAAAGTGTTCTCATCGTCTGGTGTAAAGAGTCCTTCCGCAGTTCTGTACTAACTACTCGAAAACACGACACGACGTTTCTCTAAAACTGGTTTCTCAATGGCTGATCAACATTCAACTAACAGGACTTTGATTTTGACTGTGCTGTCAAATCAATTTGAGTTTCTGAAACTTTATTTAGTGAAAAATGTATTATTCTCTGATTTAATTTGTGAACAATTGGTTGTTAGTAATTGATACACCATTCGACGACAGAACTATCTGTGGATCTTCTAGAAACTCAAAATAGCGTTTGAGATACGATTTTTTCATATTAGTTTGAAAGCCTTGTTAACTAACAGGTGTGTTTAATCAAAAACGTTGACCAGAAACTCAATTTTGACTTGAAATGAGATTTGATAGGTGATTAGTTAATTTCGACATTTGATTCGTCTGTTATTTGACAAGTGTCCCCTCCATCAGATTTGAATGAATTCTAAATTTATTTTAGACGAATAAATGAAATTCTTTCTTCAATAGGTTTTGGGTAACGTAACTTATTGATTGAGGTAATAAAAAAATCAAGTCAACTACCCCTATTACAACTTGTGTTTGAGGTTAGTCATTCGACAAGTCACGCAAGGGTTGTTCGGGGCTGGAAATCGTGCGTGGTCTGGCGATAGGCTCGCCCACTGTCACATAATGTGATGAAATAAATTCGCCGAAACGTGGGTGTAGCACTAGTTGCATTTCTCCCTACCGCTTTGGGGAATACTTCAAACTCCTCCCTAACCTTCTATCTGATTAATTTAGTTACGGGACAACGACATTTAGGCATTCCCAGAGACTCGCCGAACTTCACTGCTCGGTGTCAACAAAAATGCGTGCCACTGTTGATCCTGGTGCACAGGAGTTACAGTGGCGGGTGTGTAGGCGGGATAGTCTCTACCGCTTCGGGGATACAGCAGAGAGACAGAGCTTACTACACTTATAGTGGTTTTTAAATTTTTATAGAACTTATCGCTGGTGGTAGGATATTCGTATCCGCCTAGATAGTGACCACCGTGCACTGGTGTTAAAACCTGTCATAGTGACCCATCTTCTGTGGGTCGCGTTCCAGGGTCAGCCAGTGTATATCCGGTTCTCCCGAGGGGGCTTGCTCCATCTCCCTATCCCTTTCCCTTCCCTAATTCCTTCCTTACTCTGCTCATGGTAGGATATTCGTATCCAACCGGATAGCGACCACAATACACGGTGTTAAGACCCGCCATAGTGACCTACCATGTGTGGGTCGCGTTTCGGAGTTAGCCAGTGTATATCCGTTTCTCTCGAGAAAGCTTGCCTTACCTACCTTTCCCATCCTTTATACCTTATCCCTTTGGCCCTGGGATGAGATACCGCAGGGGTCGCCGGTATTCCGTTAGCAAGGTCATCCCAAGGGTAAAAAAAAAATAGAACGTATGAAATTAAACTGACTTCCACCATAACATAATGGTATCATAATTTAAAAAGACATGTGTTGCCAGGCTAAAAGTATTAGCCGCTCCTTTGGTAATTCATTAAGCGTTTTTCGACACGGCACGCGCTCCTAGCGTGACCGCCGACGATCGTTAATTTCTACTACGGGTATACCACGAGACATTAAAAAATACCATCATGCAATACGTAGGTGGCATTTATAATCGTATATATATTTAATATTTTGTGGTATAGTTTGCCGGCACACGTGTTCCCTCCATCTTATAATATAGAGTCCTTTAAACGGAGTGTGAAGAAGCAGTTAGGCAGGCCGCCATGATCTTGCCGACCTACGATGGACACATTGTTTGTCGTTGAAACATTAAACTTTGAATTACAAAGCACTGCGCGGCACTGAACTGCGTTTGTCACCCCGAGACACAAGATCTTAAGTCTCATAATGCCCAGTAATTTCACTGGCTTCAATGTCTTTCAATCCGAAACACAACAGTGCTTACACACAGTTGCTTAGCGCCAGAAATAGACAAAGCGGTGGTACCAACCCAGACGGCCTTTCGCATCCGAGGGACCTACCTACCTACCTTGTAAATATTTTTTCTATCAAAACAGTCCAAATATACGTGTAATTCCCCAATAGACTTTGTAGGTGTTCCGAAATGTTACATTTAATTAATAACATAATTAGCAATTAGGGATCAATGGTATTCGTAAGTTAAATATTTTGTACATAACCTCGGCAGGCCGGTTAATTAAGGTTACATTAATATTAATTGGCAACATTTGCATAATAAGTGTTGATTTCATGTAATTTTTATCGAACATTTTTTGGAAGTAAAGCTGAATGTTATACATACACACTTACGCCTGTTATTCCCAAAGGGGTAGGCAGAGGTGTAACCAGTACACCCACATTTCGCCGAGCGTATCTCCGTCCCATGATGTGATAGGGGGCGAGCCTATCGCCATGCCGGGCACAATTCCAGTTAGTGCGGAGTTTCCGGTTGGGGCGAGTATAGGGGTACATCCTTGTGTCCTTGTGCCTGCATCGGTAAACTGCCTATCCTGTCGCATGTCGCCCCTCGGTTTGCTTCTTCCCTCTTCGGGGTGTTAAGAAGCATTTATACAGGCCGGCATGATTTTGATGGTTACTGATAAACTCAATGTTTGCCGGTGGTCGCTGGTATTTTTGCACTGCGCTTACCATCAGGTATAGTTACTTTGGCATGCTCGGATAAAAAAAAACTACGAAATTAATACCCTTTTTAATTAAATATCATAGAATTGAATTATGTCATCATCATCAGCCACAGGACGTCCGCTGCTGAACATAGGCCTCCCCCAAAGATTTCCAGACCGACCTGTTGGAAGCGGCCTGCATCCAGCGACTTCCCGCGACCTTTATCAGGTCGTCTGGCCACCTTGTAGGCGGACGTCAAACGCTGCGCTTGCCAGTACGTGGCCTCCATTTCAGAACCTTTCTGCCCCACTAATTAATTATGTTCTCAGTAATTATTAATCAATAAAATAAAATTAGCAGAATACAGAACTCCATAGAACATAATTCCACAAAGGTTTTAAAGTTTTAATGACGTAACAGTATAGTCGTTGCAATTAGTTTACAAAGGCCGGCGTAAAGCGTATCATATTGTTCCATAACTTCTCGTAACCTTTGCAAGTTTGCAAACCTTTAAACTTTTGATGAGATATCTTAAAGAATGAGCCAGTGTATATCCTGTTCTCCCGAGAGGCTTACGACGTGACTTGATGGTTGGTTGAGGCGGGTAAGCGGGTATATCCTTGTAACCCTGTGCCTGCATCTGTCATCCGCCTGTTCTTCGCAGGCTTCTCTATTTGATTCTTCCCTCTTCGGAGTGTACAGAAGCATTTATACAGGTCGGCATAGTTCTGGTGACTACCGATAAACTCATTGTTTGTCGATGGTCGATGGATTTTTTGGACTGCACTACGCTTACCATTAGGTGTAGTGCAGTCGCTTTGCAGTGCTCCGATAAAAAAAGATTTGGTAATGGTATATCTGTGTAGGAGGTATGATGCCCTAGATAGACCTACATAATACCCCTCTTTTTATGTCCGGGGTTAAAAAATATACCTTTATAAATTATTACCTATGGTTAACTAGTCTATACCTTTACAAATTATTTCTAGTTTCTGCCAAGTTAAAGAGAAGATTAAAATGAAATATGTTTGCTTTGTTCTAACTAAATTAAAAAAGGAAAACTTGGATCATTTGCGGTTTAATAACACGTAGTTGATCCGTTTAACTATCACTACATTACACTGTGTTTGTTCAAAATTAAGTTATGTGTTTACAATACCTTGTGTTCAGATCCCGAGATAAATCTTTATTAATTGTAACAAATGTGAACTTGGTTGTTTGGCTTGTTTGTTTCCTTCACTGTTAAAGCAAGCGATAATTAACAATTAATATACACGTGACTTAGAAAATTCAGAGGTATATGCTCTTGGGGCTGGTTTCGAACCTGCGACTTTTGTCTCGACAGTCCGTACCACTCCCCGCTGCTGTTTTTTTATTTATTATATTAATAATAAGTGTTCACAGCCTCCGTGGCGCAGTTAAACCAAGAGTGGCGTTACTAAAATTCGCGATGACAATGTAAATTTACTTTAAATTGATATTGAGTCGCGGTGCGCATAAATTACATATGTAAACACATATTATGCATAACGCTATAGGGTAATTGACTATGTATGTTTAATTTTATACATTATTTTATATGCATTGGACAATAAGACGTTAAAAACAACTATTTTGCGAAACCAGAATGAAAATAGGGTAAAAATTTACGTGCAGTTCATGTTTCAAATATTGCTATGATCATAAGTGGGCGTGTAGTGGGAAAATCGCACCATCTCCCTCGCACGCGTGCATCGTAATGGTGACACTTGTCTTGTGACGTAACATGCCATGTCGTGCATCCTTTTCCCGTCATTGGACAGCTATTTCTTTTAGCAGATTTAAATGGCTTGTAATTAATTTATTTTTGACTACATTTATATATTTTTTTGATAATAGAATTCGGAAAATGTAATTTATTAGAATAATAAAAAATACTAATCAAATACTCTATTATACATATGTTAGACATATTAAAATTACTAAGCATTATGAGATTTAACATCTTGTTTCTCTGGGTGACGAGCGCAGTTCAGTGTCATGTAGTGTTGTGTAATTCAAAGTTCTGTGTGGTGTTGCTTCTATTTATGGGCAGGCATGGCGCTTACAATCAGGCGAGCGCCTTACTCGTCTCGTCATTTAACCAAATAAAAAAATATTATGCATGAGAAAAGGAAACTGTCACACCAACATTGGGTATCAGTAATTGACAATGCATTCTAAACTTGAATACATACGACCAGGCATGCATAATACAGCTGCAGTTTACATTAGGCCCGGATACCACCGATCAAAAGCTGTCTGGCCGTTGAACAAACAAACAGAAATGATTGGCACACGCTATCAGTTATGCTTGGAGTGCAGACTGACAAGCGGTTTGTCATAGGAAAATTCTTTATGTCACATACATACACACTCATAATACCTCGTAAGGCTAAGCAGAGACTATTGAGTAGCACAAGCCACTATCGTGACACCAGTTTCGCCTCCTCCACATTCATACATTTTCACCGGTTGAGGGTACTCGTGAATTGCTCTTTTCGGAGAGAATCATTTATTTGATCGAAAAGATTTTCGCGGGCACCATCTTCTGACCCTGCCATTCATATTCGCATATAAATAACTGCAAATAGCAATTTGCAACAAGTTGCTACTTCAGATTAGTTTTCTTCGAGACCATGGTAACCTCCCAGTCCAGTCAGCCCAAAAATCAACATCCCCAACATTTTAGGTATAATATATTTTCATACGCGGGCAACACTAGAGAGCCTATTAATTTACGAATATAAGCGACTGGCGCTGTATCTCTGATTCTACTTTATATTTTATAATCAATCAGTCACGTTGAAGTCACATCATTTTTAAAACCGCATTAAGAATGTGTATCAATCGATACGTCTCGTTTGCGGTCAGCTGTACACGTGCTGTGAATAACTTATGTACGTCATTAATCGATTCTACATCCGCATGCATCATGCTACGGACAATCGGACCTGACATATGAAGGCGCTTCTTGTGAAAGGTCGATTATCGATTACGACTGCAGCTACCGTAGGAGCTAAATGAACTCGATTCTCTAGTTTTAAATATTTGCAACATTCAGGGGGTTTGGTCACAACCGACATACCGTCCTCGCCGCCGAGGACCGCGCCGCGTTCCCCGCAACGCCCCCGACCCTAGTACCGGCCCGCGAGCCGATGTTAATGATGATTGATAATCATCAAGTAGAGTCCTAAAATATAGTCCCCTAAACCCCAATCGCAGATGTCTGCCCTCTCCGGTGACCGTCCTGAGCCGAGGTTCGTACCCCAAAGGGGGTGCCCTCAGCGGTGGTCACCTAGTCAAGGGCTGAGAGCGCCTGAAAGCGCTCGCCCGAAAGTCCGGTGAAGCTGTATACAGCCGACTCTCGTCAGGCTTACAGCAAGCGTCAACACAAAAAAAAAAAAAAAAAAAAAAAAAAAAAAAAAAAAAAAAAAAGGGGGTTTGGTTATGTGTTGAGGAAACCTAGTTCATCGTAGAAATACTTCTAGTGTTTCTCATTTCTCGACTTACATTTTGTTTTCTCGAATCCCGGGAATTCCTGATAATAATTTCTTTTTTGATAATTATTTATTTTTTCAAAGGACACAGGTACTCTTGAAAAAAAAAACAAATAAAAATTTCTTTTTTATATTCATTAACGTTTATTATTTGAATATTACGTTGCTTAGCTAATATTATTATCACAGTCTTTTGTTTGATTGAAAAGTACCTACATAAAACAATATTTGAATTATCGTTACATACCTATATTTATCCTTTAACTATGTAGAAATTTTAATAACAAAAAATATATAACATTTCAATAATCAAGTATGATTCTTTTTCCTTATAACTACGTAGAACTATTCGGAATAGAAATAAACATTACAATCAAATATAAGGTCTTTTTCCTTTAACCCAGACTTTTTTATGTGTGTTTAGTACCTAGAAACACATCACATCAAAGAATAAACACTTTATATTATCAAGTAATTTTCGCTACTGATCTAGTAATTGTATAACAATTCTTGAGAGGCGATAAATAAACGATACATGATGATTTAATGAATAAACTATACATATTCGATATTGCGGACTACTATTTTTACTGTATCCTATCAGTACTACTTTCCCAATAATATCAAGATAAATATATAATATCTAGCGAAGCATTTGCCATTCAAGATGCGATTTCTCGACGTCCCGACCATTTTTTTCACGTCTCGACTAAGGTAACATTTTCGAGCATTCCTGCTTCGAGAAATCGCGATGAGAAACTAACATCAATCGGAAATGCGCGTGTCATATCAGGGGATCTCTTCTACAAGTCCTTCTTTTTTAAGAACAATAATTAGGCTCTCTTTTCCTTGTGAAATTAATTATTTTGTCATATTCTAGGTAGTATGTCGCTCGTATATCAGAGGCCGTCTGTTTCTGTCATTGACATGCAAGACAGTGAAATTACTGGGCATTGGTCTTGGAATGGAGGCCACGTACTGGCAAGCGCAGCGTTGGACGTCCGCCTACAAGGTGGACAGACGACCTGATAAAGGTCGCAGGAAGTCGCTGGATGCAGGCCGCTTCCAACAGGTCGGTATGGAAATCTTTTGGAAATGTTCAGCAGTGGACGGCCTGTGGCCGATGACCATGATAATGTCATATGTCTAGCAGTGCAGTGTTACGCAGTACTTTGTAATTGAAAGTTTTGGGAGGTATTGCTTAGACGAGCAACAAATCATTTGTATAAAATAAAATCGTCAAGAATTCTCAGCACTTTCAAAATAGCATTCAATTTCAAGTTAGACGCTAGAGGGTTGGTATGCGAATCTTTATATAGCCGACGTCGTTGGGTGGTTGAACTCTATTCGCTTGTACTGAGATTTTGCGGTTTTACTTTGTTTTTGAACATTATGTGACGTCGAAGTCTGTAAATTTCTGTTTAAGTTTTAGATAAAGTTTACTGTCTTGTGACTTTTCACTTGTCATTTAAATTTCGACTCTGAATTAGGGCAGCGATACTGATGTGCCTGAAAGACGTCTTGTAATATAATACCGGACAGAAATTCCAAACCCGGGCAATACATCAAAACAAAATTTGAGAATGTCCGATTGGGATTTTAACCCAGAACCGATCGCTTTCACTCAGGGTTCTCACCAGTATGCTGCCAAAACCAATGGGGTGGAATGTTTATTACGTTGTTATGAGAGAAAATATAAGTCAATAGCGTAACGATAACACGGGTCAACACAAAATTTGACCTTGACTTTAAAGCATATTATTTCGATATTTTAGGTCGTAATTAGACGAAAAAAATATATATGACATGAAAAAGTTTGCTTTTGTATTGAGGAGGCCGAATTAAAGATATCTTTCAAAATCTGTGGCTTTCATTTTTTATTGAAAATGAAACTTTTCAAATAAATATTTTTATTATTATTTATTAAGTTTTATTATCAAAATAACTTACAATAAGTGGAAAATAATTTAAAAGTGCACGCTTTTACTTTTTCTTTTATGTTCATAAGTACTTTTTCTCACTAAACCCCAAATATATTCTCCCATCATCTTTTCATTGTATTGGCCTTGATAACGTTGTTCAAAGCTCATAATGTCCTCATGAAAACGTTCTCCTTGCTCTTCTGAATACGCTCTCATGTTGTTTTTTTAAATGTATCTAAATGATAATGTAGAATATGTACATTTAATGACATCCTACAGAGCATGGCCTTAATATTTTTTAGCATATCGTCAACTACGTAGTTTTTAGCTTTGTTATTTCCTAAAAATCCAGAAACTACTGCTTTAAAACTACACGCTTTTTGAGTACGATTCAGCAACGTTGGAAATAAAACAAATCGCCTTTTGAGTACGATTCAGCAACGTTGGAAATAAAACAAATCGCTTTTTGAGTACGATTCAGCAACGTTGGAAATTTTTCATCGGCGAAAATCTGTCTAATTTGCGGACCATCAAAACTCCAGCTTTAACTTTTGCTTCTGACTTGTAATCTATATCATTCTCTCGCAGGTTAAATCCTATTTTTGAATATGTATGTCTTTGTCGTGACGCATTTTCGTTTCATCGAGTTTCAAAGCACAACGATTCTAAAGAAGTTTCACTTCAATAAAAATGTATATATTATCTATCATATTTGATTCACTGCTTAATAAATAATGATTACCTTCCAAACATCTTTTACAATAACTAGAAGCAACATGTGGAGTCCATGGCTTGTCTTGATGCCGAACAAGACAGTCAAAATATGCTTTGTAGGCTTCACAGATAACGTCAGATGTCTTTAGTTCGTATTTTACATCGCAAACTTTAATAGATTGACCATATGTATAAAAAAAATGCATCAGCATCATATTTAAACTTTCGCGACGATATTTTTAGACTTTTACAAAACACCTAATCGTTGTTTATCACTCGAGTGCCATCTAGCGGCACTTTTTGAACGTAAAAACCCCACTCTAATCGCGCAGTAGTTTTAAAAGTATTAAAATTTATGAAAAAATCAAAAATGAGTATTATTACTATAACTATCACAAAAGCAAACTTTATACCAAAAAATTATATTTTCCTATCGGTTTTGTGCATAATTAACCGAAAAATCATAAAATAAACTTTAGGACAAAGAACAAATTTTTTTTTGTAGACCCGTGTAATCTGTTCTCTTACCGGGTGAGTAAGGTGCAGAAATAAACATGAACTTTAAAATGTCAGCGGCGACCCTCCTTGTACATGACGATAACTTCAAAGGGCTTTAAATTTACATAAGAGTGGTGACAGGACATTAACCGATGAGTCAGCTAGTGTTTATGCAGTCCGAAGTGGACAATGTCGCTTTGTGGCGCGGATTCGGCGTGGGGGGCAATTTTAATCGATTTCAAAAATAGAACATTCCTAATTCGAATTTATTTTTGTTACGTAACATCTCCGCTAAAAGTGGCCCGATTTTGGTGGTTATTTTTTATGCATTACTGTTTTCGGATCAATTCAGATTATAGTCGTATTAAGATAATCAAATCTCGTCAGCCTCCGTAGTGCAGTGGGCTAGCAGCCGGCTGCGAAGCTAGAGGCCGTGGCTTCAATTCCCGCACCGAGACAAATGTTTGTGTGATCCACAAATATGTGTTTCGGGTCTGGGTGTTTTTCCCAAACATACAAAAGAAGGTGCAGTCACTTTGCCGTGGTCGGATAAAAAATTTTGATATTGACAGCGCTGTCAAATCAACTTCAGTTTTTGAAACGTTATCTAGTGAAAACTATTAATCTCTTATCTAATTTGAGAATAATCGTTAATTATTCGATGCACCACTAGAGCTTGATATACGATTTTTTTAACAAATTTGAAAGCGGTATTAACTAACAGGCGTGTCAAACCAAAAGCGTTGACCACTCTTCCAGCAATATAATTCTGAATTGATGGATGATTAGTTAGTTTTTACGTTAATCAGCATTTCAGAAATCGGGCGTTAGTCGTCTGAAAATGAACACAGAGACAAACACATTAACGGCTTCTGCACTGCCCATTAGCAGTACCGTGCCCACTCTAATGTTTGCTTAATCCGGCCCTTACATTACAATAAACGTAAAATTAATAGTGATATGCATTAACAAACGCTGACTATTGTTTAAAACTTGTGCGAGATTGCCATTATAATTTGCATATACAAATGCCGTAAAAGTAACCGGTGCACATTATCGTTATAGGGGATGAACTGATATTGTGTATTAGGGGTAAGAGACTTGTTACGTATGTATGTTTGATGTTTCGTATGTTGTTTGACTTTGACTTTTGATTACTTCTTTTTATTGACAGCCTCCGTGGCGCAGTGGCCGAGTAGCCGACTGTGAAACGTGAGGCCGTGGGTTCGATTCCCGCACCAAGCAAATATTTGTCTGATCCACAAATATATGTTTCGGGGTGTGGGTGTTGTGAGTCCGAAAGTTTCTCGTAGTTCCTGATACCCACGACACAAGACTCGTATCTTACTATGGGGTAAGGACTATGTGTGTGACTGTTGAGTGTTATTTATTTATTATTACTTCTTTTAATGAGAGTGAAGGAGCTCAAAGAGGTGTGTAAGGATCGTAGCTGGTGGAAGTCCGTTGACTCTGCCTACCCTTATGGGAAACAGGCGTGAGTCTATGTATGTTCATACTGATTTTTTGTCCTGATAATAATAATACAGGTTACCTAGTGTGGCGTCAAGAGGCAGGACAATGTGTGTGACTTTTGGGTGTATTTATTTAAATCGCAAACAAGTTTTTTTGGCCGTATCCAAGCCGTAAGCCGTAATGGCTATTTACCACGGTGACGTCAAAGTTGGCGTCGTCTGTTTGACAAGTGCCCTCTCCGTAAGCTTTTAATTACTTCGATTTATTTTTTTGTGGACGGATTAATTAAATTCTTTCTGGAATAGGTTTTGGGTAACGTAACTTATTGTTTAAAATAATAAAACAAATCAAGTCAACTACCCTATTGATGTCAGCATTTTTAGGTAAAACTATTACTAATAATTATAGAAAAGCTTATAGTGCCCTTAATACAACTGTTTTTGTAGAAACACACATTCAGTATCAGTGACAGGATATTTATATTACAAATTACTTTGTAACTATGTCATGCTTTAAATCTAAATAGACTACTTCCACTGCAGCTACCGCAAGGCCATCTGTTTACATAGGGTTACTGCACAGTTAGCGTTGCTATGCTGCATAGCGATGTAACAAGAACATTTTTAATGCTGCAGCTACAGTGCAGCTAGTGACGCCGCAAACAAAGATTTGATCAAAAGATTCCATTAAGGATGAAAAGCATTACTAGATTTTGATCGTGTCTCCGCCCGCTTAGAAGTCTTTCTCGTCATATTTTCGGGATAAAAACTAGCTTATGTTACTTTCCGGCCCATTATCTCTTTGCAAAAAATCGTGTCGCTGCATTGCTCTATTGAAGGATAAACCAACAAACATACCAGATTAAATCGTTCACCCAATTATAAACCACACTATTGTAATGACGTAAGACAACTAACACTGTTTATCTAAATACTATCATAAAGGCGATATGATTTGAAGCGCTCATTGCCAATTGCACTGACTAATAGGCAAACGATCAGTCTACAGATGGATGACCGCTTAGTGGTATTTCAACTGACTGTCTCCGTACTTCAGAGCGCGTGTAAAACGTCGGTCTCGGCTGTTATCAACTGGCAGTACTCGTTAAGCCAAGTTAGAGGCCTTCGAGCGGTTTGAAATCTTTGACACTAGATTGACTACTAACCATTTGATATAGAATAGAATATTATGATAAACCTTACCCGTGAATATTCAATTTACTTCAGAAAATATTATATCGGACTCGGTCATTAGTATGTGTATTATAAATATGTATGCTCAATGCTTACAATTTATAAAAGGCTTGGCGTTGCGTTCCTCACATGTACTATATCGCACCGCACCGCTCTATATGAGTTGACCCTTATCAAACGGAAGTTAAGGAAGTTGGAACTTGAAGCAATCTTGATCGATCACGTCATAGTCCACAGTTTGATTCCGTTTCGTTGTCTTATCTCGCTTAACTCTCCAACTTAAGTTGAAAATTTTGTTGCTACTAGTTGGAAGGCCTTTTAATGATTCTGGTTGCCAATATATTCTAAATATCCAAGTTATCCACTCTCCCCTACCCAATCCCTAATAATCCCTCTCTGGCCGGCATAACTCTGGTGACAACCGATAAACTCATTATTTGGCGGTGTTCGCTGGTTTTTTATTTTTTTTTCTGGTGCAGTCACTTTGCAGTGCTCGGATAAAAACATCTTGTATATGTGCAACGTGTTCGTGATTCTTCTAGTAGTTTTGGGCGTTCATGGACATTAGGTGACCCACTTGCTCGTTTGGCGGCTATTTCTTAGTCCGGCAAGCGAGCAACTGAGTCACCTGAACGTAAGTGATCTCTACTGTCCATGTACGCCCACAATACCAGTACTATCATAGCGCGTTGTCAACCTTAAATAATTAAAATTATTAATAATTAAGTTGGATAATTAAAGGATGGGGAAGGGGAGGGAATTTGGGCCTACGGTTATCTCGCTCACCGTACGAAACAGTACAGCAGTAAGCCGCTAATTTACGTCAGTTTTTCAGATGAGGTGTCGGGTTAAAAGTGATATTCAGTTTCTCTATCACGAAATGTTCAGTATCAGCTCGGAGTTTGGAATTATGCCCGATGCAAGTAAGTGGTATGGAGTCTGATGAGAACTTGGCGGGTTTTTTAAACGTACCGACTTGCTAGGAACGTGCCAGCGGCCCGCCCGAAGCAGACAGAAATTGGACACCATTGCAATTAGTCACAAATGATTGAATTGAACTGCACGCTTGAATGTCTATCGATGATCAACCTAAATACTTTTGGAATATTGATTCAAACGCGGATAAATACTTGAATGTTCATCGAAAGCATGTTTACTAGGTTATAATATTTATTTGATTGAATGACGAGACGATCAAGGCGCTCACCTGATGATAAGCGCCACACCTGCCCATAAACAGAAGCAACACCACACAGACCTTTGAATTATAAAGCACTGCATGGCACTGAACTGCGCTTGTCACCCCGAGACATAAGATGTAAAGTCTCATAATGCCCAGTAATTTCACTGGCTTCAATGTCCTTCAAACCGAAAATCGCGCATACGAGAGACCTACCACATTGTAAATTATGTGCTTTATTTTAAATGTTAATAAATAATACCTAATAGTCCTGACCCCATACTATTATAACCTGTGTCGGTATCAGCAGTTACAAGGGGGAAATAATTATTTGCGGATCACACAAACATATTTTATCAAGGTGTGAGAGTCGCACTTAGGGTTACCAGATCGGAAGTCTAAAATATCTGGATCAAACTTTAAAATTTTGGGGTTGTTGGAGAAATAAATTTTGTAAATAAAAATATTCCTTTTTTTAATTCATACAGACGAAAACGATTTTATTTATGTTTTGTTTATAGCATAGACTGCCAAACGAGCAAGTGGGTCACCTGATGGTAAGTGATATCCACCGCCCATGTACGTCTACAATACTAGAAGAATCATAAGCGCGTTGCCGACCTTAAAGGGAAGGGGATAATTGAGGGATTGGTAAGGGGAAGCGGATTTGGGCCTCCGGATATCTCACTCACCGTACGAAGCGCAACAACAAGCCGCTACTCTACGTCGGTTTTCTGTGAGACAGTGGTAACGACCCGGACGAGCCGGCCCATTCATGCTGTAGACAAGACTGTCTACAGCGTGGCTCTACCACGCAGAAATTTTAACTATTGACTCAAAAAAATAGCTCTGCCTGCCTGCCTATATAACTCTGGGACATAAACTGGCTTTATGCAAAACATCTCTATCCCTTGCTAGGTTACCGTGTGAAAGAAACACAATCCCAACACTTTCGCATTTATAATAAATACTGATTATTTATAGCATCTGGTCGTTTTCAAACTATAGCAATCATGAATAGCAAGATGATTGTATTGATCTAATCAAAAATAATTCGCTTGCCATTCAATTTTAAACCTTCATACACTCGAAATTAAGTGCTGAAGCGTAGAGAAGCGTTTGATCGCGTGATATGTTCTAAATATGGTAAGTACAAGCTAGTTCCTCGTATAAGGCACACGGAAACCCGTATAAGGAATGCATTATCCTTACAAATATTATTTATGAGGAAATATGTATATTTATTGCTGATCATTAATGGCTTGGCAGAATGTAGAGTGGATTTTATGCATTGTTTTTATTTTAAAAATGTTTTCCACTGAATTTTGGATCTGGATTAAACTGAGTAAGAAGCGCATTACATTGTCATGCAGTATTTTAGTTATTAAAAATTCTGGGTGTGTTTGATTCTGTTTATGGGTAGGTCTGATGATGATCATAAGGCGAACGACCTGGCCCTCTCATCATTCTGGTAAATAAAAAAATACTCAAAATTAAGACCAGAAGTTGAACCCAGATTTAAAAATATTCCGCGAAAAAATTGCCTGTCTGACTTGAAACCATCTGGGGAGATAAATGAAACCATAATATTTAACATTTTTTCTTTATCCTTCGTCTAGCTGCGATCAGCCAAAAAGCTATATTCAGATCTGATGGCGTTATTCGATGACATTTCGAGATTGTCGCATCCTTTGATGCGCCATCTCATCAAATTATAAATGCAGAAGTGGCAATCAAATTGAGGCTATTCATTTGCTTTTTAGCCGGAATATGGAATCTTTAGAGTCCAATAGAGTTACAGCGAGTTGGTTCTTGTGTAGTTCAAGCCTTTGTTTGTATGTCCTGCAGGTTCTTTCCACATCTTTCTTAATCAGTGGGATTTGGTATATTTGGATATTTTTCATGATATTTTTAGATTAGTTGCTTGTATTACTGGTTTTGAAATATCATGTGGCGTGGCGGTATTTTTCTACTTAGTGTTTTACAATCCGTTCCCGACTTACCGAGATTCCCTGACATTCATTCACGAGACACGAACAATTTTCAGGGAACGGGAACCCGGGAATAATATAAATCCTAACAGCTAAATCCAGAGTAAAATGTATTAAATGTACTAGAACCGACACAAAAAAGTCCGGTGAAGCTGAAGAAAGCCGACTCGCGTCAGGCTAACAGTACAACGCCAAACCGAAAAAAAAAAGATTTTTTTACGCCAACCATTGTCATGCATCCCACATTCTAAAACTTTACATAACAAATAACTCGGAAGGATGTATAGTATGCCATGTGTTGCCATATTTGATAGTCTAGAATAACATGTGTGGGTTTCATTGTTATTTTTCATTCACCGAAAAATAAGATTAGATGGGAAACAGTTTTATGGAAATGTAGATCATTGAAGCGCCCAATATGATAATGTATTGTGTTCCAATATAGCCTAATGGTGATATACAGTGTCATTTTGACACCCTATACTTAAATGAAACCATGTGTAGTGTTCGTTAATATAAGTACTTTGAGCTAAGACACTTTCTTATTAAAGGCAAAATAAAAAAATAATATTTCCTAACAAATTAAATGCCATTAACATTAGATTAATTTTAAACAGTCTGTATACGCGCGCACACACATATACAACTCAACACATCGTACACAGTACACACTACACACCCGTCATCGAATGAATGAGACACACACACATACATTACCGTATCTTATAAGCAACTACGGCGAATAATATTAATCGGACCCTGCCCATAAGATTGCGCCCCGGATGTAAAGTAATAGCTTATAATTTATCAAAAGCAGCAAATAAACGACTGTGTAGTAGTGCAGTATCGCTGAGCCGGAAGTAAACTTAAATTTTAATAAAACCCTATAAAATGTTATTGTCTCCCTGAGATTTCTAAACAATTATACATAATACCATAATACCGCGAAGTATACCAAATACTTCCCGGCAGTAAACATGTAGTATGTACTTAACACAAACACTACACAAACACTTAGGCATTATTCTAAACTTGATAAACCGGTTAGTGTCAATTTCACTTCAATACGAATAATTATTACACACTTAAAACATTACACAAACGTTTGTGAAAACAGTATCAATTTCACCAAGATCGCCGCACTAATAAAAATTACGAAATACTAATAAAAACTAAATACTGAGCAAAATGGCGGAATATGAAAAAAAAACATGCACATCAAACGAAACGAACCGAAGTGAACTAAACTAGAATACCTAGTTTGTTTTAAACTTGTGAGTGTAAGGTATAGTGCCGTATTTACGAAAATTAAATTTTAGGTACTGATTCATCAAAAGATCAACTGATTTGGCGGGAACAATTAAATACCGTGATCAGGTTGGCTAATGGATTAATAACATAGAAATACTAAGCCGGGGTTGGCGAATACAAAAACATTACGAATTATTACGCGTTACAAGTTGACCAATTACGACTTTGAATGCACGCACACCAAGGAATTAGGAATGCAGTAAATCATAAATTTTAGTGTTGTCCTAATGTGTGTATGATTCGATCCGCGAATCTATGATCGAATAAAAAATACCGATTCTTGGAATTGCGATAAACATATCGATATTCTCATTGATGTAGCAGCAATGTCAGTACATTGCAGGCTGAGACCGATGAGCTATTGGTTCAAAAATGTATGTAAGTTCTACGGTTCCAAAACATGTATTTTATTATGAATTTGTATTTTACATAACGATACGCGAATTATGTGTATAATTATGGTGCTGCTTAGGTAACTTGTACGGGTGGTTATAACATTTAGAGTGGTAGAGCCACGCTGTAGACAGTTTTATCTACAGCATGAATGGGCTGACTCGACCGGATCGTTATCACTGTCTCACAGAAAACCGACGTAAAGTAGTGGCTTGCTGCTGCGTTTCGTACGGTGAGTGAGATAACCGGAAGCCCAAATCCCCTCCCCTTCCCAATCCCTAATTATCCCTTTCCTTTAAGGTCGGCAACGCGCTCATGACTCTTCTGGTGGTGGGCGTACATGGGCGGTAGAGATCACTTACCATCAGGTGACCCACTTGCTCGTTTGCTGGCCTATGCTATAAAAAAAATCATGAATTTTCAAGCTTAATTAATATCGCGACATGAGCACACGTAAATGATAGGCCATCACACGAAATATTTTGCCTTTACGCTATAATAATCGTCATAAATATTCTTTACTAAAATCATTTCAAGAAACTTATTAAACCTATAATGTATAATTAATTGAAACCTTTACAGCGACATTAAATATTCGTAAGATTAAGATTTTCGATTTGAAGGATCGATTAACAGAAGATTGCAACGCATGTATAGCAATGAATCCAGCACTAGCGTTACCCGTGTTATTGCGAGACAGTGACAGCTATTGCAATTACTGGAATGCGAAAAGAGTCCCGATAATAGTTTATTTGTGTGCATTTATTATACCGGCAAGTTCAATGTACCTGCTTTATAAAAACGCCAAGCGCACAGAAGGCAAACGGCGCATTAGATAAGTTAAACGTTTTGGAAATGACGGCTCAAAATTGTAATTTAGGAATAGAAATAAATATTAGATTACCCTATGAAATGTAATAAAATCCTAAGTAAAATCGAATCTTGTAACTTTTGCAATGATTATTTGTTTTTAGTCAAATTTGTGATACCTATTTATTGTTGAATAACGTTACCTACTCCTCGCAAACACAATTTTTTTACGTTTTGTCACTGAACAAAGTAATACTGTCGCAACTTTTTCCGGGAATGTGTCAAGAGCGTCTTTGTGAGCCTGAGACGTATTTTCATATGTATGGAGTTGCCCTTCTTAAGCGTTTGTGTTTTATAATTACATCGTCAGCTGTGACATTTTATTCAATAGATTTTAGTGCAAAAACCGTACAGCGTGATTTAAAACGCTCAAAACTTAAATCACGTTTTTTGGCAAAACTACTACAAGCTCAAGCCTCATGTTTGGTACAAGGTAAGCAGAGGCGATGACGAATATGTGGTTTCATTTAGTAACAGGGTGTCAAAATAACCCTGTATAAGTTCGTTGAATGATGTAAAATAAATTCATTGCTATAAGCCTTAAATATTATGGAACTTATCTTATATATTTTTAACTCAAAATAACATAAAGAAAGAATAATGGTTTTTTTTGCAAAAAATATTTACTAAAAGTTTTTAACAAAAATAGAAGTAACTCCTGGAAAGCAGAAAATATAGATATATATTTTTTTATCCGCGCACGGCAACTTGACTGCACTACACTTGATGGTAAGCGTAGTGCAGTCCAAAAAACTAGCGACCATCGACAAACAATGAGTTGATCGGTGGTCACGAGAATCATGCCGGCCTGTATAAATGCTTCTTCCCTCTTTGGAAAGGGAAGAAGCAAATCGAGGGCCCTGCGACAGGACAGGCGGATCACTCATGTAGGCACAGGGATACAAGGATGTACCCCTATACCCGCCCCAACCTACCATCCAGTCATGTCGCAAACCCCTCGGAAGAACCGGATATACACTAGCAGACCCTGGAACGCGATCCACACAAGGTGTGTGTCACTATGGCAGCTTTTAACACAATGTGTACGGTGGTCGCTATCCGGGCGGTTATGAATATGAGGATATTCGGCTGGTGGGAGGCCACCAGCGAATACCTACTGATATGTATGTATCTATGATTCCAATAAAAAAAAACTTGATCATTGTTTATGTTTACGGAAGTGGTTATGCATAAATGGAACATAATCTTTCTATTACTGCATCAGTACAGCGTTGTATAAGTACTGTATATAAGACTCGTATCTTATATGGGGTCAGGAATATGTGTGGCTGTGTGGAATAGTATATTATCTCGAAATATCTTACTCCTATCGATATGTACTGTACTCGTTATTTTAAAAGGTTATTTTTAAATAATAAAAATTAAAATACACACAACGGTCACACATATAGTCCTGACCCCATACTACGTTAAACCTGTATTCTGGGTATCAAGAACTACGAGGGACTTACGGTCCCACAACACCCAGACCCGAAACCAATATTTGTGCATCACACAAACATTTGTCTCGGTTCGGAAATCGAGCCCGCGGCCTCTCGCTTCACAGCCGGCTTTTACTGCGCCACGGAGGCTGTCTGGTAGTACCTATAGTTAGAACTATTCTCAGCAAATTAAATACACAAGAAAGATACAATAAAAAAAAATTAAGCAATTAAAACACGTAAATTAAAACAGATTTTTACCACATACCAGTTATATAATTGTTAATTATCACATTTTATAAGGCACAGTTGGTTACGTGCGTCAGTGGTCTCGACAAAAAAACCACAATTAATTTAGGTAGAGATCTAAAGAGAAAGTGTAGGGTTGTCCGTAAAGGCAATTCGCATTTTCATACATATTTACAGAGTTGTAAGTGCTTAAAAAGCATTTCGACTATCTTCTTGCTTATTCGTGTACTTATCTGTACTGCGGAATTGTGGATAAACCAATATACATTTTTGATGAGAACTGACTTTTTTATCCGATCACAGCAAAGTCATTGCACTACACGTAATAGTAAGCGTATGTAATACAATCCAAAAAAAATCCAATCCAACCAGCGACCATCGACAAGCAATGTGTTTTTCGGTGGTCACCAGAGTCATGCCGGCCTGTATAAATGCCTCTTCACACTCCGGAGAGGGAAGAAGCAAATCGAGAGGATTGCGACAAGACCGATGCAGGCACAGGGATACACGAATGTGTACTTACACCCGCCCCAACTAACCATCAAGCCATGTCGCAAGCCTCTCGGGAGAACCGGATATTTACTGGCTGATCCTGGAACGCGATCTACACAAGGACCGACTGACTTATCTCAGTTAAGCGATTAGTAACTGATTTTTTAAATTGTTTAATGAGCTTACTCCGTAAAGAATACCTTTAGATGATGTGCATTCAACTTGGCTACAGGCTGTGGTGAAATATGGTGGCTACAAATATTGAAATTACCTGAAACAATAAAAACAGAAGTGGTTTAATGAATAGTAAATTTGAAAGGTTACGCGTGTATTCTTGAAGGGATAGGCAGCAGCGCTTTACATGGTGGTAGGTCCCTCGTATGCGAGAGAGGCAGTCTGGGTTGGTATCACCGTTATGTCTATTTCTGCCGCCAAGCAACTGTCTGCAAGCACTGTTGTGTTTCGGTTTGAATGGCATTGAAACCAGTGAAATTACTGGGCATTATGAGACTTAACATCTTCTGTATCGGGGTGACGAGCGCAGTTCAATGCCAAGTAGTGCTTTGTAATTCAACGTTCTGTGCGGTGTTGCTTCTTTTTATGGGCAGGCTTATTACAGGCGTACTTGAGTGTGTGTATGAGTTTATGAATTCAAGTAATCCAGAACGAAGGTCGGTAACAAATATTATAGAACAAAATCGGTTTATGTAAAGTATAAGCTAGATAGGACGCAGCCGGATCAATATGGGATGATATTTGTTTAAAATTGGAAAACATTCAGTTCAAGTATTGTCTTCCAGAAGACGAAATTTGTACTGGATATGAAATAACTATTCAAGTCTGCTTTACTTGTTCTTAGAAAATTGCTGTTCCACGGAATTGGACCACTTATAAATTGGAAATTGCTGAGCAGGCATCATTCGTTGCATTATTCAATTCTTTAAGATTTGAATCGCCAATACTGACAATCGATATTATTTTTTTCATATACATGCATCAGTCACTTTGTCGTGCTCGGATAAAAAAAATGCGGGTAACAACCATTATACCATATTTGTTAATGTGAAATAAAGCATTTAATTACATTTTTCTTTACAATACATTGTTTGTTTATCGATGCGGTACATTCTTCAGAATTCTATCACATTTCCCTCACTATAACGTACAAAGACTCCAGCAAGGTGATAAGTTCCGACAGATCATGCAACGCAGCATCTTTGACAGCTTCCGCCGTATTATAAACTTCACAATAGTCTATCTATTGTTTACTATTGCAGTCCATAGAGACTAGAAGTCGCTTTTGTTGTCTTTAAATCTTTAATGTAGCGGCAGCATTTATTATAAACGGTGCATACTGGTATTTATTTATTCAGCATTTGCCGGCATTCAAGCAAGTGGGTCACTTGATGTAAGTCATCTCCACAGCCCATGAAGCCCACAAATAGCAAAAGGTTCATGGATGCGTTGCCGAACTCAAAGGATAAGGATATATAAGGGACTGGGGAGTGGAATTTGGGCCTCCGGAATCGTGTATCACACTATGACCCATGGGAGCAAAGCAGTAATATACCTTCGGTGAAACCGCGAGGTACAGCTAGTATAGAATAAAAATTCCGTCATTTTATTCCCTTAAAGTATGTAAATTATACTATGTCTTGGTACTAAAAAGGAAGCACAAGCCAGACCG
Source organism: Amorpha juglandis (assembly GCA_949126905.1). Classification (NCBI taxonomy): domain Eukaryota; kingdom Metazoa; phylum Arthropoda; class Insecta; order Lepidoptera; family Sphingidae; genus Amorpha; species Amorpha juglandis. The sequence goes on from OX421365.1 coordinate 21,968,463, forward strand.
CCATAAAGCTATGGAATCGTTGAGGCGTCTGGGATCCTTATTAACGCAGCCACTCGGCAACAGCCCTTCAGCTTTTTGGGTCGACAACCTGTTAAGGGTTGTTTATTTTTAACAATTATGTGATCAGCAATTTTCATAAACTTAATTCTGTTAATAAGCTATAAAAATATATCAGAATGGATAATAACACTGCCATTGTAAAGAGATCTTAAAAAGTGATCTTGAAAAGGATTTCAGAATGAAGATTGGTTTAGCCTTATAGCCGGCTGTGAAATAGGTGGCCGCAGGGTCGATTCTCGCACCGAAACAACCAAGTGCTGAGAAGACTGCCAATACTTTCTTCATAATTATAAATCTTTCTTAGAAACTGGCTTTCACCAGTCAATGGTTAAGTAGTTTACACCGAAGTATATTTTTACGCGAGGAAAATCTAGTAGGATTTATTTTTATCTGTTGCTGATTATAATGCCTCGTGTAATGCTAGTAAGTGGTAATTTTATTTTATTGCTATTCTTGGAAATAATTATGGAATCATGGAATAATGTAACATCTTATTAGCTATTCTTAGAATTAGATTATTTCTCAGAGACAATAATTAAGATCAGTGATTTTGGTACTCGGTAATAGAGCATTTTTGGTACACAGTAACTGAGACTTAATCAGATGGGGTTCGAGTGTGACAGTGAACTAAATATAAGAAATGATAATTGACAATTAAATCTTTAAAATGCAATTAAAATCGCAGTGCATATAAAATAATCTTTCTAAATCATTTCTCAATGATTTTTTTTATCGGACCGCCTATATAATTCTTTATCAATTTTAATGATTCAAACAAAATTTTAAAGCTTATGTTTGCCGCTATTGATGATAAATAGGCAAATGTTTTAAAATTATGGGTGCCATCTGTTGACAGTAGAAGCAGAAAATTTGTTGTATAGTATTTACTTATATAGACATTTTCGTCTACAGTATCAATGGGCAGGCTCGAACGGCTTGTTACCACTGTCTCATAGAAAATCGACGCTACTACACCATCGAGACATTCAGGTAGTTCGGTAATCTTTACATAGTATAAAATGAAGTCGCTTTCGCTGTCTGTTCGCTTAGATCTTTTAAACTATTCAACAGATTTTAATGCAGTTTTCAGCAATAGATATAGTGATTCATGAGGAAGGTTTATACTTTATATGTATATCACGCTATGACCCATGGGAGCAGGGCAGTAACATGCAGGTGAAACCGCGAGGGACAGCTAGTTTCCATATAATTTTTGATGCACCCAAGTTTAATTTTCCTCACATTCCGCGACCACTTAGTGGTGTAACATAAAAGATTTAATACACCCGCAGTCAGTTATATATTGTCGCGATATACAGAAATATCTTCCAATATCTACTCGTATGGTGTTTTATTAAATTTCCAGTTATTTATATAAAGTATTGGTCGTAAAGCGCATCCGGTGACATTACCAATGGTCGGTGTTAGTCTCGACTTAGTTTTATCGTTTTTATATAGTAGCATGTGGTTGAATGTTTTTTTTTATTATTTGATCGAATGACGAGACGAGCAAGGCGCTCGCCTAATCGTAAGCGCTACGCCTGCAAGCAACATCAATCAGAACTTTGTATTCCAAAGCACTGCATGGCACTGAACTGCGCTCGTCACCCCGAGACATAAGATGTTGTCTCAAAATACCCAATAATTTCATTGGCTTCAATGTCCTCCAAACCGAAACACAACAGTGCTTACACACTGTTGGTTGGCGGCAGAAATAGACAAAGCGGTGGTACCAACCCAGACGACCACCTTGTAAGAAGAGACTATCTGGTTTTATTACATCAAGCTATGGTGTTGAGCTAACTTTAGTACTTTTTATTTCGGCCTGCGCCCTGCAGACTCAATTGTGGCAATGACATAAGTCCATATAGCATAGTACATATGAGTTATGTAATCGCAAGGGTTATGTGGGCGTAAGTTATGGCACACCATTGTTGTTCATACAAAGGCTGATTTGCAAACAAGTGTACTTGTTAATGAATTGGAATACTCAACTGATTCATTTAGACCTACCTAAGTTATAAGAGGCAGCGATAAAACAAGTCCAAATAAAATTTTCTTAATAAAAAAGCAAGACAATGATCCTATCTATCAAAGATTAGTTTAATCATTGTTTTTTCCCTTTCAGTTTCTAAATATTTCATGTAATGAAAAAAGTGAGAGTTATTGATAAAGTTTCAATTACATTAATGATGTTTGCTCACGTAAGGTAATTACGTAGGTTTATGAAGAAAATACTAAAATAAATAGTTTTGGGAGATGCTTACTGTATGTCACTACGTAATATTTAAGTTAAAATATATGTCATATCTAGACTTTCGTTTAGGTGTAAACATCTATTATGTGACCGACTTATGTAAGTTTCACGACCGCTCTAATAAAACCTACAAATATAAATGTAAATGAACTTTAAAACTATTTTGAAACGTTTAAACTGACTGGATAGTGACTACTGTACACATGTAAAACCCATAGTGGCTCGTTCCATCGAGTCGCGTCAGCTAGTGTAAATCCAGTAACTTCAAGCTTCCATAATACTGCCGACTGTCGAGAGACACAGTGCCTTTTGAGGGTCGACATTATGTCTGAACTGTACTGTATCTAATATCAGGTCCAATGTAGTCATTTTGCCATGGTAGGGTAAAACATGTAGAAAGACTATCTACTGTGTGGTTATAGTTATACAGCATTATTTAGCGCTGTTTAAAATAAGAAAAACTAATTATGTATGATAAAATACTGTTAATTGTTAATTTTGTTATTGCTAGTAAGTTATGGTATGGTAAACGTGGCTATAGCCAAAGCATAAATATTATTTGTCCATTGACTTTGACCCACATTTATTTTATAATTTTATAAATTCCATTTACATACATAATGTAAAAAAAAATTGTTAATTAGAACCAGCGAGTAGAACGCATCAAAAAGAACGTAATTATGTATTTAGTTTTATTTTACTGTTTCCTCTTTGAATTAATTATTTAAGGCTATTGTATATAACTCCGCTACACCCTTGAAAATATAGCTCTTTGAAAGTTTAGGCTTTTGTATTATAATTAGAATATTTTTCTGTGTAATACGAAGGCCCATATAACACACATATACACAACCCAGTATTGTATATATGAGTGCTTGTGTTTGCTCCTTCATAGCCTCCACACACTAGTAAAGACAAGAGTGGGGCGACTACGAAAGTCCGAACAAAGAGGAGACGAAGATTACAGAAAACTTATACTTGGTAATCTATCTCATCTTGTCGCAGGCTAAATCCTATTTAGGAATATATTAGTCTCTTTTTAGAATTTTCAAATCACAACGATGCTAATGAAGTTTCACTGCAAAAAATTACACCGTTCTCTTATAATTTGTGCCAAGCATGGCTCTGACTAAACCGAACTTAAATTGAAGAGCGGCGACTTTTAACGACGTTTCCCAAACACGTTTCACGAATGATCTCATCGATGCATCAGCTGCACCCAATACAGGAACTTTTATCAAACATTAATATATATCATGAATAAATAGGTTATGAATTTTAGGGAAATATTTTTGAAGTGAAAACTTCTTTAGTCGCGTTGGGCACTTTTTGGTAGGTAAACTTGAGGTGTCGTGTCAGCGACATGCTAAACTCAATTCAGACTATACACGTATAACACATCGTGTATACCTGACATACCTACATCTTGTGAGCTCGGAGTTTTTTTTATATTTATTTGAATGAATGACGAGATGAGCAAAGCGCTCACCTGATGGTAAGCGCCACGCCTGCCCATAAACACAAGCAACACAAAAAAAACTTTGAATTACAAAGAAATGCATGACACTGAAATGCGCACGTCACACCGAGCCATAAGATGTTAAGTCTCATAATGCCCAGTATTTTCACTGGCTTTAAACCAAAATACAACAGTGCTTACACACTGTTGTTTGGCGGCAGAAATAGACAAACTTCTCGCATACAAGGGACTTACCACCTTGTATATAAATACATATAATAACAAGAATACAATATATATGTAGTAGAATACACGCCTGTAATACCCGATGGGGTAGGCAGACGTGTTAACAGTACACCCACATTTAGCCGATTTTTTTTCCGTCCCATGATGTGGTAGGGGGCGAGTGGGCAATCTGTGGGCATAATTCTAGACTTCCGTCTGAATGGGCCGGCTCGACCGGGTCGTTTTCTGTTTCACAGAAAACCGACGGGTACTAGCCGTTCGCTGTTGAGTTTCATACGGAGGCCCAAATTCCTCTTTCCTTTCCCAATGCTGTATTAACGCTTTCGTTTAATGTCTCCAATGCGATCATCAATGTTCTGGTATTGTAGGCGTTCATGGGCGGTGAAGAGGTACCATCCAGTGACCCACTTACGTACTTGTTGGCCTATGCCTTATAAACTTATTTTTCTATTGAATTTTGGCAGTCATACCATACGGATAACCAGGCACTTATTGCATGTTCGAAAAGAAGAAAAATAAGGTTTTCGAGCCGCATAATTTTATGGATATAAATATAGGTATACTTTATTTATTTGGGAAATATACAGAAATAGTATAACTAAAGGTACATGTAATATTTTTAGCTCTTAATCCGACAAAAAGTCATAAGTAATAATAATATAATATTAGTAATAAATATAGTCATAATTAGGACTGTTATTTATTCTATTCGTTTCACATACTCGCTAAAATACGTTACGCTTAATGTAGCTTTATTTTAATTATATATACATTTAAAATATACAATTTACCTCAGTGAATTTCTATATATTTTTCCATTAATATTACTAGGCCCTTTTGGCCTTTTTGAATCTGTAAGAAATGAACAATTTCAAGATTTATGTTTCAAGTGTACTTGTGTGCGAAAAAACCGTATTCAGAAAGCCATTAATTATGTACAATTTTATAATACCCCACACACATACTGTTTGTGTAAGTTATTTTGTTTCTCGCATCATTCAGACATATTCATTTTTTTTTGCTGGTGGGAGGATACTTGTATCCGACCGGATAGCGACCACCGTACACTGGTGCTAAAACCTGCCATAGTGGCCCACCTTGTGTGGGTCGCGTTCCAGGGTCAGCCAGTGTATATCCGGTTCTCCCCAGGGGGCTTGCCCCCTGATCCTAAACCTTTTCCCATCCCTTTTCCTTCCCCTTCCCCTTGGCCCTTTGGCAGGCCGGCATGATTTTGCCGACCTACGATGGACATATTGTTTATCGTTGGTCGACACTATTCTTGGATTGCGCTACACTTACCATCAGGTGTAGCGTAGTCACTTTGCCGAGCCAGAATAAAAAAAAAAAAAAAAAAATATTTCCGACGCACTGCTATAATATTTTCCTTAATTCATTGAACTATTCTGGAACATTATGTCATAAGGTTTTGGTTAGACGGTGACTCTTTCAACGTGACGTTATTTTCTGTTTTAACTTGAATATTTTTAAGTCGTATTAGTAATTCGTTTATACAATGAACAAGAATCTACTCCTTTTTTAAGGTTGGGAATGAATAATAATAAATAAATACACCCAACAGTCACACACATAGCTCTAACCCCACACTAGGTGGATATTAGGAATTATAAGGGACTTACGGTCCCACAATACCCAGAGCGAAACCAACATTTGTAGATCACACAATTCAGATCAGATTCAGATCATATTTATCTCGGTGCGGGAATCGAATCCACGGCCTCTCGCTTCGTAGCCGGCTATTTGCCGGTGGCTAAAGAACGCCTTCGAATTTTTCGAAGGCAGTTTTTTATTCTGGATGACCACTATTATCACTGGGTACCCAGTTTTTTACCCAATTGGGATGAACTACATGGGCCCCTGCTAATGGGATACTGGCGACCCCTGCAGTATCTCATCCCAAGGTTAAGGGATTTGAGAAGGGAGGGATTTAGGGGAGGCAAAGCTAAAGGAAAGGGGTGCAAGGCCCTCAGGAGAACCGAATATACACTGGCTGATCCTGGAACGCGACCAACACAAGATGTGTCACTATGGCAGGTTTTAACACCATGTGTACGGTGGTCGCTATACGTGCGGATACGAATATCCTACCACCAGCATTGGCCAGTATATGCCATCGTGTTTATGAACTATTCGACTATACTATGAGGAAAATACTGTACTATAATGTGGTCAGTTAATGGGCAGGTAGAGGTTAGAGGGGAACGGCACCAATTTTCCTTAAGTATTTCCATCTCATCATGCAACCGCTATATCGGATATTCGAATTCCGGGATATACACGTATTTTTATAATTATATTAAATAGGTAAAACACATTCAAAGTTACCCGACCAGTAATAAAGTAAGGGGTCAGGACTATGGGTGGGACTGTTGGGTGTATTTATTTATTATTATTTTTTTACACAAGTAGCTTAAACGCTAGTCTATTAGAATGATAAATGTCTGGAATTGACATAAGATTACGATAAGTAATTTTATCTAGCGTATCAAACAACGAATTTTGTTATTTATTTTTCATATCTGCCTCGGTAGCGCAGTTGTAATGCGTACGCGTTGAGATTGCTATGCTGAGGTCTCGGGTTCGATCCCCGGGTCGGGTAACAGTGATATTGGGCTTTTCTATCACGAAATACTCAGTATCAGCCTGGAGTTTGGAATTGTGCCCAGTATGGTGATAGGCTAGCCCCCTATCACATCGTGGGACGGAAATACGCTCCCTACCCCTTGGGGGATTACAGGCGTGGGTGCTTATTTTTTATTACTAACTTCGAATTTCTAAGAATCGAATAAATTGAGCGTTCGACGAATTATTTTACACTTGGCTACTGATCTATTATCGCTTACGCTTAGACGTTTGAGTTGGTTCTAATACAATCGACACACACAGGAACCCCCTCAAAAACTGATCAGCAAAATATATAATTAGCCCCTTCTAATCTAATTAATTTTGAGTCGGTGCCTGTGTAGTTTATTGGTCTATATCTATAATAAATATAACAGTGACTTACAATTAGTTTAAATAAAGAGTTAATTTTAGGTTTTGCTTTTTTCCCTTTTAATTTTGTTAATAAGTTTTTATTTTTAAACTTCTTGTGAAAGGAGCATACATTTTGATGATTCGGTCTTACATCCCCGATATTACAAATTTACATAGAGACCAACTTTAAGGAATGAAAAAGAGAATCGTCAAATTCGAACAAACTTGAAAGAAAATGCGCTATACACATTTAAAAAACGCAGCGCCAAACAGAGATACCTCTACCTATTTTTCATCGAAAGAAATCCAAGATCCCATAATTCACAGTTCATTACTAAGCCAATTAGATCATTTGTTTTGTTTCCTTACAATTAAAATAGCTAAATGCCAATTCGCAAGTCCAGTGAGTTCTATATTAATCATAGTCATAACTCACAAGGTCGTTGTTGTACGTATAAACTATTCGCTCATTATTGGTGCATGTAAGGCTATACATTCTGGTCACGTAGGCCGCGTCGGACGCCCGTGACACATGTCCCAATGCAGACTTCGACAGCGCGATTAAATTATTAATTACCTTTCATACTTACGTAGAACGATTTAAGAGTGAAAGGGCTAAACTCACACATAGGCCTGACCTCATAGGGTACTATGTATTATCTTGTGTCTAGAAACTTACACCCGGTTCCTGAATGGATAAAGAATGTAAAAATTGACTAAGCATCTCTCAAGACAAGTTAAAATTGAGTTGCTAGAAGCGTGGTCAACGCTTTTGATTTGACACACCTGTTAGTTAGCAGGGCTTTCATAATGATGTAAAACATCGTATGTCAAATACTATTTTCGGTTTCTGCAAGATTCATGGAAAATTCTATTGTCAAATGGTGTGTCAATTATTAACAAGCAAATGTTCGCAAAATAGATCAGAACCCAATAATGTTACCATTAACATACATTTCATCTAGTATCTCCAAGGTTCGTCAAAGTATCTTGACCCCTAACCTTTTCATTAACTCTATCTAGCCAATTTATTTTTTTCGTAAATCCCTATGCAACATTGCTAAATCCTGGTATGACCTCTGTATCGTCTCATTGTCACCCAACCTTGTTTATTACCTGGGACAATCTTTTCATACACATTCCTTCACGTAGACAAAGCTAATTTGGCCACCCACACCGATTACCTTACCAATTGTAATCATTAGAAAATTGTCCGGTATATTCTGAATGCACCTAATATTTATATATCCTAATTCTGAAACACCCACCGCTACCCTACGCTTTGGGAAAATGATTATGTGGGTGTCTGCAAATCAGGAAATTTATAATCACGTAATTTTTACGTAAATTGACATTGCACGAAGTGACGTCAGTAGGTGTCTTTTTAAATTAATTGTTATTGCAGTAAATGTTATGTATTTATTATATGCATAGCATGACTGTGCCAGTTTATGCACTGGTCAGGCATTCCTCATTTCCTATACGTTAGTTCATGCAGGATTACAATTATAAATAGCAACAACGCATATTTTTAAAAATATAAACATGTCTATGTAATAAAAAATAAATTATGTGTTTAAATTAGTGTTGCATAATGAATTTAATGAAATGACCAATAAGTAGTTAAGAAAAAACAATATCTGTAACATGCAGACTGTCTAAAAGAACTGATCTGATACGTGTATACATTATTTAAAGGTCATGGATCAATTAAGATCAAATGTTTGTTACTAATTTCAAGTTTATTAAAAAACACGATACGAAAAACAACCGAATCCGCGGAAAAAAGGCGAACTAATAAATCATTATGATTCTATGGGTGGTCCAGTAGCTTTACATCATGGCATTCTGTAATATTTTTTAATATACAAGATATATCGACATATACAATAAGAAATCGCTCACTAAGACAAGCAAAACCGCGGGAAAAACTAGCGACCAGTAATTGATTATGATTCAATGGGTGGCCCAGCAGTTCTTTATTAACATCCTATAGGCGGTATATGGAAAATTGCCGTATCTAAGTCGGATCACGCGCGAAGCAAATTAAATTCTAATGACGTGCGAGAATTCTCACGATGATTTTAGCACCTTATACGTCGTGCAGTGTAACTATTTTCTTATACCATATTTATTTTTTAGGATTTCCGATATATGTGTAATTATAGTATGCAATACCTTATCACGAATATTTGTTTCTGGGTGTTGTGGGATCGCAAGTCCCTCGTATTCCCTGATACCCACGATACAGGTTAACCTAGTGTGGGGTCAGGACTATGTGTGTGATTGTTGGGTGTATTTATATTTGATTATTTATCACTCAAGCTCTAAAATGTATTGCCTCCCTTCCCTCCCGCCCTTGTCCCGACTGCCATATCTCCTATCCAAGTCCGTGAATCCCTACATCTAATTATCCTCTCCTTCTTCCCATGCTTGTTGGTGTCACTTTTTTTGCCAGCCCGTAGCGCGGCGGTTATTCCAAAGTTCCCATAATCTTAAGTTAGTCCTAATAATTACTTAAATGTTCTGTACTTGACCTGTCATAAGCGCTTTCTTAGCCTATATGATGAATAAAGATTTTGATTTTGATTTGCGGATACCTTAAAAATAATGGTTTGGTAAAATCTACCGTAATGTATGTTATACATAATCTAGCTGGTGGTAAGATATTCATATCCGTCCGGATAGCGACAACCATACATATGGTGTTAAAATCTGCCATAGTGATCCACACACCTAATGTGGATCACGTTCCAGGATCAGCCAGTGTATATTCGGTTTTTCCGAGGGGCTTGATACATACTTGATGGTTGCTTTGGGCGGGTATAGTGGTACTTCCTTTAAGTCTCAAAAAAGGTAAGAAAATTAATTACTGCTACTAGAGAGCCAAAGGCAGAGAGTAATAAAAAAATAATCATAAAAGTACTATGCATTACAAAAGAAATTATAACAGTGATTCACAATTTCCTGTCCTATTTATAAACTTAATCAGTAAACAATATGTCCATTGCACAGGACAATTGCAACTATTATATTGCGATACTGCGAACACTCACAGAAAATCAGTGCAGTAATTAAAGTTTAAAACATAACTATAGAACTTAGGAAGTTTTACATAGGCTTTTCTAAACAGTGGATATTGAAGCCAGTGAAATTACTGGCCATCATGAGACTTAACATCTTATGTCTCCGAGTGACGAGCGCAGTCCAGTGCCATGCAGTGCTTTGTAATTCAAATTTGTGTGTGGTGTTGCGTATTTTTATGGGCAGGCTTACCATCAGGCGAGCGCCCGCATTCGCTAAATAAAAAAATATATAATAAAAAAAATATAGCTTTAGATTTTTGAGTGGTAGAGTCACACTGTAGACAGTTTGTCTACAGCATGAAAGGGTTGGCTCGACCAAATTGTTACCCCTGTCTCAGAGACAAGCGATGTAAAGAAGCGGCTTGCTGCTGCGTTTCGTACGGTGAATATGATCCGGAGGCCCAAATCCCACTTCATCATCATCAGCCACAGGACGTCTACTGCTGAACATAGGCCTCCCCCAAAGATTTCCAGACCGACCTTCCCGATTCTTTAATTACCCCTTTTCCTTTGAGGTCGGCATCATTCTTCTTGTATATGGGCGGTGGAGATTACTTACCATCAGGTGGCCCATCCATAAGAATCCCCATAAGAATTTCTAACCCACATTAAGCCAGTATGGTGGACTAAGGCCGAACCTCTCTCATTCAGTAGAGAAGGTCCGTACCCTCCAACGGGACATGTATACAGGGCTTGTATTGTATAATTACGTGTATATATTAATCGACGAATATCGTGACCGCATCTGATTAAATAATACGAACGGAACCAACAACGTCGGCGTGATGACTTCACAACCAACACAAAAACCCTGTGGGTGTTGGTTTTTGCTAAGAGCTATACACGATTCAATCGCCAGAATTATTCCATGTTTTTGTCGTTTATTGAACTTTAGTGGCGGTAAAAAAGCGATGAGTGGATTTGTCAATCGTTGCATTAATTTTGTAGGTACGAAAGAGTTGAAAATATTTATTTTTTCCGTGCACTGCAAAGTGACTTCAATACACCTGATGGCAAGCCTAGTGCAGTCCAAAAAACCAGCGACCACCGACAAACAATGAGTTTATCGGTGGTCACCAGTCATGCCGGCCCGTATAAATGCTTCTTCCTTCTTCGGAGAGGGAAGAAGCAAATCGAGGGGCCTGCGACAGGACAGGCGGATGACGAATGCAGGCACAGGCATACAACAAAACATCAAGTCATGTCTCAAGCCCCTCGGGAAAACCGGATATACACTGGCTGTCCATAATGTCGATGTTAAACATAAATGAAACAAAAATATACCCAACAGTCACACACATAGTCCTGACCTCACACTAGGTTAATCTATCTCATGGGTATCAAAAACTACGAGGGACTTGCGGTCCCACAACACCCAGACCCGAAACCAATATTAGTGGATCACACAAATATGTACAGCGCTTATCATCAGGCGAGCGCCTGCTTGTCTCGTCATTCAATCAAATAAAAAATAAAAGAATATAAATCAGTTATAAATTTACATCAAATACAATTTTTTTATCTAGCACCTGTCAAGTCCTTATGAGCTAGGCAATGTTTTAATGTCCGTAATAAACTCGTAAAAATCGAATATTTCCAAAGTGCAAAATAAGAGCCACGGAATCAAGATGGTTTTGTTCGGTAAGGAGTGGGACTCCTGACAAATTAAATATTAAATCACTTAATTTAAGTAGTGATATACGTTTCTTTGAAAAATTATTTTAAGTGCATACATTGGGACAAAAACGTTAAGTTTAATACAGTAGGTAAGAAAAGAAGACAAATAGAATATAAAAGTTTCGAATTGAGAACCTTCTCCGTTTTTTTCGTCAGTTACGAAACTAGACTTAGTTATATATTATCGGCAGATTCTCAGCATTAATAAAACAACTATTATAATGGTATATACACATCAAAACACCTACATTCTGTTATTTTTTAGTTGCACAGCTCTTAAACAATCGTGTAGGTGTGCGATCCTTAGTGCTAAGAAGGCCAATTGTCAGGTAAATATTGATTTTACTAAACCTTATTTGTGTTTTAATGTATCGATCCACAAACATTTATGGAACATTTGTTACGAGAACATTAGAACCATCAAGGATTTATTTGCAGATTGCAACAGCATCGGCACAAGGTTTATTCTGGATTTTTTTTTCATTGTATAACGAGACGAGCACGGCGCTCGCCTGATGGTAAACGCCGTCTGTCCATAAACAGAAGCAATACTACACAGGACTTTGAAATACTCTTTCGTATTTATTATGGGTTGGTACCACCACTATGTCTATTTCTGCCGCCAAGCAACAGTGTATAAGCACTGTTGTGTTTCGGTTTGAAGGGCATTGAAGCTAATGAAATTACTGGGCATAATGAGACTTAACATCTTACGTCTCGGAGTAACGAGCGCAGTTCAGTGCCATGCAGTGCTTTGTAATTCAAAATTCTGTGTGGTGTTGCTTCAGTTTATGGGCAGGCGTGGCGGTTACCATCAGGCAAGCGCCTTGCTCGTCTTGTCATTCAATCAAATAAAAAAAAACGTAATCGTACATTGTACAATAATATTATAAATTTAACAAGATACAAAGCCATGAAAATAACGATCGCAAAGGTTATTCCTAAACAATTTGTATCCTGTCAGCTATCTTAAAATATACATAAAAACATAACTAAAAACCACAAATTATTAATGTTCTTTTGGAAACGTGTTTTAACACTACTTGCCAAAAAGGCATACAAAATCCCCGCTGACTCCGTTCATTAATCAAAAATATAAACGCGATGATCACACAATTTAGTTTTAGTTCTTAGAAATGGCTCATTCAAAGCGGCTTTGGATTTTTGTTTTGATATTTACCTGTTAAAACATAATAACTATCTTTGCACATCTAGCACAGCAATCAGGTGTAGTGTAGTCCACACTACACTTGATGGTAAGTGCAGCGCAATCTAAGAATAGTGTCGAACAACGACAGACGATGAATCTGTCGTAGGTCGGCATAATTATGCCAGTTTGCTTAACTGCTTCTTGCCTTTAAGGAGTGCCTTTTAAAAACCACATATTATAGGAAGGACCTTCCTTGTCACACGTGTCCCAGTAGACTATTTTATAGCTTTATGGTCCGGCAGAATTAACATTTTGCAAACTTCTCAGTTCGAGCCGAGATGGAGGAGATCACGAAGCTGTAGTTTCGCTAGTCAGCACGCGTGATTCCATTAAATATTATATGCACAAACTAGAATGGCTAGAGGCGTCGTTCATCCGTCCAGAATACAGATTATAAAGCAGTTAATTCCATTCAATACACGTCCTTTGCCACTTTAAACGGTCTCCACTACACCTGATTGAACTCTGTTATTAAATGCCTTTTTATTAGTGATTCCTCATGCATTTTTATAGTTTTTGGAAGGCAAATTATGGAATAGAAAATATGATTAATGGTTTAAAAAAAACTCAAGGAAGTTTAATTTGATTGGTCGAATCTCGTGATCTAAGATTATTATAATTTATATAAGTGACTAGATGACCCGGTGAACTTCGTATCACCTATATATTTGTGTAAAATGTGGTCAAAACTTAATACAAATGTTTCATTTACATTATTACATTAATGCAATTAAGTGAGGTACTGCACCATTGCACGTGAGGTAGCCCGTCGGCCGTCGCACATTTAATTGACTTCGACGACCTAAGTCAGGTCGTCTTCCACCTCCTCCCGGTGAGACAGTCCTGTCCCTGTCCTGTCCTGTCCTGTCCTGTCCCTCTCCTGTCCTGTCCATGTCATGTCCCTTTCTATCCTGTCCCTGTCCTGTCCTGTCCTGTCCTGTCCCTTCCCTGTCCTGTCCTGTCCTGTCCTGTCCTGTCCTGTCCTGTCCCTGCCCTGTCCCTGTCCTGACCCTTTCCTGTCCTGTCCTGTTCTGTTCTGTCCTGTCCTGTCCTGTCCTGTCCCTGTCCTGTCCTGTCCTGTCCTGTCCCTGTCATGTCCCTTTCTGTCCTGTCCCTGTCCTGTCTTGTCCTATCCTGTCCTGTCCTGTCCTGTGCTGTCCCTGTCCTGTCCTGTCCTGTCCTGTCCTGTCCTGTCCTGTCCTGTCCTGTCCTGTCCTGTCCTGTCCTGTCCTGTCCTGTCCTGTCCTGTCCTGTCCTGTCCTGTCCTGTCCTGTCCTGGCCTGTCCTGTCCTGTCCTGTCCTGTCCTGTCCTGTCCTGTCCTGTCCTGTCCTGTCCTGTCCTGTCCTGTCCTGTCCTGTCCTGTCCTGTCCTGTCCTGTCCTGTCCTGTCCTGTCCTGTCCTGTCCTGTCCTGTCCTGTCCTGTCCTGTCCTGTCCTGTTCTGTTCTGTCCTGTCCTGTCCTGTCCTGTCCCTGTCCTGTCCTGTCCTGTCCTGTCCCTGTCATGTCCCTTTCTGTCCTGTCCCTGTCCTGTCTTGTCCTATCCTGTCCTGTCCTGTCCTGTGCTGTCCCTGTCCTGTCCTGTCCTGTCCTGTCCTGTCCTGTCCTGTCCTGTCCTGTCCTGTCCTGTCCTGTCCTGTCCTGTCCTGTCCTGTCCTGTCCTGTCCTGTCCTGTCCTGTCCTGTCCTGTCCTGGCCTGTCCTGTCCTGTCCTGTCCTGTCCTGTCCTGTCCTGTCCTGTCCTGTCCTGTCCTGTCCTGTCCTGTCCTGTCCTGTCCTGTCCTGTCCTGTCCTGTCCTGTCCTGTCCTGTCCTGTCCTGTCCTGTCCTGTCCTGTCCTGTCCTGTCCTGTCCTGACCTGTCCTGTCCTGTCCTGTCCTGTCCTGTCCTGTCCTGTCCTGTCCTGTCCTGTCCTGTCCTGTCCTGTCCTGTCCTGTCCTGTCCTGTCCTGTCCTGTCCTGTCCTGTCCTGTCCTGTCCTGTCCTGTCCTGTCCTGTCCTGTGCTGTCCTGTCCTGTCCTGTCCTGTCCTGTCCTGTCCTGTCCTGTCCTGTCCTGTCCGTGTCCTGTCCTATCCTGTACTGTACTGTCCTATCCTGTACTGTACTGTCCTATCCTGTCCTGTCCTGTCCTGTCCTGTCCCTGTCCTGTCCTGTCCCTTCCCTGTCCTGTCCCTTTCCTGTCCTGCCCCTTCCCTGTTCTGTCCCTTTCCTGTCCCTGCCCTGTCTCTGTCCTGACCCTTTCCTGTCCTGTCCTGTCCTGTCATCAAAAATACATCAAGTGTTTCATACCCAGGAACAGTTTGTACTGGAAAATTAAGTTTCGTTTTTAGTGTTTTCCTTTACTTATTATCATACCCAGGAACAGTTTGTACTGGAAAATTAAGTTGTCGTTTTAAGTGTTTTCCTTTACTTATTATTTATGTTACTCATTTTTTCTCACCGGGTAAACCTTCCCTGAACTTCCACAAATATTTCAAGATCAGAATTAGCTAAATCGGTACAGCCAGTCTCGAGTTTTGGCGAGACACACGCACAGCGATTCATTTTTATATATATAGATAATATTATAATATGATAATAAAAAACAAAATGTTATAAACTGTGTTTAACCTGTAACTCGATGTTTTTATCAACTTTAAAATGCTCTACCGGTAAGTTCAGGTATTGATGCTTTGCCTTTTGATTTACGATATATAGTAACCGACTATGTGCAGTTATAAAATTTATAATTAATTATGTATAAAATGATTGTAAAGATAGGTGTTTTTACGGGTCCCTGCGGAGAAACTTTTTAGGGTTTCGTATGAAAGAGTACTACCTGAACTCTATTACTATTGAGGCTATGCTGTTTGTGTGTGTTTCCTATCTTTAATAAGCTCTAACTTTTGGATCGTAATAGGTTGAGTTAGATTAATTTTACAAGGTGGTAGGTCCCTCGTATGCCGTCTGGGTTGGTATCACCGCTTTGTCTATTTCTGCAGCCAAGCAACAGTGTGTAAGCACTGTTGTGTTTTGGTTTGAAGAACATTGAAGACAGTGAAATTTCTGAGCATTATGAGACTTAACATCTTATGTTTGTAGGTGACGAGCGCAGATCAGCGCCATGCACTGCTTTGTAATTCAAAGTTTTGTGTGGTACTGCTTATGTTGGGCAGGCGTGGGGCTTACCATCAGGCGGGCTTGCTCGTCTTGTCATTTAATCAAATACAAAAATGGTTACCGGCTTAATTTACAGAATATATTTACGGCACAATGTCTACACGTATTCATACACGTTACTATGTGGGATCATGGTGAGTGCGAGCGCATGATGACGATTTCTGTAGGCGTCATTGGTTAGTTTTTGGCGTGAACTAACCAATCGTGTATACAGAATTGGGCAAAGAGTTGACTTGAGTGCTGTTTGTAAAAATGGGCATAAGTATGCTTATTGCGCTTGGATGTATCTATTAGTAGTAATGGTTGTAAATAAATAAATTTAAGGAGTCACTTTGCCCTGCCAGTATATATAAAATACAAACATTTTACGAGTGGTTAAGCCACGTTGTAGACAGTTTTGCCTACAGCATGAATGGGGCGAGTCGACCGGGTCGTTACCACTGTCTCACAGAATACTAAGAGAAGCGGTTTGCTGATGCGTGTCGTACGGTGAGTAGAGGCCTAAATCTCCCTCCCCTTCCCAATCCCTTAATTATCCCTTCACTTTAAGGATGGCAACGCGCCTATGATTTTTCTAGTATTGTAGGCCAATTAAAGACCAATTACCATCTGGTGACCCACTTGCTCGTTTGCCGGTCTATACTATAAAAAAAACTTCGAACAGCATTCGAATGTTACTTTCTTTTTTTCTACAAATTAGCGAAAATGAACTACCCAAAATCCATCGACATCGTACGGCAGTAAATAATGTTATCAAAGCAATGTTTATCTAGTTAAGTAGGTAATAGACCCAAGTATATAATGTGGCGTGTAGATAACATACATGACTGTGCAATTATACACTGTTTAGTCAAAATGAGGGAAACATTGACTGCTTTTGATGTGTTTTTTTTTTTGAGTGGTAGAGCCACGTTGTAGACAGTTTTGAATGGGCTGGCTCGACCGGGTCGTAATCACTGTCTCACAGAAAACCGACGTAAAGTAGCGGCTTGCTGCTGCGTTTCGTACAGTGAGTGAGATATCCGGAAGCCCAAATCCCCTCCCCTTCCCAATCCCTAATTATCCCTTTCCTTTAAGGTCGGCAACGCGCCTATCATTCTTCTGGTGGTGGGCGTACATGGGCGGTGGAGATCACATCAGATGACCCACTTGCTCGTTTGCCGGACTATGCTATAAAAAAAAACACGCGAGAACGCTTAGTAGTAGGTTTATTGTTCACTTTATAAATGGTGTCCGATACTCCAGGTGTCCGGCCGACAGATCTATAGTTATTAAAATGGACGGGCATTGAATTCCATAATAAGGTCATACATCGCACGAGGGACTTTTATAACAGCTATACTTAGAATTTGAGTATAAAAATTAAAAAGAATGATTATAAAACAGTCAAAAGTAAGTTTCGTTAAGATAAGAATTCGTATCAGTACCAGAGAGTACATAATAATAAAATTAATACGTATATTATACACGTCCCACTGCTGGGCATGGGCGCCTCTACTAAATGAGAGGGGTTAGGCCTCAGTCCATCACGCTGGCTTTATGCGTGTTGGCAGACTTTACATTATCTTTTAAAATCTAAATTCATGTGGACAAATTCTCAGGTTTCTAGATACTCAGGTTTCCTCACGATGTTTCCTTCACCATTAAAGCAAGCGATAATTAGCAAATAATACGCACATAACTTAGTAAAGTCAGAGATGCATGTTCTTGGGGCTGATTTCGAATCTGCGACTTTCGTCTCGACAGTCCGTACCACTCCCCGCTGAGCTATCGCAGCTTTTTGACCTTGTTACTTTTTCGAAAACAAAACAAATTCTCCATGTATTTATTGTATTTTTCTGTATGTATTTTTTGTATTCAAAGTACATTAATGGCATACAATAGTGTTATAAATGATTCCAGATTTACATGTCCGGTTAGAACGCCCTCGCTTTGGGAAACGGTAGCAGTCCATCATGCTTAACGGTTCATGGAAAGATGCCAGCTATGTGTCAGATTTATAAAGTTTCCCATTCGTTTTTAACTCCGTTTGAGGTTTGGCAACACAAAATTGAGTAAGATTTATATGTTTGTACATACCTATTAGTGGTCTAATAGAATAGTGGTGTGCTTACCTGTAAGTTAAAATAATATTATTAATACATCTTACAACATTAAGGTCGACTTACACAACATTTCACAGTATTTGGACCTACTTACGCAAACAGAAAACAATCCACAGCAAATTCAAATAGAGATAATAATTTTATTTTACTAAATTCAATAATTATTTCAATAAATTTAAATAAATTTTAAAGTAAACTTAAGGTCATGTCTGAATTCTTAAGGGATATGTACAGTGCAAGTGGTTTCATATACATTTTACTACACTATCAGTCTGAAATAATGCTATTCGTATAGTCTCAAATATCTCCAATTCGGATCATAATTTTGGATACTGAACGGATCCAGTGCGTAAAGTCTTATGGTCCGGTTACTTAACCCAGGAGTAGCGACTCGCAGTGACTAATGCAGATATTTATCCTAACATTAGCTTCTGCCAATAGACACCGCAAAGGTGACGAATGAATCATGTGTAAACACAATGCAAAATACATAGAAAGATATTGTTACATAGAATTGTAAAGTATAAGGAAAAATCTAAATATGGTGTATTGATACATTCAATAGAGTGAAATCATGTGATTTTTGCTACTGACATTTCTATCAAAATAATTAAAACATATAATATAGACATATAAAAATGGTGGGAATGCATCCCCTATAGTACGACAGTAAAATTAAAAGTTGGGGAGATGAATGGCATCATTGGTAGATTTTCAGTTTTAATTGGTAATTCTATAATTTTTATGTCATAGGCCGACAAATGAGCAGGTAGGTCACCTGATGGTATGTGATTTCAACAACCCACATACACTCACAATTTCAGAAGAATCATGGGCGCATTGCCGACCTTTAATTGAGATGGGGAAGGTAAGACAGATTTGGGTCTCCGGATATCTCACTCATCGTATGAAAAGCAGCAGCAAGCCGCTATACATCAATTTACTGTGAGACAGCGGTAATGACGCGGTCGAGTCGGTCCATTCATGCTGTTGGCAAATAGTAACAGTAATTATCATTAGTTTCTATAATAACATTCATACATTTTCAATTTATTCTTTAATTTGCTACCGCCATTGCACTATAGCTACTTATGGTCTTTCGTTAATCGACCTAATTACTCACAAACATACTCTCCAGAGCAAAATGGCAGGTGCAAAGGTTAAGTCAGATGGCTCTGGGTGGCGCTAGTTTCGCAACTTTATAAAGGTCTCATCTGGCGAAAAGCTTGCCAATGAATACGCCAGAAATTGTATTTGTAGTGAGATTTTGCTCAACAAAATATTATACATTGAAAATCTTACACATAGAGCGTCATATTTTTAAGTGGTAGAGCTATTCAATGAGTAAACTATATAGAGTCTGGAGAGATATATAGTAGTACCAAGAAACAGCTCGTACAAACATTTTATTTCTCCATTTTCTTCTATAGTACTGAGTCTTGGACAATCATCGGGAAGAAAATAATAGACGCTCTATAGACATGGTGCTGACGATTTATGCTTTATATTATTTTATTATACCCTGGACAGTTAAGAGAACAAACAGATCAATTCGCGAACAACAGAGGATTTCAACAAGACTGCCACCAATTGCTACAAAAGGATTCTTCAGTACTTTGGGCATATTGCTCGCGGCGATCCGTCCAATCCTGGGAACAACTAACGGAAAAGTGGTGGAGAAACGATCACAGGGACACAAGCCATTAGTCTGATCAAAGAAAACTACTCACGAGGCTCTCAGTAACAATAGCAATGAGAATGCTAATGACAAGCAAATTTGAAGGAATTAATTTGATAGATGCGAAGGTTTTTGTTTGTTTTTGGTAGAGCCACGCTGTAGATGTTTACCACATCTGGCCGGCTCGTCCGAATCGTTACCACTGTCTTATAGAAAAATGACGTAAATAAGCTGATTATATGCCAAGAATGGATAATTTTATTATTCTTTCCCAATTTAATGCAAATAAATGTTTGGCCGTGTTTTTCAAAACCACACATATTTTTACAGCAACTATAAATTCGTGCTCATCATGTCCACACGCGTAGTCAGTTTGTGAAATAAAATTGGCAATTTTGTAATGAGTATCATGTTTCATTTTTCTTTTAAAGTTTTTACACAACAGTGTACGATAAGAATTTCATCGAATTATTTCTATATTCGAAATTATTTCATAACTATTTTGTTCTTTTTTGGTCATATACGTGTCCCGATTAAGGTAACTTTATATTGTGATAAATTTTACTAACATAGGTATTTCGTAAAAGTAGGTTTACGTGAATAAATTGTACAAACATATGACTCGTTTTCCTTACCTGACTTAAATAGTAAACAAACGTTACATTTTTTTTTTTTTTATGGCTTCGCATCATTATGCAATATACAAGTATAATATATTCTCAAGCCTTCACAAGAACGATGAAATATCAGTGTGGACGTTTTCAAGGTCTTGTTGGAGTTTTGGTGTGAATTCCTTCCAGTACGATGCTTAATTCACTTATTTCAGTGTTTCAGTGTTTGTTGTTTAAGGTGGGCAACGCACTCATGATTCTTCTGGTATTGTGAGGTATGGGTATGGGCGGTAGAGATCACTCACTATCAGGAGATCTTCAGAGAGAAAGTATCTTTAAAGTACCGAGTTATGTGGCCAGCAGACCTGACAAGGCATTCCTCAAGTTGTTTTTATAAAGTTTGTTCCCTATCGTGAATTATCCCTGAAAGAAAGAATTGGCAATCATTGAGTGGTTAACAATATAATGAAGTAAGTATATTGTATTAAAAACAATAAACATATAAAAACAACAAGTGTGTCCGGTATATGTCCCACCACAACAGTGCCAAGAGGATCTAGATCAGCATAATGCGAAACAATAAATTGCTTGGCGCTGATTTTCATCCAGAAAAACCAACCCTGTTAAAACTTCCATAAAATAAGAAACCTTCACCAATATTATAATCTTATTCATTATGTCCACCACCTAGGTTGCAGAAATAAAAGCCAGATTTTAAAGCAACTGCATAAAACTGTCTGTTCACAGATTCTGTGCCATGATTCGGATGCAGGGTACGATCTGTCCTGCATATATCTCTGCCGAATGGATCCCGTTATTAAAACCATCGAAACAGTAAACTAGTTTCAAATGTTACCGTTGGAAACGCATTTGCAACTGAATACTGTGCTGCTAATTATAAATGCTATTAAGGCGATGGAATGACGTGACCAGCTTAGGTGACGGTTAACTATGTATTGTCTTGCAGTCTCTTGAGAGATATAAAAGGCTACCTGCCTCTTGGGAGAAGTATCACATCCACTCAATGCAAGTTGGCAGACGGTAGGTCTGATTTCATTTGATTGAATGACGTATTTCTAACCAAAGACGAATAAAACTCACAAGACGTGACATTACTGGGTACCTCCATTCAAAGGTCTTAAGTCAATGCCTAAAAATTGGCTCTCATTTGGCTTTTTTTTTATTTGATTGAATGACGAGACAAGCAAGGCGCTCGCCTGATAGTAAGCGCCACGCCTGCCCATAAACAGATGCAACACCACACATAACTTTGAATTACAAAACTGTGCATGCCACTGAAATGCGCTCGTCACCCTGAGACATATGTTAAGTGTTATAATGCCCAATAATTTCACTGGCTTCAATGTCCTTCAAACCGACTACACACACTGTTGCTTGGCGGCAGAAATAGACAAAGAGGTGGTACCAACCCAGACGGCCTCTCGCATACGAGGGACCTACCACCTTGTAATGTGTTTATTCGTCTAGTGTCTATTCTATACTGTCAGTAGGATTTCTGTCGTCGTTAAATTATGCAATTGGTTAGTAATCGGGAGCTTAACATGCTATTCGAGGCATGTCGGCTGCCAAATTTAAACCAGTATTATCTCGCAGAGTCTCATGAGGGAAGGATACATCGTACCGCTGTAATGTGATTTAGTACACACTAGCTAACCCTCGTGGTTTTACTTGCATGTTACATCCCTGCTCCCATGGGTCATAGCGTGATATACATATAAACGTTCCTCTATCACTCTATTGCTGAAAATTGCATTAAATACCGTTAGTTAAAAAGATCTAAGCGAACAGACAGCGGAAACGACTTCATTTTATACTATGTAAAGAAGTATTAATCTGAAGGTTCGTATGTTTGTAAGTTTGTTAATTTAGCTGTTTGTTTATCAATCACGCCTTAATAGTTGAACGGATTTGGATAACATTTGGATTACAGGTATATATTTTTTTAATCCGAGCTCGGATAGTTGCTTTCCAAAAACCAGCGAACACTGACAAACAACGAGTTTATCGGTGGTTACCAGAATCATGCCTGCTTGTATAAATGCTCCTTCCCTCTTCGAAGAGGGAAGAACTGTCACCCTTACCTCTACATTTTCAAGCAAAAGGGTCCATAAAATGAGGAATAAAAAAATCATTAAAAAGTTGGTCTATCTAAGTTATGTGGATGCACAAGAAGTAATTTAATTGAATATGTTAGTCGATAGGTTCATTTCCACGCTCTTGCGATCGGCGCGGCGGCGAGGCGTCGATAAACAACTGCGATGGGAAATTGCACTTAGGATTAAACAGTTTGCTTACTTTAAATATAACTTTAAGGCACTGGGGATATTTTTTATAGCATAGACCGGTAAACGAGCAAGTAGATTCCCTGATGGTAGGTGATCTCCACCGCCCATGTACGCTCACAATACTAGAAGAATCATAGGCGCGTTGCTGACCACTAAGGGAAAGGATAATTAAAGGATTAGGAAGGGGAGGAGGATTTGACCGGGTTGTTACCACTGTCTCACAGAAAACCGAGGTAAAGTAGCAGCTTGCTGCTGCGTTTCGTACGGTGAGTGAGGTATCCTGAGGCCCAAACTCCCCTACCCTTCCCAATCCCTAATTATCCCTTTTCTTTCAGATCGGCAACGCGCCCATGATTCTTCTAGTATTGTGGACGTACCTATGCTACAAAAAAGTGGGTAGACATTTGTTTATATTTCTGGAATGGGTATGGTGGTTGGGCCTTAAAGCCAATGAAAAATGAGAGCCAATTTCTAGGCACTGACCCAAGACCTTTGACTCATGTCACGTCTTGGAGTTTTATTCGTCTTTGGTTCGAAATACGTTTAGACGTTTGACTGTTTATGGTGATAGAACGCATCTAAAAGATCGCAAGCAATTTCCTTTCTGTTCATAGGAAAATATTGATATATAAAACTTGATAAAAATAACATATTTAAAAAAAAAGGCTTAATAAGATTTTACAGACATAACTAGATTAAATCAAATAAAGATGTACGTATTTTCGACATATTAATATAATTCCACAACCTCGTTTGATGGCACGCTTGCCCATGAACAGACGCAAGAGCGTACAGAAATATGAATTATAAAGAACTGCAAGGCATTGGACTGCGCTCGTCACCCCGAGACGTAGGACGTTAAGTCTCATAATTCCCAGTAATTTCACCAACTTCAATGTCCTTTAGATCGAAACATAACAGTGCTTACACACTGGGTACTTGGCGGCAGAAATAGAGAAATCGGTAGTAACACCCAGACGGCCTGTCGCATACAGAAAACTGATAAATAAATTGTATTTTTTTATCCTGCTTTACCATGCTAGCACGGATAAGTACACAAACAACTAATAAACGCCATTTAGATAAAGAGTTTATCGCATTACATACACAAAAATGTAACAAATCTCACTAAAAACATAAACATGAAAAGGGGGCCAAGTTCGGTACAAACGAGGTTCGAGTTTGACGGGTCGCGTGGCGTTGCGTTGTCGCCTATAGGCTGCGGACTCGAAGTCAGCGGGCAGATCGCGCGGCGCTAGAGCAGCGTAGTGTTGTGCTATGAGAAATTAGTGACTGTTCGCGAACGAAATTGATGTAAATATGATATTCCATATAAAAAATCATTGAAATAATTTGCTCCACCACGTCGGCGGGCATTTTTGAAAATACACAACACTACGTCAATGCAGACGCGGGGGCATCGCTTGACTGTCGCGCGCCGCTTGTATGCCGCTGCTCGCGCCCGCGCCGCGCCGCTGCTTCTAGACCAAGGTCTATTTATATCTATGCATTGAAACCGGCCGCTCCCGCGCCGCCGCCGCTGCCGCCCTGCGCCCGCTGACTTCGACTCCGCAGCCTCAGAGTTGAGATTACCAGTATAAGTGAATAATCTATGATTGAGATCTATACGGGTACCAAGTTATATAGCAGTTCCTCAAACTATAGGTATAGGAATGCACAACAATTTTCAAAATATTCAATTGATCAATTTATTTATTTTAAGAGTGGTAGAGCTACAGTGTAGACAATTTTCTCTACAGCATAAATGGGCCGGTTCGACCAGGTCGCTACCACTATCTTACAGAAAACCGACGTATAATAGCGACTTGCTGTTGCGTTTTGCACGTTGAGTGAGATATTCGGATGCCCAAATACCCTGTCCTTCCCAATTCCTTAATTATCCCTTTACTTTAAGGCCGGCAAAGCGCTTATGATTCATCCGTATCGTGGGTATCAGGAACTACAAGGAACCTGC
Source organism: Amorpha juglandis (assembly GCA_949126905.1). Taxonomy (NCBI): domain Eukaryota; kingdom Metazoa; phylum Arthropoda; class Insecta; order Lepidoptera; family Sphingidae; genus Amorpha; species Amorpha juglandis. Next base: position 21,993,282 of record OX421365.1, read on the forward strand.
GGTCCCACAATACCCAAGCCCGAAACCAATATTGGTGGATCGCACAAACATTTGTCTCGGTGCAGGAATCGAACCCACGGCCTCTCAGTAGTCGGCTAAAATTTTAACGTGTTACTTAATTTTACAGTCGCAAGTACGGCAGGCCTGTGACACACGCGGACTGCACATTCCTGCAGATTGCATCAGCACAGCCTCCGCTGTGAGTGCACTAGACTACACACTACAATGTATAAAGTGTGCCAAAGTCTTTGAAACGTGTCATACATAATGTGATCATACGTCCCGTTGTGAACGGGCCTGTCCCTTTTTTGTACTTTCTGCAAATTTGAAAAAAGAACTGGCGTAGAAAGATATCCAAAAGGTATATTATATTTGAAAGAAGTATGTACATTGATTGTAATAAATATTTTAAATCATTACCAGCTATGTTACAACAAATTAAATATGTTCATCTATAAAATAAATATTTTTTTGTTTATATTATAATTTATTCAATCGTTTGGTGATTTTTATTGCAAATGTTATTTATACAGATAAATGTTCTGTATTTTTTTATGTAACACTAGATGAACCGGTGAACTTCGTATCACCTACATAATATATTTGTGTAAAATGTGGTCAAAACTTAATACAAATGTTTTATTTACATTAAATGCAATTAAGTGAGGTACTGCGCCATTGCACGTGAGGTAGCCCGTCGCACATTTAATTGACTTCGACGACCTAAGTCAGGTCGTCTCCCACCTCCCTCCGGTTGGACAGTCCTGTCCCCGTCCCGTCCCCGTCCTGTCCCCGTCCTGTCCGCGTCCCGTCCCCGTCCTGTCCCCGTCCCGTCCCGTCCCCGTCCCGTCCCCGTCCTGTCCCCGTCTTGTCCTGTCCCTGTCCTGTCCTGTCTCACTGTCCTGTCTCACTGTCCTGTCTCACTGTCCTGTCTCACTGTCCTGTCTCTCTGTCATGTCTCTCTGTCCTGTCTCACTTTCCTGTCTCACTGTCCTGTCTCACTGTCCTGTCTCACTGTCCTGTCTCACTATCCTGTCTCACTGGCCTGTCTCACTGTCCTGTCTCAATGTCCTGTCTCACTGTCCTGTCTCATTGTCCTGTCTCACTGTCCTGTCTCACTGTCCGGTCTCACTGTCCTGTCTCACTGTCCTCTCACTGTCCTGTCTCACTGTCCTGTCTCACTGTCCTGTCTCACTGTCCTGTCTCACTGTCCTGTCTCACTGTCCTGTCTCACTGTCCTGTCTCACTGTCCTGTCTCACTGTCCTGTCTCACTGTCCTGTCCCACTGTCCTGTCTCACTGTCCTGTCTCACTGTCCTGTCTCTCACAATGATTTTTTTAATTTGATCGCAGCGCTAACTGTCGGGACAGACTAAAATTAAAATTGGCGATGGTAGCGCCGTCTGTCGGATCCAATGTAAAACATTCCAAAATCAACAACTACTAATAAATTAAAAATTAATTAAAAAAACATTGTCCAGCGGACAAAATTGTGAATCTAAACCATTCTCAGATCCCCTTGAACACACACAAAAAATTTCATCAAAATCGGTCCAGTCGTTTAAGAGAAGTTCAGTGACATACACACTCACAGAAGAATTATATATATAAAAAGATAAACACTGTCATAGAAATTTTAGCTACTCCCCGTCTGACTAAAAAATTAAAATGGTCGCGTTAGTCACGCACCATATATTTTGTGGGGCGTGCAAGCGTGGGGTTGCCTGGGTGATTAAATATTATAACATTACATGTAACTATCTAATTTATTTTAATTATGTGCGTGACTAAGTATGGGAAGGAATCGTCTAGTAGGTTTAATTACTAGACGAAAAAATGAAAAAGTATCTCAATAGGGCGCGTTTATTTTTTTGTTAGTCAGCTCTATACAAGAGCTATAAAATACTTTTTAAAAATAATCTTAGTTATGGACAGGGAGCCCTCGGGTAGCTGATCCACTTGACTACTAACCAGCTGATTTTTTTGTTTTTACTTAGTTAATATTTATATAATTTAACTGTCATATTGTCCTACAAATAAAATAATAATTTTTTGAGTATCATCAAATCGAAATATTCTATCCTTGCTACCTCTGTTAGCTACCACGATAGAGAATTTTCGCATAGGGAATAGTTGGTCGTCTCATCGAAACGAAGCTACTCACGGAAAATGAGCTTGATAGTAGTCAAGTGGATCAGCTACCCGAGGGCTCCCTGTCTATTAGGTTTTAAAGAAAAAGAAACAGTTAATTAACAAACGAATTTTAATACGCAAATGCAAAACAATAAAACACATGAATAATACACTAAGTTGTTTATGACACATTTCCCAAAGGCTTCGTTGTACGCAGGCGCTAAGACACGTGATAGCATATTTGTAATCTATCTCGTTCTCTCGCAAGCTAAATCCTATTTACGAATATATTTGTCTTTGTCGTGACGCATTTTCGTTTCATCGAGTTTCAAATCACAACGATTCTAAAGAAGTTTCAATTCAAAATATAAAAAATATGTCTGAATGTAAACAACTCGTTCGAAATATCATTATGAAATGTGCCGTTTTTAAAGAAACTCTAAATGTCATACTCATTATATTTTGTCACTGGAATAAACTCACGACATTCAATTAAAAAACGTATTACGCGTCTTATTGCATAACGGTCTGCGCCATTTAAAGAGAATAAAAATATTAACTTTAGACATTATTTAATGATTTTAAGAGAAAATATCATAAATGAGTCCTTAATTTTTACTGCATTGCATTAAACTACACTTATGTGACTCTTATCTGGTTATCAGATCTCATGTTTATTTCAAACCCTGTTCAATATTAGCTTTTATACCTGTAACATTAAAATCTTATAGACTTTAAATTCCATACGCGCACTCAGAGCTTCACTGCTAATGGGTGAGTTCAGACGGTTCAAAGAAGGTTTTATTAATGTTCGTGGGCGGTTGAGATCCCTTGCCATCAGGTGACCCACTTGCTGGTTTGTCGGCATCTGCTGTAAATAACATTCAATCTTTCACATTTATAATAGTAGTAGGAAGTAGAATTTCCCTTTTGTATAGTTGCATAATATTGTGTTTTTATATTATAGGCCGGCAAACGAGCAAGTGGGTCACCTGATGGTAAGTGATCTCTACTGACCATGTTACCCCATAATATCAAAAGAATCAAGGGTGCGTAGCCGACCTTAAAATAAAGGATTAGTAAAGAATCGGGAGAGGAGGGGATTTGGGCCTCCGGATAACTCACTCACCGTACGAAAGTTCTGTGTAGTGTTATGTCTGTTTATGGGCAGGCGTGACGCTTACCATCAGGCAAGCGACCTGCATGTTTTGTTATATAAGTGAATAAATAAGTCTAGAATAAAATAAGTTGCTTAAGACTAAAAGCCCGTTGAATTTGGTTAGCCAGCAAGAGAACTAATGACCTTACCCTCACGGGTTGACGTCGCCTTCTGCAGTTGTTATAAATTAGATTCTCTACTTTTTCATTTCGAAATGCATTAATTAATGTCTCTTTGAACTTGACCTTAAACTATAGACCTATAAACTTAGAGATGCCACAAATAATAAGTTTAAAATGAAGCGAGTGAATAAATATAATTAATTTTTTTTGCAAAAATACAATGAAGGAATGTTTTATTTTTATCCGAGCAAGGTAAAGTGACTGCACTTCAACTGATGGTAAGCGCAGTGCAGGCCAAAAAACCAGCGGTCACCAGAATCATGTCGGCCCGTATAAATGCTCCTTCATACTTCAGAGAGGGAAGAAGCACATTGAGGGGTTTGCGACAGAACAGACGGATAACCATTGCAGGCGCAGGAATACAAGGATGTTCCCCTATACCCGCTCCAATCAACAATCAAGGCATGTCACAAGCCCCTCGGGAGAACCGGATATATACTGGCTGATCCTGGAACGCAATCCAGACAAGTATGTTGGCTGGTTTTAACACCGTGTGTACGTACGGTGGTCGCTATCCAGATCCTACCACCACCATTTTTAATCATCAGTATCGCGTTTCACTGTGCCTAATTAGTAGTCAGAGTATCGCGTCTCATAGTTTATACATCTGTGTCTCTATAATTACTCCACGCTTCATTTAAAATCAGTGTCCATTCGCGAAATCCCAAGAACACTTGCTGTTATAAAATCATAAAAAATCGCAATCTTTAATCACATTTTCTTAGAATGTCTGCGCAATATTGCAGCTTTGCATAATTTAATATGTGCGTGTTGTGTGTGAGATTGTCGAGATAGGAATTTGGTTAAAAACCGCTGCAGTTAAATATTTCCCCGAATTTTCGGCTTTTAGGACAGCAATAGAATATTATGTGTTCATTATATGCATATTTTAGTCTGTGTTTTTTATTTTTTGATTGATGAGACGAGCAAGACGCTCGCCTGATAGTAACTGTCATTTGAAGGAGATTGAAGCCAGTGCAATGACTGGGCATTATGAGACTTAAAAGTTTGTGTCTCGGTGTGAAGAGCGCAGTTCAGTGTCATTCAGTGCTTAGTAATTCAAAGTTCTGTATGGTGTTGCTTCTGTTTATGGGCAGGCGTGGCGCTTACCATCAGGCGAGCGCCTTGCTCGTCTCGTCATACAATCAAATAATAAAAGGGACACAAGCGTGATACCATTATATTTTGTTATGTAAAGCTAATCTATCATCTTAGAATGGAGTAAGTTTGGGAAATATTAAATCACCGCTATAAATAATCCGCTTTTATAAAAAGAAAACGAGTGCAGCGTACGAAGGACATCCGCTCGAAGTGTAGCCTTGTGATCGGATATTTTCACTGTAAAATATATACAGCTAGAGAAAGTTTTATCTGACACTGAGAAGTCTTTAGTACATGTATTTGGGTGGTAAAAAGGCCAGTGTATCACATATATCAAGTGGTAGAGTCACACTGTAGACAGTTTTACAAGGTGGTACGTTCCTCGTATGCGAGAGGTCGTCTGGATTGGTACCACCGCTTTATCTATCTCTGCCGCCAAGTATGTAAGCACTGTTGTGGTTCGGTTTGAAGGACATTGATGCCAGAGAAATTACTGGGCATTATGAGACTTAACATCTTATGTCTCGGATTGACTGGCGCAGTTCAGGGCCATGCAGTGCTTTGTAATTCAAAGTTCTATGTGGTGTTGTTTCTGTTTATGTGCAGGCGTGTCGCAAACCATCAAGCAAGCGCCTTGCTCGTCTCGTCATTCAATTAAATAATAACGATCCAGTTTAACCTTTATATTACTTGAAATAAAATAAAGACTACTTGTTTTGGTTATATCAGACAGATATCTGAATTGTTTGAGCTACAAAGCCATCATAGCTTATCTCAAACTTAGTTTTTGTTCCCAACATCCGAATCGAGCAAGATGGGCGACCTTCGACGTGGCCACAAACTCACCGAGTCCCGTGTTACCGCAGCGGGTTGTGGTCTAGCCATTGATACTCGGATTTCCATGAAATTCACTCTAATTAGCCAATACTTTTAAAGTTATTGTTTATCTCATACCCATCTATATGAATAAAATGAAATGACGGATTGACTAGCGCAGTCCAGTGCCATGCAGTGCTTTGTAATTCAAAGTTCTGTGTGGTGTTGCTTGTGTATATGGGCAGGCGTGGCGCTTACCATCAGGCGAACGCCTTGCTCGTCTCGTCATTTAATCAAATAAAAAAAAATTGTAGGTTAGTTATGGCATCACTTGAAAACGACTGGATAAATTTGATTATTTTTTTATTATACATAATAATCCAAATAAGGTTTTATATATGGTCCAGACCTCCCTCGCATTAAAATGCCTAGCAGTAAATAGTGAAGGTGATTAAGAAAATGCATAACACTTAATAATAAATTTGGTGGAGTCCAAAGGAAATACACCTCTGTCACCGATCTAAACTAATAAAAGCTAGCGTTCCTCGATTGTTATAGTTTGATAAAACCAAAGTAAATTATCTAAATTACCTACCTTTAATCCTACACTGAAATGGGGTCAGCCTTTCTAAACATCCACAAGAGAAAATGCATAAAAACAAGATATAATTTACAACGTACAAAAACATAAAGACCGACCGGATCATCCGGGTTTTTACGTTATTCAAATAAGTATGCAAACCACTTAATCACCTCCTACGTTGTTTTCTGACCATTCTTAAAACATACGTCGTTCTAAAATAGTAATACTATTATAGAAAAGTAAAGTGATACTACTAAATGTTTGCTTTTTCACATGGATTTATAATTTACTAGCATTTGCCCGTGGCCTTTTGTGGGATAAAAAGTAGACTAATCTAGGTCTACTCCAGGTCTAATCCTAATAGTCTATCTGCGTGCCAAATTTCATCCAAAACTGTTCAGCCGTTAGGGCGTGATTGACTGACAAACATCCAAATGCATAAAGTCACAAACATCCAAGCTATCACATTTATAATAGGAGTAAGATAAATTAACATATTAAAGATGGAATCGTGGTTTCCGCGACGTTGCAAATTTCATGAATGCTGCTCGAGATAGTTTCATCCTGTTTTGAAGAAACCGCAGGAGTATGTCGGTTGCAACTCAACAACTCGTAACCAACCACTTTGAAAATCAATTATTTTGTAGCGCCCCCCAAAATTACTTTATTTTAAATATACCTTGTGTGTCATGTGAGTCATCCTTTTTCTGAGTTAAAATTTATATCCTTACTTATATTATAAATGGGAAACTGGCCCCCTGAAAACCTCCAGCGTCAACAAGGGGGCGTTACCGTCCACTTTGAGAGAGACTGGTTTAATGGAATCGAATTTTATACACATTCTCTAAGCCGAGAATCTTACACTTTCCACAGGGTCTAGCACAGTACTCGTGGATTTCGCAACGTAAGTATGCCGCCTAATGCCACGCGGCTAATGGAGCGATCTATAAAAGATGAAACTCAACCTTAAACAATATTCATTAGTCATAATCGTAATGCCGTCATTCTACAACCTTCTTCATTCAATCATTTGTGCATTGTGAGTAATACAAAAACATATTTTATATTGACTTTTGAAATAATATGTCGTCATCTTTAATACTGGTATAGTAAGCATTTTACGGTTTATAATCTCATTGGTATAATGGTGGCATGCATAGCTAGTGAAACCGATGGTCGTAGGTTGATTATCAGAGTGGAAATCAGCGATGAAAATTTGGGATGAGTTTTTTCTAAGAACACGTGATTTAATAGTGTCCTGTATGAGAAAGGCTTGGCCCATAAAACATTATATGTACTATGGAAATAAGCTCGCCAAATATTTGCGAATCTACATTTGCCTACCCTTTCAGCAATAAAGCGTAAGCGTCTACTATATATATAACACTAGAAGACCCGGCCACGCGTTGCTGTGGCTAAGTTATATTAATTATGTTAATTATATTGTAGTATACTATTCAATACAGTATGCGCCATCTATTGAATACATATTCAATCGAGCCGATAAATTAGCTTACACCGCCTTCTGTTGGAATCTTATCTAACTCACAGATAATTATAACTCTTTATCATATAATAACAAATAATTTGAAATAAAAAAATATTGCGGCTATACATTGAGAGATAGGATAGATTATATCTATCCTATCTCTCAAGTTGGATCAAACTTTGATTAAAATCTGTTCAGTAGTTTAGGAGTTCATTGTGGACGAACAACGTGACACGAAATGTTTATAATGATATATAAAGATTTATTTACATAACAGTTAACCGTACAATGCCAATTAATGCCATAATATCAGTAACCGTTATCGTACTGTATATTATATCAGTGGAGTTAATTATTAACCATTTAGTAATGAATGATGGTGCATCGACCGACGAACAATGCAATTAAACTTCCAATTAGAAGCGGACGTTTTATCTGGATTTTAACACGCTTTTTTACTGTTTATTTTCTAGATGATGACTAAGCTAGGATAACAGATCGAGTTAACTTTGTTACACCTGCTGTGCTGGGTTGATTAAATTTGTAATGCACCAGGTTTATAGGTTGCATTACATTTTAGCGATAGCCTAGCAGGGAGTATTATTTCTATTCTAATTTTAAATTATGGCTCAATCGAATTTCCATAATTTTGGCGAAATCATCGATATTTTTTTAATCTGTCGTGAAACCAAATCGATGTACGATTTAGCAAAAAAACACGATAATAAAATTAATCTAAATTAATGATTTCAGCAAAACAAACTAAGCTTAGATTGCACCATAATAGCTGTTATAGTTAAGGTTTATGTCAAATTTGACGATAGAAGTAACGCTGACTTTGATATTGACTGCGAAATGTGTTGCACCATCGTATTCCGATACTACTAGATTCCTCGATTAATTCTAGAAGCAGAGCACAGACGTTCTAGGAGATATATCGGTTTGGAGGTTATAATTGAACCATCTAACAGCTATTTAACTTAAACTAGCGGGACTTTAATTGGCGAATTTTGGTCGGTTACGATTAACAGCTAAAGTTATGACGTCATCTAACATTTTTCAAATGGTGCAACTCATATTTTGCATCATAGTAAATTGAATTATGAGTCGAAGTCAGAATTCGTGTTGGTTTCTTTGGCACATAACTTAAGTATGCTGTAATCCGGGAACTGAAGACGGGTACGTGCCCCGGCATGGAGACTGCTGCCAAGTTTGTTCCAAAACATTGCGGATGTGGATAAGACGAGGTAATAAGATGTTAAAAATATATTTGGTGATGATAATTTTAAAATTTCTGTTTTTTTTATACGAACACGGCAAAATGACTGCACTGCACCTGATGATGGGATCGCAGTAAGCTTCGTGACACGTGATTGCAGCATTAGTTGCACCTCTGCGTACCTCTTCACTTTTTATAGCATAGGCCGGTAAACGAGCAAGGGGGTACTTGAAAGTAAGTGATCTCCACCGCCCATGTGCGTCCACAATATCAGAGGAATCATGGGCGCGTTGACGACCTTAAAGGAAAGGGAAAATTAGGGATTAGGAAGGGGAGAGAGATATGGGCCTCCGGATATCTTAGTCACCGTACGAAACTCAGCAGCAAGCCGCCACTTTACGTCGGTTTTCTGTGAGAGAGTAGTAACGACCCGGTCGAGCCGGCCCATTCATGTTGTAGACAAAACTGTCTACACCGTGGCTCTATAACTCATAATAAAATTTTATTTTTACTACGGTTAGTAAAATCAATACAATTACTAACTAAACGAAAATATATTATTAGTAACGTTCTCTATGTAAAAACATAAGCAAATATAAAACAGTGTTAAAATCCATGACTAATTATTTCATCCGAAATAGAACCTCGCAAAGACTTGCAAAGAAACTGTTCTTTGAAAATGGAGCCTTTTAATCAAAGACTTGGAAATTACAGACTGTAGTTTAACAAATTTATGGGCGTTGGAAAAATGTTCAAGTCGTGTTTAAAACTAAAGTCGACGGTACATCCGATCTGAGTAATGGATGAGGCCTCAAGGGTCTTCTTAAGGTCAGATCTTTTACTTGAACCACGCAACAAGCGGAATTCCTATATAAAGCCTTCGTGGCGCAGTGGGCGGGTAGCCGTTTGTGAAACGAGGCCGCGGGTTCGATCCCCGTAGTGAGAAAAATATTATCTGATCCAAAATATTCCTTTGGAACGGACACAAGAGATGTATTTGGTAATGATTTCTTGTGTTTACGCGAATATTACTCATTGAAATAAAACTAATTTAAACGGATTTTATCGTGCTTGTGTATTAATTTTGATCCTGACGTTTCGAAGACTTTTCGGCGTTCGTGGTCACTCAGTCCATCCCGTGACCAGTTTTATTTCAATGAGCTGTATTTGGATCGTAGTTCGTGGTATTTGATAGTCTCTGTCTGACGTGAATATATTGATATATGAAAGTAAAAAGGTCGAATAAAGGTCGTGTGTATCAACTAGGGATAGGAGGATCTCAATGAACTAGGGATACAAGGAAGGGCGCAAGATAAATTGACAAATTAAATTATAGAATGGGAAGCTAAAAATAGCCAAGAGCACATGAACGGAAAGAATAAAAAAATGGTTGAGGCCATTGTAAAGAGGGGTGTTATTGCTTGATTACATATTCCAATGCCAAGGTTAACTGGGTCTACTTACGCAAACAGGAACCGTGCCCTCAGCGAGGTCACTTAAATGTAAGGGTTGAGAGCGCCTAAAGCGCTCACCCGAAAGTCCGGTGAAGCTGTAGAAAGCCGACTCTCGTCAGGCTAACAGCATAACATCACTCCGCAAAAAAAAACCCCACAGCAAGTTCAAATGGAGATACTGATTTTGTTTTGCCAAATTCATTAGTTTAAATTGATTTTAATACTGTATTTTTTGCAATATCGTACATGGAATATATTTCATGCCTGATTTTTCAAAAAACTACGACATATAATTAGTTTATATTATTGAATTTGGTAAAACAAAATCAGTATCTCCATTTGAACTTGCTGTGAGTTAGTTCCTGTTTGCGTAAGTAGGTTCAACTGAGAGTTAAATTTTGCAGTTATAACTTGTATTTAGCCGGCGTTGCTCACTGGCAAAATCAGTTGATTTCCTTTCCATAATTAATGTTTTTACAAACATCAATCTGATGGCATATCCGCTGATTTTGATTGCTTTTTTGAGCCACTTCGCATGATCTTTAAAGAATTTACAAAAATGTACCTAAACATATAGCATACGGATGAAATACAGTAATACCCCGGACTTACGCGATAGGTGGGACCGAGCTATAACCGTGTAAGTCGAATTCGCGTAAGTCGGGGTACAACTTTGCATGCACTTTTGAGTGACATAATTTGAGTTTATCAATAAAACACAACGTACGTAAACAATTCAACGCGGAACACGTTCGAACCTGTCGTAAACGGACCACTAACATGGCGGAATAGGAGAGCTGACGCGCGCGGCCATCAAAAAGAAAAACCGCGTATCTCCGAATTCGCGTAAGTCGGGGTAGCGTAAGTCGGGGTATTACTGTACTTAAAATGACGTTGAACATTACAAAAAAAATATGTTGGACTCTTGGTACGAACATGGGGCGTAAATTGATAGTCTTCGTGGCGCAGTGGCGCTTGGCCGCGAAGCGTGAGGCTGTGGGTTCGATTCCCGCACCGAGACAGACGTTTGTGTTTTCCAATTTGTTTGGAGCCTGGGTTTTGTGGGACCGCAAGTCCCTCGTAGTACCTTATACCCACGATACAATTTAACCTAGTGTGGGGTCAGGACTGTGTGTGTGACTGTTGGGTGTATTTATGTATCGAAATTTAAATTAAATTAATTAATTAATAATTTAAATTATGGCAATAAATGCTTAAACAAAACATTTAATGTAACACCAAGGCCAAAGCCGACAAAAAACTGGTCCAAGCGATTAGCCAAACCAACTTCCTAACGTTATTTCACTTACCTACACGGCGTATGCGCGCACCGGTCACTGAACCTGCGGCCTTCTTGCTGGGGTCATTTCGCGTCGCCGTCAAATAACTCATTAAACCAAGGGACAACTAATTCACGAACCAGTTCACATCATAGTTTTTCCATGTCTCGCAAAGACCACAAAGTTATGTGTGGTTGCATATATAATAAAATAATAATAATAAACGCGTCGAATTGAAAAATCTCTTTTTAGGATTTCGGATTAGTACCGAAAGAGTACCAATGGAAAGCTACTATAAAGCGTACACAGTCTGTCTGTCTGTCTGCCTTCCTTCAAACGGCTTTATTTTTTTAACTGTAGATGGCCGGCAGAAATTATCCCATCTGTTACTATCGCTGGTTTAATAACAAATGTTAATAATAATATTACAATTAACTTAAAATTTAAGGGGTACGGAATCTTCGGTACGCAAATACTCCTCACAGTTGACCGGTTATTTATTGTTTTGTTAAAAATGATGCATCCCGTTTAATGCTTAATTCTTACTTGAGCGTGTTGTTTTAGATTAGAAGAACTATACTGTGTATCATGTTTCAAAACGTAACCAATCAAAATAAAACTAATTTAAACGGGTTTTATCGCGTTTTTTTATAAATCTTGATCCCGACGTCCACCCCGTGATCACGAAGGCTGAAAAGCTTTCGAAACGTCGGGATCAAAATTAATAAAAAACCACGATAAAATCCGTTTAAATTAATTTTAGTTCAATGAGTAATATTCGCGTAAACATAAGAAATCATTATATAACCAATTGAAATTGCAGGTTGATTGAAATTGCAAGATGCATTTGTCCTAAAGATTCCGTAGTAGGAACGAGCTAAATTTAAAATGGTAATGCAAGTTGGAACGGGAGGTTTCCGTTTAGCACACTCAGGTCATTTCCCCGAGGAGACACAACCAGAACCCATAGGAAACATCTACATGAACGATCTGTTAAGGTAATTTCCGTGATCTATGCGATTGCATCGTACTTAACATTGGGACTAGTCTTTGCGGTGCCAGGATGAAACAAACAGTTATGAGTTAATTATTGGGTCGTAGGTAATTATGCGAGAGGCTGTCTGGTTTAGTACCAGTTGGCAGCTGTGTGTAATCACTGTTGTGTTTTGATTTGAAGACTTTGAAGCTCGCAAAAATTATGACTGTTTTTTATTAGATTGAATGACGAGACGAGCAAGGCGCTCTCTTGATCGTAAGCGCCACGCCTGCCCATAAACAGAAGCAACACCACACAGAAATTTGAATTACAAAGCTCTGCATGGCACTAAACTGCGCTCGTCACCCTGAGACATAAGATGTTAAGTCTCATAATACCTCATATGTTGATGACTCATGTAGTACTCATGAACCATGTAGTAATTGCATTAAAATGTTACATAGTGAAATTTTGCTGATAATAAAGAGTCTAAACATTACAGCATCAAGTTTTATTCCTGTCCTTATAACAGTAAACAGGTAAAATATTCTCAGTGGCAACTTTATTAATATTTTAGAAGAAACACCGCGCGACGAAACAAATCTACAATTCATGGAAACTGCCTCACCTTTCCAACATACGTAAGACAACAAGGAGCAGTGCGTCATCACAGAAGAATTGTTGATGACAGTAATTTGTATCCGATGAGGCGCCATCAGTTACTCACAAGGCGACCAAAATAGAATGTGCCGAAACGTGACCAGTTTCCATAGGTGGCATTTAAATAATATGAAACGATCAAGTCACCATGGTTGCTGAGTAGGACTTCATGTTGATACATTGTCATTTGACAGCCTCCGTGGTACAGTGAGTAGCCGACTGGGAAGCCAACGGCTACGGGTTCGATCAAGGCGCTCGCCTGATGGTAAGCGTCCGCCCATAAACAGAAGCAACACCACACAGAACTTTGAATTACAAATCACTGCATGCCACCGAACTGCACTCGTCACTACAAGACATAAGATGTTGAAACATATTATTATAATGCCCAGTAATTTTCGCAAACATTAAAAATGTTACGTAAGTTTTTTTTACTCAAACGAAATATATTATAATAGAATTAAAGTTAAGTTACAATCCAATAGTTGTCAAGAAAATTTATAGTACTTGTTACACATTATATTAACTGAGCGCTCGTATGTACGGATCTATAACACACAGAAATCAACTTGGCACCTCAGTGGAATGCGCGTCCCCTCCCACCACACCCCACCGCCTACCGCTCTCGCCCTCGACGCGTCATTACGGTCAGTAAATTAAATACTACCGTTGCGAACACGCGTTCTTTATGTTTTTTTTTGTTGTTATTGTTGGACGGATTTTTGAGTGATTGATTATGGGGAAAACTATTCACAGTAGGGAAAGAAACATTATCTTGAAACTGATGCAGTTTTTTGAAAATGAAAAAAATAATAAACGTTTCGTCATTCCTGTTAAATTATCTACACCGGGTAAAAAGAGGAAATCGAGTCTTTCACTAATGACTTTTACAATCTCATCAATAAAATAAATAATATATAAAATATATTTCACACCTGGCACTTGAATTTTCTATGCACTTAGTACATTCCTATGACGTCATTACACCGAGGTGCCTAGTTAACTTCTGTGTGTAGTACATTCCAGCACGTGTAGTAAAGTTTGGACGACCGTGACCTTGTGTGGATGTTATCACAGTGACAAACATTTACTCGCCTTCCTCATAACATATGACAAAGTTACCATTAATCGAATTACCTTTTTAAACCCATGACAAAGAGGTTATAGGTATGTCTGTTTGTGTGTGCGTGTGATTTTATCCGAGCACGGCAAAGTTGCACTACTGATGGTAAGCGCAGTGCAATCCAAAAAAAACAGCGACCATGATAAACAATGAGTTTCCACCACCAGAATCATCATCAATAACGACTAAAACTGTACTAGGTTCAAATCACGGGTCGCACAATCACAATTTGTGTTCGAGTTTTAGATTTGGAATTTTTATCCAATATTTTGCTGAGTTTAACACTTGATAATTCATCATGTAATTTCATGTCTGAAGCTCGTATATATTGGCGGATCGGCCCGATCTCAATTACTAATAATGTACAGTTAAATACAATAATAATGTGCAATGGCGAAGTTAGAAACAGCTCTAAGAAGAGATTCTTAAGTATAGAGTATCTGCATATAATAAGCACTGTATAGTTGTTAGCTGTAGAGCACAACCGCCACTTTAATAACACACCAGGGGCCAGCAAGTATCAGATCGTATGCAATCGGATCATGTTTCGAATGACCTTTTTCCCGACACCCACAACGGTACGTATAGCTCGCATGTTTTTTTTACTGTTCATTTTATACAAGACCATGGACACGACTTTGTTTGATGTATGAATAGCCTCACATAACTGGCCCTTGTACGCCTACGATACTAGAAGAATCATATGCGCGTTGCCGACCTTAAAGGGAAGGGATAATTAATGGATTGGGAAGGGGAGGGGGATTTGGGCCTCTGGATATCTCACTCACCGTACGCAGTAGCAAGCCGCTTATTTACGTCGGTTTTCTGTGAGACAGTGGTAACGACCCGGTCGAGAGGGCCCGGCCCATTCATGACATAATAATAACTTAAAATTCAAAATTAATATTAGGCCACTTTAGCCTCTGCATAATCTTCATTATGAGAAATATCATAACATGACTCTTTGACAACTTTCGTCGTTCGATTTCCGCACCGAGACAAATGTTTGTGAGATCCAAAGACATTTGTTTCGGGTTTGGGTGTTGTAGGACCACAAGTCTCTTGTAGTTCCTGATACCTACGATACAGGTTTATCCTAGTTTGGGGTCAGGAATATGTGTGTTGGGTGTATTTATTTATTTAGGAGTAAGTCGAAAACTAAGTAAGTCGCTGGATGCAGGCCGCTTCCAACAGGTCGGTTTGGAAATCTTTGCGGGAGGCCTATGTTCAGCAGTAGACTTCCTGTGGCTGATGATGAAGTCGAAAACCCCTCTAATTATTTATACCACAGTTATTTCGTTAATAGCTTCAAAAATGGAGTTAAATATTTATGTGTCAAGAAAAGTTTCTGCATATGCTGCTACACTTGCAAGCCTTTCACTAATTGTGCTGCAATTATAATTTGTTCTCGATTTATATTAAACACGTTCCGTTCGACGCATCAGATTTTATATAGTTACAAAATGAAAAGATCTTGACGATACTGCTAAATGAATTATGTTCGAACATCGATGCGCCATAAACACGAGAGGTTTCGTCAGGTTTATTAAATATAGTCAACTTTTTTTAGGTTATTTTACGCATTAACGTCGAATTTCCTTAAACAAAGGATGAATCATATTCAATCGAATACAAGTTACGAATAAATAAATAATAAACTTTTTTTATTTGTCAATATTTAAAATTTTATACACATAATAAGATAACGAATAAAAAATGTATTAATGCAAATAACCAGGGTTCGAGGATATATATCAATGGATATATATCAAGATATATATCCGATATATATCCGATATATATCAGACTGAGTTTCATGATATATATCAATGAATATATATGTCAAATGTTTTATAATATATTGCAATACAAAAATGGTTAAATAAATTGATATTAAGTAATTTTTTGCGTTTGTTACTGTATTTCTACTTCCCAAATGTAGATGGCGTGGAAGTAGAGTTAAAACATACTCCCTAATGGTAAGTTCTAGTCCATTAATGGCAATACTTCTGTCCTAAAAGAAGATTTTATGTTTTTTTGTTGATTATGTCTTATCTAAAAGTAGGTTTTGCAATATGCAAACAGTATTCATAAATAATACAATAAAATAATAATATGGCTTTCATACAAAATGGATATATATCAAACTTGATATATATCGGATATATATCATAAATATCCGATATTTTGATATTTATAATAAATATCGGATATTTTCGAACCCTGCAAATAACTATGTAACGCTTCATATGTTTAAGGGCATATTTCAGTGTCCGATTAAATTGTGATCCTCAGGTAATATGAGTGGTAGAGCCACGCTGTAGACGGCTTTGTATACAGCATGAATAGACCGGCTCTTCATACATGGTGTTTTATTTGACAGCTTCTGTGGCGCAGTGGGCGAGTAGCTGATTCGAGAATCCGCGGGTTCGATTCCCGCATGAGACAAATGTTTGCGTGATCCACAAATACGTGTTTCGGGTCTAGGTGTTGTATTGTTACCGATCTTAATGGGAAGGGATAATTAAGGGATTAGGAAAGGGAGGGAGATATGGACCTCCGGATTTCTCACTCACCGTAGGAAACGCAACAGCAAGCCGCTACTTTACGTCGGTTTTCTGTGAGACAGTTGTAACGAGCCGGTCGAGCCGGCCCATTCATGCTGTACACAAAACTATCTACAGCGTGGCTTACGACTAATGAACACAATGACCATACAAAATTAGTCAATAATGACCGCCTTCTTCGAGATTCTGAGAGTATATTTTTATTTTAGTTTCACACTAATACGACATATTAAAACTCATTTACAGAGAAATGGCCTTGGCAATGTAATGAATCACTGGATGCAGTTGTGCAACACCACAGTTTTACGGTCATTTATTTTAGGTTTTATTCCTCTATGAATGTTTTAGAGTTCTGTTTTCAGAGTGCCAACTATTTTTTTATAGCACAGGCAAACTTCATTTATGCGCCGAATCTAATGATTCTTTCACTAATTTTTCCTTTCAATATAACCGACTCAAAAAATTACAATAATAAAAATCAACAATTTGGACTCTGTACATACATACTCTCACGCCTGTTTCCCATAGGGGTAGGCAGAGACAACGGATTTCCACCTGCTACGATCCTTACGCCTCTTTGGCCTCCTTCGCTCTGATTAAATTCTTCATGCATCCAGCGACTTCCTGCGACCTTTATCAGGTCGTCTGTCTACCTTGTAGGCGAACGTTCAACGCTACAAATATACTGAATTGTTTTTGAATTCAATTAATATTATCAATGATCCAATTAGTTTTAAGGAAAATAATATGCTAAAATTATAAATATGTGTCAACCGTATGACCTGTCGCTTGCCCCTCAATTTGGTTCTTCGGTCTTCATAGTGTGAAGAAGCAATTATACAGGCCGGCATGATTCTGGTGACTAACGATAAACTCATTGATTGTCGGTGGTCGCTGTTTTTTAGACTGCACTGCGCAGAGGTGCTCTTTTTGTTAATAGCAGTTCATAACATTCGCGTAAACGTAAGAAATCATTAATAGCAGGTATTTTTTTTCATCCCGTGATGCTTATTATTATAATTCTGGTGCTATTATATATTTAATCTTTAAAAAGGTGAAACAACCTTTTGAAATAAAAGTATAGTAAATACATCATCTAAAAATAATTCTTAGAAAAAGGTGTGAAAGTTTGTATTGAAAATACTAGTTGGGTTTCTGGTCAAATTTACTTAAAACTTGTTATTAATGTTTTTAAATGCCATCAATTTAGAATTATTTCGGTGTTTTCCAAAGTTCAATCTCTAAAGCATAGATTAATTATGCCGTAAAAGTAGGAAGAGGTTGGGATATGCGAAAATTCCTTTTTTTCCAAAAAAAGAACTCGAAGAAAAATGGCCGAAAACAGGTTATTAAAGTTGAAACATAATATCGCCGACATTCTAATTGTTATAATTAAATCTCAAATATAAGATAGATTTCTATAAAATTTATTAGTGTTATAAAATATGAGTTTTATAGCGTCGTCATATGCAACGCGTGTGTCGTGTGTGGCGGTAAACAAAATAATAAATCAAACAAGGATGCCATTGGACAGTCAACTGCGAACGTAGAACCGTTTATTGTGAAGAGACAGGATTGATTGAATGATAGGAAATTGCTTTATAAACATTGCACGGAATGTATACAAACTTCTTCTATAACGACCTAACCTAACATAGTCGTGTTGGTTGTAGATAACTTGAAGTCAATTTAATATTAATTATTGATGTAATTTAATATAAATATAAGATATTGAGTAAAATTGTAATCAAATAAAAATAAAATAATAATTGTTATGCAATATTTACGGAGCAAAATAAAAATAACACAATTGTAAAATAAATGTGATTGTTTTTTATACACTACGAATAACTCTACCTGTAAATGACATCATAAATAAACATTCTATCTAATTGTAATGACAATATTAATTCATTTTATTCGAATTAACAGAAAACATCGAATTCACAGCTATTTTTAATTAATACTCCTACGTATCAGATTTGTGTCCCAATAATACACAAGGATAATTTGAATTTCGAAAGGCATTTGTAATAGAGCGAGCGTAAATGCGTGGGCCTCAAAATACTCGTCTGTACTTGATGCAGTTAGGCCGCTGTCGCATTTCTGTGGTAATGACTTATCCATTAGGCTATATTGGTGCGGTTAAACGATGCATGCTGTATCACCGAAGGAGCTATTCTTGTCTCTATTTTACTACATAAATGGATCTCGTTTTTTGCTTTTGCTATTTCGTAATGTTTTATTATTCTGGCCAGTGTTATCGATTACATTTGTGTTTTATTTTTTATTATAGCCAGTTAATATAATTGAATTTTTGATGTGCCTATTATTCACAGCATTAATATAATCGATATGGTTATTTCTTTTTTAAGCTGTGGTTACTTTTTGACAAAGAATTGTCCGGTTTTCAAGGTAAACAACTTTTTAGGACTTTTATGCGTTGGTTTGTGAGTTCTTTTTTCGAATTTTATTTAGGTATAACTTTTAAGACAGTCGCCCTATTTTGTATTCTGTGAAGGTACGGTCATATATACATATTATAAAGGTTTACTGTATGTAATATAAACGTCTCAAGGTCTCGCGACAGAAGATTACGCGATCTCTTCACAATAATGGCATACTTTAACGCAACATAACTCCGCATACCAAGTCACTTACCGTTTCAGAAAAGGCGCTTTTAGGCCTCCTGGCCGGCGTTCCATTCATCCTGCCACCGGACAAACTCGTGCAAACAAAACAACCGACCAATAGGATGGCACAAAACTTTTTCACGGACACTTGTGGAGCGCACTGTCAAACTTTAACATTGAACTAGACAGACAAGTTTACGTACATTTGACACGAACGTTGTTAAAGAGAGTAGGTACGTACACAACGGTCCGACACTTAATTTAATCGATGACTTCATGCAATTATTTGCTGATAAGTTATCGAGTTGTGTGGAAACTTAAAACCGGTCGGAGACGAACGAGGCGGGGAGTCGAGCCCGCGGTGCGATTGTGACTGGCCGCCTGAGTGCCCGAGTGCCTGAGCGCCTGCTGCTTGGCGCTTGCTGCACACACCACGACACCACGCGACACGCTCTCTCGGCTCAGCCGAGTGCCGTGTGCGTACACGGTACTACGCCGCGCCGGTACCGCATTTTTTACACCGGACAATACGTTTAGCAATTTGAGGTTATGTTTTGAATGCATGCGGAGGGTTGGCTGTCAAACGTACCGGACGCCTAATTCGTTACGGATGTTTTTGCTCTTTATAAATTGGATCTCTTTTTATAAGCGGCCAGTGTTGTATTTTTAAATGTCAAATTGTATCATTTTATTATCATAGAATGATGGTTATCAAAAAACTAATAAATATAAATTAGTTTCTTTTAAATTTAGAATAACAATGTATTTATTTTAGGTATTAGCCGTGAGTGCTACAATAGAGTGCATTAATGGTAATATTACTTATTATTTACTTAGAACGGGTGAATCGCTTATGA
This sequence comes from Amorpha juglandis, assembly GCA_949126905.1. Classification (NCBI taxonomy): domain Eukaryota; kingdom Metazoa; phylum Arthropoda; class Insecta; order Lepidoptera; family Sphingidae; genus Amorpha; species Amorpha juglandis. The sequence continues at coordinate 22,013,513 of OX421365.1, forward strand.
ATCACTTAAGACATGTTTACATTCTATATTTAGTCGGTTAATCTCTGGCTGCGCCCGCGACGGTGACGTCATCTCGGCGACCACATTTTTATCAAGAGATTAAAAAGTAGCAATGCGAATCTGATAATACTTGCACGTATAATGCCTATGAGGAGTTTAATTTATTTTGTATATGTATAGTAATTAATCTGTAAGTTGATTTGCACATGAGAAATGGGAACCGAAAATTTAAAAAATTTTGGTCCATAATTAATTTAGGCAATAGGACATGAAAATAAAAATAATAATTTGTTCGTATTTTTTGTCTATGGTATTGTTTACGAATAGAAATGTTTTGCGTACATGCATACGCACTCAGGACTATAATATAGGCAGAGTTGTTGCCAGTACACCCAAATTTCGCCGAGTGTATTTTGACGTGGTAGGAGGCGAGATTATCGCCATACCGGCCACAATTACAGACTCCGGGTTGATGCTGAGCATTTCGTGATAGAACCCAATATCACTTTACCCGATCCGGGGATCGAACCCGAGACCTCAGCACGGCTTCCGCATCCGCAATACAACTCAAATATAATAATAAAATACGTTTTTTTTAAATGAACCACTAACGACTCTACATTTATTGTAGAGATTCCAAATGATGCTTAAACACTGTATAATTTCCGTGGAAAACTATTTTGTATTTATTTTGTGTGACGTTTATGTCATGAAAAGGGAGTTCAAACATTAACTTTATATTTAAATACCGGCTTGTGCTAATAAAACTTTTTCAATTATTTTTAAATGCTGTTTCGATATAAAATCTCTTTATTGTTTTAAAAATATATTACACGTGTTTAAAAATTAAAGAGACAGTGAGTTACAGAAGTTACAGGTGGTAGGTCTCTCGTATGCGAGAGGCCGTCTGGATTGATACCACCGCTTTGTCTATTTCTGCCGCCAAGCAACAATGTGCAAGCACTGTTGTGTTTCAGTTTGAAGGAAATTGAAGCCAGTGAAATTACTGGGCATTATTATCAACTCTCGTTAATATCTCATCTCTCGGGGTGACGAGCGTAGTTCAGTGCCATGCAGTGCCTTATAATTCAAAGTTCTGTGTTGTTTTGCTTCTGTTTATGGGCAAGCGTGGCGCTTACACGAGCGACTTGCTTGTCTCGTCATTCAGTTAAATAAAATTATAATTATAATATTTTTTTATTACCTTGGATCACGATACAGGCAAGTTAATACGGTATTTTTTTGCAAACATCATACATGAAATATATGTCATGGCCGATTTTCCAAAAAACTACGAGATATAAAAAAAAATAGAGATAGAAAAATAGAAATAGAAAAATCAGTATCTCCATTTGAACTGGCTGTGGGTTGGTTCCTGTTTGCATAAGTAGGTCCAAATAGAAGCCAAATTAATTATACAAAATTAATTAGGACGGTATACATATATTTAAGCGAAAATAATTTGCATAAATTATATTTGAGCTTTTTACATAAGTTGAAAGTTCTAGTCAATAAAGCCAGTCAGTCTATAAAGCTTTTTATGTTCTTTCTCTTCTAATTGGCCTTATCCCACTCGTAGTGGGGTTGGCCCAACATGTTTAACTCATGTTACAGAAAGATTTGGCTTGTAGTTTTTACTACCGGCCACATGTCTGACGTCAACCCTCTGGGCAGAAATCACCCGGATCCGAACCAAACATTTATGGATCACACAAAAATTCTTCTCAGAGCAGGAACCTAACCCACAGCCTCTTGCTCCACAGCCGGCTATTGCTCCACTGCGCCGTTACAAAGTGTATTTTTTATATCACCCTATTGGTCTTGTGACATCGTTAATAGGCTTAAGTACACTGCTTAGAAACCGTAAGGTACTAACTAGGTCCAAATCCCAGATCAGGCAAACACAAGGTGGTAGGTCCCTTGTACGCGAGAGGCTGTCTAGGTTGGTACCACCGCTTCGTCTATTTATGTGTAAACCAAGTTGTATATTTATAGTTATTTATTATTATTAAAACGTCCATCATAATATTAAAGCAACTATTCAGCCGACTTTCTATTACGGCTCAAAAGACAGGACAGACAAACTGACGGCGCGGCGTAGGCTCTGGAATAGAACTCCGTTGATAACTTTGGGTACGGAACCCTAACAGCACTAAAGTAAGATCCTTAACATGTTGCAAGATAAGCAGAATCCATTATTCGCTATTTAATCCATTATTTGCTGGTGGTAGGATATTCATATCCACCCAGACTGCGACTACCGCACATATGGTGTTAAACCTGCCATAGTGACCCACACACCTTGTATGGATCGCGTTCCAGGATCAGCCAGTGTATATCCGGTTCTCCCGAGGGGCTGGCGACATGACTTGATGGTTGGTTCGGGTGGGTATAAGGGTACATCCTTGTATCCATGTGCCTGCATCGGTCATCCGCCTGTTCTGTCGCAGGCTCCTCGATTTGGTTCTTCCCTCTACGAAGAGGGAAGAAGCATTTATACAGACCGGCATGATTATGGTGACCACCAATAAACTTATTGTTTTTCGTTGGTCGCTAGTTTGTTGGACTGCACTACGCTTACCATCAGGTGTAGTGCAGTCATTTTGCTCGGATAAAAAAAAATGCTGTAAGATATGCTAAATCCATTATTCACTCGCGTGTCACTGGTCAACAGTCACATCACAATTTTTCGTAACTTTTGCGATGTCAAGGCTCAAAATGAACGTACAGCGCGCATATTCAGCGACAAGTCGACAGGGAAACCAGTTCGCGGTGTTCTAATACCAAGGCTGTTGAGGTAAATGTAACGGTATAGCTTGGCTATGTGAAGGAATGTTTGTCTACTGCCTACCTGCAAGGACTGATTTTACAATATTAAATCGATGAACTCGCTAATGTACACTTATATAAGCGCTAATGTGTTAACTATCGATTTACATCATAGCAATATTTAAGAAGTAAAATTATCGATTTTATAATGATTTGTTACGTTTACGCGAATGTTACAATTCAATGATTATCGATTTTGTTTTTTTTTTTTATTTAATTGAATGACTATGAGCAAGTCGTTCGCCTGATGGTAAGCGACACGCCTGCCCATAAACAGAAACAACACCACACCGAACTTTACAAAGCACTGCATAACACTGCACAGCGCTCGTCACCCCGAGACACCAGATGTTAAGTCTCATAATGCCCAGTAATATCACTTGGCTTCAATGTCTTTTAAACCGAAACACATCAGTGTTTACACACTGTTTCTTGACAGCAGAAATAGACGGCGCGGTGGTACTAACCCAGACGGCCTCTCGCATACGAGGGACCTACCACCTTGGTGGTGAGTCCTTTGTTTCCTAGGTATAAAATAAATTATTTAACTTTCCTAAGCCGTCTAGTTGTTTAATTTAATTAAACCCCGATATACATTACTCCCGGACGTACAGTTTTACCGCTCTACGTATTATAATTCGGTCCCATCTGGCTTTTCATTATGCAGACGTAATGACTGGCCTTTATTTTATTTTTATTGCACTTTCCGTCTCTTTAAATGCCTATTACACTGCTCTATAAGGCAGATAAGTCTAAGATGTAATGCCACTTATTAGGGACACGAAATATGAGAATAAATTAGGAACTAAGTAAGAAAGCATTTATTGTTTGAATAATAATTTGTTTACCGATATTATATTTAAGAAGGATATTCAACTAAATTTTGAAGTTAGGTTAAAAAAGGAAGCTGATATTTTTTTATAGACTTGATTTGAGAAACGTATCGCGCGACCAATTCTATACAATTGCCTATAATGGACACGCGTAACTGTGTCGCCTGACTCACGACACACGTCGCAGTTTCTCTGCATCGGTCGCGTACCTTAAAACAAGCCTTAACATCGAATACACAAACAGACGTGCAGGGTCACCTCTTTTTACAGTGCATCATTGCACCATGATCTGTGTTTTTTTTATCCGAGCACAGCAAAGTGACTGCATTACACCTGATGGTAAGCGTAGTGCAGTCCAAAACCACCGACAAACAATGAGTTTATCGGTGGTCACCAGAGTCGTGCCGGCTTGTATAAATGTTTCTTTCCTCATCGAAAAGGCAAGAAGATAATCGAGGGGCCTACGTCAGGACAAGCGGATGATCGATGCAGGCACAGGAATACATGGATGTACCTCTGTACCCGTTCCAACCAACCATCAAGTCATATCGCAAGCCCCTCGGGAGAACCGGATATACCTGATCCTGGAACGCGATCCATACAAGGCGTGTGGATCCCTATGGCAGATTTAAACACCATGTGTATAGTAGTCGCTATCCGGGCAGATATGAATATCCTACCACCAGCAAGTTGTTTAGTGTTAAGGGTCCATTAAAATTACGTATAGGTTGGTGAATTCGGCCTTAAATATACTTGTGTTTATCAACGTTAAATCGCTACAAGAGCCTTGACCCAACCCTGACTGTTGTTGACACAGCAATGGTCAGTCCATTAGTGTGGGTAAGTTTGTTTTTAATTTCATAAGATCTAGATACAGCGAGCCGGGGAAGGCTTAGAGTGATAAACGTTATCCATTCTATACTTATAAAGTCTGTGTTTTATTATGATTTACAAATTGCAATACTTAAGGACGTTTCTCGCATCAATAACCTTCATGACTTGAGCTCTGCTCGCTCGGCCGCTCATATAAAACTGGTAGCTCAGTATTTCACGCAGCCGAATTTTTTGTCTACTGACAAAAATTTGATGCTTTTGAAGAAAAAAACTTTGATGCTTTTTTTATAGCAAAAATATGATGCTTTTTGTTTTATATGAATACGACAATAACTAACGACTTATAGGATATGTCCTAGGCCTACATAGAAACGCTTTGTCCAAAGCAAACAATCTAAAGCCCTCATCCATCTTCGCAGCGTGAAGAAACATTTATGTATACCGGCATGATTCTGCTTTTTTATTTTTGCTGCCATTAAACAGTATCTAAGTACTGCTGTGTTTCCGTTTGAAATTTTAAAGCAAGTGAAGTAACAGCATTATGAGACTTAACATCCTTTGTTTCGAGGTGACTAGCGCAGTCCAGTGCCTGCTTTGTAACATAAAGGCCTGTGCGGTGTTGCTTTTGCTTGTGGGCAGGCGTTGACACTGACCATCAGGCGAGTGACCTTGCTCGTTACGTCATTCAGACTAATAAAACAACAACCAGCAATAAAACAACGCATCAGCAAATTGTACAATTCCAGCGAATTTGTGTCACAACTCTGGCAATACATCACTAAAACTTTAAACAAGGAGCACCAATCAAAAATAAACTAGAGACAGCGGAATAAAAGTTTGCCGGCGCACTTTCGAATACGACTAAAACATAAAGTGGCAACACAAAATGCATGGTAAAATGACCAGTAGAAAGCTATATGAACTTTCACAATTGGAACTTGTTTGAGAGCACTTGCGAGCTTACGGAGCTTGCTCTGTGCGATTTGAATTAAGTTTTTCTGTGTAGAGAAATGTTGTGTCACTTTTGCTCATATTTTTTATTGAAGTTATGCATTTAAAAGATGTAATGAATTCTCAATTCTCAACCCTACGCCACGCCTTCGTGCTGTGCGACAAATGGGCAAGTGGGTCACCCACTGGTAAGTGACCTCCACCGCCCATGTACGCCTAAAATACCAGAAGATTCATGGGCATGTGCTTTTAACACCATGTGTACGGTGGTCGCTATCCGGGCAGATATGAATCCTACCACCACCACTTGCTGGCTTGCTTGATTTTTTTATTTGCTTAATTGACAAGACGAGCAAGGCGCTCGCCTGATGGTAAGCGCCACACCTGCCCATAAACAGAAGCAACACCATACAGAACTTTGAATTATATAGTACGGCATGGCACTAAACTGTGCTGGTCACCCCGAGACATAAGATATTAAGTCTCAAAATGCCTAGTAATTGGCTTCAATGTCCCTCAAACTGAAACACAACAGTTCTTACATACGGCTGCTTGGCGGTAGAAATAGACAAAGCGGTGGTACCATCCCAGACAGCCTCTCGCATACGAGAGACCTACCACTTTGTACCACATTATTTAAACAATGAAATAAAGGCTCACTCGTATCGTGGTCTTATCGTTCTATATATGCCTAAAACAACCTTTAGAATATGCATCCAATGAGGTCGACATTTTAATCCCATCAGACTACTACTTGCATCAAATAAAGTTTAACAATAATGAATTGAAAGAAGAAAGATTGTTCAAACATCAAAGAAAACATTTATTTTTTTACTTAATTTCCAAAGAATAAAACTCATTTGAAATGTTAACGAACTATAGTTTAAAATGAAGGTATTATTTGACTGAAAGTTCTATTCAAATCTTATTATTTTAAACTTGTGTATTTCTTTAATTGCCAGCATTTTAAGTATTATTTGTTTGAATACATTGTGTTAATTTAAATTTAAGAGACAAAATTTGCTCACATTAAGCCGTGCAAGCAGCACCAGCTTCCATCTCTGCCTACCCTTTTGGGGGATACAGGAGTGATCGAGTGAGTGAGGAAATGCAACAGCAAGCCGCTACGAGACTGTGGTATTTGGGCCTCCGGATATTCAATCAACGTACGAAATGCAAGCCGCTACTTTACGTCGGTTTTCTGTGAGACAGTGGTATCGACCTGGTCGAGCCGGCCTATTCATGCTGTAAACATAACTGTCTACAGCGTGGCTCTATCACTCAGACTACACGTGAATTTACTTATTACTGATTCCTATTATAAGTTCATTAGGTTCGTTGGATTTATGAACTTTGACCACTGCCCGACCCCGAGTTCATTTTACTTTTTATTGTATCCATTATAGTGATATTAAAGTTTATCAAAGGTCCAGTGCGTCATTCATTTTAAGTTCAAACTCCTTTGAATGCAATTTCAGAAAATGATAAATAAGCATAAATTCATCAATTAACGAAGTCAATATTCTAGTTTACGGATCAATATCCTTAGGGGACGTTTGGATGTCCACGACCGAGGCAGCAACGTGATGCGAGTCAGGTGATAGCGACATGTCCAATTTGAATGAAATTATAAACATTTTTAAATTGGAGTATTAGAAATTGGCTGGTGGTATGATATTATATCCGCCCGGATAGCGACCACCGTTTACGTGGTGTTAAAACCTGCCATAGTGACCCACGCACCTTGTGTGGAGATCCAGGATCAGCTTGTGTACATACGGTTCGCCCGAGGGGCTTGCGATATGACCTGATAGTTGGTTGGGGCGAGTATGGGAGTACATCCTTGTATCCCTGTGCCTGCATCCATCATCTGCCTATCCTGTTGCAAGTCCCTCGATTTGCTTCTTCCCTCTTCGGAGAGCGAAGAAGCATTTATACAGGTCGGCATGATTCTGATGGCCAACTATAAACTCATTGTTCAATTATTTCTTACGTTTACGCGAATGTTACACATTGAAATAAACTTATTTAAACGGATTTTATCGCGGTTTTTTATTTTAATTTTGGTCCCAACATTTCGAAAGCTCTTTAGCCTTCGTAGTCACCGGGTGGACTGTCAACCCCACGATAACATCCGTTTAAATTAGTTTTATTCTGACTCAATGTTTGTCCGTGGTCGCTGTTCTTTTTAAACTGCATGTCGCTTACTTTCACGTGTAGTGCAGTCACTTTGCCATGCTCCGATAATTAAAAAATAAGGGAAAGGATTAGTCATCCGGTAATCATCACCGTACATACCAACACCGTACCTTACTCACTGTTACGTTCATAAAATAATCAGAGGCAAACTTCCATGAGTATATTTTATGTAATGACAGACGTCACCTTGTTTTACTTTTCTTTACAGTTTACGAAAGAGTATCATAACCATTACAACATTTCCTTCCCCATTGCACATATTAAAATATTACAAAAATGGCTTATAATTCACCCGTGGAATTTCCCTAAGCGACCTTACTACAGAACGCGGTTGCTCTTCTAACGCTTCTTCCCACGCTTCTTCTTCTTGGTCCTGCGATGGTTGGCGATCGCTAGAAATAACTTCTAACGCAGGGGTGCCGGAAGTAGTTTGCGACGTAGAACTTACGGAAGGTTCAGCGCTGGAAAAATCACTTAAGTCTATAAGAGATTCCGAAGATTTCGTTTTCTGACTTAACCCTTTACATGCTATTAACTGGTTCTTATGTTTTTTAATCTCTTCGGAAGTAATACAATCTTTTATCAAATAAGTCACTTTTCCTTTTTTTTAAAGTACAATTCCCTTATTCCATGTTTTTTTACCATTTATTAGTATCTTCTTATAATACACTTCATCTCCACATGAAAAGGATTGGAAATTCTTTCCTCCGTATTGTTTACTCTGCAAAGACTGTTGGTTTTCCACATGTTTAGCGAGAGTAGGCGATGACGTTGTTTTACTCGTACTCTCTACATTGACTATATCCAGGCGAGACCGAAGCTTCCGACCGAAAACTAATTCGGCAGGCGAAGTGCCTGTAGTGGAATGCACAGAATTGCGATAATCAAATAAATATTTGAATAGTTTATTGTTTAATTGTGTACTATCGCTGCTACTCATAATACAAGACTTGATTCCCTTTTTGACTATCTTTACGTAACTTTCCGCCTGACCATTACTGGCCGGATGGTAAGCTGGGGACGTTACATGTGATATCCCATTTGAAATACAAAATCTAGAAAATTCTGATGATACAAACTGTGTGCCATTATCGCTAACCAATGTATGTGGTAACCCGAATCGTGACATAAATTCATAAAGCTTTCCTATAACTACCGATGAAGACGTGTTGTTTAATTCATAGGCCTCTACCCATTTAGAAAAGGCGTCTACAATTATAAGGTAAGAACGATTATTAAGAGGACCTAAAAGGTCAATGTGTATTCTGAAAAATGGCTGTAGCGGATAAGGCCACCATGCTAATGGGGCGCGTGGTGGTGACTGCCTAAGCTGAATGCAAACTGGACAGTTACCAATCATATTCTCTAAAACGCTGTCCATGCCTGGGAACCAGAACCGACTACGCGCTTCAGCTTTAGTCTTAACTATGCCAAAATGAGATTTATGTAAATCTTCTAAAATTTTGCTTCTTAAGCTTGTAGGAACGACTAACTTATGGCCTCGCATAACACATCCATTCTCATACGACAAATCTGTCTTGCATAAAAAATATGGTTTCAAATCAGGAACTAACATTTTCTTCGGCCAACCATTTTGAATATGCTTAATAACGTTACTTAAAATATTATCTTTAATTGTTTCGGCTCTAATATCATGAAGAGTGACCGGTAAACTACCATCAACAACGAAATTTACGTATGAGGCGCGATCCTCTACGGCGTCTAATTCATTATTTCGGTCATCCTTACGATTTAATCCGAGATCCCCCATCGGAGATTCCTCTTGATCCGGGAGGCTTGCCCGCGATAGATAGTCTGCTGCATTATCAGCGCTTTTAATGTATTCAATGGTGTAATTATACCCCCCTAGAAACATAGCATATCGTTGCAACCTATTGGCCGATACTTCAGGTACACCTCGATAGGGGCCGAAAATAGACAGTAAAGGTTTATGGTCCGTGCGGAGTACAAATGGTACCGACCGACCATATAAATACTGATGAAACCTTCGCACACCAAAAATAATCGCTGTTGCTTCCTTTTGTATTTGTGAATACTTTTTCTCAGCCGAATTTAGTGTACGGGAAGCATATGCCACTGGACGCTCTACTTGATCTACCCCAATTTGCGATAAAATAGCTCCTAAACCACACGGTGAAGCGTCAACAGTTAGAATCAACTTTGCATCGGAATCAAAATGAGCTAAAACTTGGTCAGATGATAAATATTTTTTAATTTTATTAAAAGCATACTGATGTTCCGGTCCCCAATTCCATTTATTACCCTTTTGCAATAAGTTGTAAAGAGGACTTAATATAGCAGACGCGTTTGGTACGAAACTACGATAATAATTCACAAGACCTAAAAACGATTGTAATTTATTAACATTCGTTGGAACAGATGCATCAGTAATAGCTTTAACCTTTTTTTGCGATTTCTTTAACCCATGCTTGTTGATTGTATAGCCTAAATATTCAACTTCGTCTTTAAAGAACTCACATTTATCCTGGCGTAAAGTCAAACCCGCGTCTTCAAATCTCTGTAACACCGCGATAAGTCTTGTAAAGTGTTGGCTATCATCTACGCCAGTCACCAAAACATCATCAAGCATGCATAAAACACCTTCCATACCAGATAACAAGCAATCCATCGCTCGTTGAAAAATAGCTGGTGCACTAGCGAGTCCGAACACTAACCTTGTATAATTAAAAAGACCACGGTGAGTATTAATACATGTCACTTTCTGAGACTCCACATCGAGAACAAATTGATTGTAAGCTTGCGATAAATCTAACTTGCTAAATTGCTGACCACCATGCAATTTTGCAAATAGTTCGCGAGCTGTAGGCAATGGATACTTTTCCACAACCAAATGTTTATTCACCGCTACCGAATAATCTGCACATAACCTAAGCGAACCGTCACGTTTTAAAACCGGTACAATAGGTGAAGCATATTCAGAATGTTGCGTTTGAACAATTATCCCTAAAGATAGTAACCTGTCTAATTCTTTGTCTACCTTTTCTCTGAGAGCAAAAGCTAGTGGACGTGCTTTGACAAAAACGGACTTAATATTTTCTTTAAAATGTAATTTAATTTTATACTTATTAAAAGTTCCCAATTTGTTCGAAAAAACTGACGGATAACGAGATTGCAAGGTATTTAAAATACTATTGCCCTTTTCACAAAAATTAATAGGCGCAATCTCTAATTTAAAAAGAGATATGAAATCTCGACCCAGCAAGGGTGGACCGCCGTTACGAATCACATAAACATCGAGAGTATGTGTTTTATTCATGTAAGAAACCGGAAGTGTAGCTATTCCTGCACATTCAATACTCTTTCCTGTATATGATAACAGTCGAGTCCTGGTTAGTGATAATGGCGATTCTTTAAAATATCTATTAAAAGTGTGTTCAGAAATCGCTGTGACTGCCGAACCTGTATCGATTTGAAACTTTAACGGTACCCCCTGGATATAAACTTCTTCCGTCATGGGTTTACCATTTACTGATTGAATATAATATAACTCACCATCGTCGTCACTCTCGCTAGCCAACTCTTTTTGCATTAAATTAATTTTCTGGCACATTCGTTGTAAATGACCCTTGTTGCACTTTTTACATTTATAATTTGCGTATCGGCATCGAGCAGATGTATGATTCCTATATCCGCATACAGAGCACATGCCTTTGGAATCATTATTCCTTGTAGAGTCTCTGGTGTTGCCGTTAGAATCTTTAGTGCAGCTTGTGGAGTGGTGCGTCATCTTAAATAGCTGGTGTTGCGGCTCCTGTACCGTCGCTGTTGCTGCTGCTGCTGCGCCCAAACGTGCCGCTCGCACGCTTTCCGCCAAATCAACCGCCTGTTTAAGGGTCAAATCATTTATATTACTTGCAAATAGCTTGTCTCGTTCCTTTCCAGGCAATAACCCCATGATGAACCGATCTCTCAGTGCCTCTTCTACGTTTTTAAACGCGCAAAATTCAGTTAACCCGCGCAGTCTAGCTGCCCATTGCGTTTGAACAATTATCCCATCCTCGTCGCCAATGTTACGTTCATAAAATAATCAGAGGCAAACTTCCATGAGTATATTTTATGTAATGACAGACGTCACCTTGTTTTACTTTTCTTTACAGTTTACGAAAGAGTATCATAACCATTACAACACTCACGTACCAAAGTTACCGACCATTCCATTTTCATTAATACAGATGTGTAGATAGAGATAAGACATATCCGTTCAAAAGTTTCCAATATTCGTATATTCCATGACTTAGCAAATCCTTCCCACGTCGTTTGGACGTAGCCATAACTGGCTGTAAACTCATGGACTAAATGAAACTTAAATTATCCATGGGCCATGAGTCATGAGAGACGTATGTCCGAAGGTCGCATATCCATAATTAAACAACGTAGTTTTGGCAAGCGAATTAAGTTAATGGAACACGCATACTGCTTAACCCTTCATATCAATATGATTACTTATGGTATATTTTTAGGGTACTGTACTCAGAGAATGCAACGACAATGCATTTACTTAGTCAACTACGTCTATCACCCTTTCCCTTTCCTTCCCAATCACCCCTATTACCCTCCACCCTCCCATCCCAAATCCTATAACCTCAAGGATTGAACCGGAAGGTCGGCAGTATACCCCCGCAGTTCATCCCAAAGAGTTAAAAAAACTACGCCTATCTCACCGTTTTATATGCATGATGGTTTTATCTGAGCTCGGTAAAGTGACTACACTACACCTGATGGTAAGCACATTGCAGTCCAAAAAACCAGCGACCACCGACAAACAAGCCGACAACAGAATCATGCCGGTCTATATGAATGCTTCTTCACACTCCGAGGAGGGAAGAAGCAAATCCAGGGGCCTGTGACAGGACAGGTGGATGACCGATGCAGGCACAAGAATGTACCTTACACTCGGCCCAATCCACCATCAGGTCATGTCGCAAGCCCCTCGGGAGAACTGGATATACACTGGCTGATCCTGGAACGCGATCCACACAAGGTGTGTGGATCAGTATGGTAGGTTTTAACACCTTGTTATCAGTAAATATTTGTAGATATTTAAAGTGATATTGGGTTTTCCTATCACGAAATGCTCAGCATCTACCCAGAGTCGAGAATTGTGCCCAGTATGATGATAGGCTCGCCCTCTATCACATCATAAGACGGAAATAAGTGAAATATGGATGTACGGGTTACACTTCTGCCTAACCTTTCGGGGATTACAGCCGTCAGTGCGTATAAATAAAGAAATACACCTAACAGTCACACATATAGTCCTGACCCTACAGTAGATTAACAAACAAACAAATATTTGAGGATCATACAAACATTTGTCTGGGTGCGGCAATCGAACCCACGTCCTTCCGCTTCAAACCTGGAGAAATTACAGTTATATAAGCAGTCATGTCTCGTGTACCTTCACCTATAGTCAACACCTTGACCTTCATTGTCTCTTTCTGTCCTTAATTTTGACTGACTTTTAAGCAACTTAAAACTTGACTTTTTGGGTGTGATTAAAAAAAACATGTATAAAATGATATGTATTATTTATTTTTTTGTGTGTCCTGTGATTTCATTTTTAACTTACAAAGGATACTGTTTATATTTATAGTCTGTCAAACTGTGTGTTTATTGAATAAAATGAAAATTAAAAGGCCGGACCGGGCCTGGCGGGAGTGGTCCAACTATGGAGAAGAAAGTCGGTGGTTTGAAACCAGCCTTAATTATCTCAGATTTTTCGATGTTACTTGTGTATTCATTACTTATTATGAATTGTACACTAGTAGAGCCAAACTTTGTCTACAACATGAATGGGGGCCGGCTCGATCGTTACAATTGTCTCACAGAAAACCGACGTCAATAAGTGGATTGCTGCTGCGTTTCGTACGGTGAGTAAGATATCCTAATGCCCAAATCCTCCCTTTCCCAATCCCTTAATTCTCCCTTGCCTTTAAGGTCCACAACGCGCCTACGATACTACTGGGTATGATACTACTAAAAGAAGTATTGTAGGCGTACATGGGCAGTGGAGATCACTTACCATCAGGTGACCCACATGCTCGTTTCCTGCTGCTATAAAAATTAATAATTATAATGATTAGAATTACTGGGACGCAACAAAGCATGTAACATCACAAACCGTTACATTGGCCGCACTTCAGTAGTGGTAAAATATAGTCTTATAAATTTTTTGCCGGCATTTAATGCACGCGTCATGTTCAGCGACAAAAAACAAGCTATACGAGCTTTCATTACGAGAAAATAAAGTAGGGCGAGAGATAGAAGATTGATTTGAGATAAGATTATGGTTTTATAAGATTAATATTTGTATATCAAGAATGATAATAGAATCGAATCTATTAGACAGCCTCCGTGGTTCCGTGCGCAAGTATCCGGTTGTGAACCGAGAGAGCGTGGGTTCGATTTCCGCACTGTCGATGTATGTGCGGTCCATAAAATTTGTCCGGAAAATTTGTTTCTGGACTGGTTGTTGTAAGAAGTTCCTCGTAGTCCCTGATACCCACGATACAGGTTAACCTAGTGTGGGGTCAGGACTATGTGTGTGATTGTTAGGTACATTTAATTATTATATTTTGCCGAGACTGAAAACAAAAAATGGCAACACCTAAATAGAGACACTCCTCCGAGACGCATATAGCTTACAAAGGGGTACAAAGTTTTCTCTTCACGTATTAATATATAGATAAACTTACATAGTTTCAATAATTTTTATAGCATAGATCGGCAAAATAATAAATAAATACACCCAACAGTCACACACATAGTCCTGACCCCGTATCTTACTACGAGTTTTATGTCGTGGGTATCAGGAACTATATAAGAGTCTTTCGGTCTCACAACACTCAGACCCTGAAACATATATTTGTGGATTACACAAACATTTGTCTCGGTGCGGGGATCGAACCCGCGGCCTCTCGCTTCACAGCCTGCTACTCTCCCGCTGTGCCATTTGTTAATTTTGTTTTCATTTCAATAAAACGTATCATGTGAAAAACATTATTATCGTATGTTAATTTGAAGGCAGGTATGTGGTCGCCATTCTTGAATATGGGCATCTTGTTAAGTACGCAATATGAATGTAAAAGTGGTGTGGTAGACATTTTATTTATTACACTGGGCGCGGAATACCCAGCCGGTTAATAAGACAATGTCCTGAACAATGTATAATAGCTGGGTGGAGTTTTTAGAGGTAGCCAAATTTGGTGGAACCACGGTGTATATAGTTTTGTCTATAGCATGAATGGGCCGGCTCGACCGAGTCGTTACCACTGTTTCACAGGAAACTGACGTGAAGCGGCTCGCTGGTGCGTTTCGTACGGTAAGTGACATATCCGTTTGGCACCATTGAAAATCGATTGAGCTGTATAATAATATTAGAATAGAAATAAAAAAAGAGATATCCGTATGCCCAAATCCCTCTACCCTTCCCAATCTTTTAATTATCCGTTTTCTTTAAGTCGGCAACGCGCTTATGATTCTTCTGGTATTGTGAGCATTTATGGGCGGTGGAGATCACTTACCATCAAGTGACTCACTTGCTCGTTTGCTGTCCTATTCTATAAAAAAATTAGCATTCAATGCCACGCTCTTAAAATCCCTCCTCAATATATCCAACACATTGTACATACAATCATTTACCAAACGCTGCAAAACAGAAAAAATAAAAAAATCCATCAAACATTTTAAACCAAACGGGCAAGGAAATGGATATTGCCAGGCAAATAAATGTAAAAAAAACTAGCAAATGTCAATAGTGAATGCAGGGCTGTGTTGGGTTGTTTCTAATCTGCGTGTTTTTTTCGTCGGTCAGTTATGAGTCTGCATGCTAAGTACGCGGCAAAAAAAATAAAAGTACCTGTATGTGTAGGGATGAGACCATATCGATAGTACGTATCGATTTTTGTTATTAAAAATGATAATGATTTCTTATGTTTACGCGAATATTACACATTGAAACAAATCAATTTAAACAGATTATAATTGTAAAATTCGTTTATTCATGTGCATATTATTATTTTAAAAAATGCAATTTTTAGACATGCCACCAATAAGTAATCTCAGTGAAATCTATGTCTTGGTATCTTATCTTGCAACTTTGCCAAAAACCCTTTGCTGCAATTCGCAGTAATTATCTACACGATCCTTTATCATTGCACCATTTACACCTAAATAAGTGTTTATATAGATACTAGCGACCCGCGTCGGCTTCGCACAACATCACATTACAAATCTTCGAATTTTTCGGCTTTTCTGTACTATAATAATTACATATAAACCTTCCTCATGAATCCCTCTATCTATTGATGAAAATTTATAAAACTTATTGCTTAAAATCCATTAAATAAATTAAAAGGTCCAAGCGAACAGACAGCGGAAGCGACTTCATTACGTAAATATTCTTAATTTATGAAAAAAGCATATCAGTATGTAGGTAAATATTTAGCGAACTAAAATTTATATCTCAATTTTTACTCCATGTGGGTTAAAATGTTATTGCATATTTGCATCCATTTAATAAACGATTACTGAGTTAAGCAACCCTTAGCGCGGTCAATCTATGGATGAGTGACTGCTTAGTGGTATTTCCACTGAGCGTCTCCGTGCTTCGAGGTATATGTAAAAACTGGGTCCCGGGTGTTATCAGCTGACAGCAGCCGATAAGCCAAGTCGGAGGCTCTTGGGCGGCTTGAAAACTTGATACTATCTTGGCCACTGACCATTCAATAGATAAGTTAATTGGAAAACCTACATGGAACCCGTTCAGCACTTCTTACATAATACGCGAAAAAATAACAGCTAAACAGATATTTTGCTATTTCTGTTTTATTATACAGCTCTGTATTAGCTCTGAAACTATCGACAAAATGTCGCGATATCGATAATCCATATCGACACATTTGGCGATAATCCCTAACCAGTTTTTTGTAATGTTACCGTTGGGAGAAATGACAGTTTAAACAACCCGCAGGAACCTGAAGCAATCACATTAAACAAATTTATGACCTTGTTTATTTAAATATTCGCAAATTAAAACAACACAACGACAAGCCGAAATGAATGACATTTTGTTTTAGCCGTAATGGCATTTTACTGCGTCATTGTCCAGCAGGTAGACGACTAACCTGAAATGACGCGATCCGCCATTCAATTTTAAATCTTATTGCATTGCAATATAAAACTGACTTGACGAACGAGGCGCGCCATTTTAGATTAAAATCTCTAATATAATAATTATAATTTAATTCGAGTCACACTGCTGACAATTTTGTCTACAAAATGGGCCGGCTCGACCGGGTCGTTACCACTGTCGCACAGAAAACCGACGCAAAGTAGCGGCTTGCTGCTGCGTTTCGCACGGTAAGTGGGATATCCGGAGACTCAAATCTCTTCCCCTTCCCAATCCCTTAATTATCTCTTCCCTTTAAGGTCGGCAACGCGTCTATGATTCTTCTAGTGTTGTGTGCATGCATGGGCGGTGGAGATCACTTACCACCAGGTGACCCACTTGCTCATTTGCCGGCTGCTGCTCTGCTGCTCAATAATATAAAAAAATATTAACTAATTACTTTAAATAACTTGATAAAGTAAACCAATCATTCTATAATGTCGATACAAAGTTGTATACCATTTAAGACCCGTCGAAATGATTTAATATTAACCAGCGCAGCTATTTGTCGAGTCGGAGGTAGTTCAGGAATCCCGCAGGCCGCCCACCGAGGTCACTGAACGGCCTCCGAGCTTGCTTGCTATGGCCACACCCCCGCTACTGCGTTTTATACACCAGAGACTAGACTAAATACCTTAACGGCTGATCAATGTCGGAATTAACTAATTACATACCTGTCAAATGTTATGTCTATGAAAATAGGGTATAAGGTGGTAGGTCCCTCGTATGCGAGAGGCCGTCTGGGTTGGTACTACCGCTTTGTCTATTTCTGCTGCCAATAATGTGTAGCGCTGTTGTGTTTCGGTTTGAAAGACATTGAAGACAGTGGAATTACTGGGCAATATGAGACTTCTGAGCGCAGTTCAGGGCCATGCAGTGCTTTGTAATTTGAAGTTCTATGTGGTATGGGAAGGCGTGTGGCTTACCATCAGGCAAGCGCCTTGATCGTCTCGTCATTTAATCGCATAAAAAAAATATTTAATATTTTTGATACATTATGAAAGTTAAAATATTCATTGTAACACAATTCATACGTTGTAGGTTTTACTGTATCGCTTTATGTGAGTTCAGTGCTTCAGTACAATACTCGGGTGGAATTTAAAATTCCAGGAAATCGCTTTCATGTAAGGATTTATGTGCTATGCGTAATGTTTAATTCATTAAGTACAAAGCTTGCTGATTTTTCAGGTTTAAGAGAACATTTTAGTGGTTGAGTCACGCTGTAGACAGTTTTGTATACAGCTCAGTTATCACTGTCTTACAGAAAACAGACGTAAAGTATCGGCCTGCTGCTGCTTTTCGTACTATGAGCGATATATCCAGAGGTCCAAATGCTTTTTCTTTAAGTTTGGTAACGCACCCATGATTGTTCTGGTATTGTGGACGCGAGCGATGGAGATTCCTTACCATCGGATAACCCACTTACTCGTATACCGGCCTTTGTTATAAAAATCATCAAGAGTTAAAACTTCGCAGTAAGTACATTTTGTAAGTGGTAGAGCAGGTCTTAGTTATGTTAAGCTTCAATAGGGTAGGTGGCTTGTTTTTTTTAATTTAAATCAATAAGTTACGTTACCCAAAACATATTGCAGAAAGAACGTCATTAATTTGCCGTCTACTACATCTTATGATAACCGTAGCGCAGTCCAAAAAACCAGCGACCACCGTTAAACAATAAGTTTATTCGTGGTCACCAGAATTATGCCAGCACGTTATTCCCTCTTCGGAGAGGAAAGCAGCAAACTGAAGGGCCTGCGACAGGACAGGATATTGAGGATAATTAAAAGAACTAATAAATTGAAAAACCATTCAATGCATCTCGAGTCGCTCTAGATCAGTAATATGGTTGTTCACAGGTTTACAATATGCATGTGCGATCGAATTTATCGCTTCAAAAGTAGTGCGTTACTGGCTATTAAAAGGCGACAGGCATTCGCATAATAACTTCGGACGTTCGATCGAATTACCACTTTAAGACCACAGCTGTGCGGCGAAATGGTCGCTTTAGAAACTGTAAATAGCTAATATGCAGCCACACATGATGTACTCTTCATATTGCTGTTCAATATTTAGGGTTTTATTCATAAACACTTATTAACAGTGTTTTTACAATAGAGTAGTTTCCTATGTTGAATATTATACATTATTTTATATGCAACAGAGAATGATAGGAAAAATAAAATCCACATAAAATGTTGTTTTTTTATATTAATCACCAACACAATGTACATCGATACAATTTCGCTAAAAAAATGAAAAATAAACAAGTTTAATGCCATTGTATTTATTAGTGAAGACAGCATGCAAAATTGTATAATTACTATATAATTAATTATTATTACATTACTTCAATTTAACTTAAAATATAAAATAAATAAATGAATATGCAAATTAAATTAAACTAATAATCAATATCTATTAAATTGACATTATTACTAAATTACAAAATACAATTTCATTTATAAGTATATAAAAATAAGAGCAAAACTTGTTGACAAAATTGTTTACGCGTGGCTCTACCACTTTGGAAAAACTACGTTTGCTAGTCTGTTTTGTCCTATTAGCAAAGGCTTACTTGCCACATATAGTAGAGCCACATATACCCTTTTGTCTTCAACATCGGCTCGACCGGGCTGTTACCATTCTCTCACATATAACTGACGTGAAGTAACGTCTTTCGATTGCGTTTCATACGGTGAATGAGATTTACGGAAGCCTAAATGAACCCTTCCCTTCCCAACGCCATTCCTTTGCCTTAAAATAAAATATTTTATTTAAAGGCAACCTCATCTCTCTCGTATTCCATGTAATATTGGTATATCCTAATAGACCATTCCAGTTCAAAATCTTAAAAGAAAACATAAAACTAAAGAATATTTTTAAAGACTTATGAACGGGACGAGAGCCAGAACGTTGCGTTTGGCACTGAATTTTACTTCCATTATTAATGTCATATTTAACGGGGTTTTTGAGTTTTATTTTTGGGTAAATATACCTTTTATTCTCTCAGGTTTATGTAACAGTGGGATGTCGGTAATATTAATTAAATTTATCGCTGGATTGAACCAATGATTTTATGATTTAGTGTATCCGGAACTCTTATATACCAATAGATTAATGAATACTGGGTAATAATAATGGGTATTGGCTGGAGATATAACATAAAAACTTATGTACAAAAAATGAAACCCACTCAAAAAACTAAAAACGAAATTAATTTATACAGCTAATAATCAAATTAGGAATAGGAACAAAATTTAAGTGACAAAAGCCAATAACAAATTAAATTTAAAAAAATATTTAATTATTTAAATTAAAGAATTTCAAAATAAAGAATTTCAGACAATACAGGCGTGAGTGCGTATGCAATACAAATGCATTCAGGCCTTACTGTGCCAGCCCTGTTGGAAACAGCGCAATGCGGCTGTGCATTGCTTTGTCGACTACTTGGAAACGTTCGCTTGTTGCACAACCTTGGTTCAGAATTTGAATCAATGTATCAGATAATAGGCTTTCGGATGCGGGAATGCTTTAGGAAATTATTCAGTAATCAACAAGAATCTAAAAGCTGATAGTACCCTCCTGATTATTTTTGTACCCGACTGGATAGCGTTCACCTTTAAAAGGTAAAATACCCGCAATAGAGACATGTTCAGGTGAGTTACGTTCCGGGGTCACCCAGCGTATATCCAGTAACTTCAGTCTCTTGACGGTCAATATTATTTTTGGACTGCACTTTACTTAACATAACTCTCCTGCCCTAGGATGTAATGGTATCCTTAAATGGGATATTCCCCGCAAAAAAGCGGGCGTGTGTAAACACTTTATCGCGCCAGGGCACAAAAACTTAAAAACTTAGTACGGAGTTTGAATTCGCACCTTCTCATTTCTAAATCATAGCCAACTTGATTCTTGATTGACCTTTACCGATTATACAAATAAAGCTGGCAGGTGATATGTTGTGAAGCGCCATCTGTTATAGAATAGCAAAACTATTACATTAATGCTCTCTAACTTTTTTTATTTGTTTCTAAACTAGATGGCGCTAGAAGCTAGAATGTAAACATTATTATAAATTATGGAAAACTGTTGAAAAATTTTCATATTGTTTCGTTAAAGCTAATTATTGAAGAATAGATAACAGAGGTGGCGGTGGAGCAAATCCGATATGTAATAAATTGGTCTTTTTGTCTTTAGGTACCTTATAAAATCAATATAATTTACTTAAATACAATTAAAGTTATGTTTTTGTCAACCAACTTTTCTTTCATAAACTATGATACCCAGTATAAAAGCAGTGCTGTATTTTCTACCTAAGATGTTAAACCGCAGGTAATGCGGAAAGAATAAAGATTAACGAGGAAAAGTGTCGAAAAACACATAGAACCTTAGTATATGAATCTTTATAAATAACTAGTGAGGAAGTCATAGAACTAAAAAGGCGAAAGAAATTAGTGCGAAATTAAAAGAAATAGTTTTATAGGGTTATTGGACAATTATGATCAGTTGAAATTTTATTTCCTTTAGCTTCAATTATATTAGTAAATTTCACTGACGAATTTACTATGACGCAGTAGCTCTTATACATATAGATATATGTACTGTACGATACATCTAGATCCGACAAATGTTACAGCTTACGTAATATAATGAGAGCTCATTGGTCTAGTGGCAGCGTACTAAAGCAAAAACCCCGGAGGTCCTGGGTTCAATTCCCCGACAGGGCAATCACGTTTTGTTTCCGTTTTCGATTCGAAAAATCAATGATTTTCCGGGGATTCTAATTCGCGCCACGAATGGCGATAGGCTCCCCCATATCACACATGATTTTCCAGGGATTGGAATTCATACCGGTATCGCTCGCGCCGTATCACATCATGGGACAGAATAAGCTCGGCGACGTGGATATGTTACAGTTAGATATTTCATGGTAAGTTCACTTACATAATTAATTTGCGCGAGTTATTTTATAAATATTCAGACCTATTTAGTCGCATAACAAAACATATTTAAATACTGTATTGGGGTAATAACCCTATAGAAGTAGTTGTCAGTGTGGAAAATCAATAAACTACACTAAATAAATCACAAGGTGATAGGTCCCTCGTATGCGAGAGACCGTCTGGGTTGGTATCACCGCTTTGTCTATTTCTCCGCCAAGCAGTGTGTAAGTACTGCTGTGTTTCAGTTTGAAAGACATTGAAGCCAGTGAAATTGCTGGACATTATGAGACTTAACATATTATATCTCGGTGTGGCGAGCGCAGTTCAGTGCCATGCAGTGCTTTGTAATTCAAAGTTCTGTGTGATGTTGCTTCTATTTAGGCGTGGGCCTTACCATCAGGCGAGCACCTTGCCCGACTCGACATTCAATTAAATAAAAAAAACGTCCTGCAACTGTCAAAATCAAAATCAAAAATCAAAATCTTTATTTATCATGTAGGATAAGAAAACGCTTACTAACTTAAAAATAAGGGAATTTTGGAATAACCGCTGCCGGCTGCGCTATAAGCTGGCAGGAAAAGGCACACCAACATGGAATGGGAAGAAGGAGAGGATACTTAAATGTAGGGATTCATGGACTAGGAGGATATGGAAATCGGGTCAAGGGCAGGAAGGAGTAAGGGTTTTAATGGTAAGGAGATGTATCGTGGACCTTACTGGCAGGAATATCCCTAGCCTAGCTAACCTACCAACCTTTCTCTAGCTGCCTACTGATGACCACCCGAAGAAGAAAGTCTGAAAGAAAATCCAGGCTTATTTTTTTCGCCATCAATTATATATTTAATTTTTCTTCTCTAATTTTTTTTAAATGTATTTTTTATTATAATATCATTGTCTGTCAATTACTAACTGTCAATTACGTTTTCATAAAAACATCCGACGAATGAAGGCATGTATCATTGTACTAATATTGAGACACCACGTACTACTGACTGATATTATAAGCAGACAAAAATGCAAGGTTTCTCTCCAAACAACCTTAATAACGCAACCCATATAACCTCTATTGCAATGGCATACGGGTTATTTTTGACGATTTCATGTGTATATACTATTGTTAATTGTTATCTCCGTGTCAGATTAAAGTGGGTTAGTGCTTTAACGTAATACTGAAAATAAGACTATTAGACTTCGTGTATGCATTTTAGCAAATACATTGCACGTACTCGCCGAATAATATTTATAAAAAAGTTTACAATACTTTAAAAAAGTTTTTTGTAGCATATAGCGGTAAACGAGTTGACGGCCTTTGTAGCGCAGTGGGCGACAGTGAAGTGAGAGGCCCCGACTTCGATTCCCGGACCGAGGAAAATATTTGTGTGATCCACAAATATTTGGTTCGGGTCTGGGAATTGTGAGGACGCAAGTCCCTCGTAGTTTGTAATGCCCACGATATAGGTTTACCTTAGTGTGGTGTCAAGACTATGTGTGTGACTGTTGGGTGTATTTATTTATTTATTTATAAATATGGGTTTACATATGTGGATTACAGTGGAGACATCCGTCATAATATCGAAAAATTAACCGTTTAAAATTAGGACAGACAGACAGATAGACGGTGTAGGCTCTGTAATAGAGTTCAAGCGTTTTGTAATAGAGAACTCTAAAAAGGAATAAATATACACTTTATAACTTAACCTCCTCTTTTAAATAATCGTGTATAACCATGGAATTAAGTACAAGTTGACACTGACAAAGGAATGTTTAAATTCTTGAATGGAATTTTTATTTTAAGATATATTTCGATATCTTACGGAATTCAGGACAGCTCGTTCTGAATCACGGAGCTGAGATCAACAATTATTACTCGTACCAAGGTCATAAACCAAAATAAATCAACGAAGTGAGCTTCGAAATAACAGCGCACCACTGTCACTTCGGCAGCATGCATTGCTCCATGATTTGCAGTCTTTCTCAAAGTACGAGAACGCCCCCTTGTACGCGCTGGCTTTCAGGGGGCGGGAAAGGGTCTAAGGATAATAGTCCTTACACACTGTTGCTTGGCAGCAGAAATAGATAAAGCGGTGGTACCAACCCAGACGATCTCTGGCATACTACGGACCTACCACCGTGTGTCTATCTATATTTATAATTACTATGATAAGCAGCGATAGTTCAGCGGGGACTGGTACGGACTGTCGAGACGAAAGTCACAGGTTCGAAACCACACACGAGTATACACCACTGACTTTTCTGTTACGTGTATATTAATTCTTAATTATCGCTTGCTTTAACGGTGAAGGAAACATCGTGAGGAAACCTGCATACATGAGAACTCGATAAGATTTTTCGAAGGTATGTGAAGTCCGCCAGCCCGCATTAGGCCAGCGTGGAGGACTAAGGCCTAATCCCTTTCATTCAGTAGAGGAGGCCCGTGCCCAGCAGTGGGACGTATATAATACAGGGCTAGTAAAAAAAATGATACATAAGTTCACGCCTTTATCTCTAAAAGAGTAGGCAAAGTTGCAACAAGTGCACACGTTTCACCGAGCTTATACATATATGTCTTATGATGTGATAAGGAATGACCTTGTCGCCATTCCTGACACACATTCCATTCCGCGCAACTCATGAGTGGTTTTCCGAATCGGAAACATAAACATGAATGGAGATTTCCCTACGTGGGAACCTATTTTTTTACACCCGACTGTCACACATATACGAGTAGTCCTGACCTCACAGTAAGATACGAGTCTTGTGTCGTGGGTATCAGGAACTACGAGAGACTTTCGGTCTTACAACACCCCGACCCCGAACCAAATATTTGTGGATCCACAAATATTTATATTGCGGGATCGAATCCGCGGCCTCTCGCTTACCAGGCTACTCGCCTTCTACGCCACAGATACTGTCATGTCAAAAATGGATATATTACACACTAGCTTTTGCTCGCGGCTCCGCCCACGTGATCAAACAAACAATCAAACTCTACAGCTTTATAATATTAGTATAGATTTGATTTTGATTTGACAACGGAAGCCTTCAAATAATATTATTTTGGTAGCTTAGCAACGGAAGCCTTCAAATATGAATAATTTTCCCCGTTTTTGCAACATTTTTCACTGATGCTTCGCTTCTAATGGTCGCAGCGTAATGTTATATATCCTAAAGCCTTCTTCGATAAATGGACTATCCAACACAAAAAGATTTTTTCAATTCGAACCAGCAATTCCTGAGATTAGCGCGTTCAAACAAACAAACAAACAAACAATCAAACTCTACAGCTTTATTATTAGTATAGATAGACATAAAAGTGTAACCCGAGGTTTTATGAGACACCACACTGTTTGAAGCAAGCCGCTTGAATGAATGATCGTAACAAAATAAACATAATTTGTTACGTATCCTAAACTTGCTCGTCAACATCGAGCGTTTCAATCGTTAAAATCACATCACTTTTGTTATTGGAAATCATCTTTGTAAACATTTCTATTAGTAATGGTAGTTATGGTCTCAGTTTAGGCGAGTTTTTGCTGACGTTTCAGTAATTTCGACAAATATGTACAGTTTTGCTGGTGTTTTTTTTAAATATAGTAATAAACCGGCAAACGAGCAAGTGGGTCACCTGACGGTAAGTGATCTCGACCGCCCATGTACGCCCACCACTCGAAGAATCATGAGCGCGTTGCCGACCTTAAAGGAAAGGGATAATTAGGGTTTGAAAAGGGGAGGGGATTTGGGCTTCCGGATATCTCACTCACCGTACGAAACGCAGCAGCAAGCCGCTACTTTACATCGGTTTTCTGTGAGACAGTTTTGACTACAGCAAAAATGGGCCGGCTCGACCCTGTCGTTACCACTGTCCCACAGGAAACCAACGTAAAATAGCGATTTGTTGCGTTTCGTACGGTGAGTGAGATATCTGGAGGATCAAATTCCCTCCCCTTCCGAAACTCTAATTATCTCTTTCCTTTAAGGTCGGCAACGCTCCCACGATTCTGGTATTGTGGGCGTACATGGGCGGTGGATATCACTTACTATCAGATAACCCACTGGCTCTTTTGCTAGCCTATGCTATAAAGTACCACAGTGTTGAATAACAAACACATTAATTCACAAACAAACATACAAACTTTCACTTACTTTAGGAAATACATTGGATGAGTGGCTTACTACCCACGTGGTTATGAATGAGTAGTGAGTGGTTCGCCATGACGAACGCAGTAAGAAATACCTTAGGTAGCGTAGTATTGTGTAACATAAGTATTTGTTTGTTGCACGTAATGGTGCTGCCACACCGATGTTATAAAATGTTAACAAAAACATTTTCTAACATTTTTGAACATTTTATAACATTTGAAAACATGACATCGGCCCTTCTTTGACGGCGTCTTTGACGGCGCCGCTCTCAAAAGTACCGCCGCTCGCGGTTAAAAAATGTTACAAATTGTTAAGAAATGTTTACTAAATGATGCTGCCACACCGCTGTTATAAAATGTTATATAACATTTTCTAACACCGGTGTGGCAGCACCATAAGTCTGCAGGAGTTTACGCGCCATTGTTCATCATATTTGTTTTGCATGAAACATGAGCACAACATGATACTATAGAGCGTTGCATTTCCCCGTGGCAAGTAAAATTGGCGTTTCCTACTTACACATACATTATCACGTACCACACGCACACTTACATGCAAGAAATTTGAATTTGAATTTATGAACTATCTTTTCTGTATCTGTATTGTTTTTATAGTATATGATCCCGGGTAACATGGACCTTCACCCATCTGTTTACCTGAAAAATATATTTTAGGGTATAAAATGTGTTGCTGAACACATACCAATAGGGTTGCCTAAAAAAATATGGTCAAGGATATGCTTTTATTAATATTTAAAAAAATATACATAATTTCACTGACTTGTTTACCAAAAACATGAACCTTCAATGAAAAGTATGCAATGCTACGTGCAAAAGCTAGCATCAAGTTTTTTGAAACTTGATGAAACGATTCTAAAGAACGATTCTAAAGAAGTTTCACTTCAAAAAAACAAGCCATATAAAACGTTGCATTCCCCCGTGGTGGCCGCTGCCACTGGCGCCACACCCGACACCCACGTACCGGCAAGTTCAAAGCGTTTGATGTGTTACATAAAATGTTTATTTTGATATACCATGGTGTCGGATTACGTCGGTCACCTCATTGGTCTTGTACTGAATAGTCTGGCTGAGAAACCGTGACGTCCAGGGTTCTAATCCCAGGATAATTTTTAACACTTCTGTTTGCGTTTTTGATTCATGGAAACATCTGTGTGATCCACAAATATTTGTCTCAGGGTCTGTGTGCTGTAAGGCTTCAGCAGAGACTTTCAAGTCTCTCGTAATTCCTGATACCTACGACGCAAGACTCTTATCTTACTGTGGGGTGAGGTCTGTGTATGTGACTGTTGAGTGTATTTATTTATTTATATTGTAAAAATATTTAGGAATTTGTTACGTAAACACTGTGCATAGATTTTGGGCTGTGGGCTTGAGAGGGTCAAGTGGTGTATTTACGAATAAAGTTCTTTGACTCCACTCATGACCAGTTGGTGATGGAGGTTACATAAATACTCGGTTGTGTTTGTGATGACATGAGATGGAAAAAATCTCGCCGAAACGTGGGTGGAGCACTAGTTACACCTCTGCCTAACCTTTTAGGGATAAATGCGAGAGCTTATGAATGCATGAATCGGCCTTATTGTTTACCACTATCTCACAAAAACGAACACGAAATAGCAGCTCGCCATCATAAGGTCAGGGAGATTAACAGGGTCCAAATCCTCCCTTTCTTTCCCAATCTCTATTCTATTCCTTTATGGTTGGCAACGCCTCCATGATTCTTCGGGTATTTGATCCATTTATTTATTTACTGACTGATATTGAAAAATATATGATGATTTTTAACACATATAAATCTGGCGCAAATTGTTAAATAAAATCAAGTTAATAAGTTCTGAGTCGGTGTTATTACAATTTTAAAGTCAATTATTTGTAGAAAGCACGTACTTTCGAATGAAAAAAAATATTATCAGTATCAATCAGATCATTCTGTGAGTCCAGCAACCAGTGCAACGACCCGGTCGAGCAGACCAACGGTAGACAAAACTGTTTACAGCGTGGCTCTACCACTCAAAAACTTACGTTCCAAATATCTAGGTATTAAAAAACGCTAATCAGTATTCAAAACTCATCGCCGTACTAAGAAAAAATTAAGCGTAAACATAAATTGTTCAACACTAAGTAAATACAGTTTTGTTAGGTCTTATTTAAACATTAAACAATAGGTTGTTCATTAAATTCTAGTGTTTTCTGACTCGCTAATGTATGCACCTGCTTGAATTTTAAGTAGGACGTGTAAAATTCTAAGAATTTGTGACAAAAAGCCAATGTGTACCGTCTAGGATTTTAGGCGAATAACTCTTTAGTCAGTATAGTGAGGATACAATACCTACTACCGGCTATTCGGTTTTAGCCAACCGGGTTTCGGATACGGTACGCCTACTGGGAGTTTTAAGATACCATATGAAACCAGATATGCAGACCCATTCAGGACCTCTGGTTAAGGCGTTAGTCATATGAATTATTATTATTGTTTATTTTTTCTTCGGAGAGGGAAGAAACAAATCGAGAGACCTGCGACAGGACAGGCGAATGACCGATTTAGGCACAGGGATACAAAGATGTACCCCTATGCCCCAATCAACCATCAAGTCATGTCGCAAGCCCCTCGGGAGAACCGGCAATACACTGACTGATCCTGGAACATGACACATGTGTGTGTGTGTCACTACGGTAGGTTTTAACACCATGTGTACGGTGGTCGCTATTCGGGTGGATATGACTATCCTACCAACAGCAATATGTAATGTTTCTTTAATACTATAAAAATAAATATTTTTTTAATATGGATGCTGCGACAGGTATTTGGAAAACTCTTACTCAAGAATAATATCATTATTGTTTAATTATTTGATATTGGGGCGATGAACAAATATGCATAGTTATCATCCTATTATATGCTCTGAACTTTATCGGTTGGAACCCAGATAATAAAAACTACATTTCTTATTATCATGCAACAAAGAATAAATACATCGCATATCTGTTATATTGAAACACACAAGAATATGTCAGCAATCAGTATCAACCGGTTATCCGGTTATGCCGACTAATCGTAGGCACAACACTAGCAAGCATCTTTTGGATACGTCACTTGACATGTTTACGAGGTCTTAAAGCTTATGTTTACCGCAGTAATCTTGTATATTAGCTGACAATAAATTTTGCGTAAAATTCGTTTGCACCTTCGCGAAAAAAATCGGCGGCACCAAAAGGAAGTCAAGGTTTTTAAATAATTCTGGTGAATAATGTGAAAGAGGTGTGTTCAAGATAAAAAAAAGATGCATTGGCCAAGATACTTGGAAGATGTTATCAATACAGTGCATTATCGGACTGATAATGATTTCTGTGACTGCAATAAATTTTCTACATTATCAAAAATATTTTTGTTAGATATTATAAGATAAGATATAAAATATAAGATTAAATATTTTAGCAATGCAAAATATTATTATGTAAGTATATTTTTTTTATTTATTTGATTGAATGACTAGACGTGCAAGGCGCTCGCCTGATGGTAAGCGTTACGCCCGCCAATAAACAGAAGCAACACCACACAGAACTTTGAATTACGAAGCATTGCATCGCACCGAATTGCACTCGTCACCCCGTGACATAAGATGTTAAGTCTCATAATGCCCAGTAATTGCACTGGCTTTAATGTCCTTAATATCGAAACACAACAGTGCTTACACAGTGTTGCTTGGCGGCAAAAATAGACAGTGGTACCAACCCAGACGGCCTCTCGCATACGAGGGACCTACCACCTCGTTCCTTAGACTTAGTTAATATCGAGTGGTATAAGATTTAAACGGACCCTGGCCTTCACCGGGGTCGTCGACGTCACAACGTATCTGCAACTTTATCAGTTTAATTTATTACTTTATTAGTAATGATAATTAATTATAAAGGCCCTTTCTTGGTACTTAGGTACTTTGATAGTGTGTGGTAAATAGTGACCTTGACATTTTTGTGATGAGTTATGGTCTTTGCTCATCTATTCTGTTGATAAAGGATATCCACTGCCTTGAAGCAAACGAAGCTGGTGTAAAATTAAAAATAATTTTAAACAATTAACAAGTTAAATGTTTACAGTAAAAACTTTAAAAAAACACCAGCTGAAAATTGGTTATTATTTTTAGCTTGTTAGCTATTGTTTTTTTTTTGAGTTGGTTTGATTTTTATTAAGTTTTATTTTATTTTTTGCAGTGTAAGGTACACCAAAAAAGTGCATTAATGACAGACAGACGGGTCGCACAACACCCAAACCCGAAAACATTTGTGGATCACACAAACATTTGTCTCGATGTGGGAATCAAACCCGCGCGCGGCCTTTCGCTTCGTAGTCGGCTACTCGCCCGGTGCGCCATGGAGTCTGTCAATATGGAGGATATGTATCTTTGTCATCCACAACCGGTATGCTCCCACTGTTGGGTAATAACTAAATGTAAGCGGCAAATCCAGAACCTCCGCTTTTTATTTTGCCGGTTAATAAAACGACGTAAATCAGACATCCAATGTATGAGTGGTAAAGCCATGCTGTAGACAGTTTTTTCTACAGCATGAATGGGCCGGCTTAACCGGGTCTTTACCACTGTCTCACAGAAAACGACGTAAAGTAGCGGCTTGCTGCTGCGTTTTGTACGGCGACTAAGATATCCAGAGGCCCAAATCCCACTCCCTTTCCTAATCCCTTAATGATCCCTTCCCTTTAAGGTCGGCAACGTGCCTCTGATTCTCCTAGTATTGTGGGCATACATGGGCGGTGAAGATCACTTACCATCAGGTGACCCCCTATCTCGTTTGCCGGTATATGCTATAAAAAAATTAAATTGGCTATTATTATAATTAAAGCAAATTTTCACATAATCTATATCACATAATATTCGCTCATTCATTAACGACAATTTTCACCCACACAAAGTCAATAACGGCTGACTCTACCACCTACTCTGCATTGCATAATACTCGACACTATAGGCCATACAGTATATAGAGAAGAAACGACTTGCCGTGAAAAGTTAAGTTCCTAGGGCAGTTGAGAAAGGGCTTGAGGCCCGTGCCCAGGGGGAATTTAACAAATTAAATCGATAACTCAATTTTTACTTGATGTAGATTTTATTACGTATTTGCATCCAGTTAAGGTTAGTTAAAAAAAATATAATCGAACTTAGGATAGCAAAATAAAGAAACGGTATTTTTGTTTGAGACACGTTTGGTTTTTGAAATATTGTCAATTGTCCTTGTATAGAAAGAAAGATGTGTTGTGAAAAATGTTTAATTTGTAGTTTACTACTATCATGGTCAGCCATAATTTTCAGAAAATGTACTTTCCAATATACATCAATACTATATAAAAAATGCATTATCAAAAATGATTCAGCTTATTGTTACTTATTGAGAGTATACTATTAATATCAACACAATTCGTTCCCATAAGTGTATGTATTGAGTCCTTCTCACTCCGGGAGTGGAGCGCAAACCTTATTCAGTAGAACTGTGTATGCAGTTTCCTCAACGTACTGAAAAGGGGGTTTCAGAAACATAAAGATCATAGAAGTAAACCACACCGGCCGGCACCGGCACCTCTACTCCGCGGTTCGCCAGTCAGTTGCCGGCACTCGGGGAGAGAGCACGCGTGTCGCTCTCCGCATTTCTCGCTTCGATATCAAAATCATCAATTAAACACGCCTTTATGAAAAGCAATAAACCTATTAAACTTATTTTCGAAGATTTCTCGTGAATTTTTATAGTGTTTTTCGTGCTTGTGTCGTGTGATACCGGCCTTCCACGTTTTACAGGTATGATTTCGTATTATTTTTTAAAATTAAATTGTTGGCTATTTGTTTTACATTTATGTATGAAACTGTAGTTATACTAGGAAATATAGTACTCGAGATATGAAATAAATCCTTTCAGCGTTTATTCACGATAAGACGTAATCTTAATGTAGACACTAAGTACTAGATAATAGTTTGTGAACACAGAGATTTTATATGTAGGTGAAAATACATTTTATAGTCGCAACACTGAAATAATTTAAAAACACGTAAATAATTTAAATTCTAAAAAAAATAAACTAAGATATTACTGGTTTCAAAATGTTTTGTTTTAATAGAAGAGCAGACAGGCATAAAGCAGGCTAAAGTTTTTAACATCTTCAGATTTTCGCATCCTACGCACTCATCTCACTCGATGCATTCCCGCTGATTTCGAGTGCTTTTTATCTTAACACGTGATAGTTTTAATGTTCAACCTTGTCGCGTAGTTTGACATTTTTGAATACAAACAGAACATATTTTTTTTATTTTTCCGCATGCATGCGTTTTTATTTCCATCCAGCCTTGAATAAACGTTATTTTTGAAAATCGAACACATTTCTACAAAATAGACATAATTTGCATTTTTTCTGTCCGATGATTTGAGATCATGCATCATTCAGCCTCTAAACATTTTTTGCACGTTTTTAAATCCTGTAATTTTATATTTCTCGTCTAGGATTCTAAAGATTAAAATACCGAGAATTCTATTTATGCAAAATACAAGTTTTTAATGGACGCGACAGATAATTTACAAATATGTTTAAATATCGTGGCCTTGGCTATAATGTATGAAAATGGAGTGATAACAGAGCCGGTTAGATAATAAATAAAACGTGTATACTGTGTAGGTAAATCTGTTGGAGTTTCTTCGCCACAATGGAACACCTGTTGAAAGGTTGCTGACGTAGAATACTGCATGGCAACCCAATTGTTATACCGTGCAAAATGAACTCAAATGTATACAATGCTTCAACCACTAACTCTTGAATATACTTAAGAATTTTAAGCGTATTTAATAGTATTTAAGTGGTTCTACTTAAATAAATACAAGACGTTATAAGCAGACAAACTAGAAGATGGGAAGACGATATCAGAAAAATAGCAGGTCCAATATGGACTCGCATAGCGAAAGATAGAATACAGTGGAAATCTTTAGAGGAGGCCTATGTCGAAAGACAAGCTGTAACCTAGAAACGACCGTTTACCGATACCTAATTTAAGTAAAAATGTTATAAAGTAAACATGTAGAAAAGAAAATCATTGTAAAAATAAGTTCAGCAATAAAGGCTATTTTATTTATTTATTTATTTTATAAGTAGACACGCTGTACACAGTTTTGTGTACAGCATGAATGGTTCGGCTTGACTGGGTCATTACCACTTTCTCACAGAAAACTGGCGTAAAGTAGGGGTTTGCTGCTGCGTATCGTACGGTGAATGCGATAACCATAGGCCCAAATTGCCTTCCCTTTCCCAATCCCTTTATTTACCCTTTAAGGCCGACAACGCGCTCATGACTCTTCTGGTATTGTGAGCGTACATGGGCGGTGGAGATCACTTACCATCAGGTGAACCACTTGCTCGTTTGCCGGCCTATGCTATAAAAACACCCATCAGAAATTCTGACCTATATTGGCCTCGGTTTAACCAACCAGTACCAAAGACACGAAAGAAAAAAGTCTACTTGGTATAAATTAATAAAGATTAAAGTCGATATTTTAGAGAACATGCAATCTTTTGTCTTCTGTCTGTGCGGGAGTGGAACCCGCAGCCTGTGTTTCGCAGCCGTCCACTGGCAATTCTCGTACGCTACGGAGCTGTAACAAAATTTATGCGAAATTATGCGGACACTTGACGGAAAAACACGAGAATTTTTTATTAGTATTCACTGTAATTAACATAATACCTGGGCGACCGAGCTACGCTCGGTATTTTTAAACTATGGAGAAGATACTTATTGCATTGGCTTATTATTATTGGAAACCAGTGAAACACGTTAGAGCGTCCTTAAATAAACCGTATCAGTTCTTGTGGTAAGGTGAAAAAGTACTCCAAAAATTTACGAAGTGGCGCTGACATTGTTGGCGTTCTGTTGATTCGTAATATTTTTTTTCTCTTTTGTGTGATATCGCGTTTTTAGGACAGAGGCTTAGAGATATATAGATTTGAAAAGAGAAAAACCTTATTAATACGAAATTTTCAATCCATATCGCTAGCATGGCATTAGTAACGATACACCTACCTAATAAAAAAAATACGAGATGGCGCTATATTATCGTATAGAAAAATTATATTTTATGATAAAGAATGAGTTTATCGGTGCTCACCAAAATCATGCCGGCCTGAATAAATGCTTTCGCGCACTCAAGAGAGGCAAATCGAATCAACTTCAATACAAAAGTAAAGATGAAAATTTAACTGGTAGAGCCACGCTCACTATAACCGTAGACAATTTTATCTACAGAACGGATGGACCGGGTTATTACCATTGTGTCACAAAAAATAGACCTTTTGTCGAAGTGGTTACTCGCTGTTGCCTTTCGTATGGTGAGTGAGTTTACCCGAGGTTCAACCTTTTCCCAATCCCCATTCTTCTGATATTGTGAATGTGTGATCCAATTGCTCGTTTCCTCCTTTGATATATGAAAAAACACAGTTGTATCACATTCCAAAAGCCCAAATTAGAAGCATTTGTCCATCAGTGAGGCTGATTATGAAGTGATGGCATTAGCAAGACCAGTTTTCTTTTATTGTTTTAAAATTTTGAATAACAACTAAAAATATTACCTTGAAACGTGTGTTTTTAGCCAAATACGATAGTTATCTTCACTTTATTGCCGTGTTTTATTGGCCTTATGTTTTTGTAGTGCTTCCATGATATCATGACCGTGCATAGTAACAGTTTTTTTAAGGAATAATAATATAGCCTAGTTGTAAAACGTAATTCCCGCGATTAATGTTCCAACTTGGTATTCTATTATGGTATTCTGTAAATTAGGCCTAAAGTGCCGCATTGGAGAATCCAACATATGTATTGACTTATTTCAATTCCCTTATTGCAACATATTTACTGCCAAAATAGCAGCAATTAAGATTAGAATCCCGCATTAAATTCCATCACGTTTATTAGCAATTTTTTTACTAATAATAAAACCGACTAATCTTTGACATTTATGCAACGACCTCGATGATGCTTTCACCAAAAATAGAAACATATAAACATTTGAGCAAAAATAAAATCTACTTAAAAGATTAAAAACTAATCAGTATTTTTTTTAGTTTATCAGCTTTTTTAATCGATCTTATTTTTGTTATAAGATCAAATCCCCAATGTTATTCCTTTAGGGGTAGGAATTTCTTCTTTAAATGTAAATTGGACTAATTTTAGCTTTATAATTTTACTTTAGACCCTTTCGTATCAAAAAATAATTATCAAAACTCTGTAAATATAATATACGAGGTTATAATACAAAAAAAAACAAATTTACGAGTCAAATTGAAAACCTCCGTTTTGTTTTTCGTCGGTAAAAAAATCCCACTCTGGAGTACAATTAACTACGCTAAAATAGGAGCAAAATACCATTAAAAGATGTTTTTATATACAATGTATCTCCGAACTAGGCTCTTCACTGCGTGCTACCAACGAGTCCTAAACTATTTAGGCCATTTCGCCTAAAGACGACCAGATAATTTTGACAAACTGGTTATAGTAGGGAAATCAAATGGTAGAAAACCACACGGGTGATGACCTACCCGTTAATCCGATCAAATCAGAGACATAACAGGACTTACTTTTATCACTGCCTTGAGACAAGCCGAAGACAGTAGCCTGGAAATAGCTCATCAACGACTCCATTCGAGCTTTTAAACATGGGTACGACCATTAATGAAGACTATGACAAAGAAGATCTCCGAAGTACCTTTGTAATGCCTCTAGCAAAGGTAACTCGACAGTCAATATACCAATAGTTTCCCTATGGAGGCATAACAAATAAGTTTATTAAAGGGCGGCTCGATCTGGGGATCAAACCCAAGAGCTCATGCTTCATAACCGATGTAACATTAAACCAAATATCAACCACATCCATACCAATAAATAATTCCTCAGATTTCCACTTAACAAGTTTCCATAGCGTTCGTAGAACTCTCGGCGCGGTTCGTTTATTTTGTTTGATAAATAAACGCGTTGTTAAGGTTTTGTTTGAATTCCACATAATTCGCAGAATGATTGCGTCGATATAGGTCCAGTACGAGTTACAAATACTTTCACAGATTTCGAATTCGAATGAAATTACTATTATCAAAGTGTCAAACTAGTAATTCATACTGTGAAAAAGAATCGCATGAAAACTCGTTTTGTGTGTCGACTAATGTGATATAAAATTAATCATACTAGCAATTTTAATTCATCATATTTCCCATTAGTAGCTACTGCTTGCTACTTTATGTATGGAGAGTTAACGAAAACTGTCTTCGTTTTAGCAAACTATCAAAACTTGTACTAGATCTACTGCTATGTATAAATGTTAGTTAAATTATGAGATATTAGACTCACTGTGGCTTAAATTTGCAAATCGTTTTATTTTAACCTGACCGCTAATTGAATTAGAGAAAATATATGTGATATTTCAACTATTACAAAATTTAAACTTTTTTTATAGCATAGGCCGGGAAACGAGCAAGTAAATCACCTGATGGTAAGTGATATTTACCGCCCATGTACGCCCAGAAGAATCATAGGCACGTTGTTGACTTTAAAGGAAAGGTATAATTAAGGGATTGGGAAGGCGAGGTGGATTTAGGGGTCCGGATATTTCACTCACCGTACGAAACGCAGCAGCAAGCTGCTACTTTACATTGGTTTTCGGTGAGACAGTGGTATCGATCCAATCAAGCCGGCCCATTCGTGCTGTACACAAAACTGTACACAGCATGGCTCCACCATTCTAATTAAATATATGTATTAATCAATTGTAGCTAAGAACCAGCTTTTGAATAAAAAAACAGTATTCAAAATTCAAATCGGTCCATTCGTTTAGACGCTAGGATGCAGTAGGTTGACGTTTACACAGACGGAACATACATCCTGTCATCTTTCACATAAATCAATCACAAATTGTAAGTGCCCGTCCGGAACTTGAACACTTAACCTCACAGTGTCCCAACCTAAGTACGCTACCACTATACAAACGTTACGATATAAAACGATTTATTTATTATTCCCATCGACATATGTCTTTTTAATCAGATTTATGTGTAGAGTACAACTGATTCACTGTGTCGCGAAGTCGTTTCGCGGAATAATAAAAACAAATGCTAGCCGGTGTTATCTTAAATTTTGACATCCACGTTCATAAATCTTAAGGTTTGGCAATGAGGCAAGAATTCATTGCATCATACAGTGACAACGGCTCATACTGTTGCAAATGTTTCGAATTGCTTAATAATGATAAGATTATTTATTTATGACACATTTTTATCTAAAGAGCATAATGCTTGAAATTTTTCAATAAATCTTTTTTCAAATTATGAGATGATATTGATTATAAAGCGGGAATATTTATTTAGGAATTAAAATTAGTGTACCTAAGACTCTGGCATAATGTCTAACAAATGCCATTCACAAAAAAAGTTATTTATGGACGCTTTGCCAACCTTAATAGAAAGGGATGATTAAGGAAGAACTTGGGCTTCCGGATATCTCACTCACCATACGAAACGCAACAGCATGCTACTTCACGTCGGTTTTTGTCAGATAGTGGTAACAACCCGGTCGAGCCGACCCATTCATGCTATAAACAAAATTGTCTACAGCGTTGCTTTATCAATTGTTAGCTTCTCCTCGCGGCTCCGCCCGCGTGATCTGCTTTTTCCGGGATAAAAAGTAGCCTATGTTACTCAGTGATAATGTAGCTTTCTAACGGCAAAATATTTTTTCAAATCGGTCCCATAGTTTTTAAGTTTATTCGTTACATACAAAAATACAAAACTTTCCTCTTTATAATATTAGTGTAGATAAACATAAACGCATTATAACTGTTAGGTGAGAAAGTGTGAGTTGAACGGATTTTGCACGCAACTTAGTAACGCAGTGTCTTAAACTTTAGTTTATTGCCTTTAACGGTATCGCCTTGGCAATGGACCCAAAATGGGTCATTTTGCATTGAAATAATATGTAAATGGTAGCGATAGCTCAGCGGGGAGGGGTACGGACTGTCGAGACAAAATTCGTAGGTTCGAAACCAGCCCCAAGAGTATGCACAACTGACTTCTAAGTTACGTATACATATATTAATTGTTAATTATCGCTTGTTTTAACGGTGCAGTAAACATCGTGAAGAAACCTGCATACCTGAGAAGTCATAAGAATTTCGAAGGTATATGAAGTCTACCAACCCGCATTAGGCCAGCGTGGTGGACTAACGCCTAGCCCCTTATCATACAGTAGAGGAGGTCCGTGCCCAGCAGTGGGACGTATTAATACAAGGCTAGTAATACTTATTTGTTTTTTCATTCATATTTTTTTAAATATATGAAGTTCAATATCCTGGGGACCTACCGTCCCACATATGCTAGATACCGTTAAATGCAGTCTATAAATTAAACTCTTATTAATCAATGCTTACGAGTTACAACAATAAATAAATAACACCCAACAGTCACACACATAGCCCTGTCCCCACAGTAAGATACGAGTCTTGTGTCGTGGGAATCAGGAACTACGATAGACTTTTTGGTCTCACAACACCCAGACCTGAAACAAATGTTTGGGGATCAGACAAATATTTTCTCGGTGCGGGAATCGAACCCACGGGCTCACGTTTCACAGTCAGCTACTCGCCCACTGCGCCACGGAGGCTGTCAATGACTATTATTAACACATTTTTTTTTTTTTATAGAATAGGCCGGCAAACGTGCACGTGGGTCACCTGATGGTAAGTGATCTCCACCGCCCATGTACGCCCACCCCCATAAGAATCATGGGCGCGTTGCCGACCTTAAGGGATAATTAGGGATTGGGAAGGGGAGGGGATTTGGACTTCCGGATATCTCACTCACCGTACGAAACGCAGCAGCAAGCCGCTACTTTACGTCGGTTTTCTGTGAGAAAGTGGTAACGACCCGGTCGAGCCAGCCCATTCATGCTGTAGACAAATCTGTCTGCAATTCTAAAGAACCTAATAATATTTTAATTTAACAAATTATGCTGCACATTTATTCATTAGCTATGCTAATTATATACATTACGGTATCTGGAACGCGTCTGGCAGATGATTTATTAATTTCTATGATGAAATCAATCAAAACCTTAATATAAACATACTAGCAGCCAGTATCCGGTGTTAATCGGGTATTATTATGCTTATAAATATATTAATATCGGCCCTGTAATAAATTATCCCATTGCCGAGCCATTGATTGAGAAAGATCATGGGCCTTGTTCCCTATGATCGTATAAACACGTTACGCGTTACGTTAATTTCGTGAAATTAGCATTGAATGGTGTTCTATAAGTCAATGTCATATGTGCATAGCCAGTACGTAACACACTTCATAGCGTATATAAAATGTGACATTGACCTTGAAAAAATATATATAAACAGCTGTAAAGTGCACTACCGTAAATTCACGTATTGGCGCTTCAGTATTTTTGCCTTTCCAGTACAGAACAATATAATGATATTGTTAATAAATTCGCAAGTTGCAGGTTCGAAACTAGCCCCAAGAGCATACACCTCTGATTTTTGTAAGTGTATATTAATTGTTAATTATCGCTTGCTTTAACGGTGAGGGAAACATCGTGAGAAAACATGCATACCTGAGAACTCGATAAAAATTTTCGAAGGTATGTGAAGCCTGCCAAGCCGCATTAGTCAGCGTGGTGGACTAAGGCCTAACCACTCTCATTAGTAGAGGAGGCCCGTGCCCAGCAGTAGGAGGTGTATACACGCCTAGTATTATTATTATTATATTATTATTAATTAATGATCATAAAACATAAACGCGGACACACAGCAAACCTTTATATAGTAATGCACAGCTGCTATTTGCAAAGGGCATTAGGTTGGCCATGTAGATAATGATTAGTACATGAGTGTAGCCGACATTAGAGAAATGGACCAATTACTGCTACTTTGGCAGTGTACTAGTTAATATGGGAGGTGCTCGTAAATCAATTAACAATGACAAGTAACCGACCCACTTGATTACTTTGCTTTAAATCCCAGAAGGAAGTTGAACCCTACCGATCCTAAGGAGTGGTAGAGCCACGCTGTAAACAGTTTTGTCTTCAGCATGAATGGGTCAACTTGACCGGATTGTTACCACAGTCTCGTAGAATATCAACGTAAAGTAGCGGCTTGCTGCTGCGTTTCGAACGGTGAGTGAGATATCCGGAGACCCAAATCCCCTCCCTTTCCCAATGCCTAAATTATCCCTTTCCTTTAAGGTCGGCAATACGCCCATTATTCTTCTGGTATTGGTGTATATGAGCGGCGGCACTTACAATCAGGTGACACACTTACTCGTTTGCAGACCTATGCTATAAAAAAATCTATTTATGGTACCAAAGGGTACCAACGGATACAGAACCTAACTAAGGTTATGCTGTCTGTCCTACAAATGTGGGTTCAAACAATAGAGTCTATTAAAATTAAATAATGGACATGGATGAGTAGTAATGGGTGTGGGTACAAAACCGGTGCACGAGTCTGAGTCGCACTTGACCGGTTTTTTAACATAGTTAAGCTAAATTTAGTGTTTTTATTTGCAGTGGAGACTGGGGCCTCTTAGCTCATGAATTATTAAATATATATATTTTTAAATTAATTGAATGACGAGACGAGCAAATCGCTCGCCTGATGGTAAGCGCTACGCGTGCCCATAAACAGAGGCAACACCACAAGAACTTTATGCTACAAAGCACTGCATGGCACTGAACTGCGCTCGTCACCCCGAGACATAAGATGTTTAGTCTCATAATGGCCAGTAATTTCACTGGCTTCAATGTCCTTCAAACCGAAACACATCATTGTTTACACACAGTTGCTTGGTGGCAGAAATAAACAAAGTGGTGGTACCTACCCAGACGCCTCTCGTATTCGAGGGACCGAGGGACCACCTTGTATTGATTGGTCACAGAATTAAAACTAAATATAAAAAGGGATAACCTAAACGTCATCTATGTCATGTCATCTTCGATTCAGGATTGAACTTAGTTACTTATGAACTAACCTCCTAGTATACTTAGAAATCTCGAATTCAAAGGCCATATCAGTAGATCGCTCTCCATTTTCGTTCGAACAATCTTAAAAAACGTCCAAAAGCGTCCAAACAATGGTGTCATCGAGTGGTGACCCTGTTTAATCAAGATTGCTTGTTAATTGGCTGCCAGTTGTAAGTTTCACTTTCGACTATTCACTTTTGTAATTGTGAGCATGTACTTGATTGGAGAAACGCATGTATGACAAATGTTTGGGTATCAGGCAATGGATAGTATTTAATAGAGTTTAAACGGAATATAGACAATGTTTAATGTTTTTTTGGCAGGCGTTGTGGTTATGTTTGAGGTTAGGACTTCTTATGTTTCTTCTGGTTTAGTCAGTCATGACACAGCCGTTTCAAAGTACGCTTCAATAAAGTAGAGAAAATAATACTTTTTACCTCTCCGTGGTATTTTGTCCACGTACATACTCTAATATAACGTTATTTGATTTTATCCGAAGTATATGCTATCTATATATGTTATGTAATCATTACATACACATCGTCTTGTTATTCAATTAAATAATTTTAAAAAATAAAAAACAGAAACAAAAAAAAGGCGTTTTGTGTGTCCTAACACTCCTAAAAATAACAAACTATTGCCAAAACTTTGTTCAGTGGAACAAAGTGGACTATTATACGAAGACATGAGTTGAAAGATGTTGTTAACGCCTCTAATTACCGCGATGGAAGTAACAATGTATTGACAGACAACTGGGTTCTTCTTATTTTTTTAATGGCTTGGCTATTCTTTGTCAATGTTAATAAAAGGTACTATTTTGTTAAAAATAATGAAAATAAAACCATCTCCTCGAGATGTCCGTCTAACGTCATCGAGTTCACCACAAATCGCACAAGGTGGTAGGTTCCTCGTATGCGAGAGGCAGTCTGGGTTGGTACCACCGCTTTGACTTTCTCTGCCGTCAAGCAACAGTGCATAAGCACTGTTGTGTTTTGGTTTGGAGGGCATTGCAACTAGTGAAATTACTGAGCATTGCTCTTCTCGTTATTCAATAAAAATTTTTTTTTTTTTTTTTTTATTTATTTATTTATTTATTTACATAATTTATAACAGCAATTACAGTTGCCACCAATGCGATGTTATAACTAATACAATAGGGTTAGCTTCTTTCTACGCACTTATGTGCAGCTTCGGTGAATTTCGGTAAACTACAATTAAATATATCATATCTTGTGAAATAACATTCAAAAATCTAATAGCCCGTGTTAAGGGAGCGTAGTGAGATAAGTTAGTTCTGCCGGTAGGCACAAGAAACAACGGTGGACGGTGACGAGAAAAGACGTAACCGTTGGGTATACACAGTTTAAGCGCTACGAGCACCTCAGGTTAGTGTGCGCACCCACGCAGAACCTTCCACAGATATTTAATTAGAGAAACTTCTCTTCTTACTTCCAACTTATTATACCCAACCATACCCATTACAAATAAGCTTGGATACATAAGAGGATAGTAGGGGTACACTCCAAACTGTTTTAGATACAAAACGCGTGTAAATTTGTTTTGAATTTTCTCTACCATTAGTATTTACTTTCATTGGGACTCCAAATCATTGAGTTTGTTTCCAGGCTACTACGTACATACTACTATACTATACTATAGTACGTACGTACTACGTACGTAGTTATAATTAATAAAATCATAAATAATCCTCAAATATATTTGCCACTAAAATCCGAACCCTTTATTGATATACATTAATTAAATAATTTGTTTGTTGCAGGTAAATTATTTAATCAGTTAATTAAAAGAAGGATCTCGGCCAGCGACTCTATATGACCAGGTTTGTTTACTTACTTTAACTTCATTATCAACTTAGAACTTGAACTGTTATTATCAATTTAGATAGAAATATTGATAACATTAAATGCCACCTAATTTATCTATCTGATAACAATATCATATACTTGTTTATAGAAATTCTAAGTGGGCTCAAACTGTCTCGTCATTCAATCAAATAAAAAAAAATTATCAGTTATTGTCTATTATTTTTTCTTTTAAGATTATAAAAAAATATATAACTACTCAACTGATGCAGAATACATAAATGAAACAATCAATAGTAATCGTACACACCATATGCCCTTTTCTTCTGTACAACATCACTCAGTGCCCTAAACATCTCTAAAATTAGCTCGGCATAAACAAATTAAAATACCTCTAACACGCGAAACTGTATGAAGGTATGTGATTTGTAATGCGCACGCGCGCCGCGCCGCGCTCGGGCCAAGCCTGCGTGACGTCACGGCAAAACATGGCGTCACATGGCCAAATGCTGAATGACACCGGTGTCCGTCCGGCTAATTGATTTACGGCCGTTTGCGACATTGGCTGGTTTTAATGTTTTACAGCTGCGTACGCTAACAAATAATTTTGCCCCAAATATTAAATATTTGGAATTAGAAACATGAGTACATTTTTATGCACATAAATATATTTTAAAATGTTTGAAAGGGAATTGTCAATTTGCAGTATAGTACCATTTTATTTTGTAGGGTCTATTAAATGAACAAATTAGCTAAAATTACCTTCATCACGCCTATATCCGTAAACAGATAGGCAGATGTGGACACGAGGTGAAGAGATTGCTTCATAAGTGACAGTGCGGATCACTACAGAATCTTGTCGGTCTGTCCTGTCTGCACCAGTGTATCCAATATTATACCGAATACTCTGACTTGGATCTCTGAAGAGATGTGTTGTGGGATTTCGTCGCATTGGAAAAAATGTACAGTAAAGTTCAGGTATTGGCGCTTAAGTAAAAAGCCTTTCCAATGGCGACATATATTTGTATACCGCTAAACCAATGAAGGGAAAATAAATAGAACACCACTCCGTCCACTCCGTGACCACGAAGGCTGAAAAGCTTTGGAAACGTTGGAAACGTTTGGAAACTAAAAACCGCGATAAAATCCGTTTAAATTAGTTTTATTTCAATATATAGAACAACTTTATTACTCACTAGATTTTGCTCGCGGCTCCGCCCGCGTGATCTGCTTTTACCGGGATTAAAAGTAGCCTATCACCCAAGTCAGGTCATACCCTGTCTGTATACCAAATTTCAACAAAATCCGTTCAGTAGTTTCAGCGTGATTGACGGACAAACATCCAAACAAACAAACTTTCACATTTATAATATTAGTAGGATTAGCAACATTAATATTTAGCAACGCAGCTGATCGTATTAGGGTGCCAATCCATTGTCGAGATCAATGAGATTATGTTGACGCGTGTGTAAATAAATGGCACACGATTCACACATCTGTCCATGAGGAAAAAAATCGGTGTTTGTCAAGTTTGGGGTGAATATAGTGCCATATAATTTTTGTATCGTGTTACTATGATGGATCTGTCGGAATAAAAGTGTAATAACAGGATTTCATATTAATAAAAAAATTGTAAAGTGTCGAGAAGAGTTGCCCTCTATATTTATTATTCGACAAAAAGTGTATGTTAAGATGTTTACAAAATTGTTTTGAACAAGTTGTAATATTTAATAATCGAAATATAAGAAAGTAATAAATCAAATGAGATGTCATTATACAATATTATGGCATAATTTTTGAGTTTCTAAAATAAAGTTGGCAACTTTTTTAACCGACTTATAAACGGAG
This sequence comes from Amorpha juglandis, assembly GCA_949126905.1. Lineage (NCBI taxonomy): Eukaryota > Metazoa > Arthropoda > Insecta > Lepidoptera > Sphingidae > Amorpha > Amorpha juglandis. Next base: position 22,058,191 of record OX421365.1, read on the forward strand.
GAAGGTTTCAAATAAGACACCTTTAAATAAATATTTTTTTATGCATAACTACGCATAAATTTTTACGGAGCAATTCGATTTGGACAATTCTTTTTTCATTTAAAGAAGACAGCTAAAAGTTGATCCCATTTAAATTTCAAGGAGAATTTTGAAACTTAGTTAACTCCATTCCAAATGTCAATGATTGGTAGAGAACACCGAAAAATCTTATTTTATTCAGTCTTATACTTATTAAAGTTATTGAACTGAGCTAAATGTTTGCAATTAAACAGGTAACCGGTGGATAATATTCCATTTCATCCAAACGTCCGAATTTTACAGTTTTGTCCGCTGTCAGCAATGTAATTTTGTTTTTCTAGACATTCGCAAAAGCTACACTTTTAAAACCAGTTTCAACTATTAACATACCTATGAATCAAAGAAAGTCTGAACAATTTACACTGCGCATTTCCTTACACCCACACACTCCAATCCTTGCGAAGTGTGTCGTGGTGAAGAGCGAACGAAACATTTCCGAGCCAGACAAAACAAATGTAAAACAATTTACAATGTCTGCAAGCCAATTGCTTTTTCGTGCGCACTTTGTGGACTGGGAGGGAGTAAGGGAACGGGGGTAATGGAACCCCGCCTTTTACAGGGGGTAAAGTTTATTTTTCTTCAGTCAACAGAAATTCTAATATTATTACTGGCTGCTGTAAGGTTCAGCCATTTAAAATGTATTGTCCAGCGAGTAGTTATATTTTTTTATCTGGGCACGGCAAAATAACTGCACTACACCTGTGGTAAGCGCAGTGCAGTCCAAAAAAAACAGTGACCACAGACGACCAGTGACTAGTGGTCACTAGAATCATACCGGCCTGTATAAATGCTTCTTCACACTCCGAAGAGGGAAGAAGCAAATCGAGGGGCCTGCAACAGGACAAGCGAATGACCGATGCAAGAACAGGGATACAAGGATGTAATCCCTATACGCGCCCCACACAACCATCAACTTCTGTCACAAGCCCCTCAGGAGAACCGGATATACCTACACTAGCTGATCCTGGAACGCGGTCCACACATAATGCGTCGGTCACTATAGCAGGTTCTAACACCATATGTACGGTGGTCGCTATCCGGGCGGATATGAATATCCTATCACCAGCAACCCAACACCCCACCACACAGCAACTTTTAACCCGGTCTATAGTAAAGAAATTAATTTAACACCATTAAATGAGACAACAATACTAACAAACAAACACTAATCTCGTAAATAAGCCGAAAACCTTCAAACTGATGCCCCAGTTACATAAAATAAATTCGGCCCTGACTTAAATCGCACCAACAAATTTCACGTAACCGATGATCATAAAACAGAGTTTGGTGATAATAAAACGTGCCCCTTGACGTCGTGTTACTTATGTGATTTCTCGTTGACTTATGACCCTCGGTACGTTCTTTTAAATGGCGATAAATGAACAACTGACTTTTATTACTGTAAATAGATTTTTGTGAAAAAGATTGACATCCTGTTCGAGGTTATAAATCTTTATTGACCAACGACTGAATTTTATTTTATTTTTTTATTTATGGCTCTTGCTGTACTATGCATTTAGCCAGTGTCAAGTACAATTCATTCTCAAGTTATTTTTACAAGAACGATGAAACACGGGTGCGGTCGATTTCAAGGTCTTGTCGGAGTTTTGGTGTTAACTCCTTTCAGTACGATTCTTAATTCACTTATTTCAATGTTTCCATACACTGTTCATCACCGTCAATGTTTATTGAACAAATCCACACCACTTTTATACAACAAACACAACTCTAAACTAGTTTATGAAATAAATTAAAATAAGCGATGAACTGCACTGTCAGAATTCCCGCCAAAACTCTTAACGGCTGAATTGAGTTTAATAGAACTTTTCTTCTTTTTTATTTATGGCTTCGCGTTACTCTGCATTTCGCCAACGACAATAACAATTTGCTGGTACTAGGATATTCATATCCGCCGAGATAGCGGCCACCGTACACAATATGGTGTTAATAAAACCAAGCACCGTGATTCACATATCTTGTGAAAAACAATTTATACAGGCCGGCATGATTCTGGTGACCACCGATAAACTCATTGTTTGACGGGGGTCGCTGGTTTTTGGACTCCACTGCGCTTACCATCAGGTGAAGCAAACAAACTCCACTTTATACTTGTTTAGGGAAAAAAAAATATGCAGTCGACCGCACACCGCATAATTTAAACCAAAAACTCATTTTTCAAAAGGAAATATTACTGTTTACCTAATTTATTTTTAATAGAAAAGTGAGGCAAAGGAACATGTTTACTTGATACAAAAGCAGCGTTTAAAGACCAGTGAGTAAAACCGCAATTTAGGACTGGTCACCTGGCATGAAGTCCATCAATCCCTATGCAAGTTCTAGGGACAGACTGTGTCCCCAGTCGATCAACGGTAGTCACAGTCTATATTTTTAAAACCAATCTTTAAAGCCGCGGGATACATTCAAATATCGTTCACCTACTGAACATATTTATGAATTTTGCAAATGGAAATTTTTACAAAAGCCCTTTATTATTTCCATCGTATTAGGATTAAAATTAATTCTACAACTAAACAAAATATAGCTGTAAAGTTCGACCCATATTCAAAAACAGAATTAAAAAACTGCTTAGTTATTCAGTTTTCCCAGTTTTTGTCTACGGCGCGTGAGGTCTACTTACAAGTTTATTAATGTAAGCAGTCTATTAAATAAATAAAAAACAACATGTAATTATTAGTGTAGTTGCCAGTAAAACAAAAAATATAACATGTGCGGTGCAAGCTAATGCCAGTGCTAATGCGGTTGTTAAGTTAGATAATATATTGCTTTTTTATGCAACTTTAGATATTGTTTGGTCACACAATCTGATAAAACTTTTTTTATAAATAATATAACCTTTTCCAAAAAATCTTAATAATAATACACCCAACAGTCACATACATAGTCCTGACCCCATAGTATCGTACAAGTCATGCGTCGTGGGTATCAGGAACTACGAGAGACTTTCGGTCTCACAACACCAAGACCCCGAAACAAATATTTGTGGATCACACAAACATTTGTCTCGGTGCGGGGATCGAACCCGCGGCCTCTCGCTTCACAGCCGACTATAGGCTACAGCGCCACGGAGGCTATCGCGTTATGTAATTCTTATTTGTAAATAATTACATATTTATTCTAATAATTCTTTATTCCAAATCTTATTTGTAATTGAAAATATCAAATTATTGAGACATAGTCGAGGTGTTCGAGATATTCATATAACATTAGTAATAGAAAAAATATCTTATTGGTCACAAAATAGCAATAAATAAACATATTAAATTCAACAGGAAACATCTCTTTAGCAAAACTGTCATAACTCTTATCGTAATAAAACATTTGGAACTGTTCCAATTACAGAAATTACTCAGAAATCTAAACCAATCCCTGATTTCCACCACATTGTTATTCTAATGTAACATTTCTCCGGAAATTTATTTTTTAATGTTGCCACATACAATGCGGTGCTACACTTAATTGTTTCCCGCCAAAAATATCAATATGGCGGACTTAATTAGGTTATAATAATAATGAAAGACCGCATGCGAACCGCCCGTGCCACTGCCGCGGCCGTCTGCCCGTCTGATACTCCAAGATTTTTTGTGATGTAATCCAGAGTCACGACTGTGTGTTTTGGCAAGCGTAGACAAAATATAAAAGATTAAAACATTGTTTATTTTAAATGAACTTTGTACACGAGCCACAATATCAGGATGTTCGTTAGAGTTAGAATAGAAATGTGTTTCAATTATGTGTCGGGAAGACGCCACCATTGGCATCAATTGCCTTCAAACTGGAATACTAGAGAGCTTAAACATAGATGTTTGGCGGTAGAAATAGACAAGTAGCACCTATCCAAAAACCTGCCGAATTGCAAAAAAATGCAACCCGCAATTATAGCCGCTGCTTTATGAACCTCATGAGCATAAAACTGGAAACATACAGCCGCGGCGAAAGCTGCAGATTTCTATTTCTCGGAACTGCAATTTTGAAGTAAGAAATTCGCAAATAAATTAACACAAAAATATAATGACTTTCCTGAATCATGCTATTGAAAACAAAGAGTGCCGAGTGGGAACTTGGAAGGTACCTGACCCATATTTGTACCCCATTAGATAGCGACCACCGTATGCTGGTGGTAGGATATTCATATCCGCCCGGATAGCGACCACCGTACACATGGTGTTAAAACCTGTCATAGTGTTCCACACGCTTTGTGTTGATCGCGTTCCAGGATCAGCTAGTGTATATCCGGTTCTTCCAAGGGGACTTGCGACATGACTTGATGGTTGATTGGGACGGGTATAGGGGTACATCCTTGTATTACTGTGCCTGCATCGGTCATCCGCCTGTCCTGTCGCAGGCCCCTTGATTTGCTTCTTTCCTCTCCGAAGAGGGAAGAAGCAACAAACCATCATGACTCTGGTGACCACCGATAAACTCATTGTTTCTTGGTGGTCACTGGTTTTTTTGCATTGCACTACGCTTACCATCAGGTGTAATGCAATCACTTTGCCGTGCTCGAATAAAAAAAAAAACCACCATACTAACTTGTTCCGGTGAGTCGCGTTCCGGGGTCAGCCATATCCGGTTACTTCAGCATGGTATCATGTGGTACTTAACGGTACTTAGTGGTCAAGTGCAGTGTAGTCACACAAAAAAATGTGCTAGGAAAAATTTGAATGTTAAAAAATATCTTTAAAGTATAAAACCTCATTTCCTATTATTTCATTACCATAATCCCACTCCTGTATCTCCGAAGGGGTAGGCAAAGGTGCAGCTAGTGTACCAACTGCTCTAGCTTATTCCCGTTCAGAGATAGGAGGCGAGTCCATCGCCATACCAGGTACAAATTCCAATACAGGGCAACTTGTGTGCGATTTTTTCAAATCGATACTTAAATCGAAATTGGATAGTTGACTTGAATACTTTTATTATTTAAATCAATCAGTTACGTTACCCAAAACCTATCGAAGCAAGAATTTTATAAATCCATCCAATAATAAATAAGTTAGAATCCAAATCTAATGGAAGGGGTACTTATCAAATGACAGACGACGCAAACTTTGACGTCACAATGTAAAATGGCGTTTGGGGTACGCGAGCGAGATTTCTCCACTACGCGTCCACTTTTGCTCATACCAATATTTAAATTCGTAATTGCGGACTCGTTTTTGAACTGTTTATCTAACAAATTGTGGACACCAAGGCTGCTAAGACCTAGGGCCTTACTTATAAAGGTTGCATGAATTGATTAGTTAAAAGTCCTTCTCTGTCATCGTGATTAATAAAAAGGCTAGAAAGAGACGAAAATATTGCTTAACTAATTGTTGCTTAAGAAATTTTATAATTAAGGTCCCTATTGTTTTTTTAAATACAAATAAACATGAAAGGGATATCATATGACATCACACTCCACGCTTGCTTTGATCGTTCCATCGTGTCGTTTCGGACAGGTGTCATTAACGACTCTCCTTTCCGGTTTGCAATAAACTTAAAATATTTGTACATTTATTTTCTCTTTTTGCTATTACATTTTTATTTATACATCGCCAATGAATTTCAAGTCGTTAACATGCGTCAAACTTGTTTTTATACTTATTTCATTGGTTGATTGACGTTCCGGCTTTGGGAAATCCTGACGAGCTCTCTCAGTGGTAGCGCACGTAGGCTGAGAATCCGGCGAGGACCTAGGTTCTATCTGGGGTCATAACTTAGGTTTTAGTGCTTCGATTCCAAAAATCACACATGAGCTGCCCGGATTGGTATTTACGCAATATTATGAACATATTGCCGATTGCCATCACTAAGTATGGCTTTGTTATGAGAAATGCAAGAGTATTTCGTAAAGTGAAAACAAAAATTATGCTATTTGAAAGTCTAGTTCGTTCGTTGCTCGAGTATTGTGTGGTTGTATGGCGTCCTCACTATGCAACCCATAGTTTACGACTGGAACGGATTCAGAAACGCTTTTTGAACTACTTGGCCAATTGTACACCGGCCGCCAAAGGAATCGTCAGCTACGTTAAAAGGCTGGAATTATTTGAGATGACCTCTTTAGAAAAGCGTCGCGATTTACTGGAACTTATGTTTTTATTTAAAATATTGCGTGGAAATGTAAATAGCCCAGATTTACTGTCCAAAATTAGTTTTAGAGTTCCACACAGACTTCCTAGATATCCTACAGAACTCCTAAGTCCACCTTTTCGTAGAACTGTTTTTGGATCGAATTCGCCTATTTCACGATTATGTAAAGTTTACAATGAACATTCCGGTAAAATTGATTTGTTTGGCACGAGTTTATTAACTTTCAAAAGGCAATTAAAGCACCTCAAATATACTTAGCCGTATTTTGCAAATTTTGTAATAGCATGTAATATTCTGCATTGTTCATAATATGTTTTTTGTTTTGTAAAAAAAAAAAAAAAATTGTTTCGTTTTTGGCACTATTTCTTCTCTATTTACATGAAGTGTTCACTATTTTATATTGTGCACTTAGATTAATAACCGCAGTGAAAGTGTTTTTATGTTATGATATAGTGTAACAATTGTATGTGAACCCATTAAATAAATAAATAAATAAATAAATAAGTGTGCTCTGAGAACAATGGATGTAATCGCTCCTCTGCCTATCTCTTCCGGGACAGTCGTAAGCTCATGTATATGCCGTTTTTAAGTTTAGTTAATAGTATTTTTTAGTCATAAGTAAAAAGGTTATTTGTAGAGCAGATAATCGTTTTAGAGGTACCTGAGAACAGTTTTTTCGTACACTAACAAATGCTTTTGCCTGTCTTCAATAAAAAAATAAAACCGAAACCTACATCAATCCAACGGTGTTCTAATTATGAAAAAATATTCATTATTGTGAAAATATTGCGCGTACACCCGTGCCAGTGGCCATATGGCCGGGGTTTTGGGTCAGTAGTGCGCCTTATTTCCGGTGTCCATCGTTTAATGTGATTCGGTCCGATCTAGTGACACGGATCCCAACCTAAGGTGTCGCCCACACATGCATATTTACCTACTGGAACAATTTTCCGGTGTGTCGTATACGAAAGTGAAATTTTATTTATTAGGTAATGAGCTTTATGAGAAACTGCGTGGATGTTTGATGTCATTAATGAAAAATAACTATGAATAGCCACGTTGTAGACAGTTTAGTCTACAGCATGAATGGGCCGGCTCGACCGGTCCTTTACTACTATCTCACAGAAACCGACGTAAGTAGCAGTTAGCTGCTGTGTTTCATACGGTGAGTGAGATATCTGGAGGCCCAAATCCCCCTCTCTTCCCAATACCCTGAATTATATATTTCCTTTATGAATGAATATCCTACCACCAGCAAATATTTTGAGCCTAGCTGAGTATAACCGTCTGTCAGAACATAATAATACATATATTGGAAGCTCCTACCAATACTTTCCCACTGCTGGGCACGGGCCTCCTCTACTGAATCAGAGAGGTTAGGCCTTAGTCCACAACGCTGTCCTAATACGAGTAGACAGACTTTACATACTTTCGAAATCAGACACATACCTTCAAAATTCTTATCAAAGTCAGGTATGCAGATTTCCTTACGGTGTTCGCTTCACTGTTAAAGCAAGCTTTATTAACAATGCATACACACGTAACTTAGAAAAATCAAAGGTGCATGCTCTTGAGGCTGGTTTCGAACCTGCGACTTTCGTCTCGACAGTCCGAACCCCGCTGAGCAATCGCCGCTAAATACTAAAGATACTTAATAAATATATTGTTTTGAGTACTTTAAACAGTCATTTGAGGTAATGGTGGTTTGCTTTTGAAGAATCTATAAATTTTATGTGGCCATTAAACTCTTTCATGGTGTGTAAATTGGATATATGTAACGCTAATTATGTAATGACTCGAAGCTTTGAAGTGGAATGAACTAATCATAAAAAATTAAGTGGTAGAACTACGCTGTAAGGAGTTTTGTCTACAGCATGAATGGGCCGGCTCGACCGGTTACCACTGTCTCACAGAAAACCGACGTAAAGTAGCGGTGGTATTTAGACATCCAAATAAAAAAAAGAAGTGTGTGTGTGCAACACGGCAGAAGTGAAACTTCAGAAAAGTAGCCTACAAGAGAATGAGATAAAAATAGAGTATTAGTGGTAATAAGATAATTAAAAGGTTTATTATTTTTATAATACTTATACCAAGCTTAAAAATTATTTAACATTTTAATGCGAAATATTACATTTCATATATGTATTTACATACTTGAGATCTTGTTTCTTTCCAACCTCTTTAGTGACGCCTTTTTCGTTTCATCAAATTTTCAAATCACAACGTTTCTAAAGAAGTTTCACTTCAAAAAACTGTCTTAAACAAACATTCCACTCAATTAAATACTTCTTGGTTAAGTACGAAAGACGCCGAAACTTGGAGAACTTGTCCATTCTGCGTGTGTTCGAGATTTTATCGAACGAAAATACAAAGAAAAATATTTCATATGACATCACAGATTAAATCCGACGTGACATAAGAGGAAGCGGAAACCCGCTTGATGGTAATCCCAGTAAAGCGAGGGATTAAACTCTTACATGCCATCATCGTACAGACATTTACATTGTTATACTATGACTAGGTATTGCCCGCGGCCTCGCCTGTGTCTTATTGTCCAGAATATAAGGTAGACCAAAAAATGTAAAACGGTTCTCATTTATTTTTAGCTGTCCCTCGCGGTGCTACTTGCATGGTACTGCCCTGCTCCCATGGGTCATAGCGTGATATACATATAAACCTTCCTCATGAATCACTCTATCTATTGCTGAAAACTGAATTAAAATCCGTTGAATAGTTTAAAAGATCTAAGCGAACATAGAGCGGAAGCGACTTCACTTTATACTATGTAAAGAAGATAAAAATAAAAAATATAAAAAAGTTTATGAAAATTATTGCTGGCAATCTATAAAAAAAAATAGTAATAACATTACCAGCCCTACTTTAACTGATTAATATGGATGTTTATTAGTAAAAGAAGTGATCATAAAGACTGATGATGAAAATAACTGATATGTTTGTATACATTGTAAAACAGGTCAGAAAACAAAATATTTGTATTTTGTGTACATAGTATCCAAGCGATTTAAGAATTAAGCCCACCGGACCTTCTTCATTCATTATACAAAATGTCATCAATTAAAAACATGAATGAAAATTACATGTTTTTTTTCTCGTAAATTTTATATTCGTAAAAACGGTTTTGACTTTATAATACATCCGGGCCACTTTTGGCTGTCGCATGGATAATGCGGTATGAGGAAGGACTGGCAATTTTATTCATTTCTTTTCTGCCAATTATATGTGGACCGGTCGAAATGTTGGGTTTAATTTAAATAAATATATTTTTTGTTGAATGCGGAAATAATAAAAATTGGTAAATTAATTATATTTTATTTCAATCAATCATTATGGAACGTATGGCTAAAAATACGACTCAGTATTTTTTAAAAATAATGCATATTTTTCCATTTTTGTGGTTTACTCGGAGTTTTCCATTCCTCATTCTTTGATAATAGTCAGTGCAGACTTATCCAAGACTTAATCAAGTACGATCGCGAGTCTTATAGCGATAATAATTAAATTGAAAGAGGTGTGAGTGTATGTATGTATATAAAAATAAAAATTCTACTTTTTAATATAGAATCGAAAATACGATACAAAAGATAATTTATCAGCAGGCATCGGCGCATAATCGTACAATTATTTCTTAGGAAATACTAAATGAAAATGAAATGATTAAAATTGTGTTATCTGTAGAAATAACTCTTATTCATACTCCGATGTATTAACTTGGAGTATAATAATAGTATAGCCACGAAATTTCCGTATAGCTCGCAGAACCAATAGCCGATGGGGCAAAAAGCAGAAGCAGTGAGTGAGATATCCGGAGGCCCAAATCCCTCTCCCCTTCCCAATCCCTAATTATCCCTTTCCCTTAAGGTCGACAACGCGCCCATGATTCTTCTGGTATAGTGGGCGTACATGGGCGGTGGAACTCACTTACCACCAGGTACCCCCATTTACTCGTTTGCCGGCCTATGCTATAAAAAAAAAACAATGCTCTCAAAATGATTTTAAGATACGTGCACACGCATACAAATGGCTACACCTGATATGCATCATCTGTTGCACATGCATGGGTGGTCCATGTGCGAAGGTTAGGTATGGCTCACACTGCGCCAAAATAGTGGCGATTTATTGCGCTGTCGCATACGATGCCACCCCAAGGCTGAGTGAGATCATTTCACAAATATAGTGCGTGAAAGTCTGACTCGGTGTAAGCTGATAAGAAATGACGTGTGGATTGGAATAATAACAACAAGGTACAAGGTAGGTCCCTCGTATGCGAGAGGCTGTCTGGGTTGGTACCACCGGCCGTCTATTTCTGCCGCCAAAAGTGTGTAAGCAATGGTGTTTCGGTTTGAAGGACATTGAAGCCAGCTAAATTACTGGGCATTATGAGATTTAACATAACACAAAATTCTTTGTGGTGTTGTTTCTGTTTATGGGCAGGCGTGGCGCTTACCATCAGGCGAGCGTCTTGCTCGTCTCGTCATTGAATCAAATAAAAATAAATCGCTCTGTCGTTTTTTTTTTTCTTGACACGACGTAGTGACTACACCCAATTTGATGAAGTACAGTGTATTCCAAACATTGTTTACCGCCGAGAGACATCGTTTTTTTATCAGAGCACGGTAACGTGTCTGCACTACACCTGATAGTAAGCGTAGTGCAGCCCAAAAATACCAGTTACCACCGACAAACAACGAGGTTATCAGTGGTTTAGAGTTATGCGAGCCTATTTAAATGCTTCTTCACGCTTCGAAAAGAGAAGAAACAAATCGAGGGGCCTGCGACAGGATAGGCGGATGACCGATGCACGCACAGGGATATAAGGTGCACCCCTTAATCGCCCCGACCAACCATCAAGTCACATCGCAAGCCCCTCGGGAGAACCGGTTGGATTTTTCTTTCACAAAATGCTCAGTATCAGCCCGGAGTCTGGAATCGTGCTCGGTATGGCGATAGGCTCGCCCCCTATCACATCATGGCGAAATGTAGGTGCACTGGGTACACCTCTGCCTATCCCTTCGGAGATTACAGGCGTGAGTGCGTATAAAATCTACCGAACTTGACTTGCACCACACGTATATCCGCGTTATGACCCCAATGGTGTCACCGGGTAGATTTACGATTATTTAGTTTTGTATGTACCCATTGTAAGAGTTTTAAATGGTTTTACTGCAGCGCTAATAACAGTCCGTGTGCCCCAATTGAAGCTAGGCTATCATTTGACGGTTATTTATTATCATGTATAATTAAAATGCGTTCCATATTTTGTAATACCCAGCTTTCATTTTGCCTCTGGTCCTAGTACAATTTCCTGATTGATCTATATTAAATTACACCCAACACTCACAAATAGCCCTGATTCCACACTAGGTTAAACCTGTCGTGGGTATCAGGAACTACGAGGGACTTGCGGTCACACAACACCCAGACTCGAAACCAACATTTGTGCATCACACAAACATTGGTCTCGGTGAGGGAATCAAACCCACGGCCTTTCGCTTCATAGCTGTAAGCACTGTTGCGTTTCGGTTTGAAGGACATTGAAGCCAGTGAAATTACTGAGCAACATGAGGACTTAACAATAACATCTTATGTCTCCGGGTGACGAGCGCAATTCAGTGTCATGCAGTGCTTTATAACTCAAAGTTCTGTGTGGTGTTGCTTCTGTTTATGGGCAGGTGTTCCACTATCAGGCGAGCGACTTACACGTCTCGTCGTTCAATTAAATATATCCTTCTAATATTATAAACGCGAAAGTTTGTATGTATGGATGGATGTTTGTTACTCTTTCACGTAAAAACTACTGAATGGATTTTAATGAAACTTTACAATAATATAGCTTATACATCAGAATAAGACATAGGTTACTTTTTATCCCGGAAAAAGCAGATCAAGCGGGTGGAGCCGCGAGCAAAAGCTAGTAGAAAATATATTTTTCTATAAGACCACCGAGAAGAGCACACATACATTTCGAAAAATTCCAAATTCTAAACGATCCAAAAAGAAAACCCCTTATGAATATTTTAACTCAGTGTACGAACACCGTAACATTTTTATTTAACTTCCTCACAATACTGCATCTGTGTCAACAGTGTTGAGTCCACACAATGTGTCCGTCTGCCTGCCAACTTTGGGACAATGCTTGTATTTATTGGATTTTCATCGCATCGACAGACTGGCATTCAAAGGAGCAGGCAACTTAGTTACAGTTGGTGAAAGTGATAATGGTGGTATACTCGTTGGTATAGCGGCAGCGTACGTGACTGAGAACAGTGAGGTCTCGGGTTTAAATCCGAGGACGTATTTTTTTTCGTATGTTATGTACATCCTTGTATCCCTGTGCCTGCATCGGTCATCCGCCTGTTCTGTCGCAGGTCCCTCGATTTGTCTTCTCTCTTCGGAGTGTGAAGAAGCATTCATACAGGCCGGCATGATTTTGACTATTTTTTTTTTTCATTTAGACTCATTGTTTGTCGGTGGTCGCTCGTTTTTTTAACTACACTGTACTTATCATCAGGCGCAGTGCAGTCACTTTATCGTGCTCCGATAAAAAAAAAGCTCTACATTCCATTTCTTCACATCATGTCTCTTATTACTCATAAGAAATATGTTACACACTTGTGTAAGCAAATGCATCATGAAAGACAAATTAACAATATTTGCACAAACATACGAGTAATATAAACATATCTCAATAATTTTGCGTGCATCCGCTAACACATTTTCTAGGAAAGCTTCGTTGCACAATTATTTGACAATGACATATGTCAAATGTCACTCTCCAAGGCAGTAACAATTATTCTGCCGATACAAACATTGTTTATCCCACGAGCGCTTATAATCGCCCACGCATCCTACTAAAGGTATTGCCCATATACGATCACAATAGTTAAAATAAATACATTTTTACACCTATCAAGGAGACAATTCGAAGGCCGAATAATAATCAATAGGAAATTAAACCTTATTTTGACATCACCATGTCAATTTCAGTATGCAAGTATGATATGGCTATATGAACAATGCGTGTGCGCAACTGACATGTCATTTCGCGAATGACTCATGTGTCATTTTTGACATGTTTACGCCACTTTCGAGCCTTGTGTCGTATAATTAAGTCTCACGTCACTGCGATATCAATAGTTAACACGAGATGATTTAATTTGCATGTTATGATTACATCAATTTTTTATACGGAGATACGAAGGATATTGTGATTATTAACATTTATGATGTAATAGGCCGTTCAAAGGTATTTGTAGTTATTACAACTGAATTCCGGGAAGTTGTGTTCGATTTATTTTTACGTGGAATTGAACGAGAGGAGTAGATTGATTGCTTAATGGGAAACGTCACGCTTGCCCATAACCAATAGCATCACTACCCATAAATTTGATATTTGAAGTGCTACAGCTTACATTGTTCTGTTTTTGTGTCAATAACCTGGTAAAAGAATGCCTGATACATATATTTGTACCCGATTGGATACACCGCACAGGTGAAAAAACTGACATAGCGGTTCGTTCCGGCAAGTTAGGTTCCGGCAGCAGGAATTGTCGAAAATCAACCACTAAGGGAGAGAAAAGTTGGTAGGTCCCCCGTATGCAAGAGACCGTCTGGTACCACCACTTTGTCTATTTCTGCCGCCAAGCAACAGTGTGTAAGCACTGGTGTCTTTCGGTTTGAAACTCGGAGTGACGAGCGCAATTCAGTCATGGCGCTTACCATCAGGCGAGCGCCTTGCTCGTCATTCAATTAAATAAAAAAGGGATTGCAAAATATGTAAGATTTTTTTAAAATAAATTTACTGCATACGGTTGACAACGCGAAGCCACAGCAAAAGGCTGAATAAACCACTTCATGGTGATGAAACCGCAACATATTGCCATTCTATTCATAAACAAACACAGTGATTCAGGGTGATTTATAACAATATAATAACATGCATTATGATTCACAATAGAGTAATTTGAAACTGCAAATTGCATACACATTCAGAAATTTAATAGCGTTTTTATGTATAATATTGTAGGCTTAAATGTATAGATATTTATACCTATTAAACATCACTGCTTTTTTAAAATCTGTCTCGGCAAAGTTCAACCTAGCGGGTCAGGACTATGTGTGACTGTTGGGTGTATTTATTTTTTTATTATTATTTAATTGGGCTTAAATATTTACTCCCCTTGTTATCGATCATTGTGGTGGATTAGACGAAAAGCAGATAAAATTACGCATTTAAGGCTAAAGTAACATGGATCATAACGAACTATTTATAGATTTCCTGTAAAACTTTGCATTAGTTAAAAATATATGCTGTGGACAACGTTGTGAGTTAGGCATTTGTTTTTTGTTTATTTCATTAGTTAGCTTAGTTAGTTATTAGTTATTTAGTTTAATTTATTACAATATGAATGCCAATATGCAATAACATTTCAACCCACATCAAGTTAAAACTGAGATATAGATTTTACTTTGCTTACTCCATTAGATTTAAGTAGGTTAAATTCCGTATTTTATTAAACAAAAAACACATAAATGAAACATTTTTCACGTACAATTATGTATAATAGAAATGATTTATTTAACATAATGAATTTAGTAAAATAATCCATATAGTAACTGTTTGTTATACCCAAATAAAAAAATATATAATTATTTTAAATATGTATACTAAAACATATTTTTAATGTATTTATTTTGTTTGTATAAGCCCACGTCAAATTTCAAAAAAATGTTCTCTCCAATAGATTGTCAGCGACTAATGACAGGACGTGTCAACACGGCGTACTTGTCTGCTAATTAGCCGTGAGTGATTGATGAATGACGAATCGTCATGTTACATCATTTGCCGAGTCTAGTCGGTGACATGTTCCCGAAATTTAATTAACACTACCAAATTATACATAAACTTCAAAGGGCCAGCAACCATCGGCATCGACGACATATCTGGTGTCTCTCCTTTTGATCGCAAGTCCCTCGTAATCCTGATACCCATGATATAAGCTAGTGTGGGCTCAGGACTATATGTATGGATATTGGTTGTATCTATCAACCGACAAAAAAAGGAGGAGCATCTCTATTGGACGCGTTTATTTATGCGTATATTTGTATGTTAATATGTTTGTATGTAACGGAATCGTCGAACATGATTTTGACCTCCTTCATTTTACAGTTTGAGTTACTAGTTTGACATGTCGTCAAAACTCGATAGTCGATATTTGTAACTCGTACTAGACCTACGGTAATGTTGAAAAGCAATGCATTATTTGATTACCATATAAGACAGTTTAAGGCTTAAGAATATAAGTTTACATTGAACATTCATTTGTCTTATATTACAGTGAGCCGTGTCTTAAATGCCTCTGTAGCAATGAAATGGCATTATAAGGAGCTCAAATATCGCGTAACCCGATACAGAGTGCTTTTTAGATTATTTTTTATATCAGATAACATGTTTATTTTGCAAGAAATATTATGCACTTTGGTTTGAAATACATAACATAAGATACATGGGTTAGGCAGAACTTTAACTTGCACTCACTACCACCCATGATTCTATGATGATGAACCTATCATTATATATCAGGAATAAACTCCAATTACCAGATTTTTTTTAAAGCATAGGCCGGGAAACGAGCAAGTTGGTCACCTGATCACCATCAGGTGACAAGTGATCTCCACTATATATCAGAAGAATCATAGGCGCGTTCACGACCTAAAAGGAAAAGCATAATTAAGGGATTCGGAAGGGGAGGGATTTGTACATCTGGTTATACCTCTGGTCACCGTACGAAACATAGTAGCTAGCCGCTAGTTTACGTCGGTATTCTGAGAGACAGTGGTAACGACCCGGTTGAGCTTGCCCCTTCATGCTCTAGATAAAACTATCTACAGCGAGGCTCTACCATTCTCCAATTTATATTTATTTCCTATCGAAATACTCAAACCTACTACCTAAATACCTACCCTACCAATAAGGATAGAATAAGATACCTGACCTGAATTGGCCCGAAATACCTGCCTAAAACATTATATATTTCTGTTAGACAAAGGCCGTTTGTTAAGTGAGAAAGGAATGGCGTCCTGAGAGTCAGGGCGTACTACTACGAAAGAACGTAATCAGGCTGACATTCTATTTTCAAATTATAAAACAATTCTGTTTTTTTTTTAAATTGAGGGCTTATGAGCATGTAATCTACACTAATATTATAAAGAGGAGAGATTTGTATTTTTGTATTTAACGAATAAACTTAAAAACTACTGGACCGATTCGAAAAATTCTTTCACCATTAGAATCCCACATTATCCCTGATGAATATAGGCTACTTTTTATCTCGGAAAAAGCAAATCACGCGGGCTAAAAAGCTATCCGTAATAATTGAGATCTTTAAAATTAACTTTCAAACTCTTGTCATGTAAATATACAGCATGTAAAGAATATTACAGAAATCTTTTATTTACGAGGCTGCGTCATACAAGATATGATAAAAATACGTTTTTATTCATAACTAACACAAGGCCCTTGACAGTCGTAACAATTGCCATCAAACGTTTCCCACGAGCACACATTCAGTGAAATATCCTGAATATAAAAATGATTTATTGTTGTTGCGATCAGCGACGTAGAACAAATGGATATAGATATAAACTAAAATAGCGCACGCTGCCATTCAATTTTAAAGCTTATTGCACACAAAATAGGATTTACACAGCGTGTCATTTAAAATTGTAGAATATATACCACGACACGATAACCGTGACCTATAAACGGTGACGTCACTCGACATGTTCGCGATGTATACGGCGCGACCAAAACGACACCTGAAACGCAATCTGCTTACAATACCGGTGATAGTTAATACATTTTACTACGAATAATACAATCGCCAGCAATTAATTATATAGGTATATAATAAATACTGTCCACATTTATGTAAAAGTGATTTTATTCGAAGACAACCAAACGAAGACGTTCTTATTTTAAAAATGGGCGGTATCGCATAATTACGTGACTAACGACTGCCTCGGTGGCGCATTACGTACGCGGTACAACTGCTGTGCTGAAGTCTCAAGTTCGATCCCCGGGTCGGGTAAAAGTGATATTGGATTTTTCTATCACCAAATGTTCAGCATTAGTCCGGAGTCTGGAATTGTGCCCTATATATAGGCTCGCTCCCTATCACATCTTGGGACGGAAATAAGCTCGGCGAAATGTGAGTTTACTGAGTACACATCTGCCTACCCTTTCAGGGGTTACAGGCGTGAGTGCGTATGTATGCATATGGATAATGACGACGCTAATTTAAAATAACATCTCTAACATTTAAACGGCTGTAAAGATTTACCAGACATCTTAAATAAATCAGCTATCAAGCAAATCACGCATCCAAACGTATAACATACAATACATCCACCTACAAAGGGGTTACATTTATAATAAGTACTCGACGTTTTGGTAGGGATTAAAAAAGTCCAAAAATGATTTTTGTTCAACAAACATTTTAATAATGCAATTTTGTCTTTTTGGCGTAAAGTTTAGATACAACAGGTAGCATTAGAAACGTTACTTAGTAACCACATAGTTGTCAACAAACTTATCAAAAACTAACCTTTGAACGATTACCACGGCAGTGATGGGACCATAATAATGTAAAGTCATTGAAACTGCTTCGAAACAAACCTACACGACACGTGCATCTTACTTTACTCGGAGAAGTCTTGCCGGCCTCTTGGCCTTGACGTATTTGGAATTCTAATTTCAAATTTTTAAATGTTAGTTTCATTTTATGACAAACAACCAGTTGTATTTTCTATTCGTGTTTTTTTTCATAAGTGTAATACAAAAGAAATATTGATAACACAATTAACGGTACCAAGGCCAAGGCCTGGTTATCGCTTGGGGGGATAGCATTGAAACTTCGCCTAGAGCGCGGCCGCCGACCGGTCTCGTCACCGAATTTTCGATTTCAAAAATAAAATGAGACCCACATTGTGAATTACACGGCGACGAGTTTATTTGTGAGTTGTGCTTTTTGTTTAAATAAAGTTGTACGGAATCATTAATCATCAGCCAGTTTCATTCACATTTTCAAAGATGCCAACGAAATGATCTTTTTTTATCTTGACAGTTTCGTAATCAAGATAAAAAAAGAAAATAAACGATGGCGTGAATTGTTATTCTTTTTTTAAATAGTAACGTTTTTATTTTATCGTACTATGTAAAGATCGTCACATTTCGTAGTAAATACTTTTATTATTATCTATATTATTACGTAACATGTTTTGTTAAAAAATTATCAAACCACACACAGTCTTTCTTAATTATTTCGCTTATTAATGTGTTGTTGCAGATATAATTATGAGTATTTTTATTAGCACTATATTATACTGTCCCATTACTGGGCTCGGGCGTATTATTGGGGCTAGGCCCGCTAGCCTAACGTGGGTTGTTAGACTTCACATACGAATACCTTGTAATTCTTTTTGGAGATTTCTTCACGATGTTCCTAACAATGTTTTTCTTCGCTATTAATTCTAAATCCAATTAAGTGTTGTAGAACCCTGTGATATGTACCTAGTATGATCTCAATAATAATAGTAAACTAGTTTTGAAAAGAGTAACGTTAGAATTTCGTGCCCGTATTTCTCCAGAGAAACAGTCTTCCGAACGGCGGTAGAGTTTTAACGGAATCTAAATAATGTAATGTAACATTTTATAGATTCAATAAATATTACAATTTGAAAGGAGATAAGCGATAACTGACTGTGGCGAGTAACAATTACTTTAGTAATTGGCACTACTGTAATATTTAAATGCGCGTTCTCTGCGCGCATTAGGTTGCACGCTTGAGAAATAAAGCAGTTGACTGTTGATCCCAGCCTTTGACTGTCACTCTCTTTACACTGACAACGAACGAATGAATGAATGACACGTAGAGGTAACATCGAAATGTCAGAAGTGTGCGGTGAGGCAGGGTTCGAACGCGCGACATCCGTCTTGGCAGTTCATTCCACTTAGACACCGCACCATTAATTCATTATTAATTATCGTCATTAACTTATTAATTCAATAAAAGCATAATAATTTCGTCTAAAACCCGTATGTAGCACCAATAAATTTCTAAATGCGTCTGATTAAAATGTGTCTCAGATGAGCCATTAAATGAGTTAAATTATGCAAACGATACAATTAACGACAGTAGATGTCCGATATTATGTAACTATGTATGTACGTTCGTATGAGTATTTATATATATCTAAGTGTATTTACAATACCACAAGATGCAATGTTAATTCCAATCACTCAGTTTTTCAGTTGCTGGTGGTAGGATATTCATATCCGCCCTGATAGCAACCACCGTACACATGGCGTTAAAACCTGCCATAGCCGTCCACCTTATGTGGATCGTGTTCCAAGATCAGCCAGTGAATATCCGGTTTTCCCGAGGGGCTTGCGACATGACTTGATGGTTGGTAGGGGCGGGTATAACATGTTTGTATCACTGTGCCTGCATCGGTCATCCGCCATTGAAGCCAGTGAAATTACTGGGCATCATGAGACTTAACATACTATGTCTCGGACTGACGAGCGCAGTTCAGTGCCATGCAGTGCTTTGTCATTCAAAGTTCGGTGTGCTTTTCCTTCTGTTTGAGGGTAGTCGTGGCGCTTACCATGAGGCAAGCGCCTTGCTCGTCTCGTCATTCAATAAAATAAAATATACCTTCAACACTCTCATGACTTCTCAGATATGCAGGTTTCCTCACGATATTTCCTTCATCATTAAAGCAAGCGACAATTAACAATTAATTTACAAGTAACTTAGAAGTCAAAGGTGCATGCTGGGAGCTGGTTATGGTTTCGAACCCGCGACTTTCGTCTCGACAATCCGTATCACAACCCGCTAAGCTATTGCTGCTTCTTGTTATGATCACAACCATTTTCATTCAACTTAAATGTATTGTCCACCAAAATACTCGTATCAAGGCAAAAAACGTACTTTACAGAAACACAAATGGAGAATCAAGAACTGGTAAGTAAATGAGAAAAAGTAAAAGCGGAAATATTTGGCGCCTTGTCGACGCATTCTTTAACTAAATTTATGCATACTTGTACTTTACTTTCGTCTGTAGTACAAAAGCTGATGGTACGTATGCTATATCGTTTAACTGATTAAAAGTTTCACCGGTGGTCAAAATTCGATCATTTAAAAGAACTGAAAAAAAACTTTAATTTTGCTTTCAGTCGATTAAATTAGTTATAACTAGCTATTTCTCGCGGTTCTGCCCGCGTGAGTTGCTTTTTCCGGGATAAAAAGTTTAGCCTATGTTCATCAGGGATAATGTAGGATTCTAATGTTAAAAGAATTTTTCAAATCGGTCCAGTAGTTTTTGAGTTTATTCGTTACATACAAAAATACAAACCTTACCTCTTTATAATATTAGTTTAGAAGTGTAGAGGTATCAATTAATAACGAATTCTTCTATAAATGAACTAACTTTGAATAAACATGAATAATCGTAATACATCGCCTATAAAATATAATCTGTAAACACTGCACAATTGCAATTTACCGATTTTTTTTTAACATACATTAAATTGGTGTACGTCTGAAAACTATAAATTATAACATTCATACTAATTTACAATGCAGGCACGTATAAACATTTACAAATACATAACATACAGGCAGAGTACAAATTGTTTGATTTAATTACCAAGTTGTTGACAGTTGAAGTCTGTATGCAGATAGATTAAATTAAATCAAATTCTTGAGTTCGAACGTCACTTTTTTTATAGCATAGGCCGGCAAACGAGCAAGTGGGTCACCTGATGGTAAGCGATCTCCACCGCCCATGTACGCCCACCACCAGAAGAATCATGGGCGCGTTGCCGGCCTTAAAGGAAAGGGATAATTAGGGATTGGCAAGGGGAGGGGAATTGGGCTTCCGGATATCTCACTCACCGTACGAAACGTAGCAGCAAGCCGCTACTTTATGTCGGTTTTCTGTGAGACAGTGGTAACGACCCGGTCGAGCCGGCCCATTCATGCTGTAGACAAAATTGTCTGACTTGAGGAAAAAAGTTTTATTCTGAGCTCGCGAGCTTGTTTGGGCGGATACAGGGTTTGGATGATACATACCCTATGCCTGCATTGGTAATCCTCTTGTCCTGACGCAAGCCCCTCGACTTGCTTCTTTCCTATTCGGAGTGTGGAGAAGCATTTATTCAGGCCGGCGTAATTCTGGTGACCACCGATAAAATCATTGTTTATCGGTGGTCGCTTTTTTCGAACTACACTGTGCTTACCATCAGGTTAGTGCAGTCACTTTGCTGTGCCCTGTTAAAAAAGAAAAATATATATCTGCTACTGTTTATGATCTTATGGTGACTAATAGCGAAGAATACACTTTTGGCATAAATTAAGACATTAAACACAAATTAATTAACAATTTTCGGTAATTAATAAAGTAATTAAGGAATGTTATTAATTAATCCTAAGTTTTAATTACCGGATTTTATAACATTTTGTATGCAGCCTTGAGGATGTGTAAGCCGTGCGTTCGAAAGAAAAACACCTGCATTATATCGTTGTTTGTACAAAAAAATATATAACAATGAAACTAAACAGAATGATAAAACGAAACTATATTACTATTTAGACACGCAAGTAAATTATTGGTTCTTCTTATACTTTTTTTTATCCGAACAAGGCAAAATACACTACACCTGCATTAAACGTTGTCTTACGCCAAACATACAGAATTTATTAAAATTGAATATAAATAGTTTCTTTACCACAAAAAAATAAACAAAGTATTTTTACCACTTTTTTATATCGCTATCCGATCGCAAATAGGGGAATGAAATTTCTATATTAAAGCAAAACTCGGGTAATAGAATTAAAACGTTTTGATACTTTTTATTCGTAAGTCTTTGTAGTAATAAGGACAATTTAAGTTTATTCGTTATTTTTTTTAGCTTTCTTCCTTTTACCAAGCGTACAGAATATTAATTTTGATCTGCCTTCTCTAATGAAACAATAGTTTATTATCTATCATGACTTAAAAAAATATAATATGTATGTAAAAATTAAGTATCTAGAATAGTCAACCCTACTTTCTGCGGGCCAATTCTCGTATTTAACATTAACTGAGACTGAACTTTAACCAAACTGAGATTAGACTACGAATTGAATAAAATGTGGCATTCTGCTCCGCTTAAAGTTCCAATATCATTCCGGTAGCATTATGTTGTCAATTTGATATCATTTCAATTCCAATCTAATGTCAGCCACCACAGACTAAATTATAAAAAATGTAAAGCGAATCTTATAATAAAGTTGCCAGCGGACAAAATATATTGGCATTGTGAGTAATTTTGGCGATTTGAATTGGATGGAAAAGTTATTACTCTAGCACGAAGTTATTAATTTAAAATTTGATTAATAGATTTTATAATTTATTAATTGATTAGGTAATTTCTCATGTTTCCCCTAAATTGAAAACCCGTTTTTTTCGGATTTCTGTGAATTGTGAGTGAAAACATATGCGTTAATTTATTGTCGTGGTGGGTCACCCAGTGATTACACCTAAGTTGTTATTGCAGGCTCAAAGTACTAAGATCGAGAGCCGTAAAATTTTTATTAAAAAAGAATGTCTATTGTTATTGTTCCATGATTTAATTTTGTTGTGTATGTTATTTAAGTACGTATCTTTCAATTTCTATAATAAGTTAATTATGATTATCCATTGCGCGCGATAAATACTAATTGAAAGTTGAAACAATATCGTGAGTTAGTTATTAGTGGACTGTTAGTAAAGTGTTGGTGAAACAATGACTAAACAATTAGAACTGTTTGTGGATTTCACTGAATCAATTCGGATCACCAATTCTAGGCCTTGAGTCGACTCTGAAGGAGGAAGGACAGTGTATTATCCAAAAGGTTATGTTCACACAGTGCAAAAAACATGGATTCAGCTGCAATGTGTAATATGTGTGTGTATGTAATAGTGTTTTGTATTTTTATTGTTAATATATAATGTTTCCTTACGACTTTGTGATTTGATTGTTACATATTTACATAGAATATTACCCATGCATATAAACAAATATCGATATGATTGACTATATTTTAGTTAATTCACAATATCATTTCAGTTACATTGCGATGTCAATTCAGTCAACTTGCAATATACTTTTGATTGCATTTTAGTTTTAATGGTTTACGGAATGCCACTTGCAACTTTCTTGGCACTGAAACTAGATCGGAATGATATTTTGAACATTTTTAATTACCAGAATTGGCCCGCTGGTCAATGTTCAAAATTGAAGATTATGATTGACCTCGGACTTCCGCATATATTTCACGAAAATCAATATAAACAAAGTTTCTTCCTTGTAATCGAAGTGGGTTTTCGACTTTACCACGAAGTATTAAAACATTTTCTTGAAAACTTATAAGAGACATACGGAAATGTTTAACACGACTCGTACTTACACATGGCAGATGAAATAACTAATAACAGTAAAATATAATTATCCCAATTAAAGGCAAAGAGCAGACGCATTGAAAAAACTAAACCATAAATAAAGACCTTTCGCCGCGTTCGGCTCAGTGTAATATTATCCTTGGGCTGAACTGTGGCTGAACGCCGCGCCGGCTGCGCACGTGCACCGGATTAGAAAAAAAAAGTTTGCTTTTTTGTGCAATATTGTGTCAAACGCTTTGAAATACACTCGCGTTCACGGCAGTTAACATAACAAAAGCCTTTTTATGCTTGATACGTGTTCTAAAATCTATTACACGTTACGAATAATACGATGCATTACGAATTCCACATAAATAGAACTTTGCTTTTTTTGCACAAAAAAGCCGTCGCGGTTTTGCCAATTGCAAACGAGGTGTGAATGAACTTCGTAAAAAATCTACTGCTATATATTTCATTCTTTAAAGCAGTAATTGAATTAGAAGTTACTATTGTTGTAACCATTCAATTTTCATCACGTGGAAGTCATCGTGACTGTGGATTATGTCCGTATGACTATTATTTTTCTCTTTTTGGTTATAATACCAGCAACTGATTTTTTACTGAAATGTAACAAATATGCTGTTCCAATACTTGATATCATCATATACTGTTGATGATTATTTAAAAAAAAATCAAGTGCATCGTTTCTAATTCGTCCATACATCCATATTTAAAAATGCTATAAAACTTAATATAATATCTTTATATATATAATTCTTCTGTGAGTGTGTATGTT
Organism: Amorpha juglandis; assembly: GCA_949126905.1. Classification (NCBI taxonomy): domain Eukaryota; kingdom Metazoa; phylum Arthropoda; class Insecta; order Lepidoptera; family Sphingidae; genus Amorpha; species Amorpha juglandis. The sequence goes on from OX421365.1 coordinate 22,082,636, forward strand.
CCTGAACTTCTCTTAAACGACTGGACCGATTTTGATGAAATTTTTTGTGTGTGTTCAAGGGGATCTGAGAATGGTTTAGATTCACAATTTTGTCCGCTGGACAATGTTTTTTTTATTAATTTTTAATTTATTAGTAGTTGTTGATTTTGCTGTTCCTGGGTATGAAACACTTGATGTCTTTTTGATGTGAAACATCTATAAGCGCAGGTATAAACCGGTTTGTTGGTATATATACTAGACAGGACAGGGACAAGCCAGGACAGGGACAGGGACAGGACAGGGACAGGACAGGGACAGGGACAGGGACAGGGACAGGGACAGGGACAGGGACAGGGACAGGGACAGGGACAGGGACAGGGACAGGGACAGGGACAGGGACAGGGACAGGGACAGGGACAGGGACAGGGACAGGGACAGGGCAGGGACAGGGCAGGGACAGGGACAGGGACAGGGACAGGGACAGGGACAGGGACAGGGACAGGGACAGGGACAGGGACAGGGACAGGGACAGGGACAGGGACAGGGACAGGGACAGGGACAGGGACAGGGACAGGGACAGGGACAGGGACAGGGACAGGGACAGGGACAGGGACAGGGACAGGGACAGGGACAGGGACAGGGACAGGGACAGGGACAGGGACAGGGACAGGGACAGGGACAGGGACAGGGACAGGGACAGGGACAGGGACAGGGACAGGGACAGGGACAGGGACAGGGACAGGGACAGGGACAGGGACAGGGACAGGGACAGGGACAGGGACAGGGACAGGGACAGGGACAGGGACAGGGACAGGGACAGGGACAGGGACAGGGACAGGGACAGGGACAGGGACAGGGACAGGGACAGGGACAGGGACAGGGACAGGGACAGGGACAGGGACAGGGACAGGGACAGGGACAGGGACAGGGACAGGGACAGGGACAGGGACAGGGACAGGGACAGGGACAGGGACAGGGACAGGACAGGGACAGGACAGGGACGGGACAGGGACGGGGACAGGGACGGGGACAGGGACGGGGACAGGGACGGGGACAGGGACGGGGACCGGGACGGAGACCGGGACGGGGACAAGACAAGAACAGGACACATTTTACACAAATATATGTAGGTGATACGAAGTTCACCGGGTCATCTAGTATATTATATAATGGAACTGTACGGAGCTCCAAAAACAAATGTACCTAAGCGTTTTTGCATTTTACAACAAAACATCACGACAATTTTAATATGGAAATTAAACTGTAGTTCTTCTTATCTTTAAAAATGACTTTCTTAGAAACCATTTACCTAGCTTGAGCATCTGCGCATGACTTTAATTCTTTAGTTCTTGATCCTTATCGGGGTCCATTTTAACAATGTACTGGTCAAATTTGCGAAAGAAGTTAGCATTCCACTTGTAATGTATCAGACATGACACGAATACACGCAACGAGATCACGTAGTATTTTCGACTGAGTCAAACGATATTTCGAAAAAGATAAATCACGTAACATACGTACACTCCTCCATCTTTGAAGGATCGAGTAAAAATGCATTATAGTTCGCTGTTCACCAAGCTATGACCGTACGAGACTATGACCGTATTGGGCACAAAATTGGGCACTTTCCTAAGCAATTCGTGTGTGTTTTTTAAACTAATTTCGGTCGCTCGTCCTGGAAATCAAACATAAGACCTCACCGATTTCTCAATGTATATACGCTGCCAAACCGATAGTTCAAGATGAATTACACGCATCAAGATCAGCAGGATTATATTTCACAATCGCTGGATTTCTAGAATAATTGACTTGAACTCGACTGGTTTGCAATCTTTATGTATATTCGTGTGGTTAACGGGACTGTTTTATTGCATACCTTCTTTATAGTACTTGTGATTACGGCTACTCGTTAAACCAATCAAAATACTTGTTATGAAGACTAGAGAGCCTATGATAGAGATAGAGATACGATAAATACTACTAAATTATACAATATTCGTACGGATAGAATACTACAGGGAATTAAAATAAAGGTAAATACTAAGCAAAAGCATAGTCCATGGTTAAAAACTTATAATCAACTTAACTTCTCGAAGTCAAATTTCAGATGTGTGCAGTGGGCAGGCCACATAGCTCGCAGAACCGATAACCGATGGGACAGAAAGGTTCTGGAATGGAGGCCACGTACTGGCAAGCGCAGCGTTGGACGTCCACCTACAAGGTGGACAGACGACCTGATAAAGATCGCAGGAAGTCGCTGGATGCAGGCCGCTTCCAACAGGTCGGTCTGGAAATCTTTGGGAGAGGCCTATGTTCAGCAGTGGACGTCTTGTGGCTGATGATGATGATATTTATCGAGCAAAATAATGCATGTGATTTAATTAATGTTTGGTAAATTACAAACACAAAAAAGATTTCAGATAAAACAGCAAAATTGACTCAAACAAAAATATTTGCAAAGTTAAATATTATTAAACTCAAATACATGGAAAATGCTGTAACGGTACTTCTAGAATGAAATGAGCTTCATTCTAAACACGTAAAACATATTATCGATAAGAATCGTGCAGCAAAACTAGGATTGACTAGTAAGACACTTGAGATTGATCTTAGTTATTCTGATAATGCACGAGTACGTACAAAAATTTAGATGGGAACATAGATTGACAGTTTATTATTTATTTTTTGTCAAACGAGTAAGTCACCTGATGGTAAGTGATCTTCACCGCCCATATACAATAATACCAGTAAAATCATGGGCGCGATGCCGAAGTGATTTTAAGGGATCGGGAAGGGGCCTTCGGAAACGTCACTCGTAAAGTCGCTACTTTACGTCGGTTTTCTGTGAGACAGTGGTATAAACCGGTCCAACCGGGCCATTCTTGCTGTAGACAAAACTGTTTACATGGCTCTACAACTGTGAATCATCTGATAGAACTACGGTAATCGTCGATAGTAGAATATGAAATTTTATTAGAAATTTGAAATGTACCATAGCACTGATAAAGAGATGGAATATAGAGAAGCCGTTTATTTCATGACTGTTGCTGTAAATTACGGTAAAATAATGTACATCGCTGGGTATAAGCCCCATTTACAAGGGCTCCTTAAAACTTTCACCTTCCACGCTACCTCTACTTCACTTGGAAGTTCTTTTTACATTTTTGTAATATATGCAACATGGAAACAAAACATGAATGGTTTTGAAAAAAATTCTACGCCAAATCGTTTTACACAAACGTCTGCTGTCACTATTCGTCGTGCTAGTCCAATACTTTCATTTACACATTAAGTACACACGTCACGTTTGTTGAAGTAAAGTATCGTGAGGGACACCGCATGTCATCGGAATAATGATTTGCGTCTACCGTAAAAACAGATTTCGACAACACTGTCTGGAATTAAAAGTGAAGTGTATGTCCTCCCCCCACACCAATAAGTCCTTTCTAGATCGTGTGAACTTTGCTCACCCAAAGATGAAAGAAATACTCACAGCCCTGACACGAGACGGCCCGGACATGTTAATAGATCTTTTGGAGAGGTCACACCATTGTCGGCGTCGTACGCGCAGCGCGCACCCCATTCACTGCAAGTTTCTTTCTTTTACTCAACTTCGCACACATATCCTCACAATGCATGCAGCATATCAGTCTATTTTATTGTATATCGAATGGTTAGTGTACAGTTATTAATAGTGTAAATGGTTAGAAATAGTTCTAAATTCAGTTGATACCAACGTTTTACGTGCCGTCCGAAGCCCGGAGACGCTCAGTTGAAATACCACTAAGAGGCCATCCATTCATAAACTGGTCATGTCAAGGATTGCCTTACTCGCTAATGGTTTACCGATTGATGATTGCAACTAGGCATGAGCGCCTCCACGTACCCATTCCAGCGACGTTTCATGCAGAGGTCCAGGCCATCTAAAAGGTGCCCTGGCTTGGTGACATCAAAAGAAATCTGACTTAAGAGCCAACCAAAACTGGGTCAATGTGTAACATTCGCGTAAACGTAAGAAATCATTAGGCAACCAAAACTTGCTAGATGACACTAAAAATATCTAAGACGATAGGTCCAATAATAAATCGAAGTTCTATAAAGGTAAACGTGTTCTCATTCCGAGGTGTGGTGATATTCATTGTTTATATTACCACATTCTTCGGCGTCCAATTACATTGCATTACGTATGTTAATAGGTAATACCGCGTAGACCTGATACCATTATCAAGATCTGCAATTCCTTGAACTTAATTAACTCGTGCAAGTTCAGTTGTTAAGGTTTTTCAATTTTTTATTGAAGATGGGTCAAACGTGCATATGAATCATGTGGTATTTAATATTCCGGTAATTGATTTTAGTATTTCAAGTAATTTCTGTACATGTAAAGAATAATGTAAGATAAGAATTAACAATACACACTAATGACATCAAAAATCGATTTAACAATTCCAAATAGATCTTGTAAAACCATTAGCGTTGCATACTGACATTCGCACAGTATCATCAATTCTGAATCTTCAATGGTCGATGAGATTCCTCGAACTAATCACGATATTAATACACCATGCGTTCGATATGGAGTGTTTTATAAATAATTACGTCGACCTAAATACGGACTGCATTATTGAAGGATGGTGCAACGTTCTGGACTTCGATGACTTCCTATACGGGAACGCCTTTCATCTCCACTAGCTCGTAAATCGATGATTATGTTCTTAACATTACCTTGTTTAATGTTAATAAATTGGTTGTCTGTTGCAAAGTTAAGTGTAACAAACCTATAAGTTTTGTTGTAATTTACAAGGTTCTGAATGACAGATGAGGCTTTTCTGTTGAGGTGGATAAGCCAAAACTTAAAAAACAACAAATCACTGACATGGTAATATTCGAAATAAATATCAATAAAAATCAAACATAAAAATTGGACTAGAATCGCTAATACTTTTTTTCTAAATGAAATTCCACCAAGATGGTGGAATTCATGTCCTTGAAAGCCCTTCGGGCTCCGTTACAGTATAAGCAATAATACTAAATAGAATAAAATTTTACTAGTAGATGCAGTTTAAGCAATTTTAGAAAATACATAATTAAATGAAACAAACATATAATCGTGTAAACGCATTCTCCAGCTAACAGTAAGCCACTGCTGATTCGATAAATTCTAGTGGACTACTCGTAACACCAAACTGTAAGTGCAGATTGTAAGCATTAGTTGTTACGTATATTCTTAATGCATCTGCTATTTCTCAGATAAAATCTGGAGAACTGTTTAGCGTACTTACGGAAATACATAATTGAAAACAAAACCAAAGAGTGAGTACTGTTTTTATATAATTACTATGTTTTGGAAAAGTAACTTCAATAATAACATCTAAATAAGACTTCGAAGGTTTAAGGCTGGCTTGCATGGTCTTTTCATATATAACCACTAAACATGCTTACTATTGTCACATTTTCATTCGATTTAGCGTTTTTAAACACTTCTATAGCGTTGACCGGCAAACGAGCAAGTGGGTCACCTGATGCTAAGTGATTTCCATTACCAATGTGCCCCCACACTACCAGAAGTATCATGGGCGCGTTGCTGGTTTTACAGGAAAGGGATAATTAAAGAAAGGAAGGAAGGAAGGAAGGGAAGGGACCTCCAGATCTCACCATACGAAACAAGCCAAGGCACAAAAAAAAACGCACACACAACACAAACAATGCAACAAGCCGCTATTTTACGTCGATTTTCTTCGAGGCAGTGGTAACAACCCAGTTGAGCCAGCTCATTCGTGCTGTAGGCAAAATTGTCTACAATGTGGCTCTACTACTCAAAATAAAGTCATAGAAAACCCATCTAAACTACATTTTAAAGAAGAAATATTTGATTGTTTGCATTGAAAAAGCTCTTAAACTACTGGACCGATTTGAAAAGTTCTTTCACCATTCGAATCCTACATTATCTCTGATGAACATAGGCGATAATATAACGTAAATATAACGGTGCTGAATTTTACGCGGGCGGAGCCGCAAACGAATGCTAGTTATTCAATCATTTCATTAAGTATAATTTATAACTTAATCCCTTTAATCCCAAAAAACATCGTATTAACACACGATCAATCAAAACTGACTGAAATCGCGACGTAATGATGTCACTTACTCACGCGTGAATGAATCATTCCGCTCAGAGAATGAGCCGTGATGAGCCGTACTCGAGACATACATTCATGTCCTAATATGAACGTTGTACGTCAAATTGATTGAGTGATAACAATTTTCACGGTTCAGCGTGGTGTGACATAGCAGTGTGTACAGATCGATGGTAAAATTATAAAAACAAAAAATATGTAATAGCAATGATATAGACAACAGTCACACATATTCACCGCCTCAAAACAGAATCCTTAACTGATCTTATGAAGACAGTAAGTGTGGTCATGAATGAGTCGCAAATGATAAATAAATACACCCAACAGTCACATAGTCCTGACCCCACAGTAAGATACGAGTCTTGTGTCGTGGGTATCAGGAACTACGAGAGACTCTCACAACACCCAGACCCTGAAACAAATATTTTTGGATCACACAAACATTTGTCTCGGTGCGAGGATTGAATCCGCGACCATATTTTTTTAGGCAACCCTATTGGTAGGTATGTGTTCAGCAACACATTTTATACCCTGAAATATTATTTTCATCCGGTAAAAAGATGGGTGAAGTTCAATGTTCCCCTGGATCTTATACTATTATGTAACTGGCCACTATCGGTGCGAAGTATTCGCACGGGTCACCCAGTTTTTTTGGAACGTAGTTCCTTATCGCGCGTTGCGAAAGGGGGCTAGACGGAAAAAATTGGTACGAAAAGTTGGCACGAAAAATTTTGTCACGACATAATTTTTTTAAACTTAATTTGATATCTAGCACACAAAGTTAAAGTCGAAATTCCGTTAATAAAACAGATGGTTGTGAAACTTATGACATTTGGAAATGTAGACGCGGTTTGAAATTTGAATTTTTGATTATAGAACACGGCCGTCCGTTATTTTTAAGTTGATAAAAAATGTTATACAATAGCTTTACCGCGGCAGTCTCCGAGTGCCACACGTCTTTTTTTTATTTCTATTTTTCTATTCTATTTCTATGTAATTTTATGTTGTCAAACAAAAATAAAGAGACCTATTTTGTTATTTCAGTTGATAATTTGAATTTTTTGCAATTTGTGTCCATTCTACATTAGCCGAAGGAACTTCGTTCCTACCTGGTGTCCCACGACACACACCAATTTTTTTTTTTAATCTATTATATACCCACCACAAGACAAATAGTTTTGAGTCAAACATATTTATTGTTAGACAAAATGACAGTCGTTTCCCTTTACAGCGCTGGATGCAACATGAAACAAAATCCGCGGCACGTTCCACTACTAAAGATTATATCACAGAGATTAGATGAAGATTAAGCAACATTTTTTTATCCAGGAACGGTGTAGTAACTACACTGGACCTGCTGTTAAGTACAACCACAACACATTTCAACTTGCAACTTATGGGAATGGGATACTTGACTTGACTTTTTATCATTACGCTACCCAAAACCTACTGCAAAAAAGAACTTTATAAATCCGTCCAAGAATAAATAAGTTAGAAGCCATTCAAATTTGACGGAAGAGGTACTTGTCAAATGACGGAAAATGCTAAACCTTGACGTCACCGTGCAAAATGGCCCTAAGGCTGCGGTTAGACGACGCGAAAAATTTCGTGCGGCGGCCGCGCGGCGGCCGCGCGCTCGCATCGCGCGATCGCGCAGTCGCCGCGTGGTTGGAGCGTTGCGAAGAATTAAACATTATGGCTTAGTCAATAGAGTTTACATTAGTTTTTCGAGTTATTCGAGCGAGGCGCCGCGCCCGCGCGGCCGCCGTGCGGCCGCAACGCGGTGGGATTCCTTGTCATATAAATGCGCCCTTACGGAGCACGCGTGCGACCGAGATAGTGAGATATCTCCTCTACGCACCCAACTTTGCTCATATATGATATAACATTTAAAAACATAATTCCGTGCTCAATTTAATAATTAATTTAATATTTAAACCATTAATTTAATATTTGAACCAATTTTGATCGTATTGACAACAGGGTTTCTTTTTCCTATTATTTATTGTTGTATACGCAAAATAGTGTACGGTATACAATTAAACAAAGGAAACCTAGTAATTTCAATATGAGTTTTTTTTACATTTTCTATCACAATGGTCTACTGTCAGGGCCACATGCGTAAATTATATGAATTACAATACAGAGACATTTGACAGCCTTTGTGGCGCTGTGGGCGAGTAGCCGGTTGTGAAGCGAGAGGCCACGGGTTCGATTCCTACACCGCGACAAATTTTTGTGTGATCCACAAATATTTATTTCGGTTTTTTCTTCTCAGACCCCTTTGACGTCAGTCAGGCAAGTGCTCATAAAAACTACAAGCCAAATTTTTCTGTAACATGTGTTAAAAAGCATGTTGCGTCGACTCCACTGCGAGTGGGATAAGGGCAAGTGGTAGAAGGTCGCCCATATCGTATGAGGGCTATTGAGTGGTACAAGCCACCCTAACACACCACTTTTGCCCCTTCCACAATCACATATATTTTAATACTTTTTTTCTGGTTGAAAGTGGTTGACGCACGAGAAGACCATTATTTGATTGACATATATTCTCCTCGGGCGATCTCTTCTGACCCTTTCATTCACATTTGCATGATTTATATCTTTTGTAAGTATTTTATCCATCTCCACATGTCCAATTTTAGCATATATATTTCTCTCTTTTTCACCACATAATTCTTCAACTTTAATGATCATACACTCATACTTCGTTATCGCGTGCAAGGTACCATTCACTTTAACCTGTCATTTTCTTTTCAAAATTCCCCTCGTACTTTCTATTTTTTGTTTTCGTACCCTGATTCATAAATTCTTTTTCTTTTTCTACTCTCCCATCCTCTATAAGTACTAATTCCAAATTCAGTAGCATCCTCTTTTCTTTCTATTATTGCGTTTTTTATAAATGCGATGCAATTTGTTCTATCTATTTCTATGCCTATATATTATTAATAGTATTAGTAATAAATAATACGAATTCCCAGAAAATTAATGATATGTTGTCTGGGACATGAATATGAACGTTTTCTAGAATACCATCTTCTAAGAGAAAAAACCTGACTGAAACTTATTATACCTATAATATACAGTATAACCTTGATAACTTAAACCTCAATAACGTAATAACCTCTATAAATTCATAAAATGTTGTGTTCCCTTCCCCTCGGAGTCCAAAACCTCTTTTACTTAAAATACGAACCCTCTATAACTTAAACGAAAAATTTGGGCATCGCACCTCAGTAACTCAAAGTTGTAACGACGACGACCTTTGTAACTTCAATTATCTATCAATGAGTCATATTAAATGAATGTGCAAACGAAAAAGGTTCCCTGTAGACCATTGTTATTGCTTACACGTGTTTACCAAATGGCTTCAAATGTAAACAATACACTAAGGTCTAAGTAGCAAGACAACTGGAGCTTAAGTACTGAGTGGAGACTGGTCACTTTCTTCGATGGACAGGTTTTCTTGAGCATTCGCTTCTGCTGATCTTTGAATTTTTTTGGCTTCACGTTTTATGTTCATAATTGTCCTTTTTGATACTCCTTTTCGATACGGTCCTTTTTGATACGGTTGCTAAACAAGCCCTTTTAGTTGATTGTTGAACGGGTATAGTGAAAGAAGTAAGAACCATGGTTTTTTTCATTGTTAAAGAATTGTATTACTTTGCATTTAACCTAGCTCGCTTATCTCTATAAGTCCTAAACAAAGCTCATAAACGAACCTCTGTAAGTAAAAATATAAACCAATAAAAACTCCTTAACTTAAACCCTTAGTAAGTAAAAACCTCAATAACTCAAATTATTCAGCGTTTCCCTTGGTCTTTATCTTATCGAGGTTCTACTGTATATATATTTATACAACTACATATGGGAAAACCATAATACCGATTAATAATCATAATTAACTATATTTTGATAATGTTTTTAAAAATATAGCGCCAAGGTCGCCGCTATTTTTCTAGTTATACTTATCTTCTACTTATCGTATATTAATTAATTAAAGGGTTAACAAAGTTCCATAAGGGTTATGACCCGTGGTTTTTAAATTACTTCAAGAAGACTTCCTGCTTAGATATTTCTGAGTTTCAGCAAGAAATATTATGATTAAATTATTTTTATTGGCTCAATATCTTTTATGTTAAAAGACCAACGGATATCACGTTAATTTATTTTAGTGGAGGATACGTTCCAGCTGGCCAAATTACAGGCCCTCGTTGTTAATTTATAAAAATAAGTACACGTGAATGCTAAAGACCGAAAGACGCAGACGACGGACGAAGACGCAGCTATTTCGTGAACAATTCCCATAGAGCTAGATTTTACCAGTCATTAATTAATTACTAATAAGCAGTACATAGCATCATGTACACAAATAGGCTGCATCTCTTCCATGGCTCTTCTCTAGCACCATAAGCAGTATTTTTTATGCTAGCACAGCAAAGTGACTATATTAGACTTGATATTAAGTATTGTTCAGTCCAAATATAATGTTGACTGTCAAGAGATATTGCGTCTCCTCGACGGTCAGCAAAATTATGCCGGTGTGAAATAACTGGATATAGACTGAATGACCCCGGAACATTACTCACCTGAACTAATCACAATAGCGAATTTTAGCCATGTGTACGGAGGTCTCTATCCAGATGGATACAAAAACTGCTGCTATATATGCTGCGGATAACGGTGTGAGTTATGCATTTGTTTTTGTTTATTTTATTAGTTAGTTTATATATAATGTGTAACTGTTTGTTACACCCAAATAAAATATCGTACGAAATAAGGATATTGTAACATATTTAGGAAAAATCATCATTAAAGCTCTGTGGCATCTGAAAGACTTTTTTATTTGGCCGCGCAAGTATTAACCGAACAGAGAAGCAGAATCCAAGCTAAAAGAGTCAATAAAATTTTGTTTCTGTCAGGTTAAGATTAAGATGTTTCTGCCTTCAAGCCACAGTGTATAAGCAATATGTCGTCATTCTTCCAAAACTGAACTGAACTGAGTGTGTAAGCACTGTTGTGTTTCGGTTTGAAGAACATTGAAATTACTGGGCATTATGAGACTTAGTATCTTATGTCTCAGGGTGACGAGCGCAGTACAGTGCCATGCAGTGGTTTGTAATAAAAATTTCTGTGTGGTGTTGTTTCTGTTCATAGGCAGGCGTGGCGCTTACCATCAAGCGAGCATCTTGCTCGTCTCGTCATTCAATGAAATAAAAAAAAAACAAATATTAGAATTAATAAAATCAAAGTTAATTGCTTTTTTAACTTTAGTGGGTTTACTTATTTACTCCTAATAATGTCTTTTCCTTCCTACAAACGATATATCGAAAATATCGATATTTTTGACTGATATATCGTTAAATATCGATACAATATTTCGATATATTATATCGGAAAAAATATCGATATTTTTTGTACATGAACATCACTAGGTAGAAGACATTTTGGATGTTTGCTTGTGTGTGTGTGTCATGTGTCATCCATCCAAAAAATGATGCCATAACCATGAGCTCACTGTCATTATTGTCAATGCAATGTACGGTGTATTGGCGGATGTAAATCATAAAGGGTATCACTATACAGTTAAATGTCTGCTTTCTATTGACTCATCGATGAAAAATAATTGTTTTATTACATCAGCTTTAATACCGGAATCTATTTTGGCAAAGGAGTGCCCAAGTTTGTTTTTAGTTTCATATTATGCATTAAATTAGAGGTGCTGTTATTTAAATATGTTTTAGATTTGATTCATACATTATTACATATTTTAAGGTGTGATAATGATTATCACATATGACATACATTTTAACGATGCAGAAAGCAAAAGCTCGCAACGATGCAAAAAGCAAATCGCATTAAAAGCAGCGATAGCAGCGGGGAGTGATACGGACTATATTCAAAGACTCACCCCTGTTCCTATCCTTACACACCTCTTTGGCCTCCTTCACTCACTTCCATTATTGTATGCACGTCGGTGTAGGGTACTTCTGACCTAGTCTTTCTCAAGAATATCTCCGACATGATCTAGGAATGTTTGGCCTCGAACAATCGAGGCCTTCACCGACAAAAAAAAATTAACCAACAAATTTTAATACGCAAATGCAAAAAAAAACACGTGAATAATACACCACGTTGTTTATGACACATTTTCCGAAGACTTCGTTGTACGCAGGCGCAAAAACACGTGACAATATACTTGTAATCTATCTCATTCTCTCACAGGCTAAATCCGATTTATGAATATGTTTGTCTTTGTCGTGACGCATTTTCGTTTCATCGAGTTTCAAATCACAATGATATTAAAGAAGTTTCACTTCAAAAAAATCTTTAACGGTGGTCTTTATTTAAGTCAGTTATAAATCCAACCAATCGTAAAACTTTCACATAAACATTTCTAAAAAGATAATTATTCGGATACCTTTACCCTTTCAAGCTGTGCATATGGGTCGGGTTTTAACTTGTACGTGTAATGAGAGCCTACGTGCTTGTATGTCTTAATATGCCTTAAGCCTTGTGACTCAACTGCCAAGGACCGAGATATTTTACTTTCAATGTCATATGCTTGTTGAATAAGAATGGCTGTAGATCTATCTATTCTATCCTACTATTGGAATGGGGTTATGTCTGTATTGACGATTTTTATTGTAAAATGATGCTAAAAAAAATACATATTTAAAAGAAAAAAGGAAAAGTATGCAATATATAATTGATGGCGAAAAAAATAAGCCCGGAGTTTCTTTCTGCCTTTCTTCTTCGGGTCGTCATCAGTAGGCAGCTAGAGAAAGGTTGGTAGGTTAGCTAGGCTAGGGATATTCCTGCCAGTAAGGTCCACGACACATCTCCTTACATTTTAAACCCTTACAGATTTTTTTTGTAAACTTACCCTACTCCGTCTTGCCCTATCCCATATCCTAGTCCGTGAATTCCTTCACTTAAAGATGCCCTCCCTTTTCCCATGCTTGTTGGTGTGCCTTTTCCTGCCAGCCTTTAGCGCGGCGGTTAGTCCAAAGTTCCCTTAATTGTAAGTTAGTCTTTTTAATGACAAATGTTCTGTACTTGACCTGTCATAAGCGCTTTCTTAGCCTACATGATTAATAAAGATTTTGATTTTTGATTTTGATTGCTGCTGGTGGTAAGATATTCATTTCGGCCCGGATAGCGACCTACACATGGTGCTAAAACCTGCCATAGTAATCACATGCCTTGTGTGGATCACGTTCCAGGATCAGCCAGTGTATATCCGGTTCTCCCGAAGGGCTTGCGACATCACTTGATAGTTGGTTGGTGCGGGTATACGGTTACATCCTTGTATTACTGTGCCTCTCCGAAGAGGGAAGAATTATTTATACAGGCCGGCGTGACTCTGGTGACCACCGATAAACTCATTGTTTGTTGGTCGTCGCTGGTATTTTGGACTGCAATACGCTTACCATCAGGTGTAGTGCAGTCACTATGCCGCACTCAGATTAAAAAAAAATGAAATGTATTTTTCGGGAATGTCTCGGTGGCGTAAGGCGTACGCGGTACGACTGCAGTACTGACGTCTCGGATTCGATCACCGGGTACGGTAAATGTGATATTGGGTTTTTCTATCACGAAATCGTCAGTATTAGCCCGGAGCCTGGATTGTGCCTAATATGGAGATATGCTATATTTACAAGGTCGTAGGTCCCTCGTATGCGAGAGGCCGTCAGGGTTGGTATCACCGCTCTGTTTATTTCTGCCGCCAAGCAATAATTTGTAAGCACTGTTTCGGTTTGAAGTACATTGAAGCCAGTGAAATTACTGGGCATTATGAGACTTAACATCTTAAGTCTCGGGGTGACGAGCGCAGTTAAGTGTTATACAGTGCTTTATAATTCAAAGTTCTTTATGGTGTTGCCTCTGTTTATGGGCAGGCGTGGCGCTTACCATCAGGCGAGCGACTTGCTCGTCTCGTCATTCAATTAAATTAAACAAAAAATGCTCATCACTTCGGCCAACCACCTTCGGCCTCACCAGCGGCCTACGATCCCTTTGACATTGTCGGATTTACTTACCATCATATGACCTGCTAATCTGACACTATTCTACTACAAAATAGAATAGAAACCATCGTTTCAAATATAAAGATCGTTAATTGAGTAGTTTATTGTAGAACTTTTATCTGTATGATCTTAAATTCCTCCGTATTAGCGACATGCGGGTTGGCATCTTCACATTACATGACGAAATTAATTAAAGAACTACGTGTTTTGAAGGGACATCAAGTGAGATAGTCTTGAAATAGATTGTTAACAATTATAGGTACCCACATTATGTACAGGGCTATTTGAAATAGCGCTATAATTTGAGATAACGTGGACCTCGTCAAAAAGATGTATATAGACTCAGCATTTTTTTTTATTGAATGAATAGACGAGCAAATCGTTCGATAAGCGTTTGCTTCCCATCATTGTTTGTACTTGCTTCAATGTCGTTCAAACTGAAACACAACAGTATTTACACACTGTTGCTTGGCGGCAGAAATACAAAAAGCGGTGTACCAACCCAGACGGCCTCTCGCATACGAGGACCTACCTTGTAAAATTTGTTGTAAATTTCCATAGGTCTTTTTGGAGTCGGTGCAATTTCAGTTAATTTTTTCTTTTCAGTAACATTTCAATCATCTTTTTGAAGTCGGTTTTTAAGTTTTGTTAAAATGTAGTTTATTTTTCAATTTTCGGTGTCAGATAAAGCTATGGTATGTACATTCCAATTGCAAATAACATAATCGCGACGATTGAGCTGTTGTCCGTTGAGGAGTTTTATTTTACTACTCCATCATCAGAGCTTACCCAAATTAATATGAGACTACGAGTACATCGCGGCTAAGCTACTGAGTATTTTTTTTCTACAAAATCTGTCCACAATTGGCCCAGAAATCGACGTCGAAGAGATTGTCTTTTGCATGCATTTGATCTTCACAATACCAAGAATTAAACGTGGTGTTACAATCGAAAAACCGTATTTGCATATCGCGTACAATGGGATGTACGGAATCCTTGATAAGTAACGGTACCGACTATTTGCGTGCATGTGTATCGAACGTGATTTGAACCCAGACCCCGCTGGTCAGACCAGTTCCTTAAGAATCTGAAACGGTTTTTTGTAGACACAGTTGTAGAGTTAGGTTTTGTTATTACTTTTATCGCTTGTTTCACAATGACCAAGTAAACGTTATGTTTACCGGATAGTTTAGTTTTGATAGCCTCCGTGGCGCAGTGGTCTGCTGCGAGAGGCCGAGGGTTCGATTCGCGCACCATAACAAATGTGTAATCCACAAATATTTGTTCTTTGTGGGTGTTGTGGGACCGCAAGTTTCTCGTAGTGCCTGATATCCACGATACAGGTTACCCTAGTGTAGGAGCAGGACTATGTCTATGACTGTAGGGTGTATTTATTTATTAACGATGCGATGCGTGGTAGCGCGGGCCTCGTTCCGAACAGGACGCAGCCTACTGGTGTACCTACAGGACACCTCACATCGTTTATTCAGTACTTTCGGAGACTCCCCGCGTCTTCGTGGTGGTGGACCACGAAGGCTGAAAAGTCTTCGAAACGTCGGGATCAAAATTGTAAAAAAACCGCGATAAAATCCGTTTAAATTAGTTTTAATTCAATGAGTAATATTCGCGTAAACATAAAAAATCATTACCCTTTACTCTGCCATGTACGATCAGCCGTTCTATAGAGTCGCTATCTCGTCTAGACACGTGTTCGAAAAATTTGAGAGCCAAAGATTTAATTAAAACAGGTAGACGCTGCTTGATGTCAAGTTGAGAGAGTATTGAGACATTTGTGCAAAATCCGGTCCGTGATATTTCTACTGCCTCGGTGTCGTAGTTGTACGACTGCTGTGCTGAGATCTCGAATTCGATCCCCGGGTCGGGTAAAAGTGCTATTGGGTTTTTCTATAACGCAACGCGTGGTATCAGTCCGGAATTTTGCCCGGTATGACGATAGGCTCGCCCTCTATCACATCATGGGACGGAAATATGCTCGGTGAAATGTGGATGTGATATTCCTGACATTCGTCTCCAGCACCACATTTCTAGAGCATCTATTTTTTTCCTTTCAACTCCATGAAGCGTCCACGTTTCCGCCAATACAAATAATGTAACTTTATTATTCCGTAAAACGTTGCTTTAACCTTCTCAAAACCTGAATGTGTTATGTGTGATATACATACAATGCAAGTGCACACGGGTAACGGTAACCTGCGTGCTGATCCCGGTGAAGGATAAAATAGCATTCGACCGTTAGTGACTTCGGCGTATTCCAGACAACACAAAATATCTTTGGATAGTATAAAATATAAATAAATAATTATATAGTATAAATAGAACTCGATAAGATTTTTCGAAGGTATGTGAAGTCTGCCTGGATTAGGCCTTAGTCCACCACGCTGGCCTAATGCGGGTTGCATTAGGCCAGCGTGGTGGACTAAGGCCTAATCCCTCTCATTAAGTAGAGGAGGTCCGTGCCTAGCAGTGTGACGCATATAATACAGGGCTAGTAAAAAAAAAAATGAAGTCACTACCGCTGTCTGTTCGCTTAGACCTTTTAAACTGTTCAACGGATTTTAATGCAGTTTTGCACTGTACTCAACATCAGGTCCATTGTAGTCAATTTGCCGTGACAGGATAATAAAAAACACCTAAAATAAGTACGTAAAGAAGAGTCCACACTTCCGTGATATTTCGCTGTACTGAAAGGCGTGACACACGTACCTGTTACTCTAATGTGGAATATGATAATTTTAAATAACTACACACGTTATTACGATGTCTGGTCATAAAGTTCTGAGTTGGTATCAAGTTTCCTACAGAGTGTGAAATAAGTAATTCCACTAAGAAATTGCGTGAATCCATAATGAAGCGGTTCCGCTTACACGACACCTTGCACATTATCTTTAATAATGAACATCGAATAAAACCTGTTTAGAAGTATTTCCACATGTGTTTATGTCAATGAGCGGTACTGCAAATCAAGTCCTACATACAAATAATATTGCACAAAGGTATTTCTAACATTTACTAAGTACATTAGATTCCGGAATACCTTTCCAATAAAAATCTACTCAAAATTTGTGACAAGTGAAGAGGGCCTCCGCGAGCCGGCTGTATAGCAAGATGCCGCATTTCGACTCCCGCACCAAGACAAATGCCTGTGTGATCCACAAATATTTGTTTCGAGTCTGGGTGTGTTTTCTCCCCAGAGAGATTGACAGCAGGCAGGCCGCCGGTCGTGAAAACTACAAGCCAAATCTTGCAGTAACATGTCTTAAAAATCATGTTCCGCCAAACCATTGCGAGTGAGATAAGAGCAGGAAGACGAAGAAGAGTTTTTTTATCCGAGCAGGGCAAAGTAACTGCACTACTCCTGATGGTTAGCGTAGTGCAGTCCAAAAAACGGTACAGATGGTGTTAAAACCTGCCATTCTTCCAGGTTCAGCCAGTGTATATCCGGTTCTCTCAAGGGGCTTGCGACATGGCTTGATGGTTGATTGGAGCGGGTGTATGTAGGGTAGGGTGTCCCTTATATTTCAAGTTCAATATATTTTTATGCATACCTTCTTAAAAGTTTCGTAATAACCCAATATAGTATAGAAAAAAATATTAGCCCGTTTTATAAACGATAACCCGTGCCGACTTGCGATTTAAACTTCTCCATACAAGTTGCGCGTGTACTGGCGCAGCGACTAACTACCCCTTTCATTTGTCATTTTACATGTGATTTTTTAAGATTATTAATGCGCGCGGTATTATTTACTACATAAATAATTGTGTTGGTGGAATTACGAAGTGATAAACAAAATATTTTCCTAATCGGACTCCCTAACCATCAAATAAATGGTGCAAAATCACCATCTAATCGACAAGTTCTCGCGGTTTCAATTTACAATATTCGCGAAGTCAAGATAACGGTTAGTGAAAGTGCAAATCTTGTGATTATGGAAATCGTTATATTTTGAGAAAAAGCCAGAATTCCCACAAAGGCATTTCCTAATTGTTTGCTTTTGATTTATATCATGTTTGGAGAGAACTGCAAAAAAAATGTAAGTAACCCCAGGTCACATTCAAGAATCGATAATATAGTTTTAAAATAAACTTTAATAACTTATTTGATATTACTGATGCCTTTGAGATAATGAAAATAGAGGAAAACAAAGTGTTTTTAAAGAAACAGAGAGAGCCAGGTCGACCGGGATGCTTAGGTGGTGTAAAAATTGTCGGAAAAAGAAGAAAGAGCTAGGTAAAGACGATTGGAAGGATAGGAAAGGAATGTAAGGAAAAGAGATAGAAGAGAGAGAGATAAAAGAAAGAGACTAAAGCCGTATCAACTGCTCTCTTTGACTGGTTACTTCATAATAAAGTCCAAATAATGTGCTGCGACACAACAACTTCGAATACTGGCCGTTTCAATGGAACTTGTGCTGTTTTGGAGCATAATTTAGAAAGAAAATTGTTGCCTTTTGCTTGTCGTTACCATGTTTATGAGTTGGTCCTAAAAACTGCCTTCGAAACCAAGATAAAGCAAATTACTGGTAGCCTGGATATTCAGATTTTCAATGAGCTCAGAGACAATTGGAAAAACATCTATTCCAGTAAAATTGAACTATCTCTTCATTTTAATAAAAGAGCGTATTGCTCGCGGACGCAACAATTTCTAAAGCTTCTATAAGCTAGTTTAGCCATTACTTAAGGTATTTATGTGAAGAGACAGTCATTCTGTCCCATTTTGATGATGAAGTTGATAACCAAAACTAAGATGAAAATGATCTCCCACTTAAAAAGAGACAAAATGTCAGATTTACGCAAACGCTAGGAAGAACAATCGTAAAAGTTATTTGGTAAGTGAAATTATTACACGCTTTTTATTTTTTTGTGTATTTATACATTTCTTGTTATTATTTATTTTGTTATTTAATCTGTTTTACTTTCAAATAAAACGCGGGATAATTTTGTATCAGAAAAGAGCAAACAATTTCTATCTCGACTGCAGATCGACGACAATTTTCTTCAGGAAGATGTATCGTATATTATTGGAATGATAATGCTGTTTTTCTGGAAGCTAAAAGAAGGATAAGTCGTTTGAAGGTTGTAAATGACACTGCCGAAAGAATTGTGAAATAATGCAAGATTTTAATGGACTTATCACGGCTAAAAGGGAACAAAAACAGTTCTTGTTACGTTGTATTAGAAATTTGTATCCGGACTGTAAAAAAAACGACTCTATAAAGAAGTTACCCTGGCTGATTGTTATTATTTATGTGTAAATAAAGTTTAATGTTTATCTTATTTTATTTGAACATATTCACTTCATTTGCATTGAATTTATATAAGTTTTGTAGTAGACCGAAATATCAGAACAAAACATGATTTTTGATAAACTTGGAAGCTCGGTCGGCACGGGTTACAATTAAGCTAGAAAGATAAAATTTTATATTTGAGCATGTTTTAGCATTTATAAAAAATATAGAGGGTATGCATAACGAATTTCAAAAAAAAAAAATTTTTCGTCATTTAAGGGACACCCTAATGTAGGGGTATATCCTTGTACGCCTGTGCCTGTATTGGTCATCCGCCTGTCCAGTTGCAAGCCCCCTTGATTTACCTACTTCTACCCTCTTCGGAGTGTGAAGAAGCATTTATACTGGCTGGCACGGTTCTGATAACTACCGATAAACTCATTGTTGTCGATGATCGCTAGATTTTTAAACGATTTCTTTGGACTGCACTGCGCTTACCATCAGGTGCAGTGCAGTCACTTTGCCGTGTTCGGATAAAAAAAATCGACGTTTAGTGCAACACATACTTAAAAGTAAACCACTTAAAGTATAAAAAAATCTTCAGCGATAACATCGGTTGTCGGTAATAATAAACAAATAATTGTAGACTGTTTAATTCAATGCGATCGTGATTCGATACTTCAAGTGATACGTTCTCGGATTATTGATCGGGGAACGTCGAGCCAATATAAATGGTTATATTAACTGCTGTTATGTTAAACTGGCTCGTATATACTTGCCGCCAAACGTATTTTCGAGGAAATGAAGCAATAGCCTCGATTTACCATCCAACAATTGACGCGCAACAGGATGCTTAGAAATCTAAACGCGCAACAGTTTTGAGTGGTAGAGCCACGTTGTAGACAGTTTTGTTCACAGCATGAATGGATCTGATCGACCGGGTCGTTACCACTGTCTCACAGAAAACCGGCTTGCTGCTGCGTTTCGTACGGTGAGTGATAAATCCAGAGGCCCAAATCCCCCTCCGCTTCCCAATCCTTAATTATCCTTTTCCTTTAAGGTCCGCAACGCGCCCATGATTCTTCTGGTATTGTGGGCGTATATGGGCGGTGGATCACTCACTTCCATCAGGTGACCCACTTGCTCGTTTACCGGCCTATGCTATAAAAAAAAAACATTTTCAGTACGATCTAGTACGAGATTTTCGAGAGATGTTACGTCAATGTCAGCACAGAGCCGTACAGCGCTCCTAGCGGATTGTATTGGAAACGTATTAACTTCAAATAATCCTCGTTTACATACGATATGACGAGTCTTGAAAACCTCGCCCTAGGCGCGCAGATGATTTATTTTTGATTTATGAGTGGTAGAGCCACGCTGTAGGCAGTTTTGTCAACAATATGAATAGGTCGGCACGATCGGTAGCGTGTAGGTCATCTGATGGTAAGTAATCTCCACCGCCCATATATGCCCACTATACTAGAAGAATCATAGACACGTTACTGACCTTAAAGGGGAGGATAATTAAGGGATTGGGAAGGGCAGTGGGATTTGAGCCTCCGGATATCTCACTCACCGTACGAATCGCAGCAGCAAGCCGCTAATTTACGTCGGTTAAGTGTGAGATAGTGGTAACGACCTAGTCGAGCCAGCCCATACGTGCTGTAGATAAAATTATCTACAGCGTGGCTCTACCACTCAAATCGAATACTTTTTCCATCAAAATCGGTCCACACTTTACTGAGAAATCAATGTACATACATAAGCAAAAAACATATTGAATTGAGAACCTCCTTGTTTTTTAAAGACGGTTAACAACTTAATCCCAATCCAGTCGCAGACTGTGAAAAAATGTACGAATGCAAAACACGAATCGTGGGTTCAACAAACCGGTACTTACGGATTCGAAGCACAGACATGAAATTAACCGTGCATAATATTGAATTCTTCCCCTCTATAGCTGGATAATAAGCGACCGTTCCTAAAAAATCATTTTTATTACCAAAAACTGTTAAAAGTGGCAAATTATGTGAAAAACATTGACGGCAGATATATTTTTTACGATACTTACTGAACGAAATAAAGACTGCAGGCAACATTAAGTACCATAGACCATAAAGAAAAATTAAAGAGCGTTACAATATTATTTATAATATTATTTACAATATTATTTAATATTATGTACAAAAATTATAAATATTTCGATGAACTGAATTCTCTATAACAAAAACGTTGTAGAAAATTTATATCACCGTTTTGATTTTATTAACATAAAATAATATGTAATCAAATTACAATTATACAAATAGCATTATCAATTCGTCATTATTAAATTAATATAAATAATATTAAAGCCTTTTAAAATAAAAAGTACTGTACATATTAATATTAATAACCATTATGATTATTGATATTATCAATTAAAAATATAAATCTATACTAATATTATAAAGCTGTAGAGTTTGATTGTTTGTTTGTTTGTTTGTTTGAACGCGCTAATCTCAGGAACTACTGGTTCGAATTGAAAAATTCTTTTTGTATTGGATAGTCCATTTATCGAGGAAGGCTTTAGGCTATATAACATTACGCTGCGATCATTAGGAGCGAAGCATCAGTGAAAAATGTTGCAAATTCGGGGAAAACTATTTATATTTGAAGGCTTCCGTTTCTATGGTAATCAAATTGTTGCTATGGTAATCAAATTGTTTGATTCCAAAGCTTTATCAACATAATATTATTATTTATCCAAATAAATGTATTGTTGATTAAGAGTATTTAATTGTAAACAATAATTTATAAAGAAGAAATATTTGTATTTTTGTATGTAACGAATTAACTTAAAAACTACTGGACCGATTTGAAAAATTCTTACACCATTAGAATCCTACATTATACCTGATAAACATAGGCTACTTTTTATGCCGGAAAAAGCAGATCACGCGTGCGGAGGCGCGAGGAAAAGCTAGTTATTTAATAAAAACGATAATTATAATTGTCATTGACATTTAACAATAGGAATATTTGCGGAATACCTAAGGCTATGCGATACGTCAATAACATCATAAAAAATGGTAGAATATTATGTTGAATTAATAAAAAAATCCTGTAGAATGTGGATAATTTTATGAATCAAGTTTTATTACAAATACTCTATACATTACGTAAGCGCAGATCTCCCGCGCTATGTGGAAATAATAATAATTTATAGAAGAATCTCTAAATTGAAAAACTTGTTTTGATTATTTACACAGCAAAAGAGATTTGGAACATTGCTGGTGATTATGAAATATTTGCGAAAAGGTTAACTTTTACGTTTTTGTTTTTTCTTTATTATTTAATTGAATGACAAGACGAGTAAGGCGCGCGTTTGAATGGTAAGCGCCACGCCTGCCCATAAACAAAAGCGCGGTGATGAGCGCAGTTCAGTGCCATGCAGTGCTTGGTAATTCAAAGTTCTGTGTGGTGTTGCTTCTGTTTAAAAAATGATACATTTTATTTCAGTCCTTACTTTCTTTTATTTACTTTTACCAGCGTGTCATATTGCTGTCTGTTCTTTTTTTTACATGCCAGTGAGAAATGTTGTAAACATTTAATATTAAAACCATGTGTTACCATTTAAAAGTGTGACACCGCATTACATTAATGATTATTTTTATTTCCAGGTAATGGACAATTCCTATAAACGAAACGAAGATTAATAGGCAAGTAACAGTATGAACTACTGTATAAATTAATTATAATTTAATCTCTTTATACCAACTTTTCTTTTTTTTTCTTCTAACGCAGGCAGGCATTACCCTGTGGTCAACATGGCCATGCCATATGAATGCTTCTTCCCTCTTCGGAGAGGGATGAAGCAAATAATGGGGCCTGCGCAGGACAGGCGGATGACCTATGCAGGCACAGGGATACAAGGATGTACCCATATAGCCGCCCCAACTAACTATCGAGTAATGTCGCAAGCCCCTCGGTAGAACCGGATATACACTGGCTGATCCTAGACACGATCCATACAAGGAGTGTGGGTCACTATGGCAAGTTTTAATACTATGTTTACGGTGGTCGCTATCCGGGTAGATATGAATATACCACCAGGTAAAAATAGTTGTTGATTAGTCTCTTCTATTCTAGATCGAATTGTTAGTAGCCAACCAAGTGTCAAAGTGTTCAAGCCGCACGAAGGCCTCCGACTTGGCTTAACGACTGTTGCCAGATGATAACAGTGCCCTCCGAAGCACGAAGCCTCTAAACGGTCACTCATCCATAGACAAACCGCGCCAAGGTTTTTCCGGTTACTAACTGTCTATGATCGTCTCGCCTTGTTAGTTATACAATAGCAAAATATAAACTGTTATACATTATTTTACACAATTTATCTTTGCTAATGTAGTTATTTCATTATATCATAGTGTTAATCTACAATAATACTAAATATATGTATAATATTATATCCATTCAATTTATTATTCCATGTGAAACGAAAAAGTGTGTCTCTACTTGTGACATTTCGCCGCACCAAAAAGAGTGGCTGACAAAGACGCGTGACACATTTAAGTATAAACGGTTGTTAAATGTTGCGACCTATTATCACGAAGCCATCCTCTTTGAGACACCGTAAACTTTGCCGTTATGTGTAATTTAAGGTTTTTTTTGTTTTAATGCAAAATGACACAGTGCATGTTACGACACCCGTCCACACTAACGTAGGGAGTACGCGTGACAGCCACGCCTCTCGGTGCGGCGAAATGTCACGAAAATGTGGACACACCATGAGACTAATTACAACACTAGAAATGGCGGAATATAGGTGAAATTAATATGGTATCTCTTAAGATTAGGTGACCTGAAAATAAAGAACTAAATTATGTCAACGAGATATGGTGTGTGTTTCTTGATAACAATTAAGACATTTCTACTAAATGCAAGTACAACATGGGAGTTGATAATGTAATATTAATCACATGACAATCTCTGTAAACCATAGCGAACATTAAGTATACTTACGAAAAGGGCTGCTTTTTGAAGTGATAACTTCTTATGGGAGGGTGAACCGAAACGTTCCGTAACGCGAGCGGTCCATTGACCAGCCAGCGTTAGCCGACCTCTCTGGAACATTGATAATTTCTAAGTACCAGGTGGAGTCACACAGTGACCAGTCGGCTTGGACTGACTGACTGTGTCGACACGACTTCGACACGACTTCGACACGACTTCGACACGACTTCGACACGACTTTGATACGACTTTGACACTACTTTGACACGACTTTGACACGACTTTGACACGACTTTGACACGACTCTGACACGACTTTGACACGACTTTGACACGACTTTGACCGGACGCATACGGTAGCAGTAGGCAGGCTCCTCCGCTCTCACTTTAACCCACATTAGTTTATTATCTATATTTATGGCTTCACACTATAATGCATTTCGCCAATGACAAGTATTTAACAAATCGAGACATAGAAACATTGGTGTCACCGATTTCAAAATATTATCGGAATGTTGGTGTCAATTTCCAGTAAAATGCTTCTTTGACAATTTTCTCTAAACAAAGTAGAGCAACAGACAACAAACAACAACGACAACAACAAAGTAGAAGTGATCTGCAAATGCAGATAATTCATTGTTTCTAAACACTGTTCAACACCGTTAATATTTATTACACAAAATATCCACATTAACAGCAAATACAAATAAACTAGTGTGAGGATTAATCAAAATAAGAGACCGACAGCACTGTCAGTATTCCCGCCAAAATCTCCTGCACTAAATTTATAAGCTGCAAAAGCAGATACAAAATAAAAAAGTATAATCTTTCAAATTTGAAAACCGAACAGGCGACTTGGCTGCTGTGCATTGGTTCCAATATTCCGAACTTGCACAACCGTATTAATGTATGATAATAATTATATATGATTGTTTGTGTATTTCGAATACTCACCAAATTCCGTAACGTACAAATGTTAAACCTATCAATTAAGCGTAAAATAAGTCTGCCCTTGATGGTCTAATGATGATAAAAGGGATATAGCGCGAAGGATTCTCTACACATATAACATTTTATCTCGCCGTAAGTGGGCCAGTCCTAGTCACGAACGCTACGTGACTGCGGTAACTTAGTTAGTTATTTAGCAAATTGCTGTGTTAAACGTTTGTTGAAACTTGTTGTTTACTGTCAAAGCAAAACGATTTATATTTATTAAACACTAGCTTTTGCTCGCGGCTCCGCCCACGTGATCAAATAAACAAACAAACAATCAAACTCTACAGCTTTATAATATTAGTATAGATTTGATTTTGATTTGACAACGGAAGCCTTCAAATAATATTATTTTGGTAGCTTAGCAACGGAAGCCTTCAAATATGAATAATTTTCCCCGTTTTTGCAACATTTTTCACTGATGCTTCGCTTCTAATGGTCGCAGCGTAATGTTATATATCCTAAAGCCTTCCTCGATAAATGGACTATCCCACACAAAAAGAATTTTTCAATTCGAACCAGTAATTCCTGAGATTAGCGCGTTCAAACAAACAAACAAACAAACAAACAATCAAACTCTACAGCTTTATTATTAGTATAGATTATAGTGATACAAAGCTGTGAAAAATTTTATGAATATTTTCTGTAGTTGCTGGCAATCTATAAAAAAATATATTAATAACATTTCCAGCCCTACTTTAACCACGTTCCACTGCTGGGCACGGTAATCCTCTACTGTATGAGAGGGGTTGGGCCTTAGTCCGCCACGCACATACCTTCGAAATGCTTATGAAGATCTCAGGTATGCAGGTTTCCTCGCGATGTTTCCTTCACCGTTAAAGCAAGCTATAATTAACAATGAATTCACACTTAAAAAAGTCTGAGGTGCATGCTCTGGGGGCTGATTTCGAACCTGCGCTTTCCTTATTTTCTTAGTCTGTTCCTTGTATGTACTACTAATATGTATTACGAGTCTCGGTCCCGGTCGAGCCGGCCCATTCGTGCTGTAGACAAAACTGTCTACAGCGTGGCTCCACCACTCGAGAATATGATATAAAAAATAAGTATACAAATATAGTAAGGGTGATTCGAATGGTCTTAATCGCAAACGGCTATTTCTTCCAGACAACCTTAATACATTATGGTTGTTACTTTATCAAACTTTTGAAGCAGAAGACATACAAATAATATCTTCGCGAACGTTTTTGTCGAACACAAATTTGATATTCGTTAGTGACAAGCATATCCAAATGTTGCATGATAGGTATGTAAATAATTTCGAAGGTGAAAGGTGAAGGGAAAAGTAGCTTCATTCATACAATGAACGAGTGAGTGAATGAATAATATAACGTCAATAGATCAAGCCGCTCTTTATACGTTTGATTAGCATGCAATCGTCATTTCGTTCCGATGGATTGTGGATTAAGAAATGCATGTTAATTCTCAGATCGGTCGAGTGCTCTTGCCACTTGCAATATTCACTTTCACTTGATTATATTTGTTTGCCCTAATTCTCTACACTGGATCCATTATTCAATGACATATCTCATAGAATTCATAGATCAATACAAAATTTTTAAACCGTTTCAAGGTCGGGTTCTGAATGGTATGGTAGGGTGCTACCATCGTGTATATACCACGGAACACGGCATGAAATGGCAAATGGATCACCTGATGGTAAATGATCTCCACCAACCATGTACACCCACAATACTAGAAGAATCATAGGCGCGTTACTGATCTTAAAGCGAAGAGATAATTAAGTAATTGGGAAGGGTAGGGGATTTGGGCCTCCGGATATCTCACTCATCATACGAAATGCAGCAGCAAGCCGCTACTTTACGTCGGTTTTCCGTGAGACAGCGACAACGAGCCGATCGAGCCGGCCCATTCATGCTGTAAACAAAACTATCTACAGCGTGGCTCTACCACTCATAAATGCCGAAACATCTAAAAATCTCAAACAATGCCAAGTTCTAATTCCAAATGTAGGTGAGTGATTAGTCACTGATAACACTATCACATGTGCTACTAGATACGAAGATAACGTGTCCACTAGTTATGCAGTATGAAGGAAGTTTTCATGTAATGGACCATGGGATTTGCCTGTGATGATAATATTAATCTTATATTTGGATATGTCACTAATGTTTTGAGCATGCGATATTTGCTTAATGATATGAAAACTTCGCTGAATAGGGTGGTTGACTTGATATTTTTATTAATTTAATCAATAAACTACGTTACCCTAAACCTATTAAACCTATTGCAAAAATATTTATTTTAAAATAGTATTTTGAACTGCGCTCATCACCCCGAGACATAAGATGTTAATTCTCATAATGCCCAGTAATTTCACTGGCTTCGATGTCCTTCAAACCGAAACACAACAGTGCTTACACACTGTTGCTTGGCGGCAGAAATAGACAAAGCGGTGGGCCAACCAACCCAGACGGCCTCTCGCATACGAGGGGCCACCTACAAAAAACCAAACTGTTTTTACTTGAGTTTTCATTTATGAATACCTAAAAGGTATTCAAATATAATCGACCGTGGGGACTCGAACACGTGACCTTGCGATCTAGACTCACGATAACATCTAATGTAAATACATGTTAACAAATTACATAAACATAGAAATATTTTTGATTCTTTGCCGGTACGCCTACGTAATATTGCAAACAACTCTTTTTAGTGACTACACTGGAACTAATTATACATAGTGCAGCCAGTTCAAATATTATGTCGGCCGAAAAGAGACATTGGGTCCGTCGATGTTCGGCGGGATTATTCGGGCCTGAAGTTATACGCAACAGTTACACACATAGTCCTGACGTCCTGACCCCACAGTAAGATACGAGTCTTGTGTCGTGGGTATCAGGAACTACGGGAGACTTTCGGATTCACAACATCCATACCCCGAAACAAATATTTGATCACACAAACATTTGTCTCGGTGCGGAGATCAAAACCACGGTCTCTCGTTTCGTAGTCGGCTACTCGCCCGCTGCACCACAGAGGCTACGGGCAAAGAAAACGTATGCAAATTTGTCCATTCGTTTAGGCTAGGTGTAACACACCCACACACAAGTACAAACAGAAAAGTAGGCAATTCTCATAACACGTCACTTTTAAGCGGGCTTTAATAAGTGAATAACAATTCACTAATAATAAAGAATTGATTTAACATTACAATACACAAGCTCATGCCTTTATCCCCGAAGCAGTAGTTAGAGTTGCAACTAGTGCTGCAGGCACGCTTCGCCGAGTTTGTTTCATCCCATGTCATATTGGCCGAGCTGAATATTGAATCCAGGTCCTTACGATTCTCAGCCTTAGTACGCTGCTACGAGACCAATGAAGCAATCGAAGAATTGTTTTAGATAAAGCTAATTCGGCTATCCACAATACACTTAATATACAGGGTTAATTTTAAAACACCAGCAACCTCGCAGGACCAGATAGCTGACCCCATACGGAACAACTTTTGTTCTGCGAGTTTGGATATAACTCAATATATTTAAAAAAAATGATTTTACAAGTTTTTGTTGTGTCGTGTTTTTCTTCGTAGACTGCGGCGCGGCGCGGCGTGCGCGCGCGACTCAAAGGCGCCGCTCAGCTGCTCGAGCGTTGACCTTCAAAGGCGCTAGCCCGGTTCCCCACGCTTGGCGTGTTTGCTTACGTAATCTGCGATGAGCGTAGGTAACATTCAAGACGGAAATTAAATGAATACTTATTTTTGTATGAAAATAAAATCTAACAAATTATCAAAAGTAGTAGCTTATAACCTTAGGTATCTACCCCTGCGAGGATGCTGGTGTTTTAAAAATAACCCTGTATAGATGCAACTAACACCAAGTAAAAATTGAGATATTAATTTTATTTTGCTGAATTCATCAACTGAAATCAATAACTAAAGTTCTTTTTCGCATAATCGTACATGGGAAATGTTCCAATTATGTTTTTTTTTTTATAAAATACTGAATTTAACCTACTTAAATCTAAAGAATTTAGCAAAATAACATCAATATCTCAATCTTTATTTGTTGTGGACTGAAATATTATTGCGTATTTGCATCCATAGATTTTTTACGTTTACGCGAATGTTACACATTGAAATAAAACTAATTTAAACGGATTTTATCGCGGTTTTTTATTTCAATTTTGGTCCAGACGTTTGGAAGACTTTTCAGCCTACCTTCAATGTAACAATGTAACATTAAATATGTTGGGACATCCTACACCTCAGTCGACCCCATGACCACGAAGGCTTTATTTCAACGTTTAACGATGAATTGATTTATCAATTATGATAACATTTTAACAATACCTAGCAAAGCCACAGTAACGTCATCTGTTGAAATCCGATTTCAGAATCTTGAATCCGGTCGACAAAGGTTGTTATGGCTATGCTAGCAATCCTACTCTATACTCTATGGTCAGGTGGCATAATGTTGGCAGCACTGTGCGGAAACAATATGAATGTTGAATAACTTGGTTTATGCAAAAAGGCTATTATTCCGCTTGATGTGAATTTCGCATTAAAGCTGTGTTTATTTAATCTGTTAACCTATTTCGATGGTTTTAGTTTTTAATAGATTTAGGCATATTGCAAGTAGCCGGCACAGCTTCAAATCAACAGTTTAATTGCATTTTAACAGGACAGCACTACGCTTACCATCAGTAGTGCAGTCACTTTGCCGTGTTCGTATTAAAACACAGTTATTATTTCGAACAGACTAACATTTATTCTATAAAAGTATCAGAGGTAAATCAAAGTTGCATATTCCATACACTAGATGGCGCTACAATACACTTATTATTTTGTTACCAAATTATAATACCACCACTTAACAAAATAATCTAAAAACACACCAACAAAGTTTACAATAGGTAAGTATTACAATAATATAAAAATCAACACAACTCTACTAAACCTATTTTCTTCATGAAATTATAATGTTTAATTTTACACAAACTTTTTGTAAACATATCAGCTGGCATGTCTGATGTTTTTAAATACTCAATTTTTACCAAATCATTTGCAACTGCCTCTCTAATAAAATGATATCTTACATCAATATGTTTACTTCTTTTATGATACATACAATTTTCTGAAAGCTTTTTTGCACTTTGATTATCATTACATAATACAACTGGCAGTTTTTTTCTATTTATAAGTTCACATAATAAGTTTTTTAAGAAAATTGCCTCTTTACTGGCCTCACAGACAGCCATATATTCGGCCTCTGTGCTCGATAATGCAACTGTTTGTTGCTTTCTACTTTCATGTGATACAACACACCCAGAAAATATAAAACAATATCCTGTATAGGATCTCCTATCTATAGCATCGGAGGCCCAATCAGCATCAACAAAACCAAGTATATCTGAATCATTTTTTACATACATTAATCCATACAATTTTGTAGAACTTAAGTATTTGAGAACTCGTTTTGCATGCTTCCAATGTGTTTCATTATTACAGTTATTAAATTGGCTCAAATAACTTATACAATAAGATATGTCTGGCCTGGTTAAGACTGATAGATACATTAAACTACCAATCAGCTGTTGATATAGACAGTTTGACATTTCATTTTTACTCTTTTCTAGTTTTAAATTAACTTCCATAGGAGTATCTATATTTTTACAATTTTCTAATTTAAATTTATTCAACAACTTTTCAATAAAATCTTTTTGATCAATACATATTTTATTTTCATTTATTTTTACATTCATACCTAAACATTTTCTCAGCTGTCCTAAATCTTTCAATTTAAATCTGACATTTAAATGTTTTTTCAGATGATCTACTTCCTCTTTACAATTAGAAAATATGAAAAAATCATCAACAAATAATGCAATATAGGTTTTATACTTTTCTGATGATTTAACAAACAAACATGGCTCATATAAAGATTTTATATAATTCAACTGCTGTAAACAATCATCTACTTCTTTATACCATTGCCTTGCTGATTGTTTAAGACCATAAATTGCCCTATTTAATTTTAAAACTTTATTTTTATTATCTTTACATATGAGATTCTGTGGCAATTCCATGTATACAATTTCTTCAAGACGTCCATTTAGAAAAGCTGTGGTGACATCTAAATGAGTTATATTGAGATTTGAACGCACACTAATAGCAAACAACAATTTCAACGTTGAGTATTTCAGAACTGGTGAAAAGGTCTCTTTATAGTCAATTCCTTCACGTTGCGTGAAACCCTTAGCAACCAGCCTTGCCCTATACCTCACTGTGTTATCACTATTTAACTTTTTTCTAAAAACCCATTTACACTGAACCACTTTTCCTTCACTTGGTCTATCTACCACATCCCATGCTTCATTGTCACTGAATGACTGCAACTCTTCCTTCATAGCACTGCACCATTCTTCTTTTTCTGGACCGCTCATCACTTCTTCATAAGTAAGACTGTCATCATGCATATCCATACTTTCTGTAACACATACATTACTGTACCCATACCTAACTGGTGGCCTTCTTTCACGTTGAATCCTTTCTTCTGAGCTGGATCTTTCAGATTCAAATGTATCCTCATTTGACTGAATGTCACAGAATTCTTCTGAAGTAGAAGAATCTAAGGTATTATCTGGCATGTATGTGATATCTGTTGGATCAACAATGTTCTCCGAACTTGCAGTAGAACTGTTAGCTTCATCTTTTTCAATCTGGCTATCATCTCCTTCTTTCTTCTCTTCCACTAAGGCTTTTACAGTATTAGCTTCTCTACTACACTCCATTATGATGACATCTCTGCTAGTCGTTATCTTTTTGGTCTTCGGGTTATATACGCGATAACCCTTGGTGTTTTCTGCAAAACCGAGAAGTATATATTGTTCTGCCTTCTTATCCCATTTTGTTCTATTTATTTTGGGTATGTGAACCATGGCAGGGCTTCCAAATACTCTGATATGCTCAAGATTTGGTTTTCTTCCACTCCATAGCTCATAAGGAGTTTTCTGAAGACCAGAGGCTAATGTTCTGTTTCGCAAATACACTGCAGTGTTGACTGCCTCTGCCCAGAATTTCTTTTCCATCTTAGCATCAAATAGAAGACATCTAGCCCTTTCTACAACGGTCCTATTAAGCCTCTCACATAAGCCGTTTTGCTCTGGTGTGTGAGGATTCGTTTTTTGATGCACTATACCTTCTTTATTCAAAAAACTTTCAAATTCTGTGGAACAAAACTCCCCACCGTTGTCTGTTCTTAATATCTTAATGCTCTTTTCTGTTTGTTTTTCAACTAGAGCTTTGTAAATCTTAAAATATTTCAGAGCTTCATTTTTTGCTTTAAGAAAATATACAAAGGCCATTCTGCTGTAGTCGTCTACAAAAAGGAGAAAATACCTTGACTTTCCTTCTGAGATAGTCTCCATTGGGCCGCAAACATCCGCATGCACCACCTCTAACACACTTTCACATCTGGAACCTCTGTGTGTAAATGGCAATCTCATTAACTTCCCTTCACAACATGTGACACACTGGGACTTGTCAATTTCAGCCTTTTCTGGGAAAGACACCCCCTCCACAGCGCCGTTTTTCATATTGTTCAGGTCCTTACTGTTAATATGGCCTAACCGTCTATGCCATAACAAACTTGTTGCTGTTTCTGCTTTACATGCCAACAGACAATCCTGTTTTGTGTCTAATCTGTACACTCCATTCATGAGACGGGCTTTTGCAACAACAACTTTGTTGTGATTCAAAATTTTGCAAATATCTCCTTGGAAAATAACTTGATTTCCATTTCTTATAAGTTCACTCACTGATAAGAGATTAGTCGTGAGGTTAGGAATGCACAAGACGTTCTTAACAGTAATATTGTACTCTGAGTCGTCCACCACCGTAGTTATCTGTGTATTTCCGGAGCATAATACCGGTACTGTCGTCTTATTAGCTACAACAATGCTTTTCATAGCTTGGTTATATGATACATCTTGTAAACGATTTACATCTGTAACCATATGCGCACTGGCACCTGAGTCAATGTACCAATCTGTGCTTTTGTAGCTCGAGTTCATGAAGAAAACGCTGAACACTGCACTTTCTTTCTCTTTATTGTATTTGCACTGGTTTTTGTAGTGGCCGATTTGTTTACATTGGTAACAACGAATTTGTTTGACAGATTTCGGAGATGGCGTCACCGACTTTGATGTTTCTGTAGTGTTTCTATATTTCTTATTGCGCTGCTGCCAACCTTTAGATAAAAATGCACTGTCATTTCCACTACTATCCACTTCAGAACTCATATCCAATAATTTCGACTTAATGACGTCGGTACTTATGGCCATGCCCGAATGTTCAATTGCCATTATCATTGGGGCAAACTTTTCAGGTAATCCTGCCAATAATAAGCACCCAACCCACTCGTCAGTAATCGTAAACCCTGTGCTTCCCAATTTTTGTGCGGTGTCCACAATCTGGGTTACGTAACTCGTCATTGATTCGCTATCTTCTAGCCGGATCGATATTAAATGCCTCAGCAAACTGATTTTTCTTTGGAAACCGGAGTCATCGAAAAGTATCTTCAGACGCTTCCACACATCCTGAGCAGTTTTCTCATCCTTGATATGGACATACAAGCTTGAATCAATCGTCATAATAAGTTTGGCCTTGGTCTTCTTATTCTCTGCGTCTGATGAGCTTGTATCCGGATCTTTCGTTATGTCCATGCCTTCGAGTAAGAGAAAATTCTCTGCGGCGAACGCCCACTCGTCGTAGTTCTCCCGACCCTTGAGTTTCGGTACATTTACCAAATAACTGCCGGCCATCTTGGTAGCTTAGATTAGCCGCGCCACACACAATCGACACGACTTTCAAAAATGTTCTAGTTCACTGTAGTTTTAAGTCCAAAATCGAATCAATGAACAACACGAGTGAGTTATTGTCCTTTTTACAACTTTATTTTCGGAAAATACACTAATTAACGCGTGATTAAGGGACTGGGCCCATAACCTATTAAAACACAGTTATTATTTCGAACAGACTAACATTTATTCTATAAAAGTATCAGAGGTAAATCAAAGTTGCATATTCCATACACTAGATGGCGCTACAATACACTTATTATTTTGTTACCAAATTATAATAGTTCGGATAAAAAAGAAGTAACAAGTGAAAATACAAAACGCATAAACACATTTCCACGGCGTGGTGTTACACGAAAAATCGATTGGCTTATCAACGTTTATCGAGTGGCAGGTTCAGTTACCTCGCATTGTCGATTTATTGCACGCTTTGAATAGAGGTTTTGCAAAAGTGAGGACAAAAAATTAAAATTGTTTAACTGAAAGACGAAAGGGTATCGTGTATTAAATGGTAAGATCATGGCTGTCTACAGATGCATAATACGCACAATAGTATAAGAATTATTAAAACAGAGAAGAAAGCAAAAGCAGAACCACGCTGTAGACAATTTTGTCTACACTTGAATGGGCCAGCTCGACCTGGTTGTTGCTACTATCTAGGCTACTGACGTAAAGTAACAGCTTGTTGATGCTTTTCCTGAGTGATGATGAAGTTTCTAGAGGCCCAATCCCCTATTCTAGATTCTTTCTGATGTTTTGCGCATTCATAGATGTTGGCAATAACTTACCTACTTGCTCAGGTGCCGACCTTTGCTATAAATAAAATATTGATCTAAGGGTTGCAGGTTATCGTGACTATTATATAATAATATCTGTAGGAACAATTTTATCTTCTGGCGCTAATAAAAACGTAAAGTAAATTCAAACAACATTGGATAACAATAAATTGCTCCGTAGCGGCATAAAAACACAACTTTCGTTCTTACATCAATTAGCAATTAATCGATGTGAATACGCAAATGCCCTTCAGAAAAATTGAGCGTAACCAATCTTAGCACCGCCACGAAAAGCGACTGCTTTCTTCATTAAAATTATGGCCGAGAAAGTACCTATGCGTACATATATCATTGCTATAACATTAAAAACGATGCTGGATGAGATCGTAAAAACTCGATCAGAAGCTATAATCATTAATAAAGATGTATTCGATTTTATTGCCAGTACTAGGGAAAGTTCGATAGGGCTTGATAAGATACATTTACTAGTTACATGCTCGTGTCTTACGAGAGAGTTGACGACAAAAGTATGTATTCACTAAAGGTTAAAATATAATAGATAAGTGATCTTCAAAAAGTACCAGTCATAATAATGTCTACAGATATATGCAGAGTGCAGACTTACACCGACACAACATTTTCGACGATAAATGACATTCAGAGCCGACACGTGTCTTTTCTTATATATAGCGTAGGCCGGCAAATGAGAGCTAGGTTTGATGGTAAGTGATCTCCACCGCAATACAATAATGAACGCAATACCAAAGGAATCATGATCACGTTGCCAATTTTATAGGAAAAGGATTATTAATTTGGGTCTCCGGATATCTCAATCATCGTACAAAACGGAGCAGCAAGCTGTTACTTTACGTCGGTTTTCTATGAGACAATGGCAACAACCCGGTGGAGCCGGCCTTTTCATTCTGCAGACAAAACTGTCTACAATGTGGTTATAACACTCAAAATGGTCTCATTCAGGTATTGGTACGTGTCTGTAGATATAAACGGAACATTTACCAACGTTGATAAATTTAAAAAAAATAGAGAGAGTCGTCGCCTATAATTATTTTCACGAAACAAAAATGTCTTTAATGTTCCATTAATTAAAATTTCATATTAACAATTATAAATTATATTGTGCTGCAATAATCCAATATTCATTAGAGTAAAGCCCTAAGGACACCCAATCCAGCTGAATACACATAATATATATACACAATCTTGCACAATAACTATCGTGACACGCGAACATTTGCTTAAGCTAATTAGTTTCGAAATGGCCAATAAACGCGCATTTCTTACCAATTTACAGTTGTTGCATGAAAACTTCGAATATCCGCAAGAGTGAAAGGCAATTAAGCATTCTGATCCGAACCAGGTGGACGCAGACCCTTTAAATAGTCAGCCGCAAAATGTACACACGGTTGAGAATTGCGTTTTTGTATGCACATGGATTACCGGCGCCTTGCTTCTTGAAGCAAAGTACATTGCTGAACTGGGACCTGATTTTAGACTACAATGGACCTATGTTGTCTAGGAGATGAATAGAAAAGTTTTCTAGAAAACCATCATCTATCTCTTAGATTCTAAGAGATAGAAAAACCTGACTGAAACTGATTATACCTATAATATATATATATTTTATATAACTACATATGGGAAAACTATAATACCGATTAATAATCATAATCAACTGTGTTTTGTTAACGTTATTAAAAATATAGCGCCAAGGTCGCCGCTATTTTTCTAGTTATACTTATCTTCTACTTATCGTATATTTATTAATTAAAGGGTTAGCAAAGTTCCATAAGGGTTATGACCCGTGGTTTTTAAATTACTTCAAGAAGACTTCCTGCTTAGATATTTCAGAGTTTATATACAAATAATATAATCATAATAAATATTATGATTATATTATTTGTGTTGGCTCAATGGCTCAAATCTTCTTTTATGTTAGAAGCCCAACGGTTATCACGTTAATTTATTTTAGTGGATACATTCCAGCTGGCCAAATTACGGGCCCTCGTTGTTAATTTATAAAAATAAGTACACGTGAATGCTAAAGACCGAAGGACGCAGACGACGGACGAAGACGCAGCTAACTCGTGAACAATTCCCATAGAGCTAGATTTTACCAGTAATTAATTAATTACTAATAAGCAGTACATAGCATCATGTACACAAATAGGCTGCATCTCTTCCATGGCTCTTCTCCAGCACCATAAGCAGTATTTTTTATCCTACCACAGCAAAGTGATTATACCGAACCTGATGTTGAGTATTGCTCAGTGCAATTATAATGTTGACTGTCAAAAGACATTGCGTCCCCTAGACGGTCAGTAGAATTATGACTGTCATAACTGGATATACACTGGCTGACCCCGGATCATTACTTACCTACCTGAACAAACCCAAATAGCGAGTTTATAACCATGTGCACGGAAGTCGCTATCCAGTCGGATACAAAAGGATTAAGCATCCTTCCACCAGCAATTTTCGTATTAATAATATCCATACTTCATAAGGTGATTGACGCAAATTATATTGCCGTATACATTTAAATGAAAATAATTAAATAGATACAGATATTTAAAAAAAGATAATATATATCAAGTGACATCATAACCCACATTTTACTTTCGTAATACGTAATATTTATCTAATCATGAGTACACCTAGTGTAATTCACAATGATAACGGAAAAATAAACACCTTATTGTGTTTTAATTTATACTCTTCTTTCAGTATTTGTCTAAGTCTTAACATGTTCCATTCCACAGCTAAGATTGTTATCGCGTGTAATTGGTTATTTACCGATGCGATATTATTCAATTACCAATATTTACCAATAGATATTAGTGGTTTATCAATCGACCACTTAAAACGTTTAAGGCATTAACCTACATTAGCACCTCAAATTGAATAGATTATAACAAGATTAAAAAGAAAAAGCAGTACACTTTTTACTTTTATGATAACGCTACTTATAGTTTTAGGCATAAACTTAGTTTAGGCCTTTTAGTACAGTATTCGAAATACTTTTTATGAGTGGTAGAGCCACGGAGACAGTTAAGAGAGTTTAGATTTTTTGTCAATTTTGTCTACAGCATGAATGGGCCGGCTCGACCGGGTCGTTACCACTCTCTCAGAAAACCGACGTAAAGTAGCGGCTTGCTGTTGCATTTTGTACGGTGAAAGAAATAACCGGAGGCCCAAATCTCCTCCCCTTCCCAACCCCTAATTTTCCCTTTCCTTTAAGGTTGGCAACGCGCCCATGATTCTTCTGGTATTGTGAGCGCACGGTGGAGATTACTTACCATCAGGTGACCCACTTGCTCGTTTGCCGGCCTATGCTATAAAAGAACTTAGATAAAACATTTTTTTATAAACGTCGCCGGCCCGTTCGTAACAAATGCACGTATGTTCTGCCGGTGCAACAAAGCCCCGTTGTGATATCAGCTGCATCTGTGAGCAGAGACACTGACTGGCCTATATCCGCGGGCCTTTCACCGAACCGTGTTCGTTGGCTTCCTCTGAATTGCATTTTATTTGAGTAATCCTTTTACGTATGTACACTTTATGGTATTTCATTATGTTTTATTCTTAACTTGTCAGCTTTGTAATCCTGGCCGTATGTGGGGTAGAAAGAATGACGTATTCTATTTTTGAAAGATAATTTTTAATACGTAATACTTTTAACGTGACGTCATAGGTCTAGAACTAGAATCATACACATGCATTAAGTTAGCTTTAAGTTAAAGCCTAGTATTAAGAACTGAGAAGTATTAAGGTTTAGAACAACACGCACACATAAATGAGTTAGGAATACAGAGCGTGCGCGTCTTCTTAATATATGCATAAACCATACCCGATATCTATCGTCTAGTAACTACTGAACCAATTCCAAAAAAACTTTCTATATATAAAAAAACTACACTATTTTAAGTAATATGGTACATATTCTACTGTCATTTGTGACCCCTAGATATCAATTATGAGTATTCCCCAGAATAATTAAGCCGATTCTTAAAATCTTTCACCACGTCTGGGCTAGCTAAGCTACACTAATCATGAGTAAAACAGGCTATATTCTATAATTTGTTACTATAGTGCCCCCAGATATCGATTTTGAAGCCAATCGGCATTAAAATTTTATGCTATTGAATATTTTAATCTATTCCATACTGATATTTTAAATTAATAAGTAAATCAAATCGCTTGTTTACACATTTTACTCTATAAATTATGAATAGCCACTTCACTTGTATTGCAATATAACTAGTTGTACAAGTAAACTGACAGGTCTTTAATCATTTAATTATAGTGCTCTTTTCAAAGGATTATCATATTTGCTAGCAATCACTTATGGCTTGCATGTTTAAATTATTGGCTTAAACTTGCTCACCTAATTATCACTGATACAGAAAACTGATTTGACTTTATCGAGGTAACTATTGTAAGGTCCAAATATATTGGCGACCGTAGAAAGATACTACGATCCTCGAAGGTCACCCAGTAACGCAGTAAATCATTAGGCATTATGACATTTAACAATTTAAGTCACGGCGTGATGAACGCAGTCCAGTGCCAAGCAGTGCTTTGTGATTCGAAGTTCTGTGTGGTGTCACTTCTGTTTATGGGCAGGCGTAGTGCTTACCAGGTGGTTACTTCAATCATGCTAAAAAAAATATATCCGTTACATATAGCAGGCATAGCTGCCGTACCTTAGGAATATCTTCGAAATCTTCTAAACTTTGTATGTATGTAGTATTACCTACCTACTATTACGCCGAATACCTGCATCATTATCGCATTGATAAATAATAATACTGTTATTTCCAAAACTGTACATCGGCTCCATGCCGTCTCCTACCAAATTATTACAAGTCGATAATAATATCAATAAAACGCTATCGTACGTAACTTCCTGGAATCGATACGAAAAGCTACGGCTCACTATCGATATTTCAAGAATCGAATATCTTAATCTTAATATTGAATTTTATCTATAAGCCCAGATACAACATCGAAGACTAATCCTATTAAGAAGATATCGGATTCTTTGGAAAATCGATTAAAATTCCGGCTTTTTTTTACCCGAGCACGGCAAAGTGACTGCACTACACCTGATGGTAACTGTAGTGCAGTCAAAAAACCAGCAACCACCGACAAACAGAGTTTATCGGCGGTCACCAGAGTCATGCCGGCCTGT
Organism: Amorpha juglandis; assembly: GCA_949126905.1. NCBI lineage: Eukaryota > Metazoa > Arthropoda > Insecta > Lepidoptera > Sphingidae > Amorpha > Amorpha juglandis. The sequence goes on from OX421365.1 coordinate 22,122,841, forward strand.
ATAAATGCTTCTTCCCTCTTTGGAGAGGAAAGAAGCAAATCGAGGGGCCTGCGACAGAACAGACGGATGACCGATGCAGGCACAGTAATACAAGAATGTATCACTATACCCGCCCCAAACTAACCGTCAAGTCATGTCGCAAGCCCCTCGGGAAAACCGGATATACACTGGCTGATCCTGGAACGCGATCCACACAAGGCGTGTAGATCACTATGGCAATGTAGATCACACCATGTGTACGGTGGTCGCTATCCGGGCGGATATGAATATCCTACCATCAGCGAAAAAAAGGCTTTGTTAATTGATCAGAAATTCAAGTTCAAGATAGAGAAAATTAAACACTAATTAGTTTTTTTTTGGAACAGTTTTCAAATGTCACTTAAAAATGCTTAATCGCTTATTGGTAATTGGGTAATTTTGTTTTCGTCTCATTTGTTTAGTGATTGCCAATGAGACGAAAACTGACGTGATCCAGGGTTCGAACCCCGTGTCAGGCAACATTGTGTAAGCAAGCACTGTTATGTTTCGGTTTGAAGGACATTGCAATCAGTGAAATTATTGGGTATTATGAGACTTAACATCTTATGTCTCGGGGTGACGAGCGCAGTTCAGTCCCATGCAGTGCTTTGTAATTCAAAGTTCTGTGTGGTGTTGCTTCTGTTTATGGGCAGGCGTGGCGCTTACCATTAGGCGAGCACCTTGCGCGTCTCATCATTCAATCAAATAAAAAAAAACATTCTAGATATAGCCGTAATACAATACCTGGAATGCATACCTTCAACCATCACTCGCCTAATATCGTATGACTGCATTTATTCGCAATACATTTAAATCAGTGGTGATGGATAAAAGATTTGAGAACGCATTCAATAATAAAATATTACATGTTCGACTTTCAGCAAGTTCGATATAATGGTTCGGAAATTCATTCGTTTAAATCGACGTGGACCAAAATAAGCGAAATGAATATTGACATATTGCGTAATCGACTTTGAGCGGACAAGATCGTTTTAAAAAGAAAGAGGGTTTCAAAATACGCGCGAAAATAAATTATGAAAAGTTGCTTATTTGACTTTGAGCCAGTTCGATTTATATCGATTGTAAAAATACGCGAAAAAATTATGACGGATTGCACATTCGACTTTGAGCGAAATCTAATTATATTAAGGTGGACGGAAATATGCGAAATAAATTATGATTAAATTTATATTCGATTTTGAATGAGTTTAATCTACTTTGAAGTGGACCAAAATATGTAGAATGGATAATGTCAAATTGCATCTTCAACTGTGACCAATAAAAATATTTTGCTTTCTTCTTCTTCCACCAATGGGCATTTTATGTGCATTAATAACTGAAACAAGAAAATGTAGACGTTCATTAGCCACAATATTATGCGGTGGTGGGCCTTTTTAACTTGTTTATAATTGGAGTATAACAAATTTAAGGATAATTTTCAACCATTAGAAACATTAATAAGAAAAACCTTCGTTCAAACGTGACGATCTCATCATTAACCAATAAAACACGATTTCATTAAAAGTATATTTTGTTTATCCAACCTATTTCATAAGACGAACTCGGAACACTGCCCAATTACATATGGCTCGCGAATCCGTGCGAATAACTATTAATTCCTATCATAAAAACCTAAGAATTCTGAACCTACAGCGAGAGTCAAGGACACGGGAGCTAAATCAGTCGTTACCAGGCGCTTAAAATATTTCCAACGGCATACAACGTTGCAACACGCTAATAATTCAATGAGCGCACGAGTATTTATTTTTAAACTTGCGTCATTCTTGCATAATGGTATCCCGGTGAAAAAATATTTGCAGCTATATTTCAACGTAAACTTTCTATTGGAATTTGCTGTTGCATTAACTGATTAAATAAATATCCAATCGTAGGAGATATAAAATAGACAATTAAAGAGTAGAACCATAGCTACGTATAAACAGGTCTGTAATTCTAAGCCGCGAATTTGAATTTCGAAGTTCTTTTTTTCATTAGCTGATAAATATATTACAGTCGCTTAATGCCAGTATAAAACACTTTGTTAATTTTGTTTTTATTTTTTACTGGCATTGTTCTCACGGAATGTCATACGACGCTCTACATCGCGTGTTCCTTTGAAGTGTCTACGACAAACACGCGCGGACGACATTTTACCTTGTCCCTGTCCGAAACTCGTGTTTATGTGAAATACTTCCGCAAATATTTCCTTTTGAAACTAAACCGCTGGTGGGAGGATACTTGTATCCGACCGGATAGCGACCACCGTACACTGGTGCTAAAACCTGCCATAGTGGCCCACCTTGTGTGGGTCGCGTTCCAGGGTCAGCCAGTGTATATCCGGTTCTCCCCAGGGGGCTTACCCCCTGATCCTAACCCTTTTCCCATCCCTTTTTCCTTCCCCTCCCCCTTGGCCCTTTGGCAGGCCAGCATGATCTTGCCAACCTACGATGGACACATTGTTTGTCGTTGGTCGACATTATTCTTGGATTGCGCTACACTTACCATCAGGTGTAGCGTAGTCACTTTGCCGAGCCAGGATATAAAAAAAAAAAACTCCGCTAACAAAGTATATCGGATCAATCTTTTGCAATTCCTCATGGCCTTAAGCTTATATTAAGGTTTTAATCTACGAGCGCTTACAATGATTTAAAAGCGCTAGGTATATATTTTGTTAGCCATTATTGATACCATAGATTTATGACGGATCATTCTTGACACATACTTTGATTTTTTTTTATCCTGTCTCGGTAAAATGATTACGCTACACCTAAGTAAGTAGGAAAGTGTAGCGCACAAGAATATTGTCGACCAACGACAGACGACAGTCTATCGTAAGTCAGCAAGATCCTGCCGGCCTGCCTAATTGTTCTTCACACTCCGTTTAAAGGGCCCCATATTATAGGAAGGAACACGTGTGCCGACAAACTATTTCACAGCTTAATGATCAGCTAGAAGGACGATTTTGCGAACTTTTTAGTTCGAGCCGCGATGGAGGAGACCACGAAGCTGTGGTAACGCAAGCCAGCACGCGTGGTTCTGTTAAGGAAAGGTGAGAATAATAAGGTCAAACAATTCTTCAGAGCATTCACCGTGAGACAGAAGACGCAAAGCAATGTCCCTACGCAGTTGCAGCGGCTCTAAGGCTGCGGACTCGAAGTCAGCGGCGCGGCGCGGGCGCGAGGAGCGGCGTACGAGCGGTGCGCGCCAGTCGAGGGATGCCCGCGCGTCTGCATTGACGTAGTGTTGTGTATTTTTAAAAATGCCCGCCGACGTGGTGGAGCAAATTATTTCAATGATTATTTATATGGAACATCATATTCACATCAATTTCGTTCGCGAACAGACACTAATTTCTCATAGTACAACACTACGCCGCTCTAGCGCCGCGCGATCTGCCCGCTGGCTTCGAGACCGGGTCTCCGCCGTTACCGCGTCGCCGCCGCCGCCGCCCCGCACCCGCTGACTTCGAGTCCGCAGCCTAAGTTGTTTGTAATGACTGCATCATTCACAATGTGGACAGCTCGACATATAACATTGTTAGAAATAATTCAAAGTATGTCATTGAAATCGCGAATTGTTTTCAGCTTCAAGACTCAATTTCAACATATTTAAAAAAACATATTCGTCATCAATTCATACAACGAAAATACCTTGACATGATGCTACCGCCTATAAAAAAAACTATACTACTTCTAAGAAACTATTTGATTGAAAGTTCTAATCTACGCAACGGCCGGCCCACACGCATACCTTCAGACAACTAAAAATAATCACCTATATAATCCTTAATGTAATCTTTCTTAAAATACATTTTGCTGGTGGTAGGATATTCATACCCCCCTGGATAGTGACCACCGTACACGTGGTGTTAAAACCTGCCATAGTGCCACGCCTTGTGTGGATCGCGTTCCAGGATCAGCCAGTGTATATCCGGTTCTCCTGTGGGGCTTGTGGCACGACTTGATGGTTGATTGGAACGGGTATAGGGGTACATGCTTGTATGATTGTGCATGCATCGGTCATCCATCTGTCCTGTTGCAGGCCACTCGATTTGCTTCTTCCCTCTCCGAAGAGATAAGAAGCATTTTCAGAGGCCAGCATGACTCTGATGATCAGCGATTAACTGTTAGTTTGTCCGGTGGTCGCTGGTTTTTTGGACTGCACTACGCTTACCATCAGGTGTAGTGCAGTCACTTTGCCGTGTTCGGATTAAATAAACACACTCACGCCTGTAGTCCCCAAAGGGGCAGGCAGATCTAACCAGTACACCCACATTTCGCGCAGCGTATTTCCGTTCCATTATATAATAGGGGGCAAGCCTATCGCCATACCGGGCATAATTCCAGACTCCGGGATGAGACCGAGTATTTCGTGATAGAAAACCACAATATCACTTTACCCGACCCGCGGATCGATCCCGAGACCTCAGCACAGCAACCGCGTACGCAATATAGGCCGGCGAGGCAGTCTTTCTTAAAACACTGTTATTAATCACTAGAGAAAAGTATTTCCATCGCAACGGCCTTGGGGAATCAAAACATATTAATTCGGGCCTTCATTAACGCAGATATGTGGGCTAGTTGTACAGAAATAGTCCAACTAAATGCAGGTGTGGTGAAATATGTCTGGTTTTTTTTTGAAGTGATAACTTCTTATGGGAGGGTGAACCGAAACGTTCCGTAACGCGAGCGCTCCATCGACCAGCCAGTGATAGCCGACCTCCCTGGAACATCGATAATTTCGAAGTCCCAGGTGGCGTCACACAGTGACCAGTCGGCTTGGACCGGACTTTGACCGGACTTCAACCGGGCTTTGACCGGGGTTTAACCGGACTTTAACCGGGCTATGACCGGAGTTTGACCGGACTTTGACAGGTCTTTGGCCGGACTTGGAACGGACTTTGACCGGACTTCAACCGGTATTTGACCGGACTTGGACCGGACTTTGACCGGGCTTTAACCGGACTTCGACCGGACTTTGATAGGGCTTTGACCGGATTTTGACAAACTTTGACAGGACTTTAGCCGGACTTTAACCGGACTTCGACCGGACTTTGACAGGACCTTGACCGGGTTTTGACCGGATTTTGACAAGACTTTGACAGGACTTTGACTCGACTTTAACCGGATTTAGGCAGGACTTTGACCGGTATTTGACCGGACTTTGACCGGGCTTTGACCGGATTTTGACAGGACTTTGACCGGTATTTGACCAGACTTCCACCGGGCATTAACCGGACTTTGACCGGACTTTAACCGGACTTCGACCGGACTTTGACAGGACTTTGATAGGGCTTTGACCGGATTTTGACAAACTTTGATAAGACTTTAACCGGTATTTGACCGGACTTCGACTGGACTTTGACCAGAATTTAACCGGACTTAGACCAGACTTTGACCGGGCTTTCACCGGATTTTGACAAGACTTTGACCGGTATTTGACCGGACTTAGACCGTACTTTGACCGGACTTTAACCGCACTTTGACTGGACTTTGACCGGACTTCAACAGGACTTTGACCGGGGTTTGACCGAACTTTGACATGACCTTCACCGGACTTTGACCGGACTTTGACCGGATGTTGACCGGACTTTGACAGGGCTTTGACATGACTTTGACCGGACTTCGTACCGTAACGCGTTACGGCGCCACTCTGGCTTCCCTATCTCTCACGCATACGGCAGCAGTAGGCAGGCTCCTCCGCTCTCACTTTAACCCACATTAGTTTAAGTTATCACTTCTGTCGAGCGTCCCGAGACACACACTTTTTTTTCTTCTTTTTGAATGTGGTGTGTTTGTTTGAAAACATTTTGTTTGAAGATTTAATTTAATCTTTGTAGTTCTTAGCTCTTTTTTTATATTCCATTGAATGACGAGATCAACAAGTCGCTCACCTGATGGTAAGCGCAACGCCTGACCATAATTATATTAGGATTAGGATTAGGATTAGGAACACCACACAGAACTTTCAATCATAAAGTCCTACATGGCACTGAACTGCGCTCGTCACCCCGAGATATGTTAAGTCTCGTAATGCACAGTAATTTCACTGGCTTCAATGTCCTTCAAACCAAAACAACTGTACTTACACACTGTTGCTTGACGGCAGAAATAGACAAAGCGGTGGTACCAACCCAGACGGACTGTCGTATACGAGCGACCTGCCACCTTGTAAAGTTCTCTCTGTTGAATTTTTTGAATTTTTTATTGCATAGGCCGACAAACGAGCAAGTGGATCACCTAATGGTAAGCGATCTTCACCGCCCATGTACGCCCCCAACACCATAAGATGGGCGCGTTGCCGACCTTAACGGAGAGGGATAATTAGGGATTGGGAAAGGGAGGGGGATTTGCGCCTCCGTATATCCCACTCACCGTACGAATTGCAGCAGCAAGCCGCTACTTTAGGTCAGTTTTCTGTGAGACGGTGGTAACGAGCCGATCGAGCCGGGCCATTCATGCTGTAGACAAAACTGTGTACAGCGTGGCTCTACCACTAGTACGAATGAATGTGAATGGAGACGATAGGTGAAAGACGACTTACGACATCAAATAACCTGCGAAAATGTATGAGATGATGTATGGACGTGCAAGAGGCGAAATCGTGGATCGTAGCTTGTAGCACACAATAGTATCTACCCACCCCCTTGTGATATAGGCGTGTTTATGTGTTATTTGTCATCTCTTTCGGAACGCTGATAAAATTACAAGCAGTTGAAGCAACCCACACGTACTTAAAAATTTAAACTTTTTATTTAATCTGGAAGCGTACAATGTTCAAGATAATTTTCAAATTAACGATAAGTCAAACAACAAATCGTCCAATTACACGCATGCGCATTAAATGTGAGTAATCCGACATTATATGAAAGTTACAATGCATATGGCGAGAGAAACCAGCCTTAATACCCAAGGATTTGGCGCAACAGGCTCGCGGATGAAAGTGATCTTAATTACTTGATAAGTTTTTTTATTGATCGAATGACGAGACGAGCAAGGCGCTCGCCTGATTGTTAGCGCCAAAAAGCAACATCGCATAGAACGTTGAATTACAAAGCAATGCATGTCACTGAACAGCGCTCGTCATCCCTAGACATAATTTTTCCGTAAAGTGGTAAAAAACCCACTGTAAATAATGGCTGATGGAAGAAGATATAAATATATTTTACGAATATTGTCATGGAATTCCGCATTCCGCATTTTTAGATATAAAATCTGCACATACAGGGTTATTTTTAAAACACCAGCAACCTCGCAGGGGTAGATAGCTGTCCCCATACGGAACAACTTTTGTTCTACGAGTTTGGATATAACTCAATATATTTAAAAAAAAATGATTTTACAAGTTTTTGTTGTGTCGTGTTTTTCTTCGTAGTATGCGGCGCGGCACGGCGTGCGCCAGCTGAGCGGCGCGTTGACCTTCAAAGGAGCTAGCCCGGTTCCCCACGCTTCGCGTATTTGTTTACGTAATCTGCGATGCGCGTTGTAACAATCAAGACGGAAATTAAATTAATACTTATTTTTGTATGAAAATAAAATCTAACAAATTATCAAAAGTCGTAGAACAAAAGTAGTAGCTTATAACCTTAGGAATCTACCCCTGCGAGGTTGCTGGTGTTTTAAAAATAACCCTGTATAACTATATGACATTTATTAATAAATTAAGTATTCTTTTATTTAGATTAAATTATATTTCTATGGTCATAATATTTTAATAATCGTAAATTAAAATCAAATCGACGTTGTGCCGATAACATCGAACATTCGCAGACGGAAGCCGTTATTTTAACATTGTGTCTATGGTTCATATACAATTAAATATATTTTTACATTATTTTTGTTTAAATAATATTCAGTCGATTTTATTTTTATTATTTGTATTTATTTTAACACTGTCCACTCCATCTTTATTACCAAAAGACCAAGACATAATAACTTCACGTTTTACATGCGTTTGCGAAAATAAATATATATTTTTTTTTATAGCCTAGGCCGGCAAACGAGCAATTGTGTCACCTGATGGTAAGTGATCTCTTCCGCCCATGTACGCCTGTGGGCGTACCAGAAGAATCATGGGCGCGTTGCCGGTTTAAAGTACGGATTGGGAAGGGAAGGGGATTTAGGCCTCCGAATACGAGTATTTAACTCACCGTACGAAACGCAGCAGCAAGCCGCTACTTTATGTCGGTATTCTGTGAGACAGTCGGTTCAATGGTAACGACCCGGTCGAGCCGGCCAAAATGGTAGAGAGTTTGAGTGGTAGAGCCACGCTGTAGACAGTTTTGTCTACATCATGAATGGGCTGGCTCAACCGGGTCGTTACCACTGTCTCACAGAAAACCGACGTTAAGTAGCGGCTTGCTGCTGCGTTTCGTACGGTGAGTGAGATATCCGGAAGCCCAAATCCCCTCCCCTTCCCAATCCCTAATTATCCCTTTCCTTTAAGGTCGGCAACGCGTCCATGATTCTTCTGGTGGTGGGCGTACATGGGCGGTGGAGATCACTTACCATCAGGTGACCCACTTGCTCGTTTGCCGGCCAATGATATATAAAAAAAAAAGAACTGGCTCTACCACTTATATTTTTTTCGATGTTTATTTTCTTTAATGATATAAGGGACTGGATGTATAGTTATTTTAGTTTTAGATTACAATTAGGTCTATACTAATTTTTTTTCTGTCCATCGAATTATTATTTTTAAATGGTATTGTACGATCGGACTAGTTTAAAGTTTATTTTAAAGAAGCCTAGTAAAATTAACATAACAATACATCGATTTCACGCTCCGAAACAGGTCTGAATACCAGACCTTGGAAGCAGATTTGATGTTATATTCAGCTTTTAAAACCGGCTAATTATTTTTATTGCCAAACCATTCACATATCTCAGGCACAATTCGCGGAACATGGAGAAAAACGAACGTAAATATTGTCTAACCTTTGTTCCGACTAATTTATGATCGCAAATGGTTTTACATTATTCTTTTTAGTTCATCATGCAAGGTTTTATTTCGGAAATCGTGTTTGTTTTCTAATTATCTCATAATAGGACCGAAGCTTTGGCAAGATGTTTCGCTAATCAACATAAATGCGAGAATTCGATGGCTAATGGTGCAATCAATCGCTGTCATTAATTTGAGTTATAATTGAAATAAATGTTATTGAAAAGCGTTTGAGCGAAACAAAAAAACGAATTAGAGGGAAACGCCTTTGTCTTTAGATTTATATGAGTCATAAACTAACGCTATTTGTATATTCGTTTAAGATTCATTAAGCCGAGGTTAGAATAAATTAAAGCCGCGAAACAATATTGTTAAGCAAATTTTAAAAAAAGAATACTAAAATATTATGAAATATATTTTTTATTTTATTGATTAAATCAATTCCGCAAACATTCCTGACGCGCGTGTTGACCACACACCCAATTTTAATCAAATCTTTACCTTTATCGATTGTAATCGATTTATCAATGACCGTATTTAGTATATTTATATAAAAATAAATTTTTAATACATTACATCATCTGTCCCAGTTACAGAGACCTTTATGCTATAATTTATGCGTCGGTTATAAATTCTCATAGTATATAAACGACTGCAGTAGTCGTGCCTCGTTCATTCGCGAACTCGTATAACGTCGGCTTTTATAATCGATATAATCGGCGCCAAATGCTAGGTGCTAATTTTAAAATTAAATATTTAGACAATAAAAGCTATGATCTAATTTAATCGATTGCGAAACGAAGTTTTACAATTACTACAATAGGTAAGGTTATAAATTAAATTCGTTTAAAAAAAATGTACTGCGTGACAAACACCATGTCAACGTATGAGATATAAGGGAGTTATTACGATTGGTGAAAACGATGTTATCATATTAAGAACCGTCCACTCCGCCGGCATGACTCTGGTGACCACCGATAAACTCATTGTTTGTCGGTGGTCACCAGAATGTGAATCAGCCGCATTTATTTATTAGACAGGCCGGCATAGTTCTGCTAATAGATAAATCGTCTGTCGTTGGTCGACACTATTCCTGGTTTCGCTACACTTACCATCAGTTGTAGTCACTTATAGCCAGGATATGAAAAAAAAAGTTCGCCTTTAATCCATAAATCGACATCACACGACCGGAGCTACGATGAAATCTAGACATATAGACTTATACATATAGTATACAGACATATAGACATACAGACATATATAGACTTATAAGTTCAATTACATCCATTACCTCTTTAATTCCCCCCAATTCCGCCCAGATAGCCACCACCATACAAGGTGTCAAGACCCGCCATAGTGACCCACCTTGTGTAGGTCGCATTCCTGAGTCACCCAGTGTACATCCGGTTCTCACAAGGGGCCTTGCCCCCTCTTCCTATACTTTTCCCGTCCCTTGATCTTTCCTCTCCCCTTTGGCCCTGGGATGAGATGGGGGTTGGCAGTATCCCATTAGCAGGGACCCCTGTAGTTCATCCCAGGGGCCAAAAACAAAAATCCCACCAATTCGTGGTCACAATTAAATAGTAATACAATCGCCTAATTAATCAAATGATAATTGAATTTGTTAATGGTACAGTTTTTGCAGAAGTCCGGTTAAACTAGTAGCTGAGAAAAAAAACTGGTTTCTAGTCCAACGTTTCGGATGTAGGAAGCAATACAAAAACTTTTAACAAAAAATGATACAGACTAAAAAAAATAAAATGCTAAATATAAAATTAAACTATTTTGTATCAGTAGTAATATATTTTAATAGTCAAAGATTGATACCTTCTTCTTTCTACCTGGCGTTGTACCGGCTTGATGCCAGGGTCCGCCTTCTTACTTAAACGCTTACACTACGCCCGATCTTGAGCATCCTCGCTTTTTGGGCCGTTCACGGGCTTAAAATTGTTTAGTTTTAAGCTTTTCATTTATGAAATCGACTTTATTGTTGGTAAAACCTTTTTGTTTTTTTTTTTAAATATTCATCAAAATCTGTGTGAAGAAAGTTTGAGTTCTTCATTCCTGATCTCATCCCCTCAGAGTAGAAAATCTTTTAAAAAAAGTAAACCCTATCTAACACAAAAAGAACTAATCAATCCACACTTGGCGGAGTTTTGCGTGAACATATATGGGAAAAAAAATATTTACAGACAAATTGAGAACTTCTTGTTTTTTTACGTTGGTTAATAATGGCCCGAAATAAGATTCAAATTTTTTAAATGCTAAATCTAATGCGGTTTTATAGAAACAATATGAAAAAAAATCCTAAGAATTCCACCTAGCAGAAATCCTTACATAGGTTTAAGCTTAGCGACGCTACGCTGGTTACGGCTGTGCCTACCGCTTCGCGGATACAGTCGTAAGTATAAAAATGTGTGTGCATATTTATGTTTAATGTAGGAAGCAACAAGCCTGATATTTATAGCATATTCATCGCTAAATTCTCCGCGGTTAAAGACGCACGTTAATTTAACAATCATGCGTGTTGCGTAACTATACAGTACAAAAATAAACAACGACCTATATTATTCATTCATCTATTTAAACAAGTAAACAAACATCTGATCTTTGTAAACCTTACGTGATTCAGTTATTACACGCATATTTTGTTTTAAAATGTATTCTCATTCAAGCTTCTATTATAGGCCTATCTTTATGTATAAAACAAAGCAAGGGTGTGCAAGCACTGTTATGTTTGGATTTGAAGGACATTTAAGCCAGTGAAATTACTGGACATTATGAGACAACATTTTATGTCGGGGTGACGAGCGTAGTTCATCAATGTTTTTGTTAAAATGTTCAATTTTTCAATATTTTTTTTCCTTTAAAGAATTGCTGCAATGGTCGATTTCCATCTATTCATTCCATTAATTTATGCTATAGGCAAAACTACAGCGTGGTTTTACCGTAATCGACTAACGTTATGACGTCAAAAGCTCACACCTGAAACCCTATAAGCTGAGGCAGGTAGGCAGAGATGCAACTGATATATTCACGGTTCGCCGAGCTTATTTTCCTATAATCTAATAAGGGCGAGCCCATCGCCATACCGGGCACAAATACCAACCCCAGGCAATACGTGTGTGATTTTTTTTACCAGAAATTCAACACTAATTATCAATATCCGACCAAGGTTTTGTATTTTGGACCTCACGGACCCTTGGATCTCAACATATCTACACCGTCACTAGATCAATGTTATGACGTAATGGGTGATACCATGCTTGTGACGTCATCACAATCAATCATATATTATACGAGCACGCATTACGCACATAGCAAGTCGCCAAATGGTTTTAAAGCAATAAATTAAATATAGCATAATACGTAATAGTTCTGCAGACTTTGATGTATGAAAATATTATCTAATACTTGAGAAAGCTTTTTTTATGAAACGCAAAAGAGTTGCCAGTCATCTGGTTATTGTTTAAATTTATGAGAGCAGTAAGAGACTGGTTACAAATGATATATTTTTTATCCGAGCACGGTAAAGCATTACTGATGGTAAGCGCAGTGCAGTACAAGAAACTAGCGACCACCGACAAACAATGAGTTTATCGGCCTCTATAAATGCCTTTTCACATTCTTTTAGTATTGTGGGCGTACATGGGCGGTGGAGATAACTTTGCATCAGGTGACGCACTTGCTCGTTTGCCGTTATATGCTGTAAAAAAAACCTATTTTCTTTCCCTTATTCTTGGTTTTGCTTTACTCCTGAGGTATCTTTAATCACGTATATTAAAGTTGCAATGCTCTTTATTTTATCCTATACATTCTGCATTACAACAGAAAATATTTAATAATACTTCGTAATTCATACAAATCTGCCGAATCTTTTTGAAGCAGAGGACAGCAAACTAGCAAGCGGGTCCCTGATTCTAAGTTACCTCCAAGGTTATGGACACTCACAACATCCGAAGAATCCTGAATCCATTACCGACCTTAAAGGAAAGTAATGATATGTATAAGGATTGGGGAAGAGAAGGGGGGATTTGGCCCTCCAGTAATCTCACTCACTGTATAAAAAACAACAGCTATTTTCTGTGACATCATATTCGATAGATTCCCAGCTCGTCTTGATCCAGTCCCGAATGTGACCATGTCTAACATGCCCATTCCCTGGACCAAGACAGTTAAATATCTAGGAGTTACCCTTGACCAGAAGCTTACCTTCATTCCCCATTTAAACGCGGTACGCGCGCGAGCCGCATTCGCGTTGGGCCAGCTATTCTACTGGCTCATGAACCGTAAAAGCAAACTCTCGATCCGCAACAAGATTAGGATTTACACGACGTGCATTAGGCCGATCATGACTTACGCATCGCCTGCGTTTGCGCATGTACCCGAAACACGATATAGACGCATGCAAACCCTGCAGAATCGCTTTCTGCGTAGAATTACTGGGGTCCCGTGGTATGTGAGGAATCTCAATATCCACGTGGACATGGGTTTGCCGACCATCCGGCAGTTCATGAAAATGAACAGCATGCGCTATTTCGATCGCGCCGCCCACCATCCGAATCCGCTCGTCCGACGAGCCTCAATATACACTCCCTTTGACCGTGCAAAGTGGAGACGTCCGCGTAGCGTCCTCACTGACCCTGACGATGCGACCACTCTGGCCATCCGAAGGAGAGAGGAATTCATGAAAAAACACTGCACACAACCGACTTACCGTCCTCGCCGCCGAGGACCGCGCCGCGTTCCCCGCAACGCCCCCGACCCTAGTACCGGCCCGCGAGCCGATGTAAATGATGATAATCATCAAGTAGATTCCTAAAATTGTCCCCTAAACCCCAATCGCAGATGTCTCTGCCCTCTCCGGTGACCGCCTGAAAGCGCTCGCCCGAAAGTCCGGTGAAGCTGTATACAGCCGACTAGAGTCAGGCTTACAGCAATCCCAACACAAAAAAAAAAAACTTGAGAGGTGTCAAGGGACACCCGGATGGAACGAAGTTCCTTTCGATTAATTAGTGAAGGAATTTTAATAAAATTTTATTTGTCTATCTATTGTAGTTTCTGAGATATTTGAATTTTTAGAGATATTTTTACAGATCTTTCTTACTGGGGGGTCGAAATTTATTTTTATTGGGGCCAAAGTGTCGGGCTCAATAAGCCGATTGCGACAAGCCGTCGCACGACCCTCTAGCCTCAAAAATTACCGATTTAGGCCGAGGGGGGGTGAGGACAAATTGGGTGGGGGTAGGGGGAACGGGTTTGAACACCTGGTACTTCCATAATTCTCGAAGCTCCAGGGAGGTCGGCTAGCGTTGGCTGGTCAATCGGCGCGCGTGACGTCACCCGGAAGGTTCTCGATTCTCTCGAACCTTCCGTTGATCGATGGACTGCTCGCGCTTGACCACCTCTCGGGCTTGACTAAAATGATCTCGATCTCGGGGGGGACGGAGGGTCCGAAGGGAGCACACCGGCTGCTACGTCGCCCAGCCCGTAAATCGGCGAGCACCGGCCGGTCTTACAGTCTACGTGACGTCACACCGAACGTTCTAGAGAGTTCCAGAACATTCGATGTGAGTCGTAATATTAAACAGTCATCCCGTAGACTATATATTAGACACTGTATAATCTGGAAGCAGCCAACATTCAAATATTTTATGATAGGTAATTTGGTGACTGGCTACTAAGGGCGCATTTATATGACAAGGAATCCCACCGCGTTGTGGCCGCGCGGCGGCCGCGCGGCCGCCGCGCTCGAATCACTCGAAAAACTAATGTAAACTCTATTGACTAAGCCATAATGTTTAATACTTCGCAACGCTCCAACCACGCGGCGACTGCGCGATCGTGTAAACGGCCGCACGAAATTTTTCGCGTCGTCTAAACGCAGCCTAAACGGTGGACCGCCGCGCCGTGTTCGATAATCAAAAATTCAAATTTCAAACCACGTCTACATTTCCATATGTCATAAGTTTTACTTTTATTAACGGAATTTCGACTTTAACTTTGTGTGCTAGATATCAAATTAATATTATATTTATTCTTGGTCGGAGAATTATGTCGTGCCAACTTTTCGTACCAATTTTTTCCGTCTAGCCCCCTTTCGCAACGCGCGATAAGGAACTACGTTCCAAAAAAAAAAATCTGTGACACAGTAATAATAACCCAGTCAACTTATTTATGCTGTTCACAAAAATGTCTGCAGCATGGCATTACCACTTTTAGATCATGACATTTAGTTTTTAAAAGAAATGAATAAATAAATAACACCCAACAGTCACACACATAGCCCTGACCCCACAGTAAGATACGAGTCTTGTGTCGTGGGTATCAGGAACTACGAGAGACTTTTTGGTCTCACAACACCCAGAGCCGAAACAAATATTTGTGTATCAGACAAATATTTGCTCGGTGCGTGAATCGAGCCCACGGCCTCACGTTTCACAGTCGGCTACTCATCCACAGCGCCACGGAGGCTGTCAAATGTTACGAAACAGGCCTGTTAAGGTAATAAAATCGCATAAATAAACAAAATAGCATTTAATATTCGTAATTAACATTATTATGTTCGAGGTCAGTACAAATGTCAACCCAGTGAGAGCCGCAATTAATACCTGTCCGATATCATGAGCTGTAATTGGTCACCCTGAATGTTCGTAGCGAAGAGTTCAAGATTAACTGGCAACACAATATATTTTAAGAATACAACACAAACTATTAAAAGTCATATAGTAGAATACCGTTTCATTGATTAATTCTTGTCTCGCCTTGACAGACGCAGTTCGGTGCCATATAGTTGTAATTCTAAGTTTTGTGTATTGCTTATATTTATGGGACGTGGCACTTACCATAAAGTGAGCGTCATCATTCAGGTAAAAAAAAATTGAGAAAGAAAATCGAAACTAACAGACTAATAGTCACACTGTTATTACTCTGTTACACACACTGTTACACTGCTCCACACTGTTACACACTCCATTGGTGGCTCTCCGAAACACAGAAGCTGTTAACCAATTATTTTATCAATCTAAACTTTACTTCAGGAACCAACAAACATCAAAGGTGCTCTGACGTGCGTCGCACCCCTTGAATTTGTGTAAAGGACATTTTGACGGTTTAGGCGGAGAATACCAGAAACGCGTTTTTTTTTTAATAGCATAGGCCGGAAAACGAGCAAGTGGGTCACCTGATGGTGAGTGATCTCCACCGCCCATGTACGCCCACAATACCAGAATCATGGGCGCGTTGCCGACCTTAAAGGAAAGGGATAATTAGGGATTGGGAAGGGGAGGGGATTTGGGCTTCCGGATATCTCACTCACCGTACAAATGCAGCAGCAAGCCGCTACTTAACTGTACTGTACTTACTGTAACCAGTAATATCACATTTCGACGAACGTGTTCCCGTCACATGATGCGATAGGGGGCAAGCCTATCACCATACCGGATATAATTGCAGACTCTGAGCCGATACTGAGCATTTCATGATAGCAAAACCCAATATCATTTGACCTTGCCCGGGGATCGAACCCGAGACCTCAGCATAGCAATTGTACCGCGTACGCAATACAACTGCGCAAACGAGGCAGTCACAAATACTATATTTAAAATGGCCCGCAACATCGTCGCAAACCCTTTTTAGCTCTAAATGTGTGTAAAAAATGACGTTGTCAAGATACTTGATATATTTTGTCCTATCCATAAACAGTGTTCAACAAACATTATACACGAAAAATTACTGCAAAACGTTTACGCAACTATAACGTGGGATACGTTTATGAGATAGAAAATAAATATCGAACGAGAAACAAATAGCTATAAATCATATTTATTTGTTTTCACATGAAGTATCAAGGGCTTCCACGTAAAATAAATATTGTTACTACACTTCTCAGTATTGACGTATGAAAGAAATCTTTATATGTGTAAAATTTATTATTAAAGTCCAAGAAATCCTCGTGATATCAATAACAAAACAAAAGGCATATACCAAGGGACGGAATTCTCTGTCCATATTGACTATTGAAACTCGACACTTCTGGAAACGGGCAAAGGTGAATTATAAATCAAGATTGTAGACGTATTCGTTACCTATCTGAGATCCGAACCCATGTTGTTAAATATCAGTACTGTAGTATATACTGGGCATGAACCTCTTCTACTTTAGTCCCCGGATACTAGAAAAAACATAGGCGCGTTGCTGACCTTAAAGGAAAGGGATAATTAAGGGATTGGAGGGGGATTTGGGCCTCCGGATATCACACTCATCGTACAAAACGCAGCAGCCTACTTTAAGTTAGTTTTCTGTGAGACAGTGGTAACGATCGCATCGGCTCATTCATGCTGTAGACAAAACTGTCTACAGCGTGGCTCTACCACTCATAAAATTTAATTTAATTATTTTTAGAGATTAAACCGTAACTAGAGGCGAAGTGACTAACTTCAGACCCATCAAGTTATTTTGTATGAATTATACTATGGTAATACCAAAAGTTACTTAGCACCTCAATTCAAATTCTAATACACCAGCCGTCGTAAAATATTAATGTAGGATCCTAAATCACTACATAAAACAAAATCATTTACTAAATATTAAAATTTATTGTTAGCTCTTTTAGCATTCTCAGTTTTGACGTTTGTGGATGCTATAAATATGGTTTAATGTTTCGTTCTAAAACGCACCCACTGACAACAGAATTTCTCCCACGATCTCGTATTCTCAAATTGAAAATAGAATTGCACAATGGAAATCTAGGTTTTTAAAGTAAGAAAACAGTTTAATGTTTAGTGCAAATAGAGCTGTTTAGAAGGCCGCATTTTATTCTTCAGCGTGTGATTTATCACTCGAGAATATCAAAAGAGTTGAAACGGAACGTGGAGTTGCGAGTGCGCTTCTCAGAATTCCAACAATAATATCGATATTTTAGTGCACGTCCGATGCTGACACATGAAACGGATTTTGATCTGAAAATTGTATTCGTAAATTTTTAAATACGTTTATTTAGCAATCGTAAACGATCATGACCGGTCTATTCATTTCATGTAACTATTCATTTGAATTGTATCCAAATGGTTTACACCAATTCGATTAGTCAATTAATTAAACTTTATTATAATATTTGTCATATTTACTTTTCAGTATTGTTGTTTTTTAAAGTGGATTTTTAGTTGTGTTTAAACTTATTTTTTATAACTTAAAAGATTATTCTAGCTAGTCATTAAGTGTATAACAAGTCTGACGACACTTCAATTAAAAAGCGATTACAATTTGTAAATCAACACTGATATACAGTAAAAAGTCGTTCGATTAAGTGAGAAAATCTAAGAATTTCTCTTTAACGATTGACTAATAACACTGTTCGCGAAGTAAACTTTACTTTACTATAAATAACTGGGGCTTATTCGTTGTTACCAGGAGTGGTAATTTTTTAACTCTTTTTAAAAAGATGGAGGTTCACAATGCGTCATAGTGTAAATGACAAAACTAGCAGGTGGCTCGCCTGATGCTAGATACAATGCCTGTCCATAAACAGAAGCAACACCACACAGAACTTTATATTATAAAGGACTGCATGGCACTGGGCCGCACTTATCACCCCGAGATATTTTTTATAGCATAGGCCGTCAAAAGAGCAAGTAGGTTACCTTGTGCTAAATAAATTTCACTGCCTATGTACGCCAGAAGACCGGAAGAATCTTGGGCGCGTTGCCGACCTTAAAGGAAAGGCATAATTAGGGGATTGGGAAAAGGAGGGGTATTTGGACCTCTCACTCACTGTACGAAACACAGCAGCAAACCGCTTTTTTGCATCGCTGCTTTGTGAGAGAGGGGAACACCCAAATACTCCGAAATATTTTATTCCGAATTTCGATGTTCCGATGTTCAAAAGTCCGAATTTCATAATACCTAAAAATTATAATGTCTATTATTCAAATTTACGAAAATTATTTTACCGAAAGTTGTAAATACGATCTGTTTTTTTTCCGAATTTTATATGTTCGAAGAGTCAAATGCTCGATGGGTTCTTGGTCCGAAAAACGACATTCCGATTTTCAATATTCCGAATTAATTGCTAAAATTAGGATTTTGATTCAGTTAGTATAATCATTACATACATTTGGGTTAGGTTAGGTTAGAACTGTGACCATTGAAGCGCGAAGGCGAGCGAGCGCAGCGAGCGTGCCGCGGCAGCGGCCGCCGAGCGCCAGATCCTCTCTATTGTTGTTGAATCATTGGGGTTAGGTGAGAATTGTGACCAGCGAAAAAAATATTTTTATTGGAAAGAAAACGCATTTGACATTAGTTTCTACCTCCTCATACTATTATACTTCTCGTTGACAAGCAATTATGTGTTGATTTGTCTTTCTATTCAGTTTTACAAGGCGTTTTTATTTCGGAATTTTAATTAATAGGTATTTTAATAATCGGAATTCGTATTTTTGATGTATCGAATTATCATTAATTCGGACTATCGGAATAAAGTTTGTCGTATTATTGTAGTGTACCCGTGAGAGAGTCGAAAGACTCAGTCGAGCCGTACCATTTATGCTCTAGATAAAATTGTCTACGGCGCTCTAAAAAATCTCTATAAATCTCATTTGATAAAACTAATTTAAACGATTTTATTGCGGTTTTTTATTTTAGTCCGACACCCCGCGACTATGAAGGCTGACAAGCTTTCAAAACGTCAGGACCAACATAAAAATTAAAAAACCGCAATAAAATCCGTTTAAATTAGTTTTATTTCAATGTGTAACATTCGCATAAACGTAAGAAACTATAACATTAATGTTATTAATATTTACAGTGATATTGTGTCTTAAGTCAATCTTACTCGGAGACTACCGGATGGGTAACTTTTTATGACATAACCACAGACTTCTAAAGCAAAAACTAAATACCTGAAATAGAAATATGTAGAGTAGTCAGCTTAATAATAAAGGTGTGACTGAGGATAAATAGTAAAAATAGAGTTGGTTTACAAGAAATGTTTGAGAAATCTTCTGAACAAATCGCTGTACTATAGAGAGATGTGAATAGAGTGGTGTTATAAATTTAATACTTTGTCTGTTTTTCTGTCTGTCTATGCCATCGTAGCTCTCAAACAGGTGGACCAATTTCATTGTGGTTTATATTTGAAAGTTATATAATCGAACCCTTTGGTTCTTATAAAAGAAAAATTGACAGTTAGGTTTTTTTTATCCGAGCATAGCAAAGTCATTACATTACGTCTACACCTGATGGTAAGCGTAGTGCAGTCAAAAAATACTAGCCCGGGGATCGGACTCGAGACCTAAGCACAAGAGTCCTAACGCGTACGAAATACCACTGCGCTACCGTGACAAGCTAATTAACTGCCACTACGCTGCGTCGCCGCCGCGCATCACGCTCAATTATTTAGGTATACTTACATTAGATTAGTTTAAGTAGTTAGTTATAAGGGTTAATAAAAAAGGTTTTTTACATTCTGTTTTCAGTTTTTTAATCGGTTGAATTTTTTTGTTAAAAAGTTATTGTTGTCTATTTTTTGTGGCTATAGGAAATATGCTAGTAGAATTACTAAATACTTAATTTTTAATTACTCTTATAAGGCTACACACAACAAATCAGTGAGTAAATACGCAATCATCCCCTATTTTTCTACTCTTAGGGCTAGAATTTTTATTAAATTTATGGGACCAGCTTCAGAGTATACCCTTTCCATTAAAAAGGAATTACCTAATCTAACGTAAAAAAATATACGTGTCGAATTGAGAACATCCTCCATTTTTTTTGTCGGTTAAAAACAGCAATCGACCTTAAAGGACGCAATGTGTTAAAAAAGTGAACACATATTTAAACAAGCACTCTAAAGTACCTGACGGTAATTACAGGTTTTTTAAAACTAAGACAATTTTACCAAGTCACGTCACTGTTGAATCTCTACGGCTGCCATATGCCGACCTGCCTAATTGCTTCATCACGCTTCACTTCACGGACCTGTTTGTATAAATAGCTAAGAAATTCTTTCGCCTATAGCGTGTGTCTTTACATGCGCTTAAGGATCGACTTTATCCTGGCTACAGTGTAAAGTATTGGCGATTGGCAAATCGTATGTATGCATTAAAATGTGGATTTGCGGCTTTCTACATCAGTAGTTTTTAATTAACTTTTTAAATTTAACTTCTTAACTCTTTAATAAGTCTTTAACTTATTAAAGACAAATACTCTGTACTTGACCTATCATAAGCGCTTTCTTAGCCTACATGATAAATAAAGATTTTGATTTTAAACTAAATCTACAATTTACCACGTTCTTTTTCAAATTTAAATAGTTCAACTGTCATCCAAATTGAAAGCCGATACATCAATTTTTACCGATATATCAAAATCGATATCGATACTTCTAAATCGATATAATATCGATACGATATAAATCAATACTTTTTTGCACTTACGACCTGCCTAGTCCGCTTCCCTACTTAAACGCTGCCATATAACCTAATCTTGAGCATTCTCTGTCGCAAGACCACCCTCCCAATATTATGGTCAAACTTTTGACTTGCAATTATGAATTTGTATTAGTAATAATTTGTAATAGAATATCGTAAAATTAAATTAATGGTTCGACTTCTAGAGTGGGTCATAAAGGCACACCCTTGCAATTAGGCATACAAGTGTGTATGCATGTTACATTTTATTGAATATTTTTGATAAGCCTAGTTTCTAAACGTATGTAGAGTATTAATTAATATTTAATGAGAGGCATAAATAATACTTATGTATTCAGCAATATTTCTTTTATAACTGTGTCTTGTGAACCAAACACCTAGGTTTTAAAATGTTGCCAATTAATGAATAGGGGAAATTAAGGGATTTGGTTCTCCGGATATCTCACTTACTGTATGAAACACAGGAATAAGTCTATACTTTGCGAAATCGTCTCTAAAATATCATTGTTTATCATTTTCTAAATGTTGCCATTTAATGATTTTTTGAAAATAAATGTCGACTTTCAAACGCCGATATGTATATGCGTACAGTTGCTTTTACTGTAAATAAATTATCAAAAATATAGTTCTCCAATGGAAGCTGGAAAAATACTTGATAAAATAATCCCTGTTATATAAAAAAACATTGATAAGGTTACATTCGCAAACAAACCTTGAAACAAATAAGTACCATATAAATGACGTAAATATTGTCATTTGAGATGTAACATGCTCACAAAATCACGTAGCGGGCCTTGAACAATATAAAACCACAGTGTTTTGGCTGTTTATTAATAATGTATTCCTTGTAACATGTTTTGAATTGGTCACTTATCGTTTAAAAAGATCCAAATAACTCCTCAAAATGGCGTCACCGTTTGATACACCGTTCCAAAAGCAACCAGAGGGAAAACTAAACAATCGTAACAATACTAGAATACAAAGCAACTTTTGAGGATTATGTTAGTCGCATTCTGATTTGAACATTTATAAAAACTATAATACAGAAAATTGTTAAAAAAAATCGGTGATACGGTTGGAAGTATTCAAAACAACGATGACATAGGTGTATATTTACACGTATGTACTTAGGAATTATGACCTCAAGTATTATAGGTACATTTACATTTTTCTAGAAGTATGTAAATTACGCTTATGAAACAATTATATCAAATGATTCGTTATTTTTTCAGAAAATCACGAACAAAGCATTCATTTATACATACATAGATCCTTCTTTTTTAACCACCGATAAAAAGAGGAGTGTTCTAACTTTGAACCCTTTGTCAGATGTATCTGTCTACGGAACCGTAGTGCCTAACAAAATGAATTTTAAGTTACAGATTTTTGACGTTGGGATTTTTTTCAAGGCTTACGTTATTAAGTCGGATAAGAAAAATATTTTTGAATTCTGTAGAACATTTTGTATTCAACAGTTATGTTAATATAAATATATAAATCTTTTATAATCCAAAGGCTCTATGCTTGGCATTTAAACACAAAAATAATTAGCAGAAACGAATATGTTTAACAATTTATATTAATATCCTTACAGTTTAGGAAGGTTAATAATTTACTTAATATTTCAAGGTGGCATTTTTAATTGCCATTGAAATTCCTCAGTTAAATATCTTGTCTCGGGTATACATACAACCGTTGTTATGTGGGTAGAGCCACGCCGTAGACAGTTTCGTATACAGTATGAATGGGCCGGCTCGACCGGGTTATTATCACTATCTCACAGAAAATGGATGTGAAGTACCGTTTTGCTGTTGCGTTTCGTACGGTGAGCGAGATATCTGGACACCCAAATCCTCCTCCCCTTCCAATCCCTAAGTATCCCTTTCCTTTAAGATCGGCAACGCGCGGGCAAGTTATATGGTTATGTACGGTGGTCGCTATCCGGCGGATATTAATATCCTACCACCAGCCACCAAATATGACAGCCTTTCGTACGGCGAAATGTCACGAAAGAGTGAACGCACCTTTTAATATTATTATTTAAGTATTCTATTTAAAATAGGTCGAAAATGCAATCATAAAATAAAACAAATTGTGTCGAATGATTTCTTATATTTATGCGAATATTACACATTGAAATAAAACTAATTTAAACGGATTTTATCGCATTGTTTTATTAATTTTTGCACACGAAGGTTAAAAAGCTTTCGAAACGTCGAAAATTAATAAAAACCCGCGATAAAATCCGTTTAAATTAGTTTCATTTCAGATTGTGTCGAATTTTATTTCAAAATCCCCGAAACCAGCGCTGCTATAAAACACGTAGATATATAAAAATCTATGAATTCCTCACAATCATCAATGTATTTGTTTATACGACATTGAGATATTTTTATACTAGGATTGGGTTACGACGTGTCTTT
Source organism: Amorpha juglandis (assembly GCA_949126905.1). Classification (NCBI taxonomy): domain Eukaryota; kingdom Metazoa; phylum Arthropoda; class Insecta; order Lepidoptera; family Sphingidae; genus Amorpha; species Amorpha juglandis. The sequence goes on from OX421365.1 coordinate 22,146,650, forward strand.
ATGGTCACTATAATTAAATTCGATGTATGTACAAGGCCCTTGAAGTTGTGAAACATCCGTTCGACACATTGTTTCTCATTATTTGCTTTTCAAATATTTTTACATTTGTGTCATTATTGAATACATCAACAATATGCTTGGTATAATCCGAGACAAGTTATTTAAATTGCCTCTGGTATAATCAATAGGATTAATACATATCTATAAGATTGATATATAGATAGATATTGCGTTTTATCAATAATTCAGGAAAACGTTTTCAAAGTTTGGTATTATTGAAAATATAAATGTATTTCCAATCATTCTGGTACTTTAAGTAAATCTTGGAAACGTTCTCCACAATGATTGACAAAACACAATTACTTGTTCTTCTGTACGAGCGATAGATATGTATTAATCCTGTTGATTATACCAAGCATCGTTTTTATGTATTCAATAAATACGCAAATATCTGCTACCATCAAATTACATTACATTATTTAGACTAATATTGTAAATACCAATTTAATATAACGCTAATATACGTGATTTTTTATTACGTAATATTTATATTAATAAAATAAATTAAATCAAGTTGAAAAGAATAAAATCGTGTATCAACCGCGCGTGCGTTACGATTTAAAATTCAAACACATGACACTTTTATTGCTACCGAGAAAGATAGAATTAATAATATATTCATATTATAATAATGTTGTCTATATTTTTTATTAATTCCAGATATAATGATTTCTTACGTTTACGCGAATGTTACGCATTGAAATAAAACTAATTTAAACGGATTTTACCGCAGTTTTTTATTTTAATTTGTGGTCCCAACGTTTCGAAAGATTTTCAGCCTTCGTGGTCAAGGGGTGGACTCAATCCATTATCAACTGTTTAAATTAGTTTTATTTTAATTCCAGATATTTTGATTATAATGAAGTACGTATATACTTATGGGAATCTAAAGCGGATTTTTTAGTGGTAGAGCCACGTTGTAGACAGTTTTGTCTACAGCATGAATGGGCTGGCTCGACCGGGTCGTTACCACTGTCTCACAAAAAACCGACGTAAACTAGCGGCTTGCTGCTGCGTTTCGTACGGTTAGTGAGATATCCGGAAGCCCAAATCCCCTCCCTTTCCCAATCCCTAATTATCCCTTTCTTCTTATAAAAAAATGCGCGTTTATTTATAGCATAGGCCGGCAAATGAGCAAGTCTCCTAATGGTAAGTGATCTCCACCCCCTCGTACGCCCACAATACCAGAAGAATCATGGGCGCGTTGCTGACCTTAAAGGAAAGGGATAATTAAGGATTGGGAAGGGGAGCGGGATTTTGGCCTCCGGATATCTCTCACTCACCGTACGAAACGCAGTAGCAAGTCGCTACTTTACGTCAGTTTTCTCGGCTCTACCGCTTTTAAAATAATAATGTAACAGTACTGTATAATTGGTGTAAAAATAACCTGACTCCGACACTGTAGGTCTTATTGATACCAAATTATTATAATAAATAGTATGTGTGTAGTACAATAGATATATCCAAATGAGATCATTTAAATGTAAAAGTATATCAGAGTACGTATGTAATAAAAGTAAAATTTGAATGAATAAAATATTATGTGGGTATATACGTGTCAGTGATTTAATATGTACATACATTTACCTAGTATGTTCAGAAGCCAATCGTAATACTCTAAGCTATTTTTATCGATTTTCTAAAATCTATCTTCGCATAATATTATCTAAATTATCTAATAGAATCCAAAATATACTTTCTTTCTTGTCATAGACTTTTTTAATTGATTGAATGACGAAACGAGCAAGGTGCTCGCCTGATGGTAAATTCAAATTCAAATTCAAATTCAAATCATTTATTCTGTAAATTGGATCATAAATATCACTTTTACATGTCAATAATTTTATACTATAATACATTTATTTATCTTTTATCGGCATTTCGTGGCTAGCCATGAGAAGAAATGCCGAAACAAACTCATGGGTTATGGCCTCTTTTAATGTCCAGACATTGATTTACTAGAATTGTGCGAGTATAATGTACAGGAATTCCAGGATTGACTATTAAGAAATAGTCCTAAGTATACCTTACATACATGGCACTCGCACTCACAAATAAAAAAATGGAAATTAACAAATTTAAATTTAATATTTTTCTTAAAAAATATTAAAAAAATGTCAACTTTACATATGTACCTTAAATACTAAAAATGCGCCAATAGAGCAGTCAAGTATAATAATTTATCAGAGGACCATGGACAGCCATATCTTGTATGGAGTGAGCGGCTCAATTCCAAGCCGTTTTGTCTTCCAAATAATCTTTAACATTATAGTAACCTTTTCGGCAAAGGTTCTGTTTAATAAATAATTTAAATTTATTTAGACTTAATTGTTGAATATGGCTAGGAACACCGTTGGTAAGCGCCACGCCTCCTAATAAACAGAAGCAACACCACACAGAACTTTGAATTACAAAGCACTGCATGGCCCTGAACTGCGCTCATCACCCAGAGACATAAGATGTGGTGTGTGGTGATGTAGATGCTGGTGGGAGGATACTTGTATCCGACCGGATAACGACCACCGTACACTGGTGCTAAAACCTGCCATAGTGGCCCACCTTGTGTGGGTCGCGTTCCAGGGTCAGCCAGTGTATATCCGGTTCTCCTCAGGGGGCTTGCCCCCTGATCCTAACCCCTTTTCCCATCCCTTTTCCTTCCTCTCCCCCTTGGCCCTTTGGCAGGCCGGCATGATCTTGTCGACCAACGATGGACACATTGTTTATTGTTGGTCGACACAATTCTTGGATTGCGCTACACTTACCATCAGGTGTAGCGTAGTCACTTTGCCGTGTTTTTTATATAAAAAAAATGTTAAATCTCATAATGCCCAGTAATTCACTGGCTTTCATCACTGGCTTCAATATCCTTCAAACCGAAACCCAACGGTGCTTACACACTGTGGCTTGGCGGCAGAAACAGACAAAGCGGTGGTACCAACTCAGACGGCCTACCAGGTTGAAACTACGACAACAAGTTTACCCTAATATCTATCTACCATTGAAATAACCCCCCCGTGACCACAAAGGCTGAAAAGTCGAAACGTCGGGATCAAAATTAATAAAAAACCGCGATAAAATCCGTTTAAATTAGTTTTATTTCAATGAGTAAAATACGCGTAAACGTAAGAAATCATTATCTATCTACCACTTTAAAAAGTCAAGTTCGAATAGGTTATCTTTCCGTCCCACGATACAAAAAGCTTTTAAACGATTTATCTATCAATTCAATTTATAAAACCACTCGTACCAACTGCTAACTGCTACAGATACCCTTCTCTGACATTGCGAAGGTGACCTAACTGAAATAGTGTTTCAAAGCAAACGTAATATTTTTCTAAAATCTAAATCAATAAGCGTTGCATATGGCACTACTCACTAGCACAATTTTGAAAGGAATCTGGACAGGGGCGTAGCTAGGAGTTCAACTCAGAGTTCGGGCGATCAGAAGTAAGGATTGCTATAGCAATCCACCCGGATAGCGACCACCGTATACATGGCATTAAAATCTGCTATAGTGACCCACATAACTTGTGTGGATCGTGTTCAAGGATCAGCCAGTGTATATCCGGTTCTCCCCAGGGCTTGCGACATGACTTGATGGAGGGTTGGGGCGGGTATAAGAGTACATCCTTGTATCCCAGTGTCTGCAACGATCATCCGCCTCTCCTGTTACAGGCCCCTCGGTTTACTTCTTCCCTCTTCGGAGTATGAAGAAGCACTTATACAGGCCGGCACGATACTAGTGACCAGCGATAAACTCATTGTTTGTTGGCGGTCGCTGGTATTTCTTGGACTACACTGCGCTTTCTATAAGGCGTATTGCATCACTGTGTGCTCGGATAAAAAAAAAATATTTCCTCAAGTAAAATCGTTATTAGTCAACGTTTTAACTCATCACTGTTTTATTCCTATAACTATTTCATTAACTAAAGTCAACTCATTTGATCGATAGAAATAAACACACATTGGATTGTTCATTTAGTTCAAAAGTAGGTGGTCTTTTGACGCCCAACCCCTTCGATACGTCCTGCCGTAATACACTCAACTCTCAGAGCTCTCGACGTCACAGGGCGACTCGTTACTCTTGAAAAATAATAAACAAATGCATTTAACCCACGAACGTTTTCAAAGAGTAAATCATGGAATTTTACGGAAACCACTGAAGTTGGGTGGGCGCGTGATATTTATGAATTTGAGTGAAAGCAATTCTTTCTGGTGCATGAAAATAGTATAATGTAGCTATTCAGTTTTGAATTGAAAATTCTATGAAACGAAAAAGCGACAGTAAACAGAGACAAACATATTCATAAATAGGATTTAGCCTGCGAGATAATGAGATAGATGCTATCACGAGTCTTTGCACCTGCGTACAACGAAGCCTTCGGAAGATGTGTCATAAACAACGTGGTGTATCTATCACGTGTTTTTTTTGCATTTGCGAATTAAAATTCGTTGGTTAATTAATTTATGTTAATTATTTAACATATCTGTATTAATTTGACCAATATTTTTTAATTATACAAATTATCTAATATTAAATTTATTAGAATTAATTTTATTGATTTTACATAGAATAATATTGTGTATTTTTTTAATATAATATTTATATCATATTTTGACATTGTGAAGATTTTTATCTTTGCATTATTTTTTTTTACAATATAATATTTTTTTTTTCTAGTTTATTTTCTATTTTTTAGTTGAGTTTTCTATAAAAGCGTGTTTTTAATTTTTTAAACTATTATTTTATCAGGCATAACTATCGCGTTACATATACGCGGTTGGCAATTACGCAATTAAAAAATAACAGTCATAGACTTCGATGGTCACGTGGGCGGAATAGATCTCTCGTTTGTCTATGCTTCTAACCATGCAGTTTTAAAATAACATAGTATTACGTCAACATGATTGGAACGTTGGATTCGCCATATACGGTTGTAAATTACTGGTATTTGTATTCATAATGTTAACCTATTAAATATACCTACATACTGCAATATTTACAATGTAATATTAAAATTAAGGCTGGATTGCACCATAGCAGTTATAGTTAAGGTTTATATCAAATGTTACGATAATAGTAACGCTGAATGATTGACTGCGGAATGTGTTGCACCATGATATTCCGATACTACTAGATTCCTCGATTAATTCTAGAAGCAGGGATATGATATGATTTTGGATGACAGACGTTTTAGGAGATATATCTGTTTGGAGGTTATTATTGAGCCATCTGACAGCTATTTTATTTAAACAATAACTTTAACTAACGAATATTGGACGGTTATGGATAACAGCTAAAGTTAGGACGTCATCTAACATTTGTCAAATAGTGCAACTCATGTTTTGCTTAACCGGTACTTTAACATGTTTGTCATTGCCAAAGTAAGTTGGTGCAACCCAGCATAATTGTATGTACAGTGTACACCTTCTCACACCTAGTATTAGACTCAGTAAATGCCTAACTCAAAGCTCAACTAAACTTAAAGCTGTAGAATCTAGAACACGGCGTCTCGCCATTCAATTCTGAATCCTACTGGACACAACATTTTTAATTTACGATAGGCAACGGCTTAGCTGTACCGGCATCTGGCTTCCATGGTGGTTTTATTTAAAAAGCAGAATTTTGTCATGAAGAAATATTTGTGGGATAGTTTTTATATTAATGCTCCTCTGAAGCGTAATAAGCAAATGCTATATATTTTTTATAGATCCCTCCTAGCTGTGCATGTCTATTTCTGCTGCCAAGCAACAGTGTGTAAGCACTGTTGTGTTTCGATTAAAAGGACATGAAGCCAGTGAAATTACTGGGCATTATAAGACTTAACATCCTATGTCTCGGGGTGACGAGCGCAGTTCAGTGCCATGTAGTGCTTTGTAATTCAAAATTCTGTGTGGTGTTGCTTCTGTTTATGGGCAGGCGCTTACCATCACGCGAGCGCCTTGATCAAATCGTCATTCAATCAAACAAATAAAAACAGCTAACGCAAAATGATATAAGTAACATTGACCAGTTCTTACGTCCATTATGAAATCCATAACAATACTTTACAGTTTGCATTTCCGTCTAATTCTTTTTTAACGCAACACCCACTGGGCTGATTACGCCATTGAATACGCACCATTACCCAGAATTAGAGCGTGTAATCTTTTAATTTTTATGTTCATCAAAATCGATCTAGCGTTTCAAGTTACGGTAGAATAATCACGAAAAGAGTTACCGTTACACGGAAACGCAGATTTTGCGTGATCTAAAGTTATAGTAACATAGTTTATTTATTTTAATATTTATGTTCTGCGTGATACGGAACGGCGGACCACAAAGAAGGCCGATCAATGTTTGGTAAAAAAAACATTACTTCACTGAAAAAGTGGCATCAATGCAATCTTAACATTAAACTGAGTATTTCAATTGCCTTTAATCATAATATAGACGATTATGTGTATTACAGAACGTTTAACGGTGGTAGGATATTCATATCCGTAGGGAAACGACCACCGTACACATGTGTTAAAACCTGCTATAGTTATCCATACAGCTTGTATGGATCGTGTTCCAGGATCAGCCAGTGTACATTCGGTTCTCTCGAGCGGCTTGCGACATAACTTGATAATTAATTGGGGCGGGTATATACTTCCTTATCCTTCCGTATCCCTGTGCCTACATCGGTCATCCGCCTGTCCTGTCGCAGGCCCCTCGATTTGCTTCTTCCCTCTCCAAAGAGGAAAGAAGCACTTATACAGGCCGGCATGATTCTGGTGACCACCGATGAACTCATTGTTTGTCGATGGTTGCTAGTTTTTTGGATTACGCTTACCATCAGGTGTAGAGCGGTCACTTTGCCGTGCTTGGATAAAAAAAGCAAGCGTGAATTTATGTATACATTAAGTAACAGACTCATAAAAATATTGTTGCGTCGATTTGCTAAATACACAACGGGCATAGTATACCGGAGTAATCATCAATCCATCTTAGACTTTCCAATACATGTCACATCTCAGGGGACCGATCACTACATAATGTTATTTAACTGTCAAACTGGCTCATAAATCATGGCCGCCATTAACTTTGGCCATTTCACTTTATCGCCACCCGCCGCGGTGTACGAAAGATGCTAAATGTGCCAATACATTTAGAACAGTCGTTTGAAGTAGTACTTACTGGCACATGACTTATGGTGTTTCTGAAAATAAACTAGAATTTCTGAAATATTGTAGGAAAATCCTTCTAAATTACGGGAAAGTGTGTTAAGCAGCAAAATACTAGACACTAACTTATCATATCTAAGGAACAAAAAATTTTGTATATAGATTCCTTATGAGTGTAAACATCTGCTATGAAAGGATTTTATAAATATCTACCACTTAGGGGTCACTGAGAATTTCACGCGAACGAAGCAAAAGCTAATTTATAATGAAAAGATCGAAAGGATCCCGGTACGATGGCAAACTATATAATTTTTTACTTGCTTGAATGACGAGACAAGCAGGCGCCAAGCCTGCCCATAAATAGAAGTAACTACTTGGAACTGTTAAGCAATTCAATTAAGTTACCAACGAATTTTAAAAAGCATATGCAAAAAAAAATAAACCCGTAAATAATACAACACGTTGTTTATGACACATTTTCCGAAGGCTTCGTTGAACGCAGGCGCAAAGACACGTGATAGCATACTTGTAATATGTATCTCATATCGTATATGTATCTCATTCCCTCGCAGGCTAAATCCTATTTATGAATATACTGTTTTTGTCATGACGCATTTCATCGAGTTTTAAATCACAACGATTCTAAAGAAGTTTCATTTCAAAAGATATTTGCGCTGACCGCACTGCAAGAGAAAGAATGCAGAAACATAGAAGTAGCAAAATTAGAGTCTGCTCCTTTTTAGACCTTACTTAACTATGCTTTCCTAGCCTCAGAAACAAGGGTGGGAACGTAAACTATATCTCCTTGTACCAGACACGTCAATGTTGAATCACCATTACAAGTAATTATGTTCTTGCTGCCGCATTTTGCGGTACTTTAACTATTTACTCAGATGTGCCCAGCTCCATTAGTGTTTGCAGTTACGATCTAGAATCTTAGTGTCATGAGACCACCAGTGTTTTATGTCTGGCTAAATGTGTTTCATGACTGCACAACGAGTAACAGCTGGGTAAAGAAATTGCGGTTTATTCTCGGAATGAGACGTTTTTAAAATTGACACTAACATGTAGAATATATTTTATTTTTTAAAAACTTCAAGGCCCGAGTCTTTATGGGTATAGAAGCACGTGAGTCGCCTACAATACCAAAAGAATGATGGACTTGTTGACGACCTTATAGAAACGGGGTAATTAAGAAATCGTAGAATCGCGGTGTGTGTGCTTTTACTGACTTCAAAAAAGAAAGAGGTTATCTGTGGTTAAGTTCCCCATTGTTCGTTGTATTCCGTCATGAGATCTTACTAAATTTAAATTGGATCATATCTGGAATAAATCCTATCGAACCCAAAAATAATCATCAAAAACAGTCTACATAAAAAACTAAATACAAAGGACTGAAACTCTCGAAACATCCTTAAAAAAAAAACAACGCTTGTACAAATTGTTCGGGAAAAATATATTTTGAAGAAATTGAACTTGCAAATAAAAATAGATGATGAGATGATTTTCTGAAAAAACGTTTGTAAAGAACTTTACATCTTTTAATGTCCGTAGACACATTTAACGTATAAATTCGTATACTCGAAAGCGAGCTCTGTAACATACGATAACTTACAATACGAGGCATCTCACATGCTAGACAAAAGCAATTTCACGCGAATTTAAATGCAGACGAGTCTGAATTGTTAATGGATAGACTGAACAGACAAGATGCCATGAAGATAACAGAAACATAGTTTATTATTATTATTCCGAGTCGAGTTGAAGTGTAAGTGAGCCACGAACATCTTAAGTCCAAAGCTGACCTCACCTGAATGTACACTCTGCTGATTAATGGACGAGGCAATGGCGAAACTTGATTCCCGTTGCGGGTTGTGCCTGAGAATGATGTGAATGAGATATCTGAAAACTCTTCTTTTTATTTTCCACCTGCCCCTGCTCCCGCAGTGGGGTCAGCAGAACATTTGTTTTAACATTTATGTTGCTGAAAGATTAGGCTTGTATTTTTTACGACTGGCCTCCTGCCTGACGTCAAGCTCAATTCCCCTAAATTCTTATTCCTTTCATTTAAGGTCGGCAATTTAAAAATCTTCTGGTCTTAATCCCTCCCTTTCGTAGAAAAGGTCAGTACCCAGCAGTGTGACGTATATAATACAGGAGTCGGTGATCACTTACCATAAGGTGACCTAAATGATCATTTACCATCTTCTACAGAAAAAATAAAGGATTTGATAATAAATTCGATCAATCACGAACACCAGACGAAGATCTCTTATTATTGTAGGAATGTGGGAATATTATTTATTGCTAAATAATGATCAAGCATACCTACTAATAGACCCGGATATATTTGATCATCCATGTTCAAATAACACACATATTATATAAACGTAGTACATCATTTTAGATGCAATCATATGTTCAAAAAGTTCAGGCACGCAATGGAACCTTGATTCAGATCGTAAACGAATTAATGCGGTCATTAAACATTATTTGCACTATTAAAATCCGGTTCGGAGAGTAATTAATTTTAATTAACTTCAGAGTAAACATAGCTCTTGTTTAAACCTTTTCTAAGATTTCAAATGCACCGTGTTTTAACTGATTCATAGAATCTGAAGATATAAAATGACACGCTGCATCACCTCGCCAATCAAAATGGTAAAGCCACGCTGTAGACACTTGTCTACAATTTGAATAGGCAAGCCCGAAGCGGTTACAACCATTGTCTCACAAAGAACTGGCGTGAAGTAGCTGCTTGCTACTGAGTAAGTTTTTCAAATACCCTCCCCTTCCAAATCCCCATTACTTTCCTCAAAGGTCGGTAACACGGCCACGGTTCTCAAATCAAATATGGTGCTGGTTTTCTTGGTCGGTGGATCCGTTACCATCAGATGACCCTCAGACTCTTCACCAGTCTCTGCTATAAAAACAACTTATTTATGCACTAAGATTGAAAATTAATTAGTATCGCGAGACATTTTATGTTATACGATCTCTATTCGTGTATTAAATGAGTGCTGGTGACATTTTAAGAGACAAGACCTTAGTTAGCTACAGGTGTTCGCCAAATTACATCTATACTTTCACAAATACGAATTTAAAATTAAAATAGCATATTGTAAAACTACAGGAATTCTTTATAAATAAATACACCCAACAGTCACATACATAGTCCTGACCCCAGATTAAGATACGAGTCTGGTGTCGTAGGAATCAGGAGCTACGAGAGACTTTCGGTCTCACAACATCCAGACCCCGAGACAAATATCTGTGGATCTCACAAATGTTTGTCTCGGTGCGGGGATCGAACCCGCGGCCTCTCGTTTCACAGCCGGCTACTCGCCCGCTGCGCCACGGAGGCTATCATTATACGACAAACATTTGTCATTAGAGTCAACTGACATTAGCATTATCTCTTTTCATAAGCCATGGCAGGACATTCTAACAGGAGTTGATCGCCACTCTAAAATAAATACACCCAACAGTCACACACATAGCTCTGACTCCAAAGTAAGATACAAGTCTTGTGTCGTGGGTATCAGGAACTACGAAAGACCTTTGATCTCACAACACCCAGACCCGAAACAAATATTTATGGTTCACACATTTTTCTCGGTGCGGGCATCAAACCCGCGGCCTATCGCTTCACAGCTACTCGCCCGTTACGATACGGAGGCTGTTAAAGAAACATTCGGGCAAGGAGTCAGCTCGCGCAACGGTGTTACGATTTTATTTTATTTATAAGGATAGACAAGGAAATCGAACTGAAGTGGAGCATTAATAAAATAAAACATGTTTTCGAATGATACCTAACCATTGTTTCTTTGTTTCAGGTGACTGCACCTCCAGAAATCAATTCAACAATGTGCTAATTTCTCAATTCTGTCAGTGAAGTTACTAAAATATGAATATTAAGTGCAGCACTTAGTGTGTGTGTTGTGGTCGTGCGTTGAGTGTAGTGTGGACAATACAAAATGGAGGCTCTCGAAAGGAGGAAGGTTGTGGCCATCGTGGCACTGCTGTTCTTCATACTAAGTTCATTATGTAAGTATTTCTTTGACTGTTTTGACTATGAATAGGCCGGTTTAATCACAGAGCACGAGGTTCGACCCAGTGATATCACTGGTATCATTGACATGAAATGATGGTTAATGATGCGTTGCGTACAATACTTGACATACATACATACATACGCACTAACGCCTGTAAAACCTGATAAGGTAGGCAGAGGTGTAAACAGTATACCGACATTTCACCAAGCTTATTCATCTCCCATGGTGAGATAGCAGGCGAGCCTATCACCATACCAGGCACAATTCCAGATTCCATTCATACTAAGAGTACCGCACACGCATTACATCAGCGCCACCGAAGTAGTCTTGACATGTGACATTTTTTTTATTTGATTGAATGACGAGACGAGCAAGGCGCTCGTCCAATGGTAAGCGCCACGCCTGCCCATAAACAGAAGCAACACCACACAAAACTTTGAATTACAAAGCACTACATGGCACTGAACTGCACTCGTCACCCCGAGACATAAGATGTTAAGTCTCATAATGCCCAGTAATTTCACTGGCTTCAATGTCCTTCAAACCGAAACATAACACTTTGTTGCTTGGCGGCAGTAATAATTAAATATAAATAATTTTAAATCATACATTTACATTCTCGATTCCGTTTGAAATAATCTAAGATTTCACTATACTGTGGGTGTTTATGGGTGGTTGGGATCACTGATGTCAGGTGACCCACTTGCTCGTTTGCCGGTATATGCTATAAAAAAAAACAATATCTAAGACACGTTTAAAAGTAAGCCATATGTCTAACTTATTCGCTTTATTTTATTGTATTAGGATACAAAATAAGCGCGTTGAATAAAGTATTATTAGAATAAAGATTATTAGGTTAGAAATAGAAAGGTTATTTCTATTTCTAACCTTTTCATTTTTATTTTGTTCTTCTCATCGTCAAACATTCACTAAATTTTATTGTACCGGTATAGCCCAAATTCCATATTATATTCACTAAATATATTTTTATAATAATACTTATTTGTAAAAATGAAGTTATACCATTATATAATCTGTTTTTTGTATAGAATCATTTTGAATAAGGCTTAACATATTATAGAGTCATTTAAATGTTTTAAACACATTTTATCGCGTGAGCAGTATTAATTATTTGAATTTATACTGACAAATATGCATACAAATTGCTCTGTTAATATTCTATCAAGACAGTGACAAGTTCAATAAATATTAACACCACTGTTTTTATAAAAAAAAAAATTGGTGTATGTCGTGGGACACCAGGTAGGAACGAAGTTCCTTCGGCTAATGTAGAATCGATACAAATTGCAAAAAAATCAAATTATCAACTAAAATAACAAAATATGTCTCTTTATTTTTGTTTGACAACATAAAATTACATAGAAATAGAATAGAAAAATAGAAATAAAAAAAAGACGTGTGGCACTCGGAGACTGCCGCGGTAAAGCTATTGTATAGCATTTTTTATCAACTTATGTAATTATAAATAATAACGAGCTAGCGTAATCTTTTAAAAATCGAAGGAGATATTAAAAAAATGGTGTGTGTCGTGGGACACCAGGTAGGAACGAAGTTCCTTCGGCTAATGTAGAATGGACACAAATTGCAAAAAATTCAAATTATCAACTAAAATAACAAAATATGTCTTATTATTTTTGTTTGGCAACATAAAATTACATAGAAATAGAATAGAAAAATAGAAATAAAAAAAAGACGTGTGGCACTCGGAGACTGCCGCGGTAAAGCTATTGTATAGCATTTTTTATCAACTTATGTAATAATCTTATAAAAATCGAAGGAGATATAAAAATACTTCAATTATAACTGGCTGAATGAATTTCATTTTAAAAAAGGAACTAACGCTGGCTGGTTATGCGACTGTCGCGCCTGCGCACTTCTCATTTAACGCTTTTATTCCACGCATTTTTCTTACGGTTTTACTATCACATTTTTTCAGTTCGGTCACGCAGCGAAATCCCTATCCCCTCCAAGCCTGCCGTAAGGAACTTCGTTCCAATAAAACACTTTTTATATGACTACTGAACATTAAATACAAAATGGCTCAGTTCATGCTTTATTTTATGGAGAGACTACAGAGGTTGGGTTTTTTATAGCATAAACCAGCAAACTAGCAAGTGGGTGACTTGATAGTAAGTGATCCCCCGCCCATGTAAACCCATAATACTTGAAGAATCATAGGCCCTTTGCCTACTTTAAAGGGAAGGGATAATTAAGGGATTGGGAAGAGGAGGGGGATTAGGCCTCTTGTTATTTCATTCACCATACGAATCGCAGCAGCAAGCCGCTACTTTACGTCGGTTTTCTGTGAGACAGTGATAACGACCCGGTTCAGCCAGCCTATTCATACTGTAGACAAAACTGTTTACAGCGTAGCTGTGCCACTCAAGCTGAGTAATTGTTGAGGAAGGTCAACAAGAAAAAAATTGCCAGATGCCAAAATAAAGATCTGAAAAATTAAAGGCAATATTTTACATTGTGACAACTATAAAGTGCTGAGTGAATCAATCAATCAATCTATCTTCAATCGGGCATTGGTCGAATACAAATTTTGATAGATTATTCTATACAATTCCAATTTTTTATCAACAACTTAGTCGTCCACTCTACTAAATGCGTAGTTCTCATGACATTTAAATTGGCTGCGTAATTCCCACCAAAGACAATGCAAACGTTTAATATACATAAACATTCAAAAAGGTCAATAAAAAAAGTTCTATATTTAAGAAAATATAACAAAAAATGTAGTAAAATCAAATCGTCCAACTTACGAGTCTAGCTCAAAAAATTCAGGTCGGTTCTAAGCGCCTGACCTTGAATGAGAACTTGTTTTGCGATGCCTTTATGTCATACACCCACTGTCTAGTACTAATGGCCGGATTAGGAACACCTACTGACCTCACGATAACGAAACAATAGGCAATATTTCAACAAAACCACTTCAAGATAAAGACAATGTTAGGTTTTTTAGCTTTCGTCCAAAGACCTTACAAGAACTTAAAATTTACACATCGTGACTTCGATTTTTATCATCAAATGTAATTTGTATAATCAGCATAGTATAGTGCATATCTTTTCATGATTTTCTGCTACTCTCTGTCCCCCTTAGGTTTAAAAAATATACGAACTTATAATTTTGTAACCAGCATTGAGGAATAAAATATCCTTGATTACTAATTTGTAGCTTTTACTTGCAGCTATACCCGCGTGTTCGGACTTTTCTAAGATAAAAAGAAACCTATGTTCTAAACAAAGTCATGGACTACATGTATACCAAATTTCATCCGAAACCGTTAACGCGTGATTGTAAATAAATAAATATAAATACATACACCCAACAGTCACATACATAGTCCTGACCCCACAGTTAGATACGAGTCTTGTGTCGTGGGTATCAAGAATTACGAGAGACTTTCGGTCTCACAACACCCAGACTCCGAGACAAATATCTGTGGATCACACAAATGTTTGTCTCGGTGCGGGGATCGAACCCGCACCATTGTCATAATTGTCTAACAAACATGCAAATTCAAAAACTCACAAACATCCAAACTTTTATATTGATATAATAGTAACAGGGGATTTCCTTTTCCATTCATAATTGTATGATGATGCAGGTCATCGCGTGGAGGGCCAGCGGAACAACACAAAGATGTCGTACGTGTGTCCACCGAACTTCATACGACTGGGCCACAGCTGCTACTTCTTCAGCGAGAATCAGTCCACGTGGCAGAACGCACTCTTCGCTTGCAAGGTCAGTATATCAACTCTGTTCGCTAAAACACTAATTAATAATTCACATCATCACTCCCGTATCGTTCTACAAGGGATGTTTAATATGATTTTTTACTAATTAAGGTTACCACCGCCTGCTTTATTACTTTTTTTTATCCTCGCTCGGCAAAGTGACTACGCCTGACTGTAAGTGTAGCGCCATCCAATAATAGTGTCGAGCAAGGACAGACGATGTGTCAAATGCTTCTTCACACTCCGTTTAAAGAACCCCATATTGTAGGAAGGAAAGAACACGGATGCCCGCACACTATTCCACAGCTAATGATCCGATAAGATTTTTTAAATTTAGATTTTAGATTTACTTACAAGCAAGTTACCAAGAACTAAATTTGACTCAAATATAATTTACTCCTGCCAAGTTATCTCTGGTTGATGATATTCTTCTATAAATATATACAGTTAAAGTGAATTAAAGACTTAACCTATCAATTTTCGATACGAAGCAAAACGCTCTTTAAATTGAAAGATATTAAACTTCACCTCGTATCGTTTACGACCTAATTATCGAGCTATAAAATAACATAATATATATTTCATAACTGTATTAAGTTCAAGTTGACATCAGACATCGGCGGTAATTATGCAAATGAGCACAGAAACGGTTATCTGCCATATAAACGATACTCAATGCTATCCGTAACCTCCGGAACTGATTTTTAAATCGATTCTATCTCGTCTAACAGTAGATTTATGTTATTTTAATGATATTCGTTCAAAATCGTTCAATTTATTGCAACTATGAACGACTTATTGTTGGTGATGAATTTGGCTCGCCTGACCCAGATACCGCAGGTCGACGCTCTACTTAAACAAGGGGTAATTATACTTTGTATCAATTTATTTTTATATTTCAAACTTAAACTAAAATTCATACCAACTGACTGGATGTATGAAATTATAAACAGCTGACGTTTCATCTCGTACTTAACAGCGTCATGATTGTATTGGAGCTAGTAAAATCACACAAAGTTGTAAACTCGTTCGTCATTCATTGTATTTAATAAAGTGAAAATACATCAAGAGCATGAACCTCCTTTTACCATTCAAGATATAAGAACAACAACATACACTGCGTTTACGGGGTCTTATTCCTACAATTAAATTAGTCTATTCCAACAATTGTTTGTTCTTATACAAATCTATACTAATATAATAAAGCTGTAGAGTTTGATTGTTTGTTTGTTTGTTTGAACGCGCTAATCTCAGGAACTACTGGTTCGAATTGAAAAATTATTTTTGTGTTGGATAGTCCATTTATCGAGGAAGGCTTTAGGCTATATAACATTACGCTGCGACCATTAGAAGCGAAGCATCAGTGAAAAATGTTGCAAAAACGGGGAAAATTATTCATATTTGAAGGCTTCCGTTGCTAAGCTACCCAAATAATATTATTTGAAGGCTTCCGTTGCTAAGCTACCCAAATCTATACTAATATTATAAAGCTGTAGAGTTTGATTGTTTGTTTGATCACGTGGGCGGAGCCGCGAGCAAAAGCTAGTATATAAAATAAACCTATAAACCTAAAAATATTTCCAGTTTAGTGCACTTGTCTACAAAATTCTCACAACTATTACTGTAAATTATTTGGCCTAATTCAACCAGCCCCAATTAGATGTGCAACGCTCCGGATTCAAGGTCTAGGCTGTCCATCTAGCTCAGTCAATAAATACCGGCCGTAATGTTAAGGACACCACTTTAGTTTTTAGTGCTGGCAATAAATTCGAATCAAGAAGTTGACGGCCGGCCGCGGCCATCAACGAATTTGTATAATTGTAAGACGCTCCTTAAATTAATTGCTTTATAAGTTTTAAATATGGAATAAACAGTCAATGGCGCGTAATTGAATGAATGGATGATGAAAAAGATTGTGAACGAATGACATTTGTTAGTTTAAACCGTTTAGCATAATAAAACTGGTTATTCTACGAATTGGTGCAATAATTTTGAGTGTTTATGGCAGTCATTTTTATTGTTATTTCTTAATAAATCGGTCAATTTATTAATATTAGATTTTTAGAGGCAATATATTAGAGTATTTTATTAATATCTAATGCCTATATAAAAGTTAAAGACCTAATTGAATTTTAACTCCAAATTATACTTTATCAATAGAATATAAATAACATATTTATGTCACATCGATAATAGAAAGTTAAAAATAAAAGTGTTGATGGCACTTAGAGACCGATCAAACATAATTGCTTTAGTTTAGCTTACTTTTCATTTAACAATTAATGCAGATTTTGAAATCCAGCACAATAACGCAACAACGATGCAAATGCTAGAGACTTTGAAGGAAAATGATAAGAAACAAATATATGTTTAGTATTGGACCAATATAGAGGTACAATAACGTAGGTACGTTATACAAAACTTTAATAGCAATAAATAAACTCGAACGACCCCCTCCCCCTAACGCTCCCTCATTCAGATACTTGCTGCAGTACAGCCTTAGCTGCTCCTGCGCTGGTTTTCCATGAAGGGTAGGGACGGTAATCGGCGAACCGTGAGATTGTTAACACCTAGCCCCTCAGCCTACCCCTTCAAGGATGCAGGCAGACTTGCATCAATGTAAAATCATGATGCTTAATACACATGTCGCTAATTACGTAAACAGGTCAGGCCAAAAGACCGAATTCAAAATAATTACCGATGCACTACCCACTTAGAATCATAAAAACATACATCATATATCCCCGCCATTTCGTTTTATCAATTCATTTGTACAAAAACATATTTAAAAAAGCCATATTTGTAGCTGCGGCCTTCGTTTGTTTGCTAAAATCGTAATTTTACGTATTAGGGTCACAGCACACACAATACTTTTTTTTATCCTTGCACGGCAAAATAACTGTACAGATGGTGAGCGTAGTGTAGTCCAAAAACCAACGACCACTAACAAACAATGAGTTTATCGGTGGTCACCAGAATCATGCCGGCGTGTATAAATGCTTCTTCACACGCCGAAGAGAGAAACAGCAAATCGAGGGGTCTGCGACAGGATAGGCGGATGACTGATGCAGGCACAGGTATACAAAGATGTACCTCTATATCCGACCCAAATAACCATCAAGTCATGTCGCAAGGCCCTCGGGAAAACCGAATATACACTGATTGACTCTGGAACGCGATCCACACAAGTTGTGTCGCTATGGCAGGTTTTAACACCATGTGTACGGTGGTCGCTATGCGGGCGGATATGAATATCCTACCACCACCACCACCTACCTTTAACATCGGCAATAGGTGATTTAGTCGTTTATCTGATCACATACCATTAGGTTTGTCGCTTGCCAGTTTATGCTATAAAAAGCTATCAAAGCAGACGCTAAACCGCCGATGCTAAAAGTATCGTGTGTGCCATAACCCTTATGTAAATATATATGGATACTTCGTTCAGTCTGAGAATTTAGTTAAAATAAAGTCAACACATGTCATTGGCTCGTAATAAAATTAGTTTTTATGTTCAAATGTCACACGCTTTATGTAGGTTAAGTCAGTTAATTAATTCCTATGTAATACATAAATCTTTGTACATAACCTAGTTTTAGATGTAAACTTTACAAAAAGGACGTACAGAAACTGAAAATAAAGCTGCAGCTTGTGAACATCTTGTGATAAAATTCAAATCTGTGTTTCTCTCGGGACAAAATGTTTGTTATCCTTGCGACATTTTTTATTATAACATAGAGCGGCAAACGAGCCGGTGGGTCACCTGATGATAAGTGATCTCCACCGCCCATGTACACCCGCAATACAAGAAGAATCATAGACGCGGTGCCGACCCTAAACGGAAGGGATAATTAAGGGATTGGAAAGGGGAGGGGATATGGGTCTCTGGATATCACACTCACCATACGAAACCCAGCAGCAAGCCGCTACTTTACGTCGAATTAATCTGTCCTCCTAACATCAAAATGGATTATTTAGTTTGATTATTGACAATGGATATATCAGATAAATTCAAAGTCATGTTAATCGATTGAAGAATTACATTGCCCGTTCTTCTTTAACGAAACAGCATTCCGAATTGGCGGTAAAGATAAAATTGGACTGAATCTAAATGATGTTAGACATTTTAAAGATTCCATAAATATTTGATTTGATTCGATTTGACATTAACTGATTAGAAAATCAAACCAGAAACCCAACCGCTATCCTACTTTACTTTATCAAAACCCCCGACATCAGTTGGAAATAACATTGGTTACTTTTATAGTCTGAACAGATTTTTTTTTTAAATTAACTGCGAACAATCTCGATAACACCCGTTTTGTTGTCGGGGACACGTTTAACAATTTTGGCAACACCATTATCAGATGAAGCTAAATTGCTTTATGACTTGGCTGCCTTGTGGGATTCATAAATAGTTAAAGCTTTAGTTTATTTTGCATTTTTAGATAGAGGTACGATATCCATGTTGGACAAAAGTCCATAAATTAAATAAAGAGGAAAAAAGTTAAAAATACATAATACTGCGTAAGACCTACCTACTAGCGCAGCATTCAATAAAGAGGAAAAAAGTTAGTAGTATTGAATTACATGAATGTGTGGGCAATGAAAAGCAGATTTTAAGTATTATAATTATATTTTAGACTTTCATATTACAAGGAAGCAATGCGTCTGACACCTAGTTCGAAACAAGAACAGAGAGGAAAACCAAAAGCAGTGGTGACAAAATACTTATTTTAAAATCATAAGCGAACCATACAGTAGGTATTGTACTAATGAGGTTCATTGTTTTTTGCAATTAAAATATAATAAACCAACAAGTAGTACATAAAAATGCGTAAGACCTACCTACCAGCGTAGCTACCTACCATTTTGCGTAATAAATATGACTCATATGTAAAAACCTATTATGGATATGTGGTGTGTGTTATATTATGTCAGCAGCGGTTAGACTAAATATATGAATAAACATGAAGACGATTCATGCACTACCTATTAAATGTATGTATTTTTAAATATGAGCTACTGTAAAGTAGGTATGTCTGCGAAGTTGTCGCATCGAGTGAATATTTGCTCAAGATTGAATCATCACAGTAATTATTAATTATTTGCCATAAGTACTATATTATAAATATTCAAGTATGGAATACCATACATATTATACTAATGAGTGGTAAAGCCACGTTGTAAACAGATTTATCTACAGAATGAATCGACCTGCTCGATCGGGTCGTTATCACTGTCTCACAGAAAACCGACGTAAAGTAGCGGATCGCTGCTGCGTTTCGTAGGGTAAAATGTCCGGAGGCCCAAATACCCCGTCCCAATCCTTAATTATTCCTTTCCTTTAGGGTCGGCAACGCGCTCATGATTCTTCTGGTATTGTGGGCGTACATGGGCGGTGGAGATCACTTACCATCAGATGACTCACTTTCTCGTTAGCCGGTCTATGTTATAAAAAAAAGTAAAAAGTAAGTCATCTTATACTTTTATCATTTAAAAAAGACGAAATTAAACCTAATTAGGTAAATCCAAATAAATTTGGCAAAACAAAATCAATACCTTTATTTTAACTTAATGAGGGTAGAAATGTTATTGCGTATTTGTATCCAACTAGTGCTGCACTCTCAGTTCTCCGACTTAAGCAAGCCTTGCAATAATCTACAAATATCCTCTCAGCCCAGTGAAATTACTGGGCATTATGAGACTTAACATCTTATGTCTCGGGTTGATGAGCGCAGTTCAGTTATACCATACAATGCTTTGTAATTCAAAGTTTTGTGTGATGTTGCTTCTGTTTATGGGCACGCGTGGCGCTTACCATCAGGCGAGCGCCTTGATCGTGTCGTCATTCAATCAAATAAACAAATCCTAACTAAATTTCTAAGATATCTCCGGCATGAATGGTAGAAACAGTACAGTTCAGTAATTGTGCTGTACCGCTACATTATTGATTCGAGTTACTGCGCTGGCCGCTGCGATCGGAATACCAAACACATCAATACATCTTGACATGTAAACAAGATAGTCACGCGACGCACAATGCATCAACGATGATACAAATGTGGTATTCATTTATAAATGAATTGAGTATACGAATCATGGAAGAGTAATAAAGATACCTAAAAGGTCGTACGCGGCACATTTAATTTGTGATCTGCTTTTTCCGGGATAAAAAGTATCCTATCACAAGTCAGCTCATATACCAAATTTCATCAAAAGCTCTGTCTGTATACCAAATTTCATCAAAATCCGTTCAGTAGTTTCAGCGTGATTGACGGACAAACATCCAAACAAACAAACTTTCAAATTTATAATATTAGTGTGATGCAATTTCATGTTTTTAGTTTGCTTTACGAATATGCTTACGAATGCACTTTGACAGCCTCCGTGGCGCAGCGGGCGAGTAGCCGGCTGTGAAGCGAGAGGCCGCGGTTTCGATCCCTGCACCGAGACAAATGTTTGTGTGTTCCACAAATATTTACATATATAACATACATAAAAAATACGAACGAATTGAGAACTTTCTCCATTTTTAAATCGGTTGAAAAAAATGAACCATAATTGAAGGTAACTTTGGCCATGCCTTAAACTTTTACGGGAAAATAATGCGGGAGTAAAAGGTACTTAATATAGTATTGTTAGTTAAAACCCTTCTGGTCTGGTTCTGGACACAAACCTACTACCAAAGTTGTCACTTATACCAAAGTAACCCGACATATACTAAAATTAAAACACATCTCACCTTTTAGTATAAATCAAAAATGAATTGTGAATCAGCGAAGAAAAATATGTAGACTTTTCGCAGATACAGTGTATGATATATGTAAAAGCAGGTGGAGCTGTTTGGCGCAACCATCTGTTAATATTAAAGAGGTTGTGTCAGTAACTTTGATGTATTAAAAGAAATATGGATTCCATTAGTATATTATTCTTTTAAAATACTTAGTCATTATCGTGCGATTAAAAATGATAATGAATTATTAAAAAAATAGCTTACATGTCCTTTGAAAACTAATCAATTACTGGAATTCTGTTTTATTTATTCTGAATTGTAGATTCTCGTGGTTTATTATGTATACGTAGCAAAGCCATAAAGCAAAAATGGGTCGACTCGACCAGGGTGCTATTGTTTCATAAAAACAACGTGAAATGTCAGCTGCTGCTTGCTTGCTTCCTTGCTGCTGCATTTCCTAGTGAATTTCCAGGGATACAAAAAATAACCGAAATCTCTAACCTAACCGTTTCTTTAAAAGTCGCCATCGCAATCACTATCTTTCTGATATTGTGTTTATGAGCGGTGAATGTAACTTACAGAGACACGCTGTAGACAGTATTATCTACAGCATGAATGGGCCTGCTCAACTTAGTCGTTACCACTGTCTCACAGAAAATCGTCGTTTTTTTTTATAGCCTAGGCCGGCAAACTAGCAAGTGGGTCACCTGATGGTAAGTGATCTCCACAGCCCATGTACGCCCACCACCAGAAGAATCATGGGCGCGTTGCCGACCTTAAAGGAAAGGGATAATTAGGGATTGGGAAGGGGATGGGATTTGGGCTTCCGGATATCTCACTCACCGTACGTAAAGTAGCGGCTCTTTTGCTGCATTTCGTACGATGAGTGAGATATTCGAAGGCCCAAATTCCGCTCCCCTTCCCAATCCCTTAATTATCCTTTCCCTTAAACGTCGGCAACGCGCCTATCATTCTTGTAATATTGTGGACGTACATGGGCTGTGGACCCCCTTACCATACCTTGACCCATATACTCGTTTGCTGGTCTATGCAATAAAAAAAACCTTTAAAATAACGGTCAATATCGCTTGGCGAATGGATGTCTGTACTAGCTTAATTCAATTCGATTACTAGACCCATGTTCCTAGGCTCTCGACCTTTCTCGACTGTACGCAGCTGTGTCGCGTTATAACATGAGTTATGATCACTCCTGACCTCAGCAGAACGTGACTGACCCATTCCTATTCGAAAGTCTATAACGTCTAGTTAGCGTATCCGACGAACCATCCTTATTAATGGAATAGGAACGTGCTATTTTTCACACTTACTACATTATTGTTAACACAACGTAGGCCTATTGTTTAGAAATCGGCGAATATAAATAATATATTATTGGGTGAGTAAATATTTCAACTCAAGATATTCAGCTGTGCAAAAATTCCAAACTGTTATTGTGAAATAATAATGAAAAATGGGTACAGGTTTTGCTTCTTATGATGTTATGTGCCATACTTTGCTATACTATTATTATTCAAAAGGTTTAAGTAAATGACTTAATGAGATTTTTGTTGGAACTGTAGGGTTAAAACTACTTTTTAGCATGTTCTTGCACAAGGCTACTAAATGTGGGCAAATTTTGATGGTTCTTTTTGTTATACAGTTTATATGCAGGATGATTCCATTAAGGGTGTAAATCATAAGGGGGTAAATTTGACATTTATGATTCGATTTTGTTTTTTTTTTCACTGAAAAAATAATAAAAAAATACTTTACAAAAAATTCAACCGACTTAAAAAAAACTAAAAGCTAAAATAAAACTAAACAATTCTGCATTGGTGGCATCAGCAACTTCCTGCTACCTTTATCAGGTCGTCTGTCCACCTTGTAGTTGGACGTCCAACACGGCGCTTGCAACATTATTATATAGCTATGGATAATTATTCGTTCATCCATATTACCATACAAATACGTCAGAAATAGATCGGTCCATACAACACAAGCAGTAATGTGATGGTAATTCATTTCATTTAGCACTTCTAGGAAGCGGTGACACAATGCCTCTACAATTCTACTATGTATGCAAATAAATGTCAATTGAGTTCATTGAAGATTGCAATTAGATAAAGTGCTGACTATTGTTGAGGATGTTTGTTTTTTTTCTATTCATGTAACGATCTAGATTGGAGGCTTTCGACACAATCTGTACACCTTTATATTTGAACTCTAATTTTTAATAGAAACTGCGGACAGTATGTAATATATATTTTTTATTTAATAGAATAACGAGACGAGCAATGCGGTCGCCTGATGTAAAGCGCCACACCTGCCCATAAACAGAAGCTACACCACACAGAACTTTGTACTACAAAGCACTGCATGACACTAAACTCCGCTCGTCACCCCGAGACATAAAATGTTAAGTCTCATAATGTAATTTCACTGGCTTTAAATATCCTTCAAACCGAAACACAACAGTGCTTATACAGTAGATTGCCGGCAGAAATAGACAAAGCGATATTATTAGTGTGTGTTATTAATAGGATTCTATCCCACCAATAATTATTTTTGTAAATATCTATGGTTCGAATAAATAATAAATACAACAGTCACACACATAGTCCTGACCCCCTAAGATACGAGTCTTGTGCCGTGTGTATCAGGAACGACGAGAGACTTTCGGTCTCACAACACCCAAACCCCGAAACAAATATTTGTGGATCACACAAACATTAGTCGCGATGCGGGGATCGAACCCGCGGCCTCTCGCTTCACAGCCGGCAACCTACCCGCTACGCCACGGAGGCTGTATATAAAACTTATACCATACATGTTATAATTCAGACAATCATCTAACACGAACAGACGTAACATCACAAGTGAATGACCTGTAAGAGAAAATATATTTAACAGAAATTATTAGAACATGCAGTTGTCAGTGTGACGTCGTTTTTTTATTGGCAATATGAGTGGCGTGGGTGGTGCTGTGACTATCATTTTATCGCTCGAATTGAGTTGTGAAGTCGCATACAATGCCGTTTATACATTCTATAAAAAATATTAATAATGGAGGAGTTTAAATTACCTCTTATATTTTATTGGCGTCTTCTATAATATGAAAGGGTAGTAACACCATGTGTAGGAAGGAAATGACATTTACAGAATGAATAAAAGTAGTATTGAAAGTTGAGTAAACTCTCAATATGTGTTGTCTCATTTCATATGCGCTCGCTTATGGCTGATGGTAAGCGCCACGCCTGCTCATAAACAGAAGCAACACCACACAGAATTTTGAATCACAAAGTACTGCATGGCTCTGAACTGCGCTCGTCACACTCAAACATAAGATGTTAAGTCTCATAATGCCCAGTAATTTCACTGACTTCTTCGGTTCTTCAAACCGAAACACGACAGTGCTTACACGCTCTTGCTTGGTGGCTAATTTGGTTAATTTGTGGGATCGATATCGATCTCAATAACATAATTTATTGAAATCGGCTGTAATGTATGACACAGAAAATACTAGAAACACTAACACGCTAATAGTTTTTATTCACATTTATTTGCACCTGAGAGGGAAAGCAGTGCAATTCTAAAACAATGTCAACCAATGCGTTATTATATAAGTTGCACTTGTATTGAGGTTCTGTTATGTTTTTTTTATTGCATGCACCGTCAAACGAGCAATTGGGTCACCCAATGGTAAGTGCCCGACCATGTATGCCTACAATATTAGAAGAATCATAGGCGTGTTGCCAACCTTATAGGGAAGGGATAATTGAGGGATTAGGAAGGGGAGGGGGATTGTGGCCTCCGGATATCTCACTCACCGTACGATCACGTCACAGCAAGCCGATACTTTAGCTCGGTTTTCTGTGAGACAATGCTAATTATTCCTTTCCTTTAAGGTCGGCAACGCGGCTATGATTCTTTTGGTATTGTGGGCGTACATGGGGGGTGGAAATCACTTACCATCAGGTGACCACTTGCTGGTTTGCCGGCCTGTGCTATAAAAAAAAGATGTTAGGTCTCAACCTATCTATGTATCAGAATAATGAGTAGTACTATGAAGTACTTTGTAATATAATGATTAAATAAAAAAAGTGTGTGTGTGCAATTCACAAACGGCAGAAGTGAAATTCATAATTATTAAAATAAATTAATTAACCAACGAATTATACATGAACACGCTAATAATACACCACGTTGTTTAGGACACATTTTCCGAAGGCTTCGTTGTACGCAAAGACACGCGATAGCATACTTGTAGCATCTATCTCATTCTCTCGCAGGCTAAATCCTGTTTATGAATATGTTTGTCTCTTTGTCGTGACGCATTTTCTTTTCATCGAGTTTTAAATCACAACAATTCTAAAGAAGATTTACTTCAAAAACTCACGAGATAAACATCAGGCACGCGTATTTTTATTGTGTAAGGTAATGGGAAAAGGTCGATAATTTTTTATGTGTGCCATATCTCAGTTTTCTTGTAAATAACAATAATATTTTCAACAAGTTAATCTGGCCTACACACAGCTGCTGTTCCGTGACTATTGTTTACACAATAAAACGTTTACCGTGGCACGTTGAGCGCCATTTTGAATTGTTATTTGAGTTATTTTTAATAACATTCGGCTTGAACAAAACGGTTGTTAACGTCGGTGGTAATGTTAAACTATTTCGGAATCGATTCGTTCCATATAATAGCTCCTTTTGATTAGTTTAGACGCCCTTGGCGTCGGTTTAAATTTAATTTTCGAATTTTACTTCGACCATATTTTATTTCACGCTTGCACTGCTGCTTGGAGGCAGAAATTAATGATACCAACCCATACGGTTTCTGGCATATGAGGGACCTACCTGGAAAAGTAGTCGTATCTAAGCTTCTAGACTTACCACAGTTGCCAAAACCAAAAAGCTTATTTTCCTGAATAAATTTCTTTTATTGAGGAAGAAGATACTTTTTAGTTTTTAAACGTAAGCTCAGGGCGATATATATTCACAGCAAATCCCGCAGTTATTTGTCTAGATCTATACATTATTTATAGAAAGTCACGTAACGTCCGCCGCAGTGTTGCCAACTCTGGAAAACTAAAAAGCAGTAAATATATGCTTAAATAACCACAATAATTCCAATTAAACATATAGTTCCAATAAGGTCGTGAATACAATGGTTATTGGTTATATGGTACTAAGTCATTTTTTTATAAAGACAGTCTCTCTGAAGTCTGAACAGTACCACACAGAACTTTAAGTTATAATATTTATTTAAGCGCGTCTTTATCGCGTAGTATTTGAAGGTATAAATAACAATTATTCTCTCCGGATATTTCGACCGAGTTACATCGTCCGTGGTCACGGGTTGACTGAATATTTATACTCGTTTACCAAACCTTTTGCTTTCAAATATAACACGATTAATATCCGTTTAAATAAATATAACATATATACAAATCGCGAAAGCCTAAAACCATTTATTTCAGAACTTTGAGTTACAAATTACTGCATTGAGCTCATGAATCCGAGACATAGACTAGTCTTATAACGTATTCTCAATTCAAACTTGGTTTCTGATAACTAGTAACTATGCTAACCCATACGTATTGGCAATTTTAAACCTAGTTTAAAATTAGAATACGTTTTGTAATAAGACCCGGGATGTTTAGTCTAATGAATGAACCGATTTGATAGCGGATTTTTTTGTATGAAAGCTGACTTTATGTTTTAGGGCTGGTATCACCGATCAGGCAGCACACAAGCATAGTCAATCACCGTTAAACTTCTTTTGAAATAGAACCAAATAAACAGACCACCGTGGACGTGCGTGGGATGACGACACTCGCAGTGTTTATATTAGCAGATATCATCGTTGTTCGTGGGTTCGAATCAAGGGCACCTGTCCGTGGTAAAACTCGGACTTAGCGCGTGACAACATTATCGTATCGAATATCGGGTAATATACTAATGAAACCC
Organism: Amorpha juglandis; assembly: GCA_949126905.1. Lineage (NCBI taxonomy): Eukaryota > Metazoa > Arthropoda > Insecta > Lepidoptera > Sphingidae > Amorpha > Amorpha juglandis. The sequence continues at coordinate 22,174,385 of OX421365.1, forward strand.
ACTGCGGCGACTATTTTAGTAAATTTAGCGCCTGAGTCACCTCTTAGTAAATATACTTTCTGCCGCCAAGCAAGCCCAGCAGTGTGGAAGCACTGTTGTGTTTCGGTATGAAGGATATTTAAGCCAGTGAAATTACTGGGCATTATGAGACTTAACATCTTATGTCTCGGGGTGACGAGCGCAGTTCAGTTCTGTGCGGTGTTGCTTCTGTTTATGGGCAGGCGTGGCGCTTACAATCAGGCGAGCGCCTTGCTCGTCTCATCATTCAATCAAATAAATAATAATAGCGGTGGTCGCTAGTTTTTTGGACTGCACTACGCTTACCATCAGGTGTAGTGCAATCACTTAGCCGTGCTCGGATAAAAAAATAAAGACCTAAAATCGTTTAAAAAGCTTATCAAACATTCACCTATGTTTAAAAAGCAACTTAATTTCACTGGCATTAACGATAAAACTCCTTCTCGGATAAAAAGCAAATTCCTACTTACATAAAAAATACTGAATATCTGACACGACACGATGATATAAACCTCGTGGGAACAAAGCACGTGAAACATATTCTTTATTGTTCTAACATAACGGAAACACGTTTCATTCATGATGTATTTAAAATATTTTACGAGTCTCAACTCTTTTAACTTTTGTTGCCACGGTAGTTGCTTTTAAATAGATTATTTTATACACAAATAAATCCACAAGGACCAACAGATACATTTTGTGGAACCTCTTGTAACATAATTTGGGCAGTCAGGCAGTCAGTACCTGAGATCCCCAATGTGCTGATTTAATCTGTCAATACATTTTGGGACCACTCCGCCTCCGCTAACATTATTACGGCTGTGTCCACTTAGATGTCTATATGGTGCTTGAAATAAATACAAAATCTATTTATTTTAATAACCGATCACAGTAAAGTGATTTCACTGACATGATGGTAAGCGCAGTGCAATCCAAAAAAACAAGCGACCACCGACAAACAACATGTTTATCAGTGGTCACCAAAATCATACCGGCCTGTATAAATGCTTCTTCCTACTCCGATGAGGGTAGAAGAAACTCGAGGGGCCTCCGAAAGGATGGGCGGATGGCCGGTGCGGACACAAGAATACATGAATGTAACTATACTCACCCAATCAACCATCAAATCATGTCCTAAGCCTCTTGGGATAACTGGATATACATTGACTGATCCTGGAACGTGATCCAAGGTGTGCGGGTCACTATGGCAGGTTTTAAAGTCATGATTACTATCCGGGTGGATATAAATATACTACCACCAACAAATATGCGATATATGCATCTACATTACCCTAATAACCATACAACATCTTGCGATACGAATAAATTGTTTCATTATTTGAGACACACACCCTACAAACAAATTCTAACTAACTTAAAGACCTCACGGTTGGAAACTAAATAATTAACCTCTAGTAATAGGCAAGATATGAATATTAAAAACGGGGATAAGAAAACCACAAGTAAATTGCTGGTCACCATTCTAAACTACACAATACACCAAGTATGTATTTTCGCTGGAACAGTATTTTTAACAATTATATTTTTCATTTCAGGTAAGGAATACTTCTAAACATTTTTGAAGGAAGCAACAAATGCATCTGAGATGGTAAGATCACAACTCTTAACTTTAAATAGAAGATAACATAGGTTCTATAAACATCTTACTAAGATTCCAAAACTTCATAAAGAAGAAAAGATTAGCAAATCGGAAATAGGTGTTTCTAATTTTATACAGACTAATCTCGCTTGTGGTCCGTTTTCCACGTTCTACATGAGACTATATTTTTATTGTCATGAATTTTGAGGGCTTTTGCTGATATTTTGACCGTGCCAGCCTCATCGTACGCTAAACACTATCTTGCTCATCTTATATTATTTATGAATTTATAGATACTCTAAAGATATGTTCAAAAACAATGTTCGAAAATTCTTCTTTTTCTTTTTTATAGCATAGCACGGCAAGCGAGCAAGTCGCTCGCCTGAAGCCACGCCTGCCCATAAACAGAAGCAACACCACACAGAACTTTGAATTATAAAGCACTGCTTGGCACTGCGAGACACAAGATGTCAAGTCTCACAATGCCCAGTAATTTCACTGGCTTCAATGTCGTTCAAACTGAAACACAACACACACTGTTGTTAGGCGGCAGAAATAACCACCTTGTAAAGACCGAAACCCAGACCGGGTATTTTGCGACCGAAAGTCTATCGTAGTTCCTGATACATATGATACAATTTTAGTATTTCTGCAACTGTTCGGTGTACTTGTTAAAGTACCTATTGTTGTCTAAGTTCTGATGACTAGTTAATATTTTTTTATGAACTTGACTTCAAAATTGTTATAAATATAAAAGGTATCGCTCAACACACCGACCAATGCTATTAAAACTATTTAACCGCTAATACCAATAGGAACAGACATACGTACTGAAGCAGTGTGTTGTAATTTCCAAACGTGCGTAACCAAAATCTGGGTCAATAAGTCATTGTATTTTCATACGAATGAACTGAAATACATAACAATAAATTGTACGTTATATAAATATTCAAACGTACAAAAATAGGAAAAATAGTACCTATATTACGCACCTAGGGAGAAAATTAGAGCAGAGGGTGTCAAACGCAGGTGAGAATGCCCTACTTTTCTCCCGTGGTATGTATACGATTTTTTCTCACACTAGGATGGAAGGTTCGACCCCATTCTTCTATATGAAATACAGGAGTCCACTCATCTCTTCTTCTTTTTTATTTATGGCTTTCGCATTTTGCCAGTGTCAAGTATAATTTATTCTCAAGTTATTTTTACAAGAACGATAAAACACGGGTGCGGTCGATTTCAAGGTCTTGCCGGAGTTTTGGTGTTAACTCCTTTCAGTACGATGCTTAATTCACTTATTTCAAGGTTTCCATACACTATTCATCACCGTCAATGTTTATTGAACAAATCCACACCAGTTTTATACAACAAACACAACTCTAAACTAGTTTATGAAATAAATTAAAAAAAGCGATGAACTGCACTGTCAGAATTCCCGCCATAACTCCTCGTGTATCTTCTTGTCATAAACACTATGTTAAACAAGTCGTTGCTAGGTTACCGGGAGGAAAAGTGAGTTAGGCGAATGCGCGCCAGTGGAATCTAACCGAGGGAGATTGGGGCACTTTTCTCCCGCATACGGTGGCCGAAAAGTGAACTTTTCATCCCGCAGTGAGAAAAACGTTACAGATGAATGGAAATAAAGTTTAACATATTAGGTACCTACTTTATAATATAACTAACAGTTTAAACTTTACAAGGCGGTAGGTCCCTCGTATGCGAGTGGCCGTCTGAGTTGGTTACACCGCTTTGTCTACTTCTGCCACCAAGCAAATGTATGTAAGCACTGTTGTGATTCGATTTGAAAATGAGATGAGATGAGACTTAACATCTTATGTCTCGGGGTGACGAGCGCAGTTTAGTGCTATGGAGTGCTTTGTAATTCAAAGTCCTGTGTGGTGTTATTTCTGATTATGGGCAGGCGTGGCGTTTACCATCAGGCGAGCGACTTGCTCGTTTCAGTTAAATAAAAAACAATGTAATATTATTAATAGAATCACGAGCTGACGCTATAGTTATTGAATTGCTTTAATTGAACGTTGCAATAGAGCTGATTCATCGCACACTACAAATCATGCAGCTAATATTATGCATTACTTCTCAATGATCATGAGTAATGCGTGATGCTTCTGTCTAGGGTGTATTACGTGATACCAATATAGAGTAGAGACTCTGCCATAATGGAATTACGTAGCAAACACAATTTGTGTCTAGTAACCCTAAAAATTACACATGAGTGTCCCGAGATTAGAATTTGTACTCGGCACGTATCACTTCATGGGATGGAAATAAGTTTTTTCAACTGGAGATGAACTGATTGCAACTCTGTATACCCCTTTATGAATACAACTGTAGATTTATGTATGTGTGTATTATTAAATAAAAGTATCAAATTCTGAATATCCAACAGAGTAAAGGATTAATGGCACGGGAGAGGGATAAGGCTTGTGTCTTGCAGTAGTCGATAAACAAGCTATAACAAATAAATTATTTCAAATTGAGCCCATTTAGTATTATTTTATTATAGTCCATTCCTCCATAGTCGTACCAATGCTCATCATATAAATTCCAGTTTCAAGAATTTATTCAGTGTTTAATACCAGCTTGTCTGCATTTTATGATCGTCTCATAGATTCGTCTCGAGGACACTGACTTTATATGTTAGTTTAAAACTATATTTGTATATATATATTTATGTATATACAACACATTTTTGCGTGTATATATGCTGCATGCTTTCTTATATAGCATATAGCATAGACCGGCAAACGAGCAAATGTGTTACCAGATGGTAAGTAATCCACCGCCCATGTATAGGCGCGTTGCCGACCTTAAAGGGAAGGGATAATTAAGGGATTTGGAAGGGGAAGCGGATTGGGCCTCCAGATATCTAACTCGCCGTACGAAACGCAGCAGCAAGCCGCTACTTTACGTCGGTTTTCTGTGACAGTGGTAACGACCCGGCCGATGCGGCTCATTCATGCTATAGACAAAACTGTCTACAGCGTGGCTCTACCACTCAAAAAAAACTTCTGATGCACACTGTTGGCTTGATTATTCTGTGGCATAATTATTTTAACCAATGCTACGCTTTCACCATACCCTACAGTAATTATTTTCAAACTTGAATGATATAGAGGTTTTCCACCAAAGTTAATATTGCAATCTTTATATTTAAGGGATTTATTTCATTATTCATCGAGTGCAAACAAGATTGGCATACACCCAACAGTTTTGAGTAGGCAATCACAGTCTATGTTTAATTATCATAAAGCGCCAGACGCGTATAAATTACGAGGATAAAATAGTATTCGTGGAAACTGTGTGAATTATATAATTATGATTTTTTATTCCAAATTGTTTTTCTAGACTGTCAAGAAATCCAACATCTCTCGTTGGTTGACTTTATGTTTGGATTGCAGTAACCACTAAAAGAATAAAAGTAAATAATTGTCAATTCGGTCCTTCATCATGGTAATAACAAATGTAGTTCCGCCTTCATTTGCTAAATGGTAGACCGATAAACTCATTGTTTGCTCGGTTGTCGCTGGTTTTTGGACTACGCTTACCATCAGGTGTAGTGCAGTCACTTTGCCGTGCTCGGATAAAAATAAAAAATACACTGATAAAATGATACCAATAATTTGTGACGACAAGATTATATCCTTCGTTTTGTTTACGTTGACAGTCAGCCGTCTATCCGCCACTCGGTGTCACCATTAAAACTGTCACGTTCCTATTGAGATCAATTCAAAGCTCAATGTTGACATCATCGGGCCCTGTTTACACAACACCTATTAACGCGGTTGTTTCTTTTCCAATTGCCCATATGAGGTCATCTGCTGTATCAAAAGATTGGCATTTGACGAGTTCTTATATATTGTGTTCTATCGTAACGTCTGTAAGTGTATGGACAACTGATATTATCCCTTATAACTCAATGCTCGTTTGACTTACAAAATCTAAAAGTCAAATATGAATATGAACGCAATGAAATACTATTAACTCATTGGATAGTGCAGTTTCGCAGACATTTTCTACATAGACATAAGCTTCATTAACATAACATATGGTCATCTGCACTACGAGTATAATAGCTATTTATAAACATTACAATATTTAAATGTTGGAAATTGTTACATTTCCAAAACATTCGGTAACAAATGACATATGCTTAAATATTTACTTCCAACTCTTATTCGCTTATTTCTGTCATCATCATTATTTTTATAACATCCTTTATCAAATTGTGGTTTCATGATATTTTGGCATATATTATAATAATTGTACTATATTATGGTATCGCCACCAACGATTATATGATGTCCCTGGTTGGTTCGCCACCTTTAAACGGTTCAGCTGTTAACACGTTAGGGATAGATGTCAAAACCTTCTAAATTATATTTCTAAAACTGTCTCCACTAGCGTTAATGCCAGTCTTTTCGATAGCTGTCACGTCATTCCTTTACGAGAATGAAAATGAATGAATGAACCTTCCAATACGATCCGCTAAGGGCGTTGTATGGATATGCACATATTTATTTTCTTAAATTACAAATAACATAACAGCTATCAAAAAACTCGCAATATCTTGCACTTCGGGCACAGAAAGAATTTGTTATTCGACGTATTTCATTCAATATTTGCTCTACATGTAAAAGCTGTTCAATTACACCGTTTATTAAACGCAACTTTAATATTCCAACATTATATCAGTGACTGAGCAAATATCATTTGGCAGTATTATAAATTAACAAACATCTAAACCCGATTCTGATTTGGCTTCAAATTTCAGTATTTGGGTATTAATTTGATATTAATTACTAGTAATTTGTTAGGTCAATATCCTTATGTACCATAATTTGCCTAGTTAATAATTATTGCTCTTTAACAATTTGGTGCTAAACTGTTTATAACATCATTATAATACACAACTATTGAAATGATTATTAAGTAGAGGTTAATGGAAACCAACTTTCTCTTTATCGTTACGCCTATATCCTTAAGAAAGTGCAATAAATTCATCACATTTCGACGAATGATGATGGTAGTTCTATAGTTCTATACCATGATGAGCATAACACAATATCGGATCCAAGAAACTAGAAAAATAATTTATTTCTAATTAAAACAAGTTGATAGTTCCCTCGTATGTGAGAGGCCGTCTGAGTTGGTACCACCGCTTTGTCTATTTCTGTCGCCAAGCAACAGAAATAGAAATTAAATTATCGTTTAAAGCACTGTTGTGTTTCGGTTTGAAGGACATTGAAGCCAATGAAATTACTGGGCATTATTAGACTTAACATCTTATGTCTCGGGGTGACGAGCGCAGTTCAGTACCATGCAGTGCTTTGTAATTCAAAGTTCTGTGTGGTGTTGCTTCTGTTTATGAGCAGGAGTGGGGCTCACCATCAGGCGAGCGCTTTGCTCGACTCGTCATTTAATCAAATAAAAAACTCTATTAAATTATTTTCCTTTTTATGGCACGTTGTAAATACCACACTGCTTCTAGACTAAATATATGACTTCCATTGATTACATAGACCTTATTTTAAACTTAATCGCAACAACAGTCAGCAGATAAAGTAACTCTCCACATACAGTTGACGCCTATTTAAAAGGCGACTTCCTCACAGTTACAACCTACACCAACACAATCTACAAGAATGATAAGTTTTCAAGCGTCAGTCGATTGCAGGCTCAGCTTTTGCTTACCAGAGGTCGAATCTCATTTGTTTTGTCCTCTGTTAGTGACGACAATGTGTGTAAAGATGATAAATCGTTGTTCGAAGACAAAATAAGTACAATAGTCGTAGCAGCACCAGCTAGCAGCAGTTCAAGCTTTCCAAACCACACGAAATATATACGGGGCTAGAGACGCCAAATTTGGATTTCGGTCTATCCTAAAACCATCCAACTACCGGCACTGTAGGCGAGGCATACTCTGCCACAAACCACAACTTCATACCTATAGATTAGGAGCGTTTAATTGGAAAATGCATACATACAAGCAGGCACGTATTCTGCTTACACAGATGTGAGTAATACAAACAACATGACCCACATTCACTCGCGACATTGGGCCCGCCGCAACACACGATTGTCGCGGAACGTATATACATGGTACTATTCACTTTTGTTGACATTGCACGAAGGTCAGGAGATGTTACACAGTTCAATTTCAAAAATTAGCATGATAAGGTAGACTTGGTGCGATACACATTCTTACGGCAGTATTCCTGAAGAGTAAACTGAGGTGGAATTAGCGCACTTCAGCTACGGTATCACAAGCTCCATTTAGAAAAGATTGACAATTTTAGCAGAAGCGGCTTCATTAAAAATGAGTGTGATTAAAGAAACTATTACAACATTCATTCTTGTTAAAGCAAAATTTTCAAGACGCAATCAAATTTAAAACTCAGTACAAACTTTTCTTACCATCGAAGCATATCAGCCCTATCCGAATACTAATACCTAACTACGATCAACAGCCAATTAGAAGAAGCCAGACTCAAGAAAACTACCCACTTCAATTACAGTGTTAAGCAATACAAATAAATTTCACAATTGTATCGTACGAGTGAATATTGGATTTTTATTGCCTCCGCAGACGTTTTTAATGAAAGCGACCTTATGTGTCACATGCAATGTCCAAGACTATGCGTTTAAAAATGTATAGTATACTCAATTGCATTTGGAGTAATCAGACAGTTCCAGAATTTGATTGATTGAGCAATGTACTTAGTATGGAGCCGTTTGTTATACAAATGATAAAATGCCTGTCGATGAAATTACTGGGATTTATGAGTCTCGGAGTGACGAGTGCAGTTCAGTGCCATGCAGTGCTTTGTAATTCAAAGTTCTGTGTGGTGTTACTTCTGTTTATGGGCAGGCGTGGCGCTTACCATCAGGCGAGCTCTTTGCTCGTCTCGTCATTCAATCAAATAAAAAATCAAAAAGATGAAAGAGTAGCAACACCATTCTTTCATTCAACTACACTGCTCTAGAAAACTATACTGTAGATGGTAACTCTCATAATGTGCAATTAATATACAGTCATTTCACTTGCTTCAAAGTACTTCAAATCGTAACACAACAGTACTTAGACACTGCTGTTTGTTAGAAATAGACAATTGTACCCATTGACCCTATTGTATTCCAGTGAACATTTACGCAACAACGCGCAAGGTCGCTCTGGTGACCCACACTACACCATAAATATATTTTGTGTCATCCTAATCATGTCTATTAATAAAACACCCTTTATTCCTTTTATATTTACAACGGCTAGAGATTAAATTCAATTAATAATACTAAACTCTTAATATTTTTACAAGTAATGGTGCTGCCACACCGGTGTTATAAAATGTTAACAAACATTTTATAACATTAAACATTTACTAACATTATCTAACATTGTGATAAAATGTATCAAATTTTTGTTAACAAATGTTTAATAATGTTTTGTAAACATTTTATAACATTTTATAACATCGGTCTGGCAGCACCATAACAAAGCAGAAAAGACCTTAATCGACCTGTGAGTAAAAACATGGCTTTTAGGACCTCCGATAAATCTAGCTCGTGTATCATTGTCGTCAATGTCACTTTTAAATACGACGGTTCGTGTCTCATCAAGCATCATACAAGCTCCAGAGTTAAGTTGTTTAAATAAATAGATACACCCAACAGTCACACAGAAAGTCCTGACATCACACTAAGTTACTAGCCCTATGTCATGGGTATCAGGGACTACGAGGCACTTACATTTTCACAACACCCAGACTCGAAACAATTGCTTGTAGATCATACAAACATCTGTCACGATGAAAAAAAGAACAGATAATGACTTAAGCTAAATTCTGAGGATAAAATATTACATTGCACCAAATGGGGTCAGTTCAGCATATTGCTAAGCTGGTGACACAGCGATGCGGGATCGAATTGCGCCACGGAGACATCTTGGCTCCGCAGGCTATCAATATCAGTCACCGGTAACAAAACCTTAAGTCTTAAAACTCCTGTAAGTTACCATTATTATTCTTCAATGATCCATCAAAAATAGAAGACCGAAGATTATTCAATAAAATCTATCTAACATAAAGCCTCATTCTTTCATCCTCCTAATTCAATCAGCAAATGACTCACTATAGAAGACCCATTTACACGATGGCCGGCCTTCTGCCACTGAAATTAAGTTAGCAGCCATAAAACTGAAATCTAAACCCGCTAAAACGGCAAGATCTTGCATTAACAATTACAAATGACCACGCTAAACACTCCGGCGCCTTAGTGTTTAGCCAGCAACTAGCAAGTAGCAACCGATTGTAAACAACTCAATACGATGACGCGGCCTGAAACGACGGTAATAGCGCACGATGATTGCACTGTAGCGTGTTGTTCTTATTAATAACCTGGGTTTAATATGTTGCTATAGGTTAGTATTCTAACCGTAACATGTATTAGTTGATTGGCAATACAGAAGGAAATATAGAAGACGATGTGCCAAATAAAGGAGTTTTGTACTTTGAATTTATAGAGAGGTTTCTATCCATTCAACATCCTACATACGTCGTCGAATGAAAGACTTAAAACCTTCTACTAGATGTAGGTACGTAAACGGTGATCTAAAGATTCCGAGTTACTGACGTTTTTAGCCGAGCGAGTATTTGGTTGGTTAGCGATAAGGTTGAGTACTTCATCACCAACTATATAGCAAATACTTGCTTCATATCTTAACAGCCGGGATTACCAGAAGTGGAAATTCCTTCATTATAACCCGACAACATTCTAAGAATCACACCAATCGTTTTCAAACATACAAATATTGTGATTGTACAGGCTTACATAGTGATGATTGTTTATTATTAATTTTTATATTCATTTATGAATGTAGAACGAATGACGCAAAAATTAGGTATATAGTAGGTATATCATCCAAACCTTCAGTAGTGCGTGTCACAGCACTGCCACCTTGTTGCTATAAGAAACAGGTAGAATCAAAATATGTGCTAGCATCATTCCATTAGTTCATAATAGACTATCTCTCTTCTATATAACAGAATCCTCGACTGTTGTAAATATAGTACCAATTTTAATTAAATCAACAGACAATTGTCCCACAGTTTGCAATAGAAAGCAATGTATTCACCATAACCACATTGGTACCCACTTAACCGCATGAATAATTTTATTTATGTCCTCAGAGGACAGTTACTTAACACTTGTTCATTTTATTTCTATTGGATCAATTCACGGTTGACATTGCTCAATAATGTGCGCCCTTTATTACAAATGGCAACCCGAGACCAACGCACTGGACGTTTGAGAATGCGAGTCGAAAGTGATTGGTAAATACCGATTAATAGGTTTTTTTTATTTCATTGAATGACGATACGAGAATAGCGCTCGCCTGATGATAAGCGCCATGCCTGCCCATAAACACAAGATGTTAAGTCTCATAATGCCCAGCAATTTCACTGACTTCAATGCCCTTCAAACCGAAACACAACACCGCTTACACACTGTTGCTAGGCGGCAAAAATAGACAAAGCGGTGGTATCAACCCAGAGGGCCTCTCGCATACGAGGGACCTACCACCTTGTGGAGGTGCAAATGAAGTCATACTTTATGCCGAATCTGAATTCATGTGATAATTTGAAATGTAATTCCTCAACGACTACAGCACATTGGTCGCAATTCTGTTATTCTAGGGTAAGTGAAATAAGCAAGTGCAATGTAAATATTACTCATGCAGTGTTTCTTTAGCCCTTATCATCATGACTAAGATACATGTAATATGATAACTGTGGGGAATACATACAGTAGATCTTGCAACCGCAAAACACTATTAGAAAATAAAAAACATTTTCACACAAGAAATAACATACATAAGCTCAGGAGGTATATACCTACGTAAAGGTGGAACTACTGCACCCACGTTTCGAAGAAGTTATTTCCGTCCCATGATGTGATAGAGGGCGACCATATCGCCATACCGGGTACAAATGCCAATCCTGCGCAAGTCATGTGTGATTTTCGAATCAGAACCTCACAGTTATCAGCCTTGGTACGCCGCCACTGGCCCAACGAGCGATCTATATTTCCGAAAATATTCAGCGCTGATAGTATTATGAATTTATAACCTTCACACATATTCGGATACAAATAAAGAGACAATTATCAAAAAAACTCGTAGTACGACTACTAGGTTATTGGTGAGAGGTTAACTGATATTTTTGCAGACTGGATAGATAAACCCATAGTAAAAGACCCGACATAGTAGCTTCTTCCGACGAGTCGCGTTCTGTTATCAGCCAGTATATATCTAGTGACTTCATGCCAGCAGAATTCTGCCGACTGGCGAGGAACCCAATGTCTCTTGACAGTCGACATGATATTTACTGCACTGTACTTAACATCAGGTTCAATGTAATTACTTGGCTGTACCAGTATTAAAAAAAAACAGATATTTAAATTTTTATGTTGTTAATATCTCACTAGATAAATCAATGTTTCAAAACACATTTTGATATCTGTAATTACTATTTCCCATAAAATACGGACATCATGAATGGAATATAAAAAATAACAACGCAATAAATGAATGGCTTCAACAACAAGGCAAGCGCTATCCATAAAACAGAAGCACCATCCAAATTATTATTGGAACTTAATTACATCTAAATATAGTTGTTAGTTGAGTTTGATTTATTTCAAAGCGTCTGACACCACTGTTTATCAGTTCATCTTTACTACAGACCAATAAGGCTAAAGACGTCATATAAACTTATTTGATGTGTAAACACAATCGTATTAAAGCGATTATTTTTTAAAGGTGTTTTTGTCGGAACGCGATAACTTCCATTCTTCATCAAATTTAATGATATAAACACCATTTTATGCTATGGACAAAAAAATATACTCCATCTGTGGAGAGTATAATCAACCTATTGGTTGTAATGTTAATTTAAGACTACATTATTATATTACGTAACTGACCACTATCGGTGCGAAGTATTCTTACGGGTCACCTAATTGTATTAAAGCGATAAATGTTGTAATATGTCAACCGAACCGGTGAACCTTTGATGTTATCTGTCAGGCTATTGACCACTCCTCCGAATCAGACTCACATCCGTAACAGATATTCCTCAGACAAATCTAAGAACCATATCTATTAAACCTGCTTTAAAACAATAAACAACGCACCCACAGACAGATGACGGGGCAATTTTACAAACCCCTTTTTTTCGAGGGTTAAAAATAAGCATTGACGGCATAAAGCCGAAAGAATAAAAGATGGCATAAGGCCATCTAGATTCAGAAACTTAATCGCATAATAGGCTAGAATATAACAGAAAATTCTCGTTCTTTTTATTTATCAGTTTTCCAAAATGTAACATATAAAATAATACAAATTGTAGCATTGATAAACCATTGATAATCGACGTAGAACGTATAAATATGCAGAACATTATGTAATACAAACTAGGTAAGTACACACATAAGAACATAAATTAAATTGGTATTCAATATTGGAGAAAGTACCAATTTAATTTCGTTTTAATTTTTTGTTTTTAAGTTGTCTTTTATAGTAGAGCGTAATTTATTAAATAGCACGCAGTTCATTCACTGTACGTATTGCTTTTTACACATAACATGCACTGGCGTTTCAGAGGCTGAGTAGAGTTTAAAAAAAGAATCATATAACACAAAATGACTGTTTTCTATCATATTCTCGTATATATGAAAAACTATAATTACATAATTGGGGCTTAAATCAACCAATAGACGCGTGCCCTGCGCCGCGTCTTTCAAACTTTACCTGAGTTTTGTGAGTAGTCTGTATCCTGTAGCCCTGTAATGTGGCATCTTGTAGGTTTATTTGTCTGTATATACATACGATACATGTAGATACAACACCGTTACGAAATATACCGGTACAATTTGTGTCTCGGCCACCAAGTAACGTGATTACGGTAATAAACTACCAACGCATGTCATATATAATAATATTTGCAATATTTCTGCATAATGAGAACTCACTCTTCTCCGCACTGACAACTTTCGTAGCGCAGCGGGCGAGTAGCCGGCTATGAAATAAGTGGAGGTTCGATCCCCGCACCGACACAAATAGCTCTGCACCAATCACATCAAAAAATATAAGCTCAACGAATGGGTGTATCAGTTCTATCTCTGCCGACTACTCCCGAGCTACAAGCGTGAGCTTATGTATACATGTTAAGGACGTTTCAAATCAACGCTAACGTAAAATACAGTTAACCAGTGTTTATCACACTTCACTGTTACATCATTTGTAATAAACGGCAAGAAATTTATTACACGAGGAATTAATCACGATTTTAATTAAAATCAATTCGAATTTAAGTGTGACTCGCACAACGATCTTTAATCGCATTTAGCCACTAGACTATATTGTTTAAGAAACGCCAAATGGTATTAAAATCTGACATTACTAAACATGTTTAGTGGCTCAATACAATAAACGATTGTTGTGAAAATCAATTTAAAATCATATTATATAATTAAGAAAATAAAAATAACATTCAGAAACTTATTTAATTTATAATTATAGCAGAACTTCAAATTAAAACCCTATCAATCATTTCAAAACAAAGAAGCAATTCATTCGATCGAATTAAATATAAAATTAAAAGAATCTCTCAATTATATCATTTAATCGCACCGAAGAAAGCAATGCTTCACTTCTCCATTGCAGTGAATTAAAGCAATGACGTGGAATGTACTGACATGTGTCAATTAAGATGTCATTTTTATCCGTCGAAGTGACAGATGTAATGGCGGTTAACACTTGACAATTAAAAAGTTTGGTACTTGAAACTTTAATGAACTCGGTAACGTAATTTTTGTTTAAGAACAATTAAAAGTTGTGTTGCTTGCTAAGGCTTCCATAATCGGCAGTAATTTAAAATGTATTTATTCTGAACACAATGTAGAATACAATATGTACAAAATGTACGCAGTATGAGTGTTAATGAACTTGGAACCAGATTGGAAATTCTGTTCCGGAATCACGATTATGTATGTGTGTAAACATCGTAACATCGATTGAAACATTCGCTTACAAATAGATACGGAATTAAGTAAACACAATGAGCATCATAAGTCAAGTCTGTATCCCCGAAGGGGTAGCTAGAGGTGCAAGTGGTGCACACTTTACGGTGCCATGATGTGAGAGGCAAAACATACAATTATGGCGACATAAATTTCAAACAAAAAAGCAGTGATAGAAAACATTCAGCCTTATTTATTTATAAACGTAACTTAAGCATTGATCAGTTTTAAAGGGGCAAAAAAGAAACGAAAACAGTGTTTTAACTAAGCAATGATTAAAATAAGCAAAGTTTATAAGTAAAGCACATTATCTCGATGTACAGAAAAAGAAAGAAACAAATTGAATCTCTGACTTTATGCATTGCAACTTATTGAAATTAATATAATAACCAATTCATACAGTTTATCATATTTACCAATTAATGAGAAACGATACTGCAAAATTTCTAGATCTAGACTATAGACATTGTGCTATTGTTTAAAGTTGATCCGTTCATCACTTACTGCCAATGAACAGAAATCGAAATGATGCATTAACTTTTATATAGACAATTGATTCACTTCCTAGTCACACCAATTATACTTGGTTTAAGTAATAGGAGAGATCCAAAGCACTAATTCTATTACATGTACTTGAAGAAAAAAATAAAGGAAAGCCAAAAATTTTACATGTACGTATATTAATTGATAGGTTTCGTGGCGCAGTGGGCGAGTACCCGGCTGCGAAGTGAGAGGCCGCAGGTTCACTTCCCGCATCCCGTGGGGCTGCAAATCCCTCGTAGTTCCTGATACACATAAGTTAACCTAGTGCTGCGTCACTGTCTGGCTCCGTCTATTTCTGCCGCCAAGCAGCAGTGTGTAAGCACTGTTGTGTTTCGGTTGGAAGGACATTGAAGCCAGTAAAATTACTCGGCATTATGAGACTTAACATCTTATTTCTTGGGATGACGAACGCAATACAGTGATATGCAGTTCTTCAACGAAGTTCTTATTCGTGTTGCTTGCGCTGACCATAAGGCGAGCGACTTGCTCGTCATTAATAGTTAAATTATGTCATAAAAAAGCGAACACTAATTATTTATGCTCAACACAGCAATGTAATATAAATAAAATACAGCTATATTTAAATTCTAATCGCTTATCGATTGTCGCGCACGCCGCGTTCTATTATGCAACGGTTTGATCGATTCGGCCGTGATCTTGATCCCGTTTGTATTCGATTACACTGACAATTGCGATTATATGTCCGATGGATCGATACCTTTATTATCACCAATTTATCGATGGACATTGACTTGCACGCGCACGATCGATGTTGATATATTTTTTTTAATTCTCTATGAATGTTGTTTATGCGGAGTTCTAATTATGAATTGTAGGCACCCAAATTCGGTTGATAATATTATCGTTATATTTTGTTTGAATTATATTTAATACGGATGTGTTATCTATAGAACTTTGATTCATTATTTATTTCATAACTGAAGTGTAGACGACGAGTAATAAATAAAAGTATTTAGTGAATAAACTTTGTAACGAATAGCACAGTTTTATTTTTTCTACAAAACTATTAATAAATTCTGTCGTTATTTGTGGCTATTAAAAATTATAATTAAAAAGTGTAAAGTTTTGAAGTCGTCCGACTTGGATTAACGGCTGTCGGTTAATAACAGCCGGGATCGACTTTTAACGTGCCGTCTGAAGCACAGAGAAGCTCAGTTGAAATACAACTAAGCGGTCACCCATCCATAGACTGACCGCATCAGGAGTTGCTTAACCGATTAGTGAGCACCTCATCCTTTATCCAATTGATAGTGGAGGTTTTAAATGGAATAATGTACGGCAATGTGTATTAGTAATATTAAATACTAGCTGTCCCTTTATGGTTTCACCCGCGCGCATGTATTAGTACCCTGCGCGCGTTGCTACGTCACTAACTAAAATAAATTTGAAAGAAAGACATTACACAAATATATGAAATTCATTGGAATGAAAGTAGCGCCATCTGTCGAAAATTGGTCGTACCAACTCAGAACCTTCGTGGGCTCATGCACAACAACTTTGCTGAAGATCATCACATGATGAAATGCATAACTTACGATTCTATAAAGGACATATGTATAGATGTCAAAACTATTGTCAGCATAGATTACTCCACGTACATATTATTTCAATGAAATGTTTATCTGCATATAATCGACCATTAGCCGTATTCGCATTGTGTCGGTGAAGGCTGCGCCATTTTAATTTTATCTGCAATCTGCAGTTCTACTAAAATGTATCTAAATGGTTAATTTGAAATCAATGTTAACAATGATTTAAATTGCTCATTGTAACAAAGATTTATTGATCTAGTTATAATGATGTTAAATACAGTTCTAACTTCGATTGCTTCATTCCGTCTCTAGCCCCTTTATTTGATTATAATTGAATTTTGTCTTTTTTTATCCGGACAGGGCAAAGTGACTGCACTTCACCTGATGGTAAGTGCAGTGCAGTAAGAGGTAATGATTATTTCGGTAACCATTATTAAGTCGGTTACAGTGAGAAATTTAATAATAATAAATAAATTACGGTTACCTTAAAAAATACGGTAACCGAGAAATACAGGTATTTACCGGTTTCGGTAAATACCAACAGTAGGGACTGTTGGATGTATTTTTATTAATTATATACCAATAATACAAATTATGGCAGATGGGGCAAACGGTACTGGAATAGAGACCAAGAACTGGTCACAGAAACCGGAGCCAATCTCCGGTTAGATGACGGGACGAGATTGGATGAGGACTGCCTTGGACAGAACAAAACTGCGTACAATTGAAGCCTTCACTCAGAATTGGGTAGATAAAGGCTGGAGAGAAATACACTAAATCAATTTGCTGTCCTTAAAAAACATACCAAATTACCACACCAAGGTTCTTCCCACCGAAAGCTGCTAAATATTCATGCGCGACGAAATGTTGTACTGACAAGAGGCCTGTCTATCACACCGCTATCACAATGACGATATGATAATACATACGTCATTTAGAGATTATGGCTTACATGTTGAAAATGATTAGAAGTGGTTCGGACAGATGTGTTCGATCATTGAACCATTAATATTCAATACCAATGGATATACATACATTATAGTCGTATGCCTGTAGCTAGGGGTGACCTCTGTTTACTTAGGCGACTAAAATACTAGGTTTACAAGGTGGTAGTCCCCTCGTGAGGCCGTCTCTGGGTTGGTACCACCGCTTTGTCTATTTCTGCCGCCAAGCAAACTGTTATGTAAGCACTGTTGTGTTTCGGTTTGAAGGATATTGAAGGCAGTGAAATTACTGGGCATTAGACTTAACATCTTATGTCTCTGAGTGTCGAGCGCAGTTCAGTGCCATGCAGTGCTTTGTAATTCAAAGTTGCTTCTGTTTACTATCAGGCGAGCGTCTTGCTATTTTTCGACCAAAAACATACAGAGAAGTTAACCTTTTGAACTTGTAGTGTAGTGTTTATATAACAATGGATAAATAATAGTGATACTGCTATGTGTATAACACGCGAACAAGTGTGTTTCATGTTATCAGACTAAGAAAATACTGAGGACAATATTCTAAGTTTAATTAAAACCTATTACATAGAAAGCTAAGTTAGATTAAAAAAAAATATTAGTCGCTAGATTGTAATTAATTAATGAGATCTTACTCTTAATGATTTCTTTGTTTACGCGAATATTACACATTGAAATAAAACTAATTTAAAGAGATTTTATCGCGGTTTTTTATTTTAATTTAGGTTCCGACGTTTGGAAAGATTTTTAGGCCACGGGGTGAATCAATACAGATGGTAGCCCGTGACTGCAAAAAAACCGCGATAAAATCCGTTTAAATTAGTTTTATTTCAACTTAGTTCTTTTTAATAAGGAAACATTGTTCTATTACGCGCTGAACTGATTTATTTGCTTATCTGTTAATTAGGGCGAACCTTTATCCAACGATGATAACACATCATAACTGCCCTAAAAACTTAACTGAGATTAACGACCCGGAATACGCCATGCAAATATTGTCCCAAATCAAGTGGCCAGAACTGACGACGCACTACAAATCATCATTAATTACCACCGCTCCCCCCCTCTTTCCACTAGCCTTCTCCGTCCATCGTCAGCCGGACCACACACTTTAATATTTGACTTAAGTTGCCAAGTGTTTGATTTATTAAAGGAGGACACGATTGCGCGAATAATGAGACTATTATTTACCAACTTTAGTAGTTTTTTTTAAGAATTAATTGGTATAGAAGTACGATATGGTGGTATGCAAGTACAAAGCAGAATACTATAAGGTTAAATAATACCTATAAGCACAATAGAAATATGCAATCATAACCGGTGAAATTGTATAAGAAGGTACAGTGAAATCTGGATAAGTAGGCCCTAGGTATGTGAGAAACCTCTGTTTTTGATAATTACAATGAGTTTTGAATTGAAATACCTCTGTTACTGGGAATTTTCAAACTTTTGTAACTGAGACTTGATTTCCTAGATTTTTTCGATGTTTACCTCTATAACTGGTATTTAGTAGCTCAGTAGCCCGTATAAGTGGGACAATTCATCAGGTGTAGATAAGTTATGACGCGTTTGTTTTGAGAAGAAATTAGACTCATGGTGGGTAAATAAGACACCTGTCTTGTTGACCTGCCTTTTTGGGAAACTGGGTAAATGAAAAGCCTCTATAAGTGATAAAAAATGTTGGTCCCTTCAGATCCCACTTATCTAGGTTTTACTGTATATGAATTCGGAAAAAGCGAAAGTGATGTGTCAGGATGGTAGCTTGTGACACTTAATAGTTTCTGCCTACTCTATGGTATACAAGCGCGAGTGTGTATGTATGTATATTGTATAAATACGTAGGTATATAACAAAAACAAAACTTTGAGATATGTTATTGTTATTAAGTGATATACAGGGCGTTCTTCTTCTGCCACCTGCCCTTGTCCCACTCGTAGTGGGGTCGGCGCAACATGCTTTTTAACACATGTTACAGAAAGATATGACTTGTAGTTTCTAAGACTGCTAGTGCTGGTGGGAGGATGCTTGTATCCGACCGGATAGCGACCACCGTACACTGGTGCTAGAACCTGCCATTGTGGCCCACCTTGTGTGGGTCGCGTTCCAGGGTCAGCCAGTGTATATCCGGTTCTCCCTAGGGGGCTTGCCCCCTGATCCTCACCTTTTTCCCATCCCTTTTTCCTTGGCCCTTTGGCAGGCCGGCATGATCGTGCCGACCTACGATGAACACATTGTTTATCGTTGGTCGACACTATTCTTGGATTGCGCTACACTTACCATCAGGTGTAGCGTAGTCACTTTGCCGAGCCAGGATAATAAAAAAGACTGGCCACCTGCCTAACATTATCCCTTCTAGGGAGATGACAAGGTCTTGAATAAATTAGTTATAAAATAGCAATTTCGAAAAATGTTTAACCATTTTTACCAGCCTTCCCGAAATTTAAGGAGACTAGATTGGAACCACCGTACATATGGTTAAAACCCACCATAATGACTTATTACTTCGAATTGTGTTCCGGGGGTCAACCAGTGTATGTACTTCATGCCGGCATAATTCTAACTACTATCGAGAGACGCAATATGTCTCGACGATCGACATTCCATTTAGACTACACTAAAATTACCATCAGATACAATTTACTTTGCCAGGATAAGAAAAACCATGTTATAGGTTGTCTGTTTATATTCACTGTGGGTTTTCCAAATGCATGTGCAAAATTATACTAAAATGCAAATATATTCTGACCACAAAGTATAAAAGTCAATATAGATTCATATCACGGATAATTAACTCAGAAATGAGCGAATAGCTGGTGATTCATGGCTTTACAAACTTCATGCATCGACATTAACGTATTAATGGGGTAAACTGACTGATGTCACTCTTGTCACACCAACATGACGTCAGATCATTGTATCATCGGTATAAAAATTATTTATGTAAGTACATAAAGAATTGAATATATTTTTATTTATTTTTTTATTGAATGAGAGACGATCAATGCGCTCGCCTGATGATAAGCGCCACGCCTGCCTATAAACAGAAGCAACACCACACAGAACTTTAAATCAAAGCACTGCATGGGAAAGCACTGCGATCGTCTTCCCGATGTATAAAATGTTAAGTCTCAAAATGCCCAGTAATTTCACTGGTTTCAATGTTCTCCCTCTCTTCTCTTCTCTTCTCTCTCCTTCAAACCGAAACACAACAGTGCTTACATACTGTTGCTTGGCGGCAAAAATAGACATAGCGGTAGTACCAACCCAGACGGCCTCTCGCATACGAGGGACCTACCACCTTGTAAACTCTACATTGATTATAAATAGGAAGAAAATAAATATAATATCTTTTTCGTTTTTTCCTGGCACGGCAAAGTGACCTACTCTGTCCCTACATTAAGTACAGTGCCGTAATAATGTCGACCATTAAAAGACATTGCTTACCTCGACGGTCAATAGAATTATGCCTGTGAGGTTACTAGATATATACTAGCTAGCTTTTTAATGGCAAAGGCCGACAAACGATCAAGTGGTTCAACTGATGGTAAGTGATCTCCACCGTCCATGTACGTCCACAATACCAGAAGAATCATGGGCGCGTTGCCGACCTTAAGAAAAGAGATAATTAAGGGATTGAGAAGGGTAGGGGGATTTGGGCCTCCGTATATATTACTCACGGTACACAACGCAGCAGCAAACTGCTACTTTACGTCAGTTTTTTGTGAAACAGTGGTAACAACGACCCGGTTGAGCCGACGGTTGAGCCGGATATTAAAATTGTATTCAGCGTGGCTCTACCACTCATGTGCGGTGGTCGCTATCCAGTCCGGTACAAAAATGTATCAGGAACTCACCCATCAAACGACAGTATGTCAATACCTAAAAATAATCATATAATTTAATAATAAATGACACCCAACAGTCACACACATAACCCTGACCCCACAGTAAGATACAAGACTTGTATCGTGGGTATCAGGAACTACGTGTAAAGTCATCCGACTTTCGCATCATACAGTTAACAAATATTTGTGGATCAGACAAATATTAGTATCGGTGCAAGGATCGAACCCGTGGCCTCGCGTTTCACAGTCGACTCGCCCACTGCGCCACGGAGGCTGTCAATTCATGGACAGGTCATAAAGCTTACTAGAAGCGATGTGCGTACATTGTAATTTTAATTACAGTAGAATACGTTCAACCAGGCCGTATATAAGTGTATATATTACAAGACAGACATTCCGAGTACAATAGACGGCGATTGAGAGGCAATGTCAAGTACACGTACGACCGCGCGAGACATGAGCTGAAGCGGTTTAACTGTGAATAATAGAGGAAGCAAACATGTAAAGAAAGGGGTTACTTTATGCTAAATACACAAGGTGGCAGGCCCCTCGTATGCGAGAGGCCGTCTGGGTTAGCACCATCCCTTTGTCTATTTCTGCCGCCAAGCGACAGTGTGTAAGGACTGTTGAGTTTAGGTTGAAAGGAAAATGAAGCCAGTGAAATTACTGAGCATTATGAGACTTAACATCCTATGTCTCGGAGTGACGAGCGCAATTCAATGCCATGCATTGCTTTGTAATTTAAAGTTCTGTGTAGTGTTGCGTCTTTTTATGGGCAGGCGTGGCGCTTACTATCACGCGAGTGCCTTGCTCGTCTCGTCATTCAATAAAATAAAAAGAAACGCATATATATTTATATATACTATACGCATTCACGCTCGTAATCCCCGAAGAGGTTTAACCAGTACACCCACATTTCGCCGAGCATATCGCCGTCCCGTGATGTGATCGGGGGCGAGCCTATCGCCATACCGAGCATAATTCCAGACTCCAAGCTGATACTGAGCATTTCGTAATATGAAAACCCAATATCACTTTTACTCGATCCGGGGATCGAACCCGAGACCTCAGCATAGCAGTCGTATCGGGTACGTAATACATCTGCGCCACCGAGGCAGTTGTTATCAATTTTTATTTAATTTCAAAAATGTATGTGACAAACTGTCATTTATTAAAAATGTATACATACCTCAGTCTATGTTATACTTTTCGGTTATTGCGATAGAAGAAAGATCCGGGTTCCGTAACCCCTGCGCGATTCGCACTTGACAGTTTTTTAATTTATAGCGCTGTATTCCCTTGAATTGAGCCACAGTCACCTACATTATCCCAACGCTTTATGGCGCCATGGTTGACGCCATCGCTCGCAAATATATATGAACCTAGCTAATAGTAAAGTTAAATAGGTCATGGCATGGCGTATACACCAATTATCAGACCCATTGTACTAAGGTACACCATGGAATTCCCAAGCAATTGCCTAATTTAAGCCAGTAGTCATCCAAAAGCATAGGCTTTAAAAGGCAAGCATAGTCAAAACTGTAGGTTTGCGTATCACCTATTGTTAAGATCGAAATTTGATAGGTTTTATAGTTACTAATGTGATTATTTTGTATTGTGTGTATAATATTAATACTGATAGTTTTTGTAATTACAAGCTCACGCCTCTGTCCCCGAGGAGTCAGGCAGAGGTGCAACTATCGCTGCACCAACAATCGCCGAGCTCTTTTCCTTCTTTTCTGCCCTATAAATACTGTAGTATCCATTCATTAATAATAATCATCGCAAAATACGTACATAATAAAAAAAAGATTTAGTGCAATCGTCTGTAATTTTAATGCTTTCTTTCTTTCTTAATTAACTAGCGTTTCGTCGCCATCGTCTTTTAATAATAAATAAATAAATACACCCAACAGACACATGCATAGTCCTGACCCCACAGTAAGATACGAGTCTTGTTTCGTGGGCATCAGGAACTACAAGAGACTTTCGGATTCATAACAACCAGACCCTGAAACAAATATTTGTGTATCACACAAATGTTTGTATCGTTGCGGGGATCGAACCCGCGGCCTCTCGCTTCACAGCCGGCTACTCGTCTGCTACACCACAGGCTATATATGTTTACTCTTTGACTAATGCCAGATCCTCATTTTCACGCAAAGAGTTTATCGCAAAACAGAACCAAGGACTTCACAGAAAACCCGTTTCCGAGACCTATTATGATCCAATTAAAAGACAGAATTTTATATCTATAGATAAATCTAAGATATCACTTATCTAAACTCGTTAAGAGAATCGAGCATGTTATGTAACCGTCAACGAGGTTTAGGCCGGTCATGTCATGAGATTTAGACACGACTATCTTATCTCTAAAGTTTATAAGCACTTTGCTAGCTACAGTAGCGCGATCGTACGATGACATTTAGGATAAATGCACGCCAGTTCCGTTAATATTGACAACTATGTGTGAAAGGAAGGAGGAGTCAGTAAAGGTCGACCGCACCTAAACTATGTCAGCCAACTTGATAACATAAAGGGACACGTCAGGAGTATTTTAAACCGAATGCATAAAATCAATAATGGAAGAGATGTTAACGTAAATGGTCTGCCAGGACCGTGATAAGTGGAAACCCATAGTCTCTGCTTACCACTATGAATGTATGTCTAAAATCACAATTGCTGTACGTCATTGCTGTAGGAACTGCAATATCAACGCACTGCTAGAACTTTAATGTATTGAAACTACAACAACTTACAAAATGTTTGTACATTTTGTAAGTTGTTCCTAATGACATCATTTAGTGCTGCTACTGTAACATAAGTATTTCTATGTGATACCTTTCTGAGCTCTATTTCTAAATATCAGTCTTTGAAACATTCCGTCATCAGCTTGAAATAAAGACACAGATAAACCAGCGACTAAAATCGTTATAGGACTCGTCGGTAAAGCTCGCTCGCAAATACCAAACCGAGGTTTTAAACAGCGACGAGCATGGCTCGTAAATCCTTAGTTTGGGGCTCGCAAGCAAAGCTCGCTCATTAGTACAAAACCGCGGTTTTAAATATGCAAAAGCATAGAAAGAAACAAACCAATATTTTTGGATCACACAAACATTTGTCTCGGTGCGGGAATCGAACCCAAGACCTCTCGCTTCGCAACCGGCTTCTCGCCCACTGCGCCACAGAGGCTGTTTTTACATGGAGAAAATCTCCCCGCCCAGGAGAAGTAAACGAGAGTGCACTGATTTTTTACCGGCTAATAACTTCATGTTTATCTTCACCATATTCTAGTTTTTCTTGCTTTCTGCTTGTCGTTCCTAATTCTGCCTTATGCCAGGGTCCGTCTCTCATCATATCCTATCCTCTATATATTTTACCCTACTCTACTTCCAGCTATCCTACTAATATTATAAATGTTAAAGTTTCGATATTTGTCAGTTTTGGTGGTATTTTATTTTATTGCACATTCTTCATAATTGATAGAGATCAAGCATAGATGTAAAGATTACATTCAGGAATTAAATTCTTGACGAATAATCGATTAAACCTGTTACCTACGTGACAGATTCTATCTGGCAACGGGAGGTATATACATTCCGTCCTTATCACTATCAAATGCATCAACTGATAACTGCATACGTTCCGTGGCCTTCTTTATTCACATTGCATTATGTAGTTATTTTTATATAATTCTCAAACATTATTGAATTCGATATAGAAAGGCTATTCAATATTGGGAAAGTAGAATATTGAATCATATTGATCTTATAATTAATTCGGATGTAATGATATGAATTTGCATAAGCTATATACTTGTCGAGAAAGTAAGAAGGTAATGCGTTTGCAAAATACCTCTATCTGGTTAATTTATTGGTTGGGCAATTGCTTAGGTATATATGAACAATATTTGCACAATTTCTACTTAGAATAAAAGCATTGTGATAGATAATAATATTTTCAATTCCTAAACCCTCCAAGAAGATCCATGCTGTTATTTTAAGAAAACAGTATAAAAATAGTGACCTACATTAATATAAACTCAATTAGACATGATTCCTTTCTGTACTCATTTCAAACAAATTAACCGAGTTACAATACAATACAATACAAAAACTCTTTATTGTATAACTAATAATCACATAAATTAATTTAGCATAGGACTACTTAATGGTTTTACAATGGGCGGTCTTATCGCTACGAGCGATCTCTGCCAGACAACCTTTGGATGGACAGAAACTGAAGTGAAAGAAGTCACGGTGGTGTACAATAAAGAGATATAGAAAGAGAGAGTGAGAGACAGGGATATAGTAATAGTAATAAATTAAATTAAATAAATGTATAGTAAACTAAAACACTAATACATATATAAAATATCAAATATACTAATACATATAACTAATATTACAGAAAAACAATGTGTTAACGAAAAGACAAAATAGTACTATTATAGCAGTGTACATAGTGTTACAAATTTGACAGATAGTAGTTTTTAAGCATATGTTTAAATATGGGTAGGGATTTAGCGTGTTTGATCTCCATCGGCAATGCATTCCACAGTCGAATACCTTGAACAATGAAGAACATATCATAAAAATGGGAAGTATGAGAAGGAGTCTTAAGTAGAAGAGTTTGAGAGGAGCGAAGTGATTGGGAGTGGGTAAGGTGTAAAAATACAAAACGTTCTTTTGGATATAAAGGAGTAGCGGGATTAAAGAGAATATTAAATAAGAGGGTTAGGATATGCAGATTCCGGCGAAGACGGATTGGTAACCATTTCAGCTTCTTTCGATATTCAGTAACATGATCATATTTACGGAGGCCAAAAATGAATCTAATGCAGAAATTTTGGAGACGTTCAAGTTTATTAAGCTGTTCTTCGGTTAAATCTGTACATGCGGCGTCAGCATAGTCTAAATGCGGAAGTAAAAGGGACTGTGCAAGTGCAATTTTGGTGGAAGTAGGCAGAAAATTCCGTAATCTTCGTAAAGAATAGGCAGAAGCGTACAATTTTCGACTTATTTCTGCTACTTGTGGAATCCAAGTCATCTTCCGGTCAAAAATTACACCAAGATTTTTGACTTATTGATATGCAAGTTCCATCAAAGATTATTTGCGGTAGGTGAAACCAGTCAATCCTGGATATCATTCTCGAACTGCCTATAATAATTGCTTGGGTTTTCAACGGGTTAATACTGAGCCCATATGACTTACTCCAATTGGCAATTCTACTTAAATCAGAGTTCATTCTTAATCGAGTTAAAGGATAAATATAAAATTTCAAGAAAACTTAAAGAGAGTCGATTAACTGGAATTTCCCCAGCACTTAAAACAGGCTTAAATTCTTTAGAATGAGTCAAGGCAGTAAACCGCTCATCTCTGCTGATCTAAAGCTTTTGTATTTCTTCGTTCTTAAATAGAATTGGAACACCCTTCGATGCAAACAAACGATAATTGCGGAGCCGTGACTAATACCGCAAACGAGGTGACTTAGTGTCGCTGTCAGGATCCAAACGCGTTCAGTGGAAATAAACAAAACATTTTACTACTTTGTTTTCTCCTGGATTTATATGCGTATGTTTCTTGGCGCCATTTAACTTCGACAGAAACTCATTCCGAGATTGGTGCTGTTTTAAAATTGGAACCGCGAACTGACTCCCCTGAAACATTGCCATCAGCAAATGAAACGTGTAGGCCGAACTATTTAATGGCAAACTTTTTAGTTTGAGTTGTATATTATTTTCGAGTCAGAGCTCAGAAGTAGATTTTTTTTTTGTTATCGTAGTACGACAAAGTGACTACACCACTATCCAAAAACCAGCGACCACCAACAAACAATGAGTTTATCGGTGGTCCCCAGAGTTCTGCCGGCCTTAACAAATGCTTCTTCCCTCTCCGAAGAGGAAGAAACAAATCGATGGGCCTGCGACAGGACCCTAATCAACCATCAAGCCATGTCGCAAGCCCCTCGGGAGAATCGGATATACACTGGCTGACCCTGGAATGCGATCCACACAAAGCGTATGGATCACTATGGCAGGTTTACACACCATGTGTACGGTGGTCTCTATCCGGGCGGATATGAATCCTACCAGCAATTGTATTGGCATTAACTTTAAAGAATGCAGATTTTAAAAATTATCTATAAATTTATCATTAGTCGTTACGACTTATTTCGAATAAAATCCAACAATTTTCCTCCTAATAAATAAGAATCTCATTTCTGTACTCGTAAGACAATAATCTACTGAGCTAATAAGTTCTTGTTTACTAACTATGTCAACATGAAAGGTTGCGTGTTCAATTCTCGCATAGTCACAAGTGTTTGTGTGAACCGCAAACATTTGTTCCGGGTATAGGCTATATTGGGTCAAAAGCCACTCTTCTTTTTTGTAACCACAGTAAGAATACTTTATTATATATTATTATAGTTATATAAACTGATACCAATGTCAAATAATTTTATGAAATCACTACAAAGCACAGAATCTATGGGATGTATATATTATAGGTGTCTTTGCTAAAATATCTAGCTATATTCAGCTAGTACCAGTAGCGATAGTAAGTAATAAATAAATAAATAATAAATACACCCAACAGTCACATACATAGTCCTGACCCCACAGTAAGATACAAGTCCTGTGTTGTGGGTACCAGGAACTACGAGAGACTTTCGGTCTCACAACACCCAGACCCCGAAACAAATATGTGTGGATCACGCAAACATTTGTCTCGGTGCGGGGATCGAGCCCGCGGCCTCTCGCTTCACAGCCGGCTACTCGCCCGCTGCACCACGGAGGCTGGAAGCTGTACGTTTAAGCACTGCTTTGTTTCGGTTTGAAGGACATCAAACCAATGAATTTGCTATGCAATGTAAGGCTGAACAACTTACTACTTACAAATCAGTGATACCAGGTTCACACGACTCGATTTTAGTGGATAAACTGGCTAATAAAAGCTTTATGGTTTTTCGTTATTCCATTCGACTGAAACTCTATTCAGACGGATCGATTCGCATATGATTTAGCAATTGATGAACTAAAATCGAACCATGTAATCCCGCTATGAGATTGGCTTCAGAGTCAGGCGGTGTTTGATTTCATTTCCGTGGATTAATTCTCGGTAAACATATGTCTAATATGGTATTCAGCTGTCAATGTCACTCGCTGTCAATGTCACTCGCTGTCAATGTCAATACCTCAGTGGCAGAAGCCTGGGTTCGCTTATCGACTAGGTACTGCATTTCTCTATCAAGTCTACTATTTGTGTTGAGCTGAATCGATGCCGGAACATGTATGTATACAATGACTAATGGCTGTTCTCTATATTCTATTTACAGATAGACTTGTATACTATCAATAGGGTTTTGACAGATCTTCACTAAAACCTGACACAGTGATCCACACACCTTGTGTGAATCGCGTTCCAGGATCAGCCAGTGTATATCCGGTTCTCCCGAAGAGCTTGCGACATGACTTGATGGTTGGTTGTGGAGGGTATAGGGGTACATCCTTGTATCCCTGTGCCTGCATCGGTCATTCGCCTGTCCTGTCGCAGGGTCAATCAATATTCAGGCCCGCATAATTCTGCCGACGATCAAAGGACGCAATGTCTGGGGAATTAGTATTCAGAAAAAACAAAAGATGAGCAAAATTAAATTTGCGAGCTGTCACGTTAAAGATTCACCACGTGCATTCTACCTCCATTTAAATGGAAATTAGGCAAGAGATGATGTCAACATCAACCGTACAGACGAGATCACCTTGTATTATACTCGGTTTAACTGTTTTCTGCGAGTTAGGTTTAAGTCGGTTTAACAGACACATAATATGCTATAACTGCCAAATGTAGTTACGCTAATTTCAACTTTGTGTCTGTGTTCGTAATATCAAAGTTCGAAGGAGCGATAGTCTGGTATACCATATGAGGATAATTTCTAATCCGCTTACAGTCATGTTGTAAAACAATTCAAGTCAAATATTGTGCGATACAAGATTGTTCCATTTCCTGCGTTTGAAGTTGCAGCATACATAGTCTCACGCTTGTTTCCTATAGGGATAGGCAGCAACGGATATTCACTTTTTTTATGTCATAGGCCGGCAAACAAGCAAGTGGGTCACCTGGTGGTAAGGGATCTCCACCGCCCATGCCTAAAACATCAGAAGAATTATGGACGCATTGCCGACTTTAAAGGAAAGCGATAACCAAGAGATTGGGAAGGGGATTTGGGCTTCCGGATATCGCACTCACCGAAACGCAGCAGCACACCGCTACATTACGTCGATTTTCTGTGACACAGTGGTGACGACGCGGTCAAGCCGGCCCATTCATACTGTAGACAAAACTGTCTACAGCGTGGCTCTAACATTTAAAAACCCCTTTGGCCTTATTCAATTTCATTAAATGCACGCTAGTTTAGGGCACTTCTAACCTGGCCTTTCTTAATAATGACATTCGAACGACAGTCCCACTATATATAATCCCATCGCCATCTATCAAACCCGCTACTTCTTTCTCAACTCGCTTACATCATCATGAGCCTAAGTGTCCACTTCCATCCCTCTTTACCAAATTAATTTAGGATTTTCTAATCCAGACACATAATATGTATTAAAATTATCTGAAAATGTATCCCGTAAGATTTATATCCCGACAAGATTGCAAATAGGAGGTATTCTGCTGTGATATTTTAAATGTTAATGCAATTTATGATTTCTGAGAAGAATTTAATAAGAAAACGTGAGTAAAACGAACCTAATAGATTACAAAACGGTACGCTGCCGGAATAAACTTTACAACTGCTATAAAACTATAACTAATGGCATTAACACAAAAGAATTTTAATAGAAAATAATATGGAATATTCCACAATATCTCGAGAAAATAATAATCTGCAATATTTAAATAAACGAGGTCGTAAACATTTTACTGATAATTTGAGTGCGCAATCTACTTGCATTATAAACTGCAAAATCTAAAAGTAACTGTTCAGAATCGATGCAATAATAATATATTACAACACTTTATTCTATTCCTGAAGACAAAAATGACTTCAGAAATAGAAATAAAGTACATTGCAACCGCGAAAGTGAACAAATATACGTACACGCAACAAAGTCGGGATGCGTTTATTGTGTTGGTATAAAAAACTTAATTGCCCATCCCAGTAACCCAGTTGGCAAAGAAGATATGTCACAATTTATATTCTGCCTAGCTTTATCCTTTATTTATTTAGCTTTCCGCAGTTCCGCTTGTGTGCTTAGGTTAAACCAGGGATTCCCAAACTATTTTGGGCAAGAGACACCTTTTCCAATATGAACTGATACCTCAGACCCAGACCACAGTCAAATTTCTTTAAAAATCCTATCTCTACTTTTTTCCTATTGATCCAAAAAACTTTCCAATTTAAAAACATTGCGGCTTTCGTAATGATTCCTTATGTCTACGTGAATATTACACATGTTAATAAAAACAAATATGAACATTCTCAAACGTGGACAATTATACGAACAAAAACAAGATCTAATAGATTCCGAGATGTGCAAACATCAAAGTGTAACGTACAACGATCCCATTATCGACAATTGACAAGCCCCATCAAATAGAAAGTTGTACAATCAAAATAAAATGGTCCCAGGTGGCGCGAGCGCACGCCCGACCTCGCTGTAAATATTTGCACAGTAATTTGACTAACACCCAGGGTTGCCAACTTGAAAAAGAGTATATTATTTAAATATATCGTCGTACATGGGTCCAAAACTTTCGATATCTACATTAACTCTTAGACGATTTTATGTGATAGAGCTACGTTATAAAGTTTTGTCTACACTGCAATCATAAAGAGGCCGGCTGGTCCTGAGTAATATGTACCAACGTCTCAGGAAAACGACGTCAAGTAGCAGTTTTCTCTAACGTACTGTATTGTGAATTCACGACCAAATTACCCCCTCATTCTCTAATCCCTATTCTACTCCAAAGTCTGCAACGTTCAAATACTTTTTTTGGTATACTGGGTGTTCATAGACTGTGGAAATCACTTAACACCAGCTTTAATGTTCGTTTTTTTTTACGAATAAGCTATAAAACTGTAGTATACTGCAATTTTATTTACATAATTCTTTCTTTTTTCTCCCCAGCAAGTTGACGTCAGGCAGGCAGCCGGTCGTAAAAACTACAAGCCAAATCTTTCTGTAACCCTTCTGCGAGTAGGATAAGGGCAGTGGAAGAGAATTCTTTCTTTCTGCCGATTCCCCAGCTAAATGCCAGGGTTCGCCTTCTCTCCGCTTCACCCGATCATATGTATCCTCCATAGTGAGACCATTGGTCCTCATATCTTCATCTAAATCGTCAAGCTAGCATTTAATGTTATATTTTTTTATTATATTTATCTTTCGAACATCGCCAACCCTCACGGCCACGGCAGACGAGAGATGGCAGCCCACAGACGGCGGGCGAGTCGTTGGAACCGAGCCAGTCATCATCCCACCGCCCAGCGCCCAACGTACTCTTGTACATCCATTGTAATTGTTATTGCTCGTATTTACGTTATAGACGGCCTCGAAACCCTTTGAGATCAACGCGTATGATTTAAATCAGATCGCGATATTTCACTGTTTTTGTTGAAATCAGATTCCTTATGTGTTTGTTTTCATACTAACGTATTTTAAGAGCGCTGAATTTATAAATTAAAACATAAATACATAATTATTTTATAGCATAGTATTTACATGGCGGATTCGTATTTACGGGATCGTTTTTATCGGAACTGTCGATTCTGTCGGTTATTCTTCATGGTGTTTTCCTGTATCGTTAATTATGGCTCGATTTGCCCACATACATAGCTCCAAAAAGATATAGGTGCCTTCTCTGGGGGCAGGGTTTGAACCCACGATATCCGTATCAGTAATTTATACTGCTTCCTAATAGGCTTCGACGCTTTTTTATCAGATACGAGTTGCATCAACATTTCTAGGAATTAAACATCCAATTTCCAGTTTCAATCTAAAGGCTAGTTTCCGATTGGCAAGCGATACCCTTTAACATTTTTTGTGGGTGACGAGTGCAGTTTAGTGCCACGCAGGGCGTTGCAAATCAAAGTGTGTGGTGTTGCTTCTCTTTATGGGCACGCGTGGCGATTAACATCAGGCAAGCACCTTGCTCGACTCGTCATTGAATCAAATAAAAAAAAGATTTCTTTCTCTATTATCATTTCTCCGAAGACTAGACTTAAAATATAGACTCCAACGATAAGACGATTGAATATAAAGTATTCTAAATCTAAAGCCAAGAGTAACAGGTGACAATCTACCGCTAATGTGACCTACATTTCATTACAAATTACCCACATTAACAACCCGCGCGTGCTCTGTAACAATTTGAAATTTAGATGCACTTTAATTTAGCCTGGCTTTTTTTTTGCCATCGACCACACAAAAAGTTAGTGTTTGTGAAGTATTTGCGGGAACACAGATTTATTATTTTAGCGTTTCTTCTAATAAATGCCATCACGGTATGTAGATAAAAGTATAGACGCAAAATTTACAGATTATTAAGAAATCATTACAGATTATTAGTTAACTTTTACATTGAGCCTTTCAGAAACCGGACGTTAGTCTTGACAAATCAATGAATAAACAGTATGCTGCATACCCCAGTAGGTTGCGTCCCGTATCCGTGGTTCAAAGGACATTAAGCTAATGATTTTTTACTAGCCCTGTACATGTCCTACTGCTGGGCACGGGCCTCCTCTACTGAATGAGAGGGGTTAGACCTTAGTCCACCACGCTGGCCTATTGCGGGTTGGCAGACTTCACATACCTTCGAAAAATATTATCGAGTTCTCAGGTATGCAGGTTTTCTCACGATGTTTCTTTTTCTTTCACCGTTAAAGCAAGCGATAATTAACAATGAATATACGCGTAACTTAGAGGTCAGAGGTGTATGCTCTTGGGGCTGGTTTCGAACCTGCGACTTTCGTCTCGACAGTCCGTACCACTCCCCGCTGAGCTATCGCTGCCTGCTAAAAAGCTTATCATGAGTCTGCTAATTATTTATTAATTACTAGCTTTCCTCGCGCTGTGTTCCTTCCTTCCTTTCCTTGTGTTTTGTGAGACAGTGGTAACGACCCGGCCCATTCATGTTGTAAACAAAACTGTCTTGAACTGTGTGGCTCTACCACTTAACTTTAAGCTTACCAACGTCATTTTACATTTAGCAAGCCATACCACAAAACATTATCAGTCACGACAGCAATATATAACTACGTCAGTGTCTATGTTTACACAACTGGTTACGATGTAATTTCCCCAATATTATAAATAATTAACTCTCTAGCTACTAAACGATTATGGACGACGTTAATGTCATAGTTTGTCTTGTTAATCCGAATTCCGGCAACCTACCGCATTTGCTGAGATGTTAAATGTATTTCCCCATAACACTTTTTCTTTTCTACGTTGGCAACTCATCCAATTAACGATAATATGCTGTTGCCTTGTTAATTAAAAGTTATATGATTTTAAATTCATGAGAAATTTAAAAATTAGTTTAGACAGTTTGTTAGTTTTATAAATAATATTAACTATTTGTTATACAATGCCCCACTGCTGGGCATGGGCATACTCTACTAATGAGGAGTAGCCCTAGTCCACTTTAGGTCTTAGTCCAACACGCTTGCCTAGTAGCATAGGCCGGCAAAAGAACAAGTAGGTTACCCGATGGTAAATGATCTCCACCGCCCATACAAGCTCACAATACCAGAAGAATCATGAGACCGTTGCCGACCTTAAAGGAATAGGATAATTAGGGATTGGGAAGGCGCGAGGCATATGGTCCTCCGAATATCTCACTCACTGTACGAAACGTAGCAGCAAGCCGCTAATTTACGTCGGTTTTATGTGAGACAGTGGTAACGACCCGATTGAGCCGGCCCAGTCAAGCTGTAAACCAAACTATCTACAGCTTGGCCCTAGCACTCATTCAGTTATATTTATAAATTTTAAAAAATTACCACTTTTTTACCTCTACCAAGCTACGCTGTAGACATTTTTGTCTACAGCATGAATGAGCTATACATATGTGTTTATATGCATATGGCGCTAGAAGATTATTTCCGTCCCATGATTTTCGTTTCATTTACAAACAGCCAGCTATTACATCCTTATAATCGAGTGACTCACGTCCCTAGCAAAATCGTTTTCGTAGAAAATTAAAAAATAAATATATAATTCATACTTGTTGAAATGTTTAAGAAAAGTAATATCGATGTCAACGGACCGCCCACTTTATCGAGTGTTAACCGTTTTACATGATTTATAAAATAATCACCTTTCAACACATTATAAAGTTTCCCACCAATCTTTTATTGTACGTTTGTTTTTTGTTTAAATGATTGTTTTGTTTATTTTCGTTGCAACAGATGTATTTGAGAAAGTTAGTTTATTGTTAGAAATTAGAGCATTGACGACTTTATTATTATCGTTATGAGTTATGTGTGACCTACATTTGTTATTCGGATGCTTGAAATACTTCAATTTTGTTATTGTTACATACTTCTTTCTATTTTCTTTGAATTTATAAGTTATTCATCCAGTCAAAGAAGACACGCTGTGTGTCCTAACAATAATCGCCTGAAAAATCAGAGGGCACACTAAGTGTTCCAAATACTGCGTGTCCTTTTTGACTAATTAATCTTTAAGAATTTCTGTCTAATTTTGCAATAATGGGAGATTTTTTTAAAGAGCAGGCAACTCTAGATCTAAGATCTAGTCCTGCGTGGTTGCTGGTGTTTTAAAAGTAAACCCTATATAGCGCTCAGAAAAAAAATAAGAAAGCAACACATATTTATAGCACAGGCCGGCAAACAAGCAAGTGGGTCACCTGATGGTAAGTAATTTCAACCGCCCATGTGAGCTCACAATATCAGAAGAATCATGGGCGCGATGCCGACCTTTAAGGAAAAGAATAATTAACGGATTGAGAAGGGGAGGAAGATTTGGGTTGCCAGATATCTCATTCATCGTACGAAACGCAGCAGCAAGCCGCTACTTTACGTCGGTTTTCCGTGAAACAGTGGTAACAACCCGGTCGAACCGGCCCGTTAAACAAAATTATCAACAGCGTGGGTCTACCACTTATATAAATAATGTATAATTTCGTAAACAGTTTTTTAACATTTTCTCTGTACGAGAATTTTTCATACCATAAAAAAACAAAACGTATCAGTGTAAAGATTTACATACAGGTTACTATCATGTAGTGTATATATATAATGTGATAACATACTAATGTAAACTGAAATTATAATAAATAGCCCGTAACACTGCGATAACTACACAAAACTCGGTCATAATTTACGAAAGCCGCCGAAAAATTGTGAAAAATCGTTTGTAAAAATCTCTTTAGCACATGTTATGATCCAAGGTTTGGTGTTATAACTCACAGCCTCACGAGCAACCGCTAAAATATGTTAATGATGTAGACTGTTGTAAGTGGATAAACATTTTAGAGATCCGTAGCTAAGGGTGCCAACAGAACCTTATTACTAAGCCTACACCGTTTCATGGTCTGACTGTAATGAAATGAAATGGTTTATTAATTGTGTAGGCAATTTAAATAGCGCTTATGACAAGTCAGTACAAAAAAGAAATAAACTTACATATATAAATGAATAACAACTAATATTACACTCACTGTACGAAACGCAGCAGTAAGCCGCTACTTTAGTTCGGTTTTCTGTGAGACAGTGGTAACGACCCGGTCGAGTCGGCCCATTCATGCTGTAGACAAAACTGTACAGCGTGGCTCTACCACTCGATTGATCTATTATTACGGATATCTTTACAAATGATATAAAGAAAATAAAGAAAAAAAATAAGTGGTAGAGCCACGCTGTAGACTTCTGTCTACAGCGTGGCTGGGTCGGCTTAACCGGTCCAATACCACTGTCTCACAGAAAACCGACGTACCGTACGACCGACATTCCTTCGGTATCGTGGCTATAGGTATATGGGTGATTGGGACCACTTACCATCAGGTGACCCACTTGCTATTCTGGGGTTAAAAAATAGGGTGTGGCTACGAAACCCCTAGTTCACGAACCCGTCTCGCACTTGACCGGTTTTTTTAATGTTAGTTTTGTATGTATGTTAAAATTCGAAACCTGTGATTATCGGCCAATATTTACTGACAGTATGAGAATCAAAACATTGATTCTTAATGGAACAAAGGAAGATCAAACATGGAATATATTGTCATCAAATTAAAAACCTCTGTTTTCTAAACTAATATTATGAAGAGGATAGATTTGATTGTTTGTTTGCATTGAATATGTTCTGAAACTACTGGACCGATTTGAAAAATTCTTTCACCATTAAAATCCTACATTAACCCTGATAAATATAGGCGATATCGATAATATAACAAAATAGGCAAAGCGGTGGTACCAACCTAGACGGCCTCTCGCATACAAGGGACCTACCACCTTGGCTTACTTTCTCAATTAAAAGCATAAACCTTTCATCCCCAATAACGATTAATCGTAAACAGCTCTTGTCTAACTATTAACTATTCCAAGAATAAATGCACAAACATACCGAAATACATTTTCCAATACATGTATTCAACAAATCCAACTTCAATCGTAAATAACCACATCGATTAAGCCCCTCTTATTCTGAAGTATTGCTCATCGTCTTGCATCGCACGTATACCGTCTACAGCTCTGAACCTTGGCTTTGAACATCCATCCACCTATTTGTGTTACAAAAACAAAATGTGGGAGCGAGCAATGCTTATTTGTTTTACATTTTTCGAACTAAAATGCATAGATAGCACTGAACTGGCTCATGCTACGAAGTGGCGAAGGATATACACGGACGCATATAGGTCAGTGTTGCCAAACTAATCTAAATTATGTTGTACACACAATTTACTCACATTCTCACTTAAACAATTTTGTTTTATTTCATTTCATATAATGTATTTAGAACTTATATTATTATATATAAATAGCATTCTGCATTTCTCCTCCGTATAAACTTTAACTCTCAACTCTTCCTTTCTCAATCCTCCGCGCGCCCATTTAAAAAAGGGGAGAACACTTTATAAGTTTTCTCTTCACGTATTAGTAAATAGACAATATTAATACTCAACTGTATTATTTAATATACATTCCACTGCTGGGGACCTCCTCTAAGAATGAGGCAAATTAGGCCTTAGTCCACCACGCTACTCTAATTACGTACGTGTCATTAAAAAATAAGTCTTTACTATTACAAAAAGTATAATATTTATTGTTGAATTTACTATTTTATTATCAACACTAACGGAACTTCTATTAATTCCACTCTCAGTTTACACAGTACTCAATATTCTTTGCTTTTTGATCATATATTATTTTGTTTTATCGCCTTGGCAACTCTTATTAATTTCGTCTGCAGCGTTTTGTTTCTGCAATACATTACCGCCTTCACGCGCGAGAATTTTCGCGAGACCGCGTGACTCCTTGAGTTTGATTGGCTGGGTGTTACAATTCCCGAAAATATAACAAGAACAATGCGTTTTGTAAACATACGATAATGAGAGAATATGATTAAATCGATATTCACACAGCCAAGTTCGAGTTGGTGCAACATTACTCATAATATTTGTGGTATTCCGCCTACGAATTCTTTATTTAAAAATGTTAATAATTTGAATTATAGTTAAAAGGTTAATAATGTCTGTAAATGTATTTCTTCACCTATAAAAATGAATAGTAGCTAAAATATTTCCAGATTCCGATTGGAATATGCATCCAGAATCTACTAAAAATCCAAACTACACTTGCTTTTACATTTGCCTTCAAGAAACCGCTTTTATTGCCAACCTTGTAACGGTTTAAATGCTAAGCTGTAGGCAGGTGTTTCCTATGGAATGCTATAATAAATGGCCCAAGAAATAACATCGATTATTATCCTATTACATATTGATTATATACATTTACCACTGGGCTCACCCGTGATATATACGAGTAAATGATATAAGCGCTCCAGAATTATATAAACCAGCTTTTGCTAGCGACTAGAAGTCAAGAAGTGGAAAATTATTATTTAGATGATAATTATTACACACTGCCTTGGTGGCGCCGTTCTATTGCGTACCCGGTACGACTGCTGTACCGATGTCTGATCCCCGGATCGACTCAAATGATAATGGGTTTTTTTTATTGATGTGGACTTCCGGATATCTCATACACTGTGCGAAACGCAGCCGCAAGCCGCTACTTTAGGTCACTTTTCTGTGACACAGTGGTAACAACCTGGTCGAACCGGCCCATTCGTGCTGTAAACAACATTGACTACAGCATGGCTCTACCACTCTTTTTTGCAAGTAATATTTTATGATTCCTAAATGCGTTTCGCCATTGATATCGTATTTTTATTGGCCACCGAAGGCAGACTAGCTGACAGCCTACCTGATTGTGGTTACCGTCGCCCATGGATATCACCAATACCTGGAGCAAGTCCGAAGCTGCCTGCTGCACTGCTAATGGTACTTGTCCGATAAAGGACATGTCATAGCATTTTCTTACGTTCTACTGATATTTCACCGTGCTAGATAAATATAGGAATATATTTAATTCTACTTCTGATCATATATAACCTTACTTAAAAACGTTACTTAAGCATTGATTAGTTAAACACTGCTTTGTCTCTCTGTCAACGCAATTTATAAAGTGACTAGAAAGGGGCGAAAACAGTGCTTAACAAAGTGTATAAGTTAGGTCCATAATTTCTAACAATATTTTGAATATATTTTCTATATTTATATTTGAGTATATTTTCTATATTTAAGATCGGAAAAAGGTTAACAGCTTTAGATAAACTTATTAAATAGAATATACGTACCAGAAAAAACAATGTAGTGGATATTCGTCTGCATTCGAGACATGAAATGTTAATATTCATAAGAATATTTTTGTATGGTGCTCATGCTGCAGTTCTAAAATAACACACCATTGTTTCAACAACGGAAACCATTCACATTCTTCTCTTATATAATTTATTAATGCCTAAAATTCGCATTAACCTTTGCAAGCCCTAACAATGGTGAATTCAATATATTTATTAGAGATATGTGCATGGAAATTAGAATTGTAGGTAAAGGTATTTAATTTTGATCTTTGAATTTACCAACGTGATCGATTGATATGCATAATTAAACGCTGTTTTTGTCTCTTTCTACCTTTATAAATAGCGTTGACTGAGAAAAAGTGTTTAACTAATTAATTTTTATATCATATTGTAAATACAAACTTCCTCATCGCAAAAAAGCGATATGTACAAATTATAATTTTATATAAGAAATAATCGTTATTCGGAACCTACGCTAGTGTACGTGTAACTAGTACAAATACAATAATTTATTAATATAATTTAATTTGACAACCTCCGTGGCGCAGGAGCTAATAGTCGGCAGTGAAGTGAGACGCCGCGGGTGCGATTCCCACACAGAGACAAATGTTTATGACACAAATTTTGTTTCTGGTCTGGGTGCGATTTCTCCCCAGAGGGGTTGACGTCAGGCAGGCGGCCGGTCGTAAAAACTACAAACCAAATATTTCTGTAACACGTGTTAAAAATGTTGCGCCGACCGTACTGCGAGTGGGATAAAGGCAGGTGGAAGGATACTATAATATTATTTGACAAAAGTTTGAATTTGAAAGTGTCAAACAAATGTAACCTAATGATAATTATTTACTTGCATATGATTAAAACATCAGCATTGGCTACTAACGGTCGAGACACATAACAATAAATAAGAAAGTCTTTTCCAATTTCATTCAAAGAACTGCCAACATTGGGTCCAAAACGCATTTATGTATTCTCGGAATGCCAATAAAGCTGACACCAGACAAACGTGCAGGCGGCACCACACGCAAGTGAGAGCGCAAGTGTTGTGGCAAAGTGGGACAATTGCCAATAAACTGGTGGATGTTCCCAATGACGTCATCGCTTCTGAGACAGTCTGCTATGTGAATGTTAAATGGAAAACACGCGGAAAATCCCTGTATCAACACAATAAAAAAAAAAAGACCAAAATAATAAGATTTTTTTTTTTTTATTTGATTGAATGACGAGACGAGCAATGCGCTCGCTTGATGGTAAGCGCCACTTTGAATTACAAAGCACTGCATGGTTCTGAACTGCGCTCGTCACCCTGAGACATAAGATGTTAAATCTCATAATGCCCAGTAATTTCACTGGCTTCAATGTCCTTCGAACCGAAACACAACAGTGCTTACACATTGTTGCTTGGCGGCAGATATAGACAAAACGGTAGTATGAAACCCAGACGGCCTCTCGCATACGAGGGACCTACCACCTTGTACCATATACCAGTGGAATAAAATGTATTTACTATACTAATACTACTAGTAAACAATCAATTTTTCACAATATCTAACTGAGGCTGGCAATGACTAGCAAAAGCAAGAAACCATAAAATTATATTTTGTCTACGCCGCACAGTCTCCCAAACTCAACGCACAAAGCCCTTACAATGTTACGCTCTTTGTTAACAAAAATAAGTGTCAACTTACTGAGATGTGTTTAAAAATGTAGGCCAAAACACGCGATCAGTCACTTTGAACAAACATTTTGACGTGTCAAGGCGCTTTACACTGGCCGCATGCTGACACGCAA
Source organism: Amorpha juglandis (assembly GCA_949126905.1). Taxonomy (NCBI): domain Eukaryota; kingdom Metazoa; phylum Arthropoda; class Insecta; order Lepidoptera; family Sphingidae; genus Amorpha; species Amorpha juglandis. The sequence goes on from OX421365.1 coordinate 22,215,686, forward strand.
GCAGCACAGCGCAACGCAGATTTTACAATATTGTAGCATAGATAAATAATACTGCACAAATAAAAAACAGATTTCAGAAAAAAACCGGTTCGCATAAAAATATCTGAATAGGTGTAATCTAAACTAGTTTTTTTTTTACAGCTACTTAATTTTTTATGTGAATCTAAAGAAAAACGACCTAATTAGTAATATATCTCTTCTGAAGCTTAGGAAATATCATTTGTTAGGTATGATTGAGTAAGGGGTAATATCTTTTATAGCATAGCCCGGCGAACGTTCTAGTGGGTCACGTGATGGTAACCGATCTCCACCGTCCAAGTACGTCCACAATACCAAAAGCAACATGGGCGCGTTGCCGATCTTAAAGAAATGTGATAAGTAAGGGATTGTGAAAGGCTTTGGTATTTGAACCTCCGGATGTCTCACTTACCGTACGAAACGCAGCAGCAAGTCGCAACTTTACGTCGGTTTTCTATGAAACAGTGGTAAAGACCAGGTCTAGTCGGCCCATTCATGCTATAGACAAAACTGTCTACAGCGTGCTCTACCACTCATCAATAACACATATTCGAAATAGTAGCATATGACATTTTAAAGTGTAGACATAAAATAAAATTTTAAAATCTGCGTTCAGCTGCGCTGCGTCGGCTGTATCAGAAATTGCTTAACATAATTATTGCCAAATTTAATTCAAAATTAATCTTGATGTACGGCGTCGACGCCAAGAATATTACGGTCGTAAATAGTGTCAAATGCCTGCTGGTATACAGTTCCCTTAATCCACGTACTATGTGGGGTCGTCGCATATTTCACTATTATAAATATCATGTAGAAAATATGCTTTAAGTACACATACATACTACGTTACAGCACAAAATCAAATCGACCGATATTCGGCTCGAATAATGAATCCGCAACTAATTAATAATTAGCTGTAGAATAGTTTGCCAGCACATGTGTTCCCTCCTTCCTATAATATGGGGTCCTTTAAACGGACTGTGAATAATTAGGCAGGCCGGCATGATCTTGCCGACCTACGATACACTCATTGTTTGTCGTTGGTCGACACTATTCCTGGATTGCGCTACACTTACCATCAAGTGTGGTTCTTCTGGTATTGTGGGTGTACATGGGTGGTGATCACTTACCATCAGACGATCCACTTGGTCGTTTGCCGTCGTATGCTATAAAAAAATATCGTGGGTCATACTTATGTTGTCCGTTAAAATGACTGAACATAAACCTAGAAACGCGTTTAGTCTATGAGTCAGCATTGCGGGATTGCCAACATGATACGGTAGTTAGTATTCAGCCTAGCACACCAACAATGCTAAGAACCGTAGGAACAAATACGAAAGTAACTAAGACCAAGGCCCCTTTTCTGTAAAATGATACGAAGCGACCAAGTTCAAAAACGTAGATCTAATGTAAAATAGAATATCCATCACAATAATAATATTTCTAATATAAACATTGTGACTAAAATAGAAAAGCCGTTAAAAGCATGTTTATTAAAGAGAAAGTGTTTAATAATGTTTGAACTGGAATTTAAATCCAGGAATTCCTTAGTCAAGTCCACTAAATCAAAGAAGCTATATTAGATAACTCAATATCTGCAATGATTAATATTAGCGAAGATATAATACATAATGTTTACTTACCGTGTGGTGAATACAGATAGATCTTATTTATAAATTATACTCACTTCCAGCGATTTGGCTCACAAATGTAATCGGAACTTGTCCGAGATTCCACGCATTTGTCCCATTTCGCAAGGCGGGAGCAGTTTGGAAAACCCGAACTTTTAAAATCCTATTTCCATCTTATTATTTATGAAAAACAAATAAAATACTTGTTATTTTATAACAAAAGTAGTAAAATATGTGTCCGCAGAAAAACTTCTATTTTACCAAAATCCGTGGTTTTGTCAACTTTGAGTGGCGCCAACATATAAATCATAATTGGTCGTGGTGTGTCAACCTTCTTCAGTTTGCCACTCGCTTTCACGCCGCCGAATTGTCATTTAATATTCAGCCATCGTTCACGGATCTTTCGGACTACTAAACATTTGTCATAAATTAACAATGATTTATTTTCTAGCAGTTATTGCCTTCTTATTAATTCTCTGGGCATAATATGTACAAAGGACCACCCGCGACATGACGATTCTGACAGACGTGCCTCTTCAAAATATCGAAATAAACGTTGTTTTACTACTGTTATACTTGTGTATTTGTAAAAATTTAGATGTTTGCGAGTCCGTCAATTTGGACGTTTGTTAGTCTATCACGCCTTAGCAGCTGAACGGGTTTGAATGATATTTGGCACACAGGTAGACTACCACCAATTGTAACTAAGACACTAAAATTTTTATATTTTTGTTCTAGGATCGAGACAGCAACCTGTCGGTGCCAGCTCGATGGGAGGACCGCAATCTACGCACCTACCTCAACAAACCTGACATTCGTAAGTGTAATATCATCAGACAACTACTAAGATTAAATACGTCAGTCACATACGAGTCTATGAGCGCCATCAACGGACCTGCAGCAGCCACCGCGCCGTAGCCAAAAAGGGTTAGGATAATGATGGTGATGATAATCAAACATGATCCTAACATCAGTAGCGGGATTGGGGCTTGCGCTTTTTGACGTAAAACGTACTTTTCAAGACCTCGCCATACCACGTCGAAGCATTTCAACTATTAGCCTATTTTATATACAAACTACGCTATGTACCTATTATGGATCAAGTCTATAAAGAAAGAGGCTTTATTATGAAAATGAGTGACCCAAGATCCGGAGCGTCAAAAATCATCAGTTCTTTGTATTATGGCGACACCATTAATCTCTATTCTTATAAAATGTCAGACGTCTTGATGCCTTGCCCATCTACTACAACAAGAACATGGCTCTGCCACGGCCTGATGCTCTCATGACTAGTGTATTTTGTCTAACTAATGATCCATCGCACACAAAACAATTGAATATAACCAAACATGACGGGCAATCACGAAAACGCACATTTAATAATTTATTGTTGTCTAAATGTTAGCAAATTAAATGTGAAGGATAGAGGTCTCATTAAGAAACAAAGGTGAGAAGTCAAAACATACTAAATAATTAGCTTGATGATTTTCAAAAACTTCTTTTTATACTGCCAAGATTATTCCAGTGTCGAAAACGTGTGGTGTTCGAAATGCAATATGTAAATTTAAATAAACGATGATTATGAATATTTTTCAGTAACCTTGGCTAAGTTTAAGATACCTCTAATGGTCAATACACAAACTGGTAACGATCAAGGCAAAAAAATACTTCGACGTATGCTAACCGTTAAAATCTAATTAATTTAAAAGAAGAACAGTGAAAATGCATAAGCAATATTATATTACGTACATTTACACCTCAGATATAAGGGCAAATTAATCAGAATAAATGTTCTTCATCTAATAGTGTTATAAGGTTGTATGGAAATCGCCGTTCGCGATAAGACACCGCTGCAAGACCATTGTATAACTTTTAGGGGCCATCCATAAATTACGTCACACGTTAAGGGTAGGGAGGGGGTTGGCGAAGTGTGGCATCATGTGACAAGGGGTGGGGAGGAATCTCAAATTTTGTGACATCACATTTTTCAAAATATAATATGTTATGTGTACACTAGGTAGGGGGGGTCTCACAAATGTGACCAGCTGTAAAAAGGACGGGGGAGGGGTCACAAAATCATGAAATTCGTGTGACGTAATTTATGGATGGCCCCTTACTTTATAATCCTTACTTTTAAGTTACTTTATTGTGATTTTGGTGTGCAATAACGAATATTCGATCTATCTATCTATGTTATTAATCAACAGCGAAGTTTAGTCGCTGGATCGGCGGCATATACGACTACGCCGAGAAGGGATGGAGGTGGGGCGGGGAACTGCGCAAGATGCACTACCAGTCCTTTTCCAAGATGAAGAAGATGACCCCTAAGGAGCTGGAGTGGCACTGCATCGCTATGATGCCGGAATTACTTTACAGGTGAGAAAAATACGTTGTATGTTTTGAGTAAACATTTTTAAGGTTATTTAAATGTAAAAATTATCTTCTGGGTCAATTATTAGTATTATTTCGCAATTAAGAGGATTATAAAGGTTGGAAAGGCTAGAGACCCTTTTGTATCTATATATTGTAATAAACTTGTAAAAATAATTACCATTTACTTTCTCGTGCGAATTAAGATTTGTCCTCATCAAAGCAATTTGAATGAATGTGTTTTTAATTCGGTAGAAAGTAAATTTAAATCGCCTCATTAATCTCATAGCAGCGTAAGTACCTACTTAGACTGTTAAATTAGTAAGGTCCCGAGTGTAATATCCGATTCCGACAATCAAATAAACACGTAATGATTTCTTATGTTTACGCAAAAAAATACTCATTGAAATAAAACTAATTTATATGGATTTTATTGCGATTTATTTTATCCTCAAGACACTGTGAGCTGTTTTCTGCGTCCATCGGACCATTAATAAAACATTTAATCGAAACAATAATTTTACACTGAAGGTAGGTAATGTAACATTAACTTTTCGGGACAATCTACTATCTCATTCCACCTCGTGACCACGAAGGCTGAAAAGCTTGAATTAGTGTTATTTTAAATTTGTACGTTAAAGATTTGAAAAACACAGCTGATTGCTCGAGATTAAAAATTTATAGGTACCATGCTATAAAATGATGCGAAGCGACGAAGTCCGTTTTTTTTTTTATCCTGGCTCGGCAAAGTGACTACGCTACACCTGTTGGTAAGTGTAGCGCAATCCAAGAATAGTGTCGACCAAAGATAAACAAAGTGTCCATCGTAGGTCGGCAAGATCATGCCGGCCTGCCAAAGAACCAAAGGGCCAAGGGGGAAGGGAAGGAAAAAGGGATGGGAAAAGGGTTAGGATCAGGGGGCAAGCCCCCTGGGGAGAACCGGATATACACTGGCTGACCCTGGAACGCGACCCACACAAGGTGGGCCACTATGGCAGGTTTTAGCACCAGTGTACGGTGGTCGCTATCCGGTCGGATACAAGTATCCTCCCACCAGCAAAACCTAAATAGATATTTAAACCTAGTGTAAAAATATCCATCAGAATGATAATATTTTTAATACAAAATACAATGATTATAATATAAAGGCGTGGGTAAAAGCGTGTTTAAAAAGAGCAATATTTTCTTACTATTGCAATGTATTACGTTGTAGTTTTTAAGAAAACAATAAATAGGGAAAATCAATAATTTTCTATATATTATGTTTCTACTTAAAAATGTATCATATTGATACTGATTGATATCAAAAATATTATTATTGTCATGGCTATTCTTTACGGGATGTATGTTCCTAGCTTCATTGCGGATTTATAGCATATAGATTTTTTTTATTGCCTAGATAGGCAGACGAGCAAGCGGTCCGCCTGATGGTATTCGGTTACCGCCGCTCATGGACATCGGCAATGCCAGGGGCACGGCCAAGCCGCTGCCTACCATACCTACCGTATGGCGAAGGATTCGCATATGGCATGGTTCGAAATAAGATCAACAAACGGTGGGTGCACAGGTGACACCTCTGCATACGTCTTCGCGGTATTATGTGTGATATTTATGATAAACACACACTTAAATAAACCGAACTTAAAGAATCAGACACGCTCTGTTTTCTATCAAACTAGAATGAATTCAGAATAAAATTTTATGAAACAGGTGTCTTAATAGTTTTATTTGCATTTCATACAAATCGTTTTGCATTATAAAAATAATCAGATGAAATTTTGCACACTGACCTACTTTAAATTGCAAACGCTGTATCACATAAAGCTGTTTAAATTGAGCTATTAGTCAAATGACTGAATTAGATTCATTTTTGCTTCGAAATTGTGCACATTTTTTTGTCAATAATCAAGCAAGTGGGTCACCCGATAGTAAGTACTTTTTTTATTGCGTAAGCCGGCAAACGAGATTGTGGGTGACCTGATGGTAAGTGATCTCCACCGCCCATGTACGCCCATAAAAGTTTGTGTACAATTCACTCACGGCAGAAGTTAAACTTTAGAATTATTAAAGTAAATTAATTAACCAACGAATTTTAATACGCAAATGCAAAAAAATAAAACACGTGAATAATAAACCACGTTGTTTATGACACATTTTCCGAAGGCTTCATTGTACGCAGGCGCAAAGACACGTGATAGCATACTTATAATCTATCTCATTCTCTCGCAGGCTAAATTCTATTTATGAATATGTTTGTCTTTGTCGTGACGCATTTCCATTTCATCGACTTTCAAATCACAACGATTCTAAAGAAGTTTCACTTCAATGATTCACTTTTATTATTAGTACCTACGTTTAATGCATCCTCGTCACCCAGACATTAAGCAGACATTCAGTAAAGACAGACACCGTCTATTTACACATGCAAATAAATATTGAGTGAACAATTAAACGGACCATTAAATCGGCGGAGTTTACGTTTTCAATGATTCTCGGGGAGATATAGCTGATATAAATTGCAATGTGATTATATTTATTAGTCAACCCTTACTCAGAAATGTATATCTATCTACCTCCTTTAATAGCGCGAGATGCTTTGCCCTTGTCACATCCTAGGACGGGTATAGGCTTGGCGAATTATGAAAACACTAGAGACCGAGACAAGGTGATAGGTCCTTGGTGATAGGTCCTTCGTATGCGAGAGGCCGTCTGGGTTGGTACCACCGCTTAGTCTATTTCTGCCGCCAAGCAACAGTGTGTAAACAATGTTGTGTGTCAGTTTGAAAGATATTGAAGCCAGTGAAATTACTGGGCATTATGAGACTTTAACATTCTATGTCTCGGTATGATAAGCGCAGTTCAGTGCCATGCAGTGCTTTGTAATTCAAAGTTCTGTGTGGTGTTGCTTCTGTTTATGGGCAGGCGTGGCGCTTACCATCGGGCGAGCACCTTGCTCGTCTCGTCATTCGATCAAATTAAAAAATATCAAAGACCGTTTTTATGACGTAAATCAGATAAACCCAAAAGTTAACTTATTGCTTCTATAAAACAATATATCTTCAAGATTACTTAAGATATCGATTCTAGTATAAGTTTTAACAATACCCCAGCTGTCGCCTGTCAGCAAGCTGCCAGTAAACTAAACGCGATTAATCAGTCGCACAGCTCACTTTATACGTTAACCGTGTCCGATGTAATAACTCATCGAGTTTAATGCGAAATTCGTGACGAACACAATGGTCGGCAGCCAAGGACACAAGGGTACTGTACAGTTCCGAGGACCTTTTTGGAAATACATCTGACAAACGAGATTTTAGTACAAATTATAAACTTCTGTTTGACGAATCTGTCGCCAATATTCTGCAGACGTGTTTGGTTTCTAATTTGGCTTAAAGTTGCCTGTTTAAAGATTTCCCCTCCCAATTCTCATGAGGTTGGCAATGCTATGATTCTTCTTGTGTTGTAGAAGGCGTAAAGATTACTTGTAGGTGACCCATTCCCTCGTTTACTAGGTTGATTCATGAAATCTAGGGCCTTACTTATAAACTGTTTAAGCACTGGTTAGTTAAACATTGTTTTTGTCTCTTTCGAACCACTTTATAAATCGCGTTGCAAGAGAAGGACAAAAGAGTGTTTCAGCTTACGTAACGTGTTTATGTAAGGCTCCTAAGTCTGGTATCAAAGTTCTATTTTCCTTGTTCATATCGGCAATCAAATCTACAATAAAGCATAAAATTATGCTAATGCCTTAGTCTTTTTTTATTTCATTACAAAAACTATCTTCAATTTTATTAATATCAAAACGCTTTTGCTCACAACTTGACGAGGCACACAATGATTCGTCCGAAACGATTATGGTTAAACATAGACGGATACCGCGAAAACCAATAAGTTTTACGATTCGCATTCTAAAGCTCGTTGTTTGATGCCCTTCACGGCTCCCCTAAACAGATGGCACCATGTTACCCATAATACGCAGTATTATCACAGTATATACGAGACTCACATAATAAATTGCCTTTGTACATAAATGGAATTTAAAATTTTACCGTAAAATTGTCACTCAGTTTTATATATTTCGTGTAGAATTCGTAATTTTAAATGTTTTTAAAGAATTGTGGCCTAAAACTCTCCCCTACTTCCCTCGGTCTTTATCCGAACACAATTCCTGGCTAGGTTTTTACCTGTGGCGCTTGTTAGGACCCCTCAGCCCGTACTATGAAAAACTTTCGCAAGTAAAAGTAGATATAATAAGTATACATAATAATATACTCATTGGCAGCAGTTAATTTGCGAATGACGATTATTCCGAAAGTGGAGCAATGTCTAAGCTTTGTGAACTAGAATGTAATCTAAGATACAAGTGATCTTAGACCGGTCTTTCATTACAGGTCATTAGACAACTGGAATGGTCTAGCCACTTGTTTTATATGTTCGAAACTATAACGCAGGGGCAATATATTTTAATTAGAGACATTAAAGTTGATTTCAATAATTAACACTAGTATAAATCAACAATTAACATAAATCCAATAAATTTTTCCTGCGCTCGCCACATTGTCCATAGCAGCATACTTAAGCTATGAAAGCCGTGAAATCCTAGATACGTTGCCTATACACACAATCAAATTGTGAGGTACCCAAAATGTTTGTATCTGAAAATGTTGATAGGATGGTTCCTGGTATTTTGGTAAAAATAAGGATATCTATCCTTGGATGCACTAATAGCCATGTGCCTAGTTCGTTAAGGATCGTCAGCATAGGTTTGCTATGTATGTTTTTTTATCCGAGCACGGCAAAGTGACTGCACTTCACTTGATGGTAAGCGTAGTGCAGTCCAACAAACCAGCGACCACCGACAAACTATTAACTATAACTATCGTTGGTCACCAGAATTATGCCGGTCTGTTTAAATGCTTCTTCACACTCCAAAAAGGGAAGAAGCAAATTGAGGGGCCAGCGACGGGGCAGTCGGATGACCGATGCAGACACAGGGATATAAGGACGTACCCCTATACCCGCTCCAATCAACCATCAAGTCATGTCGCAAGCCCCTCGGGAGAACCGGATAAATACTGGTTAATCCCGGAACGCGATCCACATAAGGTGTGTGGTCACTATGGCAGACTTAAACACCATGTGTTCGGTGGTCGCATCCAGGTGGATATTGTAGTATTTATTAGTTTACAAATACGAACTCTTTAGTATTATGTTATAACCTATTTGTTGGTCCAGTGACTTTAAAAATAAATCTGTGTGATTTGAGACAAGCTTGACAATGGACGTTTTATTTTATTAATATATTATTTTATTCTAATATAAAATATAACATGGTGTCAGGTGTGGACCATGATAGTAAGTTGTTGCGTGAGTATTGCTATTAAATAGCTGTCATTAGTTATTAATAAAGAAACGAACAAACATTACAATGATGTTCTCTCTACAACAACCACCGCCATTGAGTCCTGATGGAAACATGGCAAATAATTGGAAAGAGTGGAAGGCGGCTTTTGAGTATTATATAATTGCCTCTGGCAGAGATGAATCAAATGACAAAGAGAAGTGTGCATTGTTATTACATGTAATTGGTAAATGTGGACGAGAGTTGTACGAGGAGTTTGAATTTAACGAAAAGGATAAAGATGACTATTTACTATTGATAAATGCTTTTGAAGAAAGATGCGATCCAGAAAAAAATGTTAATTTTGAAAGGCATTGTTTTTTCGAAACTGTTCAGGGGGATGAGTCGTTAGATAATTATATTTCCAAGTTGAAAATAAAAAGTAAAACTTGTGAATTCAGTAAGCTACGTGAAAGTTTAATTTTGACACAGTTGATAAGAGGTATCAAGGATATGCGATTTCGTGAACGCTTACTACGACAAAGAGATTTGGAACTGAATGAAGCAGTGTCATGGTGTCGCATTGCCGAGGCGGCCAGCATGCAAGCAGCTGTGGTGCGAGTTCCATCTGCTTCAGTATTGGAGGAGGTGCAAACCCCCACCTTACGTAGCTCTTACCCACAACAAAAGCGTGCTACTAGAGTGATGGAGCCATTTCGTTCCAATCGACCTGCTACAAGCTCAAAAGTTAAATGTTCTCGGTGTGGTTATACACATTTTATAAATAAATGTCCTGCTTTTCAAGCACAATGCAATAGCTGTGGTCGTCATGGACATTTTGCTAAATGTTGTAGAAAATTTAATAATAGTAGCGACGTTCGAGAGGTAAGTCATTTGCCCAATGAAGTGCTGGAGAAAATTGAAGAGGATGGCGACTGTGAAATATATACAATCCAAACAGTGGCAAATAGCGACGCTTCATCGGGATGATATGAACAAATTGGAGTAAACGGTAAATTCATAAACTTTAAGTTAGATTGTGGTGCTGATATATCTGTTATGTCACTTAATAATTTTTTGACGGCTGGATTTGATCCACAGATTTTAAAGAAAGGAAAGTTTATTATAAGAGAAGTTAGTAAACGTTGCTTACCAGTAGTTGGTTATTTTGAGACTACTTTATCAAAAGGATGTGAATGTATATCGCAGAAAATGTTTGTATTAAATGTAGATTGCAACAATTTACTAGGTAGGTATGCTTGTGAAAAGTTAAATCTGATTAAACGAGGTATCATTGCAAGCATCGATTACTTAGATAAAACGTTTTCAAAAAAGTTTGACAGTGTTTTTAAGGGGATAGGTTGTCTGCCGATTGAATATAATATTCCAATTGATAATTCAGTACAACCTATAGTTAATGCAACTAGAAAAATACCCATTAATTTAAGACCGAAGCTACAAGAAGAGCTATCTGAAATGGAAAAGTTAGACATTATCGTTCGAGAAGAAGGACCCACTGATTGGGTGTCAAGTATAGTTCTTGTGACCAAACCAAATGGAAAGTTGCGCATATGTTTGGATCCAATAAATTTGAATAAGGCTATAAAGAGAAGCCACTTTCAACTGCCAACCATTGATGAGTTAACTAGTACTCTTGTAGGCGCTAAGTATTTCACAAAATTGGACGCAAATAAAGGATTTTGGATGATTAAATTAAATGAGGCTAGTTCTAAGCTTTGCACATTTTCGACACCGTTCGGAAGATATCGGTTTTTAAGGTTGCCTTTTGGAATTACGTGTGCCTCTGAAGTTTTCCATAATGAAATGGTAAAGTTGTTTAGGATGGAGGGAGTAGAAATATTTATTGACGATATTTTAATTTGGGGAGTAAATAAAGAGGAACATGATAAGAGGTTATTAAAAGTACTTGAAGTAGCGAAAGTTAACGGTGTTAAATTCAATAAAGAAAAGTGTGAATTTTATAAAAATACTGTTACCTATTTAGGGCATGTTTTTGATCCAAATGGCATGAGACCAGATTTTGCGAAAATAAAATCAGTTATAACTATGGAAGTACCTAAGTGTCGCAAAGACTTGGAGCGTTTTCTTGGTATGATCAATTTTCTTTCTCGTTATATTAAAAATTATTCGGAAATATCTAGTACTTTACGCGAACTTTTAAAGAAGGACAGAGAATGGGAATGGTTGGATTGTCATCAGTTAGCTTTTGAAAAACTTAAATCATGTGTGACGCGTGCTCCCGTTCTTAGATATTTTGATCCGAATATACCAATCACACTATCAGTAGATGCAAGTTTGCACGGATTAGGTGCATGTCTATTACAAGAAGGACGGCCGGTTGCATATGCGGCGCGGACGCTTGCTCCTTCTGAAACTCGCTGGGCTCAAATTGAAAAGGAGTTGCTAGCTATAGTGTTTGCGTGTACTAAATTCCATCAGTACATTTATGGGCATGATCGCGTAACAGTTGAAAGTGATCATAAACCTTTAGAGTCTATTTTAAAAAAAAGCCTTAATGAGACACCAGCACGTCTTCAACGTATGTTATTGCGCTTACAGAGGTACCATTTTCAGGTTTATTATGTACCTGGTAAGTATATGTTTATAGCTGATACACTATCGCGTGCTGTTACTGAAGGATACACGGATACTGATATGTTTGATAAGTCAGAAGTGCATGTAAATTTATTATACGGTAACACAAATTTTTCTGACGATAAATTTGACTTGGTAAGAATGGAAACTGGAAAGGATCAATGTTTATGTATGCTCAGAGATACATGCATAAATGGGTGGCCACAAACTAAGAATGTAGTGCCATGTGATATAAAACAATTTTGGAGCATAAAGGAGGAACTTTCAGTGTATAAAGGAGTTATATTTCGTGTAGATAGGGTTGTTATTCCGAAGTCTTTACGGAGTGATATGTTACAACGAATTCATGAAGGCCATTTAGGTATAGAGAAGTGTAAAAGACGAGCGCGGGATGTTTTATATTGGCCAGGAATGTCGAGTGATATTGAAAAATTTGTAAACGACTGTGTGATATGCCAGCGCAGGCGAGAAGGAAACAGGCGCGAACCGATGCTTCCACACCCAGTGCCTGATCTACCATGGCAGGTGTTAGCTACTGATATTTTTGAAGTGCTCAATAAACAGTATCTTTTAGTTGTTGATTATTATTCGAAGTATATTGAAATTGCTTACTTAAACAATTTGCAAAGTTCTACTATAATATCACATCTTAAAAGTATGTTTGCCAGATTTGGTATACCCAAGAAGCTAATATCCGATAATGCGGGTAGTTATGCTTCAGAAGAATTTAAAAATTTTGCTAAGGTATGGGAGTTTCAACATGAGACAAGCTCTCCATACTACCCAAGATCAAACGGGCTGGCTGAAAGGTGTGTGAGAACTATTAAAAGATTAATTGTTAAAACAGCTGAAGCTGGTGAAGATGTCTATATTGCGTTACTTAATTTAAGAAACACGAAAATAACAGGAGAGCAGCAGTCTCCTGCTCAGTTATTATTTGGCAGGCGCCTCAATGATAAGCTTCCAGTTTTTAAAAATAAGCTTGAATATGAGTTCAAGGATATGAAAAAGAATCGTTTTAGAAATATAGTACGTTCGAAGCGCTATTATGATAGAGGAACTCGTTCATTATCTAAACTAAAGGAAGGACAATCTGTTAGAGTACGTGAAAATAATGGTTTGTGGAAGCGTGGACGAGTCGAGCGGATCGCACCTCAGCCACGTTCCTATTGGGTTCGCATGGAAGATGGTGGTCAATATCGTCGTAATCGTCAACATTTGATACCAGCAACAGAGAAAACCACGGAAAATCTTCCCGATTATGATGACATTGGTAATAAAAATTATTTAGGTTGTAAGACTATGTCGCCGCAGGTTTCTGCAGACCGCACTGCAACTCCAGGAACGAGTAGTGATTATAAAATCAGTAAATTCGGCAGGCGTATTATCCCACCAAAAAGATTGCAATATTAATTTTAAAAAAAGGGTGAATAATACAATTAATTAAAGTATAATTAAAGTAATATTTGCTTGCATTATATATTTACTATAGATACCTTTATATTTGTTTATAGTAACTTCCATTTCCTTCATTGTTTTTTGTTTTAATAATAATAATTTTATTTTTGTTTCATAAAGGGAAAGATGTAGTATTTATTAGTTTACAAATACGAACTCTTTAGTATTATGTTATAACCTATTTGTTGGTCCAGTGACTTTAAAAATAAATCTGTGTGATTTGAGACAAGCTTGACAATGGACGTTTTATTTTATTAATATATTATTTTATTCTAATATAAAATATAACAGATATGACTTACCACCCGCAAAGTTTATTTCACGTATCTTTTACTGCAACTGTTTCCATGTATAACATTCTATCTACAACATATTATAATATTCAGCTATTATTTCGAAATGTATTTTAACTACGTAAACTTTGATATCAGTCGGACAGATTTGCATGAACTAGTAATCTTAGTCGTAAACTTAACATATTTAATACAGCGGTCGCAAAGTTATTATAAGTTATCTTCGAATCAATCTAATGAAGCCTCATCTGTATATTGGATTATGTATATTGATGAAGCATAAAATATATCAAATAAGAGGCTGATCATAAAAGGGTTAATAAATAGCTTCAATGACAAATCATATTAACCCTTCATGAACTGAGACATAATAATTGACTCAACTATCCAACACTGATTGGTTGCAGATGGGCGCCACGCAGTTGCATCGAACAACGTCACTACATCTGCCAGACGAAGCTGCAAAAGGTCCCTAAGGCGAAAATGAATTACCTTCGCAAGCGCTGGCAACGAATGGGCAAGATCAACGAGATCACCGTCCCCAGCGTCAGCAGGGAAGTCAACGACCCGATGATGATCAATGATGTCACCGCCAACCCCAAGTCCTTCGATCTTCATCCCAACCCGCCGAGACTAGGAGGCAAAAGCAAGATCAAGACGAACCCGATTCGAAACAATCCGAAACCTTACGACCTTCGGCCGAATGAGCTGAGGAAACGATCGCGTCCGACGGCGCGAAGGCGGCTCCGAAGACCATTCCCTGGGTAAGATAATCTTTTAATTATCTTTCTTTCTACCTGGCGTATCTCGCCCTAATTATAGGGTCCGTCCTCCCATCATTTGATGGTGGATTTGGTATTATGTGGGGTGACATACCGTCTAAACCCCACAACTCACAACAGGAGCAAAATTTCGTCCTTACCTCGTCCATTAACCAGAGTGTACCACGAACAGATTAGGTTGGCTTTAAGCTTAAAATATTAGTGGCTCATTTACATTCCAAACTTAATTATCATTATAAATAATTTTTCGAAATCAGACAAACGAAGGTCACCTGACGGTAAGCGTTTACCACCATTTATTAATAATCATACAGCCCGAAGCATCATGGGTGGGTTGCTGGATCGTATAAGGAACGCTTTTGGTTTTGGTATTTTGCGGACTCCTTCAATCTCACTGAAATATAGTCAACTACTATTTCACAGTGGCTTTCTACGTGACTGTGGTATCAGTCTGATCAAGCCAATCCAGAAAACTATCATCACTGTGGCTGTTCCATGTATAAATAAATATTTCTTACTCTTAACCGCTATCCTTATAGGTCTTTCATTGTATCAATATTGGATAAGAACTTCTTTAATTGGCTATTTAATACATGGATTTAATTTCCCACCAATATTCATTTGATCAAATGGCCGAAGCATTAGCGAAATATGTGAAGTTCTCGAGTCGTACAACTTTTTTATTTCCAACCGAGGGTCATTTCGCTTAATCTATAAACTCTTCTTTAATACGTATTAGATATTTTGTATCTTTACTGTATAATATTACTTTGTCACAATACTTTTCTAATTATTATTCAGCCCATCTTTCAAAATTTGTTTTGTTCGTAACTTCTCCCATTTCTTCCAGCATGTAACGGCAATTAATTTCTATCTCACTTATTCCCTTCTCACAAAATACATTATGAGGTCCTTTATGGTGCTCATATATTAATCTAATTGCATCAATAATTCCATTTTGTTAATAGACAAGAGGGGTCATATACAAAGGCTTTGAAGTACTTTATCTTCTTACTATGTGTTGTTAATGCGGTATAGATGGCAATAACTACCAGCAATTCTAAACACATAATTTGACTTAGTAATAGCATAAATTATCACCAGGCGAGCGACCTACTTGTATTTTTATTCAGTATATAAAATACTTATTGTCGTATGTAATTTGCTTTCCAGTTATACATGGAACCGGCGTGACCCCGAAGGCTCGTTCCAGCGCAACGCCAACCTCCTGCGCTCTGGCAAGACCGGACTCAGCCCCCAGCAGATAAAGACCCATCTGGCTCGGCTCCAGCACCTGCGCGACAAGCAGATCGCCAGACGCAACCGTCTCCGCGACAAGGACGAGTGGCTCACCAACGAGCCGCGCCAGGCGCTGGCCCAGGCGCACGCCAGGACCTACACCGTCGACAACAACATCAGCGCTCTGCATCCGAAGACCATCGTGGAAGAGTTCGACATGTTGCCTCCTCCACCGCCGGCTCCCGTCACACTGCCGAAGCCCAACCGCGGGGCTGGTTAATTCCTATCTGTGCCAATTCTTACAAATTCGGCAACATTCGGAAACGTTCGTGAATTCCTAGTGATAAGTTCCTTTTCTCGTATCTCGCTTCGAACTCCCTTAATCGACTTAACACTCGCTTTCGCTTCTAACTTTCCCCCTTTGTACACATTTACAAATTTTTCGAACTCTCTTACTATGGTGTTGTTGAGAAACGTTCGTTTTATTCAATGAATGTAGACTATATGTAAGATTAAATTGTATATTGTGTATGAAGTGCTAATGTTCTTCACCTCTTTATATTCTAGAGTTGCCAGAACGTGACGAAAATTTTGTGATGTTACGTATATAATTGTATTAAGATTTTTTTTTTATAAGTGTATTTTTTGTAATCGTAAATACATTAACTGACGACCCTGTGAGTATTATTCAATTATGTAACTAGTTACCACGTCGTAAAGGTCTATATTTGCACAGATTATTGTCTGTATGCAAATTTTCTACACTCTAACAGGACACATTATGAAAAGATTAATTCAATCGTTAAAGTAATTAGATCATGAGTGAAAACGTATTTACGTCGCATCCAGTTAATATTTAAGTAATTTACTGTATTCCACTGCATTTCATCCAATAGTTGAATATGCCAGTGACGTTGCGCTTATTATAAAATGCAAAATGCTATTATATTTATGAAAAACTAGTCAGTAAGATTACATCAGAAAAAAATATAATATTTAATCTAGATTACAAACTAAAATGTACTACAATGCATAGATTTGAATGGTTGGATATGCCTCGCTGGAGACAATTTTATCTACGGCCTTCTCGACCGGTTGGTACCTCTGTTCCACACAAAACCGACGTGAAGTATCAGCTTACTGTAGCATTTCGTATTGTGAGTGAGATCCCGGAGTATTCGGAGGCCCAAATAGATAAACCTTTCCCAATCCCTTTCATTTTATTGCTTTCAACGCTTACGTTCTTCTGTTATTGTGGTTGTTCATATACGGTAAAAATCCCTTACTATCAGGTGGCCTACTTGGCCGTTTGCTGGCCTATGCTATAAAAAATAATATCCACTCGTGGAACATGCTATGGTCTAGGGGATTGTACACAATAAATAAGTACACTCACCAATAAAATATTTTCCCCGGCGCGAGAATCAAACCTATTATGGGGGTAATACTACCCTATATATCAACGCAGCTTATCTCAATTCATGGATTCATCCTTATTGGTTCAATGGTTGTGAAGATTAGCAGGCACAAGTTAACAACAAACCATTTATTATGTACCTAATGTACGTAATATTTGCTAGAAAAATTAAGTGAAACCTGGATAAGTGGGCCCTGGATGTGAGAAACCTCTGTTATTGGTAATGACAATGAGTTCCCGACACTTTTGTATTGAAATACCTCTCTTACTGGGAATTTTCATACCTTTGTAAATGAAACTTGATATCTTAGATTTTTCAATGGCTACCTCTATAATTAGAACTTTTTATTCATGTTGGAAGTCAAAAACCGTTTCTATGATGCATATCGAATCATTTAAATGTATGCTACAATATATAACTTTAGAATTATCAAATTATTTTATGGTTAGAATAAAACAACATTTATTAAAAATAACATTTTCTCATCGATTCTTAAGAGTAGCTATTTATTATGAATAAAAAATTAAAAATTAAAGTGTCGTACTTCATAATTGGCATTTCATGTTTAGTTATTTATAAGTTACGTTCCAATCTGTTTTTATATTTAGTGAAACTATAATTTAACTAACAAACTGCCAATATTATAATCCTCGCATTTATGAAATATTTTGTGTTAACTAGATAAGTTTGCACAGTTATAACTACGTACTTACTTCTCTTTCATTTGATTATTATGGTTTAAAAAGGGAAGTCATTATGTAATGGTAATTATTAATTAATATATTTTACATATTTTTCACGAACCTGATTTAATAATTAATGCATTTGATTTTAAATTTTCCTTCGCAAATATTACTTAAATAGAAGCAAATATGTGGTTTTTAAAATATTAATCACAATATATTTTATTATAATACATGTAGCGCCATCTATCAGATAAGCTCCGACTTTTTTGGATGCATTCACATTTTTGTTAAAAAGAAGTAATAATATGATTAAGTTATTTAAAGTTCAATAAAAATTCAACTAGTCTAGTAAACAAATGCAATAAATCATAAGTATTATTTTATACATTTACACGTACCTCAATGTGAAATAATACAATATTCGATGTTTTAAAATAATTTACGGAAATATTTGGAACGACTATGTATAGTTTTCGAATACTTTTTATTTGTTTTCTGTAAATAAAAAAATATGAAAACTAAATTGAATGTTTACTTTGTAAGTATAAACAATGACGAACTCTTAATTTTAGGAAAAGTCTTTTTATTTTATGTATTAATATGTAATTATTATTAAGCAAATAAAAATAATCTGAACAGAATAGTGTTTTATCTAAACAACCTGTAGATCCATTCTTTATTATCGTGTTTACTGCCATCCAGCGTCGAATAGCATTAAACAATTTGAAAGGCTATTAGAATATTAAAGTCAAGATTACTAGATGAGCTCCTGTCTTATTAATAATATTTAAAATTCATACGAAGTAGAATGAATACGAGAAGAATGTATACGAAGCTATAGGTTTCAAATCAAATCATTTATTTTGTAAATTGGATCATAAATATCACTTTTACATGTCAAGTTTTTTTTAGATTATATTTACATCGATATTTCGTGGGTAGCCATAAGACGAAATGCCGAAACGGACTCATGGGTTATTGCCTCTTGTAATGTCCAGACATTGATTTTACAGAATTATGCGAGTATAATGTACATAAATTCCTGGATTGGCCTTTTGATAAAATAGCCACACCCGACATACATGGCACCGCACTCCAATATAAAAAAATAATAATAACAAAACTAAATTAATATTTTAAAAAATATATTAAAAATTACACGTTACCTTAATTGCTAATAATGCGCCAATAGAGCAGTCAAGTAATATAATTTATTATAATAATAATAGAGGACCATAGACAGTCATATTTTTTAAGGAGTGAGCTCAATTTCAAGCTGTGTTTCTTCCAAGTAATCTTTTACATTACAGTTATATTTTGGCAAAGGTTCTGTCTAATATATAGAATTTAAAAGTTTGTTACACCAATATCATTAACGTGAGGTTGTCTGTTGTAACCCAACCTTTAGTCATCGCGCTCGTTTCAGTATAATTATTACTTAGACCCTGAACTTTCTTTTTTTTTAAGTATTCTTTATATACTATACTAATACACCGAACAGTCACATAAATAATCCTGACCCCACAGTAAGATACGAGTCTTGTGTCGTTGGTATCAGGAACTACAAGAGACTTTCGGCTTCACAACAGCCAGACACCGAAACAAATATTTGTGGATCACACAAACATTTGTCTCGGTGCGGGGATCGAGCTCGCGGCTTCTCACTTCACAGCCGGGTACTCGCCCGCTGCGCCACGAATGCTGTCAAACTATGTCCACTTTGGCATACCGTGGCAGCTTGTAATTAAGACAACATTTGGTGTCTTACCTACTATACAAAATACTCCTGATTATATGTTTGGTAAGTTGCTCGAATAAATCAAATTTGCGGACACATTTACCAATATCATTAACGTGAGGTTGTCTGTTGTAACCCAACCTTTAGTCATCGCGCTCGTTTCAGTATAATTATTACTTAGACCCTGAACTTTCTTTTTTTTTAAGTATTCTTTATATACTATACTAATACACCGAACAGTCACATAAATAATCCTGACCCCACAGTAAGATACGAGTCTTGTGTCGTTGGTATCAGGAACTACAAGAGACTTTCGGCTTCACAACAGCCAGACACCGAAACAAATATTTGTGGATCACACAAACATTTGTCTCGGTGCGGGGATCGAGCTCGCGGCTTCTCACTTCACAGCCGGGTACTCGCCCGCTGCGCCACGAATGCTGTCAAACTATGTCCACTTTGGCATACCGTGGCAGCTTGTAATTAAGACAACATTTGGTGTCTTACCTACTATACAAAATACTCCTGATTATATGTTTGGTAAGTTGCTCGAATAAATCAAATTTGCGGACACATTTACTAGGTGGTAAGTCCTTCGTACGCGAAAGGTCTGGGTTGGTAAGTACCACCGCATTGTCTATTTCTGCTTCCAAGCAACAGTTTATAAGCACTATGGGAATTATGAGACTTAACATCTTATGTCACAGGGTGACGAGCGCAGTTCAACGCCATGTTATGCTTTGTAATTCAAAGTTATATGTGGTGTTGCTTTTGTTTGTGGGCAGGCGTGGCGCTTACCATCAGGCGAGCGCCTTGCTCAATCAAATAACAAAATAAAACATTTATAAAGTAATTTTCATTGTTTTTAACAAAAGGGTTTCTTTTTCGTATCATTGTCTGTTGCATATCTATCAAATTATTTATGTAATTCAAAATAGGAAACTATTCTATTATATCGTAAAGAATTCCGTATCTAAGGAGAAATTGAACCATTATACGACCACTTTGTTTTCTGTCTGTCAGCTTGTTGATATGTTGCGGTCGTGTGTCGATTTTTCTGTCTGTATATACAACTGCCTGTTTGTCCGTCTGTGATAGCCCTTTTTTCGCAACAACAGATAGCGATGCTGACAGACAACCTTAATATAAACATGTCGTTAAGGTTAATACATTAGTTAACCTCTTAATAGCTGATTCAAGGACAGTGATCATTTTTCGCCATCAGAAGTGTTAATTGTCCTCAATTTCGTAAATTGTTTAGAGAGCTCTCCAGTTATTTGTACCTTTGATTTATTACTTTTAAATCAATTCGGCATTGGTAGTGTATCAAAAACCCTTAGGAATTGATAACGTGGTTTAATGATTGATTTAAAGTAAGTATTGTGCAATGTGTTTTATTAATTCCTATATTTTACACGGAGAGACTATCGCACGACAAGTGCCAGCAACACAACTCAGAACTTTGAATTAACAAATGCATACCACTGAACCGCACTCGTTACCCGGGAATCAGGATATAAAAATATGTCTCGTAATTCCTAATAATAGAGTAGTTTCTCATACTCAATTTTATGAGTGGTAGAGCCACGCTGTAGACAGTTTTGTCTACAGCATGATTGGGCCGGCTCAACCGGGTCATTACCACTGTCTTACAGAAAACCGACGTAAAGCAGCGGCTTGCTGCTGCGTTTCGTACGGTGAGTGAGATATCCTTCCCAATCCCTAATTATCCCTTTCCTTTAAGGTCGGCAACGCGCCCGTAATTCTTCTGATATTGTGGGCATACATGGGTGGTGGAGATCACTTACCATCAGGTGACCCACTTGCTCGTTTGCCGATCTATGCCATAAAAAAAAATACGCATTGAAAAATAATATGAATTCTTATGTTTACGCGAATATTACACATTGAAATAAAACTAATTTAAACGCAGTCCACCCCGTGACCACGAAGGCTGAAAAGCTTTCGAAACGTCGGAATCTGAAAATAATAAAAAACCGTGATAAAATTCGTTTAAATTAGTTTTATTTCAATGTTATATTGCCCAGTTTGTATAATTAGGGTACACTACAATAATACGACAAACTTTATTCCGACAGTCACAAATACGAATTTCAAAATACCGATTTTCATAATTCCGAATGGTTTAAAATTCCGAATATAACAACTCCGATGTATCATTTATCCTATTTTTATTATTCCAAAATTTCAAAATTCCTAACGTATATAATTACGATTCTCAAAATACCGAGTTTCAATAGATCGAATAACAAAAAATCCGAATTAATGATAATTCGAAACATCAAAAATACGAATTCCGATTATTAAAATACCTATTAATTAAAATTCCGAAATCTAAACTGCTTGTAAAACTGAATAAAAAGACAAATCAACACATAATTGCTTGTCAAAGAGAAGTATAATAGTATGAGGAGGTAGAATTAAAAAACTAATGACACAATGCGTTTTAAAAATATTTTCTTTCCAATAAAAATATTTTTTTCGCTGGTCACAATTCTAACCTAACCCAAATGATTCACAAACAATAGAGAGGATCTGGCGCTCGGCGGCCGCTGCCGCGGCACGCTCGCTTCGCTCGCTCGCCTTCGCGCTTTAATGGTCACAGTTCTAACCTAACCTAACCCAAATGTATCTAATGATTATACTAACTGAATCAAAATCCTAATTTTAGCAATTTATTCGGAATATTGAAAATCGGAATGTCGTTTTTCGGACCGAGAACCCATCGAGCATTTGACTCTTCGAACATATAAAAATCGGAAAACAAACAGCGGGCCAATTCTCGTATTTAACATTAACTGAGACTGAACTTTAACCAAACTGAGATTAGACTACGAATTGAATAAAATGTGGCATTCTACTCCGCTTAAAGTCATTCCGGTAGCATTATGATGTCAATTTGATATCATTTCAATTCCAAACTAATGTCAGCCACCACAGACTAAATTATAAAAAATGTAAAGCGAATGTTATAATAAAGTTGCCAGCGGACAAAATATATTGGCATTGTGAGTAATTTTGGCGATTTGAATTGGATGGAAAAGTTATTACTCTAGCACGAAGTTATTAATTTAAATTTGATTAATAGATTTTATAATTTATTAATTGATTAGGTAATTTCTCATGTTTCCCCTAAATTGAAAACCCGTTTTTTTAGGATTTCTGTGAATTGTGAGTGAAAACATATGCGTTAATTTATTGTCGTGTTGGGTCACCCAGTGATTACACCTTTGTTATTGCAGGCTCAAAGTACTAAGATCGAGAGCCGTAAAATTTTTATTAAAAAAGAATGTCTATTGTTATTGTTCCGTGATTTAATTTTGTTGTGTATGTTATTTAAGTACGTATCTTTCAATTTCTATAATAAGTTAATTATGATTATCCATTGCGCGCGATAAATACTAATTGAAAGTTGAAACAATATCGTGAGTTAATTATTAGTGGACTATTAGTAAAGTGTTGGTGAAACAATGACTAAACAATTAGAACTGTTTGTGGATTTCACTGAAGCAATTCGGATCACCAATTCTAGGCCTTGAGCCGACTCTGAAGGAGGAAGGACAGTGTATTATCCAAAAGGTTATGTTTACACAGTGCAAAAAACATGGATTCAGCTGCAATGTGTAATATGTGTGTGTATGTAATAGTGTTTTGTATTTTTATTGTTAATATATAATGTTTCCTTACGACTTTGTGATTTGATTGTTACATATTTACATAGAATATTACCCATGCATATAAATAAATATCGATATAATTGACTATATTTTAGTTAATTCACAATATCATTTCAATTACATTGCGATGTCAATTCAGTCAACTTGCAATATACTTTTGATTGCATTACAGTTTTAATGGTTTACGGAATGCCACTTGCAACTTTCTTGGCACTGGAACTAGATCGGAATGATATTTTGAACATTTTTAATTACCAGAATTGGCCCGCAGATCGTATTTACAACTTTCGGTAAAATCATTTTCGTAAATTTGAATAATAGACATTATAATTTTTAGGTATTATGAAATTCGGACTTTTGAACATCGGAATATCGAAATTCGGAATAAAATATTTCGGAGTATTTGGGTGTTCCCGTATAATTACTAGTTGTTACAAATCCAATTTAAAGTGTATGTTATTATAATATTATAAGTTATGTGATAAAGCCCCGAAAGTATAATATAATTTAATGTTTCTTTGTAACAGAAATTATACTTAAATAGCTTTCTGCACTCCCCCACCACATAAACTTTTCTTCTTCTTTAAGTGCCATCTCCTATCGGAGGTCGGCGATCATACAGGCTATTTTAACTTTGGAAGCTGCTGCTCGGAACAATGATTTTGTGCTCATGTTGAACCATTGGCGAAGATTTTTAAGCCATGGTATCCTCCTACGACCGGGCCTCCTCCTGCCCTTTATTTTATACATAAACTTTAACCATGTCAAATCATACAATTCTGCGTGCGAGCAAAGTGCTTAAAAAGGGGTCCTAAGTTTTCTATTTCCCTATTTATATATAAATACAATATACTACTACTAGGTATCACACATAGGTGGTAGGTCCCTCGTATGGGAGAGGCCGTCTGGGTTGGTACCACCGCTTTACCTATTTCTGGCGCCAAGCAACAGTGTGTAAGCACTGTTGTGTTTCGGTTTGAAGGACATTGAAGCCAGTGAAATTACTGGGTAGTATGAGACTTAACATCTTATGTCTCGGAGTGACGAGCGCAATTCAGTGCCATACAGTGCTTTGTAATACAAAGTTCTGTGTGGTGCTGGTTCTGTTTATGGGCAGGCGTGACGCTTAGCATCAGGCGAGCGCCTTACTCGTCATTCATCGTCGTCATTCAATGAAATAAAAAAAACCTTCAATAGACATATATAATTCAATATAGAGAATTTTACATAAGTACAATTTTCGCTATTTAAAGCGAGCGATTGTTTGCCACCGCGGTTGCCATGGTTACAGTATCGCCATATCTCGCCACCCAGCCTGATGGAAATAAGTACGATTCGGTCAATGGGTCGTTGATCCTTCGCGGATTTATGTACCGTCATAATTTTTAGGTGCTCTTTCACCTTGGACCATTATATTCTTGTACATTAGTGATATTAGATATGGTCACGCAAATGTTAAAGTGATTCTTGAAGGAGGTCCCTAGAAAATTCTATTATAGATCCACTATATTTCTAGAATTTGGGTGCCAAATGGCATAAACATACATTTATGAGTAGTAGAGCCACGTAGACAGTTTTGTCTACAACATTAATGAGCCAGCTCGGCCGGATCATTACCACTGTCTCGGAGAAAACTGACGTAACGTAACTTGCTGATATGAGATATGCGGAGGCCCAACTCCCCTTGCCCTTTACAATCCCTTAATTATCTGCTGGTGGGAGGATACTTGTGCTGGTGGGAGGATACTTGTATCCGACCGAATAGCGACCACCGTACACTGGTGCTAAAACCTGCCATAGTGGCCCACCTTGTGTGGGTCGCGTTCCAGGGTCAGCCAGTGTATATCCGGTTCTCCCCGGGGGGCTTGCCTCCTGATCCTAACCCTTTTCCCATCTCTTTTTCCTTCCCCTCCCCCTTGGCCCTTTGGTAGGCCGGCATGAGCTTGCCGACCTACGATGGACACATTGTTTATCGTTGGTCGACACTATTCTTGGATTGCGCTACACTTACCATCAGGTGTAGCGTAGTCACTTTGCCCAGTCAGGATAAAAAAAACCGTTTCCTTTAAGGTCGACAACGCGCCCGTGATTCTTCTGGTATCATGTGCGTACATGGGCCATAGAAAACATTAAGATCATCATAATTATGGAGATAAGAAAATAAATTGCCAATATAAAGTGATTGCGAACCAAAAATGTTTCCTTATGGTATTCCATAACACAATTATTCAAGAAAGCGATTTATCTATTATAAACAAAAGTAATAGAACTCAAACTACCATTGAATAACATCATATTATTGGCTTTTATTCGTTTTCCAAATGCCGTACTCACCCTCCGTATATCGATGCGTAATTGAGATACTTTTGTATAATTTATAACTAGTGATGTGCCGGATATCCGTATCCGCGGATATCCGAAGGAAAAAAAGATCTGTATCCGTTTCTTTTTGCGGGTCTTTATTTTAGTGAATTTTATTACGTAGCAATGAAGTAATTTGAAATAACGAAATATGTAACTATGAACTATAGTAAATTAACCATATCGTTCTTTTTTGCGGATCTTTAACGGATGTTTTATATTAGTGAATTTCATTACGTAGCAATGAAATACTGTGAAATAAAGAATATTTAACTATGGACTATAGTAAATTAATCATATCGTTAGTGGAAAGGAAAATATACTAAAGCGCGAATGTGTGAATGACGAAACGAGCAAGGCGCTCGCCTGATGGTAAGCAGCCTGCCCATAAACAGAAGCAACACCACACAGAACTTTGAATAACAAAACACTGCATGGCAGTCTACTGCGCTCCCCGAGACATAAGATGTTAAATCTCATAATGACCTGTAGTTTCACTGGCTTCAATGTCCTTCAAATCAAAACACAACAGTGCTTACACACTGTTCCTTGGCGGCAGAAATAGACAAAGCGGCTGTAACAACCCAGATGGCCTCTCGCATACGAGGGACCTACCACTAGGGATTGCAATCCGGAAAACCGGATCCGGTAATCCGGCGGATCCGGCATCATTTTACGTCCACCGGATCCGGTACCAATATACCGGATCCGGCGACCGGATCCGGTGCTACAATTTTTAGATATTTAAATAGAGTTGTCGCATTATTAGGTACTTTACTATGCCAAAGAAAAAAGGCATACGATCAGAAATGACAAAAATCTTGGCAAGAGTTGTTCATGATGATAACTCTAAAGAAAAATTTGGAAGAAATAGTAGAAGAGAACTTAGATTCACCCTCACTAAATAAATATTTGACATTACAGGAAGAATTACAATTACAAATCCAGCAAGAAACCATGTGTTATATACATACTAAACAAGAGAAAGATTTTCATAAAGTACTAAAAAAGTAAATGACTACATTTGAAAGGTCACGAAGTTTTGACGGAGTTCGAAGAGAATACTTGTCTGCTATTTATGACTATTTGCTGACAATAAAGCCGACAAGTGTAGAAACTGAAAGGGCCTTTTTGGCCGCAGGCTATATTTGCAGCTCTATTAAAAGTCGACTAGCAGATGACACAATTAACAATATTTGTTTTCTATGATCCTTTTTTCAAAATCAACATTGATTTTCTATGTATAATGAATACTAAGACAATTATTACTTAAAATTCTACTGAAAATAATTATTTTTCGTCAGTTGATTAAACTTACGAAAATTATAAGACATACTCATTATTGTGATAATTGTGCCATTCACTACAAAGATTCATCAAATCATGATGGTGCCTGTCATAAATATAAGACTTGTTTGTTGCAATAGTTAGGATTCTCAAATACTTTATTATTTATTGTGATCTCATTTCAATGAATTACGTAAGGTTAATTATATTCGATTTTATAATTTTACTTACTAAAATAATTGATCTATATGTGAAAGTGAAATCTATGAAAATTGAGCTACTTGTTTTATCGTTAAAATGTTACTAGTTACCTACACTACTAAATTTTATTTGTTTGCTCGTTGTCTAACCTTAACATTAGATTGGAAATAAATTTTTTATATGTTTTATTTTTTATAAACTACCTATATTAAGCACAATAACACTTGATTAACTTACTAACAGTTCATTTTGAACCGAAAAGCGAAAATCACCCTGACTTGATCAATCCGGCCGGATCCGACCGGATCCGGCCGGATCAGTGGAAATCCGGTCGGATCCGGCCGGATTGAAAATGACGCCGGATTGCAATCCCTACCTACCACCTTGTGAAAGGTCCGAAAGGAAAAATCTATATCTGTTTCCGCGGATATACATTTTTTAACAATCCGTTACATCTCTATTTATAGCCTACTAGACTATCAAATCAAGGCAGTTATTGTTCCAATACACATTTAAGTCATATTACAATATAGGTAGCTAAAGGGATGGCTCTGCTTAGGCAATGAAACCCCAATAAACTGGCTTGATACATCTTAGCTATAAACAGCAATAGAATAATTAACATATTATATTAATAAACCAACGAATATTAATACGTAAATACAAAAATTCAACACGTGAATGATACACCACTTTGTTTATGACACATTTTCCGAAGGCTTCGTTGTACACATACGCAAAGACACGTGATAGAATACGTACAAACATATACTTGTAATCTATGTCATTTTCTCGTAAGCTAAATTCTATTTATGAATATGTTTGTCTCTTTTTACTGTTGCTTTTTCGTTTCATCGAATTTTCAAATCACAACTGTGCTAAAGAAGTTTCACTACAAAAAAAACTATAAACTTAAATACGCAACGCAATAATGGTGTACATTTTTTATTTTTAGAATATCTTTAACAGTAATCAGACACGAAGTTTCCACGAAAATTAGCGGCAAGTAATCGGAAAAGCCTCGCCTACACTTAAAGTGGCGCTGTTAGAACTATATGTCTCTTTCTAGGTATGGTTTTGCTTTTTTATTAGTGGCAAGAAAAGGCACAAATCAGTATACATATTTTTTTAATACGACAGTTACACATCGTCCCGAACCCACACTAAATTAACCTTTATCGTGAGTATCAGGAACTACGAGGGAAATGCCCATAACACCCAGACCCGAAACATATATTTGTGGATCACACAAACATTTATCTCGGTCCGGGAATCGAACTCACGGCCTCACCCGAACCGGGGATTGAACCCGAGACCTCAGCTCAGTTGTCGTACCGCGTACGGAATACAACTGCGCCACCGAGGCAGTCCAGTCCAGTCTTAAGGACGCGACTTATGATTAAACTATCTTTCCATCGCGGTTTCACCTGCATGTTACTGCCCTGCTCCCATGGGTCATAACGTGATATAAGTACATATAATCCTAACTCATGAATCACTCTATCTATAGCTGAAAACTGCATTAAAATCCGTTGAATAGTTAAGATCTAAGTGAACAGACAGCGGAAGCGACGTCATTTTATACTATGTAAAGATAAGTTACTCCAATAACGTAAGAGTAATAGTGTTTCATCTTATAAAATGGGTAATGTATGTTAATTAGACCAGTAAACTTGACCTTAATACGCGTGGTAGCGTAAAGTGGGCCAGATCGGTTGATTACAGACGATTACAGTGGTAAACATTAAGGCTGGTTAATCACGCCTATATTTGCGTATACAAACAGCTATCTGGCGGCCGGCGTACATTAAACGCTGTTACACGCCGTGCAGTAATTTATAGCTCTTTATAGAAGTAAACAATTTTAATACTAATAACAATTTTAATAATTCGTTGAGTGGTAGAGCCACGCTGTAGACAGTTTTGTCTACAGCGTGAATGGGCTGGCTCGACCGGGTCGTTACCACTGTCTCACAGAAAACCGACGTAAAGTAGCGGCTTGCTGCTGGGTTTCGTACAGTGAGTGAGATATCCGGAAGCCCAAATCCCCTCCCCTTCCCAATCCCTCATTATCCCTTTCCTTTAAGGTCGGCAACGCGCCCATTATTCTTCTGGTGGTGGGCGTACATGGGCGGTGGAGATCAACTATAAAATGTTATTGTTTTTAAACATTCAAGCTCTATCTAACGTCCATGTTCAAAAAAAGATCATGGAAACTACTTAAACTCAAGGTAAACACGTCATGAATTTTTATCGTAAAAAAAACTTTAGAATGCTCTACCGCAAAGTTCACGTACTGGCGCTGTTTTTTTGCATTTACAGTGATAATATGTAATGCTACCAAGGTCAGTATTTCTGCATCGGCTTTCGTTCTGGAAAATGTATAACTAAGCACTGACACCTATACATTTTATCTTAGACTCCTTGTATAGTATAAAGATCAGCTTCATCAAAAGCGTATTCTTTATAGAGAGATTACATAATTGGTTTTGTTTTTAAAGGCAAAGCAAAGGCATAAACACCGTTATGCCGTTTATGTGACATATTTTGGCGTTTACGTTTGTTTAGAATAAAATATAATTCAAAGGAGAAATCATGAATGAAAACAGTCGATCTCCGAAAAAAGGAAAGAAATAGGTATCTTTAATTTGGATTTAACCTACTAATAGAGGTATGTTAAAAATTAAATGTTGTCAATTGCCTGTAATACACGGTACGGATCCGCTACTGAACGCAAACTACGCCGTACTTGGCTGCTTTTTAATTAGCAGGTTATATTTTATACGATAATAATCTCGCGTGTATATTCCTGACATAGGATACCTAGGTACTAGATTCTAAGTACTGGGTAAACTGATCTATCGTCACATGCATTGTTAGAACCTTATGTGGTTATTACGTAGTGAGTAATATATATATATATATATATATTTCTATCCGAGCACGACAAGGTGATTGCACTACACCTGATGGTAACCGTAGTGCAGTCCAAAAAACCAACGACCACCGACAAACATATTCTAGTATGTTATTGTATTATATTTTGAATTCCAAAAATTGAAAACTTTCTTCTGAATAATTGATAAAACACAATTACGTCGTTGTTCTTTTGTATGAGCGAGATCCTTTCAAACCTAGTACTAAAAGATTTATTTGCTAACCAACTACGCGTAAATATCACTAATGTTACGAACAACATTGCGTGATATTTGTAAAGGTCGAACCACAAAAGTACCATAAAAGGAGCCTATTCAACATTATTTTAAAATAAATTCGTAATTTTTTATTACACAATCCAGATAAATTATATTTTAAAATCTAGACTTATAGTAAATCATTTTGAAGTGCTGTCACATTATTTTTTTAAATTATAGTTCTACAATGGATTATATCAAACTTGATATAGCTTATTATACGTAATCAACTCGTTTACATAAAGGATAACGGTAACTAATAATAATATAATATTGATACAGGCTATCCCAAGAAGTTGTGTCAAGCGGAAGTACTCTAGAGGTAACCTGGAAGGGGAACCTGGGAGGTATCAGAATCACCATTCTATATGTTAGGCAATTTTTCGTAGTTTAGGAGTTACGTGTTTTTTTTTCACAATTTCAAATGAACTACAACAACACAAACAGTTTTGGTCAAATGTTGCAAGACGACAAGCCTATGGAACCACCCTTAGATGTCAAAAGACTGACATAAGCAGCAGTTCAATTTTCAGTTATATAATAATGTACTCTGTGAGTTCAATGGCATTTCCATTCCACGCAACACTGTTTAACAATTCATATGGGTGTTTCTCGGACTTATCAGACTTTCGGAAACACTTAACCGAACACAATAGCTCACCCTCTACGTTTACTTTATGGTAATGAACTTGGTCTCCGAGGTTTCTGAACTTAGATACATTTATTGATAACATCGCGTTTCACATGGTGGCGAGGTTAATTTTCTTATTAATATTCATTTTATTTCTTGTGATAAAAGAAAATTGGAGCTTAATAAGTTCATAAAGATTTTGTAACGGCGATTCAAAGTTATACAGTTCAATTTCATTTCTGTTTTGATATTTACAATGGCTAGATGGAAAATGTGCTATGTGCTAGGAAAAACAAACTTATTATGATGGTAAATAAATGTAATCCAAAATAATGATGACAATTTTGTGCTGAAATTTCTCAATTATTAGGTAGAGCCACGCTGAAGACAGTTTTGTATACATAAATAACTCAATTCGACCGGGCTATTACCACTGTGTTACAAAAAGTTGACGTTTGATTTCTGGAGGCCCTTATCTCTCTGCCCTTCCTAATCTCTTATTTATCCTTTTCGTTTAAGGTCGACAATCCGTCGATGATTATTTAGGTGTTCAGAAGAATTTTGGGCGCTTTGCCGACCTTAAAGGAAAGGGACAATTAAGAGGAAGTGATTTGGGCCTCCGGATATCTCACTCATCGTACAAAACGCAGCAGAAAGTCGCAACCTTACGTCGATTTTCTGTGAGACAGTGATAACGACCCAATCAAGCCGACCCATTCATGCTGCAGACAAATATATCTAAAGCGTGGCTTTACCACTCGGCTTCTGTGGCTACTAATCCTATGAAAATCATCCATATTATTCAAATCCAAACTCGTATCAGATGTAATGATCAATAATGGTTTAATGTTCCAATCGATGGAGGTTCAAGGCAAGTTCCGTAAGTGACGTGTTAGCAAATTGCACCCCAAGGGCATATACATATCTTTGTCGATGTTGATCTACTATTAAACAATGTTCATTGAGCACAGCGGCCATAATTGTCGTGGGACAGTTTAGGTTCTTCAAGGCCGATTTTAAATCTCCCAGTAAACGTTTATTATCAGAAAAAATTGGTGATAATATTCGGAATAACAGAGTATTTTTTTTTTATTTATTTATTTTATTTATTTAAACTTTATTGTACACAAAGAAGTATAGGACAGAACACTAAAATATAACTAATATGAGAAGTACAATTGGCGGCCTTATCGCTCGGGGCAATGTCTTACAGGCAACCATGGGATGGAGATGAAAGAAGGAAAAAGAAGGGCAGTTAAAAGTGTACAATAAGCTAATATCAGAAGTATACACACACAAATATAAATCAATTATTAATATACTAATTAGATATTTATAATAAATATATATCTACATACATAATATATATATATATATAAACTAACTATAAAATATATATGTATATAATATATATATGTATATATATATAAATATATATAATTTATTGCCAGTGTAGTTATATCACAAACTAAGTAGTACCGAGATAGTGCTCCTTCACCATTTTTTTAAAAACAGGAAGCGATTGGGCACGCCTAATGCCTACCGGTAGAGCATTCCACAGTCGAGTAGCCTGAACAGTAAATGATTTATCTGTGTATATAGTGGAATGTGTTGGCGTCATCAATTTTAAATTATCAGATGATCTCAGAGACCTTGAATGTGTGTCATGAAGGAATTGAAAGCGAGCCTTTAGGTAGCAGGGAGTGACAGGACAGAATAGAATATTATAAAGAAGAGATAGAATGTGGGCATTCCGGCGAAGCCGTATGGGCAACCACTTGAGCTTGGCGCGAAACTCAGAAACGTGATCATATTTACGGAGTCCAAATATGAATCTGATACAGAAGTTTTGGAGGCGCTCAAGTTTATCTAATTGTTGTTCAGTGAGATCTAGATAGCTGACATCTGCATAATCAAGGATGGGAAGGAGAAGGGATTGCGCAAGCGAAACCTTTGTAGAAGTGGGTAGAAAATTGCGTAGCCTTCGCAAGGATCCTGCTGAAGCAAACAGTTTTCGACTTAACTCTTGTAACTGAGGCACCCAGGAGAGAGATTTATCTAAGTATATCCCAAGATTTTTCACTTTCTCACTGTATGGGATACTAATACCATTGCATATAATTGGTGGTAATTGTGACTTTACCAATTTGGATACCATCCTTGGACTGCCGATAATTATGATCTGCGTTTTAGAAGGATTCACTTGGAGTCCATAGGCCTTACTCCACTCGCAGATATGATTTAAGTCGGCGTTGACTGTAGTGACAGCTTCCGTCATCCTATCGAGTGGTGCTTGGTAGTATATTTGGAGATCATCGGCATAAAGGTGGTAGGCAGAACGAAGTTTAGACGAAATAGAATTGATAAAAATTGTGAAGAGAAGAGGAGATAAAACGCCGCCCTGTGGGACTCCGACAGAGGTTGTGCAATAAGAGGATGACCTATCCTCAATGCAAATGCGCTGTCGGCGTCCAAACAGGTAACTACGAAACCACTCAATTGCCAATGGAGATATGTTAAGAGAACACAAAATGCTAAGCAAAACGTCAAAATCGACGGTGTTAAAGGCGTTACTGAAGTCAAGCAGACACAAGATAGTCAGCTTACCGTCCTCCATACCAGATCTGATGTCGTCCGTAATATGAACCAGCGTCGTAGTGGTGCTGTGGCCTGGTCGGAAGCCGGATTGGAGTGGATTTAGGAGTTGATTGATGGTGAGGAAGTTACCGAGTTGGGAGTGGACTAGCCGTTCGAGTACCTTGGAAAGGAATGGTAGGATGGATATCGGACGGAAATCGGTAAAGGTAGAAGGATTACTTTTCTTAGGTATGGGAATTATTCGGGCTTCTTTCCAAGCTTGCGGAAAGATCCCACTGGAAATTGAGAAGTTAAGGATGTGAGAGATAATGGGAAGGATTTCGTCAAGGATAGGAAGGACCATATTACGGCCGACACAGTCACTTCCAACCGCATTAGATGAAATTGACATAATGCTCCTCCTAACATCACAAAGAGCAAATTGTTTGAAAAGCAATGGGGAACAGTCGGGAGTCTGGCAAGATGAAAGAAGTTTTATTGTATTATCTTTAGTAGTCCTGTCATAGTTGGACGAAGAAGAAAATTTTTGGTTTAGAGAATTTAAATCTAAATGTTTCGGAAAAGGGCTTTGTTCAGATTTTCCTACTCCCAGTGACTTCAGAAATTTCCAGATTCTAGCTGGATCGCCATTTTCGATTGAACTATGGATATGTCGGCGTTGTGCATACCTACACACCTTTCTGCAATGATTCCGAATAGCTACGTATTTATCCCAGTTAGTGTCATTGGGGCGATATTTGTACCTTGACTTGGCAGCTGCTTTTTTTGCAAGAAGTTCCTTCATTTCGCTAGTGAGCCAAGGTGACGGAAGATGTTTCATCCTGATTGCACGGACTGGGGCATGAACATCATACAGCTCGATCATTTTACGGTTGAAAATGTCAACTTTGTCATCAATGCTCTCAGAGGCGATGAGCATACTCCAGTCAATTTTTCTAGCATCTCCGCGAAGACTATCAACGTTCATCCCACGAAAGTTGCGCTGCAGGAGAGTTTTGGGTTTTGATTTAGGTGGACGAATACGGTAGGACAAAAAGAGTAAATCATGGTAAGAGAAGGCGTCAGCGGAACATTGCCCGTGTTTTGCAACATGATTTAAGGAGGAAACGAAGATAAGATCAAGAAGAGATGGAGTACAATTTGGAAGGTGATGAGTGGCAGAAAGTGGAAGGATAGAGAGGTTACATGATTGAACAGTGTTCTGAAGGGAGGAAGAACGAGAGTCGTTCTTTAAGAGACAGGTATTAAAGTCACCCATGATTATACAATGACTGTACGAAGGGACAAAGTTTTCGAGAAGTATTTCCATAGAAGAAAAGAAGTTAATGCGAAGAGAAGGACAATAGTAGACACCAAGTAAAATCTTAGAATTTGAAAGCTCTACCTCCAAAAGAATATGTTCACCAGCATTTGGCGGAGGCGGCTGCGGTGACATACTTAAAACTGTGTATGGTATATGCGAACGGAGATAAATAGCAACACCGCCTCCACCGCCCGCTATACGGTCATTTCGAATGAGAACAAAACCAGGAAGAGCAACAGAGGATGAAGAGAGACATGGTTTCAACCACGATTCAGATACTAGTAAGGCATGTATATGGGTACAGTCAAATGAAGCCAGCATATCAGGGAAATGGGCCGGAATGCTCTGGGCATTGATATGAGCAACATTAAGGTTCTGTGGAACATCTGAGAACTGAGTCGAAAGAGTGTCAGAGAGAGAAGGAATACTCACAAAGCTATCGTCACTGCTCAGTGAGAAAAAATCCTCACTGTCAGCGCTGTAATCAGACAAAGACATTGGCAAATAATAAATATATATGTGTATATGCAAAATAAATATATGTAAATATATGCGAATAACTATTATAAAATATATATAAGGCAATCTTAAATAATAAAATACGACAGTACCATCCATCCGCCGGTTATTACAACTAAAAGAATACACAAGATGTTGAATAGATATACAACACACAAAATTACAAAAATAAAGTAACAAAACAAAACGTTTAGAAGTTAGAAGTTTTTTTGGTCCAGGTAACATTGCGATAAAATTTTGAACAATAAATGATAACAACAATAATTGACAGCGGGCAGCACAGCAACGATGGATTGAAAGAAACTTATTATTATTACGTCTGAAGGACCCTGCATCCAAGGTCAAGGATAAAAAAAAAAAAAATATATGTGTATAATAATAAACAGTTTGAAGGAACGGAACGTATACGTCACTGTCAATTGTCAATTTATCACACGGAAGTTAGTTTATTTACGATGTGATTACATACACTTAATTTTGAACAGTATAAAAACAAATGGTGGTGATAGTAAATTAAATTTAAAAAAAAAACAAGTTAAGTAGAAACTACAATGTACATGCTACCTGGACTTCAAGCTACCGAATGGCACACTTATACTACTTTTTGGAAGCAGCGGCTCGTCTCTTAGACGTCGTCTTGGCTGAGGGAGCTGGCTTTGCAACATCCACAGAAATCAGGCCGAGCTGATTTAGCGATGTCACTCTATGCCGTTCACCAGCACTCAGAACGAATACGTTGCCATGACTGGTCCAACATTTAGTAATGCCGAATTTTTCGCGACAAGCCATAAACACATCATGTCTTGATTTTGTTAAAAATTCGGACAGCGTCACATTCGACCCCTTCAGCTTACTTTTATTAGACCAAAGTTTGTCACGGGTGGCAATATCCTGCATTTTAACCAGAATTGGTCTAGGCTTTTTAGAAGAGTTTGGTTGACCCATTCTGTGGCAACGCTGTATGTCATGAACGCTGAAATCACTGAATTGGAAATGCTGCTTCACAATGTTAATAAAGAGCTTGGTAGAATCTTCGTCCTGAGTCTCAGCAACACCATGCAACAACAGAATTTTTCTACGCCGCTGCATCTCCATTGCATCAACTGTATGGGCTAGTGACTCAATTTGTTGCTGTAGCAGAGTGAGCGCTTTGCTAACAAATGCTCGATATGCAGCAAATTCGGCAGCCAAATTGGAGGTGCTTCCTGATGCACTTGATGTCTTCTCCAGATCAGCTTCAAATGCTTCCATTCGTTTGTGGAAATCCTCCTTCATTTCTTCTACTGTGGTCTTCAGAACGGACTCCATTGCAGAAATTTAACAGACTTGAAGTGAAGTGAAGTGAGGTGATGTGTTGATAAGAAAGTGTAAAACAGAAAATGAATAGATTATTAAGGAGAAAAAACACTGTAACCGGCAGGTAAATAGATTATATGCAACTTTTGAACATTAATTTAGGGAAATATGTAGTAAATAAATTATAATTTTAAAATAAAATATAGAGCAAGACGTAACTGTGTCTCTTTCACAACTACCCGCGAAGAAAAAAAAAAAAAAAAAAAAAAAAAAAAAAATTTTATTTTATTGAATGACGAGACAAGACAATCGCTCGTCTGATGGCGCCTAGCCTACCCACAAACTAAAGCAACACCACACAGAACTTTGAATTACAAAGCAGTATGGCTCTGAACTGCGCTCGTCAGCCCGAGACATAAGATGTTAAGTCTCATAATGCCCAGTAATTTTACTAGCTTCAATGTCCTTCAAACTGAAACACAACAGTGCTTACTGTTGCTTGGCGGTAGAAATAGACAAAGCGGTGGCACCAACCTGGACGCCCTCTCGCATACGAGGGACCTACCACCTTTTTAGAACCACCTTGTGTGTCGTCATTCCAGCTAATAATTATTTTATATAAATATAAGAATATGATAAAGGTCGCAGGAAGTCGCTGGATGCAGGCCGCTTCCAACAGGTCGGTCTGGAAATCATTGGGGGATGCCTATGTTCAGCAGTGGACGTCTTGTGGCTGATGATTATGATGATGATAAGAATATGTCCACGTTTTGGAAGGATATTTTAACAGATCGTGGTTAACGTTCTATACTTATAGTATTACGACGATGGAAAAGTCGGTAAAGGAAATTATTTCATACACATAACTTCAATGTCCAGTATAAAATAACCCGCGATAAGATTCACCCAGTTCCCGCACCGACCACATTAAAACGTACAACTCGGGGGCTGGGAGGTCTATTAGCGGTGGCCAACACCGGTTAGGACGACAATAACAACTTTCATGGATGTACATTTTATGGAATAGATTAAATTCACTTTACCCTTTTAGGAAATTGCTTTTTTTACTCGTATGATATATTAATATTTTTTTTGTCGTTTCCTCAGTACGCATTCTGCTTTTACTTGTTACGTACATACCGTACCAATATCTGTCAGTATTTTTAACAAAAAGGGGTGCTCGTTTGACCGCTGTTTGTATGTGTGTATGTGGTGGCATAGTATCGTTTATACGAGTGGAGCGATTTAAAAACGCTTTTTTGTGTGAAAGTTTAATCAAGATTCTTAGATTTGAAGAAAATCTGTTCAGCCGTTTAACAGAAACAGATGTGTTTGTTTTTTAACTTGTGTAGTCTGTTTCGAAATCTCTCCGAACCAGAGCTCGAAGGTATGTCCGACCCAAAGGCGTACGGCTTGTGCACAACCCATTCGGCTCGTTCGCCTGTGTTATAGGCCTCAGGCACACAAATGTATGCAGCCGCAACCTCCAACAAAAGCGTTGCCAATTAAATGTCACAAAAAATAAATGTTATAAACAATAAAAGGGGCTAAAGACTACACCCTCGGGATATAGGATTTAGAGCTTCTGTCAATATTAATATGTTATTATTACAATTGCTCAATAAAAGAGTTGTTTGTTAAATCTGAAACAATAAATACGTGTAGGACTTGATAAACAAAAGTCATCTATGTCTTAATCGAAACCGGAAAAATATTATCTAAAAGTATTTATTTGGCCTAACTAATCCTGTAACATTTTGTATTTTTACACTGCAATGCACTGTTGCGCATTTAACCAATCACAAGTTTTTAAGATATTTCAAATTATCACTGGTATAGCCGATTTCAAAGTCTTGTTGGAGTTTTAGTGCTAATTACCTTTAGTACAATGCTTCTAATAGATACAATATTCTCGAAGCATCAAAACGAACAAGGTCCATCAACCCGCTCCGACGCACCTCCCCCAATCCGCTCACTTATTTAGTTTATTGCACAAATCCACACCACTTTTATACAACCTTATGATATACTAAAAATTAAATTAAGCTGCCGACCGCACTATTAAACCTCCTGCCAAACTCCCTGTACCACATTGCTCTCTTGATATTGTACTAAAACAACGATTAATTATCAACCCCTTGTTCATACCATTTCTAGCAACCCTACATCCACAAAATAGTGGTGTTTTAAAGTCGAGGGGTGGCATGTCGGGCAGCGGTCAGTGCTAGCGCCGCGGCCGGCCGGTCGATCCGTGACCATGGCTGGCAGACCTCGCTAATCTGTGTACTGACTACTAGAGGAATCGAGCTACCAACATGACCGATGACATACCAGGTGAAGTATTTCGATTTTTGAATGTAGAACATCAATGCTACCACCTTTAATTTAACGATTTTATTCCAACTTTTTTTATCAACACTGGCACAGAGTATTTATGACCGAAGCTGACACATGATAGATTGTTATTCTTGTTCTTTTTTCGAAAAAATATTACAAGGCTGTCATTTGTATTAGTAGCACTTAATAACAAGCTCTTCATTTTACTAGAAAAATACTCAGTATTAAAAAGTTTTGTTTGCGAAGTAATTTCAAACCAGGCATAGGTAATGGGTTTATGTTATTAAATAATGCAACTTATGTACGTCGCAGCTTTAAAATAATACATTAATGGTAGAGACTAGAGAGACACAGTTATTTATTTTTTTTATTTTTATTTATGGCTCTTATATTATTTATGCATTTAGCCAGTGTCAAGTACAATTCATTCTCAAGTTATTTTTACAAGAACGATGAAACACGGGTGCGGTCGATTTCAAGGTCTTGTCGGAGTTTTGGTGTTAACTCCTTTCAGTACGATTCTCAATTCACTTATTTCAATGTTTCCATATACTGTTCATCACCGTCAATGTTTATTGAACAAATCCATACCACTTTTATACAACAAAAACAACTCTAAACTAGTTTATGAAATAATTTAAAATAAGCGATGAACTGCACTGTCAGAATTCCCGCCAAAACTCCGAGAGACACAGTTACTCTGATATAAAAAGATTTATTTAAAAATATTTCCACGCAATGCCCTACAATCCAATAAACAGTGAATCATATGTTTTCTTTTGTTATGAGTTCGTGGAAAGCGTCGCGATAGCTCTGACGTGCCTTCATTTATACCTAGCAATGGTTTAAATGACTTACGAATGTAAACTACGACGTAATGCATTCATTGAATAGAGATCTGTGACATTTTTCAATAAGAATAATAGACTCTATAAACAAAAAATTCACACAATATATTACCACGAACTTTCATAATAAAGAGGAAACGATGACAGCTGAACCTAAGCCTAAGCTAAGACACCCAATAAAAAATTACATCAACAATGGTTTTGTTCCACGTGAATCCTATATCTATTATACAAAGATGTGGTTAATTCATAAAAATACAGATCAGTTTGTATACAGAGTCTACAAGTTCTATTGAATTATACTCTACAATTTACATAAATATTTAGTTTCGAATAAACACTAGAAACAACATATTTAAGTTGTATGAATGTGATAAAATAAAATATAAAATGCATTGTATTGACTAATTATGTTATTATATATTTTTTTATTTTAAGCTGTACACAGTTATAAAAATTTAATCATCTTGAAGTTTGTGTCTGTCTGTCATAGACTTTTCTCAATCTCAATTTCATATAGTAAACGCAATTCTAATACGTTTTGATTTTATATTTTATACATCTCTCATGGATGTTCACACGATTCCATCCATTAGTCGGTCAAACGTAGTTCATAAATCAACATTAAATGGGGTCAAGTGTTCGATACTAAGCGTCACTAACTTTATATCTGTTTATATTGATCATTGTAAGTGATAAAATTAAGTTCTATTATGGACATTACGAGTGTAGTGAGTTTGATTTAAAATTGTGCGTTTTTGACGAGGCTGTAATTTATGTAAATTTTTTTTTTTTGAAACATGGATAAAGCAAAGGATTGACCTGGTAGACACCCCAGGTCTATTGGCCTACTCCGGAACCTCGCTGGCCTTTTCTTTATTTTATTTAGTATTTGCCTCAATCAAAGTAAACGTTACGCTTATGAATGAAATATAAGATAGCAAATTACAAATTTATGTAATTTATATAAATACTGCCAATATTGTCCACTTATGTTACACCCATCAGTCACATACATAGGCTTGACCCCATAGTAAGATACGAGTCTTGTGTCGTAGGTAGGAACTACGAGAGACTTTCGGTCTCACAACACCCAAACCCTGAGACAAATATTTCTGGATCACACAAATATTTGTCTTGGTGCGGGGATCGAACCCGCGGCCTCTCGCTTCACAGCCAGCTACTCGCCAGCTGCGTCAATCTTATATTATTTGGGAGTTAAAGTTTAATTGGACACTGTGAAACAGGTCCTAAATTTAATATCTGTTATACCCCAAAAATCTTCATACTAAATATCCAACAGTGCAAAATCGGGTAGTATGGTGACAGTATACAGTTCTTTTATGAAATTAAACCTTGTTGAAATATCCAGTGACATCTAAACATAAAATATATCCTGCACAATGTATCGATTGACATTAAAAGCAAAGTTTGTTTAGCTGAGTTAGAGAAAGTGTGTGTCGAGTCCGCAAATGGGGGAAGAATTTTCCCTCAATATAGTAATAACTCACGACTAATCACTAAGTGAATGATAGTTGTGGACTTTTACTTAGGTAGATTAGTGTTAGTGCAACATTTTACATAACAAAGGCCGGCAAACTAGCAAGAGGGTCACTTGGTGTGATCTCCACCGCCCATTAGCACAGTATCAAGAAAATCCTGGACGAGTTGCCGACCTTAAAGGAAAGGGATAATTAAGGGATTGGGAAGGAGGGGGAGGATTTGGGCCGCCAGATATCTTACTCGCCGTACTAAAAGCAGCAGCAACATGCAACTTTAGATCAGTTTTCTGTGAGATAGTGTATCAACCCGGTCCAGACGGCACCTTTATTTATTTTTTATTTAATTGAATGACGAGACGAGCAAGACACTCGCTTGACGGTAAGCGCCACGCCTGCCCATAAACAGAAACAACACCACACAGCACTTTGAATTACAAAGCACTGCATGGCACTGAACTGCGCTCGTCACCCCGAGACACAAGATGTTAAGTCTCATAATGCCCAGTAATTTCACTGGCTTCAATGTCCTTCAAACCGAAACACAACAGTGCTTACACACTGTTGCTTGGCGGCAGAAATAGACAAAGCGGTGGTACCAACCCAAACGGCCTCTCGCATACGAGGGACCTACCACCTTGTAAACTACAAACCGAGAAGCAAAAAACAAATTAGAATGGTTAGAACGAGCAGTCAGAAATATTCACAGCTTCTACTAATTGGCAACTGTTGCTAAAACACGTTTGCAATCCTACAGGTGGCTTGTAACTGCCAATAACACGTCTAAATTTAATTCCAAAACTTTCTCAGTTAGAGTAAATTTTGAGTTCGTGACCTAAGCCACAGAATATCATATAATGTAGGCGCTACTTTTTATTTATTAATAACTAACTTTTCCTTGCGGCTCCGCCCGCGTGATCTACTATTTCCGGGATTAAAAGTAGCCCATGTTACTCAGTGATAATGTAGGTTTCTAACGACAAAAGATTTTTTGAAATCGGTCCAGTAGTTTTTAAGTTTGTTCGTCACATACAAAAATACAAATCTTTCCTCCTTATAATATTATTGTAGATAAATAATAATCACGTTATTTAATTTATTATTATTATAACAAAAAAAATTACGTGTTAATAAGGATCTACATTTTATATGGATTCCACTTATATACTCAACATTGGTATAAAAGTTTTACGAATCGTTGGAGTCGTATTTGTAAGCCATTAATAACACTAAACTTCAATGGCAGACTTTCGATGGTGACGTCAAACGTCAGATGCAGTCGTCACTAATATATCAGTGGTAAAGCCACGCTATAGACCAGTGCTTCTCAACGTGGCGCCCACGCCCCACAGGGGGGGCAATTTGATAGTTAAAGGGGGCATTTAAAAAATGGACTCGACACGACTTTAACGCTTTTGGTTTTTTAAATACATTGCTAGATATCGGTGACAAATTAAACAATTTGTTTTTTAGGTGGAGCATGGCCTAAAAATGTTGGGAAACACTACTATAGACAGTTCTGTCTACAGTATGAATGAGCCGGTTCGACAGGATTGTGATTACTGTCTCACAGAAATCCGACGTGAAGTTACAGCTTGCTGTTACGTTTTGAAGACCTTAGTTTCTTATGCATGAGCTGTATATAATTAAACTGTGTTTTGTAACTGCCATTTTCAAACAAAGGGAAAACACATTGTGAATGTACTAGTTCCTCAATCCATCATCTGTTCAAAGCAAGGTCACAGGAAATAAAGCCCTTAATAACAAAGGTTTTACATTATTTTCTTCGCGATACCAAGCAAGCCGAATTTCATTTGGAGCCTTATGACGTCATAAAGAACCTTTCCGTTTTTCATAGCCGGTAATGAAGCAAGTTCTTAGCTAAACCGATTACGTCATTTGATAAGATTATTTTATAGATAACATAAAGTTAGTAGTACACGTTAATACCTAGTCTTAATAGCTATTTGAAGAATTGACAAGATGGAAAAACTTTTAGGATTCTAATTAAAATTATTAAAACTTGGTACATTTTGATGTCTCAGAAGTAAAGGCACTTTTGTATGTTGAGATTTTTTTTTAATAGCATAGGCCGTCAAACGAACAAGTGGGTCCCCTGATGGTAAGTGATCTCCACCGCCCATGTAAGTCTACAATATTAGAAGAATCATAGGCGCGTTGCCTATAGGGAAAGGATAATTAAAGGATTGGAAAGGGGCGGGCAATTTGGGCCTCCGGATATTTCACTCACCAAACGCAGCAGCAAGCTGCTAATTTACGTGAATTTTCTGTGAGATAGTGGTAACGCCCACTTTATAAATCGCGTTGACAGAGAAAGACAAAAGAGTTTTTAACTAACTAATGCTTAATAGTATAAGATCCCG
Source organism: Amorpha juglandis (assembly GCA_949126905.1). NCBI lineage: Eukaryota > Metazoa > Arthropoda > Insecta > Lepidoptera > Sphingidae > Amorpha > Amorpha juglandis. The sequence continues at coordinate 22,259,432 of OX421365.1, forward strand.
GGGAACATTGACCTTCACCCATCTGTTTACCGGATGAAAATGATATTTTAGGGTATAGAATGTGTTGCTGAACACATACCAATAGGGTTGCCTAAAAAAATATGGGTACAACACAGAGTACTTTATGCCAAAATTTACGCCACGAGGTCGAAGCTGGCGGCAAAAACTTAACAGAAACACAGCCAAACTTCTACTTAATACTCGCTTGGCCTTTCATTAATATATGTAGTTCGTTTGAAACTTCGTAATTTCGTCGCTTGTTGCGGCCAAAACTTAGTAATCGTGTAATTTTATATTGTCTGAACAGAAACTGGTGCGGTGTTTACATTTGGCAAATCTCACTTCGCGGACAACGAGCCGAGCCACTTCTTCATCAAGAACGATCCAATAGTCGCCATATCTTGTGGAGACGAACACAGCGCTGTTATATGCCGTGAGTATAAATGTTTACATGAATTAAGGGTGTACAAGGTCTCAAAGGCTTGTCTGGAAATGACGATATGGCGATAGCCTCACCCCCATCACATCATGGGATAGAGATACGCTCTGAGAAATGTGGGTGTAATTGTTATACCTCTCCCTACCCCTTCGGGGATTACAGTGAGTGCTTCTCGCATTTATTTTCCTACGGCTACGACGTATGACGATCCAACAAAGTCTATACAATAACCTCGACACCTTAAAATATTACAGAACAAAAGATACTGTTATATCTTGGAACTACAGTTGCTCTTTGTTCTACAGAGAATGGGCGAGTTTTCGTATTCGGCGCGAACACCTGGGGCCAGCTTGGCCTCGGCCACAAGGACGTGGTGACCAGGCCGAGCTGTGTCAAATGGCTGAAGCCACAACGGGCTATGTTCGTCGCTTGTGGGCGGGCACACACTGTGTTTGTTACAGGTAATTTTTTTCGCGGTTTTTATTTTAATTTTGATCCCAACGTTTCGAAGAGCTATACAGCCTTCGTGTTGTGGACAGTCCACCTTGTGGCAACCAACATAAAATCCGTTTAAATCAGTTTTATTTCAATGTGTAACATTCGCGTAAACGTAAGAAATTATTAGGTAATTTTCTCATTATGTTTTTAAAGCAAGATTTGTTTATCACTAATGATAATAATATAGACTTATGTATACTGTTTAACATCGTTTGCCAATTTCCTCTTCATGACCACCCATTACTTTTTTATCCAGTCCATCTAAAGGTTATCTGGAAGAGATCGCAGATAACGATATGACCGTCGATTGTATCTTTTAATTTCTTTCGTTGCACTGTTGTTGTGTATAAAATATAATTGATGTACAATAAAGTATAAATAAATAAATAGGCATAAAGTGTACATCATCAAAGTAGACTCTCCAAACTCCTGCATCCAATGCTACACGATTGACGAATATATTCATGTACTGCGGCTTTCAGGACACTGCAATCATAAACTTGGCACTAGATTGTGCACAATATAACGATATGCAGCATATGTAGCGAAACCACCAAGCGACGCACTGCTCGCTCAGACAACAGTCTCAAGGACGCACTATTTTTTTTTTTTTTTTTTCGCTTGGAAAGCTATTTATTGCTACCGCTCCACCGGGGGGAGGTGGAACGGTTATGTTGGGTTCTACCGGCCTTACGACCCAGCGAACCGCCCGGGAGAGATGGAAGTCAAGGATTGCTGCCGGAACCGCCCCTGCGCGGTGCCGCCTAGCGGTCCGTCTCCAATTGGGGGGGGGCTCAGAAGCCCCCGCACACCGAAAGACGCCCTCGGCGTCAACGGCAGCAACGAGGCCGACCACCCGTGCTGCCGTCCATCTCGGGGTCTCACGTACATAGGTACTAACTGGGCGCTACGACAGCCCCCTGCTGCGCGCCCGCGACCCCCGATGGCCCCTATTAGAAGGACGCACTACCCTCAACCCATTTAAATATGCCATAGATATTCCGATATATCATCCAGATAGTATATTATTAAAATTATGAAACAAAATATGGAACGTAGCAGACAAGAGACTTCCAAATTCAAAATCTGGAAACTCCACACTACGTCCAGTCCATACTACGACAAAACTGACACAGACAGATCCAGGAATCCATTTTCAAATATTTGTATGTAATTTACACGTATATTTTTCGTTTAAATTTTAAGAGCGTGGTTCTTTTTAATGAAATTATATTATTACTAGATGACCCGGTGAACTTCGTATCACCTACATAATATATTTGTGTAAAATGTGGTCAAATCTTAATACAAATGTTTTATTTACATTAAATGCAATTAAGTGAGGTACTGCGCCATTGCACGTGAGGTAGCCCGTCGCACATTTAATTGACTTCGACGACCTAAGTCAGGTCGTCTCCCACCTCCCTCCGGTTGGACAGTCCTGTCCCCGTCCCGTCCCCGTCCTGTCCCCGTCCTGTCCGCGTCCCGTCCCCGTCCTGTCCCCGTCCCGTCCCGTCCCCGTCCCGTCCCCGTCCTGTCCCCGTCTTGTCCTGTCCCTGTCCTGTCCTGTCTCACTGTCCTGTCTCTCTGTCATGTCTCTCTGTCCTGTCTCACTGGCCTGTCTCACTGTCCTGTCTCACTGTTCTGTCTCACTTTCCTGTCTCACTGTCCTGTCTCACTGTCCTGTCTCACTGTCCTGTCTCACTGTCCTGTCTCACTGTCCTGTCTCACTGTCCTGTCTCACTGTCCTGTCTCACTGTCCTGTCTCACTGTCCTGTCTCACTGTCCTGTCTCACTGTCCTGTCTCACTGTCCTGTCTCACTGTCCTGTCTCACTGTCCTGTCTCACTGTCCTGTCTCACTGTCCTGTCTCACTGTCATGTCTCACTGTCCTGTCTCACTGTCCTGTCTCACTGTCCTGTCTCACTGTCCTGTCTCACTTTCCTGTCTCACTGTCCTGTCTCACTGTCCTGTCTCACTGTCCTGTCTCACTGTCCTGTCTCACTGTCCTGTCTCTCTGTCATGTCTCTCTGTCCTGTTTCACTGTCCTGTCTCACTGTCCTGTCTCACTGTCCTGTCTCACTGTCCTGTCTCACTGTCCTGTCTCACTGTCCTGTCTCACTGTCCTGTCTCACTGTCCTGTCTCACTGTCCTGTCTCACTGTCCTGTCTCTCTGTCATGTCTCTCTGTCCTGTTTCACTGTCCTGTCTCACTGTCCTGTCTCACTGTCCTGTCTCACTTTCCTGTCTCACTGTCCTGTCTCACTGTCCTGTCCCTGTCCTGTCCCTGTCCAGTCTAGACGCTATACGACCCGTCATCACGGCAAGCTTCGCAACGACAACTCAACAACTACTAATAAATTAAAAATTAATAAAAAAAACATTGTCCAGCGGACAAAATTGTGAATCTAAACCATTCTCAGATCCCCTTGAACACACACAAAAAATTTCATCAAAATCGGTCCAGTCGTTTAAGAGAAGTTCAGGAACATACACACTCACAGAAGAATTATATATATAAAGATGTCCAGCGCTACGCTATAATAAATTATGGCGTCTGTTGCGGCATGAAGTGGTGTAGCGCCAATTCTACACTAGATGACAGTTTATAATACGTGCAAAATAACTTGGCTGAACTAAAGTTCGCAACTTCATCTGCTCTCTATATCTAGTCTCTGAATATATTTTTTTGTATCTTGACATAGCAAAGTAGTTATGATATCGACCGTCAAGACATTGCCAGCCAAGATATTACTTGTGCCTGCATAGTTCATCCACCTATCCTGTCGCAGGCCCCTCGATTTTCCCCCCTGCCCCTCTTCGGAGAGGGAAGAAGCTTTTAAACAGGCCGGCATGACTCTGGTGACCACCAATAAACTCACTGTTTTTGGTGGTCGCTGGTTTTTTGGATTGCACTACGCTTACCATCAGGTGTAGTGCAGTCACTTAGCCGTGCTCGGATAAAAAATATATTTACCTGTATTGTACTGCACAAACTGTCCTTTTCAGACTCAAACGCGATACATACGGTAGGCTGCAACGACGAGGGTCAGCTCGGCACAGGAGACCTGGAGCATCACACAGTCCCACAGTACGTGGAGCTGGAGCAAACCGCCGCCATCAAGCAAGTGTCTGCGGGGAGCGACCACACAGCTATACTCACTGGTAATGTCAGAACTAATATTGTTGCCAAGGCATTAACCGTAAATTAAGGTAGCTTACAGCAGCGGTACAGTACGATAGTACTTTGGACATATGCACGCTCCTCAAGTTCGGTAAATGTTGATAATTACGTGCGAAAGAACAATTGCTGTACTTCCTACACACCTTGTGTGGATCGCATTCCAGGATAAGCCGGGTTGATACCGAGCCGGCATTTGAGTTTTGATAGCCGTGTAATCTGTTTTTTTTTATCCGAGCACGGCAAAGTGACTGCACTACACCTGATGGTAAGCGCAGTGCAGCCCAAAAAATCAGCGACCACCGGCAGTGAGTTTATCGTCACCAGAATCATGCCGGCCTATATAAATGCTTCTTCACTCTCGGGAGAGGGAAGAAGCAAAACGAAAGGCCTGCCACAGGACAGGCGCATGACCGCTGCAGGCACAGTAATACAAGGATGTACTCCTATACCCCCAATCAACCATCAAATCAAGTCGCAAGCCTCTCGGGAGAACCGGATATACTGGCTGATTCTGAAACACGATCCACACAATGTAGTATGTATGTAATGTCTATGTTAATCGGGCTGGATCCTGATGGAATCTACGACAGATTACGCTATGTATTACCGCACATGCTGTGTTGTTTGTCAGAGGAGGGTCGCGTGTTCATGTGCGGTTCCAACTCGGAGGGTCAGCTCGGCCTGGGCGAGGACACGCGCTCCGCCGTCAAGTTCACCGAGCTCCGGTTCATGGAGACGATCGCGTTCGTCGAGTGTGGATACTACCACACCGTGTTCATCACCAGTAAGTGGATCACATCGTGTTTCTTTGTTGATATGAATGACAAAACGAGCAGGTCAATCGCCTGATGGTCAGCGACACGCCTGCCCATAAACAAATACAACACCACACAGAAATTTGAATTAGAAATCACTGCATGGCACTGGACTGCGTTCGTCTCCTAGACATCAGTTGTCTCATAATGCCTAGCAATTTCACTGTCTGTCTGTATGAAGAATTACACGTATAGATGCCAACGTTAGTTTCTCTTCCTAGAATATCCTAATGAGCTAGGCAGAGGGTGCAACTAGCGCTTCCACATTTCGCCGAGTTTATCTTCGTCCCATGATGCGAACAGGAGGCGAACCTGTCGCCATACCGAAGGCCTCTCTGGCGCAGTGGGCGAGTAGCCGGCTGTGATGCGAGAGGTTCTATTCCGACACCAAGACAAATATTTGTGTGATCCACGATTATTTGCTTCGTTCTTGGTGTGTTTTCTCCACAGAGGGATTGAAGTTAGGCAGGCGATCAGTTATAAAAACTACAAGCAAATCTCTCTGTAACAAACTTTTTGTAACTGTGTTAAAAAGCATGTTGCGCCAACCCCACTGCGAGTGGGATAAGGGCAGGTGAAAGTAGCATAGCAGATCCTTGTAGCAATAGGTACTCATAGACTCATATATTAGGTTCAGTAGGATAGTCTCATTTAAAAAAGCCTTAGGCTCGTCTTCCAGTCGGGGAATATTTCGCAGTACTAAAAAACCACTTAATAAAATAAACTGCATAATTGATCCGATACTAAAATTATAGTATTTTTTCATAACCCAGGCAAAGGCGCAGTCTTCGTCACCGGTGACAACGAAAACCAAAAACTAGGCCTTCCAGATGCAGCGACCACCATTTACGTCCCACAACTTCTATCCATAGATACAGCGATCAAAAGCGCTTGCTGTGGGGCCTCGCACACGTTTCTATTGTCTATGGACGAGGCCAAAATCCTCGCGTTTGGATCCAACGAGAAAGGACAGCTCGGGCTGCCGCGAGACATCGAATATGTTAACCAACCACAGGAAATTGATATGGAAAAAATGTTTGATGGATTTCAGTTAAAGCTAGTCGCATGCGGGGCGATGCACACCGCTTTTGTTACCGGTGGGTACTAACATAAACATTTATAAATGATATATAATATTTGGTAGTATGTTTGTTTCAATATAGAAAGATAGATACATACATAGATAGAAGTTTTATTTCGACGTACGTAAAACATTACACAGTAACATTAATGATAAAATAAAACAAAAAACAACACGATAAGAATAGCTCTGTGGTACATAAAATACGAGAAAATAGTATTGTGAAATACTCTATAATGTTATTGAGAGTATTCATTATGCACTATAATATGAAATTCAAAGCAATTAAGTCGTGAATAGTGCCCTCACACTATGTGTACATTTTTTCAGCGGAATTTTTATGGTCACCTATAATTATAGCACAATAATGTTCTATCGACACGTTAACTATGTACGTGTTTTGAAGTTAGTATTCATTTTCCTATCGCAGCCAGCAGCCGCATTTGAATATTTGAATATTTTTTTCCAGACAACGGTCTACTTTACACGTGCGGCGAGTCGAGGCACAATAAACTTTGTTTGGAGGAAATCGACAACGCCGATTCACACGACGTCGTGCCCAATCAATACACGCCTAAGCGGGTCACAGCTATGAATGGGCACATTGTTGATAATGTAGCGTGCGGCGGCTGCCATACACTGCTCACCGCCACTAAAGGCTCCAACGCGGACTTCACCAACAACGACTTTAATATCATCAACGAAACATCTAGACCGATAACCCTCACAGAGCTACCTCCGTTGAAAATACCAGCCATGAACAAAACAGAAGATTCGTACACGGCAGAGGACATGATCAACTCCAACGTCGAAGGACAACACAAAACTGAACCCGACAACTTGAACGGTAACACGAATGAGGAGAACGGATCGATAGACTCATTAGAAGCAAACGTCAGCGGGTCGCATATCGTAAACATAAACGACCTTGAGAACGAAAATGGTAGCACGCATGACGTGGCCGATATAAACAAAGACGAAATCGATTCGCCCTCCCGCGTGTCGCACACTGAAATAATGGATGTCATTGAAAGTATGGACACCGTCGTCGACACAACCCACGAAAATATTCAGAACAAAGTTAAAGAAGTTACTGCTGAAGCTAACGATAAAATTGATGATGCAGTTAGTAACGTAACAGACTCAGTTAATAATAAAGTAGAAGTTGTTGAGGAATTTGTGAAAAAAACTGCAGCGTTAACCCCGAGTATACACGAAGAAGCAAAGAAAGTTCTGAGTGTTCCTGACAAAATCGCTGATATTACCAATTCGCCGCCACCAAAGACGCCGATACTTCCGGAATTGTTGTACATTCCAGACTTATCACAAATCAGTCCAGTTTTAAGTAAACACAGTGACGAAAAAAGTGAAACTGGACACTCAGAGAACGAGACGATTCCTTGCGGCTCAGATAAGTCTAGTCCTCAAGGTGGTAAGTCAGCTAAGACCCAAGCTGTGATGCCGATAGTAAGGAGTGATGATCATATTGATACACAAGTGGACGCGGAACATCCTGAAGACAGTGATGTAGTGGTGAACAAATTGCAGGAAAAAGGTCGTTTCGCCCGACTATTCCAGTCTATCAGAGATAAAGAAAACTCGTGCATGGGTAAAGGGAAGGTCATCGAAGAAAACGTTGTAGGTATGTATGTTATTATTAAAAATGATTATCTATATGCAATTAATATGGGAAACAGGATAAAAAAACACAAATAGTAAATATGTCATAGAATTTTAATAAAGGATAAAAATAACAGCTTTGTTCTTAACTTTAATATCTATTAGCTTTTTACTATCAAATATCACACAATTTGTTTTGCTTTACTCATAACAAAAGATTAAACACTTAAAATTACAAATATATGACATAATATACTATACTAATTGACATCAACATTGTCTGATGTTACATATACCATAGTCAAAAATATAGAAAATACTTAATTGCTTAATATGTAATAATAACTCACTTAAATAATAAGATTAAATTGATCAGTCGAGATTAGCATTCATATATTTAAAAAATACTGTGGTGGTAGAAGTCCCTCTCCGAAGAGGGAAGGAGCATTTATACAGGCTGGCATGACTCTGGTGACCACCGATAAACTCATTGTCGGTGGTTTCTGGTTTTGGACTGCACTACGCTTACCATCAGGTGTAGTGCAGTTTGCCGTGCTCAGATATAAAAAAAACATATTAGAATGGGTGTTTGTTCACTTTGTCTTATGAAAATATAACAGGCATGAAAATAATTTGCATTACAGAGACAGTACACGACGGCATCGATAATGTTGAAAAATCGATACACAAAGTTGAAGAGACCGTTGAAACAGAGATAAGGAACCAAACCAACTCACGAACGTGCTCGATACTGTAAACACATTTCGTCTTCTCGTATTAATAAAGTTTTTATTATCCTGTATGACTTATTACTCGTAGTATATTTTTCAATATACTCGCCGATAGTGTCGTCAAACTGAACTGATTACTGATCTAATATTCTGTATTTCAATCAAGATTTAGCTTTGGTGACTATAAAATCTAACCAAGTAAAAATTACCCGACGAATGATATTCATGGCCTAAGTTTCTCGTAAATTATTTGTCTGCCGTCAAGAGACTCTCAAATTAAAATCAAGGTAAAATTGATTATATTCTTTATACTAAACAAGTATTTGCACCAGCTTTAACGTTACTCTAAGGGTACGTGCCCACAATAAATAAAAACACCCAGAGGTCCATGATCAATGGCCAGTACAATAGGTCCTTGCCTAGCTATCTTTCCCTTCTACCGACAAACCGACATACAAAGGCTAGGATAAGCAATTCAAAATTTATTGAATTAAAATCTACATGGATTAAAACCGTTGCTTGTATATAATGTAAGCTGTAATGTATTGAGCAAAATGTTTATTCACATAGTCTACAAGTTTAGTTAAATATATCTACAGAACCTTAAGGTTGTTTGGAAGAAATCGCCGGTCGTGATAAGACCGCCCATTGTATCACCCTTACTGTATGATCCTTATCTTATATCTATCTTACAACTATGGAATGGTATAAAGTGAACGATTGATAACAAGTAATCGGTACTAACATCTAAAAATACTTTCACATTTGTTCAAATGACTTTGGAATTATAAACAAAGATTAGTTACAATTGTTATAGTCGCGTCGATGTTGAATAATGGAACGCAGTACAAAGTCAATACCAGGAAGTTAATCATTTGCCAAGTGCAAAAGTAAACTCATAGAGCTTTGGTTTTAACCACTTTATAAAGCTCTTACTAAGGAAAAGTTGGCTAATAAACAACTCGTTCATAAACGTCAATATGAGACCTCATTGTGAGCGCAAACGCAGTGTCGATTTCTCTAAGCGTCATTGATAAGTCTTTGGCGTTAATAAACAATCATATACACAGTATTCAACACTTGGCAAAGAGCTTAATTATGTATTACTTGCGAATATGAAAGGGTGAAAGAAAGGAGCTACAATACGCGCGGAATAGCTTGGCCATAGTGAAGTCAATCACGAATAATTTACGAGTCGCAGATTACTATTTTGATAGGCTAACGTATGGCCAGACGTAAAGGGCACGTGAAGTGATTAGTCTGTCCAGTTGTTATTCTGCCCGTATTGTACTCCAGTACTTTTTAACCACCAACCGAAAAGAAGGGTGTTATAAATTTGGTCCGTTTGTCTGTCCGTGTGTGTGTGTGTTCCTGAACGAATGGTACGATTTAAAGGTAGTTTTTTCGTTAGAGAACTGGTTTAACACGATGATTATTATCTATACGTACGGGTGTAAGGGGCCGCTTTCGAAGCCGAAAGGGTATCAACACAATTTTACATAAACGGAAAACACTATTCCATTGCTGTTTTAAACAGCCTGTTCACTTGCTATTTTAGAAACGTAAGACCGCAATGTATTGCGTACTAATCCTAAACATGCTGTCACTACTCAGTAGGTAGTAAGGTGGCGCGCGCCGCGTTGCACAATTGTTTCCGAGTGTCGTTTGATTTTAAGACCTTTACATTACGCCGTTAAGAATAAGATAGAAGATATAATTATGATATTAACGAAAATCATTGCATTTATTGGCCGAAACAAGTATGCACATGAAAAATTAATTAAAATAATATTTCGACTTATTTTAGTGGTATCGTGTCTGTAATCACCAGTAGTTTCGGAACCATTCGCCTTACACCCTGTATACGATGATCTGATCGACCGTTTAAGTTACAGATGTATTTCTTTTTGTCGTCAGATATTTAAACTTCTGGTTATATTGTTACCAGGGTCTCTCTAAAAGATCCGCCTGGGTATGTACCACCGTATTGTCTTTTCTATACAGCAAATATTGAAAACAGTGAAACTACTGCGCATCATTAGACTTATATTTTATGTCACGGATTGATTAGTGCTGCCATTGCAAAGCGTGATGCGACCCACGTGTAGTCATTTAGTTGTTTAAATGTAAGCTAATAAGCTTATTTATTACAAGCAGTTTTTACATTTAAACAGAATAACGACTTGATTTGGAATCGTGCAAATAAAAGTGCATCCTGAAAGGTAACGCCAATCGTTGTTTAATTTTTCTAGCTATCTCACAGTTCGGTTTTTCATCGGCGTTTCGGGTCCAGAGACCTGAAAAACATAATAATTTTACATTAGCAAACAACATCGATCTACAACTTGTGTGATTTATGGTCTGGAGGTATGTAAGGATGGATTTGAGCCGTGATATCCATTCATGTGGACATGACACTATCTTTTTTTATTATTTGATCAAATGAGACGAGCAAGGCGCTCGCCTGAATATGTTAAGCGCCACGGCTGCCCATAAACAGAAGCAACGCCACACAGAACTTTGCATTACAAAGCACTGCATGGCACTGAACTACGCTCGTCACCCCGAGACATAGGATGTATCTACTCTCGCTCTTCGCCACTCATGACTAACTTCCGCCGGTATAAGTTAGTTAGCCTATATTTTAACACCAGTGACAGAATCAGAAATTAATTGAGGGCCGCTGGAGGGAGGTTTTCGAAAAAAGAGCTACTATAAGGAATTATGCCGAGTTATATGTATAGCACAAAACTGTTTCATATAAATACAGACCATTAATTTATATTTTATTCCGAAAATGTATTTATTTTCATTTGCGAACTGGAGACTATAATAATAGGGTATATGACTATATCTAATTTTATATACTATTTCATAAGCAACCGACAATACTAATAAAAAGAAACTGTTTTGCGAAAACAGGTTAAAAATTGTGGAAACAATGAAATCGCAGTTCATGTTTTAAATATTGATACGAGCTTCATGTTTTAAATGTCACTATCTCCCACGCACGCGTATACCGTGACCTGTCTTGTGACGCAACACAGTATGTCGTGGATCCTTTTTCCGTCATATGACATTAACCCCTTCCGGTAGATTTGATTGGGTTCTAACTTATATCACACAAATATTTATCTCGGTGCGGGAATCGAACTCACGGCCTCTTGCTCGTCGGCTAATCGCCCGCTGCGCCACGGAGGCTGTTAAAATAATACAATATGTCTAAATAATACTTTGATATAAAATAAAAATACACGTACATATTTTGCTCTTCGTTCTAACATTGATAAGCGCCCCACACACCGAGTCTGGATTTTCGAAATTTTCACCAATCATCAATAAAATCTGTAACAATATACAAATTAAACTAGTATTTGCACTAACAACACTTTTATAAAGCCGAACGTTACGAATACGCTACGAATAACATTTTTTTTATTTGCCTGAATGACGTGACGAGCACGTCGCTCGGCTAGTAGTAAGCGCCACACCTGCCCATAAACAGAAGCAACATCACACAGACCTTGAATTACAAAACACTGCATGGAATTGGACTGCGCTCGTCACCTCAAGACATAATATGTTAAGTCTCATAATGCCCAATAATTTCAATGGCTTTAAAGTCCTTCAAATCAAAACATAATATTGCTTACACACAAAGCGGTAGTACCAACCTAGACGTCTCGCATACATAGACTTCGGGCTAGCTAAGTTATTCTGCACGTTTTGTAATTTTTATTTTATAATTATTTTTTATCACAGAAACATTAAACAAATACTCTGTTAGAGTATCTTATTACAAAACATATTAAATTTGTCCATCGATAAAATCCGCGCACAGCATTCGAATAAACCCAAACCAAAAATTAAGTTCTTTTATATGTATTGTCTTACCACGCCTAGCCACATTTTATCCATTTCTTTGGAACTCTTCTTCTCGAAACCAATGATCCACCTTCCACCTCTCTTGTTGGCATCGTTCTCCCACATCGGTACTATGCCGTCCTTGAACACCATGTAGTCTTGCCACACTTGCAGCTCTGTTGGGAGCTTCATGTGATGGTAAAGGCTGTAAGGAATGAGGGTGTTAATTACTCTAATAATATATTCTTTCTTCCTGCCAGCCTAGTGCCAGGGTTCGCCTTCCTAATTAGATGTTTCATTTCACCTGGTCTTGAACATCTTCTGTATGAATAACATTTAAGCCAGCACTTTCTGGACCGCTAGCAGAAACGTAGGTACTCCTGGTAGTTGCTACCACTTGGCCTTGTGATCAATCGATTTTTTTTCATAGGCCGGCGACCGAGCAAGTGGGATACCTGATGGTAAGTGATCTCTTCCGCCCATGTACGTCCACATAACCATAAGAATCATGGGCGCGTTGCCAACCCTAAAGGAAATTATGGGGTTCCTCTTCCCAATCCGTTAATTAACCCTTTTCCCCAAATCCCCATTTGTGCCACAGGATATCTCACTCACCGTACGAAACGCAGCAGCAAGCCGCTACTTTACGTCGGTTTTCTGTGCGACAATGGTAAACACCCGTTCAAGTCGATTCATTCGTGCTGTAGAGAAAACTGTCTACAGCGCGGCAGAGCCACGCTGACTTAGACACACAGTTATGATGCCAGTTAATCTTTGGCTTCTAGAGAGGTTTTGGAAATACGAAATGTGCCGACGTACATAATATGTACGAATTGCGACAGACTAGAGAAGTATGTATAATACTTCTCTAGGCATACATTTATTATACATTTATAAAGAAAATTCTATACATACCACCAGAAATCTTCAACGGTGTCAAAAGTGGCCAGTTTTACAAGATTTTCTTCCCAGACCTTGCTTTTATTAGTATACAGCCAGAAACTCCATTTACGTTCGAGCGGGTGTTGGTTTTTTCCGAAACACTCTCCTCTTGCTCTCCATTACAAGCGATAGAGTTATTCGCATCCGACGCCTTCAAAAATATTCATTATACTTAGGTAGGTATAGTTCCGTCTTTACTATATTGGCACACGCGGCCCGTGCCCAGGGCCCCGGCCTCAGAAGGGACCCCGAAAGACGATAATCCTACTAATATTATAAACGCGAAAGTTTGTAAGTATGGATGGATGGATGGATGTATGTTTGTTATGGTGCTGCCACACCGGTGTTATAAAATGTTTACAAACATTTTCTAACATTAAACATTTATTAACATTGTGATAAAATGTTAGAAAATGTTTGTTAACAATTATGTGAGAAAATGTTTGTAAACATTTTATAACAGCGGTGTGGCAGCACCATTACTCTTTCACGTAAAAACTACTGAATGCCGAGCGGACTGTATATTCATTTTGTTATGTAGGCACCCACTAAGAAAGGATTTTAGAAATTCCACCCCAAAGGGGTCAAAATGGGATGATAATATAGATGAAAGTCCGTCATTTTGAATGTTACATAAACAAAATTTAGTATTTCGGTTATTGACGTAAAACAAATAAATACGTGTTTCGGGAATTTTGGAAATTTTATTTAATAAGGCATGAAAAAGGGGGTGAAAGTAAATGCGAAAGTGAGTTTGTTTGTTACGCTTTCACTCCTAAATCACAGAACCGAATTTGATGAATTTATCTACAGAGACAGATGGGACCCTGGAGACGGTTACAGGCTACTTTTATCCCGGAAAATGCTGTTCACGCGGGCGGAGCCGCGAGCAAAAGCTAGTGTATTTTATTCGCTAACACGAATAAAATAATTCATTTTTGTAAACTAAGAACCAACTTTTATTCCCATTACTTTAGTAAATAAAACTGGTCTTAAAATAGATATTTCATTTATATAAATTTAATATCAAAAATATCGAGAACTATACAGGAAAATAGTTTTTCCTTGTTATTCATTTATTCATGTTATTAATTAGAAATTAACCTATTGCAAAATAGGGACTCAAATTCTTGTAGATATGCCCTGGGGCCCCGGCATATGTTAAGACGGCCCTAGGTAGGTACCAAACTCATAAATGGTCTCGTAACACAGTACTTATTCCGGTACGATCCTTGCTGGTGGTAGGATATCATATGGTTTTTTTTTTCTAAATTTTTTTACTTTAAATCACTCTCCTGTAAAGTTTACTCAATGTCGCTTAGATATTGTTGCCTTTCAAGCGTCGACGTCATTATCAACAAATATGTTGAAATACAATGTACCTAATATTAATTTCTAAACTTGCAAATATAGATAATAAGTATTTGCTTAAACAGCATGAAGTGATTAGATAAGTATGTTTTATATTTAGGGGATTCCCACACTTAAAGTCCTCTCTATTCCAACACAGCCAAAAATCAACAGATATTACGGACTCTTTATTATCAAGTACAATATCATGTCTAAGAATTACGTCATATATTTTTTTAAGTCGATGCGTCACAATGATATTGTATTTCGCAAAATCCTTTTGACCTTTGGTAATGTTAACATATAGGTAAGTAAGTATGTACTACTCATTCGTATCAAATGTATACGAGTACATTGGCAACTATGACATCCGTAGGTAGTGAATAAAACATGAATAACTAAGGTTATTCCCAAATATAAATAAAATATTAGTATTTAGCGTTTAGAGACTTTTTCCCGCTGATTTGACGTTAAAAGCTTTGAACACGGTGCTCTTAAAATACTTTATTTTCTAAGTATTTATACAATTGACCTATTGATGCAAATTCTTTTCACGCACTTAAGTACATGTTTTCTAAGTACGACGGGGTAGGCGGAGGTGAAATTAGTGCACCAACGTTCGCCGAACTTATTTTCGTATGATGTGATAGGGGCGAGCCTATCGCCATACCGGGCACAAGTTCCAATCTCAGGCAATTCGTGTGAATTTTCGAAAATCGATCAAATAGCACCATAAACACACTCATACAAACATTTCATTTTTATCTATAACTAGCATTCGCTCGCCGCTCCGCCCGCGTGAAATTCTGAACCGTTATATTATCGATATCATCTATGTTCATCAGGTATGATGTAGGATTCTAATGGTGAAAGATTTTTTCAAATCGGTTCAGTAGTTTCAGAGCCTATTCAATGTAAACAAACAATCAAATCTTTCCTGTTTATATTATTACATTATCTATAAAGATCAAATTTCAGAACCAAGGAATCATCACCGTACCTTCTAAAACTTTTAGACTAGGATAGACACACAACATCTGAATTAACCAGCAGCTCACTCACAGAGTAATTAATGCATCGAATAATATTAGTGCACTGAAATATTATGAATGATATGTTACGTACCATTTTATTATCCGTGTGTTGATTCAATTAAAGTTTAATAACGACTGTCCCGTGTTCGTTCGCGTCCAATGTGACCACTATTCTATACACAGAACAAAATATTATGATTAACAATGAGTGATTATTAATTGTATTTATCACTGAGCAAAGAGAATTTATCAACTACGTTCATCGCTGACTAACCGCCGCGCCGCGTTTGCCCTATAGAGAATTCCCCCGCGTAAAAAATTATGTATTGCTAGAGTATAAAATAATACAAAGCATTTTGGCCTATTAGTTAACTATAGAAATATCTATCAACATTAAAAACTTACCAATAAGCGTTTATGAAAAGCGCTACTCATTTTGCCAACTTTAGGTTATATTAGTATTCGTTATATTAGTAATATTCACCGTATTATTGTAATCCGATGAATCGTAATAACGTAATATTCCTTAATCACTGTATTATTCTTTTATTAATTTATCAGCCAATTAATATCGGTCAGCGGATATGTGATTATACAAGCGAGAAAAGTAAAATCGTTCTATGAACGAGAATTTTAGAATTGTTTTTATAGGTATATCTATTTAATTAGATGATTATTATCTGAATAATATTGAAATATTACTTTAGAAATTAAAATGTATTTTAGACCTTTAATCGATTTTATCTTGCGTCTTAGAATCGGGGTATTTTCGCAATAATAAAATATCAGTGATATTCACATATTAGTTAACATAATATAATATTTCTTGAAGGATATATTAACATTAACTTATGATATGAATATTCCATAACTTATTTAGATAGTTTCATTCGTAGTAAAGTTAGTCTTATTTTAGGTTGATTAGGTGGTAAATAAGTGATATGGCAAAAGCGGCAAAACTTGCCATTTATCGTATTTTTAGAAAAAATACATGCATTGCCGTGTCAATAGCTGCACCGATAGAGGACATTCATCATTTCAAGGTGCGCGCTGTTTTTCTCCCTCACTGATGTTATGCTCGAATCTGTAACGTTACGTTACACGCGAATGCTCCCGGTGAGGGAGCACCTTAATGTAAAACTGTATGAAGTTTTATATATAGTCTCAGTAAATTTATTGAAAATATATGACATTAATCCTTTTTTAATCGACGATTATATCACTAAGTCTCTATGGCTTTAGAAAGCAGAGGACGAATAAAACTCGTTTATTATGTGTGTATTTTTTTATAAAATACCAAAATAGTTGACATACGTACGGACTCCAAACATGTTACAAGGCTAGAAATCGTACACAATAAACAAAACAAGGAAGCGTGACAATTGCAGATGTTACTCCAGTTATGATGTAAAAATATTTATTAAGTTATACATATATCTTCCACAATATTACTAATTTATCATTCAACATAGTAAACACGACCTTACATCTATGCGACCATGTTACACCAACCGATACACTCGAGTGCTGTTCTAGTACAAAAATCAGACTTTATTTTAACAACACGCAAAATGTTCATTACGATATAATATGTGTAAGATAAATACGAGACGTAACTAAAAAACCTAACAATACTACATACTTCTGTTAAATAAAACATTTATTCTAGTGTTGTGAATATAAACGAAGCTTATGGGACCATTTTAATTTTCGAACGTTCTTTTAGAGTTGGCTTTCGTAATTGCACTCGTAAGCTAACTACATAAGCGGGCGGACTTACTAAAAATTACTAATGTAAAAATCACTGAAATTGCTCACTGTCAATGTCATTCAATTACCATTAATTTGGGAATCATTATTATATCTGACTTATATGAGTTATTACATAAGCGCGTAAGTAAAACTTACAAATATAATAGAGACCTAAACACAATGATAAACACTGGTCTGCGCGACAGACAGATGACCGCAACACATGATACGAGACAAATTTAATTTCGCATGTCGCTTTCATATGGGTTTCGCAAACCAAGCATTGCCAAGAGCTATGTCCCCACTCATATTCCATATTCAACTTGTGTCTCCCATTATCGTTCAATTCCATACTTTGACACGTGCGGTATTGCATACGTCATGACGCTGCATGCTGCAACACAGGGAGATTTTTATAAGTGTAAAGTGAACTAGTGGGGACATAACTTCACAATACATTCAACACAACCTTATAAACTCGCCCTTATTCCGAAACTCTTGCAGCAACATTACTAGATATAGCAATGTTTATTCTTAGTTCATAACAACTAGTTGCTATGGCAACCAAGACTAAATAGTAACTCAGACTAAAATCAGTATTAGAGTTAGTTTATGTTTTATAATAAGTTCATTATTGGTATATTTTATCTATTGGATACTTTGTCTTTTGTTATACTTTATAGTAATAGAGACAAAACAAGCAATAGTTAGAATGATGTTGGCAAGACTTTATGAATAAGGCCTTTACTACTGCACTCAGAAACATCAATTAACTTTAATTGTCACCAAGTATTTTCTTAGAATTCAATAATTTCTACACTCAGAGCTAATTAAAACATTATGCTCTAATATCCATCACTGCAAACAGAAAATCTTTATGCTCTATTATAGAGTAAAGAAATAATCTTAACCTTCATGTCTTTGAGGGATAATCAAATTCTAATAAATAACAATGACAATATTAAAGTCAACTGAGATATTAGTGTACAGTTAATATTTACTTTTATCCCATAAACTTCGTTGTACATTGATTTTAAGAGTGTCTAAACAGTGTACAGATTCTTAGTAGCAGAACTTTGCTTGACCATGGTATCTCGGTGTACTTGGAAGCCGATTTTGCCATGGATGCCGAGCTGTTCTTTGAGTTTCCTACCAATTTCAACGTTAGCGTGTTGTTTCGATGCGTCCGCAGTCCAGATGCCTGCAAGTGTATACACGCATTAATTTTGATATTACGGCAAGTTTAAAACATTAAGCTGGTTTAAGGAACATCATATTATTATATTATTAATGTTGAAAACTGACCATAGTGACTCATTCAAGAGGATCGCATTCCAGGCCAGCTGGTGAATATACAACAACTTCAGACTGGCATAATTCTGCCGACCAACAATAGGCTGGATATCTGATGCATTTTTTAGTTTTAATAACATGATGAAATCGTTCTTTTCTCCCGCAAAATACCCTCAATGTTACTAATGTGTTACTGTTATAAAACTAAAGCTAACATTAATAGATAACTATTTATTTAAAATTGAAACAGTTTTTTCTTACTCATGTAAAATTTGCCCAAACGGAGTTACGAGTGTTGGTAATTAGGCCGACGATATACTTTATCCAACACATCAGTTATAATTTGATGATAGTGTAATGAAAATAAATGCTTACCAATTTTGTCGACTCTTGGTCGAAGATTGACGACGGCACCGCAAATTTCGTCGGAATTTTCGAATGATTCGCCAATTAATAGGAGTACCTGAAAAAAGGTCATTAATGTGAATATCCTCCTTCGTTATTCCTGCTTTAATAGAGACCATCAAAAAATCTGTAAACAGCAGAAAAACATAAAATCCTTAACACATTGAAGTATCAGTTTAAATTCAATTTCTGTACATTACACTAACACAATTCTGCAAGATCAATGTGGACAACCTGGACCTTCAATGAGGCATTAACTGATGAATTTGTCTTCTCATGACTAGCCAAGAAATGCTATAATTCCTGAGTAAAGTAACAATTTCGTGATAAACACAATCCAACTGCACACACACAATCATTGACATAGAAAAGTGAAATTTATGATATGATTTACAGATAATTCTGCTTCATATTATTTTTGATATATTACATACCACATCTAACCAGAATCGGTCGAGGTCAGAGTTGCGCTGCTTCTTCTCAAGACTGATCAGCCATCTGCCACCCATTTTATTGGCATCGTCTTCCCACATAGGCCGTATGCCTTGCTTGAAAACCGCATAATCGTGGCCCTGACGCAGCTCAGAAGGTAGCTTGATATGGTGGTATAGTCTGGAATTAATAACAACCTTGATAATAATTGGGTATTTTAACTGAACACAGGTAGTCCTATTGTGGAGTTAGGCCTATGTATGACTGTTGGTCTAAAAAACTAAATATTTTTTGTTGACTTGCATAATCAAATCTAATCTACAGAGAAAGTACTTTTACGACAGCTTTATTTCTAACAGCAGTCACGTAACATTAAAAAAAAAATAGTCAAATTTGGGTAGTTTTGGGTATTCACTTTGAATTCATTGCAATTACAAAAACCTAGTCTAGTTTAGTCGACATTACAATGCGTCTCGCTAGTATAACGACGTATCAGATCGATATACAGAAAAAGTTACCTCCAAAAATCTTCCACCGTATCAAAAGTGGTCAACTCTATAAGATTCTCCTCCCATGTTTTGTTTCTGTCGTTGTCGTAGAACCAGAGACTCCATGTGTTTTGTAGCGGGTGTTTTATGAGGAACTCTGGCGGCACCTCCGCATTGTTGTTGGTTTTTGTCTCAGTTGTCACGGATCCCTTGAATAGACAAGTCATTTTGTATTAATCCTAACCTACAAAAACTTTTGATAAACCAACTTCGGCAAACAACGCTCCTAATTTATGACCTAATAAATGTTCACTCGCGTATACTTTGTTGTAAATTGTGAAAAAACTTCACAAACACGAAACAAATGCTATAGTGAAAGTTAATACAGCCACATCAGCAATGCACTCGAAATTAAAGGGAGTACTTTTATATAGATCTTTTAAACAGGTAGTCAATATATTTCTCCACGTATTGAAGATAATCTACCCACCTCCACTTCTTCTGTATTATTTCCAGCCATGTCACAAGAATCTCACGATGAAATTTTTTTACGAAAAGAACGACATCCAGACTCGATGTTGCAAGCTTCGCTGCATTTTTTTTTCTCACATTAAATAATAGTACAGCCAGCATGTTTGCCAACCCCATTGAGATGCTTTCATCATTAGCCAACCCAACCAATAGGCCAGCCGCCAGCGAGGTGGACTAAGGCCTCTCATTTACTAAAGAATACACATGCCCAACAGAGGTACGTGTATAAAATGTAAGGCTAGAATTATAATTTTATCGTTTATAATATTATATAGATAAATTATAGCAATAAAGCCATTTTTGCTTCATTGACTTGGCAACACTGCTAAAATGTCAGTCTGCTGTTAACTTCCATTTCGTGCAAGTGATCTGTTAAAATTAACTTTTTCGTACTAAATTGATCATCATTGGTTAACGACTAAAATTATTTCGAGGCAATAAAAGAACATATCAAATATGTCCGTGCAAACACTGCTTTTGGATTTCTCCATCGACCCCGCCCAGTTGGGAGATGAAAACGGTCAAAAATCAGTATTCAACCAATTGGAGACTGTGCTCAAAGAGTTTATACCGAATTTGATTCTTGCCGTTGATATTAAACTGGAAGGCGGTAGTCAGAAGTTATTAACGGGAAAGAAAGGATGTACAGTATCGATACGAATGTTCGATCGCGGCCTGATTACTATAAATATCGAGTATTACAAAGAGGAAAATGAGGAACCGCTAATCAACCTCAAGGTAAGCATGCCCGGATGCTGAGCTTTAATAATAATATGTGTTTTTTGTGATTATATTATCTGAGTGTAGTATATAACATTAGTAACATTGTTTCATTGACACATATTATGAAAGGATTGTTAGTTCTCACGGAATACGGTACTTAAAATCTTGAAAATACGCCGTAAGGCATAATATTAGGCATCAGACAGATACAGATTTAATTTTTTTTATTTTTGCAATTAGTAATCTAAATAGTAACCAAATTTCATTTAGTAATGTACTTCACTTGTTCATTATGTATGTAAATAAACAAATAGAATGAGTACTAAATCATGATAGAGTGACAAACTACTTGAGAATTAATTTGCTGGTGGAAGGATAACTCATAATTCTGTACTCAACTGGATGGTGACCACTATCCACATGGTTAAAAACACACTACAATGGCTCATACAAGCGAGACATGTTACAATTCAGCCAATGTATATATCCAGTAACATCAATCTGGAATTATTCTGCTGAATTAAGGAATGAAATGTCTCTTGACAGTCAACATTATATTTGACTACATTGTAACATCAGGTCCAGTGTAGTCACTTTGCTGTGCCAGGAAAAAAATTAAACCATATTAGAATCATATAACATCCAAGCATTTAAATAGAACTAGATGACCCGGTGAACTTCGTATCACCTACATAATATATTTGTGTAAAATGTGGTCAAAACTTAATACAAATGTTTTATTTACATTAAATGCAATTAAGTGAGGTACTGCGCCATTGCACGTGAGGTAGCCCATCGCACATTTAATTGACTTCGACGACCTAAGTCAGGTCGTCTCCCACCTCCCTCCGGTTGGACAGTCCTGTCCCCGGCCCGTCCCCGTCCTGTCCCCGTCCTGTCCGCGTCCCGTCCCCGTCCTGTCCCCGTCCCGTCCCGTCCCCGTCCCGTCCCCGTCCTGTCCCCGTCTTGTCCTGTCCCTGTCCTGTCCTGTCTCACTGTCCTGTCTCACTGTCCTGTCTCACTGTCCTGTCTCTCTGTCATGTCTCTCTGTCCTGTCTCACTGTCCTGTCTCACTGTCCTGTCTCACTGTCCTGTCTCACTGTCCTGTCTCACTATCCTGTCTCACTGGCCTGTCTCACTGGCCTGTCTCACTGTCCTGTCTCACTGTCCTGTCTCACTGTCCTGTCTCAATGTCTTGTCTCACTGTCCTGTCTCACTGTCCTGTCTCACTGTCCGGTCTCACTGTCCTGTCTCACTGTCCTGTCTCACTGTCCTCTCACTGTCCTGTCTCACTGTCCTGTCTCACTGTCCTGTCTCACTGTCCTGTCTCACTGTCCTGTCTCACTGTCCTGTCTCACTGTCCTGTCTCACTGTCCTGTCTCACTGTCCTGTCTCACTGTCCTGTCTCACTGTCCTGTCTCACTGTCCTGTCTCACTGTCCTGTCTCACTATCCTGTCTCACTGGCCTGTCTCACTGGCCTGTCTCACTGTCCTGTCTCACTGTCCTGTCTCACTGTCCTGTCTCAATGTCTTGTCTCACTGTCCTGTCTCACTGTCCTGTCTCACTGTCCTGTCTCACTGTCCTGTCTCACTGTCCTGTCTCACTGTCCTGTCTCACTGTCCTGTCTCACTGTCCTGTCTCACTGTCCTGTCTCACTGTCCTGTCTCACTGTCCTGTCTCACTGTCCTGTCTCCCTGTCATGTCTCTCTGTCCTGTTTCACTGTCCTGTCTCACTGTCCTGTCTCACTGTCCTGTCTCACTGTCCTGTCTCACTGTCCTGTCTCACTGTCCTGTCTCACTGTCCTGTCTCACTGTCCTGTCTCACTGTCCTGTCTCACTTTCCTGTCTCACTGTCCTGTCTCACTGTCCTGTCCCTGTCCTGTCCCTGACCAGTCTAGACGCTATACGACCCGTCATCACGGCAAGCTTCGCAACGACAACCATCCGGTTACAACCAATATCAACAACTACTAATAAATTAAAAATTAATAAAAAAAACATTGTCCAGCGGACAAAATTGTGAATCTAAACCATTCTCAGATCCCCTTGTCTCACTGTCCTGTCTCACTGTCCTGTCTCACTGTCCTGTCTCACTGTCCTGTCTCACTGTCCTGTCTCACTGTCCTGTCTCACTGTCCTGTCTCACTGTCCTGTCTCACTGTCCTGTCTCACTGTCCTGTCTCACTGTCCTGTCTCACTGTCCTGTCTCACTGTCCTGTCTCACTGTCCTGTCTCACTGTCCTGTCTCACTATCCTGTCTCACTGGCCTGTCTCACTGGCCTGTCTCACTGTCCTGTCTCACTGTCCTGTCTCACTGTCCTGTCTCAATGTCCTGTCTCACTGTCCTGTCTCACTGTCCGGTCTCACTGTCCTGTCTCACTGTCCTGTCTCACTGTCCTCTCACTGTCCTGTCTCACTGTCCTGTCTCACTGTCCTGTCTCACTGTCCTGTCTCACTGTCCTGTCTCCCTGTCATGTCTCTCTGTCCTGTTTCACTGTCCTGTCTCACTGTCCTGTCTCACTGTCCTGTCTCACTGTCCTGTCTCACTGTCCTGTCTCACTGTCCTGTCTCACTGTCCTGTCTCACTGTCCTGTCTCACTGTCCTGTCTCACTGTCCTGTCTCACTGTCCTGTCTCACTTTCCTGTCTCACTGTCCTGTCTCACTGTCCTGTCCCTGTCCTGTCCCTGACCAGTCTAGACGCTATACGACCCGTCATCACGGCAAGCTTCGCAACGACAACCATCCGGTTACAACCAATATCAACAACTACTAATAAATTAAAAATTAATAAAAAAAACATTGTCCAGCGGACAAAATTGTGAATCTAAACCATTCTCAGATCCCCTTGAACACACACAAAAAATTTCATCAAAATCGGTCCAGTCGTTTAAGAGAAGTTCAGGAACATACACACTCACAGAAGAATTATATATATAAAGATATAATATTTGAATGATAGCTGTTTATGTATTCACATTTGTGGAGTAAAAAAGGTGTTTAAATCTAACACTCACTAGTTACTATCGTTTTTAACAGTACTTTTTATATTAATATATTAATCATTAGTCAGATGTTATCCCACATCAAGTAAAAATATTTTGCTAAATTCACTGACTTAAATCAATAATTTAAAGTTCTATTTTGCATAATTGTATGTGGGAAATGTCCCATCTATGATTTTTTTATTAAATACCGAATTTAACATACTTTATTAATCTAATAAATTAATAAATTTTTAGTTGATGTGGGTTGAAATGTTATTGCATATTTGCATCCATATTATTCATTAACCAGATAATATAACAATTATAATTTTTAATCAGACATTACACATAAATCTGAACAGTATTGATAAACTGTCTGTGCAGATAACTTACTTTTATATACTACTTAATTCAAAGGCCAGGAGAAATGGAGCACATTAGGGGAGGCCTATACCCAGCAGTGGGTGGATGTGGGCTGAAACTTATGATAATGATTTAATTTACTCCACAAATGTTAAACTGATAGAATTAGATAACATACTTAAGGTTGAGCGTGAGCTGTTCTTTTCTAGAAGGCTAAACTACTGGAAAATTCTATAAAAGTGTCACTGGCGTGCCAATGGTCTAATTTGTTGCCAACAATCAGACGAGGTTGTAGTTACTTCACTAGAGCAGGTCAGAGATGCAACCCTTAGAGCGGTTACGCACTACATCCGATTCGAATCCGATCCGACCCCGTGAAAATATGGATCTAGAAAACTCGGACCGAATTCGGATATCCCTTACGCACTAGTCCGATATACACACTAGATGGATGCCTGCCGCGTCACCCACCCCGCCGCATACACCCCCCGCCCCGCTGCCTCTCTGCTCGTACGCAGTTCGGATTCAAGTCGGACGCAGTGCGCGAGCGTCCATAAAAATAATACTATGGCTACTTCGGTCCGTCAACGGTCCGTCAAAATTATCTCCGGGATGGAGATTCTAGAAAAATCGGATGACGGAAATCGGATCTAGTGCGTAAATTACCATAGAAATAGTTCTACGTCTACGCCGGACCCTATTTTCACGGGTTCGGATCGGATGTAGTGCGTAACCGCTGTTAATATCTTTCATATACGTATTGACCTTTAGATTTGTCATTAGTTTTACCAACTTGTGTAGTCAATGTATTGTAATTTTGGCAACTGTTTATTTTTAATTTTTAGCGTTAATTTGTTTTTTTTTGTTACATATAAATACAGTTATTTTCATCATGATCTATTTCTCAGTAATGATACGTAAAGCAATACATATTATTTTGTCATATTGTTTAGGTGCATTTACTATTTAGAAACTCATTCAATATTACCAAATCATTACCCATATTCTGAATAATTAAAGTGGTATATTTTAAATAAAAATAAACTTAATAGTCACACAGTCCTGACCCTACACTAGGTTAACCTATATTGTGTCTATCAGGAGTCTATGAAAGTTTTAAAACCCACACCCGCTAAAATATGAGACACCGCAGGTAGAACCAAGCACCAAGACAAATGTTTGTTAGATCCACAAATATTTTGATGACTGTTGGGTATCATTTATTATAAAAAAAACACATCTAAGTATTATAAGATTGTTCTTTACATAATAGGTTATGAGCTATTGTATCATAATTGATATTGTAAACTTTGATTACAGTCTCTATTGATTGCAATTTAAACACATTGTCGCTGATCCTTATCACACATCTATTGCTTCACATTATGGCAATTCTACTTTATATATTGCTGTATAATTGTTGCCAATAGAACTTGCAAACAGTGTAAACAGATTATAAATATTTAGCGCCATTTAGACGACGAAAGTTTTTTATTTGACACATATGAAAATATGTATAACAAACAGTAAACTCTTGGTTACGAGTCCGCGTCATTCAGTCTGAATAAATAATTGCATGACATGGCCTTATAAATTACAGCTTTCTTGTTATATTATGATCATCAGTATCATAAATCTCGAATGATAATGTCGAAATATTAAATACTTACCTGATATATTTACACCAAAAATTGAAATGTAGCCAAGACTGTTTCCTCTTTACCTAGTAAAATCGAAATCTTGATTTATTTTTAACTACATTTTGATATCCATAAACTTTTTTTATAAACATCAAACATATTGAAAATACATTTTAAAAATACTAGAATTGAAAGAAACTAGCGCCGGCTTTTGATGAGAAATAAGGCAAAGGAAAGAAAGAATTAACATTGTCTGAAAGTTCTGTTTTATAACATGGTAGCATATATGGATGCAAATATGCTACAACATTTGAACCCACATCAAGTGAAAATTGAGATATTGATCTTATTTTGCTATATTCATTAGATTTATGTAGGATAAATTCCGTATTTTATAAAACCTCATAAATGGAACATCAACATCAACTATCTCATGTACGATTATGCAAAATCGAACTTTAAATTATTGTTTTAAGTTAATGAATCATCATCTCAGCTATTTGCCGTCCACTGTTGGACGTAAGCCTCCCCAAGTGAGCGCCAACCATCCCTGCCATCTTTTTCAAGTCAATATAATATATTATATACAGTAGGGCCTCGATAATCCGTACACAGGCTAATCCGAACGTCGCTGTAATCCGAACTGCTGACCCTGTCCCCTTCCACCCCCGCCGTAACACCTGAGCTTTGATTTGTTTGTGGTTTGTCATTAGTCTGCAAAATTACAGTGTGCGTTGCGTGCCACGTGTTATTTGAGATTATAAATATGGTTCCTACACCTAAACGTAAACATAAAACTTTGACGATTGCTGAAAAGTGTGCTAAATAAACTTATGTTTTATTTCTAACATACTATAATCCGAACGCTAGTTCGGATTATCGATGTTTTATTTCTAACATACTATAATCCGAACGCTCCCTTAGTTCGAACAGGGGTTGTTTTTTTGAAGTTCGGATTATCGAGGCCCTACTGAATTATACATACTATGTATATGTTTTGTGTTGTAGTAAACAATTGTTTAAAACCCCAATATATTCAACCCTGTGTAGTGCACTAGAATGTAATTTTACATGTCAAGATTAATTTTGTTGTTTGCATGTGCATTCTGTGTCTATAGTAATTCTGTGTATATTTAACGTATATAAAGCGCACTGAAGTGCTAGGCATCTTCGTACGGTAGACGCGGCGTAAATGGGAGAGTACGCCATTGACATACCGCTTTCGTCTCTCCCCGCCTGCCGACTCACTGTATGAGGTGGCTAGCATTTCCGTGCGTGCTATAACTAATGCTATACTAACGAATCTTCCAGTATGTGAGAAGACGCTCAACCTTATTCACCTAAACACGATGATGAGAAATGGATCCCTGCATGTTAGACAACCACCTGCATTGTATTTTTTGTTTCTTTCCTTCTTTATGTATTATTTTTTCAATAGTCGGCGAGGGTATTGGAAGGTCAGCTAAAAAAATACATCACGTTTATAAAGTCGCAAGCGTACGCTCCGATAAAACGGTGTTTGTTCGGCAGATACTACCCAACGTCAGGTATGTGTAATATATTTACTTAAAATCTAGCAAAAATATCTTTCTTCGCCTAATTGCGAATTGTTATTATTAAGGTCAGATCTCCTGCTCTTAAAAAAACTTCCAAAAATAACTAGAGATGTGGAAAAAATCGCAACGTTAACCTCATTGAAGTGACCTATCTGGTTACGATCATAGTCGGTTTTGGTTAGAAAACTTGTTAGGGTTAATTTGGAACAGAAATACAGTCGCAGGAGATCCGGCTTTTAGTTTTGTAATGTCTCTGTGCAAATGTTATCTTCACATTAGAAATACTCGTATATTAAACATAAAAAAGGCAGATTACAAAAATTGTTACGAGAAACAATATTTAAATTTGTAATTTCAGTAAATGGTGTTATTCATATAAAGTCCACTCACTAAGCGTTTCTGTATCGATGGGTTCCAGGTTATTTCAATCATAAGTTAGGTCTATCACTGTCACACACTAGTATACAAGTTACGTAACATTTTACAATAAAGAATAGGATTTAAAAAGAAGATAAATAAAATATAATGTTGAATTAAGATTAGCTTTTAAAAGTTTAAATTGCGTTAAAGGTTTATGTACACAGATATTTTACTTAATATCAGTATTTGAACCCTCATCGCTTTTAATTCCCTTTACTCTGAATAAAACCTTTCACTCATTTACACAATACAGTGCAACTCATACACATCGCAAATCTGTTTATAGATAAATATCTACAAAATGTATTTAAAATACGTACCTACTTGGTTAACTGATGTTAAGGCATCACCACCCATTAACGCCCACAGTATCAGAGGTATCGTCGCCGCGTTGCCGGCCTTTTAAGCTACTAGCAGTCTGTGAAACATAAGCCAGAGATGATGTAGGCACGGATCGTTTGCAGATGAGCGCCTGCTGGAATATGACATCGACGGGGTGCTATTCGATGAACAATCGACATTTCAACGAGTGCAGATTGTACACTCAAAATCGCTCGGCAACATGCTCGTGCTTGACGACTTGCAAAGTAAGTATCTTACATCTATATTGAAAATTATTATTAAGACAAATAAATACACCCAATAGTCACATACATCTTGACCCCACAGTTAGATACGAGTCTTGCGTCGTGGGTATCAGGAACTACGAGAGACTTTCGGTCTCACAACACCCAGACCCCGAAACAAACATTAGTGGATCACACAAACATTTGTCTCGGTGCGGGAATCGAACCCGCGGCCTCTCGTTTCACAGCCGGCTACTCGCCCGCTGCGCCACGGACGCTGTCAAATGATGATGATGTTTTAATTTCAGCTTCGGTAACTGGCAGCTTTTTATTACGAAATACATATGGCAGAAAATACCTAACAACATTGTTAGTTATTATACTGAATACTGTAGCTTCATTCTGCCACAATAGTCAAAGTTGATTGTTGCAAAACAATTTACAATGATTTGCCAGAATATATCCGGGCAGAACGATGTTGGCTCCTACAGTTTCCGGTCACACATTACCGCGAGCTAATCACTTGTTTAAACGCGGCTGATTAACAGTGTTGCTAATATTTTTCTTATCTTAATGCCTATGGTAGAGCAGCGATAGCTCAGCGGAGAGTGGTATGGACTGTTGAGAACCTAATCCCTCTCATTCAGTAGAGGACGCCCGTGTCCAGCAGTAGGGCGTATATAAAGGGCTAGTAAAAAAAAAATAACGTATAATATATGGTAGAGAGTAATTATTATATGCTGCACCAAAGTATGGTGTTTCGGTCTTATAATCACCCGAATTACTCAAATTAATCCTCCTTGGGAATACCTAATGAAAATACTTGAGAGTACTACAGTAATATCTTCACGGATAGCGATGTGTGGCTCTTTTGCCTTTTGGCAGTGTTACAGTTTATACACCTCTTGCATATTTTTGTACTAGCAATACTATACCCAACACCTCATACATAGTCCTGCTTCTGAAATTGCGGTCCCACGTTCGGTTGTCATAAACGCTGTTAACATGAGAGAAAATGCTGGAAACATTTCGTCGGAGATTGATATCATATTGACTTGGCTAGAAGCCTCGAGTTACATAATGAGTTACGCCTTCTAGTATTTAAATGTAGTACAACACATATTATTCTATTTTTGCTACATATTTTCCCTAATTGTACGGTTTCTTTTATACAGATATATCGGAGGCGGATCTCATTTACACTGAGACACTGATGCAGCGGGGGAGGGAGAGCTACGAAGGGAAAGAAATCGTCATTCTAGGTAAGGGATACTTATTGTAACGCATGAAGGGGAAAGGGCCATAAAATCACAACCACCCTATAAGTATCACATTACTGTTTTCTATGATATAATATTTTAGAAATAACAAATAGCCTATTACAAATACTTACAGTTTGGAATCGGTTACTTATTATAATTTTTTAAGTCTTTGAGAAACTAATCACAGCATAACATTTTTTTAGTTAAAGTTTTAGATTATACTAATGTTATTCTAAAACAAATTTATATTTATAAATAGGTGTACATATTATACTATTTTATATCATTAAGACGATAGTACTTATATTACACGTTAAATAAAATCTTTTAATCGTGTTTGCTATTAATGCAAACGCTAGATATTTTGCTTTTGATTTGCGTGATTTAACACAATATCTGTGGATAGGACTGCCAGGCATCTGGGTTAAGCTTGGACTGAATGCTTGTCTGACCAAATTATATCAGTGTCCAGCCTTTGAACATTGCAGGTCACTGCAATTTCACCCAATTGTTCTGCTAAATTGGCTGAAAATGTAGCTTTCTATTTTTAAAACCTGGCAACCCCATTTGCAGTAAATACTAAAAAAACTAATCCATAAACCACAAATAGCTAACTCCAAGCACAATTAACCCGACACCCGCAGTATCCTAACCTGGGGCTGATTTTTTCAAGGTGGCGGCGACGGTGCACTTTTGTATGAACTGTTGAAGGAAAAACCGAAGTTCGTGTGGATGCTGGAGATCGATGAAATGGTCATGAACGCATGTAACAAATATCTCAAATCGATCTGTGGCGATGTGCTCGAGCGAAGGAAGGGTCCTAACTACGAAGTAATTTTCTAAAATATTATAAATGTGTTTTGTTTTGGACCCTTAGGCTGGGTTGCACCATCTTACTTTAGCAATGACAAAAATGTTAAAGTACCGGTTAAGCAAAAAATTAGTTGCACCATTTGACAAATGGCGTCATAACTTTAGCTGTTAACCGTCACCACCCAAGATTCACTGGTTAAATGCTAGCTAAGCTATTGTTTAAGTTAAATATCTGTCAGATAGTTCAATTACAACCTCCAAACCGATATATCTCCTAAAGCGCCTGTTCTCCAAAATAATATCATGTCCCTGCTTCTAGAATTAATCGAGGAATCTAGTACTGTCCGAATACGATGGTGCATCATATTTCGCAGTCGGCGTCATTGTTATCGTCAAATTTGACATAAACCTTAACTATAACTGCTATTGTGGTGCAATCCAGCCTTATAATTAAATTTTATAATGGTATTGGCAATCATAATTTTTAACAACTGGGTACACTGCAATGCGTATATAATAACTTGGCTGGTCTCAAGTTAATCACGAGATATCCCACGTAGGGTCCACCTTTCTATTTTTTTTATACCATAGACCGGGAAACGAGCAAGTGGATCACCTGATACTAAACGATCTCCACCGTCCATGTACGCCCACAATACCCGAAGAATCATGGACGCGTTGCCGACTTTAAAGGAAAGGAATAGAACGATTTGGGATTTGGGCCTCCTGATATCTCACCAAAATACCTCAGTGCCTGAAGACTAAAGTCTTCGATCAATGTGTATTACCAGTAATGACATACGGCACTGAGACATGGCCTCTAAATATGGGCCGTACAAGACGGCTCACAGTCACTCAGCGAGCTATGGAGAGAGCTATGCTCGGTGTTTCTCTACCTGATCAAATCAGAAATTAGGAGATCCGTAGAAGAACGAAAGTCACCGACATAGCTCAGCGGATTAGCAAGCTGACAGATTGACCACATAGATGACCACATAGCTCGCGGAACCGATAACCGATGGGACAGAAAGGTTCTGGAATGGAGGCCACGTACTGGCAAGTGCAGCGTTGGACGTCCACCTACAAGGTGGACATCCTAATAAAGATCGCAGGAAGTCGCTGGATGCAGACCGCTTCCAACAGGTCGGACTGGAAATCTTTGGGGGAGGCCTATGTTCAGCAGTGGACGTCTTGTGGCTGCTGATAATGATGATAATATCTCACCTACTGTACAAAACGCAACAGCAAGCCGCTACTTAACGTCAGTTTTCTGTAAGAACTGTCTTAACGACCTGGTCGAGCTTATTATTATTTTTATTCATGCTGTATTCGAGCTTATTATTATTTTTATACAAACTGTCTACACCGTACCACTCAATCTATTTTAACCCTTCGCCCGATCTTGAGCATCCTACGTAGTGAGACCATTGGCTCTCGTATCTTCCTACAATACGATGCATTTTGAGCCGTCTGCGGCTATTGTTTTTAAACACTAAAGGGTGAAGAGAGTCGTAGGTGACAGTGGAAGCGTACTTCAGTCCAGACCAGTTATTGCTTTTAATTATTTCTATATATTTAGTATGTTTAGCTTGCTTATTCCATGCTAATATTATGAATATCTATGACAGTTTGGAATTTGGATATGTATTAATTAATCACACCATAACGGCTGAACACGTTTGGATGTTTGGCACAAAGACCATGATATAGATAAGCACGTTGGTTTTCATGCGCAAGACGTTTACGCGGGCGGAGCCGCGAGCAAAAGTGTTAATATTTTTCATACTTTCAGATCATAGTGGAAGATTGCATGTTAACTGTGAACAAGTTCATCACCGAGGGCCGGAAGGTTGACTACATTTTCGGCGATTTGACGGACATCCCAATCTCTGAGACAGCTTGCGGTGAACTATGGGAGTTCATGATCACCATACTGGAGTCGTCCTTTAAGATATTAAAGCCCGATGGAAAGTTTATGACTCATGTACGTATTATTTATACTAAATTATTGTAAACTAGGTGAGGTATCTCGTATAGTCTAATCCCTTGGTCGTTAAACCGCGGCCCGAATCGAAGATTTGTAAGGCTTATGATCTGACTCGTAGTACAATCACCATGTCAGTATGGCCCTGCATTTTCGGTATCTAAATGGTGGACTGATATAGGCTTGGTTCAATTCAGTATTTTTAAATCGACGATATTGTGTTAATCCTAACCAAAGAGCGGGAGGCTGGGGGCGGTTTGAACTAGTGTTTGCAGTAGGCACCACCTTGGCTAAATACCCTGGCTTTGCTAAACTCAATGGGCGGCGCGGCGGTGACCGCTTCTCGTCTATTTAACTGGGCAATAAACAAAACGGTCTAGTGCCGGAGCTTGTTGCTTGAAGAACCATAAGACGGGATCGTCGGTTTTTTAAATATACCAACATACACAGTTTTACTTAATGCTAGATTAGAATGTTTACTGCATAAACGAGTCAATCGTTATTAAAACGGAACGTATGGTCAGATTATATTGAAATTTTCAGGGTAACGGCGCCACATCACCCGAATCTCTGAAGCTGTACGAACAAGAACTCACGAAACTCGACCCACCTGTACAGTACACCAAGAGCAAAGCTTTTGTACCATCCTTCCTGGAAGACTGGATCTTCTACCAAATCGCGTTCAAGAACACGGACAACGGAAACGCTTAAAATAAACCAAAGATGTCGTTTAATAGTGTATTCACCCTAAGTCATGCCATATATGGCAACAGTTACCTCCATAGGGTTGCCACTTTTTTGGATCTAATATATCAATGTGTAGAATAAGAATAATGAGTGTATTATTAAAGTATTATTTGTACAGTGCCAGTATTTTAAGGTTTTTGTTACAATTTTTACAGTTTTTTTACTATTTTTCTATTGTAAGTCGAAGTATACAAATATTTGGTTTATACAAAAATCAAAGATTTGTTTCTAGCATTTTTGTCATTCAAACATCCATATTTTCATTCTCAAGTAAAATATAATATTTTGTTCTTATACATATTTACTTATTATTTACGTACTGGCAAGCGCAGCGTTGGAGGTCCACCTACAAGGTGAACAGACGACCTGATAAAGGTCGCAGGATGTCGCTGGATGCAGGCCGCTTCCAACAGGTCGGTCTGGAAATCTTTGGGGGAGGCCTATGTTCAGCAGTGGACGTCTTGTGGCTGATGATGATGATGATGATACATATTTAAGCTATAAAATCGTAAACTGTATTCACCAACGTTGTATACTTACTATATGTGGCAACCCTTTCTACCTGAACTTTCAGTATTTAATTCGTAACAACCAAATGGGATCAAGGCGTGCCGATACATGGTAAAAAAACAAGTGCTTACATAACATAAAATAACAAATCATTTAGGAGAAATCCATGAAAAAATACAACACAATATCAATATTATAAAATATCAACACAAGCATAAAAGAATTTTGGACAAAATCCATGAAATCAGTTCGCTTTTCGCAACCTCTAAGGCAGCTGTAGATGCACGTTAAATCCAATAGGTTGTAAATATACACGTAGTCATACTACAACTTCTGGTATTACTAGTATAAAATAGTATACTGTTAATAATTTAGTTATTTTACGATAAATGTATAAAACTAATTTTCACATCAAAAGTAGTAAAGAAACGATCTGAATTTGTGTTTCATTTCGTAGTGTCGGCTTTTTCGTCGAATGCATGATCCCTGCACACTGCATAGACACATGTTTGTGTGATCCACAAATATTTGTCGTTTTTTAATTGTGACATCTACTAATATTCACTTGGGTCTGGATTTTCAGGGATTAAAAGTCCTTGGTCACGATTATATGCGTCCTCAAGTCGAGGCAGAGGTCGAGGCACGTTCCAGCTCAACAGTGAGGCGATGCGATTTTTTTTTTTGCATACCCGTAATGGTACCCAACGCACGTAATGATGCTTTAATGATTAAGAAGCATTTAAAAATAACATTCAAAGTAGGAAACGTCAATGGTGTTTATATTATATGTGATCCGCTAATTGGTTTAGGGTTGTAGCGAGTTCATAGAGTTTAAAACTGGTCAGTTTTTGATAACCAATTTGCTTGAAAGTCTGTTTAGATAGTTCGAATCGCACCGATATGGCAATTGATCAAGTAAAATCGATCCATATAAACATGCTATCAGGGCAGAAATTGTAAAAAAATACAATGAAATAAAATTTATTTTTATAAAGATAATTTACAAAAGCTATTAACTATACACAAAACTGCATTTTGTGGGATACAAAACATAATATTTCAACAATCACAGTATTCATTTACATCGTTTGGAATTCAAGTGAAACTGATATATAGTAAAGTAAATACACAGATAAAAAAATGTTGTCTATAGACGCCAGATGGACTCTAGTCGTACAAGAAAAAAAACATCGGCAGAGAACGAGTCCCAAAAACATAAGACTAATATAAACTACTAACAAAATATAAGATTTAAGACTCAAAAACAAGCGTGACCGAGTAATGGGAGTACGAATGCACAGACACGGGTGACGGGAGTCTTTTTTTTTCTAAATATATTAAGCGGATGTATCCTGTATTGTGGCGTCTCTTATATACAGCAAAATATTTGTTCTAGGAGTATTACAAAAATCATGTTTAATCCTCCATATTACTATTACCTATATCAGATGCATTTACCTTTTACCAACATCGACGAACAATCGCTTTTGTACCTTACCAACGTAAGTATGAGTTACGAACAGTGTCATAGCCAGGGTCTTAAACATTAGACCATATTTTTTTTAATAATCTAGTCAAATGCACTATTGCTGAGACCATTATTGATTAGAACATAGAGTACATGGGCGCCGCCAATATTACTTTCAGGGAGGTGTATCTGCATCTACACATTATAATATTAACTAACGTAAAATATAGAAGTATTCATGTAATGTGAAAATCAAATCGCGCGGGTATTTGATTGAATATGTTTCGCTAATCGAAAGCATACTTAATCTATGTGATCGATGGTGGGCGTTATTGGTCGGGGAATCCCCTCAGCCCGCTGACAGGGGGGTGCAAGTGCACCTCCTTGCACCCTGCTGCCGGCGTCCATGATAAATTACTTTCGTTCTTAAGGCCTGTACTGTCCCGATATTGCTTTAAAGAAAATAACCTCCCTTTTGTGACGTTTATTGTATTTTTTATTACATCTTATTAATAAAGTGCATATACCCTAGCTACGACACTGCTATTTATATACAACGCTACTCTGCTTGTCGCAACCTGGCGAGTCTCTGTGTAAGTTCGTCTTGTTCTTGCGACACGACGGTGGCGGTGCCGATCGACGTGCTCGGAACACCCGACGGCAACTCCATGTTCAATTCCAGACTGGGGAAATAGTACAATTTTGTTTTTATCATTCATTCAATTATCATATATCGTCTAATCTGTCTTTATTGTCATACTGCGAACTACCCTAACTCATTCAGTACCTAAAATTTCTGTTCAGCCTTAGGTTGTCTGGAAGAAATCACCGGTTGCGATAAGACCGTCAATTGTATAACACTTACTGTATGATCCTTACTATTAATTTACTTTATTCAGTGGGCAATAAAGAATATTCTATCTATCTAAAATTTTAGCGCAGACTGATACAGTGTGACTCTACCACGCAACAAAATACAAATATTACTTAATACAGTATGACACATTTAAATACAAAAAGCACACTCAGACATATTATACACAGAGAGAAACACATCTACTAAGTATTAAAAAATTAAATTATGTAAATACTTTTTTATCCGAACATAGCAAGGCAAGTGACTGCACTAAACCTGATGGTAAACGTAGTGCAGTCCAAAACTGACAAACAATGAGTTAATCGGTGGTGTGTGGGTCACTATTGTAGGTTTTAATACCATGTGTATTGTGGTCGCTATCCGGACGGATATGAATATTCTACCACCACCTAAATTTAAATTAAGCAGTTTCATAATATACAAGTAAGATTTGAATATTAGTCTTTTCAATATCGTTACAGTATAGATAGCCCTGCGCCATCCTTTCCAACAAAGCAAATAAAATACAATAACAAACATACCCCGCCTCATCGGCGACTTGTTGCAACAATGTCTCCACATCACCCTGTGGCACTGTGGTGGTTGTTGTCTGTGACATTGCATTCTCCATGTACGAAGACTGCACGTCCAAGTCTTCGAACTGGCTCTCAAACTTGTCCATAAGTGTTGATATCTTCTCAAGGTTCATAGACTTCATAGCAGCATCCATTGCTTTCACCACACCTGCCATAGAGTTTGTGACCTGGAATTTTTAAATTAAAGAGTGACATCAGAAAATTATGGCTGCAGTTTGTCATCAATACCTCATGATTGTCAGTTTTCAGGTGTCTGGGGAGGACATTTTAATGTCTGTGTGAAATCCAGCCATATTAAAAACAAAACTCATTTTCATAACAAACAAATGAGTTGGAATTCAATAGAGTTTTTTTAAGATTTTCCAGATAAATCTGGAGTCCATAATTTCAGTATTTTTTTTAGCAGATGACAAGTGAGAAATTGGGTCACCTAATGGTAAGCTAGATTGTTCTAACCCATGATATAATAACAAAGTGAGTCAGAATCACTTGACAGTGATTAAACAGCTCCAATTTTAATATGTTCATAAAATATTTGAAAAATATATTTAGCTTTCGTTGTTTGTAAGTAGTAGAGTCACTCTGTAGACAAATATACCTACAGCATTAATATCACAATTGTAATGAAGTATGTATTATCGTTTATCGTTTCGTTTTGTACAGAGAGTGTGATACCTCAAGGCCCATATCCATCCCCTTTCCTATCCCATAATTATTATCCCTTCTCTTTAAGGTCAGCAAAACAGTCATGATGACATGATTAGCCACTTATGCTATAATAGGGCCTTGCATGTGGCATGATGAAAAAATACTACATTGTTAAATAAATTAATGCAGGTATGGTGACACATATGGCACATTAAATGATAATATCAAATGTTATACTACATACCTTCCTAGTAGTAAGTGCAGTTTGAACTCTGCTAGACACTGCATCCACTCTTGCAGACATTCGTAAGTAGTTTAACGCTTGATTCTTCTGTCGTATTGCATTTTCCGCATGTATCCTAGCACCCTCCATGTTACCCTTCTGTATTGCTTTCTTTGCCTTCTCTTTTTCTATTTTTTCTTCTTTTTCACATTTTTTCGAATTTCGTTCTAATTCTTTTACAGCAAATTTTAAATTAAATAGATGTTCTGTGAGTTTGAGTTAAGGAAGTTGGTACAAGAATGATATAGAACTTTACACTATATTGGTTAATAATTTTTTGTTCATATTACAATAAAAATAGTAATATTAATGTTGCAAAACTATGATTCAACCCTTAAAACCCCCAACTCTTCTTTAAACAGTAGGGTATTTGGCTATATCTAATTTTGAATATTATTTTATAGGTAACCGTTAATAAAGAATAATACAATAAAGATTTTTTTGTAAAATAAGTTAAATATAGCTAAAAAATGAGGCTGCAGTACATATTTTAAATATTGGTATTAGCGAAGGTGGCCATAGTGGGGATATCTCAATATCTCCTCACACATGTGCATGACCTATGTTGTGAATGTAACACAACATTTTGTGCACCTTTTTCCTGTCATTTAACAACTACCCCCTTTAGCAGATTTAAGTGGTTTCTAACGTGTTTGTTTTTGACTTAATTTTTACGATTCTTTCAATAATAGTTTTTGGGGAACATCATTTATTAACTGAAGTAATAAAGATAATCGAGTCAAATATCCTGTTCAAGAGATTTTCTGTAAACATAGCTGAGAACTATGAGGGAATGAAAAAGAGAGTGCAATTGTTCACTGGTCATGGTAGGCAATTAATGTAGTGCTTAATACAAGTGTACAAAAATAAAAGAAAATTACATACCAGAAATAATACCAACTAATGTAGGTATACATACATACATGGGCATCATCAATAATACACTGAAAAATTACACTAAATCAGCTTATTTTATTCATTTTACATTTTTTATGTAAGTAGCTAGTCCAATAAAGTAATACTTTTTATGGGGTGTTGTTATGGACCGGGGGCATCACCGAAACGTCATAAGCTACCACTAGATAACCTAGCTTAAGAAAACCCGACGAAAATTGCAGCTGAGATCCATCTTAATATATTCTAAACAAACAAAAATAACAACTTTCTAATTGGTTTAAAAATGCTTTGATCGTATGGCAGAATTTATTGTATAAAGTATATGTACCGGATGACGATATTCATTAAAGTAAAAGAAACGTGCAAGATTTTAAGGACAATAAATTGAAAGTTAGTGCATACTTTGAAGTTTTGAATACTCGTGTTCTAAAAATTCGCTCCATTCGGATAAATTGCTGGATTTACCCCGAAGCCTGTAGGTGGACAGTTTGATGTTCACGTATCTGAAAAACTAGCGAAAAACTTAAAATTACAAAGGATACTCTCCATTGCTGACGAAGACATTTCGTTCCCCAGTTTGACGGCTTATAAATAACTTTACACAAAAAACAAGGTGCTAACACCGCTTATATCTTTCTTAAGAGGAATAGGATTTATATTGTGAAACAAATCACTAAATATTCTTTATTAATCACGGGATGACTCACTGTTCAAAACAATTTAATTTTTATACAGATCTGTCAAACAAAAGTCAAAATCAGAAGACAATAGACTTGTGTCAGTTATGATTGATTAGATAAATTGATCCGGGTCTTGTTAAAGTATTGATGATTGTAATCATTCGTTTTGAATGAACTGGAACCCGAGGATTGGTTGTGTTGTATGGATCGCAAATTAATCATGGGCAATGGACAAAATGATATTAAATAATCTAACGAATTTTTGAAGCAGCTTTTTTATAAGAACGAACTAGCCTTTTCCATTTCATAAAAAACTGGATGAAAAGACTTGTTCCGTAGATTTCATACAAGTATTATTTCTGCTTGATATTAATTCAGATTTTAATGAGTACTGACAATCGACTGAGCCATAAAATACACATAAATTATCAATTAAATGATTTTTATTTGACCCTACGGGATAAACTACAAGGGCAACTGCTAATGGGATACTGGCGACCTTGGTAGTATCTCATCCCAGGGTCAAGGGTTGTGGGGAGGGGATTGGGAAGGAGGAGTGGTATAGAGAAGGAAAGGAAGGGAAGGGTAATTAAATGATTTTTTTGTTACGTGTGAGGCTCTATACCCAACTCTCGTTCCCCCTAATGTTTTAAAGATCAGGGATATTGGAATAAGAGTTTTCCTATGCTATCTTTATTTTGATTGCCCTGCTCTCCTATGCTCTATAATTAATGCTGAATAATTAAATGGTTTTTTTTGTTGGTTCCTGAGATGCACTACTAACCTAACGGAATACTGTGGACGTTTTCAAGGTCTTGTTAGAGTTTTGGTGTGAATTCCTTCCAGTACTTTATTCACTTGTTTTAATGTTTCCATTCACTGTTCATCACCATCAATGTTTATTGCACAAATTAACACCACTTTTATACAACAAACATAACTTTAAACTAGTTTTTGAAATAAATTAAAATAAGTGATGAACTGCACTGTCAAAATTTCCGCCAAAACTCCCGGATACATTTTATTCTGTTTTCAATACGTAAAGTGGTTGCTTGTCTTTGGTATTTATGTTCAGAATGTTGGTACACATGTATATAACAACAAAATGTCAAAATAAATTGAATGGAGTGAAAAGTGCTCGCTGCCGTATTTTATTTGGTAGTGAGAGAAGTGAAGAGCGTCTAATAATCTTTAGTAATTGTAAAAATCCTTTAGGAAAATATTTTAGAAATAATTGTATACAAATTGCAGTGTTACGTTCGTTTAAGTTATAGTAGTATTTTTGAGTTTTGATAGAATTGTTATAAAAGTAGAAATCCCAAACATCAAATAGGTAGAGGACGTTCGCTGGGCGTAATAAGAAAATGGCGTGTGCTACACTTAAAAGGAATTTGGATTGGGAGTCCATGGCACAAATGCCTGCTAAAAGACGAAGATGTTCTCCATTTGCTGCAAGTTCTAGCACTAGTCCTGGATTTAAAATGTCTGAAACTAAACCTTCCACATTCGGAGAGGCCGTTAGTGGACCTGTGAAAATGACCCCAGGTTTGTTTATTTTTTATTATGGCTCTACAATAGATACGGAGACTTTTGTAACTTGACTCGGGTGGTGTTTTTCGGGGATATAATTAAACTTTTTGTCATCAATCATCAGCTGTATGATCTAACGCCATTATTTTTGCGATATCACGAATATTTTTATCGTGTCGGAGCGAGACGGGTGATGCATAAAGAAGACCGTTGTGGATTTTATCGCGGTCCTTTTGTTTAGTTTGTTCTTTTGTACACTTTCAATATTGAACACGATCGAAGTTTTTTCTTTATGCCATGTTTGCTTTATTTCTCGAGAGTATGTAGTATCGTCGCTAAGTGCATACTTGGGAGAAAATAATAGCTTTGCTTGCAAAACTTGGAGGTCTCGCTAATTTGGTCATGGACATGGAGATAATTATGGCTGAAGATTGCTGAATCAGATGTTGCCGCTGGGTTTACGAATGCTAATTTTTTTATCTGCACTTTTTATTTTGCCCAGTATTGTGTTAGTTCGGTGTTAGGATTTTGTGGGCGTTTTTTACCTTACAAAGTTACAGTTACAATCGCTTTGGTCACTTGGATATGAATTTATTTACATACGATTATTTTCCCATGGTTCAATATAAAACAGCTGGTTGTATTTATTTTCTCACTATTATGTCAAGTTAATCCATGCATATCAATGGTGGGCCTTATATTTACGAAAGGCTTCAAATGATGTGAATATTACTATTCATATTTTTTTTACATTCAAAATACCATAAATTGAGAGGTAAGAAGACAGAAAACTGCCTGATTATTCATGTCATATTTTTATGTTAAGTGCATATCATCAAACTTTAATACAAATTAAAATTATTATTGGTTATTTTGAATTCACTGGTGAATGTTGTACTACCCATATTGCACTACAATTAAAAAGTGGTGTTTTTGAAAACCAT
The DNA here is from genome assembly GCA_949126905.1 of Amorpha juglandis. NCBI lineage: Eukaryota > Metazoa > Arthropoda > Insecta > Lepidoptera > Sphingidae > Amorpha > Amorpha juglandis. The sequence continues at coordinate 22,301,361 of OX421365.1, forward strand.
CATACCATCATAAAGTTGGCAAAGGTCCATAAAAAAATTAACACATGACAAAAGAAAAGATGTGTAGGTGAATGATATGGACAACCTTTTTTAACTTGCTTTGTTTAATCTTACCCATTGTCTCTAGATTAAAAGTATTTTAATAGTAATGATGTGTTTTTGTTATTATTTAAATTTTCCTGAAATATCTAGTTCAACTGAAGTTGTCATTGAGCTAAAATTATTTTATTTTATTTGGAAAACAAACAGTACTTACCATTTTATAAGTTTCCGCATGTTATGAAGGAAGTATATGCCATTTATGTTACATACGTATATCAAAATCTGAAAAGCCACATTGTTTGTAATTACCTGTTATATTTTTGTAAATTAAGTTTTCTCAATTTATTCACACTTCAATTTATTGAAATATTCAGTCTGTGAAATTATTTCAAAGCAGACTATTCTAGGTTGAAACTAAACTTATTTACAAGTTAATATAAGATAAAGGTATGGTCTTTGCATATCATTATAATAGAGGGAATTTTAAAAATTTTCATTTGTTATCTTAAATGCATGCATGCATTTGCCCTTTAAATGCATGTGCTTACAATTTCCTTTGACATTCACTTATCTTTCTTCATGAATAGTTATTAGTTATTGCATTACAACTGCATATACACACATGCTGACATTGCTGTCTCAAATACCCCTTCAATTAAATAAACCTGGTCATATTTAGGACTATTGTAACAGCTATTTTCTATAGTTTAAGATTTAAAAGTTATTTTGGATGGGCTAAAGTTCACCCACTCACAGAAACTTGTGACTAATTTCATGCCAGCTAAGTTATTTTGCCATTTTGTGTAACCCTATTATTTTGTATTGTTTGATTATTAGATTTTTTTGACTCCTGTTGCAAATATGTATTAACTGTTAATACTGTTTTAAATAAGTGTTCTCTCTACCAAAGTAAATATTTCTTAATAATTTAGAAATATTTACTTTTTGCTGTTAAATAAAGACCCAAGTTAGGAATATGACTGCTTGGAATAATACAAGATGGATGAATAAAATGTAACTTTAAAATTGTCCTTTTAGTTGAGTTTTAATGCTCAGAAAAAATAAGAATATAAAGCAGCTCAAATTATTGAGATTTTGTTGCTCAAAAAACATTATCACCCTGTGTTTATAGTTTGTAACCCAGTCCAATAACGACAACATGTATTTGTGATGTTTGTAGAGCGCATGGCACAGGAGATATGTGACGAGATCAAGCGGCTGCAGAGACGCCGACAGCTGCGACTGGCCGGCAACTCTGCCGCTTCGTGCTCCTCGTCCAGTGGCAGCGAGGGAGACTGCTCGCCGCCGCACCGCTCCTCGCACACTTCCAACAAGATGCACAACCGTGCGCTCTTCACTTTCAAACAGGTAATAAACACAACCTTCACACACACTATGTGTGTGTCTTGACATCACATAGGCACAAGTCTAAGCTGAGGTCTGCAGCCATGATGAATTAACAGACCCACACCCAGGCAAAACAAATATTTGATGTGGTGTGATGATTGAATTTAGCATTACTTTGAAAATAAAGATGCATAAATTTGAGACAAAGCATGTTGTAATTGAGGTTTCACTACATGTTTATCTTTATGAATATTAAAGCTGTTATCTAAGATAAACATTCTCATATAATTTCAACATAATAATAATATATACAAAATTGTGCAGAAAACAAAACTAAATTAAGACAAATATAGTAACTTGAACCAAAAGTATATTCAGCAACAGTCCACAAAGTATAGAATCGCAAATAATACCATAAATCAGCTGCTGCAGACTACCTGCTACATGGGGTCTGTCCATGGTAAAGGGAACACACAAAAAAATACAATAGCCACGAAATGTACCCAAAATGAAAGTCACAGATGTGACTTACAGCTACATTTATTTATATTTCTAATACTGTCTCAATATGTTTGAATTTGTTTGTGCTCCTCAACACATTAGTGAGTTATTACATAAGCATGTTGAAGTGTATCTAGCAATAAAAATAAGTATCAAAGAATGTATGAAGATGAATATACAAAAGTGATTGATGCAGAACATTGTTTATTCATTGATTGTTTGATTTTTTTAATAGTAGACAATGACATTTTGGAATAAGTGTTAATTGGATGCAAATACGCATCTTTACCATTTCAACCCACATCTTTAAAATTAAGATAGTTTTATTTTGCAAAATTCAGAGTTACATTCTGTAATTTTTTTGAAAAATGATGAATGAAAGAAATATTCCCCATGTATGATTATGCAAAATAAAACTTTTAATTATAATATATTTAATGACTTTAGCAAATCAAAAACTATGATCTCAATTTCTGTTTGTTGTGGGTTGGAATGTTATTTATTGCATATTTGCATCCATTTATGGGTGTTGAGTACCCAAAACAAATATCAGGCTTATGATACAAGGATGCCTATTACGTGCAATAAAGTTTTTTTTACATGCAAACATATATGTAAGGTGTACCAGTGTATTTTGTGGCACCTATTCATCACTATGTTAATGGATTAGGCCATGAAACATTGATGATATCTCGACTTTGTGTGTTTAATCCATGCTGCCATTAAGCTTTCTATTAAGTGTAATTCACACTTTAAAAACATGCAATATGATGACCTTATCAATGCCAATAGTAAAAAAATCACTGCCTTGTATACATTAAGGTAGATCTCATACAATAATTATAATTATGTCTTATATCATTAATTTTAATTGATATTTAATAGTAATTAATAGGATTTTAAAATAAAGACTGTACTGTACATAAATAATAAATACATCCAACAGTCACACACATAGTCCTCACAGTAAGATATGAGTCTTGTGTCATGGGTATCTACTACGAGAGAACTACATAGCCACTTAGCCACTTTCGGTCTCATAACACCCAGATAACGAAACAAATATTTGTGGATCACACAAATGTTTTATTATCGGTGGTTCAGGTCTAATTTTTTTGCCCAATATTTACGCCCTATTTAGAGGAAGTCTTACATATATTCACAAACATTACTATTTTATCGCGGTTTTTTATTAATTTTGATCCCGACGTATTTGGACAGTCCACCCCGTGACCACGAAGGCTGAAAAACTTTCGAAACATCCGCAATAAAATCGCTTAAATTAGTTTTATTTTAATGTGTAATATTCGCGTAAACATAAGAAATATTACATACATATTAGGTCTCATAATGTCCACAAAAGCATAGTGGCGGTTTCTGTACACGTGATTTGTCCATTTTTACGTTAAATACAAACGGATTCATCATGTATAGAGAAATCGACACTTGGCAAAGAGTAGAATGTTCTTTGTGTATACGGGTGTTACTGTGTTTGACTGTAGTATAAAAGAATGCAATGTGTTACTTGTGCAGGTGCGTATGATCTGCGAGCGAATGCTGCGCGAACAAGAAGTGGCGCTGCGTGCCGAGTACGAGTCTGCGCTTAGCACAAAGCTCGCCGAACAGTACGAGGCCTTCGTGCGATTCAATCTTGATCAGGTAAGGAAGACGAAATAAAGACAATTTATAAGTCACAGGTCACAATTCATTTTATAGTAAAAACTATGATGGTTCTGGCATTTGCGCTTCGCGACTGTGTGAGGTTACCACTTAGTGTATTGCTGTGCTGTGGTGCGTACCACAACACAGTGGTGATTTTAGTGGTCACCTGAAAATCAGCCCCATGTTTTATTGCATTTCTTTGCCACTCATGTTTTGTGAAACAATATGTACTGTATCCTGAATCCCTAGTATAACTTTTCCATAAAATTACTTACGCCGCTTGTAACTAATTGAAGGCTGGCCATGTTTATTTTTGGTATTTGAATTTTACAATAAAATATAATTCTAAGTTTGTAAAGTGCCCAACCGTAATGGAATTCTAATATATGGTTGAGCTAAGTTGGCAAATCTGAAGTCTCACTTTATCTTAAATCGGCAACATGACAACAGTACACCTGATGATAAGTGCACTACAATCGAAGAGTGTTGACGAACAATAAACGATTAGTATCCATCACTACACTGTGTCTTGTTACCATTTAATCTCTTACAATGATTTCTGCAACGCTGCTCGTTGTGATTTATAAAAGCGCCGATTTAGAATGTCTGTATTATACAAAGCTCTTTTGCGACGTGTTTCGAAAGCGAAACAATATAAACAAAAAAAATGGCCGAAACCCCGATGTACGGCTACCTGAAGCCATCTGGTGTAACAAAAAACGTCGGCGGCAATGTTTCGTGTAGCGTGAAGTGTGTCAGTGTGTGTCGTGTTACAGGTCCAACGCCGACCTCCGCCCAGCACCTGCATGCCCCTCGGCATGGACGCCGAGCATCACATGCATCAGGACCTCGTGCCTAGCTGTAAGTCTCGAAATTAAATAAAACTAACCATTTTAAACCCCCAACAATAATAAAAAAACACATTGTAATGAATAATATGAATGATCTCAATTAAATCAACTTGAAAAACGCATTGATATCTGTCCAATATTTTAGGAGCTATAATGGCACATGTGCGCAACTACAGACAGAAAGGGTTCCAATGTATGTCTCAGGTCCCACTATTTGGTGGGGGTTAAAAACATGCTTCATTTTTATATAAATAATGTATGTAGTACATGCCACAGCTGGTTTTCATAGTCACATCAATGGGTATAAATATTTACCTATTGTTCATATTATGGAATCATTAAAAAACATCTTTATGTTGGCTGTGTTAATATTATATCAGACTTGTCATTGTGACTATTGTGTTAATGCTGTCATTAACACAATGGTCTAAAATGTAATACAGTTTCTTTGGGCCAAAAAGTTGCCACAGGGGAAGTCATGTGTCTAAATTACTTGTGTAAATATAGCAATTTGACCTTTATAATAATTTAAGTATTAATTATAATGAAATCAATGATATTGCTATAACAATTGTATAAAATAAATTGCTAGTTATTGGGGATTTTATACTGCCAAAAAACTTAAATTTCTTTATATATAATTATACACACACATCTGTAATTGATATTTCGATTGGGTTTGCTAATAATATATCATAAATTACATTTCAGATCTGTCCTAATAACAATGGAACGTGCCCGCGGAATGCCGCCGCTAATATATCAAGAAAAACATATTTTGGTATATGTGATGCTACATGCGGGAATATAGAATATCCTAACGAATCAAGACATTGTGATCGCTCGTGGAATCTGCCCTGGACTCGCATTGTGCCATGCAATAATGCAGACAATAGTTTAATTAGAATTGAAGATATTTTGAAATGTTTACGATGTTATGTTTGCCCACCTGTCGACCCCCACAGATGATACGAACGATGGTGTCCAGGACAAATTCCACGGCACATTCATGCCACATAAAAATAAATTAGCTTGTAATGCTTTAGATAAGGTTCGCTGGATAATAATTGTGTTCATAGACTGAGGAACGACAGAGCCGTTGCTTCCGGCGCATAAAGCCGCCGCGCCGCTCGATATCTCGCCGTTTGATTTTGGCTATGTTTCAACAAAAACGGGTTCGAATTTAGGAAATGATGCAGAGCCAAGTGTCTACTCGTATTTTGTATATTTTCTAAAATGTTATTATTGTGAACGAACCTGTAGCGACACTAGTATTTAACACAATCAATATAAATTCACGCAGAGTGCCTCTTTAAATCATTGTCCTCGATAGTTTGTGAATTAATTAGCCGTAATTGATTTATTATTACGTTCGGTATCATTTATTTTTATTGTACTTTTCTTTATATAGCGTTATCGAATTATAGTTGTAGTTTGTAACGTTTGTTTTTCCCTTTGTTTGTGACGCGTCGTACGGTACTCGAGCATGCCTCAGTGGTCGCGTCGCAGTGACTAGTGATGAAGTGCTTGGTACCGACGAGGCGTCTGTTTATGACGAGCCTCTTGTATCAGACGTTTAATAACTTTGCTAATGTACTAGTATTTATAGAGATCACTACTCGATTTGTCACTCGGAAATTAACCCGATCACTGATACATGGCTTATTAGAGAATGGATAAATTAGCTTTATTTAAATTTTTAAGTTATTTTTCTCAATAATGGGGGTGTGACAACGCGCCGGTGCGTCCGCAGACCGCATCGCGTGTGACGTAGGTATTGACGAACATTATTGAGACTTGTTTTATATTATTGTTTGGTTAGTAACCCCCTTTTTATTGAATACAAAAACGATATAATTGTTACCAAGCATTATTCAATAAAAAAAAATAGGCTAGAACTTTTTTTAAATTGTATTATCAGCTCATTATTAGTAGGTTATTGGCGTTTAAGAACTGAAAATAAACTAGCTAAACATATACAACGCTTTTCAATGCATTTTTGTGGACCTCCCCATGTTTAAATGGTTTCTTTTTGTTGACAACGCCATTATTAATAATGGCGAATTGTCAACAGCAACGACCCAACATTAAGGAACCTGGGAAAGATGGAAGCCATCCTGGCTACCACTGAGTGTAGTCCCAATCATTATTCAAAAAATCAACATCAAATATTTATTGAGTCTTTAAAATGTAAAACATCATTTAGATTCAGTCAAGTTTATCTCTACCGCCAGTTCGACAGGCAAGAAATATTAACGTTGCTCTTTTTTGATTTACAATATTTGCACAACAAGAAATATTTGAATTGGAGCAGCTCAATTTGTTCAATGAGAAACGTTATAAAATAAAATAATGAAATTAAATAATTCTTGTGCATGATCCTCAGTACTATGAATAAGAACTAAAACAAGAAGTAACGGTGAGTAGACCAGTCCACATAAGCAGCGGACACGAGCATGACGCATGTGCCAGCCCTGTGCCTCCTCAACCATATTACAGAAAAGTAACCGATCCAGCACACGTCGCCGCCGCAAGCACAGACATTTTATCGAGCATGAGATAGCCGCACAAGGTGGTAGGTCCCTCATATGCGAGAGGCCGCCTGGGTTGGTACCACCGCTTTGTCTATTTCTGCCGCCAAGCATCAGTGTGTAAGCACTGTTGTGTTTCGGTTTGAAGGACATTGAAGCCAGTAAAAATACTGGGCATTGTGAGACTTAACATCTTATGTTTTATGGTGACGAGCGCAGTTCAATAACTCAAAGTTCTGTGTGGTGTTGCTTCTGTTTATGGGCAGGCGTGGCCCTTACCATCAGGCGAGTGACTTGCTCATCTCGTCATTCGATTAAATAAAAAAATAGCCATGTACATCCTACACCGGTAAGTAATTATGCTGAGCTATCGATATCTTTCCTGGAAAAAATTTGGATATCGATTGTACCGATACTTTAAAATATTGTAATCTATTAACGGTTTGCAATACGGTTTGCAATAATTATAGTATCATTTATATATAGATATACCATCATCTATACTTATAAAATAACATGTCCTGACTGACTGACTGATTCATCATCGCCGAGCGCAAACTATCAAGGCTACAAGCATGAAATTCGGACTGTATATTCATTTTGTTATATAGGTACCCACTAAGAAAGGATTTTAGAAAATACCACCCCAAAGGGGTCAAAATAGGAAATTTTAGTTAATAAGAGATGAAAATGGGGGTGAAAGTTAGTGCGAATGTGAGTTTGTTTGTTACGCTTTCACGCCTAAATCACAGAACCGATTTTGATGAATTTATCTACAGGGATAGATGGGACCCTGGAGACGGTTACTATTCACGCGGGCGGAGCAGCGAGCAAAAGCTAGTCATTTATAACGCACTGACCAAAATCGGGATAAAAGGTATTTTTATTTCTATTTTGTGTTACATAATCTGTGGAAGATGTGGAGAGTCTATACAATTACTTCACTCTAGCCTCTAATATCATCTACAATTCATCAATGAATTCATTCATATCCGCTCGGTCCCTTGACCCATCCGATGTCACTTGTCATTGTCATCGAAATAAAATATTTTTTATTTATCATCACTCTAATAAAACGTGATTAAACTAAGAAAATGAGTTTCGAAACGGCAAGCAACGGTAACGAGAAGGAGGAAAGAAAATACCACGACCGAAATAAAACAGACGATTTGCAATTATCACGAACAGACATGAATATGTTGATAATGAATTACTTGGTCACAGGTAACACAGGTGTACAGTCCAATCAAATCTAAAATACACATAAATATTTAGTTTCTTCGTTAGTGATATATTCATGAATTCGTACAGACGTGGTAATAAATCTTTTATGTTGATGTATATACATTACATATTCATTGATTGATTTTTTGTATTCAGGCAAAATACTTCCAAAAAGTGTATCCTTTATAGCTTAGTAATTTTATGGTTTTTATTTCAATACATTTAATTCATTTAACTGTCATGACAGACACCATTGTTAAAATACATCATTGCAAGAACATCAAAATATAATAAATGTATGGTATCTTTAAACAAAGCATTATTGCTTGTTAAACCATATAATGCTATACTCCTTAAAGAGTAGATAAAGTAAGCATTTCGGTCCACAATTTAATTTAGCTTAATTTATAAAACACAGTTTTTATTTAGCTTAATTGAATACAGGAAGTATTTTGATTTAGAGTGATCTATAGTACAGGTTTTTTTATCATATTCTATTACCCATTTCATGTCAATATTTTTTTATACTATTTTTATAATATCTGTAATATTTAAAAAAAAACTATTTGTCGAAGCCTTGATGAACTTCAGTATTAAGTACACTGGCAGAAACCTGTATACAGGAAGGCTTTGTTATACCTTGTGGCTATAACTTATCCACTGATGGTAAAGTTTTTTCTTTTTCTTGCATTGAAGATAATTCTGATCATGTTTGATTTTTAATCACCAAAAACCAGGGGATTGAAGTTATAGACAAAAAGCAACACAGGAAGACAAAACCTAGCTGTAAGCCTCGATACAATACTTAGATTATTAAACTACTTTGTTTTACAATGTGCGGTCTTATTGTTAAAAAGGGATCTCTGCCAGACAACCAGGATAATGCCAGGCAAAAAGAAAGTGACAACGACAACAAAAGTGGTATTTAGTTGCTGAAATGTTGACTTGTTACTTACAGAAGGATTTAAGGAGGCAGCGTTAAAGTTTCAACAAGAGGCAGGTCTACAAGAGCCCACACTGTGCAGTTCACTTGATGAGAGAATCATGATCCGTGAAGCGGTACAAACTGGACGCATCCCAGATGCAATTGCCATGGTGAATGCACTTCACCCAGAGCTCTTAGACAATGATAGATACCTTTACTTTCATCTTCAGGTAATTATTATAGACAATTTCAATAAATAATCATTGTTTCGAAATCGAAATATATCGAAATCCGAATAAGTCGCACAAATTAGCCAATCGGAATACAGTTTTGAAGTAAATTTAATTGGTTGAATTTCGCAAACTATCCAGATAATCAAACTGACATTGTATATTTAAAAATTGGCATTAGAAATGTTCTAAGCTAAACTAATTGCTTCTCACACTCAGTTTAAAGGACTCCATATTATAAGAAGGAGGGAACATGTGTGCTGCAATCTATTCCACAGTTTAATGGTCTGGCAGATGTAAGATTTTGCGAACTTTATACTTGGAGCCGAGATGGAGGAGACCACGAAGCTGTGTCTTCGCAAGCCAGCATGCGTGGTTCTAGCATAACAGCACTCAGTTCCAAACCTTAATGCACATTTAATTAAATAAGATGCATTTGTCCAAGCAACTCCAACTGCTAGAGCTGATCCGCGGCGGTCGAGCGGAGGAGGCGCTGGCGTTCGCGAGCGCGACGCTGGCGGAGGCAGGCGCGACAGACTCCAACGCTCTCACTGAGCTCGAGCGATCATTGGCGCTGCTCGCCTTCCCCGACCCGCACGCGTCGCCCTTCGCCGATCTGTTGCTGCCTTCGCATAGCCAGAAGGTATCGAAACAAACATTTGATTTAATACAAACCCCCACTATGATTCTACTTCAGTTTCTTAGACAGAGTTTGAAAGACAGATTTTTTTCTATATCTAGTCTAATTTTAGATTATTGCTCATCGATTTTCAATGATTTCGCCGATGTCGAGTAACTAAAAATAAATATCAACAGATTATAAAGATAAACAAATCAATGTATCGTAATCATGTCTAAAATGCACATTAAACAAGATAATTGTACACAAACTTGCTCATTTCAGCTTAAAATTAGCTCGCGTTAGAAATAAAAAGTTATTTAATTATAGCTCGCCACATCGATTAGAAACATGGCTAGAGTAACTAACAACAATTATTTCAGTAGCAGTATAATCTCAACGCAAAAAATACTGGCTTTACGGGAAGCACTTCCCAAAACTTAACTGGTGGTAGTGCTAGTGATTGTGGACATGGTACCACTAAAAAAAGTCTTGCTTACACGCTAAACAGTATTTTATAAATAAAATTAAAATATATTTCATAATTATTCTGATAGTATATTGATATCGAGATATTATCTACAACGTGTTATAGAAGTGGTCATATTTAAGCCCCGTATAGTGTACGATATAAGTATTTAACGAGATGCTCGTTGGCTGTAAACCAAGTTCATAAATGGGATACCCCAACAGTGAAGTCTTTAAGAGTGTGTCTGGAAAATGGTATATCGTTTCCAGCACACAGACTCTTTCCGTGTTAATTCGTAACATTAATATGCGTTTAATATAGAAGTTACTAAATTAAACGCATAGACTAGTTCGTGACCGTAGAATTACATAATTCACATTTATTAAAAAGTAATTGTTATTCATAAATTAATAGTGATGTGATTGATCGTTTCGATCATAATAAACGAATGATTATAATTAACGTGATGTTTAGGATGACTCGATTATAAAAAGATCCGGTAGGCGGTACATTACAATCACTGTAGCGTGTAACCTTCAAAACCCTTTAAACATATTCACTGAGAGAATCAATTCCGCATCATAGGTTAAAATGTAAAGGAAGATACTTGTTACTGTTTATGAATGAAGAGAAAAAAGTTGAATAAAGAGTGTCTTTATCTTTATTTTTGGAACTTAGGAAGTATAAATAACATGATGCAATTTCATCACGTTATTTGTCATATTACGAAACTGTAAAGTTTCACTACCTAACAATAACAATATTTAACTGATGTCAGATGTGCTTGATAAATAAGTTGTTTTTAAATACATTGTAAATATTTTAAACAACACTACAGACGTAACTAACATACGCAGTTGGCGGCAACTGGTGCAATTTATATTATCGTTTTGTTGTATTAATATAATAAAGCATATATCAACTTTTTCATGTACATATCCATGGTTAACAGATAATAGTCTATTTTCTTACTACATGTTAATAAATAATTAATTAATTTTATTATCTTGAATACAACATTTGGCCTTGGGCTTACTTATAAACTTTCGTATGTAATGTTTATAAGTAAGACAAGTCTCTAGAACCGACCACCTATCTCATAGACCACATTTCTGTACATTGCGTTATATCTGGATGGTCCTGGTCACGGTGCACGCGTGGGAGGGAGATAGCGAGATTTTCCCACTACGCGCCCACCTTTACTTATTTTTACCTTTACCTTTTCTTATTTTTATTAAAACATGAACTGTAGCCTAATTTTTTTACCTAATTCTTACTTAGTTTTCATAAAATAGTTTCTTTTTCGTATTATGTCGTCGGGTGCATATAAAATAATATAGAAGGTTAGACATAGTCAAATACCCTATATATCGTGGCGTGACTAGACTGATAGTCATGACTCAATATTTTTTAAACGCAAACTTTAAAGCAAACAAGCATGCTTAATAATTAACAAGTTGATTCCAGCCTTATATTGTAATTCCGTTTAATTTGATGTAGATTGCGAGCGAACTTAACGCAGCGATATTGAAGATGGAAAATCAGGAATACACGAATCCAAAGCTTTGCAGTCTTCTGCGCATGATCCTGTGGTCCCAGAGTGAGTTGGACAAGCACAACGTGAAGTACCCCAAAATGACTGACCTCGCCAACGCGACTATAGAACAGCCGAAATAATAGATAGCGCCATTTAAATGGTTTTATATCCCGCGGGAGTTTGTGGTGTCCGAATATAATATAGTGTCTTTTACAAGCTTCGACTTCATACAACTTTCCGAGTTTTAGATATATGGCATGAATGTAGCTCGTCAATTAAATTGTAACGTATTACATAAAATATAGGTATCTAATATTTATTCTTGTGGACTTTGAATTGATTTACAGTTTAACGTTCTATAAAAATTTCACTCTTATTCTTAATAGCATTTCTATTTTAATATAGTTTAAAATAACGGAATGTAAACAACAATAAATGAACTATGGTCTCAAACTATGTGAGGTCAGGGTTGCCAGGCGTCAAACTGTGTCTGCATTTATCCAGATAAAGCCAGATACGTATGGCTTTTTGGTAATTTGTATGGCTAAATAGATGTTGGGTCTTTGTACCTCCTTAATTCTGTTGTGTTTATATTGCATCATATTTGAATATTTAAGTCTTTATTTTATTAATTTACTTCTTTGTCACCATATTGCCAGGTTAAACTGGCTGGGAATCAAATGAAGGTATTTTAAAACCTGATTTTGCTATTTACTTTCTTGTAATAATTTTGATATTTAGTGGAAAGCAAGTTCTGAGGCGAATTCATTGTAATGAAATAAAAACACTTTATATTAAAATGATTTTAAACATAAAGTAAGTTTTGAGGAGATTTAACTTTAGTACAGTAAATAAATAAGGACTTAAAATATAAACTAATTGGTGTCATTAATATTAGGAGCCATCAAACCAAATCCAACTATGTATGTTATTATAAAAATAATATTTGTTTTGATGTCTTTGTTGACACTATACACAGTTCACCGATTTGCATTATGCTCATTTTACTAAATTGACTTGTTTGTGTAAAAATATATCAAATATGGTAAGTTTCAGGTCCTAGTTTAACTCTATTGAAATGTATTTAGCATCAAGTCGCATACATTGTCATAAAATAAACATATTCAATTATAGACATCACAATCATCCCTACTTTCATAGAAATAATCTAAATTAATAGTTCAATCCTAGCATTATATTTGGTTTAGTTCGCGGACGCGGAATACAAACTTCACGACTGATCGAATGTCGATGTGTTTAGTATGAGAGGCTTACGGGTGATGTCGTTCCCTGTGCAGTAGAGGGAATGTTAAAAAAAATAGATTATAAGGAACTAAAGTGTTTATTAAGCTGTAATTATGTTGGTGAGATACAAATTTGTAGTGTCGACATTATCGAATATTTATCGATATTTATACTCCAATGTCATCGTATATCGACATTGCTAACGATAACATACAATTGATACACTACTGCTTTTAAAATTTTGGTTTGTTTATAGATTATATTTTACAGCTTTGTGTTAAAATATCTAGAAGATAAAATTTTAAATTTCGACAAATGTAAAAAAATCTCTTTAATGTTAACGGTTTTTTATGTAACATTTAGAAATAAAAACATTAATTATATATGCAAATATGTTTAATTTACTCTTTTCGATACAAAGAAATTCCCGTTTTATTTTGTCTTTGCAACAAAAAAATATTTAAGGAAAAATTAAATCAAAAATAAAGATTGATCTAGTCACCACTTTGTCACTGGATTGTAGCAAGTTCGTTAATTTTAAATATATTTTCATATATCACAATATCTTGTAATCTTTACAAATATCAGTTGCAGCGTTGCATAAAGTTTATATCACAATTATTCTGCTTGTCAAAATTTATGGCAACACTAAGCCTTGTCAAAAATATATTACAAAGGTCAAAGTTGGAAAAATATTTTACAAATGATCTCAAAAGAGCAAAGAACAATCAGTCTATAATGTTTAGGTAATTTTATTGAACTTAATATGTATGTGAACTAATTTACAATGAATAATAAAACTATTCAAAATTAACAATGATTAGTATTTCGAATACATATTTTATCTTGGGTTTAGATTTTTACAATATTTCAACTGCTTTATGTAGTAATTATAATTTTATTACATTCATATCTAGCCAACTATCAGTAACATTTTAAAACCTTATTTTGTAAAGAGAAAAAATATTTTTAGTTATACATGCAATTTAAAATTATCGATTTAAGTAAATCAGTATTTATCTCTAGTTCAACTAATTTAAATAATATAAGTTCCTGCTCATAATTTTATCTACAAATTAAAGCTTTGTACATAATAAAAAGAAACTGGATGTGAATGTTAAACCTGTATCTAAAACAATACAGCAAGAACGAGTTATCATTCAGACAAACGCCATTCTTTATAGTATAAAAGGCAATAATCATCATAAAATGATAGGATAAACTGTCACCATCCTAAAACATAATCTAATGCTTTGGAGATCAGCCCGCTGGATCTCTGAGGAACTGGTGCTGACGCCATTGGTGTAGGACATAGAGACCGCGCTGATGTTGCATGTCTGGAACAAAACGTAAACTTACATTAAAAATAATTTTAGTACAAGTATTGGCACAAGACATAAGCACATATTGACTATAGTGGGAGCTGTTTAGAATACAATAAACGACGAGAATTGTATGATGAATCGCGTAAAGTGATTTATTGCAACACACTCTTTTCTTCTGCCAATCGTCAAGCTAGCAATAAAGGTGCATAATCCATTACAGTACTATAATGTGTTAAATAATACCTTTCTGGAGATGTGATTGCTGAGTTGTTGACAGATAACTTCGGTGGTTCCTTACACTCAACCACTCCCACCATGATTCCAGGCAATACTAGTCTCCCACTCAGAGCCATTGCTCTCTCCTTTTCAGCTCTTGTTGCATATCTTATGTGCGCCCAGTTGCCTTGTGTTGGGTATTGCTTATCTACAAATTGTATAAAAAATGTCTTAATTTTGTTTTATTAATATGGTAGGTTTTTTTCTGAGCATGGCAAAGTGACTGCACTTAACCAGATGGTAAGCATATTGCAGTCCAAAAAGTTTGCCACCAACAAACAATGAGTTTATCGGTGGTCACCAGAGTCATGCAGGTCTGTATAACTGATGCAGGCACAGTACTACAAGTATGTACCTCTCTACCCATACCAACAAACCATCCATCAAGTCATGTCCCAAGCCCCACAGGAGAACCAGATTTACACTGGCTGATCCTAATAATCCACTTAGGGTGAATTTCTCAATCTCCAAATAAACAGTTTTTAGTTTTATCTAGCAGATAAAATTTATGTAGGCAGAGAAAAAAAGTGTCCTTAATTTATTCAGATGTGAATATATTGAAATAAAACTAATTTAAACGGATTATCCGTTTAAATTAGTTTTATTTCAATGAGTAACATTCGCGTAAACGTAAGAAATCATTATGTGAATATATTATTTATACATACCTAATATGGCACCGCAGTTACTAAACCTTGCCAAAACCGTATTGGCTGCATTAGGAGGGAACCCAAAAACAGTCACCCAGTACTCATCCTGCTCCTGACACATATCCTGCCATTGTGGAACTCCATATGAGTTTTGCAGCATAGAGTTATTTCCGTACCCCACAAAACTGTTGTCGTTAAACAGTGATTTGTTTACAGACGGTTCATTACTCTTTATAGTGTCAAAGAGGTCTTCAATAGGTGGACCGTTGGGTTTACTGGAATATGAAATATTTGGGGAAGTGGACATGTTTGAATACATGTTCTGTTGGTTGTAAAGGGCTTGCTGGTGCATCGAAACATTCTGACGGTATACTTTTTGGTCAGGTGTCGATGTTTTTGTAGGACTTGTTGGTGAACCTGGAAAATAATGTTTGAAATTTAGCTAAATTAGATATCAATCATATGTAGGATACTACATACGTGATATTATAAAAAAATACACCCAATAGCCACAAAGTCCTGATTGTACACTAGGATAACTTGTATAGTGGGTAAGGCCGGCTGCACATGCAGTTTCCTAGTTCCATTTTCGAATTTGTTTGCCTTATTCAGGCACTCAAATGCATCGATTTCATAAAAAAAAATCTACATGGTGCATACATTCGCATAGTTTCCATTAGAAAACAATTCTTCATATTTGTTTCTAGGGTCCAATATTTTTTTATATGATGAGGTATTACTGTTTGATGTACTATGTAAAGAGAGAAACAAAAAAGAAGCAGGGGAATGGAATTGTAAATGTGTGTTGTACCAATAAGTCATAATGAAAAAAAAAGGACATACCAAACGCAAGACTGCGACCTTTTGTAGGAGACAAGCTGTTGGTTCTCGGAGTAGTCGGAGGATTAATTTCACCCAAGAGAAAAGGCGGTAAATAACCTACATTTGGACTTCCCGATGGTGAATGTGTTGGACTGCCTAATGTCATTGGCTCCATGGTTTCTATATTTACGAACTGTTACAGAAAACTGTTTTTCGACCGCTAACTTCTAAGATACCTATTAGTTGTTTTTTGTTTAGAGCTCGTCAGAGTAATAATATACTGTGCCTTCGAGCGCCTTTGGTTAAAATTACCGTTGACATGAAATTAAAAGATGGATGATAGGGATGGTGATGTTGATGAAGTAGGGATGTAGAAAAAAAAGCGATATATCGATACAGCAATTTTCGCAATAATACATGGTTAATTTTCGGCTATTATTTATTAATTAGATAATAAATAAATAAAGATACTCAAGTCACAGATACCAGGTTAACCTGCTTAATTACCCACAAAGAAAGAAACTACTAGCAACTTGCGGTCCCTCAACACCCAGACTCAAAACAAAATATATTTGTCTCAATGCGAGCATCGAACTCATGCCCTGTTTTCCAATTACAGCACTAGAGCGCATTATGCGGCATAATGCTCAACGTTGAATGTTTCAACTACAGCAACGCTACGCACAATCAAGCACTCTCAAAAGTACTGCTTTCGGGTGATACATGCAATCGATACCAACTCAGTAACAGAAAATTAACAAGTGTTTTTTCTTTAAGTTGGCATTGATCGAAATTTTATTTATATTATCGTTAGTAATTAATATTGTTTATTGTTGAGAATTTTTTTTAAGCTTTCGTCTTATCGTAGTGTTTTCGAAATATTCAAAAGTTAATTCAGACCCTGTTATAAAGTAAATGTAAGGGTGGATGAAGGTATAAACATTGACTATTTATATTTTTATTCTCAACACTGAACTTAGCGCACTCTGCTGGTGCACTAGAAAACTAATTCACGTTCCAATTAGCAATTAGCACGCTTTGGCATTGTGCGCCAGTGAGTCGCATTATGCTCTGTAATTGGAAAACAGGGCATGTCTCTAACTTTCTAGCCGACTATTCGCCCTTCTCTATCTACGATTCGCCCGCTGCCCTACAGCTAGGCTGTCAAATAATAGATTTATTGATATTTTTTATCAAGTATCGAAATTATATCTTAGTCGCTATTTTTAAAATGGATGTTATGAAAATAGACAAATAAAATTGTACCTCCAAATATAAAGCCGTGTTTGAGATCGTCAGGGACAAGTGCCCCGAGACCTTCCTAATATGTAATGGTTCCTTTATCTAAGGAAGTAAGTGAAGTGTTATAAGTGTATAATCTATGATTATGGCTATCTGTGGTTGTTGGCATTGATATTGGTAAGCTGTCAAATGTAAATCATTCGTTCAATCAGTCAAACAAATGAACATGGATTCTTTGGGTGTAAAACCCAAAAATTTCAATTCTTTTAATGAAAATGAACGCGAAAAAGCGAACTGTAATACTCTCACGTACACCTCAGCAAACAGTAGTAATATAGTTCATAAATTATTTAATAGGGAGGTGAGTTATAACATGTTCTTTAAATGAAAAGTTGTAAGCTTCGTCCTGAGCTTGGAATGTATTTTTTTATAAACTAGTTTCAATTTTTATTTCACTTACTTTCAATGCAAATGGCATTCGCATGCCGCTGTATTCTCGTGGAGTGGCTAAAATTGGTAGTTACAAATTATGAAATGACATCTAGAGAAATATCTCTAGAAGCAATAATTAAAATATGAATCTTGCTAATTTTATGCTCATCTGAAGCTTTTATTTAACGAATCGATGTCGTTTTCATTATCAATACAATTTTTCTACTTTGATCCTAGTTTATTACTCTAAAAAGATTTACTGTTATTTTCACCTGCATATGAAAAGATTGAGATACAGTAGGAATAAATATTAGGGATTATTAAAATAGGTTTCATAACAACTGTCAATCAAACTGGATAATAGTGCAGCTGCCCATTGAAAGTTCTGCTATGCTGATCCTTGCAAGTACACTGTGTCAGGATCATCAAATCAAATCAAAATATTTTTATTTTGTAGGCCCAGAAAGGGACTTAAAATCGTCAAATCAATGATGATAAACTATGCTACGTCAATCATAATAGACTATGCTTAGCCTGTATGTGAAATGTACCTACTGCCTGCCAAAGTCTGCATACTCTCCCATCCCCCAAAACCAATCCCTAGTTAGAATACAGGATAACTACCTTTACCTTAGGTGTTCATCCAGAAGCACTGGTTTTACTGATGCTCCTGAAGTAAGCCCCTTGTAAAAATGGTTAGCTTACTTACATATTAATATTGTCACTGGAAAGACAAAATACTAATGTGCCAATATATTTGTAGTAGAGCATTTTAAAGTTCTTTTTTTTTTACCGTAAAATATATACAGATAATAATTTTCAGTAAAACTTATATTTAATTGAATGATATTTTATTCCAAATATAATTATTGCGAATTACTACTGTAAAAAAACACTTTTAAATGCTCTGCCATAAAGTTCATATATTAGCACTTTAGTATTTTTGCATCTCTAGTCATGATATGAATATGCAAGCAAAATCTATCCATCAACATCAATGTAATGTGTAAAGTGTATTCTAAGTAAACATAGTCACATGTTCATATTTCCTAAATAAACAATGATTATTTAGGTGTTTAACTTGCAACTCTGTTTAATAGGGTAGTTAATAATAATAATAAATAAATAACACCCAACTGTCACACACATAGCCCTGACCCCACAGTAAGATATGAGTCTTGTGTTGTGGGTGTCAGGAACTACGAGAGACTTTCGGTCTCACAACACCCAAACCCCGAAACAAATATTTGTGGATCAGACAAAATATTTGCAAGTTGACTTGACTTTTTTTATTATTTCAATTAATAAGTTACGTAACCCAAAACTTGTTGCAGAAGTAATTAATCTGTCCACAAACACATAAATTAGAATCATTCAAATCTGATTTGTCAAATAACAGACGACTCAAACTTTGATGTCGCCATGGAAAATGGTCATTACCGTGCACGCGTGCTAGTAAGATACTAGAAGATCCCCACTACGCGCCCACCTTTGCGCATACTAATATTTAAAATGATTGTGGGCTCATTTTAGAACCGATTCTGATTGTGTTTTAACAAAAGGGTTTCTTTTTTGTACCATTTTCTGTTCAACATAGGAAACTACGCAATTGTAGTACAGTAATTTGGTTTTTATTATTTATTTTTATTTGAATTAAAAAGTTTTAAGCTTTTTACAACATAAGTAAACAAATCTCTGTAATTCTGTGTAAAAAAGTGTATTATAGATTACAATAATCTTTATTACTGATAAGGAGATAATATTGATACATCTGTATCCATATCTTTATTATTATTAAAATAAGGTTTAAATTTAAACTATGTAATGTGCGTTTGCTTGCGTAGCCACACTATAGATCGTCAATTTAAGTTTGTGCGAATGTGACCGCAATTTACTGAAAGCGGAGCGAGCGCTATTCGTGTTTAGCAAAATGCTTCGATAGGGCGAACTAGTTGGTCAGACACAACACGACAATGGAAACCTTTACTAAATTCCGATAATGTGGACACCAAGCATTCGTTGAATCCCGATTGTGTGACTGCAGCATAGCAGCTAGACACGTGTCGGCAGCATTAGTTGGAGGTATATATGCACTTACGCCTGTAATCCCAGAAGGGGTAGGCAAAGGTGTAACCACTCACATTTCGCTACGCGATATGTCCCATCATGTGATAGGGGGCGAGCCTATCGCCATTCCGGGCACAGTACCAGACTCCAAATTGACTGAGTATTTTGTGATAGAAAAACCCATTATCAGTACCCGACCCGAGGATCGAACCCGAGACCTCAGCTCAGCAGTCGTACCACGTACGCAGTCTAGGTTAGTGTTTCCCAACCTTTTTAGGCCCTGCCCCACTATAACATTTTTTTGTTAAATTTGTCACCGATATCTAGCATTGCATTTAAATAACCCAAAGCGAAAGGGTTAAAGTCGTATCGAGTCCATTTTTAAGAACTTAGAACTTAGTCCCTTAACTATCAAATTACCCCCTGTGGGAAACACTGCCCCACGTTGGGAAACACTGGTCTAGGACGCGACGGTCTAACTTAACTAAATAATTATGTTACAGATCCTAGGTTGTACATCAAGAAAATACAATGAGAGGAGTCGTAAAGTGTTCGAGAAGATTCCGCCGCGGCTGCGCTTCTGCCTCATGGATATCGTGCCGATGTCGTATCTAAGGGAACATGTGTTTATGGGCTTCTCACAGTGCGGACAGTTCCTTCTCAGTTTTACATATAGTTGTAACACGCAGGTCTATTTCAGAGAGAGTTCTAAGTTCACGTGAGTGTCATAATTTGAATTTATTTATTATTTTTAGCAGCAGCACCAAGTAATAGCATAAAAATACTATAGTCGTATAAATATTTTAATACTAGCCTCCGTGCTTCAAAAGGAGGCCTTCGGGCGGTTTGAAAACTTTGACATTAGATTGGCTAACTATACTTAGTATATAGAATTATGTCAGGATATGCCCAATAAGTCACCCCTATTCAATCATTATATCTTCCCTCAAATTCCGGCAACACGGATAATATGAATGTTGGTGATCACTTACCATCAGGTGACTCATATGTTCCTTTAATTCTTCTGTAAAAACAAAAGTTTATTAAAGATTATTTCACATTGTCATAACTAAAATTTGTTGCTTAAGTCAACCAATACTTCATCAATTTTAACGATTACAAAAACTGCAACGACCTACCGTAATGTATGATAAACTAGCTGTGCCCGCGAACTTCGTTTCGCCATCAAAAAGCTTTCATACAAACTTTCATCCCCTATTTGGGCCCTTTAGGGGTTGAAATTTAAAGAAAGAATAGCCTCAATACCCTGGGTCATCTAACTATATTTGTGCCAAAATTCAATGAAATCGGTTCAACGGTTTAGATTTTTCATACAAACTTTCATCTCTTTTTTAAACCATTGAGGGGTTGATTTTTGAAAAACATTGTAGCCTATGTCTTATTCTGATATATAAGCTATATTATTGTAAAGTTTCATTAAAATCCATTCAGGAGTTTTTACGTGAAAGAGTAACAAACATACATCCATCCATACTTACAAACTTTCGCGTTTATAATATTAGTAAGATTAAATGCAAATAAATTACTAGCTTTGCGGCAATCGGGTGACCGTGTGAATTCATAAGAAGTGGATCGATAAACTGCATTGCATGTTTACATTAAATTAGCGCATGCAGCTTTATTTTGTTATGAATACATTTTCTCTGAATCTCTGCAAGTATCGGCTGATATTTGGCATCAAAAGATCGATTGGGCGTTCATTTATCTAATTCGTAAGCTTATATACTCTGGTTAATCCTAAAATTATATATACTTAGCATATAATTCATTTAAGGACTGTGGATCGTGATATTACCAGAGTTTGTGACTAATGAGGTACAACCGGTCGTTGAATTAATCTATGATCAGAGCTACAGCCAAAATACCGATTAGTTATTTATGTAGCGTACTTATAACTTTCGTCATTCGTAAATTCAACCCAATTATTTTTTTAATATACCACAACCAAGCAAGTAGGTCACCTTAATAAGTGAATACCACACCCGTTATGTTTGAAGAACCGTGTGTTGAAAAGGATGATGAATTAGGGGATTAGGATTTTTGGTCCTCCATCAACTTTGGAAACGCATCTATGCGGTAGAGAGAGTAAATAGTTTTGTCTACAGCATGAATGGACCGGGTTGCTACCACTGTTTCACAGATATCCTAGATAGGAGCAGCTTGCTATTGCATTTCGTACGTTGATATTCGGAGGCCCAATATCCACTCCCATTTCCAATCCATTAATTTATCCTTTTCCCTTGAGTTCGTCAATGCGTCCATGTTTCTTCTGGTGTGAGCGGTGGATGTCACTTACCTTTAGATGACCTGCTTGCTCGTTTGCTGGCCTCTAGTAAATAAGTCATCTCTAAAATAAGTAATCTCTAAATAAGTTGAACTCTTTGTCCCGTAGTCTCCACTTCTTGTCATGGGTGCCGGGGCGCGTGGTGCGTCCGGTGCACAGCGTGCCCCTGTTCGGTGACGACTGTGTCGACAGTAAGGTCACCATCTCAATGGCACAGTGGAAACACAACCCGGCTGTACTCGTCGTCTATGGGATCGCGTATGTATTTCAAAAGTATTGTAATATTATTGAGATTTATCTAAGTAATAGTGTTATTATTGCAATTAAAAAGAACACAAAATTACGATACAGTAATGAACTGACGTCCCACGTTGGGCGCCAATACGGGGCGAGGACGTCGCCGCAGAATGTAGGTAGTATAAAGACTCGGTGATGTTACGTGGTATGAGCTATATTTTGCGTCACCGCGTTACACCGGTACTCGTTTGCAGGCTGTACGACAAACATGAATGGTCTGCCGCCGACTCTGGAAACCATGCCCATCAAACGACCGTTTGTAAACCTGCACCTTTACCGCAGTGTTCAAACGAAGTGTAACACTAAAATACCTAATATCTAACTGTTTAAACAACTCAGTTGCATTATAAAATAAAAATAAAATGTTCTAAGGCCTTAAGCTATAGTTAGATGAATCATCATTAGCACTTTTAAATATTCTATTGCAGAGACTCATGTTCCGAACGGTCCTACCTCAGTGTGATTGGTGTTCCAAGGTTGGGATGTAAGAAATGCGCCGCTTTGTCCAGAGAAGAAGGTATATGTTTCGTTTAAGGACGTTTAAATATTATAGAGGTCACGTTTCCTTATTTATGCTGAGTGTGGGGTGCTATTGAACTAAGTTAAGAGCTATAATATTTGCTCAAAGTAAACATACTTTGAAATAAAACAACAACATTCTATTTCTCCTTCAGAATATAGGTAGATATATCGTGCTATTACACAGATCTTACAGAAAAAGGTCTCAATATTTTGGCCACACGTGAATAAAAATATAATTTTTATAACCTTGTGTTATTTTTTTTAATACCAGAAATTTCTTTCAGACGACCTAAATTGGGGTAAAAGATGTTTGGAACACAACTTTGCTATCCACACGAAGTTCTTCTGCACATCCGACTCGAGCATGTACGAACCGGTCGTACAGCTGGCGTACTCAAACCAAATCATCATATACACAGACTTCATACACATACTCGAGATAGACTTTGTGAAACCAGAGCAGGATAGAAATGACATTGACGATGCAAAATATTCGTCAGATAAAGAAGAAACTAACTCTATGGACACTAACCCGAGCACGCCAGCTTCAGATGTTTCCGCAGCATTCCACTCGCCCAAATACCAGAATAATGTAGTGCAGAATATTTTAGCTGATTTCTCTGATTTGGAAATGGAGCCGTATCAACTTTCGAAGCCGGTGCAAATGGCTGATGTCATGGGACAAGAGCTGTGTATACAGGCCTCGTCGATATCGCATAATTTGGTTGAGGAGTGGGAGGGGCCTTCCCCCTCAATAAGGACGTTGATAAGTCCACCATTAAGGTCACCGAGGCGGCGGCCGGCGGAAAGCATGTCTCGGTTCAACGAAACGCACAGAATCAATGCAGAAAAAGCATATGAATTTGTCGAAGAAACAGAGACTAAATGCGAGAAGTTAAGCATGTTTAGGAAACGGCGACTTGCTGATAAAAAGTATGAATTCTCTGAAGATAATAACGAGAATATAGTCCCGTTCAGAGTTTTGAGAAGTAATAGGAAATATTTTATTGGTTCGACGAGTAAAACCAACGTGAGGCGGCCGAAATCACCGCCTGTGGAGGTTTTAAGGGCACACAACCAGATTAATAGACCACCATCACCCACAACTAGCTTGGATTTAAAGACTTCTAGTTTATCAGGACTGGAATCTGATCATAACAGTGAGTCCGAGTATCGGGTGATGGAAATGCTGGACGATGGATCTCTAAAGACCGTGGCTGTACACGATAATACGTCAAAAACACTGTCCGACTGTCCGGTGAATGCACAAGACCCGTATTTAGTACACTCAGAGAATTCAAAGTGCAGCAAGTTTTTCACGAGGTATTTTGTTGAAAGCGATGATGAGATCACGTCCATACTTACGGATTCGGAAGGTACGTTTCATTTCATTTATTAATTTGAACCTGTCAAATATAAAATATATGTTAGATACATACGTAATAAAACTAATTTAGACGGATTTGTTATGGTTTATTTTTACGAGTGGTCCGGACGTTTCGAAAGCTTGTCAGCCTTCGTGGTCATAGGCCAGTGCACCTCGTGATCGCGATAAAATCCCTTTAAATCAGTTTTACCTCAATGTGTAATATTTGCGTAAACATAAGAAATGATCAAGATATTTGCTGGTGGGAGGATACTTGTATCCGACCGGATAGCGACCACCGTACACTGGTGCTAAAACCTGCCATAGTGGCCCACCTTGCGTGGGTCGCGTTCCAGGGTCAGCCAGTGTATATCCGGTTCTCCCCAGGGGCTTGCCCCCTGATCCTCACCCTTTTCCCATCCCTTTTTCCTTCCCCCCTCCTTGGCCCTTTGACAGGCCGGCATGATCTTGCCGACCAACGATGGACACATTGTTTATCGTTGGTCGACAATATTCTTGGATTGCGCTACACTTACCATCAGGTGTAGCGTAGTCACTTTGCCGAGCCAGGATAAAAAAAAAAAAAAAAAAAAAAAAAAAAAAAATTCATTGTCTAGCTGTTGCCCGCGACCCCGCCCGGGTATAGGATAAAAAGTACCTAGTCTATGTTCTAACTCATGTTATGGTAAAATGTATGTCAAATTTTATTAAAATCCGTTTAGCCGTTCATGTGTGGTGGATGTATAAACATTTAAACATAAAATTTTATTCAATCCCCCCCTCAGTTTTCGAGAGTATAAATTTACAAAAATGTGGAACATGTCTCATTATTTTTAATGAGCAATATTTTTTACTTAATTTCACAGCAGTATTCCATTCCATAAAAAGTTGCTTTATATAAAGCTTACTGCTTCGTTCCCATAAGTCGCGTTGTGATATACTTACGGTCCAACGTCTCCACTCCTCCTTCTTAGTGGTTATACCCACATTACACGAACTATCATTTGACCAAATTTCATGATCCTAGCTTTAGTAGTTTTTGAGATATCATAGTTATTCAGTGAGCGGTATTGCGTTTTTATATATAAAGATGTATGTGGTTGTCGACAGACGACTGTATATCAGGTTACCACGTGGCGCTGCACCTGACGGCGCACGGCGCGGGGTACGCCGCCCTGCAGGCCGTCAGCGCCTCCGCCTGGGCGCGCCTGTACAGTGCAGTACCCCCCACTGCCCCCCCAACACTCACAGTGAGAGCGCAACAACGCTCGCTCGACACGGAGCTGCTCTGCAACGAGGTCTGCGGACGGCTCTGCAAGATCAACAACAAGAAGTTCATCTACTGCTTCGACTGGGGCTGTCACGTCATCGACGTCTGCCAGTCCAGCGGCTGCCTATCCGGGGTGAGTGTTTTTTATCACAACTCAGCCTATCACCAGACACTGTTCAATATAACCCTCCATAAGTACGCATCGGTCGTCCCATCGCACATCCACACGCTATCGGTCACCCTTGTCCAAGTTGTTGATATATCTTGCATAGAAGAAGGTGGTAGGTCCCTCGTATGCGAGAGGCCGTCTGGGTTGGTGTTAATTAAACATTATAAAAAAATGTGTGCAATTCACACACGGCATAAGAGAAACTTCAGAAAAAATAACACACGAATACAACACGTTGTTTATGATACATTTTCCGAAAGTTTCGTTGTACGCAGGCGCAGACTCGTAACAACATCTATCTCATTCTCTCGCAGGCTAAATCCTATTTATGAATTATATAGTAGGAAAAAAAGTGTATTTCCAACATAATGCAACACCAAAATCACTGTCAAATATGTATTTTAATAATTTTAATTGAAAGATATCATTGTACTTATTTCATATTTGGGCTGTCTCATCAGATCATGAACTCTGGCCAGTGCCCAAGGTGCCCATAGTGTAAAGACGGAACTGATGTATAATATTGCGATGTGTGTGTGTAGTTGTGTGCGATGTGGTTGTGGGCGAGTGCAGCGGGCAGCGCGGCGGCAGAGTGCGAGCCCTGCACAGATCGCAGCGCTGGCTGTCTGCTGCATCGGAGACAGTACGCAGCGGAGGTAACAATACACTACTATTATAACACCCTTATACTAGTGATATCTTTTGATTGTGATCACTTGAAAAATATTAACCTGTGAAGAAGAAGTGACGCAATAAACTCCTCAATTTCTTAATGAATAACAATTACAACAAAATACATAATTATGACTTGCTTGTCTTGCCATTCAATTAAATTAAATAAAACAAAAAACCATAGCACCGACGTGGTGCACCAATTGAATTATTTATATTGAAGAAAATATAAAAATTAAATAGTATTAACATAAAACTGTGTGCTCCAGTGTCTGTTTGTGTGGGACCTGGTGACCGGCGTGTACAGGACGGAACGGGCGACCATGACCGAGGACTCCAGCCAGGAAGGTTCCAGAGGTATGACTTTATAATTATTGACAGGAAGTTTTTTTTTTATCCTGGCACGGCAAAGTGACTACGCTACACCTGATGGTAAGTGTAGCGCAATCCAAGAATAGTGTCGACCAACGATAAACAATGTGTCCATCGTAGGTCGGCAAGATCATGCAGGCCTGCCAAAGGGCCAAGGAGGAGGGGAAGGAAGAAGGGATGGGAAAAGGGTTAGGATCAGGGGGCAAGCCCCCTGGGGAGAACCGGATATACACTGGCTGACCCTGGAACGCGACCCACACAAGGTGGGCCACTGTGGCAGGTTTTAGCACCAGTGTACGGTGGTCGCTATCCGGTCAGATACAAGTATCCTCCCACCAGCAAAGTTGCGGAACAAAGGGGTCATTTTACATATACCGGGTACAATTCGAGACTCCGAACTGAGCATTTCGTGGTAGAACTACTCAATATTATTTTTACCCAACCTAGGGTCGAATCCGAGACCTCAGCGCAGCAGTCGTACCGGATACGCATAACAACTGCACCACCGAGGCAGTTGCTTTGTAATTCAACGTTCTGTGTGGTGTTGCTTCTGTTTATGGGCAGGCGTGGCGCTTACCATCAGGCGAGCGCCTTGCTCGTCTCGTCATTCAATCAATAAAAAAAATTAATCTACAACTTCTCGCTTGACTGCCGTCTACCTCAGTTCCTATGATGGTCATAAAACTTACCTTAATAACATTTCTTACGTTTACGCGAATGTTACTCATTGATCCACCCCGTGACCACGAAGGCTGAAAAGCTTTCGAAACGTCGGTACCAAATTAAAATAAAAAACCGCGATAAAATCCGTTTAAATTACTTAATAAAATTACCAATAATATTAATACTTTTTGTTTGTATGACAGTTTCAGGCGCAGACCGTGCCCGTGAGCTGGCCAAAAAGCTTGGTCCCATCAACATGCCACCTGGCAATGATTACCGGTTGCTCACCACACTCACTGGTAAGTGGTGACAGTTATTCTAATCATACAAACTAGAATCAGGGATATCTGCATCTTTGCTTTATGGAGCCATCCTTTTTTTGTCCTGACATGGTGAAGTGCCTACACTGGACTTGATGAGGAGTGCAGTGAAGTGAAGTGTTTCTTAATGATCTGTGACATTTTTTTTTTAATACCATAGGCCGGCACACGAGCAAGTGGGTCACCTGATGGTAAGTGATCTCCACCGCCCATGTACGCCCACAACCACAAGAATCATGGGCGCGTTGCCGACCTTAAAGGAAAGGGATCATTTGGGATTGGGAAGGGGAGGGGAATTTGGG
The DNA here is from genome assembly GCA_949126905.1 of Amorpha juglandis. Lineage (NCBI taxonomy): Eukaryota > Metazoa > Arthropoda > Insecta > Lepidoptera > Sphingidae > Amorpha > Amorpha juglandis. The sequence goes on from OX421365.1 coordinate 22,329,616, forward strand.
CTTCCGGATATCTTACTCACCGTACGAAACGCAGCAGCAAGCCGCTACTTTACGTCGGTTTTCTGTGAGACAGTGGTAATGACCCGGTCGAGCCAGCCCATTCATGCTGTAGACAAAACTGTCTACAGCGTGGCTCTACCACTCATCTTTTATTTAACCAGTGGACTTGCAAAGATCAGCATAGCAGAACTTTCAATGGGTGGCTGCACTGGGCACAAGTATAGCTCTGAAAGCTGAGCTGCAGCCGAATCCCTAATCATGGAGTCTACGTCTCAGAGGGCTGCTGGAAAATTGAGTATGAAGCTAGAATTTATATACCACCCAAACTGGGATTAACAGTGAGACATCCGGAGGCCCAAATCTCTCTCACTTTGAAGCCACTGCGCCACGGCCTGGGATGATAGAAAGTAAAAGCAAAAAATATACATTGTGTATTAATAATAATAATACTAGTCCTGTATTATACACGTCCCACTGCTGGGCATAGGTCTCTACTGAATGAGAGGGATTAGGCTTTAACCCCCGGCGCTGGCCTAATGCGGGTTGGCAGACTGCAGAAGTTGTGTATTGAACCAAATTATTAATGAGTGTTTTTGTCAACAGGGCGATCATTGAAAAGACTGACCGACGTGGACAACTGCATCGAGATCACCAAGAACCACCCCGACAGTTCCTCGTCAGAGTCCTCCTCGGAGGATGACAGTGATTACGACTGATATTACAACGCGCTGGCATAGATATACACGTCGCGAGCCATTCACTAGGCGACACGTGACGCTCAACATGTTCCGCAACATTGACAGCGCAGCGCAGGCTGTGGAATATGCTTTGAATATATTGGATTGAATGAACAGATTAAGAAGATGCAGTTGAGAAAAATACTCCGTTATAGCCTAGCGAATGGCTTTGTTACACGTTCGGTACAACGAATGAATATGGAGATTTTTGTGGTGTGGTTACAGTGTTTGTTTTGAGTTAAGAAATTACAAATTGAGCTTTAAATATACCGTTTTTTAAGAAGCAACAATTTCAAGCAGTTCTCGATACAATGCGCGGGAAATAACTTGGCTGGTGTGAAGTTATTGACATTCTGTGTCGCGACTATTTTTACTAGAGTAAAAGGTGATTGTAGGTTGGAAGTGCGGGTGAAGTGGCTAATTTCAGCTGTGCAATTTATTTCATCGCCTCGTGCAGTACATCGGCAGCAGGGGAGAGTATCGGACCAGTGACTAGTACTTGCATGTAAACATGAGCAAGTAAGAAGGGTGATTATTTACATTATCATCTCTCTTACATAATAATATAGAGTAAGAAAAAAAACAAATAAATAAATACACCCAACAGTCACACACATAGTCCTGTTAAACGTGTATCGTGGTTTTTTTTTTATGTCATAAGAGGGCAAACGGGCAGGAGGCTCACCTGATGGAAAGTGATCACCGCCGCCCATTAACACCTGCAACACCGGAGGGCTTGCAAATGCGTTGCTGGCCTTTAAGGAAAGAATACGCTCTCTTCTTGAAGGTTCCCAAGTCGTAACGGTTCGGAAAGACCGCAAAAAAAAAAACAACACCCAGATCCGAAACAAATATCTGTGGATCACACAAACATTTGTCTCGGTGTCGGAATCGAATCCATGGCCTCGCTTCACAGCCGGTTACTCGCCCACTGCGCCACGGAAGCTGTCAAAAAACTTATATAAGTTATAAAAAATTGTTCCTGTAACTGCACCACAGACTGTTGGAGCTAAAGTGTGTGTTACCGAATGATGTCTCCGTAGTATTACTTGTGTATTTAAACTATTGTGAAGTGATATAGTGAACATTACTCGTGGACAGCAGACATAAGTGTTTTGTGTTGCGGTTTATTTACTTATGGTGCTTATTTATGAAACGGTAAACTTGTGCGTCCAGTTTTATGCAACTTCAATGTTTTAACTGTTCGTGATTTATTTAACGAGAGATGATTCGGCCGCATGATATTACGCATGTGGTGAGACGAGTTGATACGTTAATTTATTTTTCTGAAGTGAAATCATTTCATGTAGCTAAAAACCATCTACTGCCAGATATGGAAAATTATCCTTAAACATTACGCCTGTATATCATTTGAGCATCATTGGTAAATTGCACCTGCTCAAATTAATTTATCTGTATCCAATAAACGTATGTGCAGCAATATATGACTCACACTGAAACCACATTATTTGTGAGTAGTTTCGACGTCCCTCAGCGGTGCAGCGATGTCTCAACTCGAAGCTGCAGTTTTATGTTTCGCATACTATCTGTAGCCGCATCACACACACTTGAACATATTTTTGAAATACCAATGTTAGGGCCCTATTTCATAATAAAGATGGTTAGGTCCAGATGAACACGTTTCCGTGAAGCCTCATTTCTCATATAACGGTCCATGACATCAGAATTGGTATGACTTACTTAGTTTTATTACTGTGGGTTTCGGACCAATACAGGTCCGGTGGATACGGTTCGCGGATGTAAGTTTGGATTTTTATTTGGACAACCAAAAACACCGATGGAATGTATATTTCATAATACTCCTGTAAGATTTTACCACCAATTTAAATTTCAAGACTATTTTTGAAAGTACCTAGTAACCATCTTTCTATTAATATTTCCAACTCCTCCTATATGCCAGAGTATAACTTTTATATTTGAAGTCGTATTTTATTTGGTGAGTAAATACTCGAGAGTTGGTGAAACAGGCGCTTAAAGTATGATATTAATTAATCAGATGTATAAAACAAAGTATTTTTTACTATAGGGTTTTGAAAATTTCAGTTTGAATTCCTCAATGTAAATGTTTACTTATAGAAACATAAAAAATATGGATAAACACGTCCTTGCACCGTTTCTAAGAAAACTGGTGATTGAATATGTTCTATACAAAATTGTTATAATCAATGTACATGTATTAGTAGATGTCTCAAAGTGTGAACAAAATATTTTCTCTGCATTTATGTGTAATATTGATATTACAATAACTCATTGATATTACAATAATTGTATTAATCAACTTGTGAATTTATGACGTTAAACTTAATTGTGAATTTTTGGCACAAATGAAAAATAAACTATGTTCTATAAGTCTTTTGGACTATAGAGTAGCAATTCAATAGCAGAGTATTTTTCATTTGTATTGATAATTCAGACTTTAGGCTCATGTAAGGTTGTGATTGTTTGAATGTAGGTATGTTTAGGTAAGGTAAGTGCCTCTGGTATCGACGGTACGGTCTAAAGAGTGTGTTGGATGGACATGTCAGATTTTGCTTTTTCCTCATGATTTATAATCACTATGAATGGTATAGGATGTTCATTTATAAAATACTAGCTGTCCCGCGCGGCTCCGCCCGCGTGATCTGTATTTTCCGGGATAAAAGTAGCCTAACAGTGGCGCCATCTGTCAGCAATGTGTCACGCACCGACGCCATCTACTTAAAATATTGGTTTGTAGTACATGCTATGTATCAGAGATGGCGCTGTATTTAAAAAATGATTTTCCCTATTTTCCCGCTTTTCTATTGAAATTTTTCCTAGATTTTCGTTGCTATAAACCTCACGGAGCCCGAGACCTTTCCAACGAATGCAAAACCGTGGAAATCGGTTCGTGCGTTCTGGAGTTATATCGTCAGGAAGGAAAACCCGACTTATTTTTATATAATAGATAAATCATCATTTCTTCATATAAACAGTAATAATAATCAATGTGCTATCAAAAATACCTAAAGTTCCCTGATCATAAAAACAAAAAAGAGTGTGCGTCTGGGACGCTCGACAGAAGTGATAACTTAACTAATCCGGGTTCAAGTGAGAGCGGAGGAACCTGCCTACTGATGCCGTATGCGTGAGAGAAAGGGAAGCCAGAGTGGCGCCGTAACGCGTTACGTTACGAAGTCCGGTCAAAGTCATGTCAAAGTCCGGTCCAAGCCGACTGGTCACTGTGAGACGCCACCTGGGACTTCGAAATTATCGATGTTCCAGGGAGGTCGGCTAACGCTGGCTGGTCGATGGACCGCTCGCGTTACGGAACGTTTCGGTTCACCCTCCCATAAGAAGCTATCACTTCAAAAAAACTGACCAAAATAGATAAGAAAAACTATCAATCGATTTTTTATGTCAAACGATTCGATAATAAATCAAAATTGACTAGAAAAATGATTGCATTGTGATTTATGTTTTTAATTGTCTCTTGCGTAAATTATTTAGATCACACCTCTTTTCATTATACAAGATTTCGTTAATACAGAAGAAATGTTATTTTACGTCACAATACACGCAAAATAAATTGTCCTGTCTGAAGAAAGTCACAAGTTCACAACACCACCGCTCGGGACTGTTGTGATTTCTGAGAGTGGCGGGAGGTGTAGTGGCTGATTTCAGCGCGGGCAAACTATTTCGCACGTATTGTACCGCTGCGTAACAGCATTGGATGCTAGTCGTATAAAGTATGCATTTATTTTATGAATATCAAATTACAATCGAGAAAATGTTGTACTCGTTACACTTGTTCAAAATGAGAAAAAATTAACTATGACCATTATACTGTTTACTCTATGAAAACCGAATTTTAATATAAAAAGTTTTGTCTGCCATATTGAATTATCTATTCTACATATTTGAATTTCTGCATACCACAACATTGCATTTAAAAATGGGATATATTGTTTGGCCATTTTGTATGAGACCATTTATGAATGTGTCATGTTTCCAAGCGTTTGTACTACAATTTTTGTACTTATGTATGTTTTGACTCAACATGAGATCTTTTTCATATTATGTACGGTCCAAATTAATAAACTCTCCTAATCCAAAACTCCAGATGTCCGAAATAAATTCATTTTGATTGCAATTGAACAGTAGTGACGCCAATGCCATTGAGGTACAGGCGTTCGAGGGAGATAGTGAGATATACCTACTATGCACCCAACAAATAACAATTGCGACCTTTTTTGAACCAATTTTGATTTAGAGAAATCGTCTTCTTTCGTTCTTTCCCTTATTCTGATTGGTTCATTTCCACAATCGATCTGGATATTTTGATTAGGACCGTTTAATAATTTCGGCTGTTAGTCTTTCAGCTGTGATGGATGTCTCAAGGCACTTGTATTGTGTGTCTACTTGCCACCAGATTGTATAGTAGTTAGGAGAAAAAAAATGCATGTTATAAATAAATAACATAACAAATCGCTGTACTTGTTTTATTTACAAAATATGATGGACAATGCAAGCAATATTTACAGATAACTAATTACGATAAATTGAGGACTGGATTGGCGTATAATTAAATAAAAAATATGCACATCAGGTTTACCTTCTTAAACCATTACCAATGTCCGGTTTGCAGCTAGAGGTCATCAGTGTGGATGTTAGATTACAAATAATTACTCAAGTATCAAAATTCAATCAATAAGAATACTACATACCATAGATAATATATAGCGTCTGTATGTATCCTTTTTAACCGCGCACAGCGATACCCACCTCAGTCAACAAAGTAAAAATTAGCAGTTTGATATTTATAATCGACGACATTATTTCCAATATTATCTGTTGTATATATGTCTGATACGATACATTTCAATAAGTTTAAATAATACTTCCTCAATCCTTTGTACAATTTCATTAGTGAACTATAATATTTACTTTATTTTAACTATACTTTTTATTACGAAGTTTATTCGAACATTTTAATTGATTATTATCCAGACCACAATAATTTCCAATCATTTTACAATTCTGTCCAACAGCAGTAGACTATTATTACGGTGTTTATAGCATGACCGAGCCAAGAACTTGAAATAAAATCATTCACAGGAGCACATCATGCAATTTGGAAATAAGAATCATGTTATGACGCGTCCTCTAAAAGAAGTTTTTTTTTATTAGCTTGAATGACTAAACTAGCGGTTTTATACGATATTCTCGCCTTATTATGTCAGAAAATTTCTCAAAAATGGGACTTAAAGCAAATTCACAATCCAAATTAAACAAAAAATCAGTTATTTAAAGATAAAAACTACACCATAGACAAAAAAACCATTCAACATAAAAGTTACACACTACCATATAAATTATTTTAAAACTGCTTATTTTATACAAATACATATTGTTTCAAAAAAATGCAATACACAAACATAATACAATACAAAATATGTGACAAACTACATGTATATAAAATTACAAATTTCTATTATTTTATCAACACATAAATTTAATTGATGCAGGTTTTTACTTATAGAGATTGCAAGAACCATTATTTAATGTTATCAAGTTCCATATATAAAACAAAAAATTAAAGCTATTCTCCAACATTGTGATGGTCCATAGTTAGATAAAATGTGAGGATTCATTAGAATATGACAAATACACCTAAAATGCAATTTTCTTATTACCTATTATTAAAATCTTCATTAACATTTGACTTTTGGCTGTAATAAAAAATATGTAATACAGTTAAAGAGCAAAAAGTAAAAACTGGCCAAGGGTCATAACATTAATAACATCCTACAGAACATCTTATCTATCTTGACCTTTTGTAATTGGTAGACATTTTTTCTAGGTTGGAACTCACAATTTGTTTTAGTTTTTGGATCGGCTCACCCCCTATAATATTATGGGACAGAACTAAGCTTGGTGAAGCATGGATGTACTGGCTCTGTCTTTTTCAAAAGTAGATGGTATCTCTGTACTAAAAATAAACCTTTTATTAACTGATTTCAAAAACTGAGGCTATCAAATTGGTTGTTTTTATTAAATTATGTAACATCACATTCTACACCAATTGTACACCAATTTCTTGGGAAAAATTACATTCAATAGCGTTTAAGTGAAATGTGGTCTTACATAAAATTGTTTAAGATCTGGTGCAATTTCATTTGGAAGCAGCACAGGCACAAATTCCAAAGACACCTATAGAATTTGTTATTCTTGACTTATCAGTGTTATTTTTGTATTTTAAGTCAGTTTAATTTAACTGTTGCAATAATAACACATCCTTTATGTCTATGAAACAATTGATTTTGATTCCATTTGTTGTATATTTGGTTGGTACACAAGAGATCCTCAATTTGACAGCCACCGGTGCACAGTGGGTGAGTAGCCAACTGTGAAACATGAGACTGTGGGTTCGATTCCCGCACCGAGCAAATATTTGTATGATCCACAAATATTTGTTTCATGTATGGGTGTTTTGAGACCAAAAAGTCTCTCATAGTTCCTGATACCCACAATACAAGACTCGTATCTTACTGTGGGGTCAGGGCTATGTGTGTGACTGTTGGGTGTTACAATTAGAATATGAATGCATCCTTCTGTACAAATACACTTCGGTACAAAGATATTTATGAGTGGCAGGCCATCCTAAGTTACTATTGTTTTAACATCATTATAGCTAAAGCTAATATATACATAATAATCATATGTCAATTGTTAATAACACTGCTTCAATAGAAGGGCAAATCTGACCAGGTTACAATATCAAACAATATGAGTTTGTATAAAACGTTCACTATGGCTGTTGTGGTCACAAGTTAAACACCTCCTCACTGTCATGTTCAGTTTCAGTCTGTGGGGGGCGAGCCTGACCAGTCTCGTCCAACAGGCAGTCCAGTGACAGCCGGTCTATGTCGTCCCAAGACAACTTATTGAACTTATCCTGCACTATCTTCATTAACCGATTCGCTGTGTTCACTGCCTCTGCATCTGTCATGCCTAACTTCTTAAAATATTTCACAGACGCATCATACAGTCCTTCTGGTTTTTTAACAACTAAATTGAGTTTAGAGCCGTCCTTTATTGAAGGGTATGATTGTACTGTCTGCTCGTCGACTAACGTCCGACCGAGAAGGAGTAACTTTTGCTCTTCGATAGGAATGTCCAGTTTCTCAGCTATTTGTTTCTTTATTTCTGATATACACGTCGTAGGAAGCACCTAAAACAGACTTCACGTATAGTGATTCATAGTTTTTGACCATAGAATAGAGGAAAGGAAACTTATCATACCTCAAGAATGCACTCGCCTCCTTGCAGTTTCTTTACTGTGATTTTCATTTTGAATGTGTTGAATTTTATATCGTTACCATTAAAATCACTTTTATATTTTATCAACTAAACCAATTTGGTTAAAAGTTTGCTATAAATTTTCTGACCAGTTCAAAATTATATGCATTACGATTTCATCCAAAAATATTTTTTTTTCGACAAATGTGACAAGTGGAAATGACAACCAGGGTTGGATTTAGGTACGTTGAAAAAGATAGTACAAAAAAATGAAAAGGATAGTATTTATAACAAAATTATAGTACACTTTCATTATTTTTAATTTAACTTATTATGTAGTCATTAAAATCAACACCAGGTATGGCAAAATATACTCCTCTTCTAAGTTTATCAGTTCTTGAATATTACTATTAGTTAGATCTTCATCCTTGCCATTTAATCTCATCAAAATATCCTCTGTAGGAATAAAATCAGTACAATTCCCACTTTTGCTACCGCTATTGATAGCGTCACAAGACAATAATATAGCGTCTATGGATTGTGTTGCCAGTTTGTTTCGTATTTCTTGGTAAGGTTCACTTTACTGAATATTCGCAGTCGGCATTTGAATGTGGAAGTACTAACAATCTAGGACATCATCACATAATCGGGGAATCCCCACAGAAAACAACACATCGACACAGAAAACATCGCAAGATCAGAATTCGGTCGGATACACGCACCGTCGAAATATTCATATGGCGTAAAACTAAGCATTCGGGAAAAAACTTTAAATTATAGTACTTTAGCGTACTATCCTTAGATGTGGATAGTATATAGTACAAAGGGTGAAATTATAGTACAAATACTATAATTATAGTACAAAATCCAACCCTGATGACAACACACTATTGTGTGAAGTGTCTATCACGATTGATTCGGTCATTTGACCCGAATCGTTAGAGTTGGTGATTGCAATGGTTCGTAGTGAATGCTGCGAATCCCTATGATTGGTTGCCTAATACCTATGAATGATTGGTCACTTGAATGATTGACTGATTTAAATAATCCGGGTCGTGGCTCAAACCAATACTTGAACGAGCGGGTCATTGAAAATGATTGATTGACACAGGACTGCAGCACCGCACTAAAAGATTATGATTGGTCAATGTGTCAGTGCATATAAATGCTACCACAGGTAATGAAACACTACCTGAATGGACTAAAATAATGTTGGGACTCGACTTTATCAAATAATTTTAACCAATTAGTTGAGTCACATACCCAAAATTACACGAAATGAATGATTACGATAAAAAACCAATAAATGTTAAGTAGGTTATTAAGTTGAAGGGATAGGTGTCGCTTATCAGAAAAAGGTGCTTTACATATTATTATGTGTAGTTTTCCCCATGGCCATACGGTGCAGACGTACGACATAGTAGTAAATAGTAAATTGTACTTGTTTCCACTACGAGTCGACCTACGCATATAAAATTATCTATACTAGTTCTTACCCGCGGCGGCGTCGCGTCATCCGCCTAGTAGTCTGATTTAAATGCAGAACGTTATGTAATAAGTATTCTTCCAGAATTTGAAGGGTTGCAGTTTAAAAAGGAATGTATAGCAAGATATATGGGTCTATTGTTGAAATATGTATGGGCCATGCCATGAAATAAAAATGTTTATCTATGTAATTATTATAGTTGTTATCCGCTAAGTGCGTATCCGCGATTAAATTGTTTTGATTATAGAAAGTTTCTCTCCTCGCCAATTCTCCCTTTAAACGTGATTTCCAAAAATTATTTCTTATCGGGCGAAAAAATTGCGAAATAAATGAAATTACGGGTGGCATCTTATATGTAATTGAAAATATATTTTCATCGCTTTTACGAAATTTTTATGTAATATTGTTTCTTCATACAAATTATGAATTCCCCCACCTCTTTTAATCCTTATTTAATCGTTTTATGGGATGTATTTTCAAGTTTCCTTTCTTAGTGCTCATTTACGTCATTTAAGGAACCTTTATCCAAAACTCCGTCCAAGTGATTTTGGCTGTACGTTGATTGATCAGTAACTCAGTTCGTACTTCCTTCATTTATGAACAAAAGTGTATAGACTATAGAAGATTAATTCCGGCGTCATTATTATATCAATGTTGAATCAGTTCACATTAGAGTTAGTGTTTCATATTATTTAGTTTAATATGCATTTATGGTTGAAATCGTAAGCATGACTCCTTTGGGCTTTAACTCTCTCTCTCTCTCTCTATCTCTCTGTAAAATCGGCATGTTTCCCAGTTATCCTAGCTATTTGAAGATTTTTTTATCCACTCAAACGTCCGACCTAAATACCTATTATACCGTTGTCCGTCCGGCTACGCGTGGCGCTGATTTGGTTGGTACAGCGCTCGCATGTTGTAACAAAAAACCTTTATAGCTTCTTATCTATAATACCTAGATTAAACATTGAAAAGTTTCACGTGTTTTTTTAATTGATGTTGGGGTTTTTACAAATAAATATAACAGCTAATGCCAATAGTCCAATTGAATCAATCAAACCTGATTCTATATGACCGTATAATATACGTATAGTATATTATACTCGTATTATAATATAAAAAGATGTTTTAAAAATATATGGAGCCTGGACCAGTCATTGTATAGTATATCACTATTTTATTGATTTGTCTTCTTTGTACAATGAAGTTACTTTAGACAAGAATTATATTTTGTACGATGGTATAATTGACTGAATGAAAATTTAAACACATAGCTATAATAATTTAAAGTCATCGCAATTTTGAAACGATATCATTTGCTTGCTAAGCCCATTAACATACATACATTTATTTCTTTTTCGTCAGGGAGAAAAATTCATTGCTACACAAAAAAAATCCTATTATTGTATCCTCCCGCCCTGTTGTCTTAGTGACAGCGTACTGAGGCTAAGAAATCATGAGGTCTTGAGTCCCATACGTTGAGATTTCGATCGAAAAACCACACATGAGTCGACTGGGATTGGAAATACGGGCCCAGTATAGTGATAGGCTTACTTTTATCATATTATGACAGCTATGATAAGATGGAATATGCTCGACGAACCGTGCAGCACTAGTTGTACTTCTGCCTGCTCCCTCATGGACACTAGACTGAGCTTATATTTATGACAAAAATGTATGTATAAATGTACAAAAAATGAAAAAAATATAAAAAAAAACCCTTGAATATAATATTTTTCGATTAACTTTAGACTTAATACTTAGCCACCAGAACCCTGTTAAAATACAGGATAATTACCAGCAAACTACTAATATGCATATAAAAAAATATGTTGCAGAAAGGGTTTGGCTTGATTTTTGCAATCAGGTGATTACTTTCTTTAATAACTCTAGTATTTACTTACCTCTTTGATATAATAAAATATATGAAGTAAAGGCCATCTAGATTTAGTTCGAATAATGTCAACAATGAAAAGAAGATAATAATGTGTAATGTCATCTTATTGAAGCACGATATTTTTGCGGTTTTATAAATAGTTAATTACCTAGGAGATATACAAGTATTTTGAAGTAACTTTGCCTGGATTATGGAAACAAACTTAAGACTGACTATTAAAAATATTTTTCTATCAGACGTGTGCATAAATAGACATAATAGTGATACCAATGAAAATGTAGTGAATTCGATTAATTTAAGTGAAATGAAATACTTCGAAGGTAGGTATTTAGATTTACTATAACCCGATGGAACTATAATTATACACACATAATATTATATGGGTCAATAAATCGGTCGTTGATTTTTATTTAATTGAAGACGAATACGTGACACGTGTGAATAAGTGATGTGGTTTAAATGCTACATAAATTCTTGTATCTTGTAAAAATTCTGCTATATAATGACAATAAAATATTTAAATTATCGACTAACCGATAATGCAATTTGACATCACTAGCCTTTATTTGGCCCGGGTGTGGGGTGTCCGTAGCCTAGGAAACGGGTGTAGCTACGGAACAACAACATTGATAAGTCATTTTCTTATCGTGTTACATAAAAATTGTACTACAAATTATTTTCAAATACATGTAAAATATTAGCTTCTTTAGAATATACACTCGCGTCAAAAACATTTGTAATAGGAAATTTGTGTGAAACAATGGAAACTTTGACAGTTCGAATTAAAGCTGGCAGGTGGGTTTAATATACTTTAAAATGTAATATTCTAGAATTATTACATCAAACTGCTCGATGTACGTAGATAAAAATGATACACTTATTGTATAATGTAATACGTGTGTCGAGGTCGGCGGGAATAGTCTCGAATGAGCTCCCCTCGATCCCTATTTGGTATCAACGTTTATCAGGGAGGAGGAAGCAGGAGGGAGCGACGGCCTACGGTGGCGCCGACTGGCACCGGGCACGGCACGCGGCTCATTTACCTGTGAATCAAAATGAGGTGGCCGCTTATGTACCTAATCTCGGCGCTAAATATACGAAAAATGTTTTGATTCACTGCTTACATCCCCCTATCTCCACTGTAACAATACACATAGTTACTTGATCTTTAAATATCAGAACAATACATTAAAATCAGGCACAAACAGCATTAACAAATATTAAAACAATAGTAGTAGGTAATAATTCATTCTAAATAATTCTAATGAGCCATGGAACATTATGATGATGAGCTGTTTAACATGTACTAGATACAATTATTAGTATGGCAATAAAAGATAAATAATTATATTCAATTTGCACACATAACTGATAATATGACACATACAAGCAGGAATTAATAATAAATCCACACGGCAACTAAACTAGTTCACAAACTTATCAAGATTGATAAATATAACACACAATATGTAATAAGAGCACAGTTAGCTAATTCCAATAATGTGTAATTGTAATAACAGTATTGTTCAGCCATGTGTGACGAGGCAGGTGGTGTCAACGAAGCATAACAAGGCACCTGCCCACACCCCACCATGCCCTCACACTAACACTACTCTAAGTACTGTCAAACTCACCTAGATACCGTTGTTTGATCAATATACATGTAGAAGTGGAAGTCACAATAATGCAATAGTGCTGTGTCTTCATATTTTCATATTAAATACAAGTGTACTGTACAAAGATGTCGGAGATGGCCTTTGAAAATGTGTTCTATTTGGAAAGTGAGTGTTATAACAAACCTATATATATGTAGGTGTATTCAGTGAAGGTGCCGACTGCGGAGGGATGGATGAGGTGTTGCCTGGATACGCTCCGCGGACGATCTCCACCCGTGCTCCCGTCAGATCAATAACATCTCTATCACCCTGGGATGGTGTTATGCAATTGTCTTGATATTGGATTTTATTTATTTTGATATTGTACTCCTTAAGTCTGATATGCATGCTTTAAAAGTATTTATTAAAAAATGACTGATATGTACTGATGGGTGGAATGATAAAGGTTTTTAAACTTTGAATTTAACCAGAATAGATTCTGAAACTGGATTTTTTAAATATTTATTTTGGTTAGCATTATACCCACAATATTTCTTTGATCTGGGCTTTTTTCGGTACATTTTTATTTTATGTTTTCATTATTACATAATGACAATACTTACAAAATTTAATTGATGTATTGAATTACTATTGATGTTTACTCTGTGGGGCTTCATTAGCAGGTAACTACAGGGGTGATTACTGCCTTGCTAATTGCAATTGATTGATGTTGGATTAAATACGACTACCCTGATGATGTCCAGGCTTATGGAAAATAAAAAATGGGAATATTTGCTTAAATTTGTTTTTGTGAAAACAAAAAATTTAGAAGCTGTGATTTTTTTAACTAATTTGTTTGTTACACGACCTTTGTTCGCGTCTCCTCCTGCGTTAAAGTTCCTGTAAGCTTCTAAGGTATAGATTGTCTTAAATCGTTTTCTACAACTTATTAGGAACCCATCTACCAACTTTCAAGTTTGTAGGCTTTATATTTTATGAGAATTTGTGATAACTGATAAGTTAGTGAGTGGTACTTATTTCGCTTTTTTACTGACGAAAAATTATAAATAAAAATATATATTTCGGTTTTTATGTATAAACGCGCATAAATTTCCGATCCGATTTTTATATTGGATAGCTGGTGTTGCTAAACGTTGGTTCTATTTAGATTTCTTAATCCTTATTGGGTTGAAATCAGAGAAGAAAGACTTTGACATATAAGCATCGATTTTGATGATTCCTTCATGAACAGTTTAAAATAAAAACTTTGTAACAAAAACAGGAATCATAGAAATTAAGTTAATAATACCTAAATATATTTTGAGTCATTGCCATTGTAGTTTATCGGCCAATGATTGAACAGCACTTCAGTAGCACTGACTCAAAATTGGTTGAACAAAATTGATTAGCTTTATTTTTAGTTTTTTTTTAGATTATGAATCAAAATATTAATAATATTACAAAAGTGTTGACTTTAAAAATCTAGTTGTTTGGTTTTGTGTTGCAATAAAAATGTTGCGTAATAGATTCCGAATGCAGTAAGTTTACTATCACGCGACAAAGAACGGTTCCAGAATTAGAATTTCAAATGAAAACCTCAATTTGAAAACAATGTGTACTATATACATTATATTACATTACATTCATATTATCCATCATTAATCTGCAGTGTGGCGATATTTGTGAGACGGGGTATTTTTTAAGTTATTTGCGTGTATGATATTCGGATTTCTGTTATGTACATAATAAAAGTAATAAGCAAAGTGTTATGGATGCGGCGAAGAAATACGGGTAAAATCATCGTGTTTTTTCGATAAATTTTAACCTTTAGGCAACGGCACCTAAATGTTGTCTTTTGACTCTTATAACGCCTAATATACATTTTTATCTAATATAGTCTCTTTGTAGTTTTCGTTCCCATGACCACCGTCTTTCTATTCGAAGTTAGGCTTAGGATTCGCCCGGTCTGAAGTGTGACCATTGTTTTTCATGTGTTCGTTGAATGCACGGCTACGTGTCTGACTGTTAAATGTGTTTTGTTAACATTACAGACTTTGAGTGCGCCGGCGACGAGGTGCTGGTCGAGTCGTCGCCGCCCGCATCGCCCGTGATGGCGGCGCAACTCGCTGCTCCCGCACAGGTTCACCATTAACTACTCATTTATTACACAGCATATTTATTTTATTATTTATCCCAAGTACATAATAGAGTTATATTTCTATTATAACAGTTAGTCTAGTAGGTACAAGTTTAGCACAAGTCTAGTCACAAGTTTAGTTTAGTACAAACTAGCTGTCCCGCGCGGTTTCACCCGCAACTTATAATTAAAAGTTTTGCAGCTACCGGGTCCAACTGTGAATCTAAACAATGCAGGGACCCACTTAAATACACACAACAAAAATCATCGAAATCGGTTCAGCCGTTTAGGAGTTTATGCGAGACTAACGACGACAATTGATTTTGATATATGGGTGATTCTACAAAAATTGGGTAACTCAATGTCACCAGCCAATATAGACAAAGTCTTATTATATTGTATTGAAATAACAATTTATTTTAAAACAATGAAAAGTCATTTATTTGGTCACCCAATTTCACTTCTTCATTTTAAATACAAGTTAATAAAAAAACAAAATTAATACTCAAAACGTCAGTCCGTTGGCATGTCACAATCCCGAAAACCAACAATCAAGTGACTATCCATTAAACATTATCATTGATTTAGGAAAACTTACTAATTTACTACAATCTGTGATGTACATAGTATTATATACTACAACTTTCATAATGCAATGTTCTCTATTTTATTTAATAAAAAATAAGAAACTTTGTGTTTAGTTTCTTTCGTCAGTCCGTTGTGTGTTCTTTAAATTTAAAATTCGCGGAGAATATCACCGAGTCAAGGTCAAATCCCTGTTTAAGTTTTAATGTTGGTAATGAAGTTAGTTGCGGACCGCACAATTTGACGGCCGCCATAATAGTACCAGTGTTTGGGTTGTGTTTGTCGTCTATACACGTGCGAAGCCAGTCAAAATGTCAGTCCCATGGTGAGTCGTAATTTCTTGTTAATCTGAGGTTTATTTTCATTTATACATAGTTAACTATGATTTGTTAAAATGTAGTTTGTTGATATTCGAAATTACCAAAAAAACATTAGTTTTGATTATAACCTCAAATTATGTCTATTTCGTCAGTCCGTTGGCGTCAGTCCGTTGTCAGGTACTGATGTTTTTTTTTGTTTTAGAGCACTTTTATCGTATTTGCTACCGTGTGTAAGCATTTCTATTTTATGTTTCAGTTAAAAACATCATGCGGCACGCTAAAAACAATTTGACTAGGGAAGAAATATTAAAAAAAAAGAGAGAAGCCGAAAAGTGACTGGCCCGATTTGGAACAATATAATCATTAGATTAGCCATCATATAGACCCGAATTTGTAATAATTTGATTTAATAACTATAGTAAACAAAATATCCTCAAAAGTTACCCAACTTTTGTATAATCACCCATATAAGAATATTGCAGAATTACATTATGCGTTATTTTCTAGCTATAAATTTCCGTTGCGTCGAAAACGGTTGCATGCAACGCCTAATCAACCCTAAAAATTAATTCACGAATATGTTGAATAAAAGTGTGTTGTAATAATCAGGGGGAGGGCGCGGGCGGTGGTGCCGGTGGAGCGTCCCCTTCGGCGGTGCGGGATCTCATCGTCATACCGGAGATATCCAACTCCATACACCTGCAGCATGCCATACAACAGGTAACAATCCGTGCCAGTGGTACTCGGTTTTATTATGTATTGAATAAATAAATAAATCGAAAAAATTATTGGGCGTACATGGACGGTGGTAATCACTTACCGGTGGCGGTGACATATGCTATTAAAAAAAATTCTTCACCCACTCTGAACAAGCATGACGCTGTCCGTTTTATATCTCTTTGCAATAAAATATATCTCGTTATGTACTTACTCAATTATTTTTATAGTTATTGCTATTACTAACTATTGCCCGCAGCTCCGCTTGTGTGATTTGGTTTGTCAGTATCCTGGAGGACTGCTTTACACAATAAGTACAGCTCTCTATTATCTATCTACAAAACATAGAATCAATTGCGAGAAACAAATTTCAACTCAATCGGATGAATGGTAACTACGCATAGAAGACGAATGAACGACATTTCAACATTTTTTTTTGTTCTATCCGGGCACGCCAAAGTAACTGCACTACACCTGATAGTAAGCGAGTTACAGTCCAAAAAAAACAGTGACCACCAACAAACAATGAGTTTATCGGTGGTCACCAGAATCATGCTGTCCTATATAAACTTCTTCACACTCCGAAGAGGGAAGAAGCAATCGAGGGGCCTTCGACAGGACAAGCGGATGACCGATACGCAGGCGCAAATACACGTGATTGCATGCTTGTAATGTATCTCATTCTCTCGCAGGCTTAATCATATTTATACATAATATGTACATATGTATGACAAACATATTATGTTTGTCTCTTTTTACTGTCGCTTTTTCGTTTCATCGAATTTTTAAATCACAACAGTGCTAAAGAAGTTTCACTCCAAAAACGTATAGGTTGGAATAAGTGGTCTGTAATAAAATTGTACCATTCTGTGTCTGCAGGTGTCAAGCGTGGATGTGAACGGTGACAGTTCGGGTAACTCCAGCCCTTCGGCGGAAGCGCAACACACTTACATCACTGTTGCAAGTGAGTGTGTTGTACTATTAACTTAGTAAATTATTATGCATTATTTGTACGAGTTTCGAAATTACCGTAAAATGTTGCGACTACACACATTAAAGGGTAGGCAGAGGTTTCAGTTTCGCCGTGCTTCTTTCCATCTTGAGATGTGACGGGGGCCAAAACCATCGCCGTGACGGGCACAAATTTCAATCAAGGGCAATTTTGTGAGTTTTTCGAATCAAAAACTCAAATACAAATTGTGATGGTGAATGTTTTGGCAAATTAATTTGTTTAGTTTAGATGATGTAGCTATGTTTCTACCTGTTCCCAATTATGTGTCTTAA
Source organism: Amorpha juglandis (assembly GCA_949126905.1). Taxonomy (NCBI): domain Eukaryota; kingdom Metazoa; phylum Arthropoda; class Insecta; order Lepidoptera; family Sphingidae; genus Amorpha; species Amorpha juglandis. Next base: position 22,347,652 of record OX421365.1, read on the forward strand.
CAATTGCGCTACATCCGTATCACTCAAGTTAGATACATGTATCCTTGTCCTAATGGTATTTTTTTTTATTTGATCGAATGACGTGACGAACGAGGCGCTCGCGGTATTCGCTCTGATGGTAAGCATCACGCTTGCCCATAAACAGAAGCAACACCACATAGAACTTTGAATTACAAAGCACTGCATTTCACTGAACTGCGCTCGTCACCCTGAGACATAAGATGTTAAGTCTTATAACGCCTAGTAGTTTCACTGGCTTCAATGTCCTTCAAACTGAAACACAACAGTGCTTACACACTGTTGCTTGGCGGCAGAAATACACATATCGTATATCCAGGAGTTTCGTATTCTAGCCCAAGCCGTCTAAATACATGTCTATATACTTACCATAATAGATAACATTCAACTAATTAAAGAGCTATTCATACAATTATAATACTTATGTTTTAATACAGATGAAAATACATTTTTGAAATATCAACGCAATTACATATTATAATCATTTTATCATATACTACAATAGGTTATTTATATTAATGTGTTCTTGTAACATTTTATGCTATTTTCGAAACTTATAGTAATTTATATAAAAAAAAATTGAAAAAAATATTTTTTGCATGTGTCATACTTAAAAAATGCGAAAAATGCTTTGTTTTTTTATTATAAAAGCATTATTTTTTTTTTCTTATTTTTTAATTGTTTCTGTTACCGTAGAGGCATGTATACAGTATAGCACATGATATTTTTATTTGCACATTGTTTTGTTGACCGTGTGTCGTGACTCGTGGCTCGTGTGTGCGGCTGTACAGTGCAAGGGTCGTGGTGTGTCGACGCGCCCGTATCGACGATCAAGAGCGAGCACCACAGTGACCAAGAAAGCAAGTTTATTTTTTTGTTGTTTATTACGTGCTTTTAACACAATGCTGTTTTGTTTATAACAATATTGTAGTTTGCATGCAAGTGCTTGTCACCTTGTTTAGTATGTTGGGTTGAGGCGGGGAATGTACTTTTTATGTGGGAAATATTCCCTTACTATAAAAGGTAGGATAGGGTATTGCGGATTATTATTGTCTTGAAACCCCATGGTTGTCTAATTCACAGTTTAAAAACAGTAAAAAGTTTAAAAACTAAAAACAATGATACTACATAATTAATTTATAACACTATTAAAAAACAAATTATTATTTTCTGCGACGAAAGAGTTTATAAAATAAAAATAATCTATTGTCATACGTTTGTTTAAATCTTTTTATATGATAGCTATATAAAATATTGTACTAACATCAAAGGCCGGTCACAATTCATATAGATTCTTTGATGGATTGACCAAATAAAATGCAGACAATCCCGTGACGTTTGATCTGATTATACCGCACCTGTCTTGATAAACGCACCCCATCCACTAGTTATTGTGCTCGGCTTTGCTCCATGGTGACGGGAAGGGATTTATGATAGTTAAGCTATGTATGGAAGACAATAGAGTAAATGTGATGGGTGAATTTAACTTTTTAACTGGTGGTAGGACATGGTATTAAAACCTACCATAATGATCCACACACCTTGTTGGTCGCGTTCCGGTATCAGCCAGTGTATATTCGGTTCTCCCAAGGGGCTTGCAACAGGATTTGATGGTTGGTTGGAGCGAGTACAGGGGTACATCCTTCTATGTCTGTGCCTGCAACGGTCATCCGCCTGTCCTGTCTCAGGCCCCTTGATTTGCTTCTTCCCTCTTCGGAGTGTGAAGAAGCGTTCAAACCAAAGGTGACCACCGATAAGCTCGTTGTTTGTCGTTGGCCGCTGGTTTTTTAAGACTGCACTTCGCTCTAAATATCAGGTGTAGTGCAGTCACTAAGCTAGGCGTGCTGTCGTCAGTAAGTTGAGATAAGATATACCTACGTTAATTTTTTTATTGTTGGCTGGTATAGTTATAGTTATATAACAGTAGTAGTATAATAGTATAGTAGTATAGCTATAGTTCCTGTGTCGCATTCGGTTTATTGCCTGGTAGGTACGCGTTGAAATCAGCTTTGGAGACCCAAACCCCCTCCCCGTCCCAATCCCTCCATTATCCCTTCCCTTTACTGATTATTGAAGATGATGATGTTTCTTCTATTGTGGGCGTACATGGGCGTTGGAGATCACCATCAGGTGACCTTCTTGCTCGTTTGCCGATCTATGCTATAGAAAAAAGATACAAAATATAGTTTACGAGAAAATCAAACTATAATAAGAGATTACTAATCATTTAAACATTAACATTAGCAAATGGGAGTCATTTACACATTATGCTAGGCTTGTGCCTTGTGGTCTCAAATTCAAATGTTTGAAAAAATGCCGCCTAGTTATTGTTTTGTATTACTTTGTTTAATTAATTGAATCAAAACTTTATTTTCGCCGTCCCTATTGACATTTGTACAATGTCGAAACCAACTAATCGCAGGTGGACTGTATTTTAAAAGGTTTCTCAAATAAAATATACACGAGAAATGCACCTTCTACACAGATTGCCGTAGCACCCCCATCAAATTAAACGTTTCCATTACAATATCGCGAAACGAGTGTCCCGTAGCGATGAATTCGATACTCGAAATAAGTAATACGGTATAATTGCAGCATGCCCCAAAGGATTATCTACCTGAGCGATCATCAATGGGGTAGTTGTTGTCAGGGGGCACGGATGATCCCCATTGTAGTCGCCGTGATACCGTGCACCTGTTCATATTACGCCTTACCTTTAATTCGACGCGTGCCAAACGCGTGCGCATATCTCCTTACGGGACATAATGGGGTGTTTTGATGATATTAAGTTTTGCAGATTTTAATATTGAGTTGGGTTGGACCGTGTGGATGCTGGGATGTAGTGGTGTGTAATGCTTGTCGGATTTATTGTTGTCTGTGTTAGTGAGTTTAGTTTCGGGCACCACTGTGGTTAAAAATAATGTGTATATTTGGAAAATTATTAAAAAATATTTTGAAAGGGATATAATGTTAGGTGCATTTATTTAGAATAAATAATATAGAACATACTCTTATAAAAGTTTAAAATGAAGATTACCATGTGAAGTCCAGAAACGAAACACGTATTTGTTAAAAATGTGATTTTTAATGTTTATTAATAAGGCTCATCTTTTTTTAATTTTCATCAATTTTTTCATACTAGGTAGCCATGATTGTCATTACTATTATATATTGTCATATCCGCATCTTTGGTTATTTTTGCAGATATATCTGAAATATTAGTGTTAACTCGCACTATCGGATATTACAGAACATAATAATTAACATATCATAACCGTGTAATATCGCTGGCTGGTTCATTTTGACATTAGCCGTCGCGCCTCCTTACTCCGTGTTGGGCGACACCGGTACCTTTGATGTTATATAATGTACCTACGACTACGATTTTTCCTTTGCTTTCATTTCACCCGTCTTGTATGTATATTTATTTGAAATGCAACATTTCCTGTTTGTATATAATTGTTATGTTCAGAAATCGAGATTGAAAAAGATTTCATATTTTGATTGGTAATTTTAGGAATTACTAGCGTTCGCACGCGGCACCGCCCGCGTAAATTTCTGCACCGTTATATTATCGATATCGCCTATGTTCATCAAGGATAATGTAGGATTCTAATGGTGAAAGAATTTTTCACATCGGTCCAGTAGTTTCAGAGCCTATTCAATGGAAACAAACAATCAAATATTTCCTCTTTATAATATTAGTTTAGATAACGTTTGAATTTTGAAGCAATATTGTTAAATTATTCTGCTGATTGTGGAGTGGTTAAATAAATTATATTGTTTTTTCAACCGGGACAGAAGAAGTTTTAGTAGTTTGGGTCATCCCTCAATGCATAGTTTTTAATAATATCTGCAAAATCTATAAGCCTTTCATAGAATTCAAACTCTAAATAAAAGTTGTACCTACGACTTCGTTTATAAGACTAAATCGATATCCGACAATCGGTTCGCAACTTCAAAAACTCTTATACGATTTCGCAAAGCGCCAATTAAATCAGCAACGTGCAAATATCGAGACAAAACGCAGCGTGTCCATAACAAAGGCGAAAGTTCTCTGTAATATACCTTACGTATCAATTACACTGGCCGAAATAACAGGTGGGGGCGCAATCAGTGGGAGGGGGACTGAGACACTTGCGCAAGTGAGATAGATAGATGTATCGAGTGTGGGCAGGTAATTGTGCCGTTCTGGGAAACGGTCCGGAGGCGGCTGCCGAGTTGCCTGGGAGATCTGGTGCGAAATGGAGGTGCCGAGGTACCGCTCGTATTTCCCCTGTGAGTGTCTGCGATACATTACTCTCAGTCTTTGTTCAGCGCAGGTGTTAACAAGCCGAGTTTTTTTTTATTTAAAATTGATTTTTTTTGTTGCATACAGCCTGTATTAAAAGCATCATTGGAGGTATATTTTAACATGTAGCAAATATTTTAATTTTGACGAATTTAGTTTTTTACTAATCGGAATTGGTGTACTAACTGGTGGATTTTTTATGACTAACAGTATATTAAGTTTAATCAGATTCTTGTAGGGCTATGGACTGTGGTATATCTTTCTCAATATTACGCCTTGATATTGATTTCTTAAAACTATTTTTCTTTTTTTTTATATGATCAAAGTTTATGTTACTTTTTAAAGGTGTTTTTTTTATATCAAGTTTATTTTCAAATTGTTTAGCAGTTTAGAAGATGTTCTGTAACTAAACATAAAACTAAAAAACAGTTGGATTTTTTTTACAAGAATCATGTTTTATGTAAAATTGTAAATTAAAATTTTAAATATTATTTAAGATTAGAAGAAGAAGATTGAAAAAAATATGAAAATTGAAAAATGCAGAAATGCACAACTACGGGTTGTTTCTTTTTAACATTTGTCATTTATATTCTTATTTATATTTAATTTTTAAAACTTAGAGGCTTTGAATCAACAAGATTACCCCCAGCCTCATCGTAACTAAAAACTAATAAACACACAAAGAGATAAATTAGGTTTTCTTTAAATTGCTCACTAATTTGACAATTCTTAGAGCACCCTCACAGTAAGGTTTGAATAAGATTGTGTGAAACACATCTAGATCCAAAATATTAACTTTTAACTCCCTCAATAAAGTTTCTCGTTCATTTGTCTATATCTTAATATGCAAAGAAATAAAACACTACACAACTACTAACTATTATTAATTAATCTGCCATCAATTGTAGTAATTATAAGTGTAGTTAATTCTGATACAATGTTTTTGTATTGCAGGCGAAGGTGGTAACGGAGTCAACTACCACGTGCAGTATGTCACCGAGCCGCAGGAGATATACACCCAGGGTCACCAGACCACTATGTAAGGCAACCAACTATTTAATAATAATATATTTTGTGTTCATTCTGTCTTCCTAACCAGACCACTATGTAAGGCAACTAACTATTTAAATATATTTTTTATTTATTCTTACTAGCTTATCACAGGACGATACAATGTCCTTTCATGTATCTGTAGCGGTAATTTTATTAGGTACTACTATTTTATTGATTAGTTCAGATTATATATTATGATATCATTTTCTCATAGTGACAGAGCCGCGCTATACACAGTTTTGTCTATGAATGGGCCGTTTTGACCAGGATCATTTTGCTTCAATCCTACTTATTATAAATAAAGGTGACTAAAATTTCCGTGTCGATTTTCTCTGACTCGTTGCGAGCGATGCGAGCGATGCGAGCGCCTTGCTCGTCTCGTCATTCAATCTGATAAAAAATAAATGATGGTTAAGTGTAGCTATTGTCGGTGCAGGGAGAGTCTCCGCTCGTACCCGGTGTACGGCGTGGCGACGGTGGGCGGGGCGGAGCCCGCGGCCGCGGACAACGCGTGGGGCGGAGCCAACTCCGCCGAGTACACCGCTTACGGAGTCGTTGTGAGTGCTCATTATCATCTCTTTTTTTTTATCCTGGCTCGGCAAACTGACTACGCTACACAAGATGGCAAGTGTACCGCAATCCAAGAATAGTGTCGACCAACGATAAACAATGTATCCATCGTAGGTCGGCAAGATCATGCCGGCCTGCCAAAGGGCCAAGGGGGAGGGAAGGAAAAAGGGATAGGATCAGGGGGGCAAGCCCCCTGGGGAGAACCGGATATATACTGGCTGACCCTAGAACGCGACCCACGCAAGATGGGCCACTATGGCAGGTTTTAGCACCAGAATTGCGGAACAATATCTATCAAATGTTTCGTTTTGTACAATATTTTATGCTAGCTTTATACAAACCTTCCTCTTGAATCACTCTATCTATTAAAAACCGCATCAAAATCCGTTGCGTAGTTTTAAAGATCTAAGCATACATATTAGGGACAGACAGACAGCAGGAAGTGACTACTATGTAGTGATGGAACAAAAAAATAAAATACCTTGCTCTGAAAATAGTATCAATATTGAAGTAGAGTGGTGAGTGGTGTGTGGTGAGTGTTGAGTGGTGTTTTTTTTTTTTAAGTATAGGCCGGCAAACGAGCAAGTGGGTCACCTGATGGTAAGTGATCTCCACCGCCCATGTACGCCCACAACAAGAAGAATCATGGGCGCGTTGCCGACCTTAAAGGAAAGGGATAATTAGGGATTGGGAAGGGGAGGGGATTTGGGCTTCCGGATATCTCACTGACCGTACGAAACGCAGCAGCAAGCCGCTACTTTACGTCGGTTTTCTGTGAGACAGTGGCAACGACCCGGTCGAGCCAGCCCATTCATGCTGTAGACAAAACAGTCTACAGCGTGGCTCTACCACTCAAAAATACATAATTTTATACTAGCTTTATACAAACCTTCCTCTTGAATCACGTTTTTATCTATTGAAAACCGCATCAAAATCCGTTGCGTAGTTTTAAAGATCATACATATTAAGGACAGACAGACAGCAGGAAGCGACCTTGTTTTACACTATGTAGTGATGGAACAAAAAAAAAATAAAAAACCTTGCTCTGAAAATAGTATAAAAAACACTGGCACATCTACATCGCGATGTCAAGATTTTATCCGACGTTTTGAAGTAGGTCAAAATCACGTTCAAAGACAAGTGACAGACAAACCTACCAACATACAAACTTACTAACATACCAACATACATACGTCTGAAGCTAATAAAAGCGTGTTAAAAATGAAGTAGAGTGTTGAGTGGTGAGTGGTGTGATGGTGTGATGGTGTACTGCAGGTGGCCGGCGACGAGGCGGAGGCGGGCTCGTCCCCCGCGACCCCCGCCGCGCCGCGCATGCCGCCCGCCACCGTGCAGTGGCTGCTCGACCACTACGAGACCGCTGAGGGTATGCAGTACATGCTATACATACTATACAGTTACGCACAAGTCGCAACAAGTCGAACTGTAACGCGGGAATCCGCTCAAAACGCTCCTATACATTATACCAGTGTTACAGAAAAGTGGTAAGTGGTCAACTTTAAACAATGTATAGTCTAGAACAGAGGTTCCCAGACTTTTTTTGTGATAGACCACTTTCAAAATTTAGCTGGTTCCGGTGGACCCCCTGCGGCACTTTGCAAGTCTCGACGCGTTGTACTGAATGTGGAATATGCAAGTTTTGACAAGTAACAGTCGCTGAGCTTCTTAAAATATTATCTGCCTACATTGATAGGTGAAGTCAATCCAACATTTTAGTTCTTCGTAATCGAAAGCAGATAAATTTTCTTGGTTACCTGCTTACGAATTGTCAACCCCCAATTTTTTTGCCACGCCAACGTAGACCGCTGTCGAGTCTCCCGTGGACCACTTTGGGAACTAAGGGTCTAGAATATAAGTATGTATTTCACAACCTAGTAATAATTTGTATTGCTAGGTCATAAAAGAACCATTTTCTTTTTTATCGAATGGGTAACATTCGACATGCAACTTTGGAAAACAGCTGAACTTTTGTCTTACAGCAGCATTGTTATTCTCTCTCACGCAATTCGCTTCAGTTTTACCGATGAGCTCGAACTCACAGATCGTAATAAACACTAAAATAAGCGTGAAATTTTAGATTGTGTAAATTTTAATTATAGAGACGATTACTGTTAGTTGTATGTCACTCTTAAATATAACCATACCCACCTTTTTGTTACACGTTGTATATGAAATGTCCCTTACACTTTACAATATTATTACGCGGTGGATTTACACCCGTTCGATGCGGCGCGACATAACGTGCGCTTACTTTAAATTAAAATATATTTTTCATATTTTTTAATGCTACACAGGGACAACGATTGATATACAGGGATGTGTGTTTATATCAAAACTATTTTAAGAAATAATAGAATATTAAAAAAATGCAAACTTTTTTGAATGATGTATCGTGGCTTGATGTTAGACATCTGTCTATCATGAAGCCACGATACACAGTTGCGTGACGTGTGTAGGCGTATCCCTGCCGCGTTCGACGCTGTACTCGCACTACCTGCGTCACTGCGCGTCACACCGCCTGGAGCCGGTGAACGCCGCGTCATTCGGCAAGCTGATCCGCTCGGTGTTCGTCGGACTGCGCACGCGCCGGCTCGGCACGCGGGGCAACTCCAAGTACCACTACTACGGGATACGCGCCAAGCCCAACGCCAACAACGCGAATATACACCATGACGCGCACGATGATAAGACTGACGTGCTCGATGCGCAGGTAAGCCACGTTATTGTTTGTCTCTGTCATTCTATACAGGTTTATTGAAAGCGTTTGTATATGCGCTATTACCGGATTATGGATCCGGTGTTAGTCACACTAGGGTTTCCAATTGTCTTAAACATTCTGATTATATCGACAGAAAATGTAAACAAACTAGTTATTTATTGAAATATTTACCCGGGGACCAATTAATGGGTCGAACCATTAGGACCATATATTGTACACCACATATATATTGTACATTTATATGCCCAGAAATTATAGAATACATATTATTATTGGATCACTAAGGCACGCCTGTTAGACTATAGAACAAAGTAACTATTTTTAAAATATTTGGACTTTGCTAATGACATAATCTACATATTTAAAAATATGTATCTTTTACAAAATTATGTAGTTTCACCTACGTTACTGCAATATTTTCCGATGACTTTCACAGTATCCATATATGAGAAATAGGCTAGTCGGTAATAAGTTTCCAACGTTAGGTCTGCTGTATGGATGCAAATTTGTATGAATACAAATGATATTGTCAATTTCACACAAGTGGCTCTGAAAGCAGGGAAAATGCGAGCTAGTAATTGTATGGTCTAGGTCCAGCACCACACATCTTATAGTTTGTCTGCTATTGATATAATGAAATATAAATGTTTATTACTGATAATTTAAGGCACTATTGATGTTAATGTATTGATTGAATGTAGTGAGCACACGCGGCTTATTGCTCAGCGGTACGGGAACTAAAATAATTACCGTTACTACACGGTAATGGCGTAAAATGCTGAAGGTGCAAATTTGTACTGTTGTACCATACAGTAATTTTGTTTAATTCGATTTTAAACATACTGTATCTGTGGTAGGAGGGTCGTTCCCGTTCGAGCGAGCGCGAGGCCGCGTCGAGCCCGGCGAGCAGCGGGGGCGGAGGTGGCGGAGGCGGGGGCGGAGGTGGCGGAGGCGGGGGCGGAGGTGGCGGAGGCGGCGGGGGCGGGAACGTGTACCGGCAGTACCTGGGGTCCGCCGCGCCGCCCGACCCGCCCGACCTGGTGCTGCACGACCTGCCGCCAGACGTGTCGCCCGCCGCGCTGCACGCGCTGCGCAGACACCACCGGTCAGTATACACGTACACTCGCCGCATCTGTCACTGTAACCTTGGTAAGCCACCGTCTATAGAAGAACCCATACACTCTGTGTGGATCGCGTTCCAGGATCAGCCAGTATATCCGGTTCTGCCGAGGGACTTGCGAATTTGATGATTGGTTCCCTGTGCTTGCATTGGTCATCCGTCTGTCCTGTCGCAGGACCGCTGATTCGCTTCTTAAGTCTTAGCGAATGTGAAGAAGTATTTATACAGGCCGGCATGGGTCTCGTACCACCGATGGACTTATTATTTATCAGTGGTCGCTGGGTTTTTGGACTGCATTATGCTTACCATAAGGTGTAGTGCAGTTACTATGCTTGGTTAAAAAAAAGAATGGTGATTGAGAAATTCAATATCTGGGAATGCCAGATTGTTTAACTCCGCAAAAAAAATGTATTTGGCTTACTTATATGATAAGTCAAAGTCAAAGTCAAAAGTCAAAGGTCAAAGTTCTCGCGGTCGGTTATCCATAACAGAGAAGAAGCAGATAGGACAGGCGGATGACTGATACAGGGTCAGGGATACAATGATGTACCTTTACACCCTTCTCGACCAATCATGAAGTTATATCGCAAGACCTTCAGGATAACCGGATATACATTATTTGATCTTGGAACGCGATCCGCAAAAGGTGTGTGAGTCACTATGGCAGGTGTTAACACCATGTGTACGGTGGTCGGTATCCGTGACGGACATGAACCCCACGACGAGCAGGACGTATGTGTATATGTCGCAGTGAGCACGGCGCGTCGTTCCTGGAGGCGGTGAGCGCGCTGGACACCGCGGGCGTGGAGCGCGCTCGCCGGTGGTTCTGGCGCGGGGGTGCAGGGGGTGGTGCGGGTGGTGTGGGTGCAGAGGGTGCACTGCCGCGGCGCGTGCTGTGGCGGCTGGCGGCGCGGCGCGACGTGGCGCGCTGGCTGCGGGCCGCCGACCTGCAGCTGCACCAGCGCGCCGTCGACCTGCTGCTGCCCGACGTGCTGCGACCGATACCGCCGCAACTCACGCAGGTACACCCTACACCCACCCACACCTCCATCTACAACTAGATGTAAACTTATGGGGTTGGTCTCCATATCCAAAACGCATATTTTCAAAGTATCGTTGTTGTAATGAAGAATGCAATTGAAGAAAAAACGGGAGTGTGTGAGTGAAGGATAATAGACAACTTGTAAATGTAAAAAGTATTAAGAGTTCGAGTAGTAAGGCTGCACTGTAGATAGTTTTCTCTACAGTACAAATGGGCCGGTTCGACGGGGTTTTTACCACTGTCTCATAGAGAACTGACGTAAACTAACGACTTGCTGAGGCTTTTCATACCGTGAGTGAGATATCTAGAGGCCTAAATTCCCCTCCTTATCCCAATTCCTAATTATCCCTTCCCTTTAAGGACGGTAATACACTCATAATTGTTCTGGTATTGTGGATATATATGGGCAGTGGAGATCACTTATCATTAAGTGACCTATTTGCTCGTTTTTCGACCTATGCTATAAAAAAAGACGAATTATGGTATTTAAAATTTATTTTTTGACAATATACAAAATATCAACTGAAAGCCGTGATTTTTATTTTGGTCAGTATTTATGTATGTATGATAGTATATGTTTTGATTAAAGTTTAAATTATAAATACTGAATATCGGTAGTTTATTGTAGTGTATCGAGTAAAAGTGTTTGACATTAAAACTTAAAATATATAGGTTTGGTTTAAACTTAAAACATTTAGGTGGTAAAATAAAAATGTCTTTTTTATTTCTCTAGATGTTCAATACTACTTACGAATTATTAAATTACATTATTTGTGATTGTCTAATAGGTATCAATATTTTTTTATATCGGTATCAAATTGTTATGTATTGAATATCGACAGTGAAAGTTTCGATATTTTCTCGTCAGCAATACTATTGTTGGAGCCGAGCGTTTACAATCGTTCATAAGTAGTATTTTGTATTGTGTCAGGCGATCCGCAACTTCGCCAAGAGTGTAGAGGCGGCGGTGTGTGGCGGCGCGGGTGGTGGCGGTAGTGGTGGCGCGGGTAGTGGGGGGTGCGTGGGGATCCCGGCGGCGAGCGCACGAGCCCAGGCCGCGGCGGCGGGCGCGCTGGCGGCGGCGCTGCGGCGCTACACTTCGCTCAACCATCTCGCGCAGGCCGCGCGCGCCGTGCTCACCAACCACCACCAGATACATCAGGTACGCAACAATCATCATCATACCTTTATCCGCAACTTCGCCAAGAGTGTGGAGGCGGCGGTGTGTGGTGGCGCGGGTGGTGGCGGTGGTGGTGGTGGTGGTGCGTGCGTCGGTATCCCGGCGGCGAGCGCGCGAGCTCAAGCCGCAGCAGCGGGCGCGCTGGCGGCGGCGCTGCGGCGCTACACCTCGCTCAACCACCTCGCGCAGGCCGCGCGCGCCGTGCTCACCAACCATCACCAGATACATCAGGTACGCAACAATCATCATTATATATGTATACTATAATAAAACCTTTATTTACATCACTCAAAAATTGTATGGGGGAACATATTTTGAGCCTCTAGTAATCGTTTTACAACATTGTCCACAGTGTCCCTAATATTATCTTACAAATTATTAGTGTCTAAAGCAGTATTTCCCATCCTTTTGTCACCGATATCTAGCATTGCATTTAAATAACCCAAAGCGAAAGGATTAAAGCCGTATCGAGTCCATTTTTAAATTGTCCCTCCTTAACTATCAAATTACCCCCCTGTGAAACGTGGGCCCCACCTTAGGAAACACTGGTAAAGCCTATTTGTTAAATAAAAAACTTATTTATCCCGATTATTTTAATTAATAAACTAAATAACTTAAAATGTGTTCGAAAGAATAATACAAATAAAGCCATTTAAATCTGCTGGAATGATAGCTGTCAAATGACAGAAAAGGATCCACAACATGTTATGTTACGTCACAATTTCACAAACAATTTCTTTTTATTATTATTGTCAGTGGCATTTAAAATAATGTATAACATTATACACAGTAATACCCTATTTCAAATAGAAAACTTCGCGTAAACAGACCTCACACATGTAAGTGGTGTTAATGAATAAGAGCGTATGTGTGGTATGATTCATTATAGTGATTCCTATTTTATGATATTGTGTGTTGTCTGTTTGTCCAGATGTTAGCGGATCTGAATCGTGTGGACTTCAGAGTGGTCCGCGAGCAAGCCGCGTGGGCATGCTCGTGCGGCAGCTCTACTACTGCGCAGCGACTTGAGGCTGACTTCAAGGTAACGTTATGAACATTTCGTTGTAAAAGACGTCAATTTCTGTGTTGCAAATTGTATGATATGTTATGAACTTCTTCATCTATTCTGTGGTTTACAATAAAAGACCATCATTTGAATAGAGTTAAATTCCGTGCAGTCAACTTGGAGTTTCTTTTTTGGCATTTTTGATAATAGCGGATGTCCATAGCTATACTTTGGTCGTATTTTATAACTAAGATCATGGTTAGTTGTGTCGTATTATTTATAGTGGGCAACTATAGTCATACAGGGTGACTGGCCATAGCGTGTTCTTGCAAATGGTACTTAGAGGTACAAGGGTTACAAGTAATAGTTGACAAATAGGTTAAGCTCAATATTTTTCCTATATTGTCAGTTGCGATTTCAGGCAGCGAAATTGGTACCAACTAGCAAAAAGACCTCTAGGAGTTATTGTTATTTTTGTCTTTTCAGTGATTTTTTTAAAACCATTTAATGATTCGTTGAAATAAAACTAATTTAAACGGATTTTAGCGCGGTTTTTTATTAATTTTGATGACAAGGTTTCGAAAGCTTTTCAGCCTTCGTGGTGAGTTCACCCCGTGACAACCGAGAATAAAACATCGTGACAAAATCCGTTTAAATTAGTTTTATTTAAAACCATGTTTTTAGTTTTGTTTGACATTAAACAAAACCAAAAAATTGATCGCATTGTTTTGGATGTAAGCTGTGTAGCGGCAGGGTGGAGGGGAAGGTGGAGCGGGCCGAGCTTGTTGTAATGCCCGTGGTATATAATATATGACATTATGTTTTTGTTAGGCGACACTGGGTCGTGGCGCGTCACTAGAGCAGTGGGCGAGCTGGCTCGACGCGTGCGTGCGCTCCGCATTAGCGCCGCACGAGCGACCACCAACCGGCGGTAGCGACCATGCTGACCATACCGACCACCACGATCACCACGATCACCACGACCACGACGACCAATCCGACCACACCGGGTACACGGCACGAGCGCGCCGCCTGCTGCTCGACTGGTCTTTCTACTCCTCGCTCGTGATACGCGAGCTCACGCTAAGGTACTGTACCTGTACCTACACTCCGTGCACACTGGTGACGTCACGTATACCGTGACGTCACGTGGTAGGTGTACGATGTAGAATACAAACAGACCATAAATCCAAGAGTGATGCAGCAGTGACGTGTTAGCGGTTTTGTACACGATGCCGTCGCGACGCCGACACCGTTCCGCCATTACGCCTTTATGTTATACATACGTTCGTCACCGTACGTGACAAAATACGTGCCGTTTCGGTAATGCCTATGGTCCATATTAACCCCTCAAAATATATATGTATAACGATTTTGGATTTTTCCATAGTAAAAATATGAATAAATAAATAGATTTAGTGTAATTGCCGAGTGTATTTTGATGGTTATGTGTGCTATGTACCTATACATTAGTTGATGCTGATTTCCATATATATGTTTTGAAGTGAAAACTTCTTATGGGAGGGTAAACCGTTTCGTAACGTAACGCGTTACGGCGCCACTCTATCTGGCTTCCCTTTCTGTCACGCATAAGGCAGCAGTAGGCAGGCTCCTCCTCTCTCACTTTAACCCACATTATTTTAAGTTATCACTTCTGTCGAGCGTCCCGAGACGCACGTTTTTTTTTACTGATTTGTGATAAGCGCTATTTCAATTGGCTACATGGTTGATAAACTATTGAATTTGTGTGTGTACTGTGCAGGTCCGCGGCGTCGTTCGGCTCGTTCCACCTGATCCGTCTGCTGTACGACGAGTACGTGTCGTACCTGATCGAGCGACGAGTCGCCGCGCACAAGCGCGTGCCGCCCATCGCTGTCATGCACCGAGTGCTGGTCAGTACCCACTACCACACACTCGTACATTCCACCTGATCCGTCTGCTGTACGACGAGTACGTGTCGTACCTGATCGAGCGACGAGTCGCCGCGCACAAGCGCGTGCCGCCCATCGCTGTCATGCACCGAGTGCTGGTCAGTACCCACTACCACACACTCGTACATTCCACCTGATCCGTCTGCTGTACGACGAGTACGTGTCGTACCTGATCGAGCGACGAGTCGCCGCGCACAAGCGCGTGCCGCCCATCGCTGTCATGCACCGAGTGCTGGTCAGTACCCACTACCACACACTCGTACATTCCACCTGATCCGTCTGCTGTACGACGAGTACGTGTCGTACCTGATCGAGCGACGAGTCGCCGCGCACAAGCGCGTGCCGCCCATCGCTGTCATGCACCGAGTGCTGGTCAGTACCCACTACCACACACTCGTACATTCCACCTGATCCGTCTGCTGTACGACGAGTACGTGTCGTACCTGATCGAGCGACGAGTCGCCGCGCACAAGCGCGTGCCGCCCATCGCTGTCATGCACCGAGTGCTGGTCAGTACCCACTACCACACACTCGTACATTCCACCTGATCCGTCTGCTGTACGACGAGTACGTGTCGTACCTGATCGAGCGACGAGTCGCCGCGCACAAGCGCGTGCCGCCCATCGCTGTCATGCACCGAGTGCTGGTCAGTACCCACTACCACACACTCGTACATTCCACCTGATCCGTCTGCTGTACGACGAGTACGTGTCGTACCTGATCGAGCGACGAGTCGCCGCGCACAAGCGCGTGCCGCCCATCGCTGTCATGCACCGAGTGCTGGTCAGTACCCACTACCACACACTCGTACATTCCACCTGATCCGTCTGCTGTACGACGAGTACGTGTCGTACCTGATCGAGCGACGAGTCGCCGCGCACAAGCGCGTGCCGCCCATCGCTGTCATGCACCGAGTGCTGGTCAGTACCCACTACCACACACTCGTACATTCCACCTGATCCGTCTGCTGTACGACGAGTACGTGTCGTACCTGATCGAGCGACGAGTCGCCGCGCACAAGCGCGTGCCGCCCATCGCTGTCATGCACCGAGTGCTGGTCAGTACCCACTACCACACACTCGTACATTCCACCTGATCCGTCTGCTGTACGACGAGTACGTGTCGTACCTGATCGAGCGACGAGTCGCCGCGCACAAGCGCGTGCCGCCCATCGCTGTCATGCACCGAGTGCTGGTCAGTACCCACTACCACACACTCGTACATTCCACCTGATCCGTCTGCTGTACGACGAGTACGTGTCGTACCTGATCGAGCGACGAGTCGCCGCGCACAAGCGCGTGCCGCCCATCGCTGTCATGCACCGAGTGCTGGTCAGTACCCACTACCACACACTCGTACATTCCACCTGATCCGTCTGCTGTACGACGAGTACGTGTCGTACCTGATCGAGCGACGAGTCGCCGCGCACAAGCGCGTGCCGCCCATCGCCGTCATGCACCGAGTGCTGGTCAGTACCCACTACCACACACTCGTACATTCCACCTGATCCGTCTGCTGTACGACGAGTACGTGTCGTACCTGATCGAGCGACGAGTCGCCGCGCACAAGCGCGTGCCGCCCATCGCCGTCATGCACCGAGTGCTGGTCAGTACCCACTACCACACACTCGTACATTCCACCTGATCCGTCTGCTGTACGACGAGTACGTGTCGTACCTGATCGAGCGACGAGTCGCCGCGCACAAGCGCGTGCCGCCCATCGCCGTCATGCACCGAGTGCTGGTCAGTACCAGCTACCACACACTCATATGTTTATTCATAACCATTACCAATTTTTCTATACGATCGATACGAGCTAGTCGGTCACCTGATGGTAAGTGATCTCCACCGCCCATGTACGCCTACCACTAGAAGAATCATGGGCACGTTGCCGACCTTAAAGGGAAGGGATAATTAAGCGATTGGGAAGGGGAGAGGAATTGGGCCTTCGTATATCACACTCATCCTAGCAAACCGCTACTTTACGTCAGTTTTCTGTGAGACAGTAGTAACGACCCAGTCAGGCCGGCCCATTCGTGCTGTAGACAAAACTGTCTACAGCTTGGCTCTACCATTCATAAAACTTATTTTACCTTTACTTGGACAACTTAGAAAATATCAATTGACTACCTGATGTGGACAAACAAGACGCTTTACTTTATGTGTTATATTATATCTGGGACTCACTGACGCGCAGTCATATCGTCTAAACTCTAGACTCTTAGTTCCCAAAGTGGTCCAGTTTGACGGCGTTCTACGTTGGTGTGACAAAAAAATAGGGGTTCACAATTCGTAAGCGGCGGACCACGAAAATTTGTCTGCTTTCGATAGTAAACAACTAAAATGTTGGCTTGACTTCACCTATCAATGTAAGCAGATAATATTTGCTGTCACTTTGAAATAGGATTGTTGATTAACAAAACTGTTGTAACATTGAAGGAGGAAGAGGAGGAGGTATCTGAAGACAACATGCGCGCCGACGTGGAGGACGAGGAGGGCGAGTGGGACTGGGAGGATGATGAAGATGAGGATGACGATCCACCCGACTACAAGAAGGTCAAGATGCACTGCGAGTAGACCGACAGTGAGTGTTACTATACAATATCTTTATCTAAGACAACATGCGCGCCGACGTGGAGGACGAGGAGGGCGAGTGGGACTGGGAGGATGATGAAGATGAGGATGACGATCCACCCGACTACAAGAAGGTCAAGATGCACTGCGAGTAGACCGACAGTGAGTGTTACTATACAATATCTTTATCTAAGACAACATGCGCGCCGACGTGGAGGACGAGGAGGGCGAGTGGGACTGGGAGGATGATGAAGATGAGGATGACGATCCACCCGACTACAAGAAGGTCAAGATGCACTGCGAGTAGACCGACAGTGAGTGTTACTATACAATATCTTTATCTAAGACAACATGCGCGCCGACGTGGAGGACGAGGAGGGCGAGTGGGACTGGGAGGATGATGAAGATGAGGATGACGATCCTCCCGACTACAAGAAGGTCAAGATGCACTGCGAGTAGACCGACAGTGAGTGTTACTATACAATATCTTTATCTAAGACAACATGCGCGCCGACGTGGAGGACGAGGAGGGCGAGTGGGACTGGGAGGATGATGAAGATGAGGATGACGATCCTCCCGACTACAAGAAGGTCAAGATGCACTGCGAGTAGACCGACAGTGAGTGTTACTATACAATATCTTTATCTAAGACAACATGCGCGCCGACGTCGAGGACGAGGAGGGCGAGTGGGACTGGGAGGATGATGAAGATGAGGATGACGATCCACCCGACTACAAGAAGGTCAAGATGCACTGCGAGTAGACCGACAGTGAGTGTTACTATACAATATCTTTATCTAAGACAACATGCGCGCCGACGTGGAGGACGAGGAGGGCGAGTGGGACTGGGAGGATGATGAAGATGAGGATGACGATCCACCCGACTACAAGAAGGTCAAGATGCACTGCGAGTAGACCGACAGTGAGTGTTACTATACAATATCTTTATCTAAGACAACATGCGCGCCGACGTGGAGGACGAGGAGGGCGAGTGGGACTGGGAGGATGATGAAGATGAGGATGACGATCCACCCGACTACAAGAAGGTCAAGATGCACTGCGAGTAGACCGACAGTGAGTGTTACTATACAATATCTTTATCTAAGACAACATGCGCGCCGACGTGGAGGACGAGGAGGGCGAGTGGGACTGGGAGGATGATGAAGATGAGGATGACGATCCTCCCGACTACAAGAAGGTCAAGATGCACTGCGAGTAGACCGACAGTGAGTGTTACTATACAATATCTTTATCTAAGACAACATGCGCGCCGACGTCGAGGACGAGGAGGGCGAGTGGGACTGGGAGGATGATGAAGATGAGGATGACGATCCTCCCGACTACAAGAAGGTCAAGATGCACTGCGAGTAGACCGACAGTGAGTGTTACTATACAATATCTTTATCTAAGACAACATGCGCGCTGACGTGGAGGACGAGGAGGGCGAGTGGGACTGGGAGGATGATGAAGATGAGGATGACGATCCTCCCGACTACAAGAAGGTCAAGATGCACTGCGAGTAGACCGACAGTGAGTGTTACTGTACAATATCTATACCAGGGGCTCCGGAGAAATGGAGTATTCATAATCTTGTAGTCTGAGGACTAATTGTAGGTGTCACTCCAAGAAGGATGGTCTGAAGTTAGAATAAAGCGCCACTTGCTCCTGTTATGGTATGTTTTGAAACTCTAAATCCGTGTCTGTCGTGCGTTTACTCCGTCAGACAGATTGTAGATTTAGACCTTCATTTGCTTCCTGCTACTTTCCCCGATTTGTTTCCTCCCTCCGAAGAGAAGAGAAGGAGCCTGCGACGGGACAGGCGGATGACCGATGCAAGCACAGTGATACAAGGATGTACTCCTATATCGGTCCCAACCAACCATCAAGTAATATCGCAAGACCCTCGGGAGATCCGGATATACACTGGCTGATCCTGGAACGCGATCCACAAAACGTGTGTGGGTCACTATGGCAAGTTTTAACACCATGTGTACGGTGGTAGCTATCCGGGCGGATATGAATATCCTACCACGACCAGATTAGCACAGTTGTTTTGTTTTAAACTAATATCAACGTATAATAAATATCTTATGGTTAAATTTCAATTGTCATCGATTTGGTGTGCGCTCCGCTGGTGCCAACCCTTATACTTAGTACTGTACCCACAGATTATCTTCAAATGAGACGAGTGAACACAACGCTGGTCCGAAGTGACCCACACGTCTTGCAACTGTTCGCACCACTGTACCCGTGGCCCACCCCATACACGCAAGTCCACCGACTACACTAGAATAACGTAGAGTTAAAATAATTACATTTTGTTTTCACTTTGTTGTCATTATTGTTTTTAACACCTCGATGTAATTATAAGTTTACAGGGCATGTTGACATGATATTAATTTACCTTAGTGACGTTTCACAACTAAATACTTCGCCGTATTACGAGGCACCAGACGCTGTTATAGGCATGTGTAAAATGCAAAATGTATCGATAATTTTAATAAGTACCAATATAGATGTTGAAATATCGATAAAAATTTGACAATCACATTCACTTTTTTTTTAATTAAAAATAAAATGTCCATATTTTACAGCATCTTATTCTAATATATCTATTTAGATACGATGTTGATACTTATTAAAAGTATCGAATCGAAATATATTTGTAAATATATATTTATATATTGTGGCATGCTCAGCATAATGCTGTTGTGGCGCGATTCACAACTCAACGCTGAGTAGTGCGAGTAAAGGGTATGTCTGGAATTTATCGGTTGTCGATTGTAGTATGTCAGTGAGATAAGAAATAGTACTAAAGCACCATTTAAAGCATAACAAGCGAGAATATAACAGAAGACTTATTTACGACGTCGCGTCGAACAGTTTGAAAAAGAATCGCATTGACGCGGCTTCGTTTTGTGTTATATTCTCGCTTATGTTGTACGAAAAACTCTCCGTTTGATTGGGACTTTATTTCTTTGAATAGAATAGGAGAGAGTAATATTTTATAAACGTTGAATTTTAAACGAAGTCTGTATGGATATTTGGAATGGCATAACCTTTAAAATAAGGATTGCTCTGCAATTACAGCAGCGCTGTCCCAATTAAATACATATTTGTAGACATTTTTATATACATAGATGTCTGCCCAGCCCTTAGTCCTCACCTTAAATACATATAATACATTTCTTTTTAATTCGAGAAAATAAAGTGACTTTTCGCGTTGAGTTTGATTTTTAAATTTTAAACGTAAGAATTCAATATTTGGTGGAAAAATATGGCTAAAAACTCTGTTATCTGAATGTGTCGTGATATATAGTGTGTAATTTATGTGTGTATACCATTGGTTGTCGATAAATAAATACATAATTTCTGGGGCGTTAAGCCAACTTTCTGTCAGGTTTGAGCTTTATTAGGCCGGCTAGGCAAACCCTTTGAGATGCATCTCAAATTATTTTCTGGTATTAAGAATAGAAACACTTTATTTGTTAAGTAAACTAACCTCTAAGTTAAGGTTGTCACGCATTTGATAATGAATGTGAAATCTATACTTTTAGAAACTAGTTTCAATCAAAAAAGGTTTTGCCTATTTTTATCATTGTACAAGTCGTGAATGCATACCAGGGTACGTACTCAGGATTTGAAATGTGGTAATAAATTAATTAGTATGCAATAATTGAAAACCTGGCGACGGCAATGATCTATTTGAAATAATTAAACTACTTGAACGTGTTTAGTGTGACATGATTAAATAAATATAAAACATTCATTGACCTATAATTTACGGTGTATACATTTGTAAGACTATAAATATAGTATTAAACTAATTGTTGTTATTTAATTAGTTTTATACGTATTGTAATATTCATATCGAAAATATTATGTAGTAGATTTACAATTTCAACACAATGTAGGTATTTCATTGAAATATGTTTAATACTTTGACCATGGCAGCAAAAAATAAACATGAAAAATTGTCGGTATCCAAAGTAGGTTATAATTTGTCAGTGTACACAAATAACTATGGTAGTTTTAAAACTATTGGTTGTACTTTTTTTTAGTTAACACATCTTATATTACTACGAAGCACCGGTACTTAGGATGCATGAAAATTGTCATAAGTTTCGATTCTAGTTCATCCTTGATTTGTTTTATTACATTGCCGGTAGTTTGCAATTTATTCGTCATAGACAAGCGTATAGATAATATATTACAATAAATCTTATATTCCATTAAATTATAAAATTATATTTTTATGTATATTGTTGTGTCCAGCCGCGTATTCGGTGTTTAAATAAGCTAGAATATACGATACTTATAAATACTACATGTGCCTAGATAAGTTTTAAAATGTTTCTAATTGTATTTATCGAGGTTGCCCTGTCACTATTTACTGGAGACGTGCATGGACGCAAACGAATAATATTGCCACTGTAGAATAATTTCATCATTTCTACATCATTATTAATGCATTTTTTTTATCTGAATATTTAAATATTCCGATAAAAACAAACAACTTTGTGTATAATGTGGATTATTTTTTTTCGACATTGTCAGTGTTGAAAAATTTGTAAATATATGCACCGACTAGTTTATGTTTAAGATACACATATTTATGGTAGTTCGCATAGCATATCTTATATACACCAAAGAATGTATTTTTTGTGAGACACTCCTTTTTAAGATGAGTTGCATAAAACCTATACACTATAGCGATACACAGATAATTTATATAAAACATTATTTAATTTCTACCTCCACGTTTGTGAAGTGAGTTAGTTACTATTAATTACTATTAGGTAGTCTATCGTTTACCATCATTAGTCATAATAATTCTGCACAACAGTAACTGTTTTCACGTTAAAGATATTTGATTACTGTTTAGTCTTATACTGAAATAAGCCTCGGTAGGAAATTAAAAACAAACATACTTTAAAAAGATTAAGCTATAGTACGGAAACGTAGGGAAATGGCTGCGTGTATCGTGCAAGCCCAAATTTAAGGTACATTCATGTATTACAGTTATATATTTGTGTTTTAAAAAACAGATGCAGTAGTTTGAGGGATCCTGGATTTAATTGTTAATAAAGAAATAGGTAACATAAAACTTGGCGATAATATTTTTATGTTCTGACAACTTAAAACCTAAAAATAAAATTGAAAACAAATTTTTACCTGTTTCAACTAGCAAGACAGCAAAAAATTAACCAGTAAACTCGTGATTTCAGCCTGTTGCTTGATAATATTATCACGTGACCGCCGAGGCAAGATGTTTAGTTGTTACTTGGAACTAAATGTAGTCACAGTTTCTTTGAAGATTTTTGTTAAAACAATATGTATATGTCCCGACATAAGTTGTGAGCATAAACTTCACCTGTATAATATGTAGTTCACTTATAATCGTGAATGAAGGAGCGCGAGTCGCCTACACTTACCGGATTGGTTTGTCAGTGGATGTCCGTCGTTATACGGGTTTGCACGCAGCCTTTTCCGTGCGCAGCCACTATAGTCGCCTTGATGACATTAATGATACCTGACCACGGCCTAAGTCTACATTTCTACATATACGAGTATGTTGTGTAAAGTAATGTTATTGTAATTTAGTATACGGACAGTATTTTGTGATTGTATATTTGCCAAACAACTTTGCGATTTCTTAGATTCCTGTTTTGGTGTCGGCAATAATATGACAGTCTATTAATCTGATAAACACTAATACGGATTTCAACATTAAAAGTACAAATAATTTGTTTTAAATTACGGTTTATATGAGGAGTGTTGTCTTTTACCCAATGGGGTTTATATATAACCTTTTAATTATAATATATAAAAATGAATGTATGTTTTTTCGTCCTTGAAGCATACGGATTCATCCGATTGTGATGAAACTTGGGTGAGTTTTTGTGCGTACGCCTGGAAAGGTTGTGTGAAAATAAAAATTAAACAAAATATGAATCCAAAGTAAAAGAAGCATTGCAACGCATGCGGAGCACATCTATTGAATAAAATAATAATCTAAATATTAAAACCATTGCTGCTGTATTATTAAAGGTCGTGGTGAAATATTGGGTAAACGATAACATTGCCTGCGAGTTTTATTGAATAATACAACATAAGTAAATTCAACTCTTCGACTAAGATAAAATGTAGAAGAATATTGGTCCTCATTAGAATTATTCTTTTCAATCGTAATTGTATTGTAAATTGATGTCCCAAGAAATTGCCAGGTTGTTTGGCACGACACTGCTGGTTGTGTTATGGTATATTTAATGTATACAGAAGTTGATTTATTTTCTTTTGACATTTTGTATATATAGCGTAATTTTAATATTAAAAAGCTGAATTTTTGAATTGATAATATTAAAAAGTTATAGAAAATTATTTAGATTTTTCCATTTGGCATTAAATTACTATCTAATTTCCTAATTTTATGGCTAAGGGATTTTTTTTGTTAGAGGCGGTCAATATACATTAGCATGGGGGGTGTGTACCCTCGTCCCGTCTCCTTGGATCCGTGCCTGTCAATATTAACCAATTTACTTTAGCGCGTAATATTATTGTTAAAAAAATTACGCTGGGTGTACAAAATGTCCGTATGTATTAAAACCTTGTACGACAGAGGCGATTATTATTGATCATTATTACATGACAATAGTTACGTATTCTCCGTACATAAACATATTATATGTGTTAATATCGGAGTTTGTTCTAACAGTGCCTACAAATAATTATTTTTATTAGAGATGAATATACGTTCTTTTCAAAAATGCCTTCAAACATATTAAAGACGAGTATTAAAATTTATTTTTGTCTGAGATGAAAATATTTATTGCATCGACATAAGCGGAATTGCACTAGCATCGTAGTTTAAGCCTGAGATACACGTGCTACTAGAACGCAGGCTAGTCAAGAACTAACAACTAACGCGATACTATGGGTCTATAAAAATACACCCAACAGTCACACAAATAGTCCTGACCCCACACTAGGTTAAACTGTATCGTGGGTATCAGGAACTACGGGCCCACAACACCTACACCCGAAACATATATTTTTGCATCACACAAACATTTGTCTCGGTGCGGGAATCGAACCTACGGCCTCTCGCTTCGCAACCGGTTTCTCGCCGCTTTCTACCACGGAGGCTGGCGGGAAAATATTTGTAAAGTTGGTAGATACATTTCTGGAATACATTTGCTGAATGGTCTAAAGGTGAAAATATCGAGCCTTGTCTAAGTAGCATGTGTATTCGCGACTGTGTTTAAATGTAATTTGTTCGTAAATACAAAATGTTCGTGTACTGAGTGTCTTGTTCACAGCCTGATAGTTGGATGCGAATATGCAATAACAACCCACAACTAAAAATTGAGATATTGATTTTATTTTGCTAAATTCATTATATGGACCGTTTATTTTGAAAGTGTGTAAGTCCATTTTGTCTTGTTTCGAGAAAATTAAAGGTTACTATATTTGTTGATTTAAAAATACAGGCAAATCATATGAGGTCTGGCATTGTTTCTATTGTTTTATCAACATTTAATTTGTTTATATAAATTTGTTTTTGGCTAATTAGACTACGATAACACATATTTATGTGCTGTAAATGGACTTACACCACTTTCAAAATTAAACAATTGTAAAAATAGTTTAATTTCAATTTCAAATATCGCTTAAAATATACTTCATTTTAATATAATTTTGTTTACAAATACGCATAACAACACATAAAATTTTATTTTAGACTGCAATTACATTATCATTACAAGATACTGATTACAAGAATTAGTGTTTCAAAATATGCATGATGCACCGGAGGTATATAGGGTAGAAGCTGCTTCATGTCTTTATATTTTTCGTACGTAATAGGTACAAAGGCTCCAGGGCGATTTTTTTCAAATTTTAACGGTCTTCCAGGACGTAGAGGTAATAAATTTATAATTTAGATAATAAAATTAAATTAATTAATTAATTTTCTACCTCTGTCAATTGGACTTACACCACTTTCATAATCGATGATTATGCAATTTCATTTACCGACCGATTTTAAGTTGTACAAAACATGGGATTTTTTTGAGAAATTAAACACGGACTAGTTATATATAAAAAAAATGTGTGCGTGTACTAGTGTACACACGTAGGAAGTGAAACTTCTTTATGACCTTATTTTTCAAAAAGTGATCTACTATATTATACAACTTTACAGAAATTGGTCTAATAAAGTTAAATTAGATAGAGTTTAAACAAAAGGCTTTTATTATCATAGACATGAATACAAAAAAAAGTGTGCGTCTCGGGACGCTCGACAGAAGAAGTCCTGCCAAAGTCCGATCAAAGTCCGGTCAAAGTCCTTTCAAAGTCCGTCAAAGTCCGGTCAAAGTCCGGTCAAAGCCCGGTTAAAGTCGGGGCAACGTCCGGTCAAAGCCGGGTCAAAGTCCGGTCAAAATCCGGTCAAAGCCCGGTCTATGTCCGTTCAAAGTCGGGTCTACTTCCGGTCAAAGTCCGGTCAGCACGGTTAAAGTCCGGTCAGAGTTGGGTCAAAATCCGGTCAAAATCCGGTCAAAGTCCGGTCTATATCCGGTCAAAGTCGGGGCAACGTCCGGTCAAAGTCCGATCAGCCCGGTTAAAGCCCGGTCAGAGTCTGGTCAAAGCCCGGTCAGAGTCTGGTCAAAGCCCGGTCAAAGTCCGGTCAAAGTCGGGTCAAAGTCTGGTCAAAGCCCGGTCAGAGTCCGGTCAAAGTCCTGTCGAGGTCCGGTCAAAATCCTGCCAAGTCCGGTCAAAGTCGGGTTAACGTCCGGTCAAAGTCTGGTCAAAGCCCGGTCAAAGCCAGGTCAAAGTCCGGTCAAAGCCTGGTCTATGTCCGGTCAAAGTCGGGTCAACGTCCGGTCAAAGTCCGGTCAGCCCGGTTAAAGTCCGGTCAGTCTGGTCAAAGCCCGGTCAAAGTTAGGTCAAAGCCCGGTTAAAGTCCGGTTAAAGCGCGGTCAAAGCCCGGTAAAAGTCGGGTCAAAGTCCGGTCAGCACGGTTAAAGTCCGGTCAGAGTCTGGTCAAAGCCCGGTCGAAGTCGGGTCAAAGCCTGGTTAAAGTCCGGTCAAAGTCGGGTCAAAGTCCGGTCAGCACGGTTAAAGTCCGGTCAGAGTGTGGTCAAAGCCCGGTCAAAGTCGGGTCAAAGTCCGTTTAAAGACCGGTTAAAGCCCGGTCTGTGTCAGGTCTATGTCCGGTCTGTGTCCGATCTGTGTCCGGTCTGTGTCTGGTCTGTGTCCGGTCTATGTCCGGTATATGTCCGGTCAAATTTGGGTCAAAGTCCGGTAAAAATCCGGTCTAAGTCCGGTCAAAGTCGGGTCAACGTCCGGTCAAAATCCGGTCGAAGTCCGATGAAAGTCCTGTCAAGTCCAGTGAAAGTCTGGTCAAAATCCAGTCAAAGTCAAAAACGTGACGCGTGCCGCGTAACGGAAAAATGTGACGATTTTATTTTTCTAACGCCGATAAAGAAGTTTCACTTCAAAAAATTACATTAAATTAAGCATAAATTACGTGATAGCTCATTTTTCTCAAAAATGGACTTACACCACTTTCAAAATAAACGGTCCATATGTAAGTAGGTCAAAATCCGTATTTAATAAAAACAAACATAAATTAAACATTTGCCAGTAACGATTATGAAAAATAGAACCGTAAATGATTGATTTAAATTAGTGAATTTAGCAAAATAATATTTATATCACTTTTACTTAATGTGGGTTGAAATGGGTATGTCATATCTATAATTCCCATTAAATTTCACAAAACCAGTCACGTTGGCCGGGCAAATGGTTGTTGGCGTAATTTAACTCTAGCTCTTATCTTAATGTACTAATGTCAGTACCTAACTTATTATATATGCATATTGTGGCTAATTCTGAAAGCTAAATATTTTACCAACTTGTGTTTCTATTTTATATCTTTAGCTGATAGTCTTAAATTCCAGTGAACACTGAGACTTTGTTTTTTTTTTACTAGTGGTCGGCTTGTCAATAATGCTTTATTATAATTCATTCTAGCATTGTGGGCGTTTAAGGGGCGGTGGAGATCACTTACCATCAGGTGATTCACTTGTTTGATTGCCGGCCTATCATATAAAAAATTAAATAGGCACCAATTATATTTACCATTTGTCAAAAAATAGTCAATTACAGACTTGAACTTTACTTATAATTGCGTTTTGTATGCTCTTGAATTGGTCACATTATGTAACGATATTTAAAAGTTAATAAGTTACGATATATCAGTTAAAGGTATCTTGTAGTTAAATGAATGTTTAATTTAATAAGTTCACACGGTTCGATGATCAAAATATAAGTGGTACCTAGATGTTAGTCAACACGCGCGAGCTTAAATTTTGTACCAAATAAAGAAAATTGTTTCGTTATCAGATGTTTAAAATTGAGCAACGAATTGAAAGTGGATTGCGTTCCTGATAAAATTATTTTGTGGACGATTTCATATACTTACACCAGGACTCCGTAAGCGCCAGACCTTGGTACTAGGCCTAAGATTTTTCTGTTGTGTACTGTATACTATTGATAGTAGGATACATCATGTCTATCTTTGATAACACTGGATTGCCTTGAATGCTTATGTTATAAAATAGTCTTCTGAGTGACATTTTAATTTTTATACTTTAAAGTGAACAAGATTTCGTTACAATATTGGTAACTTATCACCCAAAGCCTACATACTATAGTATACACATAAAGAAACAACCTATAAGTAAAACTGAATCAACCTTATTTTTTAAACGGTTGAAATGACTAAGTCGATGTGCTTCGACTCGCATAGTGTTTATATTATATGCAGAAAAATACTGGGCCGTTTCAATGGTCATTTGAATTTGAGTATTTGATGGTACTGTAAAAACTATTTAAATGGAAAAGCTTGTCTCAGGGCCGCAGTCCACTCTACTAGGAACGACATTGTTAGTAATTATGAAACGTGTATTATTGTTGTATGGATCGGAAGACTTGTCGATTAGTTTGTACGATATCGAGACGTGTGTCTGGGAATAAAGCTAGTCATGTGTTTATATTTGTGTTTTATTTCGTTTAAATTTTATACCTATACATTTTAGTTAATAAATAGAGGCCTCATGCGAGTCTCTATCCTTTATACCCAATGGTGAGTAGACTACTCGTTATGTGAGGGACAGGAATAAAAGTCATTTTTCTCATAATAAATATAATTTTAACACTCCGTAGCCTAATGTAGAAACAGCGACGCGCGCGGCTCGTAAAAATTAAAATAATATTTACAGAGATACAATGAGAGGCACTGTTGTACGGTCACAGTGTGTCCGCTACGCATTATGATACACATTAAAAATAATTATAATAATTAACCATTAAAATAAGACATACTTCCTCCACAACTCGATTTCCATCAACAGTGCCTTATTGAATTCCAAATGTTCTACTATCCGAATAAAATCGCACATCGATCGGTTCCATCATCCTGCAGCCGATAAATGGCGAGTTTGATTAACAATATCGATATAAAAACTGTCAATTTAACAACACAAAGCACTAAAACGTAAATAAAGGTAAAAAATATATTTTCACTAAAAACCATAACGTCCTACTGCTAAGGCAGATAAAAAACTACGTTCGGAATGAACAAATGAGCTCAAACCACCGAGGACATACAGTAAGATATATATTATTTTTAAACAAAATGATATGATAACGCTCATCGTTATTTTCAAAATCTCGTAAATAAGAAATGACAAACGTCACGAACGAATACGAAACGTCTTGAAAAATTAATTTAGTGATATGACATTGTTGCGAGAAAAACATAGAATCGAATAAAATCAGTTCAAAGGCGGTTTCAAAGACGAAATCAATCTTCGATTGTTGTTAACTTCATTGTTTACATTAAAACTTGTGTTATCAATTTTAAAAATGCCGAATCACTAGCCTTACAATGAGAATGATTTGGCCGATCCGTGATAAACAACAAAAAGAATCCATCATATAGTATGCACATCTTTGTTTAGTGCAATTTCGAGATGCGTGTTCACAGACCACAGATGATATAACATATAAATCAAGTTGTTCATTTTTGTTACGCAACGGAGAGCGCATAGATAGTATAATAGTTGCGTTCCGGTGTATACATGGGGTGCTGTGCAAATTTGTATACACGTGTTATATAAAGATGTGGTCAAATTAAACCTGTCGTATGTTCGAAATCATTAATTTCAAAACATGACAATTTTAGTCATTTTAAAATAATAAAATTTTGAGGTTATTTCATGACATAAAAATTGCATAGAATTAAGCTTTACCGATTTTTCCTATCTTTTTGAAATATATGTTTTGAAATGTTTTAATCTTAGATTTTGTTAGATTCAGTACATGCACACTTATTGTGAAGTGGTATGTACTGATCGTTAATTATGTGAACACCTTTATGTAACACGTATATCTGTATGTATGTATTGTATGTGTCCACGTGTGTGTATATGCGGTTGTTGTCCCGGTCAGAGTGCGAGCGCGGCGGACCGCTTGTCCCTGTTCTTGTTGCGCGCGAGCGTGCGCGCCTTGCAGGCGGCGTTGTTCTGCAGGTGGCGCTGCAGGCGCGTGAGGCGCGTGTGTCGCGCGGCGGTGACGTCAGGCGGCGCGTCGCCCAGCCCGAGCGCGGCGCGCAGTGCTGTGACTCGCGGCGCCAACGCCTGCAGGCCGGCTCCCAGCGCGGCGGCGAGCGCGGTGTAGGCGGAGACGGCGCGCCAGCCCTCGCAGCGGACCGTCTCCACGCCCACGCGCACCGCCTCGCACGGACTCTCGTCGTCCTGATATAACACACAGACATTATTATATTACATTTGAAACAAATATAAATAAATACACCCAACAATCACAGACATAGTCCTGACCCTACAGTGAGATACGAGTCTTGTGTCGTGGGTATATAGAACATAAGAACTACGAGAAACTTTCGGTCTCACAACACCCAGACCCCAAAACAAATATTTGTGGATCACACAAACATTTGTCTCGATGCGGGGGTCGAACCCGCAGCCTCTCGCTTCACAACCAGCTGCTCGCTTGCTGCGTCACGGAGGCTGTCAATTCAATGTACATTAACACAAGTTTACGACGATTTATTACCAGTCAATAAAAGTAATTTTCGCATATCCCCCAAACATTGAAAGCTTCAATTTATCGTGAGCTACTGACAATACTTTACAAATAAAACAACATACATTTCCATTGTCAACCTTAATAATCAACACCAAAACGTCACTATATTCTCGATCCCAATACATTACCCATTAAACTAATAAGATAAAAAACATATTCATTCTTTGTAATCCAAAACATTTGTATAGTTAACATCAAACAAATAACTTATTTCACCCAATTATAACAAAAACCTAACCATAACAACAACTCCCATGACACAATGCTAATAACTGATTGCAAAACAAAAAAAATTATGGGTGCGTGTACTTATGTACGCGCGTGAGAAGTTATACTTCTTTGCCATCATTAAATAACCAATAATAAGTATTTAACATTAATAATTTAATAATATTTAGTGTTAATTATATTAAATAAAAGTATTTTAATTTATATCAACATATCCACTCGACATGACCGCGTGGCCACAGCTAAGCGCGGCGAGCGGCGTGCGGCGCGGCAAGCGGTGAGCGGCGAAAACAAATAGTGTAGACAACGTGAAGTATGCCATAGCTACGGGCGCGCCGCCGCCTGCCGCGCCTCGCTCGCCGCGCCGCCACCCGCACCGCTAGAAACTGTGGCCAGGCCCTGATAGAAGTACATTCTACTCTCTTCGCGTTTATGCGAGCCTGGTACTTTTTACAGCAACATGTTCCGAATAAGAAAAAACCTAAAGAGTTTTTCTTTGTCCAAATCGTCATTTGTTTATTAATTACGGCTACTCGCCATGAAAAATGGACATTCTACTCTCTTCGCGTTTATGCGAACCTGGTACTTTTTTTACGGCACCATGTTCCAAATTATAAAATAAAAACCGCATCTATATATAATAATATATATATATATATATATATATATATATATATATATATATATATATATATTTATATCTATTTATTTATATTTATTTTTTTATTTCACTCTCATCATTTTTTCATAACGCGCCTAACTTCATACTGCTCTCGCGCCTAACTTCATACTGCTCTCGCGCCTAACTTCATACTGCTCTCGCGCCTAACTTCATACTGTTAATTTTTTGTGTCACAGGTGCGCGCGCATCTTAAAATTTCACTCTCATCATTTTTTCATAACGCGCCTAAAGAAGTATAACTTCAAAAACCACAATTTTAGTTACTGGATCAAAATGAGTATTTATATATTAGTTATTTTGAATCTGAGACATGGTAAGACCTGATAATCCTTGTTACTCAGAACACAACAGATTATGTGTGTATGGTCAATCCTTACCTCAAAATACTTGAGTATGTCGCGGAAGGTGGCTCGCTGCAGTTTGCGGTCGCGTTTGGCGCGGTACTTGTGCGAGTCGGTGGCGAGCTGGTCCAGCGTGGGCAGCAGCCCGCCCACCAGCGCCGTCAGCTCCGCCTCCTCCGCCTCCTGCGAGCTGGTGAGGTGCTCGTGAGCGATGGCCAGCGCGGTGCCCGCCGCCAGACGGACCTGACGTAACGATAACACTTTACTATGCTTGTTGGTGAAGGAAAGCGAACAAGTTTTTTTATTAATAGAATGTCGAGACGAGCAAGGCGCTCGGCTGATGGTAAGCGTCACGCCTGTCCATAAACAGAAGCAACACCACACAGTACCTTGAATTACAAAGCACTGCATGGCATTGAACTGCGCTCGTCACCCCCGAGATGTTAAGTTTCATAATGCCCAGTAAGTTCACTGGCTTCAATGTCCTTCAAAGCGGAACAAGACAGTTGTAACACACTGTTGCTTAGCGGCAGAAACAGACAGCGCGGTAGTACCAACCCAGACGGCCTCTCGTATACAAAGGACCTATCACCTTGTAAAGTAAGTAAGTAATTATGTATCTCGCAACAACATCTTGTCATTATATGACTTTGGTAAATTGCCTCCGCTACAAAATCCATAATGTTGAGTACCTCAAGGCTGCACGCTTGCAGCAGGTCAGCGAGTCGATGGAAGGAGGGTGCGGTGGCCTGCAGTAAGGTCCGCGCGTGCTCCGGAGCCAGCAGGGTGAGCAGCAGCGCCCAGCCGTCCAGCGCCGCCGCGTGCAGCGCGCCCGCTTCCAGCAGGCATCCCGACACTTTCACACTGCCGTCACCCTGCAATAATACCATACACATTTTATGTACACCGGTAGGCAGCGGCTTGGCTATGCCCCTGATATTGCCGATGTCCATGAGCGGCGGTAACCGTTTACCATCAGGTGGGACCACTTGCTCGTCTGCCTATTAAGGCAAAAAAAAAAAGTCAATAGAGGATGTAACAATTAATACATCCTGGAGGGGAGTTATGATGGCACCACTAGTTTATTTTGGTGGTGGGAATCGAGAGTTGATGGGGTGAAACAAAAAAAGTTTTTTGAGTGGTAGAGCCACACTGTGGACATTTTTGTCTATAGCACGATTGGTCCGGCTCGACCGGGTCGTTACCACTGTCATATTTAGTCGCTAAACATGTTTAAAAAAACATCAAATTGTGTATTCATTTGACATGATTAGTGGTTAATTACGATCGAGGATCTTCGTGCAAGTAAGTCTTGATAAATAAAATTATATTAAAAAAAAAACCTGTGCGTCTCGGGACGCTCGACAGAAGTGATAACTTAAACTAATGTGGGTTAAAGTGAGAGCGGAGGGGCCTGCCCACTGCTGCCTTATGCGTGAGAGAAAGGGAAGCCAGAGTGGCGCCATAACGCGTTACGTTACGAAGTCCGGTCAAAGTCATGTCAAAGCCCTGTCAAACTTCTGTCAAAGTCCAGTCAAAGTCCTGTCAAAATCCGGTCAAAGTCCGGTCAAATTCCGGTCAAAGTCCTGACAAAATCCGGTCAAAGTCCTGTCAAATACCGGTCAAAGTTCTGTCAAAATCCGGTTAAAGTCCAGTCAAAGTTTGTCAAAATCCGGTCAAAGCCCTATCAAAGTTCTGTCAAAATTCGGTTTAAATCCGGTCAAAGCCCGGTCGAAGTCCGGTTAAAGTCCAGTCGAAGTCTGGTCAAATACCGGTCAAAGTCCGGTCAAATACCGGTCAAAGTCCGGTCGAAGTACGGTTAAAGTCCGGTCAAAGTCCGCTCAAAGTCCGGTCAAAGTCCGGTTGAAGTCCGGTCAAATACCGGTCGAAGTCAGGTCTAAGTCCAGCCAAAGACCTGTCAAAATCCGGTCAAACTCCGGTTAAAGTCCGGTCGAAGTCCGGTTGAAGTCCGGTCAAAGTTCGGTCCAAGCTGACTGGTCACTGTGTGACGCCACCTGGAACTTCGAAATAATCGATGTTCCAGGGAGGTTGGCTAACGCTGGCTGGTCGATGGACCGCTCGCGTTACGGAACGTTTCGATTCACCCTCCCATAAGAAGTTATTACTTCAAAAATATTAACATCAACCACATAATATGAAGCAAATAAAGTTTGACAATATTTCAGGTCTGGGTGTTGTGAGACCGAAAATCTCCAGTAGTTCCTGATACCTACGACACAAGACTCGTATCTTACTGTGGGGTCAGGACTATGTGTGTGATTGTTGGGTGTATAACAAAATAAATACCTTGAGATAGCTGCCACTGAAGATGGTCTCGTACATCCGCATCACCTCCAGTATCTCGGTGAGGTCCTCCTCCAGCAAGTAGCACAGCACGGCCAAGGATGAGCAGCACTGGAAATAACAGATATTTCTTTTAAATTATTACACCAGCCTTGCATTATACATGTTTAACTGCTGGGCA
Organism: Amorpha juglandis; assembly: GCA_949126905.1. Taxonomy (NCBI): domain Eukaryota; kingdom Metazoa; phylum Arthropoda; class Insecta; order Lepidoptera; family Sphingidae; genus Amorpha; species Amorpha juglandis. Next base: position 22,382,082 of record OX421365.1, read on the forward strand.
TGGACCACAGTGGCAACGATACGGTAGAGCCGGCCAATTCATGCTGTAGACAAAACTGTCTACAGCATGACTATCATTCTAGATCTGTTCAAGTATTTCCTATTGCTATGCACTCAACATACAATAGTATTGCAGTAGTATCATAGATCTCATAAATTATATGACCTTTGAAATTAATCATTCCAACCACCCTCTACAGATCCCAATACATTTTTTATCCCTTCTGAGATGAGAGTGAGGAGAGGGTGATAGGAAGAAATAAGAGGGAGGAGGGGAGGGTTGCAAGAAGATGTTGAGGGAAGAGGAGAGGATCCCAAAACAGTTTATATTAAAGAAAACTGTTATACTGCTCAGGCTAACTTCAGAGTGGCCTTAAGGTTACATTACGAAGGCAGAATGTGTTCAAGCAATATATAGGATATGCCATTTTATTTGCGCATACCTCAGTGCGAGTTTCCAATGTAGCGGACTTGTCTGCAGCGGCGGCGGCCAGCTCCGGACGTACCTCGTTCACAAACTCCTCCACTCCTTCCTCACCAATCTGTAATACCATAATGATATGAAATAATTTCCAATATTTTACATGTTTCTTAAAATGTCTTATAACTAAATATATTTATGTAGAACCGCACTGTAGACATTTTTGCCTACAGGGCGAAGGACCCAGCTCGACCGGATTAGTACCACTGTCTCACAGAAAACCGATGTGAAATGTCAGCTTGTTGTTAGACAGTTGCATCAACCCGGTCAAGCTGGCCCATTCATGCTATAGACAAAACTGTCTATAGCGTAGTTCTACCACTCAAAAATCATTACATATCATATCTCAATTGTGACTTAATGTCGGTTGAAGTGTTAATGCGTATTTGCATCCAACTACACTGAAATATTTTGGATGGATTAAAAATGGTAGCAATTGTGATGGCAAGTAACAACTCGTTCGGATCTTATAAAAAAATATCTAACCTGTAAAGCCAGCAGCGGTGCCAGCCCAGCCGCGGCTCTTCTCTCCCCGTCCTTCCCCCGACGTAGCGCCTTCACCAGATGGTCGGCGAGCGTGGCTCGCTGGTTGCACAGCACGCCGGCCAGATGCCGACGCTGGAGTGCGTTCCGGAGGGACACCATCGCGCTGGCGCGAGCCGCGTTCGAACGGGCGCTCAGCGCGTCGATCATCTCGAGGACTTTCTCTTCTAGTTTCTCCTGTTCGTTTTCTGTAAAAAAAAGGTTTTAAGCTTGGTACGTCTGAGGCAGTATGCTTAGGAGACTTAGTCGTATTTCTGAGGCCGGACAGAATTATCCAAATTACAGAGTATTTGAGTGAATTCGTTTCTTATTGTGGAACCTTAAAATGTGTGTCTGTCGGCTGTATTCATGAATTACATTTGACTGAGCGAAATTGTTTCTGCAATAGATTTTGGATAGAGTAACGTAATGATTTAAATAATAAAAAAATCATGTCAACTATAAAATAGTTGGAAGCGAGAACTGCATAGCCTCTTTAAATTACATTTTTCCATTATATATTTTATGTTTATATACGGCGAGGAACTCTTCTTGTGTAAATTGAGCTTTAGAGAGTAAATAGCTCTGTTTCGTAGTACTCATTTTACGCCGTGTCGTTGTGAGCCTCAAACGGCAAGTATGAAACCGAATACAGTGTAGACACAGCCGATGTAACACTACTCGGACCTAAGTCTCAACGCGTGATCTATGCGAAAATATTCCACATAGATTGTAATAAATCAGAATTCCAAATAAGTCGGCGGCAGTAAAACGCGCCAAGGTCTCTCATTCGCCTCAACCTTTTATAGTTTATCGTTTATAGCTCCGCACGAATAGATAATTTACCAGCCAGTGTGCACTTTGTTTTGTTTTTACTTAGCACTTATCACAAAATATTTACAATTAATTATACAATTGGACGATATAGATGCGGATAACTTTTGTTTCGCGAAATAAAATTCGCGTAATTTGCGTTTCATCGCTATTAGATATTCATAAGTACAATTATAGATTGTTTTATGGCAGAGGCGGACAAACCAGCAAGTGGGTCACCTGATGGCAAGTGAATATCCACCGCCCATGAACATCCATAATGCATGCGGAATTATGAATGCATTGCCGAGCTTGAAAGGCAAGGAATAATAAAGGAATTACAAGGTGGTAGATCCCTCATATGCGAGAGGTCGTTTGGATTGGTACAACCGCTTTGTCTATTTCTGTCACCAAGCAACGCAAAACTACAAGCCACATCTGTACGTGTGTTAAAAGCACGTTGCGTCGAACCCACTACGAGTGGGATAAGGGCAGGTGGTAGAAGAAGAAAAAAAAGTATCTTAAAGCAACGGCAATGAAGTCAATAAATTAGAACACACATAGTAACATAGACTAACATAGACGCGGCCAGCGCTGTTACGTTACACGAATATAGGTTAATGATTAGCATTGTGCGGTGCCAAGGGTACTCCGTGACACAGTGACCACGGCGAGGCTTCGCTGAGCCGCGTCGCACGATTACATTCATTACTCGACTCACATGTGAGATATGGGTGATTCTACAAAAATTGGGTAACTCAATGTCACCAGCCAATATATACAAAGTCTTATTATATTGTATTGAAATAACAATTTATTTTAAAACAATGAAAAGTCCTTTATTTGGTCACCCAATTTCACTTCTTCATTTTAAATACAAGTTAGTAAAAAAACAAAATTAATACTCAAAACGTCAGTCCGTTGGCATGTCACAATCCCGAAAACCAACAATCAAGTGACTATCCATTAAACATTATCATTTATTTAGGAAAACTTACTAATTTACTACAATCTGTGATGTACATAGTATTATATACTACAACTTTCATAATGCAATGTTCTCCATTTTATTTAATAAAAAATAAGAAACTTTGTGTTTAGTTTCTTTCGTCAGTCCGTTGTGTGTTCTTTAAATTTAAAATTCGCCGAGAATATCACCGAGTCAAGGTCAAATCCCTGTTTAAGTTTTAATGTTGCTAATGAAGTTAGTTGCGGACCGCACAATTTGACGGCCGCCATAATAGTACCAGTGTTTGGGTTGTGTTTGTTGTCTATACACGTGCGAAGCCAGTCAAAATGTCAGTCCTGTGGTGAGTCGTTATTTTCTTGTTAATCTGAGGTTTATTTTCATTTATACATAGTTAACTATGATTTGTTAAAATGAAGTTTGTTGATATTCGAAATTATCAAAAAAAACATTAGTTCTGATTATAACCTCAAATTATGTCTATTTCGTCAGTCCGTTGGCGTCAGTCCTTTGTCAGGTATCGCGCCATAGGACTGACGTGTCTCCATAGCACTGATGTTTTTTGAAGTGATAACTTCTTATGGGAGGGTGAACCGAAACGTTCCGTAACGCGAGCGGTCCCTCGACCAGCCAGCGTTAGCTGACCTCCCTGGAACATCGATAATTTCGAAGTCCCAGATGGCGCCACACAGTGACCAGTCGGCTTGGAGCGGACTTTCACAAGACTTTGACCGGACTATTACGGCAATAAAAAAAAAAAAAAAAACTTTGAAACGAATTTTACCGGACTTTGACAGGACTTTGACCGGACTTTGACTGGACTTTGACAGGACATTGACACGACTTTGACACGGCTTTGATAGGACTTTGACACGGCTTTGACACGACTTTTACCGGACTTTGACAGGACTTTGGCAGTCAAATTCAGAAAATTTTAAATATCTCACAATCTACTTAAAAAAGTGACTGGCCCGATTTGGAACAATATAATCATTAGATTAGCCATCATATAGACCCGAATTTGTAATGATTTGATTAAATAACTATAGTAAACAAAATATCCTCAAAAGTTACCCAACTTTTGTATAATCACCCATATATTAGATAAGATAAGGTCGCTATTCAAAATTATCTAATAATAATAAATTAATAATAAAATAAAAAGCGCGTTTATTCCATCCGTTGTCCGTTCGCTCAGATCTTTTAAACTATTCAACAGATTTTAATGCAGTTTTCAGCAATAGATAGAATGATTCATGAGGAAAGTTTATATGTATAATACATACGTATTATAGTTCAGAAAAGCCGAAAAATTCAAAGATTTGTAATGTGATGTAACAAACATTTTTTACCTGTGCGATGCCGGCGCGGGTCGCTAGTTAAAAGAATAATAGTAATAAAGAATGTCTAACATTGATAATGAAAACGGTAAAAGTTAGCACTGATCCGTATTTAAAATCACACGCAAAATAATGTGCAGTTTGAATTGAAGGTCGGATAAGATGTCATTGAGAAAGAAAGTGTGTCACGTTAATATAAAAAAGATGCGGGGGCGTTATGACATCATATTTTTTTAAGAAAAGTGTAATACACGTAGGCGTTGTGCAATCTTCGAAAATATTTAATGATCTAATTTTTTTGGGATAATTAAGGATTGGGAAGGGGAGGGGGATTTGGGCCACCGGATCTGACGTCACTTCTGGGAAAGAATTTATATTTTACGATTGCAAACGCAAATACGACTACAGATTTTTGTAACTGATTTTTTTAAATCCAGACAACGTAGTGATTCCTATACCCCCTGATGGTATGCACGGTGCAGACCAAATGTAATGGCAACCAACGAAAGACGGTTTTTTTATAGCATAGTCCGGCAAACGAGCAAGTGGGTCACCTGATTGTAAGTGATCTCCACGGCCCATTTGTTGATTTGATCAGCCTTCGTCAAACCGAGTGTTTATTTAGCCAAGATTTGTTTCCAAAGATGAGTTGGCTGGTGAGTGACATGACTGACATGACGTGCCGTCTCCTTAGGAAAATAGTGTTTATGTAAGCTCCGTGGGCGTAATATACGTTTGTGTACAAGAGACAAAGGTGCTTACGTAAACAATTCTAAGCGTTTTGTGTGCACGGAACACTTAGAGAGCAGTTGATTTAAGAAGATAAATATATCGTCCAGATATCAATTCTGAGAGGTCGAAAGTCAGGATGGAGCCGACTTTCGTTTAGGATGCCTATTTAAAAATAAGGGATGAGCGGGATGAGGCGGAAATATCACCGTGCAGAATTTCATGAGGGCGGAGCCGCGAACAAATGTTACTTTCCTATGTTTGATGTTATCAAATAGGATTGGCCATGATAAAAACCTAAACAGTGCACCAACACAACCTTGTCGGATGAGTGAAGGGACGCAAGTACTCTTGAGTTGTGAGGTAGTGAGTAGTGGCCCGACCACAAAGTGCAGGCAGATATTCTACACATCTAAATTAAATGAAATTGTTTATTAATCATGTAGGCAATTAAAATAGCTACTTTACTATGGTTCGATATTGACCATGGGCATTACCGAGACGGCGTGTGTTTTAAAACTACCACCGGATCCAAAACGACCCATTTTGAGAACACCCAACAAACTCAAGTGGGCTTCCTTTACTCCTGGATGCAACGCGACGTGGCCCGGCCCTGAAAATATCTAGGTAGACAAACTCAGTGGATTTGTTTTAGATCTGGTCGTTCAATCCAAATTATTTGAGGATATATAGTCTTGTATATAATTAATTACAAGGGTGATTGATACGGACCATGTGTATCTCCAAATTGTTTTTTTCCTGTCTCAGCAAAGTGACTACACCACCACACCTGATGGTAAGTGAAGCGGAATACATAAAACAGTGTCGACTAATGACAGACGATGTGTCTATCGTAAGTCGGTAAGATCATGCCGGCCTGCCTAACAGCTTCTTCACATTCCGTTTAAAGGGCCTCATATTGTAAGAAGGAGGGAACACGTGTGCCGGCAAACTATTCTACAGCTTAATGGCCCGGCAGAACTAGGATTGTTGTTTTAAAACTACCAACATCGATCGTATTTCACCGCGTTTTTTTTTTCTACCTAAAATTATACAGCTTTGTCTTGGATATGTGATCTTATCAATTAACAGACATTTTGTACATACATACACTCACGCCTGTAACCCCGAAGGGGTAGGCAGACGTGTAACCAGTAAACCCACATTTCGCCGAGTGTATCTCCGTCCCATGATAGGAGGCGAGCCTATCGCTATATCGGGCACAAATTCTAGACTCCGTGCGGATACTGAGCATTTCGTGGTAGTAAACCCCAATATCACTTTTACCCGACCCGGGGATCGATCCCGAGACCTCAGCGGCCGATTCTGCAACGTGATCCACACAAGTTGTGTAGGTTTTAACAATGGCAGGTTTTAACACCATGTGTACGGTGGTCGTTATCCGGCCGGATATGAATATCTTACCACCAGCAAGTCAGCAAGCTTATTCCATTTGTACTTTGAACCTTTGTTGTAACACGTGCCGCCGAGTAACATGAGAGTTAAAACAACATTCCTTGTTTACAATCTCAAATAAGACGTAATTCTAAGAAAATCATAAACAATTGCGCTGTGCTTCTTTGTAGATACTTAATATCATATTAGTAGCTAGTTATTTCACTAACGGGATAGGGCCTTATCTCCTCAATGCATCAATCATCCCTTTTACTAAAATACAAATGTGCTGTCAATAGTCAATATTTGATGGCAGAGCGTATTACTACTTTATTTATAGCCATCGCTACTTCCTAAAATAATGCGATGTGGAAGACTTTTTTTATATAGCATAAACCGGTAAACGAGCAAGTGGGTCACCCGATGGTAAGTGATCTCCACCGCCCATGTACACCCACACACACAGACACACCCAGAATTATAAGCGCGTTGCCGACCTTAAAGGGAAGGGATAACTGAGTGGGATAAGGAGAAGGAGATTTGGTCCTCCGGATATCTCACTCACCGTACGAAACGCAGCAGCAAGCCGCTACTTATCGTCGGTTTTCTGTGAGACAGTAGTAAAGACACGGTTGAGCCAGCCCATTCATGCTGAAGATAAAACTGGCTACAGCTTGGCTCTACCACTCAAAAATGTAATCACTCACCGTAAAACATGTCTTTATACTTTACAGTAGAATGAGTGATATACTTTAATTAATGATAAAATATTTCTTCACGGAAACCCGTAAAGTATTCTAGAACGAGCAATTAAAATTTCCGTTCTGTTAATTTCTTATATTCATTTGCACGCGTGTACTTTTACTGAAATATTACAGATACATTATATCGCAAGCCGATATCAGGTACAGAGTTATAAAAATAAAACTCGTTAGTTGCTTATTGCTTTATCGACTATAATTTTGTCCGGACAGGGAAAAAATCAGAAAATAATAGTGAAAGACCGAAATATGTTAAGTTTATACAAAATAAAAAAGTAAACGGGATAATTTCGGTTTCAATTAGTTATTAAAATTAACAGCCTTGTTGCAATGCTTATTGTCATTTATTTTCAAATTTGAAAATGGAAACGCTATTCAAAAGTAATAAATTATAGAAAAATACTAGTGTATATTTAGGTCAATCATTTCATATTAAAAATGTTAAGCCAGACTGTCACTTGTACAATTATTGTTTCAACCTTTGCAGAACTGGTTATTCCGTGACGTCACAATGAACCGAGATCATGCACGAGCCAGGCTATTGCAGGCTACATTAATTTTAGATAACACATAAACGTCACTTTGTTTACGTTGAACGAGTAAAGGTGATTGATCGAATTAGTTGAAACCTGTCCAAAAATTATTAATATAGTTACAAACATTGATGCATGCATGCAGTACTTTGTAATTCAAAATTCTGGCTAGTGTTACAACTGTCGTACCCATTCGTAAAATTGATCACAATATCGTCACATCAATTTGCAAAGTATCCATTTTACAAGGGAGCGTTTTGAATGCAAAGAATAATTTAAAATATTCATTTTTGTAATAGAGTTGTCAGTACTGTGGTACGTTTGGTTTTCAAAATGTTACCTTTTTTATGATACAATCAACAGATATTCACATCACTTTTGTTTATGGATGTAGCTATACCATGAAGCGAACGATTTGCTCGTTTCACATATTGCGGCACCTTATGTGGCAATACTTCGAGTCTTACTCTTATCGCGTTTGCGATATGGCACGAATTAATTTTTATGGCATTGAAATAGTAGTATTTTTTTTTAATAAATACACCCAACAGTCACACACATAGACATGACCACACAGTTGAAACCTGTATCGGGGGTATCAGGAACTACTAGGGACTTACGGTCCCACAACACCCAGACCAAACCAACATTTGTGGATCACACAAACATTTGTGTCAGGGCGGGAATCGAACCCAAGGCCTCTCGTTTCGTAGCCGGCTACTCGCAACGGAGGCTGTCAATTGTATTAAATTTAAATTTCATTGTATTAAAACATAGGCAAATAAAACAATACACAACCTGTGCCAATCAATGCTCAAAAAAAAGCACTAAGTAGTCAAACTGACTGAGCTGGGATTCAAATCAAGGGTGGAGAATAACCATCTTGTTTCCAATAGGTACGTTATAATATTAAATTAGTTTTTTTCAACAATAATTTTTAAAGGGATCCAGATCCAGTATTAGGGACTTTGCGACAGAATCCTATAATATAAAAAAACATCCCAATCCATATTTTTGCTACTGTAGTTGCCGTGTTATTATTGTAAATTTTATAAACACACATTTACATGAGTAAAAGTTGGTCGAACTCAAGTAAGATCGATCCATGAAGGTCACCTTGTGTTAGTAGCACTTCACAAACTACAGACAATGTAAAACATCTGGTTTTATCGAAACTTGTTTGTATGTACTTTAAAGATAAAATAAAAAAAATAAAGAGGAAGTAATATTAAATGTAACGCACATAGGCAGGTTTTTAATATCATTATAGAGTTCATTTTATTGGTGACTGAAGCAATAACAAAGAGTGACAGGAAGCCGGATTTTGTTTTATGATCTTCAAATCCAGTTTATCAACAATAACAGTAAACCTTGTTTGGAAATCTGATACTGGGACAAATCATATTAAAAACAGAAAGCAAATTCAACTCGTAAACAACTTTTTCACAGCCCTATGCGGCAATGCGTGCTACCAGCATAGTTTAAAATTATCAAGGTGAGAATGTTTCAATGTATCTAATTTATTATCAAGAAAATGTATGTCAACCAATCATTTATTAGAAATAATTTATTGATAAATAAAAATTAGGTACGTTTGACAGCCTCCATGGCACAGTGGGCGAGTGAAATGTGAGGCTAAACGTTCCAGCCCTGCACCAAGAGAAATGTTTGTCTGATCCACATATATTTGTTTTGGGTCTGGGTGTTGTGAGACCGGATGTCTCATAGTTGCTGATATCCGTGACATAAGATAATCATATCATACTGTGGGGTCAGGGCTATGTGTGAGACTGTTGGTTGTTATTTATTTATTTAACAATTAGGGTAATTTATTATTTGTTTTATGGCAACAGATTCGTGATTAAGAATATATAAACAATAACTTGGTAATAAAAAGAAGTAAAACCAACAAAGCAGGTTCCAATTAGACAATTTAATGACTGGAATATCAGCCTCATCCATATCAATTTCATTAAAAACCAAGTTTCATAGTAATCAACATAATCATATACCTATATCCTCTTAATTAATGATAACTATTGCTTAAAATCCTAGCTACCAATGAACAAGTACATGACTGTTAATTTTATTATTCCATATTTATATTTATTTTCTTGTGATACATATATAAAAAAATTTGACCTTGTAATGAAATACTTCTCTTACCTGCTTCATCATGTGTGCTCTTGAGGTCAGACTGACCAGATATCTCTGAACAATTGTCAATTGTCATGTCAATACCGGCGTCTTCATCTGATGAGTAGACTTTCTCCTCCGTTCTTCTGTGCTCTGTAATAATTATATAATTTTAACTATTTGATTAAATTACATTCTTTGTATATGCAGTTTTGTTAAAGTATGAGGTTTCCTTTTAAACTAACTTGCACTAGGAACATATTATATTATTACGTAATAATATGAGGCTTTATTTTTACCTAATTATGTTGATATATCATTATATATGTCTACTAGAAACAGCAAAATTGTGAAGTAGATAAAATATATTAATAATAATATATTTATGTGGCTTCAATAATTCCTTAATCTTGTTGAATATTTGCATAAACATAAGAAATCAAAACAACAACTTATTTAAATATATGTATAAAATAAACACATTGTAAATCTGGAGCCTAATTATACCTCAATACCGAATAGTAAACACAGTATTTAAAAGTTAGACTATAATAATGATGTTAAACATATACAGGGTTATTTTTAAAACACTGACAACCTCGCAGGGCCATATAGCTGACCCCATAAGGAACAACTTTTGTTCTACGAGTTTGGACATAACTCAATACATAAGAAAAAAAATGATTTTACAAGTTTTTGTTATGTAGTGTTTTTGTTCGTACGTCTGAGTGTAGGTATTATCGATCGAGACGGCGCGGCCGGTCATTGAACTGACGCGTGCGCCCGCGTGTATTACGTAATCTACGCGTAGGTAAAATTCAAGACGGAAATTAAATTCATAATTATTTTAGTATGAGAATAAAATCTAACAAATTATGAAAAGTCCTAGAACAAAAGTAGTAGCAAATGACCTTAGGAATCTACTCCTGCGAGGTTGTCAGTATTTTAAAAATAACCCTGTATATTCCCAAACCATTCTTCCACAAAACAGTATGTGTCATAACTTTTGGAAAATACCCAAAACATTCAGTGCCCTCAACAATAATAAATATGAGTAATATTTTAAAACTGATTGCACAAAACATGGTGAATCCTGATGCATGTCATAAACATAATAATTGGCAATTGATGTGGAAATAGTGTATGTTTTACACCAGACAATGATACTATTTAATATTAAACTGAAACATTATTAATATGAGATTTTAAGTAGATTTGTTATTATTTTTTCAAATGCTGATGGCAGCATTTAAAGTTGTTTCAGTATAGAATATAGAATTTATGTATATATAGTGTCAGTTCGCATGGCATATTATTAGTTTAAGTACCAATATAAAAATATTTCAGATATAAATGAATGCAAATATGCAATTGCACTTCAACGCACACCAAGTTAAAATTGAGATATTGAATTATTTCACCAAATTAATTAGATTTTAATAGGTCAAATTCGGAATAAAAAAATCACAAATATAACATTCCCGATGTATGGTTATGTATAATAGAATTTTACATTATTTTAGTTAATGAATTTTAAATATAATAATAATAACTCAATATTAACTTGAGGCGGGTTGATATATTGCATTTATTGCATATTTGCATCAAAATGTCCTTGAACATGGCATCATAAGAAAATAGAGGTCATATGAACTATGTAATGTATGTTTTCCATTTTATTAGGAATATTGATCTGAATAATAATAATGTATAATGATTTATGTACACAACTCAGCCGTTATTAATCATTGTTTATATTTCACAATATGTGACATCTCACATATTGTGAAATATGGCTCAGAATTCTCAAGAACACTTTATTAAGTAATTATATGTGCCAACAGGACAGCTCTAGTCCAATTATTAAGTATACAATTGTTTCATATGTTTTTCTAGAATGGTATTAGGTAGTTAAGAACTGATATACGTTTACAAAAACCACATTATCACAATGTAGCAACAACAGTGATGTAATTAACAAGCAGACTGTTGGGAAATCCATTCCAACAGCTGGGGAGAATGCAGGCCCTTTCACTACAACTTTTTCATAACAATGTATTTGGTGAAATAAAGTTCAAATATAGAATTAAATATGATGATTATACTCTTTGTAAGCAACTCTTTGTTTGTTTACGCCACCAGGAAGTGGTATGATTATGTTAAATTGCATAATTGATGGCAATACACATTCGTCAAGGCCAAACAATGCGGGTTTTCCGAGAGGAAATTTTTCTACTTAGAACAACGTTTCCACGACATGTCATTGTGTTTTATTGCATGAATTTGCAAGGCGCGTGTAAATACAGGCCATGTGGGAACGCGGTGTTGTTGAATTGACAATTCTAAGCCGTGCTATGATAGGTACATATGCTTCAGACGTACGATTCAGCAGTTAATGGCAAGGATGTCGCGTCCAGGGTATTGGCACGGGGTATAATGACTGTAAGCAATTCGTAAACGTCACAACGCATCGTCCCGCGGAAAGTCCGCACCACAAGGTCGCCGCGTGATCTCATACCATACGAATTCCAGTTGGTTGCGAAATTAAAAAAAGCCATGCCACTAAATATTTTCTAATGTTACTCACCGAATTTTCCTTTTCTTTTTCCTTTCGGCATTGTGAAATACTGTGCAGATGAAGCTCACTAAACGAAAACTCTAAAATTATATTCACTAGTTATTTTATACTACGTTTGTCACTTAATCAAGACGGAGAAAAGTTCAATATATCAGTTCTTAATGAATGATTTGGGCACCGAATGTAACATAAAACTAAAATTTCATAAAAACTTTTTAACATGTTTATACGTGTAACATGCACACTCTACTTCGCTTTGCGCAATGCGCTGTCACTTCACGAGCCAGACAGGACTTATATATCGCCATCTTGTTTATTCAAGTTGCCATTGTAAAAAAATATAAATAATCGAGTTACAGCACCGATTATGGAATTGAATACCTGTCTATTATGGAATAGCATACTTACATACTATTATTATAATATTATATCATTTATCTTTGCCTAATTTCATTGTCATATCATCTTCGATACTTCTATAGGAAATTTTCAAGTATGTAGGCTGCCTCATGATATTTTCCTTTACCGATATATCAAGTGATATTGTCATTGAAACGGTGCACAAATGTGAATTAGGTTGAGGTGGAGGTAGCCTAGACGCATAGACTATCGTTGATGTATAAGAAATATAGGAGAACATAATTAAGGAAATAACCTTTGTAAAAATATCTTTGACAGTAGGTGGCAAACGAGTTGTTCCTGACATACCTAAGTCATTGTGTCCTCCACGACATATCCGTCGATAGAGACTCTTCAGTAATCCGACGAGTCGTGATTCTTAATATTCCATATTCAATACATTCCTATATCGACCGATTAATATCGGTCGCTTAATTTTCGATGTACATATTCATATATCGGCAATCCAATGAGTAGTGATACGCTCATATTTTATATTCACTGTATTCTTAAATATCTGTCGGTTAGCGGATACGCAGTGATACAAGCGAGAATATAGTATTCACAAACTAGATAAAATATTAGAATATTATTTGAAGACTATATTAATATTAACTAATACTGACGAATATCGGTATTGATTAAAAGGCCCGGGGTGCACGAAATCCTCAACAACAAAACTGTTACCTGATTCATATCAGTTGTTTATAAGGCAGTGGTACCATCTGGGTAGAATTTGGGGTAGATACACCTCATTTATGCTGTAAACAAAACTGTCTTTGTATGCTTAAAAACGGTGATGTCTGTTACTAGTGCTTTGACAATACACTAAGGATAATAAATTCTCGTAATCACGGTGTAATATCAGCAATCAATATGTTGCAGTCTATGTTTATTTAAATATGTCGGTCGAATATCAGTACCAGCACACGAAATAACTATTATTTATGTTTTTCAAAAATTGCAGCCCGACGATCATTCAACATGAAATCGATATAAATATAGTTTTGTTGATAATTATTTAGACGATTAATCAGTCAAAATCAAAGAGTCTATTCGTTCCCAATTCGAATTACCCAATTACTGTTATTTACTCCCAATCTGCCAAAATTGTTACTATAAATTGACGAATATTAAGTATTGTACATAGATACCTTTTTATTTTTTTATATTAGCCCTATATTATACATGCTCTACTGCTGGCTACGGGCCTCCGATGCTGAATAGGAGGCGATAGGCCTTAGTCCACCACACTGGCCTAATGTGAGTTGGCAGGCTTCACATATTGCCGAAAATTCTTATGGAGAACTTCTCAGGTATGCAGGTTTCCTCACGAGGTCTCCTTAACCGTTAAAGCAAGCGACAATTAAAAATTAATACACACGTACACTAGAAAAGTCAGAGGTGCATGCTCTTGGGGCTGGTTTTGAACCTGCGACTTTCGTCTCGACAATTCGTAACGGGTACTACTCCCCGCTGAGCTATCGCTGCTTACTTGAGCTACCTTCAGCAATAGCACAGTAAAGGTATAGTATATAGCAATAGATATCTACTAAGAGAAAAGAAATCAAAATTACCTTAAATTTAATATTTACAAATCCTTGAAGTTCATTATTTTCATTCATTTCAAATTTACGAGCCGGCGTTACTATCTTTAATCTCTTAAATTGTAACGCTTCGTGGCTTCGTAAAATTAAGGTCATATTAACAGATCTCATTCCACACACTTATACTACACTAGCACTCGTAACATCGTAAGAATGAACGGAACTTCTTGAAAAAATGTTGACCAAGTTTTATTACGTACTACTAATAGATAGTTAACAACATTTATGCAATAAATTATAAACAATAAAGAGGCATGTACATGGGTACTTACCTATTGCTTCGTCGCAATACATATCATAATAATTATAATAATAACGCATTTCACAAGACAAAGTAAATGTTTAATGTAGATAGTATTTATTATCAAAGAATAAAATTAATATTATTAATAAAATGCCACGGAATGAATAACAATATTAATTATTTACTTATTATGTAATTCTAATAATCTTATACAAGTGTCTTAATATAAGCAGTAACTTTGTTCATGGTAATATTGTATTTTTCAGTCTGCTTATTATTTATTATAAGTAAAAAATATTCAATATTTACTAAAATTTTCAGTTCACCATTCCTTATTTATCAGGATTCTTATCTATCTATAGGTAATTGTTAGGACATATATAAATCTATGAGGCGGATAAAAGAAGCATGTAGCTGCACTTAGGCGTCATGTTGAAGAATAATATAGCTAAAGTTAGTAAAAATTATTTTAAAATCTAATTGCCCAATGAAGTTCTTAGTATAAATAGGACTTCATTACGATAATATTTAATACATATAGAAGCTCAATGTTACAACTTTAACTTAAAGAGATTCTTGATCTATGTTAGGAACAATATGTCAAATATGTGATTATATCTATCTATTATATAAAAATAAGTCGGGTTTTCCTTCCTGACGATATAACTCCAGAACGCACGAACCGATTTCCACGGTTTTGCATTCGTTGGAAAGGTCTCGGGCTCCGTGAGGTTTATAGCAACGAAAATCTAGGAAAAATTTCAATAGAAAAGCGGGAAAATAGGGAAAATCATTTTTTAAATACAGCGCCATCTCTGATACATAGCATGTACTACAAACCAATATTTTAAGTAGATGGCGTCGGTGCGTGACACATTGCTGACAGATGGCGCCACTGTTAGGCTACTTTTATCCCGGAAAATACAGATCACGCGGGCGGAGCCGCGCGGGACAGCTAGTAAAATTATAAATATAGTCATGTACAAGTCATTTTGACCCATTATCAAAAAGGCGGCTTATATGCAATGATATTCGAAAATATTACATAGATTAATTATTATTAATAGATACTATTTAGATAAAGATATTTACAACAATATAAACACGTATGTTGATATCCACCGCTCAGTATTTAAATTAAAAATATGCCATTAAACACAAAATACACATCAAACTTAAATTATATCTAAAAACATGACTTCCACTTTTACTTTGTAGGACGTGGTCATCCCGCCTAATGTGGGCCATCTCTCTCCATCGGGCTTTAGCTTCTTTGGACCCTGCCAATTTGCCATAGATGAACTCGGCACACTGCATAGTAACAGTTGGAGGAAGGCCCAAGAAATAATATCTGGAAGCCTGTCGCTTATAGGATGCAGATCCCCTCATTTCTTCATCTTCTCTTCCGTTAACGTACCAGCGTATCTCGGAGTCAGGTGCGCCGCGACAGTACGCTTGTACAAAGTCGCCTTCCCCATACTCTTCTGCCAATCCTTCTAGTAACGGTCTTCTGTGTTCGTGTCCGCGGATTTCCATACGAGCCGTACGGGTCTCGAATTTATAAGGAGGCACATCTCTTTCTATATCGCATCGGTAGAGTCCAGTGGCATCTTCAGTGAGTCCTCCGAGTCTGAGGCGACAAGCGGTCGGTCCACAAGCGACCATCTCAATCCTGCCGACGCCGAGGACCGGAAAGGAACGGGTGCTCGGCGCAGCACCAGGCTTATACCTGAAGAATTCGTGGTGTCCCTTGAACCAGCTGAGGAGGGTGAAGTTGGCGTCGTATCGACACTCGATGTCGACTTCCGCTTGTCCTGGAAGGACCACGTCTGGTACGATGAGGTGGGTAATGTTGAAGGGGCGCGCGTGCGTCCCGGAGATGGCCAGGACGAGCAGCGCTAGCGGCAGTCGCGGCACCATGATGCCAGCTCGCGCGCACGGCTCGCACTGCGCCCCAACTTAGCCCAGCGCCACTAACGCTCTCTTAATTAAACAGTTTATTAAACTCCGACACTTAACCGTTGGCCTGATCACGGATCCCTCTTTGACACGCATTTTTTTGGTAAATTTTTAATTGATAGACAAATTGGTTTTGGCTAGGGGTGGATGAATTATTGCGCCAGTGGTGATTAAATTATGAGGGGTGTTTCTTGTTACTTAACTTTATGGTACATATGTTAATAATATCAAAAACATGATGTTTTGTATTTGCAAAACATTTGTAAAAAATTGGGCAATGTTTGGATAATTCCGAGGAAATAAACACGCGTCAAGTGTGCCGAGTATGTGACGGCACGGTTCGCCAGCGCGTGGCGGCGCGGCGCGATGTGATTCATTTATTTATTGCATTACCTGTATCCAACTCTTTAGGATTTAATTATTCAGAATGACATTGAGTTGCACAACATAAGTAAATAAGAATTACACTGTGATTGTTTTAAATTATGTCAGTCGTTGTTTCTATAAAGAAAGATATAAGTTATTAAAAACTGGCAATTTTAGTAAGAAGTAAATAAGTATACAAATTAGAAAGCGTGAAGCTATGTTACGAAACATTATTCTGAAAGTGCAAGGGCTTGGTTGTATTTAGTATTTGCCTAGTTATATTTTAAAGTCATTTCTCATTGCCTATTTTCTATATTAGGACTGATGTTACTAGTTGAAACTTGCACTTTTTATTTATTTATCTACACTTTAATAGATGAAGTATAACGGCGAACTTAATACATATAAGCATTTTATCCCAGTCAATCTTAGGGTGATGCAGATATGTAGGTACATGGCAAGTGTAAAAGTGACAAAGAAAAATAAACACAGAAAGAAACATAATATTGTGACTTATTATCGGTTGGTATTGTGGACAGCTACTTGCATACATAAGCTCACGCCTGTATCTCCGGGGTAGTAGTCCGAGGAGCAACTAGTGCGTCCACGAGTTTCCTTTCCATGATGTGACAGCAGGTACCAATTCCTTTCTCGGGTAACGCATGTGTGATGTGTGTGTTTATCCGTCTTTATCTCAGCTACGGATCAACGGAGCGTCCGCGACATGACTTTTTGTAAAGAGATAGGTTATCGTCCGGATAGTTGGCTATAAAGAAGTTATAAACAGGAAAAAAATGTATTTTTGTATGTAACGAATAAACTTAAAAACTACTGGACCGATTTCAAAAATTCTTTCACCATTAGAATCCTACATTATCCCTGATGAACATAGGCTACTTTTTATCCTGAAAAAAGCAGATTAAGCAGGCAGAGCCGCGAGGAAAAGCTAGTATTTTATAAATAAGTCAACTGCAACAATTCATTGTCACAGTATTATGTATTACTTACTATAAGTGTTAACATTACCTACAAGGAATGTAGTTTCCAGTAATGCGGTATGTATGTGATATAAATACTTCGATTAAAATATCAATAAATACAGATATGACAGAATTAATAATATCTTATTTGGTCTTTCTACTGATAGTGAAAGTATTAAAGATATGATACATTTTATTTACTTTCCAATTACATATTTCAACATAGAGACTTACGAATAAACTATTTCAGTGGTACAGATAGGTACCTTTACCTATCTGTACTACTGAATTCTATGTAACAACGAAATAAATTATTTATTGACACAATTATACACATGCATCATTAACAAACTCTTAAAACATAATTTTAAAAAGAACAGAAACAAATAAAAGCTACACACCTAAACCGCGACAATAATACTTTCTAATTTAAATCCCATCGAATGGTGGGGTTGGTACGTTGTCGTTTTCAGTTCTTACATCGCCTTTGAAATCCTGCTCGCTCCATAAGAATACCGTATTTTCGTAGTAATTTTGCATAATTGTGCAATCCCAAATGAATCATACATTTCGCATTAGCCGTTGGATTTGGTATTCGTATACTTAACTATGCTTATTGCTTCAGCGAGCGCAAGAGTGTGACATATTGCATTAAAATTTAAGAGTGGTAGAGCCACGCTCTAGACAGTTTTGTCTACAGCATGAATGGGCCAACTACTGTCTCATAGATAACCGACGTAAAGAAGCTGCTTGCTGCTGCGATTCGTACGGTGAGTGAGATATCAAGAGGCCCAAACCCCCTCCTTCTCCTAATCCGTTAGTTATCCCTTCCCTTTAAGGTCGGCAACGCGGCTATAATTCTTCTAGTATTGTAGGCGTACATGGGCGGTGGAAATCACTTACCATCAGGTGACCCATTTGCTCGTTTGCAGGTCTATGTTATAAAAAAAACGACGTTTTAAATGAAGAAATAGTTTATCTCACCGACCCACAGTGGAGGGTTAAAAGACCTGCCGCTGCCAGCCGAATTACGCACACTATGTGTCATCCAATTTCAGCACGCGGTGACTTATCTCTGATAGAAGGTACATGTACTACTGAGATTTTCTTAGAAACAGTCCATCGTTTTTAAACATTTTACTTAATTTATGTCTCTGCGTTGGATGGTTCATGTTTCTAATAAGCTGCGCTATAAATGTCCTGTTACTTAATATTTGTCACAATTGAGCAATTGTGACAAATATTAAGTAATGTTTTCGCAGTTTGCCATATTGTGGTAATGTTTTCGCAGTTTGCTCAAATGTTATTTAGTACAGAAGTATAGTTTGGTGATAAGACGTATAATCCTAATGGTTAGATATTAAAAATAAAGTTTCCTCGCCTAATCATTGAATTTGCATATTTCTTAAGATACGCAGTTGTAGATTACAGATAAAGCGTATAACACTATGTACGAGTATAAGGGTAAAAACTTGTACAAAATATTTAGAAGTAACGTGCTGTATGAGAATTTAAAAAATTTATGAAATATTCGAAATTTAAAAGAAACACTTTTGTTAGCTGTGTAGCGTTTCTGAAGTGAAACTTTTCTTTTTTTCTTCTTTTGGTCAAGTAATTCACAAGTAAATATGACGGTAATTTTTGCTAAATGCCATATTACGTTAAGAAGATAATACAAGCAATTTGGGCATGTTATCGTTTGGAACAAGGGCCGGGTCGTGCCGGTC
Source organism: Amorpha juglandis (assembly GCA_949126905.1). Lineage (NCBI taxonomy): Eukaryota > Metazoa > Arthropoda > Insecta > Lepidoptera > Sphingidae > Amorpha > Amorpha juglandis. The sequence continues at coordinate 22,401,618 of OX421365.1, forward strand.
GCGTCCCGGCCGCGTGTAGTGCCCACGCGTCTCGGAAACAAGACATTACAATTTTATTAGAGTTCATCATGCTAAGTGTTATCTGCCTAATTGAATAATGCATCGGCATAGCACCGCGTTGTGACTCCTTTCCGATACGCATTCGGTCACGCAGCTCTAGTTTGCCTCTTAATAAATATGGATATGATAAATTGAATTAAAAACAACTATGTACGATATTCGGGTTACTTCGGCTATTTTTTTATATATCGCCAATACTATATTTCAGAGAAGAGCCACCGCAAAATTCGAGAAATTATAAGAGTAGCAAATTTAACAACGTTTTGGCAATAAGTCAAAATGTTTTTGGTTTAGACCAAAGTTACTCGCTAAGACCAAGATAGTGAACAATGATACTATGCTGGTATGTGATTTAAAGCAAATCAGATATTGGATTGATTGATTTGTCCTAACTTGATAGCTTTTTGTGCATTGTATATACTATATATAATCCTGAACTGGATGTTCAGGGGCAGTGGGAAATTTATTTACCATAGCTTTTCCTCTTGGCTCCGCCCGCGTGATCTACCCTGTCTCTATACCAATTTTCAACAAAATCCGTTCTGAACTTTCGGTGTGATGATTCCTGTTGTTCCCAAGGGAGCATTTAATCGGGATGAAAAGTATTCTATCGCCCAATTTAGCTCATACCCTGTCTGTATACCAAAATTTCATCAAAATCCGTTCAGTAGTTTCAGCGTGATTGACGGACAAACATCCAAACAAACAAACTTTCACATTTATAATATTAGTGTGATTAGTTGAACAACTTGCTCGTTTGTCGGCATATGCTATAAAAATAGGAACAAAATGTCTACATTATTTGAGATCAATTCAAAAATCACATACAGACATTCACATAGTATTATATAGTAAATAAGCGTGTTCTGTAATTTTCTTAGCGGATGCGACTAACTGCGAGTCCCGAGTCGGGTGACCCCTAAGACGAATAAAATTGATTTTAACGATGCACTTTCATAACAGACCCCTTTGGTTCGAGTGTATTGTGTTTCAAAGGATCTGAAGCTGTGGTCTAAATAGAAAACAAAATAAATTAATTAAAATATTAGACCCAAAGAGTATGTACCTACCTCGGAGTTTTCTTGCTTTAATTGTGAAGGAAACATTGCACCGTGAGGGAACTTTCCAATCTGAGATTTTTTCTATACCAATCATGAAGGTGTGTGCAGTCTACCAAACTGCATTAGGCCTGCGTGGTGGGCTAGCCTAACCCCCGTGCATTCATAGAGGAGACCCGTGCCCAGCAGTGGGGCATTGTAATACAAGGCTAATATTATTATTAGTTCCTAAAGACATGCTTTTCGTCATGTTAAGAAAATCCACATCCCGGAGATGAAGATGCTACGGTGGATGTGATGGATATGCGGATACCAGAGAAAAAATAAGACTGGTGATCATTACTCATAATATCAGAAAGTTTGTACAAAGTTGCAACCTCAGCGGAAAGTAGATCGACATTTCGGTACATTGGGAGATGTAATAAAAAATCAATAATCTCCCGAAAAATCGGGATATTCGGGGATACTTGTCGATGAACGTGGATTGTGTACAATGGTTATCGTTTAGAGCTTCTAACAATATTTTTAAACGTACTGAATTATGAACCGCCGAAGCTTCTCGTCGATTTACTGAGATACAAGGGTACCAATCCGGTCGACTCAGCCTATTTCTGCTGTAAACTGGCTTAGGTCTATTTAATCCATTTAATTCCAGAATTGGCGCTAAGGTTAAGCCGTCAAGTCTAGAAACTTCTCACGAAGATTAACATGATAGAACATTACCATAGATGAAATAAGGATGCGCCTAATCCGAGGGATAGTGTATGAATTACTGCGTCCCTCTGCCCTCTTTCCCAAATTTAATAATAGCTTGTCCCAATAGCTTATTTCACTTAATTAACAAATTGCCGGAAACCATGGAATCATGCGGGATCTTTTTTGACCGACATTAATTAGATGTGATTTTTTACGCTTTTTAACTAAGTGCTTAATTAAGGTAATTGTGAGTCTGACTAATGGTGAATATACACCTAGCCGCACCGCACGATCCAAACAAGCAGTCATTGAAATTTTGTTGGAGGAGAAACAACGGAGGAAAGTTCATATTTCGTCTTTATTATATGTATAAGGGTATATAATTATGTATGTTGACGCATAAGCCCGCCAAATATGGATATTAGGTGATGATTATTGCTTGGTTTGATTTACTCCCAGGGTGATCTCATTTCAATTTGAAGGAGGTGATTTGGGAATGAAATCGGGGATGAAAAACTATAAATTCGCCATTTATAAACGATTTGATGTTTTTACAATAAATAAAAAAATTATTAAGTCAATATCTGCGTCACGTTACCCAAAATTTATTGTGGACAGAATCAAATAATTTCGTTAAAACATTTTGATATCAGAAGCCTTTCAAATTGGATAATATGGTTTGAATCAGCATTCAAATTGAAAAATAGCAGCTGGTAAACGAGTTCGATAAGCTTTGTCCTTTGTTTCACATTTCATAAATTGTTAATGACTATTAATTAAGTTTTAATCCCCAAATTGAATTCGTCATTTTGTAAAATTTTCATTACAAAATCATAACGCTATCGCCATCTTTTAATATTACTAGTAACTAATATGAAAACTTGTTTAAGAACAGTTATTTTATTAGCTTGCACATTACTTAGTTTCACGTCGTATCAAGAGATGGCGCTTATTACAACTTTATTTAAAATTACTTTTTCGAGAGCTAGTCTTTGCTCGTATTTTGGTATTAAGTTTATTTGTATCTTTAATTTTATACTAAAAGAACTTTTAAAGTTATCTGATTTTGTATTATATTTAAATCTGCTATCTGTCTGATATTTGTTGACAAAACTAGAAGCAGCGTGGCTCTACATAGAGATCCATTATCTACATCTTTAGATTGTTCTATGAGTAATCTTTTGCTCGCGAGTTCGCGCACGACGAACAATCTTTGATAAAAAGTAGCCTGTCTTAATGTTATCCAAATCAGTTCAATCGTAAAGCGCGTGATTTTTATCGCAAGAAACAACTTTATAACGCTCTAAAGCAAAGTTCACATATTGACGCTTTAGTATTTTTCCCAGTGACAATATGAGGTTTCAGAACACCTTCCTATGTGCAGTTAACATAATCAAGTTATCAATAAAGGGATTTATAAAAAATCAATTACAAAGAAAATAACATGAATGAAACAAAACAGTGCAACAACAAAAGCACATTACCAACACACTCGTTCAACAAGAGAAATTTATCGTACGGGCGAACATTCCGCCGCGATAGCTATGAATGGGAATAAATTCAACTATTGCGCTGAAAAGTTGCCAGTGCACCGTATTACATCCTCGTTTGTATCTGTGCTTGTCAATTTGTTCCGATTTATGCCGCAAACTACGCCCCACAGGCTTCGGTCGCCGTGGGCGCGGGTACAGTCTCAAAATCAGACAGTTTGTCAACATGTTTGATGTTTTATTACTTGTCTACACAGTGCGGTCCAGCGACAGATTTCACTATACGAGTTACTGCGGTATAGTTTCACGCACTGTGTGACGTCATTATGCGAAAGATAAAAAAACTATTGTTTTTGTTTTATTTGCTAAGCTTGCTACTTTGCTGAGGTTTCAACTTCGATACCCGGGTCAATTTACATTGGTATTGGGTTTTTCTATCACGAAATACTCAGTATAAGCCTAGAGTCTGATATTGTGCCCAGTATGGCGATAGCCTCGGCCCCTATCACATTTTGGGATGGAAATACGCTCGGCAAAAAGTGTGTGTTCTAGTTATACCTCTGCCTACCGCTCCGGGGATCACAGGCGTGAGTGCGTATGTGTACCTATCTGTATATTGTTAAGGAGTGATTATAGAAACATCTTAAAATTTATTATTTAACTCTTCGTTGACAGACTGTGTGACATTCAGACTGTGTCGCGAAGCCGTCTGCTCAAGCCGGCAGTCCAGGCAGGCAGCAGGCTACGCTAGAATAAGTTCCAAACTCGGCTCGTTATACCGACATCACGATACTCTGTAGTATATGCATTGTGTTAGTATTTGGTTGATTGTGTTAAGGTTTGAGTAACCAATGAAGACAAAAGATACGCAGGAACGTCAGAAGGTTTTTTAAAAAAAATGGAGAGACCAACTCTTCTGAAGATTTATTTGAGACTGACTTAAATCTAACAATAATCCTTACATATACCCTTAACTTATTTACAATTTGTGCTCAGTTCCAGGAATTTTGATCATAACTAGCTAACTGCTAAACTCAGTGGTCAGCTTATTTATTGTCAATATGTTTTGATTTAGTTGCAAGAATTTTAATAAAAACAAGAGCACCTACAAAATACATTGGTCAGCTAATCAATATCATGTTTTCAATTGATAGAGTTACATAAAGTCCTTACGTTCGTCAAAAGCTCATTTGAATAGTCAGCAAATTGTTATCATGTTATGAACAGGTGCAGGGTGCATAACTATGTTGCTTTTAAGAAATAAATAATGCCAGGTATTTTGCTATATGGAAGGTTCGTCGTATGCGAGAAGGCGTCTGGGTAGATACAACCAGTTTCTGTATTTCTGCCGCCAAGTTGAAATTGTAAGCAATACTGTGTACCGGTATAAAGTATATTTTTAAACTATAGATATTATTAATACACAGTCGTAATTAATTAATAATTTTAATAATTCATTTTTATATTCAAAGTGGTACAGCCACGCTGTAGACAGTTTGCAGCATGAATGGGCTGGCGTTTGTTGTTTGGAGTGAGATTTTCGGAGGCTCTTCCCTTCCCAATTTATGTTTCTGTCCTTCATCTAATCCATTCGGGATTCTTCCGGCCTTTGTTATAAAAAACACTATTTTTTGTGAGCAGCTTCAGCTTATAGTTACGAGAAATTGTAAAAATAATAAAAAGCCGATTCGTATTTATTTATGTGGAACGATTCTATCATTATTTGACATTACATTAATCAAACAATATCAACCCTTGACGCGCTGAATAGATTGTTAGATTTCACGTTTTCATCGAGGAAAATTATTACGTTCTGGAGATTGCCAGTTACGGATCAAAGGGTTAAAACTAGGGGACTGACCTCACTCCACAGTGCCCTCAGTTTTTACTTCATTTTTACTACATTTTACACTAAAGGCACCTAAGTTAATGACGCACACCTAAATTATTTTACACAAGAAAATAGAGAAATAGAAATGTACACTTATACTTAAGGCACAATAAACACTGAAGTTCTATTAATATTTTTTTCTTTTGTGTAATTGAATTCTGATTAAAGAACATTATATAAATTTAATAACTTTTTTTTAATTAGTAAATAAAACATCATGAGCAGAAAAATAAGCTTCTTAAACTGTCTGTGCAATAGTTGCATCTTTGGCTACCCGTACGAGGACACAGGCGTGAGCATATATTGAGTTATAATAACCATTTCTAAACTGTATCCTACATGATATAAATGTTAATGTTCGGATGATTGTACTTTTGTGAGATTGAATGTTTGTTGTTTAGTCACGCCTTAACGGCTAACGAATTTAGGTGAAATTTGGTACACGGACCATGGCCTGAATTAGCAGGCTACTTTTATGTCGCAAAACGATATTTATGAAAATGAAGCTGCGATAAAAATTTAGTCCAGAAATAATTACCTAATGACCTACAAAACGAATTCCCAAGTTTGTCCCTAGTCTCTATCCAAGACGCTTTGTTAGTTATCACCAAAACGATAGAAAAGCGAACGGAGTATCCATTTCGGTGCGATTGCGTGTGGCACGCCACCTAGCGTGTTTCGTGCACGCAAAAAATGTTTTCCAACTTCGCACACTATACAACCGATAAGGCGGATATCGCGATCGTGGTGCATGCGCAAAAAAACACTGTGTCAGTGTGTAAGAGATCGGAGATAGATCACTGATTTAGCGAAAATAATTGGACGTTTTTTCTTTTTATGAATGGTGTATTGTTTCATAAGGCGCTTATGTTTCTTTGATTGGTGTACGTGGATTTCTTTGTAATTTTTTATAATAGTTCTAATACTGGTGGCAGGATATTCATATTTGCCCGGATAGCGGTTACCGTACACATGGTACTAAGCCTGTCATAGTAACCCATACATGTGTTGATCGCGTTCCAGATTCAGCCAGTGTATATCCGGTTCTCCCAAAGGGGCTTGCTACATGACTTGATGGTTGGTTGGGGCGGGTGTAGGGGTCATCCTTGTATCCCTGTGCCTGCATCAGTCATCAGTCTGTCCTGTCGCAGGCCTCTCGATTAGCTTCTTCCCTTTTCGGAGTGTGAAGAAGCATTTACACATACATTTAGCGGATAAAAGGCAAGCTATAAATCACGTCAATTTTCTATGAGTCAGTTAACGCCATTTTACGGCGTTCAATCACACTGTAGACAAAACTGTCCACAGAGTGCCTCTATTTACGATAAATATCTTCACAAACGTATATAATGCGCGTATTAGCGAGCTCCAAGTCGCCGTACCAAGTTCCTTCATATAAATGGTAATGAAGTGGTTCGGCGCTCGGAATCCAGTTTTTTACGCCTTGTTTTTCAATTTATCCCGCACTTTTATTGTACTTTGTAGAAAAGTTTTCTTGTTTGAATAAACGGTATCTTCACATTTATTCGGTGGGTTTTTCTACTTGTAGCCGCGTAATGACTTCGGAAACACTGTTTCGCGGTCTTCGACATTATTTGAGTACTTTTAAATTATTATTATTGACTCTGGGAAACTGTCCTAATAGAAAGACTTTGTGGTTTAACCTCGTGTTAGGGTTTAGTGTTTGTAATTAATTATAAAGCTATTTGAATGGATGTGCTGCATAATGGGTATATATTTGGATTTCTATTGTAGATAGTAATATGGATCGGCGATTGAGCCGGATAGGGGGATATGGGCCTCTAGGATTCTAATTCACCGTACAAAACGCAACAGTAAGTAAGTACGCCATTTCGCGTCGGTTTTCTGTACAATATAGTATTGAACTGGTCGAGCCGGCCTATTATACAGACACTAGCAGCTGGGCCGGTTCGACCGAGTCGTTACCACTGCCTCACAGAATCCGCATCGTGCCAATGATTGTTTTGACACTAGTCGTACATCGGAGATCACATACCATACTTGCTCGTTTGCCGGCCTATGCTATAAAATGCTATGATCTATAGCATGACTCTACCATTTACAACATCATATCTACCTACAAAACATATTGGCTGAAGTTAAGTAAAAAAAGTTAACATAGAATTGTTTCTAATTGTACGTAACAATTGTAATGTAGTTGGTAGTCGGGTGTACAGATATTATTTACTCATATTCTGTATCGCTCTAACTTCCAGAAGTTTGGTTCAGCTCATGCACGCGAAGTGCTACAAATGCTTCCGAATAGATTTAAAGGTGCTGGAAGAGTCATGAGCTATTAAATATATGTTCCTTCAAAATTTAGGGCAAAAATACTGGTTCCTCCACCTGCTCTTATTACAACTGCGGTGGGGTCGAAAAGGAAGGAAGGACAAGCAGTTCATGTTTGCAGACAGAGGGATGGTCGATGGATGAGACATTTAATTGGCGATCCCATATCTGTAAACGTAGTATGCAATTGTAAGTTTTTTTAATGGGAAAAGGGGGGCAAACGGGCAGGAGGCTCACTTAATGGAAAGTAATCACCGCCTCCCATGAACATCTGCAACACCGGAGGGCTTGTAAATGTGTTGCCGGCCTTTCAGGAGAGAATACGCTCTATTCTGAAGGTTCCCGGCCATAACGGTTCGGAAAGACCGCCGGCGATAGCTTCCACTGAGTGGCTGAGCGAGGCAGAAAATGCCTTAAAAATCGCTGGACATCGATACACCAATTATTTGAAAAAAAAATGGCAGGCAGCGGATGGATGTGGGCCGCCTAAGACCTGCATCCAAGTATACAGTGATTGTCTACTTTTCTAGTCACATCTAGCCCATATAATCCCGACACCGCATCACAGGGATGAGTTTTCTAAAACTTGCTCGACTGTTTGTAATTTTAAAGTAGAGAGTTACGCGTGTGCGGTGCTTTTATGAGATTTGTTGGTCTCCGCAGTGCACAGTACTGCCGGCATCGTCGCGTCGCTTCAATGCACATTGTGGAAATTGTTTCGTAAATGAGTGTTGAGTGTATTATTTGTTAGGACGATTTGTATTTCAAAAACCATAGAGTGTTTACGGCACAGATCCGTCTCTGATATTGTGAACTGGATACTAATACTAATACTACTCGGATACTTTGGACCGAAATTTCTCGGATTAGAAAAAGTGTAATTGATAAAGTTAAAATTTGTAATCGAATAACACATTAAATTTACTAATGATTAACAAGTTTTAATTTAATGAAATGTCATTAAATTAGTTTTAAGTTAGTGTGGTCCGCCATATTTTTTCCTGATGCGCTTAAAAATTATAGACAAAGCACAGAGACGCTACTGTTTTAATGTATAGGTAGTAGTAGTATATGTAGGTAGTAGTAGTAGTAGGTGTAGCAATTGGTAGTTTAGTTTTCTGAAAGGAACATACTAGGTAAAATGTTCCTCTTTTAAATAAACCTTCGTTATTTACACACGAACACCCAAAACACATCTGCAGTTACGTACGCATTGCATATTTCACGAGAATATCATCTAGTAAGAGGGTAAACAACCCGCCGCGTCGGCCGGACGTCCGGACCCCCCGTCCACCCCGTGCCGTCCGGACAGAACCCGCCCGGCGCGTCGGACGCCCTGCGACGTCACTTCCGCCGCTGACGTCACGATTAATCTTGGCCGACGTCTTCCGGCGCTCAGTTTTATGAAAGCGCAATTATTTCATGGTCAGTGTTACTGAATTATTTATATTACACTAGCGACCCACGCCGGCTTCGCACGGGTAAAAATATGTTTGTTACGACATCACATTACAATTTTTTTAATCTTTCCATTTTTCTGTACTATAATATGTATGTATTATACATATTTGTTTCGTGGGTATCAGGAACTACGAGAGACTTTCGGTCTCACAACACCCAGACCCCGGAACAAATATTTATGGATCACACAATGTTTGTCTCGGTACGGGAATCGAACCCGCATCATGTCAATCCTGTCGACCTGTACACATGCTTCTTCACACTCCGAAAAGTGAAGAAGCAAGTCGATGGGTCTGCGACAGGACAGGTGGATGACCGATGCAGGCACAGAGATACATGTACCCCTGTACCCACCCCAACAAACATCAAGTTAAATCGCAAGCTCATCGAGAGAACTGGATATACACTGGCAGATCCTGGAACGCGATCCATACAAGGTGTATGAGTCACTATGGCAGGTTTTAACACCATGTGTACGGTGGTCGCTATCCGGGCGGATATTAATATCCTACCACCAGCATACAACATATCTATATTTCTTGAATAAGACTCATTTCCTTCGAGACGGTATTAAAGCGAAGTAACACATGCGTTAAGGGTATCGGAATCCCCCAGCAGCCCTCCAAGAGCGATCGCTTCCCCTTATCTCGCGCGATTTCCCATCATTAATTTTTTTCTCCTCCGTCCCGAATGCTGTTGACGATTGATTGTTGGTGATCTTCATCGCCAGGACCATTTATTTTCTGGTTGTAATAATTAATTATTGCCTATGGTGCGATCAAAGACATAGATTTATTTAGATGCCGCAAGTACTGCAATATTTCGCGTATAACTCATCCAGACTGCTCATGTCGAAGGACGTCCCTATTTCCCTGAATACGGTGATTTTGACGGTACTTGGACAGCGACCAATTCTGGGGACTATTATAAAGGCACAATATAGGGTACAAATTATGTTGTAGATACCCTAACTAACAATATTCTAACTAGGTGTAATGCATTATGTAAAACAGTATCAACTAGAAGCCGGTACAAAAAACAAAAATACGTCACAAGTTAAAATCTTATTTAATGCAAAATCTAAAGCTTTTTATCCGAGCTCGGGATCGTTTGTTCTCGTTTTTTAAGCTTAGCTTAAGATTTTCCTAGCCTTTTAGTTTGTATTATTTTTAAAAAGGATTTTGTCTTGTACCTTTTATAAGACGTGCTGTAGCAAGAATTCCTGTCGCCTCTACTAATTGGCAGTGATGACGGGGTACTTATAAACATAATAAATTCGTCCCCGAATCCCCGAAAGTGGAGGCAGAGGTACAAATGTACTATTTCTCATGTGTTGGAGGGAGAGAGCCTAGCGGCATATGTTATTTTTCGAGCGGAAAACTAGGACACTGATTGTTGTTGCCCGACCAAAAATTTAACCCAGGACATCACGGTCCACAGTCAAAATTGGCTACCACTAGACAAATGAGATGACACTACAACACATGTTAATAATATGACTCATTTCCTCACACAAGACAAAAATACTTAAAAACTTATTACGGAGTTCCAAAGCGTCGACATTTCCTGCGAAATGAAACTCAAACGAAACGTTCAATTTCAACAACATGTTAAAGACTGTCGCGACTCAAGTTAAACGTTATTAACTGTAAACAAGACGAGAACCGTTTAAAACTACCGCGTGGAAAGTTGCGAAATGCAGACGCGCGTCTGTACCAAACTTCACGTGTTTTCTTGTGTAAATTACTTTTGAGTGCGTTTCATGATGTTTATTTGAATGTTGTTTAACGATAGCTAGAATGTCATGGTTGTATTATATTCATTAAATCTTGAGTTACGTACGCGACGAGACCAGGGTTTTCTGTGAGACAGTGGTATCAAACTGGTCGAGCCGACCTTTTCAAGCTGTAGACAGAACTGTCTACAGCGTGGCTTTATCACATTTTTCAATAAGTATTAATAAGTAATTTTAAACAGCTGTAACTTTTATATTCCATAAAGAATCTAAGTTTTATGTCTCATTGTGATTATGGATAAAGAAATGGGCGAATTCGAAATGTCCTGCTTACCAAACAACTTAACGATAATACGCACGCACGCCTGTAATCTCCGAAGGGTTAGGCAGAGGTGTAACCAGTACACCAGTAGAGCGTCTTTCCATCCCATGATGTGATAAGGGCCAGCCTATCGCCATGTCAGAAACAATTCCAGAGTCCGGGCTGATAGTTGCATTTTGTGATATAAAAACCCAATATCACTTTTACGCGACCCGGGGATCGAACCTGAGACCTCAGCACATCAGTCGTACCGCGTAATACAACTGCTCCACCGAGAACAGAACAACTTAACAAATAGTAATACAAATCCTTCACATATATCCATACAAGCAAACCAAACCTGCAGACAGTATGTAATTAATTATTAAGTCAGTCTTGTTTTGTTGTTTCATTGGAGCGTATCGTACTGGTAAGTGGTCGGAACCGTTGCCAAAACCGTAAAGCAGTTCGCCGGAACATCACGGCACGGACTACGGGGCGCAGGCAGACATAAATAAGAATGTGGATGGCGGCCAAGAAACCGCGCGAACGGTTCGGAATTAATAGATTTTGTAGAGTACTAGTTATTCGGATTGTTTTTCATGTTTGTATGTGGAGTGTGTGAGTGAATAGGATAGTTTTTTTTATAGGTAGGTAATATCAATGGCTTCAATGTCTTTTACTATAACACAACAGTGCTAAACATTGCTGCTTGACGGCAGAAATAGAGAATGCAGTGATATCATCCCAGAGCATGCGAAGGACCTACCTAGTAAGGACATACAAGGACACAAGGCATAGATGCTATAGTCACAACCAGCGCATCCACAGTTTCTCAAACTTATTTCAGTCATATGATGAGATAGGTGCTCTACTTTATCGGGCACAAATTGTAATCCCGTGCCACCAGATATGATTGATGATTTTTGTTTTTTTTAATTCAGATTTACCATCGTACACATGGTGTTAAAACCTGCCAAAGTGATCTCACACATCTTGTGTAGTGTGTCGATATTATATTTAGACTGTCTAAGCATCAGGTCTAATGTTACCAGGACAAAAAATAAATAAGAAAATAGAGGTATTACTATGAATGCAGGTGTATATTATTTCAAACCTTGTTAAGAAATTTATTTGAAAGGAACCGCTTTATATCTTGATGAAATGAATGATCTCTACAATTAACAAGCACCGCCCGCAGTTAATAGTTTTCACACATTTAACTCGGTGTCACATTGGACATGTAATCATAGACTCCGAGCGGCGCGACTCAAAACTGTATCTAACCCGTCCGTGCAGTGAAAAACACGCTTGTCAAACTGTCCGCCCGGACAACGTCGTCCTCGGAAACGCTCAGCTGGATATGCACTACACACTGCTGCTATGTTCCGGCGAATAATTATTTATCTTGAAGTTATACATACGCCTATCGACATACCGGGCACAATTACAGACTTCGGGCTGATATTGAGTGGTTTGTGATATAAAAACCCAATATCACTTTTACCCGACCCGGGGATCGAACCTGAGTCCGAAGTATAACAGTCGTACCACGTGCGCAATACAATTGCTCCACCGAGGCAGTCTCATCTTGTTTTTGTAAGATTATATGAGACTGTGTTAGTTAAAGTTAAGGGATTTACGACATACGTTTTTTTAAGGTTATGTACCTAACCCTGTTTGTGCCAGCCATAATCAAATCTTGGGCCTCTGGATATCTCAGTCGCCGTACGAAACGCAGCCGCAAATCGCTACTTTACGTACTTTTCTGTGAAACAGTGGTAACGACTAGGTCGAGCCGGCCCATTCATACTTAACATAGTTAACAAAATGTAATAATGCCATGTTTTTATTTCCAACCAACAAAATTGTTGCCTCATGCCGTATGTATTCACAGCAGCACGTACGTTGCACGTGACAGCTCCGGTGTGACGTGTGAGAGGCGATATTTTTCTAAAACTACCCGCGTACCGCCCAACACACCTGCCAAACTGACGAACTGTGCAGGCGCCGCGCTGTTAATCTACGAGTACCTAGACTAATCAGACGGCAGGCTGTTGCGGTACGGGTTAACAGAAATGCTGGGAGTTGTGGAGGGTTAACTGAAATGTTGAGCTTTTTATGTGGAAGCTATTTATGGAGTTAAATAAAATTTAGTGCCTGGAATTGTGTGTTTGGTTATTTTTACACGACTGCTCGAAAAGGAGTGCTTTGTTTTCGGGGTTTATGTGTGAATGTGAAATGATTTATAACAATATTTAATCATCTCATTGGCGTACTAAGGTTTTTTTAACCCTTTGGGATAAACTGCATAGGTCCCTGCTAATGGGATATTGGCGACCCCTGCAGCAGGGTTCGAGGATATATATCAATGGATATATATCAAGATATATATCCGATATATATCAGACTGAGTTTCATGATATATATCAATGAATATATATATATCAAATATTTTATAATATATTGCAATGCAAAAATGGTTAAATAAATTGATATTATGTCATTTTTAGCGTTTGTTACTGTATTTCTACTTCCCAAATGTAGATGGCGTGGGAGTAGAGTTAAAACATACTCCCTAATGGTAAGTTCTAATCCATTAATGGCAACACTTCTGTCCTAAAAGAAGATTTTATGTTTTTTAGTTGATTATGTCTTATCTAAAAGTAGATTTTGCAATATGCAAACAGTATTCATAAATAATACAATAAAATAATAATATGGCTTTCATACAAAATGGATATATATCAAACTTGATATATATCGGATATATATCATAAATATCCGATATTTTGATATTTATAATAAATATCGGATATTTTCGAACCCTGCCCTGCAGTATCTCATCCCAGGGTTAAGGGATTTGAGAAGGGAGGGATTTAGGGAAGGGAATGGTAATGGAAAAGGGTGCAAGCCCCTCGGGAGAACCGGATATACACTGGCTGATCCTGGAACGCGATACACACAAGATGTGTGGGTCACTATGGCAAGTTTTTACACCATGTGTACTATGGTCGCTATCCGGGCGGGTATGAATATCCTACCACCAGCGGGTGTACTAAAGTTGAGTTTAAGAACCATGACTGACCAGTATTGGGTTTAATTCCCGGGTTGGGTAATCGTAATTTATGTTGTAAGTAGGATGTAAAACCTACCGTCATGTAATAAGGTAAGCAGAAATGTATCGAGTAATAGCCGTAAAAGTTAGAAGAGTTACTGCTTATTATTTTTTAAAACATGAAATAAAGTATAGTGAAGTTTTCACTTTTTTACCAGAACGAAATGAAAAGGCATAGTGAAGAAAAATTACTATAGGTACCTATGGATTCTACCGAAAAATCGATGCTGAAAGTCGTGCGCTTCCAATTTCTCAAGCAGAAGATTTGTACCAGCTTTGATTTCTGAAAATTTTTAAACATACCTTATTTTGCGATTAATCCGCACCCTGTAGAGACGCAATAAAGGTGGAGTTCCAATAATAAAGTACATTTTAAATTTGCTTTAGTTTATATTCAGTACAGGTGTGCAATGGGCAGATATTTAAATGTATTCGTTTTAAATAAAGCGTTTTTGCCGCGACATATTAATGTGGGTTTTTTTTGGTATTTCATTATATAGTTTTTAACACAACCAGTACCACTACCAAAAAACTACTTCTATTATTTTTTATTTTACTAAAAGGGGGAAACTGTATTGAAATTTGTGAATACATTATTGATTCGGTGACGCAGTTGTATTGCGTACGCGGTACGACTGCTGTGCTGAGGTCTCGGGTTCGGTCCCCAGATTGGATAAAGTGATATTGGGCTTTTCTATCACGAAATGCTCAGTGTCAGGAGTCTTGAATTGTGCCCGATATGGCGATAGGCTCGCCCCCTATCACATCATGGGACGGAAATACGCTCGGTGTACTGTACACCTCTGCCTATCCCTTCGGGGATTCCAGGCGTGACTGCGTATATATACATTATTGATTCCTTTGACGCATTTCCAATAAAAATTAAAAGAAATTTTATCTTTAATCTATATAATTTATTTAAAGGTATTTCAACGGATACTATGTTTACGCTTAACTCTATTGCAATTGAATATAAAGCCATATTCGGATGTGTACTTATACATTTACAAAAAGCATTCATAAATTCCGATTACTTTTGTATAATAAATATAGTTAAAATACAATCTAAGAATATATTATGCACATAATATGATTAGTCTTGAAGCATTGAGGGTCTGCCCCCGCCATACATGCCCGAGTCCGCGCCTGTCGTCGAAATTCGCGGACATTGTGTACAATGACAGGAACAAGTGCCAGACACGTATCCACAGTTTCACGCTTATGCGCTCACGTAGAGCCGGGAATTTATTTCAACTACAAAAGCTGGAATTGGCGCCGCGGAATCAGACGCGGTTGCATTCACTGCCGGATGGTTGGGGTATTATTTTAAAGTCTTGATTTGGCACTGATGTTATAAGCGAAGTCACTTTAAAGATTCAACTGCGCCTATTTAATTGAACATCAGCCTACATTAACCCGACGCTGCACTTTTTATATTATTTGATTGAATGATGCGAAAAGAAAGACGCTCGCCTGATAGTAAGCGCCACGCCTGCTCATAAACTGAAGCAACACCACACAGAACTTTGAATTACAATGCATGGCACTGGACTGCGCTCATCACCAGAGACATAAGATGTTAAGTTTCACTGGCTTCAATGTCCTTCAAACCGAAACACAACAGTGCTTACACACTTGGCGGCAGAAATAGACAAAGCGGTGGTACCAACCCAGACGGCCTCTCACATACCAGGGACCTACCACCTTGTGACGCGTCCGAGTTTGATTGATTGATTTCTGGGATCTAGACGGAAAATAAAAACCATGGTCGTTTTTTTGAAAATGGTCGTAGAATGTGTGAATCCAAAGATCTTTCTATCTGGATATGTCTTTCTGGTATCTCTACTACTGTTTACTAGCAAATTAATATTATTTTCAGCAACTTCAAATCGGCTTTTTAATGTGTGTAAAAAGACATCACGCCGTATATAAATAATAGGGAATAAAAAAGCGTATATTTGGTGTATCTTATAAAACCTACTGCCAAAAATAGCGCAATATATTACAGTGTGAACACAACCTTCGTAGTCCGTAAATACCGGCGAATGAAATTACAAATCATGTGGTACGCCGCCGGCTCGCGTGTTACTACCAGTTTCTAGTTTAACCACTGATTACTAAGGCTGGATTGCACCATGATAGCTGTTAAAGTTAAGGTTTATGTCAAATTTGACGATAACATTAACGCTGACTTTAACACTGACTGCGGAATGTGTTGCACCATCGTACTCTTTGGCATAGTTATCTATAACATCTTTAGAATATTGAACCATCTGACAGCTATTTAACTTTAACAATAGCTTTAACCAGCGAATCTTTGGCAGTTACTGTTAACAGCTAAAGTTATGACGTAATCTAACATTTGTCAAATGGTGCAACTCATTTTTTGCTTAACCGGTACTTTAACATGTTTGTTATTGTTAAAGTAAGATGGTGCAATCCAGCCTAAGAGTTTGCTTTATTTATACTGTCCATGTTATGACAAGTAGTCTCTGTATTATGATCTATAAACATGTGATGTATATTACAACCCACAACCTTACAAGGTGGTAGGTACCTCGTATGCGAGAGCCATCTAGGTTGGTACCACCGCTTTGTCTATTTCTGCCGCCAAGCAACAGTGTGTAAGCACTATTGTGTTTCGGTTTGAAGGACATTGACGCCAGTGAAATTACTGGGCATTATGAGACTTAACATATTGTGTCTCGGGGTGATAGCGCAGCTCAGTGTCATGCAGTGCTTTATAAATCAAAGTTCGAAGTGGTGTTGATTCTGTTTATGAGACGTGGCGCTTACCATCAGGCGAGGGACTTACCTGTCTCGTAAATTAAATTTAAAATAAACCTGTAATCCCCGAAGTGGTAGGCAGAAGTGTAACCAGTACACTCATACTTCACCAAGCGTATATCCCATGATGTGATAGGAGGCGAGTCTATCGCCATACCGGGCACAATCCCAGACTTTGGGTTGATATTGAGCATTTCGTGATAGAAAAACCCAATATCACCGAGGGATCGAACCCGAGACCTCACCATAGCAGTCGTACCATGTGTGCAATACAACTGCGCCACCGAGGCAGTCACTTACAGATTATTTTTATCATAATCTTTACATAGTATAAAATGAAGTCGCTTCCGCTGTCTTCGCTTAGATCTTTTAAACTATTCAACAGATTTTAATTTAGTTTTCAGCAATAAATAGAGTGATTCATGAGGAAGGTTTATATGTATAATACATACATATCGCAGTACAGAAAAGCCGAAAAATTCAAAGATTTGTAATGTGATGTCGTAACAAACATATTTTTGGCCGTGCGAAGCCGGCACGGGTCGCTAGTCTAAATATATAAAACTCAAAGGTGACTGACTGACATAGTGATCTATCAACGCACAGCCCAAACCACTGAAGGGATCGGGCTGAAATTTGGCATGCAGGTAGATGTTATGACGTAGGCATCCGCTAAGAAAGGTTTTGATAAATTCTAGCCCCAAGGGGATAAAATAGGGGCTGAAAGTTTGTATGAAAATCACGCGGGCGGAGCCGCGAGCAAAAGCTAGTACTGTGTAAATCACTTTGCAATCTAGTCCTTAGAACGAGTAGTCAATAACTCGGAGCTACATGGTAATTACGCGGCGTCACCCGCGGCGATTGCAACTGGCGACTGTCAACAAGTAGCTAAGGAGGTGGTGGCACGCGAACGGTGGCTTCAGGCGTGCCTACATGCCCTACAAGTTGAACTAATATATTGCTTTACGCTAACATTATGATTGCGATTGAGTTTTACTGGTCTTTGTTATTCGGTGGTCTCTGTAATGCAGTGGGAGGGTAGGCAACTATGAAGCGCTAGGTCACGGGTTTGATTCCTACACGGAGACAGTATCAAAGTACAAGGTTGTAGATCCGTCGTATGCGAGAGACCGTCGGTGTTGGTACCACCGCTTTGTCTATTTTTGCCGCCAAGCAATGTGTGTAAGCACTGTTGTGTTTCGGTGTGAAGGACATTGAAGCCAGTGTAATTACTGGGCATTATGAGACTTATACATTTATTATTCAAAGTTCTGTGTGGTGTTGCTTCTGTTTATAGGCAGCCGTGGCGCTTACCGTCTCGTCATTTAATTAAATAAAAAAAAATCTGTACCCACACTCCAAAATCCTTGCCATAATATATATCACATAAATATCAAACCGTCCCAAACTCGGAAATAAAACATCGCAGGAAAATATGGCGCTTACCATCAGGCGAGCGACTTGCTCGTCTCGTTATTCAATTAAATAAAAAATAATTGTGTACACTCCAAAATCCTTGCCATAATACGTCACAAAAATATCAAACAGATTCAAACTCGGAAATCAAACATCAAATGAAAATAAGTTGAAGCCGAAATACGGAGTAAACAAACACTCAAAGAATTCGGTTGAAGGCAAGATATGTCGGGAAGTTCGAAAACCACCTGCGCAGGCAAACATCGGGACACCCGCACAATCCTCGGCCAAGTTTAACGAATTCTAGAAAGTTCTCGTGTGTTCGAGAAAGGCGTAACCGTTTTCGACTGCGCAAATTTTTCTTCCATTCGCATTAAATAAACCCGGATGGGAGTTTTGGACGAAGTTTTTGAACGCCTATAACAATATTTTGTACTTGTGTACGCTTTGGTGTTTGTAATTTGCTTTGCTTTGATGTTTAAAATCAAAAGATGCCCAACAAAGTTTTTGAGTGCCTTATTTAGAGTTTCTCGTACGTCATAAGCATACATACACACTCACGCCTGTAATCCCCGAAGGAGTAGGCAGAGATATAACAAGTATACCCACATTTCGCCGAACGTATTTCCGTCCCGCGGACGAGCCTATCGCCATACCGGGCACAATTCTGGACTCCGGGTCGATACTGAGCATTTCGTGGTAGGAAAACCCAATATCTTTGACCCGACCTGTGGACCGAACCCGAGACCTCAGCACAACAGTTGTACCGCATACGCATTACAACTGCGCCACCAAGGCAGTCATAAGGCCGGCATGATTCTGGTGACAAGCAATAAGTTTGTCGGTGGCTGGTGTTTTTGGACTGCACTGCGCTCACTATCAGGTGTAGTGCAGTCACTTTTTATTTATTTTATTTTATTTTACACTTTATATACAAACTGTATAAAGGCGGACTTAATGCCAAAGGCATTCTCTCCCAGTCAACCTTAGGGTAGTGCAGAGATGAACAAAGTAGGTGCAAAAAAGAAGAATACATATTGTAGAAATATTAAAACGTTAAAATACCATAAATAAAAAAATACAATAATACTAAATATAATAAAATATACTTAAATACAATATAATACATATATTACATAATATATAAAACAAATTAATGTGATTCTGCCACTCCGTCCAACAATAGTTGACGAACTCGCATTTTGAAAGCTACACGTGTAGTGCACAACCTGATTTCGAGTGGGAGTGCGTTCCAGAGAAGTATAGATTGTATAGCGAAAGAAGAGTGGGTAAAGTCAGAGGTATGAGGGGGACATTTAAGGAGAAGATTACTAGAAGAGCGAAGATTCCTGTCATGGCTATCAGAAAGGTAAGTAAAGTGACAAGACAGATAAGAAGGCGGGGAGGGGGATGTAAGTAGCGAGAAGAGAGTTGTGAGTGCTCGCAAAGATCGTCGTTGGCGAATAGGTAGCCATTTTAACTGCGCGCGATAGAAAGAAACTAGGTCATATTTACGAAGATTATAAATAAATCGAATGCAGTTATTGAGAAGACGGTCAAGTTTGTTAAGATGATCTGCATTCAGATCAAAATAGCACACATCACCATAATCGATTACCGGAAGAATAAGGGATTGCACAAGCAAAGACTTCGTCCTAGAAGGGAGCAAGTTTTTTAGGCGATATAGAGCACGAAGAGTACCGGTGACCTTCTGGCTAACAGAGTTTATCTGGGATCGCCAGCTCAGGGTGGAGTCGATATGTAGTCCAAGATCCTTGACACTGGGACACCAAGGGATGACAGATCCATTAAAAGTGACAGATGGAATCTTTGTGATATCTAGTCTGCTCATCATCCTTGGGCTACCCACAATTATTGCCTGACATTTAGACGGGTTCACAGACAGACCGAAACTATCAGACCAATTCTTAATATGATCAAGATCTCTGCTCACCCTGTCTACAGCTTCGACCACATCATCGACGCCAGCCTGAGAATAAATCTGCAGATCATCGGCATATAGATGATACGCACACTGAAGATTACAAGTTATGAGGTTAATAAAAATAGAAAATAACAACGGAGAAAGAATGCCGCCTTGAGGGACACCAGAGTCAGTATGGCACCAATTTGATGATGACTCATTGAGTCGCACCGACTGCTGGCGTCCCTGAAGATAAGATGAGAACCATTCCAGTGCCGTAGGAGAGATCAAGACATGGGAGAGGATAGCAAGGAGGATATCGTGACTGACGGTACTGAAGGCGTTTGAGAAATCAACCAAAGCCAACACAGTGACTTTGGTGTCTTCCATACCCGCCCTAATATCGCCAGTCACTTTGAGGAGCGCGGACACAGTACTATGACCAGGCCTGAATCCAGACTGCAAGGGGCACAATATGTTGTTGAGGTGCACGAACGTGGAAAGTTGCTTGTGGGCACAAGCCTCCAGCACTTTGGACAAAAAAGGAAGTATGGAGATGGGACGGAAATGGCTTACGACTGAGGGATTTGGGGTTTTGGGAAGAGGGATAACATAGGCTTTTCGCCATAAGGACGGAAAAACACCAGTCGTAAGTGAAACATTAATTATGTGGGATATAGCAGGGAGAAGATGATCCAGGATTGGGATTATCATGCGACGGCTGATGTTGTCGCAGCCGGTTGCATTGGACTTAATGGAAAGGATTATCTTTTTGACCTCACCAGACGGAACTGGAGAAAACTGAAAGGGGTCAATATTAGATCGTGGAAGACCAGCTACGAAATTCATGGTGCGACACTTGGTTTGGTGATCAATTAAATTAGAAGATAAGAAGTGGCGATTAATGTCATCCAAATCAATAGTCGCCCCACGAAGCTCCAGGATATTATCTTTGCCAATACCTAAACTCCGGAGGAACTTCCAGGTATTAGCAGGAGATGATGAAGAAATATTATTGAGAATATGACGGCGTTTAGCATTGCGTACCATCTGATTACACCGATTCCTTGCAACTTTAAAAAGGCACCGGTTCTCTTCTGAGCGATCTTTCTTATAATTCCGAAAAGCCCGATCCCTTCGCCTCATCGCCATCCGAACACCATGCGTCATCCATGCGAACACTTTTTATTTTTTTTATTAGATTGAATGACGAGACGAGCAAGGTCTCGCCTGATGGTGTCGCCTCGATAGACACCTGCCCATAAACAGAAGCAACACCACACAGCACTTTGAATTACAAAGCACTGCATGGCACTAAACTGCGCTAGTCACCGTGAAACATAAGATGATAAGTCTCATAATGCCCAGTAATTTCACTGGCTTCAATGTCCTTCAAACCGAAACAACAGTGCTTACACACTGTTGCTTGCCGGCAAAAATAAAGCGGTGGTACCAACTCAGACGGCCTCTCGCATATGACCTACCTTGCACTTTACCGTGCTCGAATAACTATGACAGAACATTTCAACAAACTTTATAGACAGGTCTTCAGAGGGTAATGTTGGGGATCTAAGCCGAGCATTAGGACATATGTAAGCTCTACCCTTAATCTCGGGTGAAGACCCGCCCGTCGGTAAACAGAATTCGAGCGGACATAAAGGGCCGGCCGGACAAAAAGACCCCTGTTTACTTAGCTAATTGGATTCATTGTAGACCTTTAAATGATGTCTAGAGTGGTTGTCTGTGCGCGCATTCGTTACACATAATACATTTCTCATTTGCATATTTGAAACTAATGTGGGCTTAGCGCGGAATTGTGTGGAAATGCAATAATTTTGAGCAAGGAAAATGTATTTTTTTATCCGAGTGACTGATGGTAAGCGTCTTCATCTGATGGTAAGCGTAGTGTGAAAAACCAGTGACCACCGACAAACATGCCGGTCAAAAAGATTACGTTTTCCTCAGCCTTTTGGAATACATTAAAATCATATGCAGTGCAGTTATCCCACTGATCCACGAAAAAAAATCTATGTTTGTAATCCGAAGATTCCGCTGCGTATGACCAGAGAAAAGTATATTGTTTAATACGACAATTTAATCCTTAATAATACCCAAATCAAAACGTATAAAATAACTTAAATCGTATACTTTATTAAATTCGACGTTAAATATAATCCCCCGAATTACGTGCGGTACTCGATAGACGCTCTCCCCCGTAATCCGCGGCGACAAACAGAATAACAGGACACATTCGATTATAGTGAAGATTCTCCCGTTCATTTGCATCATTAATGCCGACCTACAATATTAAGGAAGAATGGCCGACTTACGAAATCCAACGGTATGTGGAGTGTAGAAGCGGTCTCTGTTCAGGCTCGTGTATGTGCGTAGCTAGTTGTGACGTCATGGTATATAGTCGGCCATTTATTAATTGTCTTGTATTAATTTTGTATAATATGTGTGCTGTTGATGTACCTAAAGGTAAATTAATTAATAAATAATTTTGTAATTAAATCGCTATATTCCCAAACATAACATGAAATATTCGCCTTCTAATGGATGGACACGGTTTTTATTAAATCTTGAGAAGACAAAATTTTAAAGACCATTAATCATTAATTGTGTGTTCAGTGTCGTATCTATTATATATAGTTAGCCAATTGTTGCATTTATTTAACTGGTTTTTGCTTGCGTTCCGTCCACATGAATGTCTTTTCCCGAGATAAATAGCCTATATCCTATTTTATATTATATCCTATATAATTCCGATTATGGTATACCTGTGTACTAAATTTCACCAAAACCTCTGCAGCCATTAAGGTGTAATTGATAAACAAACATCCAAATGCACAAACTCAAAACATCTAGATTTTTACATTAAAATATACTTCTATCGATTCTATATTATTATAATTACTCGATATTCATTTAAAAATAATCGTCAACATAACTTATATGCCATGTCCTTCCTCCTTCGTCTGTGCAAGTGTCATACATATTCAAGGGCGAGGCATGTATAGGAGTACACCCGCGTCCGCCTTAATACCCCCAAATGTATATTTGATGATGTTCCGAGGCGCACGCTTGTGTAAAAGGATTCTGAGCACTTGTTTAAGACTCTTTATATGCAGGACATGTTGGTTTATATCGGGATAGCGGATAAGCTGTTTTTAAATTCGACAGCTCCTCTCTATTTATAAGATCCCGGATTAGGATTCCTTTCCGTAGTTTTTTTTATCTTTTATAGCGGAGTAAATAAAAAGTGGCAGCGAAAGTGGCAGGTTTTCAGGCAGCTTTAAGAGTACCTCTGATTTTTCTAAGTCACGTGTGTATTCCTTGTTAACTATCGCTTGTTATAATGGTGATGAAATATTACGAGGAAATTAGTATACCTGAGAAGTTCTCCGTGAGAATTCTGATGGTACCCGCATTAGGTCAGCGTGGTGGACTAAGACATCATTCACACATCAGTAGAGGAGAGCCGTGCCCAGTAGTACGTGTATAAGACTGATAAAAAAGACCGAGCTAATACACATAACAGTCACACATATAGTCCGGACCCCACACTAGGATAACCTGTATCGTGGATATTACGAACTGCGAGGGACTCCCAATCCCTTAATTATCCCTTTCCTTTAAGGTCGGCAACGCATACATAATCCAGCAGATGTAATGAATGTTCATGGGCGGTGCAGATCACTTACCATCAGGTGACCAACTTGCTCGTTTGTCCGCCTCTGATTTAAAAAAGAAACTTTCGGTCGACATAATCAGACACGAAACAAATATTTTTTGAAGTTATACTTCTTTAGGCGCGTTATGAAAAAATGATGAGAGTGAAATAAAAAAAAAAAAAAAAAATATAAATAAATAAATATAAATATATATATATATATATATATATAATTATATATAGATGCGGTTTTTATTTTATAATTTGGAACATGGTGCCGTAAAAAAAGTACCAGGTTCGCATAAACGCGAAGAGAGTAGAATGTCCATTTTTCATGGCGAGTAGCCGTAATTAATAAACAAATGACGATTTGGACAAAGAAAAACTCTTTAGGTTTTTTTCTTATTCGGAACAAGTACCAGGCTCGCATAAACGCGAAGAGAGTAGAATGTACTTCTATCATGTCGAGTGGATATGTTGATATAAATTAAAATACTTTTATTTAATATAATTAACACTAAATATTATTAAATTATTAATGTTACGATATTTCATCGTTGTTGTGAAGACTTGAGAATAAATTACACTTGTCTTTGGCGAAATGCATAACAATGCGAAGCCATAAATAAATTAAAATAAAAAAAATCATTTTGACAAGCCGTATTATGGTTCCGCGACATCATATCGGACTGTTTGTGACTAAAAACCATAATCATGGTTAATAAAATAATGGTTTTTATTTACACAGACAAGCGTCAGTATTCTCAACACTTGAGTTTTGAGAATACTGACGTTTGTCTGTGTCAAACTCTTATTAAGAGTGTTGTTACAAAGACTTGGCTGTATGAGCTACAATACCTTTGCCTATTAAAAACCCGAATTTGAACCAAAAATTATAATACCTAAAATTTAAATTGTTTTCGAAATTAATAAGTGTCCGTTCTATTGAAACTATGAATCAACACGCATGAAACATTTACTATAATAATAATTATAATGTACATTATAAATAATAATTATTATTATAGTAAATGTTTCATGCGTGTTGATTCATAGGCCATTTTTGAAAATGTCCTTTATAATTTATATATGTGCTAATAAATTATATTCAGTAGTGATTTAAATTGAATATTTTGATTGATATTACTTACTATTTGTGAATATTAGTGAAAAAAATTGTGCTTATATACTTTTTCAAGTGCTCCAATATAATTGAGGTTAACTATCCGTATGTATTATTTATTGATATAAATTAAAATACTTTTATTTAATATAATTAACACTAAATATTATTAAATTATTAATGTTAAATACTTATTATTGGTTATTTAATATTCACAAAATAAAGAAATAAATTTAAAAAACATTTAATAAAAAGTTTGTGATAAAAATTAAAATTGAACATCAAATAATAATATTAATTTTTAATATTTGCTATTAAATTGAATAAATAACAAAGAAGTATAACTTCTCACGCGCGTACATAAGTACACGCACCCATTTTTTTATCGAACCCGCAGCTACTCGCCTACTGCATCACAGTTTACCTCAAATCAAAAATCAAAATCAAAAATCAAATTGGATTGTCGTGTTCGTATAAAAAAAACTTTCCCTTGCCATTTTTACATTAAAGATTTGAATGGATATTCAGAAATCTCGCTCACTGTACAACACGCACCAGCAAAGTGCCACATCACGTCGGTTTTCTGTGAGATAGTGGTAACAACCCTGTCGAGTCGGTCCAGTCGTACTGTAGACAAAATTGTCTACAACATAACTCTACCGCTTTCCACTCCTTTACGTATTTATGTTTATGCTTTTCAAGAATTGTGTTTGTTGTTCTAAAGTCACTGTTGATGTATTTAATTGCTTGAATAACTAAATAGAACGGAGTTGTTTTGTATCCCATTCCTTGAAGTGAAGTAGTGATTTAATGGAAAGAATAACAAATGCCTTTCTAGTTTATAGCGACTGAAGTCATCGGCATTTCGTTTCTTATATTCTAGTTATTTTTGTCTTTCAAAACGCTATATAACAATGTTTCTAACAACTATCGCCGTCAAAATTGGATTTTACGGGTGTTCATGATCACAAATATCATCGCGACATCTAGTTCTCAATTATGGAACTCACGCGCTGACGTACTGCGAGTGTTTCGTGTGATTAGTCTATTGTTCCCATCCCCTTGTCCACGAGTTTTGTACATTACCTTTTACGTTACTTTTTCGATTGCAACGTTGAGGTAAGACAGTAAAAAATCAATTTTGGCAGTTTTAATTCAAAGACCTAGGTCAGAAATCCGTCTGAATCAGCATCAAATACGCACCAAGCCGCAACACAGGTAACAATCCTATTAATTGATTGATCGATGACAGACATCCATTGCACATAAATCCTACTTAACCCTCCATTCCCACATCGTTACATTATAACGAAAGCATCGTAAAACTGTTAAGCGCGGTCAGGTGTACCATTATACGATGGAACAATGCGCATGCGTCGGTAGGAAGGAGTGACGGCGCATTCACGCGTCCATCTGCCGTCTGCTAAATCTGATAGAAGTTCCGCACCTCGATACTGTTATGGAAATAATGGCTGCAGTTCTCAGAGTATGCAAGTGTTGGAGGGTTGTGTTTGATTTAATGTTGTTTTGTTTATTTTTTTTGTGAAGACACAACAAAATTGAATTAGTTGTGCTATTTATAGCGTACTAGTGACCCGCGCCGGCTTCGCGTGTGTTTGTTACGACATCACATTACAAATCTTTGAATTTTTAATTTTTTCTGCACATAATATGTACGTATTATACATATAAACCTTCTTCGTGAATCATTCTGTCTATTGCTGAAAATTGCATTAAAATCCGTTGAATAGTTTAAAAGATGTAAGGGAACAGACAGTGGAAGGCGGAAGCGACTTCATTTTATACTATGTAGGTAAAGATAAGTGGTTTTATATGTGTATTGTTAGAAGCTACGTGACAGGACTTCTTTTTTAATCAAAAACGACGATTACGCTGCAATTCCTGTTTTATTATGACGCACTGTACGGTTAAAGGATGTCACAATGTATCATAATCTATGATCATCAGAAACATGTAAAGATCACAATTCACGGGAAAGTAGCACTTGACATCTTATATTTTTTAGTAAAACATTCATCATACTAATAAATCAAATCTTTTTTTATTTATGGCTTCGCATTATGCATTTCGTCAATGACAAGTATCTATAATGTATTCTCATGTCTTCACAAGAACAATGAAATATCGATGTGAACTTTTTCAGGTCTTGTTGGAGTTTTGGTGTGAATTCCTTCTAGTACGATGCTTAATTCACTTATTTCAATGTTTCCATACACTGTTCATCACCGTCAATGTTTATTGCACAAATCCATACCACTTTTATACAACAAACACAACCTTAAACTAGTTTTTGTAATAAATTAAAATAAGCGATGAACCGCACCGTCTGAATTCCCGCCAAAACTGGAAGTTTCACTAAGTGGTAGATTCCTCGTATGCGTCTGGGTTTGTACAGCCACCCTATGCTATGTAGGGAATTATTTAATTAATGGACCTTAAACAAAATAATAAGTAACTAAGATGTAAGTAAATTAACTTCTTTCTTTTCTCTTTCTGCCTAGCGTTACCCCGGCTTATGTGCCAGGGTCCGGCTTCCGACTTAAACGCTTCCACTTCGCCCGATCTTGAGCATCCTCTGTAGTGAGACCATTGGCTCTCATGTCTCCCTCCAATACGTCAAACGCCAGCCAACGCTTTTATATGTATAAGTAAATTAACTAATGAGATACAATATGACACGAGAGAATATAAAATAAATATAATTGAACAAAAGAAGATCGATCGCGTAAAAAACCTTTAGGCATAATGAAAACATTAGATACACTCGTCACGTCACGTCACTCTACTGACAATATATCAGTAAGATATCTGCACTCATAAAATGTCTCTCACATTATTTAACACATTTATGTCACCTTCATCATACAGAATATTACGCGGTTTATTGAAAAAAATACAAAAGCCGTCCCACTTACGAGAGCGCGTTACATTTGCAGGAAAAATGGCGTCATCCCGAGGTCGCAAGTGAAAAATTGTAAACGCGAACTCGCGTTCTGTTGCCGACGGAAAAAATGTGTTTTCCCTTTGTGTTTAAGAGGTAATATTTCAGTGAGAATTTACAAGGGACGTCTCTGAACGTCACGCGTGCCGACTCGATGTTTTGGAGTTTCATTTGTGTGTAATTGTTTCAATATTGTGTTGTAAGTACAAACTATATACATACTGATTTGTATTATATCATTAATAACACTTAAAACTTGACCTCTGTAAAATATTATCTTGTGTCATAGGTGTCAGGAACTACGAGAGACTTTTGGTTCTACAACACTCAGACTTATACACATACACGCGCAGCAACATACATAATTATCCCTTCCCTTTGAGCTCGACAAGGCACCTATGATTCTTCTAGTGTGGGCGTGCATGAGCGCATGATGATGGTAAGTGATCTCACTTACCATCAGGTGACCCACTTACTCGTTTGCCGGTTCATGCTGAAAATAGGGAAAAACTTATAACATCCTTATTTTTGCCAAGACTTAAAACGGAGTCATTCTACCAGAGACACGGATTCTGTCATTGAAATTTTAGATTGGACAAATGTAAATGCTTTTACATTGTTATTAATTAGATAACTACGTCAGTTCCCACAACAACAAAACCGTTTTAAAATCGTGCTGAGAACGTCATAAAAGTTGAATCCGTGGGTGGCACCACCGAACGTACAGGAGAGCCTTTCGTCGATTATGCAACCAAAGTGCATACCATCAGCGCCCTCTATCTATCATCTGGTAGCCGGCAGGCGGCACTCAATAAGAATTTTCAAGAAGGCCCACACGGGCGGCCGGTCGTAAAATTAATAAGTGTCTGTCATATAAATGGATAACATATTGTAACAAATAGAATCGCTTCAATAAAAGTTAAAAAGCTGAAAAAAAACATTTTGGGCCGATGCTATTAGAATTTAATGGTCAATTATGTAGAAAGCATAAACTTCGGTTTTATTATTGTTCAAAAGTTTTTATTTTACTATTTTTGGTGAAATAATCAACAAATTGTACATACAAAAAAAGCAAAAAAAATATAATAAATATCAAGATATTGGTTGGCAGACGTCACATACCTTCGAGATTCTTATGGGTTCTCAGGTACGTAGGTTTCTTCACGATGCTTTCTTTACTAATTAACAATCAATACACACGTAACATAGAAAAGTCAGAGATGCATGCTCTTGGGACTGATTTCGAACCTGCGACTTTCGTCTCGACAGTCCGTACCACTCCCCACTGAACTATCGCTGCTCACTTCTGCTCTTCACGATGTTTCCATCACTGCTAAAGGAAGCGATAATTAACTATTAATACACACGTAACTTAGAATTTGTTTATATGTGTAAAGTGACTAAATTTAAAATGACGTATCCAAATAGATTTGAAAATCAAGTCAGAGATTTTCAATGTAATTCTCTCGAATAATAGAGTCATCATAGAATTTAATAGGTATTTATATCAGCTCTTTCTTCTCCATTCCCCAGCACACAGACCGAAGACAAATGTTCGTTGAATTTATTATCATTGTCTCGAGATGGCACTAATGTAGCTTAGGAAATATATTCCAGTGTCGCGTGTCTTACGGAAAGTGTTAGGAAAATGTTATTTATGTAGTAGAAATAAATGGAATTAACATATCAGGAGTCAAATTATGAGATTTTGTTAAGATGATCATTGTTTATGTGGATACGCCACACAGTGTGATTAATTCTGATATGTGTCAGTATTAGATAATATCTTTATATATAAAAATTTCGTGTCACGTTGTTTGTCCGCGATGAACTCCTAAACTACTGAACTCATTTTAATCAAATTTTGCAAACTGTGTGCAGTTTGAACCGATTGAGAGATAGGATAGTTTATACCTCAATTTATAGTCGCAATATCTTTTTATTGCAAATTGTTTATTATTATCTGTGAATTCCATAAGAATCTAACAGATGGCGGTGTAATGTATAGTAATTTATCGGTTGGATTGAGTAAGTATCCAATTGATGGCGCATACTGTATTAAATAGTTTACAACAATATAATTTAACACATATCTTAGACGCGGCAACGCGAGGCCGGGTCTGCTAGATACTTCTATAAAACAATTATGAATGCCAGTTCAATTCTACCAAATAGACAACGAAATGTAAATGATTTATTATTCCAGAAAGAAGTTTATTACTGCTTTTACTCCTAAATAAATTAGAGAAACTTTTTAATTTTTGTCAAACTGTCTACGAATCAAATATGGCGGCGGAGTGGCGCGCAATCACCGCAATGGACTCACATTAATTTAATTAACCGACCTAATTATTCTTTTTTACTTGAATGAAAGAGGAAAACCTCGGCCAGATGTCTGGCAAGACCTTTATTCTCAGGGCTAATGTTTTTATACCGTCAGCTTTAATCAAGGCTTCGTGATAAACCAGACGTAGATTTTTTTTTTTGTAAAACTAATTTATCAGAGTTACTAGTATTAATCGCAACAGCCAGAGATGTCAATTAACTTTAATTAACATCTTATCTAATTGAATGACGAGACGATCAAGGTGCTCGCGTGATGGTAAGTACCACGCCTGCCCATAATCAGAAGCAACACCACACAGAACTTATCATTACGTCTTGGTGGTTGGTTGGGCGAGTATTGGGGGTACATCCTTGTATCCCTGTGCCTGTATCGGTCATCCGCCTGTCCTGTCGCAGCAAGCATTTATACAGGCCGGCATAACTAGTGACCACCGATGAACTCATTGTTTATCGGTGGTCCCTAGTTTTTTGGACTGCACTACGCTTACCATCAGGTGTAGTGCAGTCATTTTGCTGTGCGTGGATGAATAATATGTTATTTCTACCAAGTAATAGCTTTCATATTTAATTAATCCTCGTGTAAAGGTTGTCGAGGGCTCGAAGTCTCGCGACGTTGTGTCTCATCGGCTAGGCGGTGCACACTGCACGTCATGTCATTATAATGAACCGTGTTATAACGTAACCAACCATTATTTCACGGCTTTCAGTTTCTAATCAAGGGGTTAATGAATTTTTATTCTGTATATTATTTACACCCATTTAACATATTGTTAAGGTTACGTTAGAAAATTTTTACAAGGTAGTAGGTAGGTAGGTCCCTCGTATGAGAGAGGCCGTCTGGTACCAATGCTTTGTCTTTTTCTGCCACCTAGCAATAATGTGTAAGCACTGTTGTGTTTTGGTTTGAAGGACAGTAAAGCCTGTGAAATTACTGGGCAATTATGAGGCTTAACATCTTATGTTTCGCGTTGATAGAGAAAGAGAAAAGAGTATTTAACTAATTAATGTTTAGGCTCTGGTATAGGCTCTATATTTTTACGGCTGGTATATATTTATTTTCTGGTCCAGTTTAGTAAAAAAATTCCAAAATGAAGAAAAGTCTCATCACATTCACCGTTTTTTATCCACTTTAGAACGATTATACAGTGTTTGTACATTAATTGTTCTACCAGTGGCCGGCCAATGCAGTGTAATATGGTGATTTATCGAGGACCGCCCGGCATGACAGTCGGCAGGCGGTACCGGCGGCGTGCACAAAGCCACTCAATTCATTGTTCCTGCCCGTCTGTATGTGACAATCGTTACACCGAGCGACGACACTGTTGGAGCGTTGTGTATAATTTACTGACCGTGTGTTTACATCTTCAAACTGATATATGCAGTTGCCACTAAAGGTGATTCTGGCTATAAAATGGAGCAACTCGGCAGTCCTGTTTTGAGTTTCCTGTGTTCTCGCTGGTGGTAGGATATTCATATCCGCCCGGATAGCGACTACCGTACACATGGTGTTAAAACCTCATAGTGATCCACACACCTTTTGTGGATCGCGTTCCAGGATCAGTCAGTGTATATCCGGTTCTCCCGAGGGGCTTGCGACATGACTTGATGATAAGTTTGGGCGGGTATAGGGATACATCCTTGTATCCCTGTGCCTGTATCGGTCATCCGCCTGTCCTGTTACACGTTCACTTTGCAAAATATTGTATGCAAATAAGTAAAGTTTGCTCCTCCCGCTCCCCTGTATCTCCCAGTCTCGGGGAGGAGACATAGCTATGACGGGCGGCTAGATTTTAGGCTCAGTTGTTTTTTAAAGAACCTACTCCTTCAATCAGTCATCCATATTCATCGTTAGTTACATTTTTTTGTTTAATTGGACGACAAGACGAGCAAGGCACTCGCCTGACGGTAAGTGCCACGTCGGCCCATAAACAGAAGCAACACCACACAGACCTTTGAATTACAAAGCACTGCATGGCACTGAACTGCGCTCATCACCCCGAGGCATAATATTAAACAGTACAGTGTTTACACACTGTTGCTTGGCGACAGAAAGATACAAAGCGGTGGTAACAATCCAGACGACCTCTCGCATACGACGGACGTACCACCTTGTAAAGGTATAAGACAAAAACAACTGTGAATTTCCAGAATTATTTGCACAGAAACTATTCGACGAAGAAACATCAATCAAACGTTCACTTAACTTAAATTCAATTACAACTTTCAACAGCTGTCGGAATTAACTTATTAACAAACTCCTATTAATTACAAAATCGATTACATCGAACTTAAACAAAAGCAATACAAGGCCTTTAATTTTCATATAAAAACAATAGCCCCGTCCAATAACCGAACTTTAATATCGGAAATTGATGGGTGCAAAACATCTGTCGGTGGGTGGTGTCTAATTGCCAAAGTTAGTAATAACACGCTGATAGAATCGGCGGTGTACCCGTTACAAATGTTGGTTGGGAACGACACAACATAGTTTGTAGAGATGGACCGGTCTAAGCAACTCTGTGTAGGGAAACCGAAGCTTAAGAATAGATGATTACATTAAATGAAATGAAATAAAATAGTTTATTATGTAGGCAATTAAAATAGCGCTTATGAGAGTCAGTGCAAGAAAATAAATAAAAGAAAGTTAAATGCCAAAAATCATATTAACTTATGTATACAACATAGCATCATCAACAATATACAAGACAATTACACTAAATTTGTTTATTTTCATATGTTTTTATATAGTACAATTGAAGGACAATAAGAGGATGTCGGTCGCTTGGCGGTAAGAGCCACGCCTGCCCATAAATTGTAGCAACACTCCTCAGAACTTTAACAAAGTGGGATGGATCTCGGAGCTTGCAACAGCATCTTAGCGTCTCCTTTTTGCTGAAAAGGCAAGAATGCTATGCAAATTGTTTTTAAGAAACATGCACAAATACTTCAGCTAGTGTTATGAATTATTGTAATAGATTTGTATAATTATTTACGTATGCGAGAGTGTTTATAGAATTTTAATGTAGGCTTAATGTTGCAATATTTCTGTTCTGTAAGGGAGTGACATAATTACTGTATGAAAAATCTCCCATATATAAAAAAAAACTTTCATAAACAAAGCACTGTATGGTTACGCTCAATATTCCAAGGTATAAAATGTTCATGTGTTGTTCTCATAAAATCCAGTAATTCATCAGGTCTTAGTGTTCTTCAAACCTGAACACAACAGTACTTACACATTTCTCCTTGGCTGCAGAATTAGACAATACCATGGTATCTACCTGGACGAGGTCTCGCACACGAGATACCTACCAAATAAATAAGTAGAAATTTAACACTTTATTGCCAAAATGTTACAGAATAGAGTCAACACAGTAGCTGCGAGAGTCTGTTCATAATTAGTCTTCCACAAATGGTATAGGTAACATATTAAACAGTTCTATATTTTTTTATCCTGGCACGGCAAATTCACTACACTGGACCTGATGTTAAGTACAGTGCAGTCGAAACAAAATATCAACCATCAAGGGACATTGAGTCGCTCGACGGTCGGCAGAACTATGCCGACCTGATGTTACTGGATACACTGGCTGATCCTGTGCTCCGTCCGACTCGCCTGAACGAGCCACTATGGCTGGTTTCTCACCATGTGTACGCTATCCAGTTGGGTACAAAAATAATATAATAATTGGGTAAAATATGGTTGCCTGGAAGAAATTGCCGTTAGCGATAAGGCCGCCAATTGTACTTCTATTTGTTATCTTAAATTGTCTGTTGCGTATTTTCAATACGTTTTGTGTGATGTGCAATAAAGTTATTAATAAATAATTATCAGGTACCCTCCCACCAGGTAACTCTATCATTGTAATTATACCTTCTGAACGGAGGTTCTGTGGCGAGACTACAAAGTCGTTGAATGATCGCTCGGGGCTAGGAAGGCGTTTCACCGGGAGCCGCGAGCCGGGAGTCTCGCATATTGTACTATAAATCTGTCTTATCTACCTCCAGGTTAACAATTTTGTCTATCTTACCGCAGTGTGGGCATAAATTATTGTGAAGTTGTGTTATGGTTGTTTCGACAATTGTTTTGTTGTTTGTGAAATCATTTTATTTCACAAGACCACGCCTGCTTATTGGGGAAGGCAGACATCGGATTTCCATTTGCTATAATCCTTGATTGCCTTTTTGTCTTCGTTCATTCTCATTACATTCTTCATGCTCGTCGGTCTATAGTGGAAGTGGTAGAACCTATGTGAAATGTTAAAGTAGAGATTAGATAGGTAGATTAGGTTTTACAAGGTGGTAGCTCCCACGTATGCGAGAGACCGTCCGGGTTGGTACCACTGCTTTGTCTATTTCTGCTGCAAAGCAATAGTGTGTAAGAGCGGTGTGTGTTAAGCAATAGTTTTGTATACGATTTAATGGTTCAACCGGGGTCGAGCCACTGTCAAACAGTCGAAGTAGCAGCTTGCTGTGGAGTTTCGCACGGTGATGTCTCGTGATACTGTATGACCGATCCAAATTTGTCACTTTACGCCTCTTGTCTCCTTTTAGTACTGGTTGCGCCTCTACCTATCCCCTTGGGATGCAGGCCTGAGCTTTTATTACTCCAGATCTTCAAAAAAAAAATACCGCGAGAGAACCCCATATGATTATAATATTGAAGATGAAAAATATGATTAGAATATGAATTATATAATTCGTCACTTAGTCGTATTCGTCACAAAAGGCAAAAATACTAAAGCGCCAATACGTGAACTTTAAGCTAGAACATTTTAAAGTTATTTTTTACGATAAAAAATAATAATATAAGCAAAAAAAAACATTCAACAAAATATAATGGTCTGGGTTCCCTGGGCCAGCTGATCCACTTGAAATATTCTATCATGCTACCTCTGTTAGCTACCACAATAGAGAATTTTCGCATAGGGAATTGTTGGGCGTCTCATCGAAACGAAGCTACTCACGGAATATTAGCTTGATAGTAATCAAGTGGATCAGCTGGCCCAGGGAACCCGGACCAATTGATTTCAATAACTAAATTATTTTTTATAAATTGTAAGTATATAATATGATTTTATTTTTTAAGTATTTTTATCGACCAATAAATAATAACAAAGTGTAATAAATCTCTGCGCATTAAATCTTTCACAAATAAATCATTCGATTCAGTTAAACAATGCCATTTATATATCGCATATAATTATAATTTAATTTTATCGGGAGCCGGGTGTCCCGGCGCCCGCCCTCCCCGGGGAATACTACCATTACAAATCATTTACGCATGTAAAATGTCCGGGACAAAATAATGCACGCGTTATGGAACTGTTTTTGTATCGTCAAGGGGCACATCTCCGGGATTGCACGGCGTTTTCGTGTTCTGTTGGTCGTTTTTGTATTTTTGATAGTATTTTCAAGAATTTATTTACTGCTTGGGCGTTTTTGTAGCTTTTGTGTAGGTGATTCTGTATTAACGTGGTTATTTGACATTATAAGATAATTTAGTAAAACTTCAATGCGAGTTTGGGTTGAGTGGCGGCAGAAATAGAAAATTTTAAGTAAAGTAAATCTCACAAACCGTGCGCGCATATTGGTTAAAGAGGGGTACAAAGTTTTCTCTTCACTAATTAATATATAGATTTCTCATACAAACTGCCACAGTACTAATTTTCAAAACAATTTTTATTTTAGTGTTTCATATTTTTTTCATTTTATAATTATGAATTATTATCGTAGAAATATAACTTTAAAATACTGTAATAATATATGGATTGTATTAAGACATGTCTTGTTGGTTCTGAGTCCTTTATTTGAATGCTCACAATGAATTGCCGAAAACTTATTTATACATGTTATAAAACTGACGTTGCTTAATTAACCTACTTTTGGTGTAATATTCATCGAAGACATATTTAATCATAATTATTAAGAAGTCCTAAATACCAAAGTCTACTTTGTTAATACAAATTTTGCAACATTCGTACAAGCTTGAGTTTATGAACTTATTTCGCAATATTACATTACAACTCCCCCGAAAAAGGGCCTGCTACCCTTCCCCATTTAAGGAAAGAGAATTTTTTAAGAAAAAATTAAGAAAAAATTCAAAACTATTACAAACTGTTACTAAGTTTGGAATTTAACTTCACATATTTTGAGTAACAAAGATAACCAAACATTTATAAAACATACAATAAAGGTACTTAATATTAACTAAAATATCTCTTAGTATTATTCTTATGTATAACATATTCTTTATTATCCTTTAAAATCTTAACATTAGGAGAAACTTCCTCAATAACTTCGTAGGGGCCGTTATAGATATTTTCAAGTTTAGTTCCAGTTTGATTTTTTATAAGAATAAGGTCACCCTTTTTATAAGTTACGGAGTAAGTTTTCTTATCATACATTAATTTTCGTCTTAGTTTACTCTGCTTGGCATCATACTGGGCTCGCTGTAAACGATAACGTTCAACCGCTGAGCTTGCAGTATTTGTTGTTACCATCGGCTCTTTTACGATGCGATTAGTCATTTTTATTATAATTCCATTGTTTACATTTCTTAACGTCGTTGATTACATCGTTCGTCATACCTGGTCAGTAATCATATAATATCATTATTTTATCCTCGTGATCACTAATTCTTACAACATCGGTTGTAATTAAAATTCTAGGTACCTTTATATACCTTTATTACCTTTATATTTATAACCTTTATATATGCAACTTTTCATATGACTTGCAAGTATTTTTATATTTGTTGCATATTGCCTATTCTTTATAGGTAATATTTCATTAATATTTTCTTTTTCGCACATCAATCCTAAAACTCTCGCTAACTCCGTCGTGGTAGATTACGATCGAGTATTTAGGTAATAGTACAACTTGAAGGTACATACGTGCATTTCATTAATATTTTCTTTTCGAACATAGATCCTAAACATAGTTAATAATAAACATAGATCCTAAATCTCTCGCTAACTCCGTCGTGGTAGATAACGATCGAGTATTTAGGTAAATATAATAATATAGTACTACGCGTACAGTATTCTCTATTCGAATAACGACAAATCACATTCTTAAAATCTTTGTCATTAATAAAAGTCAATTCTGTCACATCAGTTTTTAGAATTTCTACAGTCTCAGGTTGATCAGACCTGCTACTAGTAGAAGTCTGTTCTGTCAAATCATTATTATCAGTTACGTATATCTGAGATTTCACACATTTAGTTTGTGCTCTCGTCAATACAGAAACTACTTGTTCTCCAATCGATTTTAAATCATCACACGTTATTGATACCGGGAGTCGGCTTAGTGCGCCTGCAGTTGCATTATTCCGACCCGGGATGTGCACGATCTCAAAATCATATTCTTCAAGGTATATTCGAAACTTAGTTAGTCTACTGGAAGGATCTTTAAACTAAATAAATATACTAATGGCTTATGATCTGTAAAGATTTTAAACCTTCTGCCATACAGATACGGTCTAAAATGGCTTACTGCCGATACGATAGCTAGTAATTCTAAATCTATTATCTTCTAAAAATCTTCTAAATCTATTCTAAGTCTATTTTCTGCGGGCGATAAGTTACGGCTCGCATAAGCAACTACGTGACCATTACTGTTAGACAAAACCGTGCCTAATCCTAAAATCCTAATCCTAATTTACAAGCATCTGTTCGCAATTGAAAAATATTCGTCTCCGAACATATAAGTATAAACCGTTTATAATAATTAGCGAAATTAGCAGTATCGCTTTACATCATCTGAGTTCGATGACACTGGACACTGGCGTCTCAATTTTGCTTTCGTCATGAAAAATGCAATTCAATGTTATGCCATGACCTACATAAATCTTATAACATCGCACCGAGGCGGTATCGAATGTCTGTTACTCATCATTACAACTTATTTCAATGCAAATATTTTAATTATTCTTATTAAGTTGTAATAAACTATCCTTATAATTAATAATTACTTCATAACGGTAAAAAAAATTATCTCCTAAGATACCGTTTGCAGTACATGACATATTCTTAAACAAAAAAAATAAATTCACTAAATATTTCGTTAACAAAATTATTAAAGAAATATAAAATAGATATTGAACATAAAAAAAAATATTGAAAATTACATACTTTTAGTAATTCTTACTTCAAATTTTGTTGGTAAGGAGCGCGTTGACAGATGTTGATGGCTGATGATGATGGCTTAGGGGCGCGCGGAGCTGGCGCAGATGTGGAGTTTGTACGGCATCGCTGCTGATGTTTCAGGCTGTAGTTGTGTGGTTGGGCCGGGCTATACCCTGGACTCCTCCAAACCTTCTTACTTCTTTCTTGATAATTTCCAAAATAACCTCCAACGCTCTGTATGGTATTGCGTTGTCGTGGCCGAAAGCTGCTCCGTTGGCGTTGTATTTTCCATGATGATATTGATTTTTAAATGTTCTTTTTTCTATGTTAATTTTGATTTTTTTTCTTCTAATTAAATGTCAGTCTTCATGTTCTTCGTGGCCATATGGTATCCCATAATGGATACCACTGGCAGGGTCGCCATGTAATAATATATGGATTGTATTAAGACATGTCTTGTTGGTTCTGAGTCCTTTATTTGAATGCTCACAATGAATTGCCGAAAACTTATTTATACATGTTATAAAACTGACGTTGCTTAATTAACCTACTTCTGGTGTAATATTCATCGAAGACATATTTAATCATAATTATTAAGAAGTCCTAAATACAAAAGTCTACTTTGTTAATACAAATTTTGCAACATTCGTACAAGCTTGAGTTTATTAACTTATTTCGCAATATTACATTACAATACTCTATCGTAAAGTTCACGTATTAGCACGTATTAAACATCAGACGGCACGGTAAAAAGTAAAAGCATACAATTACTACACAAGGAGATTAATATCGTCAATCTTATTCCATTGCCTATCCATTAACTGACCATAAGTCGCAATTTTATCAGCATTTATGATCTTAAAGTTCCGATTCGAATCGCAGTATCGCGGTCAGTTTAGTGATTTAAGAGCGGTAGGTTTTTACAGTATACGATTAATTAGGGATTGAAAGAAAATTATAGAATTATTCATGTTAATAATTACTAGACATCGGATTATATGTATTAACAAAATGGAAAAATATGCATGCAATATGTTCTAATGAAATGGTCAAATATGTATTATCAAAATGCTTGTTTTAATTTTTACTTGTGTTTATTTTGCAATCAGTTAAAACATAGGAAAATAATTTGAAGAGAAGAAAAGAAAAGGGGACAAAGATTTAGATAGATAGAATATTCTTTATTGCACACCAAATATAGTAACTTAAAAGTAAGGATCGTACAATAAGCGGTCTTATCGCAACCGGCGATTCCAGACAACCTTAAACTATCCAATTGATTCTTAGATTCCATAGACTCATCTCAGCTAGTCCACCGACCACCCTGTATCTGATGATCCAGCCAAGATAGCTGACACTTACGCCATCGCAACGTTTAATTGGCCGACCCCATTGTAGTGCGCTCGTTCTCTCGATAGTATCGGCGGCTTAATTTAGAGCTCAATGGACGTTAACAGGTCCGTAAAGCTGATTAGTAGCTTTTTGTTTGGTGTTCCGTGAGAAAATTCACTTTGGATTTTGTTAAATACCTGTGTTGGTTTTGCTTGATTTTGTGTGTGGAATTTAATTATGTCGATATTAATAAATATTTATTTAAATTTTAACATACTAATAAACACATGCCCGTATCATCGAAGGTAGATGCTAACTAGGTCCGTATGCAAGAGGCAGTCTAGGTTCGAACCACCGCTTTGACTTTTTCGTTCGCCAAGCATAAAGAGTAGGTACTGTTCCTATTGAAGGACATTGATCCTATATATCATACAGGGCTTTGTAATTTAAGGGTTTGTGCTGTTTTACTTCTGTTTACTATGTAGCGCAATTAAATTGCCTACTCTATAGACAGTTTTGTTTACAGCATGAATGGGCTGGCTCGACCGGGTCGTTACCACAGTTTCACAGAATACCCACGCTAAGGAGTGACTTGCTGCTGCGTTTCGTATGGTGAATGAGATATCCAGAGGCCCAATTCCCCATCCCCTTCACAATCCCTAATTATCCCTTTCCTTTGAGGTCGGCAACGCGCCCATGGTTCTACTAGTATTATGGGCATACATGGGCGGTGGAGATCACTTACCTTCAGGTGAACCACTTGCTCGTTTGCCGGCCTATGCTATAAAAAAGGTACTATTACGTTTAGTGCAGACTTTTTTGCTATGTAAAAATACTTTCTTTCCTTAATTTCTCCAAACATTTGTCTTAGCATCATGAGCAATATGGCCCGGGTAAGTTCTCAAAAAAGAAGTCAGTTCGCGAGTAGACTATTATTTACACGGAACGTTTGTAGGCAATTTAAATTGCCAAGTTTGTGATGGTTATTACTTGGTACTAAAAGACAAATGCTGTAATAAAGAATTTAGTTTGAATTTAAATGCCGCATTGTTAAAAAAACTAGAAACTTTAAGGCCTAAAAGTGTTGTTGGTAAACTGGCTTCACAAATAACGACGAATGATATTTTTTCTGGGGTAGATCAAATTTTAAATATTTGTTACCGATTACCAAAAATTGATGTTATACTAAAAATAGATCATCTAATAGGTGGTCAGCGGGGTTCAGAAGATTTTGAGAGTGAACTGAGAGTCTAGCAACGCTTAGTTTTAATATTGAAGTGAAACTTTTTTCTACCGTTGTGATTTGAAAATTTAGATGAAACGAAAAAGCGACAATAAAAAGAGATAAGCATATTCATAAATAGGAGTTAGCCTGCGAGAGTATGAGATAGATTACAAGTATGTTGTCATGTATCTGAGCCTGCATACAACAAAGCCTTCGGAAAATGTATCATAAACAACGTAGAGACGCGACCTAAGACGTATGTAGGTATATAATGTTAATTTTATAAAATACCCTCCATTTATGGCGTCTTCAACGTCCTATTTATAAAAACTTTGATTGTATATATTATAATGATACACTACCCCGTACTTAGAGCTAAATGTCCAAAACATTATTTATACTCCAGTCATTTTAGTAGGTTCACCTCGAAATTCGAGATACCCGGCTGTAACTCTGTAAATACTTGTGTATTGACACCCTAAAAGTTGTCTTAAAACCTACATATGGTAGGGTGTGCGCAACTATTAAATTTTAAGGTCAAAGGTCACAAAAATCGCTTTTTTGTAAATATCTCATTTCCTATGGGTTTTTTGCTATTTACATATATTATCAATATTGTAGAATACAAAATTCTCTACAAATTTTGTTTAAAACTTTTTTTCATACGGTGAACCGTTTTCGAGATAGAGGGCGGAGAGCGCGCGGTCACAAGTCCGTCATTTTGAAAGTTACATAAACGAAATTTTGTATTTCGGTTAATGACGTAAAATAAATAAATACGTGTTTCAGGAATTTTGGAAATTTTATTTATTAAGGGATGAAAAAGGGGGTGAAAGTTTTCACGCTTTCACGCCTAAATCACTAAACCGATTTTGATGAATTTATCTACAGAGACAGATGGAGCCCTGCAGACGGTTACAGGCTACTTTTATCCCGGAAAATGCTGTTCACGCGGGCGGAGCCGCGAGCAAAAGCTAGTATAACATAATAGTTAATAAAAATTGACAAATATTTATAATCATTGATTTATGGATAGTTCATCAACTATATATGGCGCGTTTTCGACCGGAGGCACCGTTTGACCTGAACTGATCCTGTGACCGCGCGCTCTCCGCCCTCTATCTCGAAAACGGTTCACTGTATGAAAAAAAGTTGTAAACAAAATTTGTAGAGAATTTTGTATCCTCCAATATTGATAATAGATACAAATAGCAAAAAACCCATAGGAAATTAGATATTTACGAAAAAAGCGATTTTTGTGACCTTTGACCTTGAAATTTAATAGTTGCGCACACCCTATCATATGTAGGTTTTGAGACAACTTTTAGGGTGTCAATACACAAGTATTTACAGAGTTACAGCCGGGTATCTCGAATTCCGAGACTCTTACCTAATTTAAGCTAAAATGACTGGACTATTAAGTGGGCAGGCGTCAGTCGGCTTCGCGTCGACGTCGCCCCGTGAGTAACGACGTCACGTCACGTCAACTCATGTGACGTGTGACGCGTGCCCTGCGTCGGGCTTATTAATTTACGAGCTTCTGGACATTATTCTATAAGGTTATGTTACAGAAATATATTATAGATGCTTTGGTATAATCTTTGATCTATTTATTATCCTAGTTATGTGTGTTTTGATTTTTGTGTTTAATAAATTTGATGAAATATTATTTCTTCCATTCAATCGACTTCAAAAAGAGGGAGGTTCTTATGTCATCGGTATTTTTTATGTAAGTTACTCGACTTCTCTTTCACCTGCCCTTATCCCACAGTGGGGGCGCAACATGCTTTTAAACACATGTTACAGAAAGATTTTGCTTGTAGTGTTTACGGCCATTTTTATTTAATTCAATGACGAGACGAGCAAGTCACTCTCCTGATGGTAAGCGCCACGCCTGCCCATATACCAATGCCTAATATTTCACTGGCTTTAAAATCCTTCAAACCGAAACACAACAGTGCTTACACACTGGTGCTTGGCGGCAGAAATAGACAAAGCGGTGGTACCAAACCAGCCGGCCTCTCGCATAAGAGGAATTTACCACATTGTGCCTGTCTTTAATTAGGTTGTCAGAAGGTAACTACAGGCGAAAATTTTACCTTCAAATATTTAACTGGCGCGACTCGGTGTACTCACGTTAAATGGAGCGTCGAAGTAAGAAAGTGGCGTATTTATTAAGTGTTCGAGATCGCACGCGGCGCGTTGATGCACGGAATTACTGCGCTGCATACAAAACTTGCAGTGTAGGAGAGCGCAACAGTTGGTAGCTAGGTATATATGAAATAATAATATTTGATTGGAAGAGCCACGATGTAGATAGTTTTATCTACATCATGAATGGGCCGGATCAACCGGGTCGTTACTACTGTCTCACAGAAAACCGACGTAAAGTAGCGGCTTGCTGCTGCGTTTCGTACGGTGAGTGAGATATCCGGAGGCCTAAATCCCCCTATGCCTCGGGGTGACGAGCGTAGTTCAGTGCCATGGAGCGCTTCGTAATTCAAAGTTCTGTGTGGTGTTGCTTCTGTTTATGGGTAGGCGTGGCGCTTAAGTACCATCAGGCGAGCGACTTGCTCGTCATTCAATGTAATAAAAAAAGACAGCCTCTCGCTTACGAGGAACCTAGCATCAAGGAATTTTATAACATCGTACATTATCTTTACGTACCTTTTCAACCTAAATGTGATCTTTAACATACATTTACATACAATAAATCTTTAACATATATTTCTAAGCTTTAACATATTAACTTGTCGCGAAAGTGCGTCGCTACGGGATTAACGTAGACTCTTTGTGAAAACCGAAACGATGTTTTGTGTACAAATAATTCTGTAACATATCAAATGATACCTGAAAACATGTTTTTATTACGTCTCCAGTAATAACTTACAAAAGAAGAAAAGCTTATAAAGAGAAGTCAGATATATAACTTCGTTTAAGCGCAAATACTATATAATTTTCGTTTTCTTGCTAAGAGTTCGTTATTTTTTCCATTCGTCCTAAGTCGTAGTAATAACGGTTGTTTATTTACGTTGCTATTAAATATTTTTATCAAGGTTCGGAAATTATTTTGGGCAGGCTGTTTTAGCTGTAATTGTGTTGTATCCGTTTTTGAAGTCTTTTTATGGTTTCTTATATTATAGAAGTCTATCTGAGAGTTCTCAATGTCCACATGAAAAACCGTTGAAATTTAATGAAGACAACGTTCTAAAGCAGAGGCTCCCAGGAGTTTTTTTCTCATAGACCACTTTCAAAATGTTGCTGGTTCCGGTGGACCACCTGCGGCGCTTTGCAAGCCTCGACACGATGTACTGAATTTGGAATATGCAAGTATTTACAAGTAACAGTCGCTGAGCTTCTTAAAATATTATCTGCCTACATTGATAGGTGAAGTCAAGCCAACATTTTAGTTCTTCACTATCGAAAGCAGATAAATTTTCGTGGTCC
This sequence comes from Amorpha juglandis, assembly GCA_949126905.1. Classification (NCBI taxonomy): domain Eukaryota; kingdom Metazoa; phylum Arthropoda; class Insecta; order Lepidoptera; family Sphingidae; genus Amorpha; species Amorpha juglandis. Next base: position 22,446,102 of record OX421365.1, read on the forward strand.
CCCGCTTATGAATTGTGAATTCTCATGTATTTGTCACGCCAACGTAGACCCCAGTCGAGTCTAACGTTCTAAAGTATAGTCTTATGTATTTGCCTTAATGACGGTATTAATAGGTTCAGTCCTGGCTCAGGCAGGTGGCTGGTCGTAAAAGTTATAAGCCAAATCTTTCTGTAACATATGCATAAATAAATAGGTTTGATTGCTACATATAAGTTTCTTTTACTGTTGTACTGACTTGTCATAAGCGTTATTTCAATTGCCTACATAATATAAACTATTTCATTTCAAATAAAAATGTTGCCAACTGTTGATATCCCCTTACTCTGTTAGTGCATCCGAGTCGACAATTCGCACCGGACAAGGACAGAACGTCAGCATTAGTTTAATGTTCAGCACTCTAGATAGAAAATGGCGTGACAAGGCACCGTGATAACGTGTATACGTAGTATTACACACCGTGACATATTATCACGCGATTATGATCCTTATTGAACTGTTGGCGTCGTGCAGTGAAACTTTGCATATTACATTTTACAGTAAATTAATTTTATCAAGCTTGATATAAGTTATTTATTCTACGCCATGATTTTATATACATTTCGTAAAATAAAAACAATCTCATAACGAAAAATGGGCATAGATACAAAATACACAATTGATTTAATGGCATCAGCTGTTTAGACTACACGACTTTGTTAAAACAAAACCGGCTCTATAATCATTGTAATAAGTTACAAATTTCCTTATTTGTGGGTAAGCAAAACGAATTGATAGGAAAATGTAGGTGGCTGGGCAAAGAGAGACAGGTGTTTCGTGAGATAGGGTGGGTAATGTATTGAAGTAATATAACGTCAGCTCACGCCTGTATCCTGAAAGGGCAGACGGAGGTACAACTACTACTACACTACTGCTTCTGGTTGACATCCGTCGGAAAACACCAAGGGTCCAGATTAAAAGCGCCAAGCACTTAGTGTTGGCATATGTTGATTAGGATCCTTGTGGCGCGGTCGTGGTGGGATATATACCGACATATTTATCATATAATTTATCATATCATTTTGAATTTGAATTTGAGTCGGAGCCGTTTTTCTGCAAAAGTTAACATTCACAGTAATAATTTTGAGCTTCGCAAATATATTGTAGTCATACCAATTAAATTCCCATTAATAATCTCGTATAATTGACACATGAAGTCTACAAGCTCCAATTAAAACCCAGACGCTGACAAGACTGCCCGGCGCTCCTAAAGCCGCTTAACCGATAGACTCAGCTTCAAATATCGCTGAGTAATCATGGTACGATATATCCGGATTCCGAAATCGGCGGGCCCTAGGGTTGCCATGAAAAAATTAACCGTATTACAAAATTATTTTCGTACTTATAATAGGGGGACCAAAACATTTTTTTTGACTATACATATAGGGGGTCAATCTCCTCGAGGAAGCCAGTCGATGCCAAGCTGGTTAAATTTGGCATAACTCTTTGGCATATCAAGACACTAAACCGATGTAATTATACATAATATATAAAAAAACGATGTTGTTTTAACTATCTATATAAATAAAAACGAATTGTTGTTCGTTGGTAACGGCATCACTTACAGAACGGCTGGACCGATTTAGATTTTTTTTATTACCTAGACTAAGACAAAGAGAAAGAAGTGAACTCTGCCCAAAAAAAACCTGTCGGAGTCCACAATATATTTTTATATTACTGAAAGACGAGACGGATAGATCGCTCGCCTGATAGAAAACACCACGCTTGCCCATAAACAACGGAAATTTCACTTAGAATATGGAATCACATAGAATTACTTGGTATTCCACTGCGACCTTCATCCTTATACTTACATATCAAAATGCCAAGTAAATTCAATGCCCTTCAAACTGGAATATAACAGTGCTTACACACTGCTGCTGTAGTATCTACCCTGACGGAATCCTGACCTCCCACCTAGGGTATAGTCTCTTCTTCCTACTATCCTACTACTATTAATATTTTATACGTATTCTAAACATACGAGTTCCAAATCCTTCCCAATCCCTTAATTATCCCTTCCCTTTAAGATCGGTAACGCGCCTATGATTCTTCTAGTATTGTGGGTGTACATGGGCGGTGGAGATCACTTACCATCACGTGACCCACTTGCTCGTTTGCCGGTATATGCTATAAAAAAACAAAAGTGTTTATAAACTTGGTGGATTTGGATGAAACGTGGCACAAAGGTAGGTCATAACCTGGATTAGGTTATAGGCTACTTTTTATCCGGGAAGAAGATAGACACGGGTGGAACCCCGGGCAAAAGCAGGTCGAAAATAAATTAAACTTATACTGTTATTATGGGAATTGCTGTATGGCAACCCTAGCGGGTTAGGGTTCTTGTAATATACCAACAGTTATAAATAGGTATAATTGATTGTTTCGGTTGTGTGGAATTAAGATCGTATGATTTTGCATATTTGGAATTGAGAAGTTCGTGGATTATATTGAGATAGTTATTAACAGTTTGAATATCCCATTTCAAATGAACGATATTACGATTACCAAGTTTATTTGCGGTCCAAAAACATGCTATCCATAGATTGTGAAAGCAATGCGACAGCAGAAACAGCTTGGCAATACAAAGTTCTTCAATCTTGCTGCTGCGCTACATTCACCATGTAGTCTCGTTGTGTTATCATCGTAGCGTATTTTTGCTAAAAGATCTCTTTACTAAAGATTTTTATTACTGAAAATCCACTATATCATAAAGAAAAAAAGATAATTAGCATTAACCCAAAGGCCACGAAAACAATTCTCAAAGCAAATCTCGCGTTTTGTATCATTGCTTTAGTGCTTAGGTATCAGGGCTAAGCGCTATAGTAGCTACTGGTGAAAGAAATTGCAAAATCGAATTGGTAGTTTCAGAGATTATCCCTTCACAAAATCACAAACGCATCAACTTTAACTCCTAAAAATTGGTGTAGATATGAAACTCATAGAGTCATTTTCTCTTCTAATCTCCTAAAAACCCCCTCAAGCGTGACAACACGGGTTTCGTGTGCCATCTGCCAAAACATTATGTAACACACGATTGCTCGCAGAACTTGCTCGTCAAATTGTCTTCCTAAAATTAAACCTTTCTTAAAAACAACGTCAAGCCTCGTGAGCAGGTCTCGCTCGGCTTAGTAAAAGGTTATTTATGCTAATAAGAAGGGCACACGCCGCTGGGAACAATTGTAACAATTTATGACCTCTTCACCGTGGCGGGGTTACCTTTCAGATTTAACTAAGGCTCCGTAGTGGAGAAATCTGGATTTGATGGCATATTATGTTGAGGGTAGGTCGTATTTCAGGGATTGAGCGTGTCTGAAAGTGTTTGCTGTAATTTAGTTCTTTAGTATGTGGATAAGTTTTGTACGATGAATTTATGTAGAAGTTATAAAAAGGAATTTTTATTTCAATGTCGCTAATGACTTTATAGCAGAAGCCGGTCAACAAATAAGTAGAAACCGGTCAAAATATAAGTGGGTTACCTGATTGTAAAGAATCTGCACCGTATATAAGCACTCAAAATATCAAAGACCCATGAACGCGTTGTCGACCTTAATAAATAAAAATTAAAAAGGCTTTCATTCCTTACATTAATACAGGTTTAACTCACTTCTAGTATGTATGTTAGTGGGTTAGTTGTTTTAGATTGGTTTTATTAGTTTTGTTAGTTTTCCTCTGCAAGGACCCCAGGTTGGGTGAAAGCCTCCTCCAAATGACTCTGTCTCTGTCTCGGTCTTGCTATTTGGCTCCAGTTTGAGCCGGCCGTTCTTTCGATCTCATCTTTCCATCGTGTCAGTAGTCTTCCTCTGTTTTTTTTCCTTGTGGGCCTGTAATAGAAAGAAATAATTAGCTAATTGGAAAGAGGGAGATTTTGGCCTATGATACTGGCCTATGATGACAACTCGTCGTGCAAAACGCAACAGTAAGCTATCACGCCAGTATTTTGCGAGATAGTGGTAACAATTTTGTCGAGCCGGTCCATTCGTACTGTAGACAAAACTGCCTACAGCGTGGCTCTACTACTCATGCTATAGGCAGGTTGGATTAATAAAAAGAAATATTTTAAAAACCTACAGACCATAACCAAGTTAGAGTTAAACCCAATCAAAAGCTTAATTCATTGTATATTACAATGAGTAAATAAGACCTTGAAAATTATCCATATTTCCAACAGGATTCCAAACATTTGGCAGTAACAATCGCAAACCCCAAACACGTTAAATTTTTTGCTCCCGAGGGTCGAGCGGGAATGGAAATTTGGCAAATTGCTCTCCATTTTCGTCCCGACGACTGTTTCGACGCGCACTTGATCGTTTATTGGCCATCAATTCTTTTCCTAATTGGTTTGTGTGAGAGGTTTTCCATGCTCTCTAAACACTTATAAAATAACTAGAAGAAACCAGGCATTACAGCTTTTCATTGCTGAGCTAAGAGTAACTCTGATAATACTTTTCGCTACAATAACGAGATGAGCAGGTCGCTTGTCTGATGGTAAGCGCCACTTCTGCCTTTGAACGGTAGCACCACCACCATTGTATTACAAAATACTGCATGGTGCTGCACTGCGCTCGACCCCATAAAATCTTCTGTATCATAATGCCCATTAATTTCGACTGCTTCAATGCACTTTAAAATATACAAAACAATTTACACATTTTGTTTGGTGGCAGAAATAGACGAAACTGACCCGTACCAGGCAGACTTACCCATACGAGAAATGTTCCAATCAGTAAGTATGATGTTTCAGTAGATGTCATTTATCTTATTTGGCATCAGCAAGTTGTAACTCCTATTTATAAAGAGTAAAAGCTGTTGACTGCTGTAATTAAGACGCATTATTGTTTGAAAAAATATTGATTGACGAAACCAATATACATGGCGAGTGTAAATGGTACAGTTGGGAGGAGAAAGCCTGACCTGATATTTGGACCCGGGACTTCTCTGGTCACTCCAGCTTATGTGCGCGGTCCTGCTGACAACTGACCATCCAAGGACGCGTGTGACCTTGCTAAAATGGTCGTTATTTAAGTGGAAGTGTGAACTCCATGATAGTTGCTGACTCATGTCTTTCCATGTTAACCATAAAGCACAAATTGTATACGGTTTTAACAAACCCCTTCCAGTTCCTTTATATCCATGTAAGTTTTTAAAAACATTTACAAATTGTCTATTGCCGATTCCTCTTAGCATACAAATTGCTTGTCTATATCGCTTTTAATCTGGTAAAAAGTATCAACATGTCACTTTTACAGCAGCTGTTTGAAAAGTGAGTATACAAAAATGTTATTGCTATTTTGAAATGGAGCTTGGGTTATTCAGGTAAGGTTTTCTTTTATAGCAATGGTCAGTCAGGCCTACCTGATGGTAAGGGATCTCCACCATCCATGAACATCCGAAATTGCTAAAAAATCAATGCATTGTCGACCTTAAAGGACAGTATTGAGGGTTGGGAAGGGAAGGGGGTTTCGGCTTCCGGAAATCTCATTCACCGTACGAAACGAAACAGCAAGCTGTCGCTACATGGTATTTATGTGTATACTCTCCCTCCCATAATTATGTAATGTGCATGTTCTGTTTTTATAAAACCCTGTAGAGGTTCAGAAGTTGAGGCAGAACGTCATAGAAATTGTGGCTTATGATTTTGTATCTTATGAGTTTTTTGTTGCTTTAAAAAACGGAGTACTAACTACTACTATTATCCCTATTTTACTTGCATCATTGACTCCTCTCGTGTTCATAGATTGCTGAGGTTACCTACCATCAGGCGATTTTTTTGCTCATTTGAAAGCCTTTAAAGCCTCCATAAATAAAAGAGTTATTTTAAAATGAAACGACCATTATGACGAATATAAATATCAGTGCTCCAGCGTGAATCACCTAACTTTAATTCCCATAATGGATTTTCCTAAAAAAACTTCACAGAATTAGGGTTGCGATACTCAGAATAACCTGTCAAAAGTATATTACCTAAATCACTCCCGAATACCTTCAATGCATTAAACATATTGCACGGGTGAAAATCTTAGCACTTTGAAGGGTTCTGTGCAAAATGTGCCCGCGTTCCAGACCAATCTATTAAGGTCTGTTTGTTTAGTACTATTGGTTTGTAGATGGGCTCTTGTGCGACTGGTCCCTCTGAGGTCCACGCACTTAAGGCTCATTATTCTAATTGCTTTTCATACGGAGTTCGAAAGCCTCGTGTTTTCGAGTGGCACTCACTTTTTCGCCTGGAAACGTGGCAATTAAATTGTTTTTCGGTACGCGAGCGTTTTTGACGAAATTAATTCGAGATAATGCCCGTATTCTCTCTTTGTGTATTCCATTTTTGAAGTGGTTTTATCTTATTATTTTTTATTTACTTATCTCTAACAAGATTTTGAGATGTTGTTATAATAAATAAATCTTTTCATTATATTTTTAAGAGTATTTTGAACTGGCTTTTTTGCATTTATTTCGCTTTATCTGTTTCTTTAAACAAAATCTTCCTCAGAGGTGTCCACAGTCTACAGAGGCCTGCGATAGGTTTTTTCAACTTGTGCTTGTTGTACGTATGAATTTACCCACGAGCAGTAGTTACGTGAAAATGTTGAGTATAACTAGATATGTACAAATGTCTAATAAACTCTAATAGGTTCCGCCAGTCAAATATATCTAATAGATTTAATACTTCACATGCCTAAATCGAAACGAAATATTGGTGTACGCGTAATCTAATTTCTGTCTCCACTTATAGACAGTTTTGTCTACAGCATGAATGGGCCGGCTCGATCGGGTTGTTACCATTGTCTCATAGAAAACTGACGTAAAGTAGCGGCATGCTGCTGCGTTTCGTACGATATCCGGTGGCCTAAATCCCCCACCCCTTTCCAATCCCTCAATTTACCCATTCTCTTTAAGGTTGGCAACACGCGTATGATTCTTTTAGTATTGTGGGCGTACATAGGGCCACTTGCCGGTCGAGGCTATAAAAAAAATGCCTTTTGACCTTTATTAATGACTACGCCATAGCCCACTGCCAACAAAGATCACATTGTCTTCTATCCTGATGTGATTAGTGGAGTCGTGTAGCGCCACTGCAGAATCGGATCGTAAATCTGTTTGTAAAGTTCGGTAACACAAGTCATGTACTAAATTATGTTCGCCCCATGCGGAGTGCAATTTAAATTCGATGCAAAAGAGGACAATTCATCAGGGTCAGGCAGGAGGGGCGTGGGGTGAGTTTGTTTAAAGGAGACTGCATAATGGTGGGTGAAAAGTTTTTTCTCTGAGCACGGCAAAGTGATAGTAAGTGCACTACACCTGATAGTAAGCGCAGTGCAGTTCAAATAAAACCTGCGACCACCGCGCCGGCATACAATGGGTTTATCGGTGGTCATCAGAATAAATGCTTCTTCACGCTCCGAAGAGGGAAGAAGCAAATCGAGGGGCCTGCGACAGGACAAGCGGATGACCGATGCCGGCATAGGGATACAAGGATATATCCCTATACTCGCCCCAACCAACTATCAAGTCCTGTCGCTTACGACACGGTTCTCCCGAGGGGCTAACCGGATATACACTGGTTGATCCTGGAACGCGATCTATATAAGATGTGTGGATCAGGAAATGTTCACCTCCAGGGCACGCACTTTAACCTTTCTAAGTTGCGGCTTTTTGCTCATGGTAAGTGATCTCCATGTGAATGCAGGGCAACGTGGCGTGATCCAAGAAGTGCAGGAGGAACTACGTGTCCTTCTTTCAGAATGATATAAGTAATTGTCTACTTCACCAACTCTACTGGTTACTTTAAAATCTTGTTATCCTACATAGGATTTGTAGAAATTCCCTCGAAAATTCGTCTTATTTGATTAACATAAAGTCTTTACGAAATAAGTCCCGTCCTTTGAAGACGCATGCATAATTTTAACATTTTACGTAAACTTTTTCAATTTAAACTTTTTAATGGAGAGTCTGCACTCACCTTAAAACAACTTGATGATTTGTTATGATCACCACGAATATGCTCAGCGGGCGGCCAAAAACTGCATCGGAATCAACTTAGACCACTTACAAGGGAAATGAGTCTTTATTTCTTTTTAATACGACACATTTTCCTTCAAATCATTCATACGAAATACTAAAACAAACGAAACTAAACGTTACGCCTGTTACAATTAAACAGTTCTAATGAATCAGAATAAATTCATCTAATATTATACGTTATATTGGTGTGATAAAGTTCTATTTGGGAAAGCAGTGTTGTTGGAACTTAAACACCGGTAACGTCTCTGTTTAGTGTAATAATATCTCAGAGCCGAGACAAGAGCTCATAATTTATTCTATTTTAATGTTTTAGTTTGTTTTGTATAAAGTTTAATGGTTGGGCCGCGCCGGTGAGTTAAGGGGTTTTTAATTTAAAGCGTATTATCATAAGTTCGTTGTTTCGTTCTTTAATTTTCTTCCACTAACTGATTGTTGGACGGGATTAGCATATCTTTGTTCTAATATTTTGAAATAATGATTTAAACGGTAAAGCAGCGATAGCTCAGCGGGGATTGGTACGGACTGTCGAGAAGAAAGTCGCAGGTTCGAAACCAGCCCCAAGAGCATACACCACTGACTTTTCTAAGTCACGTGTGTATTAATTGTTAATTATCGCTTGCTTTAACGGCGAAGGAAATATCGTGAGGAAACTTGCATACCTGAGAACTCGATAAGATTTTTCGAAGGTATGTGAAGTCTACCAGCCCGCATTAGGCCAGCGTGGTGGACTAAGGTCTAACCCCTCTCATTCAGTAGAGGAGGCCCGTGCCCAGCAGTAGGATGAATATAATATAGGGCTAGTTAAAAAAAATTAAAAATAAAATACACGGACAATCGCGATTTTTATTTCATTTGTGCCGACGTTTCCAAAGTGTTTCAGCCTTGGTGGTCACGGATGGACTGCAACTACTAAAACTACTAAAACTACTGCCTCGGTGCGGGTACCAAATCTACGGCCTCTCGCTTCGCAGGCGGCTATTCCGGTTTGAGTTACACGACAGAGACTGTGAGACCGCGACACGTGTTAAGCGACAGCGACACGTCCTGTTTGTATGAAACTGAATTCAAATGGTGTACCTAATAACATGCCATTACTTTTAAAGTACGAGTAATCTACTATATAAAAATAAGTCGGGTTTTCCTTCCTGACGATATAACTCCAGAACGCACGAACCGATTTCCACGGTTTTGCATTCGTTGGAAAGGTCTCGGGCTCCGTGAGGTTTATAGCAACGAAAATCTAGGAAAAATTTCAATAGAAAAGCGGGAAAATAGGGAAAATCATTTTTTAAATACAGCGCCATCTCTGATACATAGCATGTACTACAAACCAATATTTTAAGTAGATGGCGTCGGTGCGTGACACATTGCTGACAGATGGCGCCACTGTTAGGCTACTTTTATCCCGGAAAATACAGATCACGCGGGCGGAGCCGCGAGGGACAGCTAGTATGTTATAAATTCAACATTCAAATGGAATTCGGACTAAAATAGTATTTGAACTGTGGACTGCGTGATACATTTGTTTTGTCCACGGCGACATTCATGTTAGCTGAATTGTTTAATATTTTGCATTTACGAGATTTATTAGTGTTGTTCTGAAATGGCTATTTTAGTATTCTCAGTACACTATCGTGTACCGTATCGTGTTGGATGTAAATACACAAAAACAATTTTATTTAATTGAATGACGAGACGAGCAAGGTGCTCGCCTGATGGTAAGCGCCACGCGTGCCCATAAACAGATGCAACACCACACAGAACTTTGAATTACAAAGCACTGCATGGCACTGGACTGCGCTTGTCACCCGGAGACATAAGATGTTAAGCCATAATGCCCAGTAATTTCATTTCATTTCAGTGCTTCACACTGTTGTTTAGCAGAATAATACATGAATAGAATAATAATACATGTATCAACTCACATCAAGCAACAATTTAGATATTAATTTTATTTTAATAAATTCATTAAATTTAATTAATAATAAAGTTCTATTTTGCATATTCGTTCATGGGACGTGTTTCACTTATGACAATCCTAGTATATTACCCTCTCCAATGAGGGAAGAAGCAAATGAAGGCCTGCGACAGAACAGGTGGATGACCGAGGCAGGCACAGTAATACAAGGATGTACCGCTATACCCGCCCCGACCAACAATCAAGTCATGTTGCAAGCCCCTCGGGAGAACCGGATATACACTGGTTCATCCTGAAACGCGATCCACACAGAGTGTGTGGATGACTATGGCAGGTTTTAACACTATGTGTACGGTGGTCGCTATCCGGGTGGATATGAATATCCTACCACCAACCAGATGATCGATGGTATGACTGTTCTGTGAAGATATCGCTTAAGAAACCCAATCCATGAACATTACGATCTTCATATACCCACATAATACATAGAAAAGCCTAAGACGTACGCGACCTCCGATATTGGCAAAGATAAAAGATTCTTTTATAAAAGGAACCGATAAAAGATCCCGCAGTTAATGCGCGCCTCAATAAAGATTAACTTTTTAATTCTGGCATTAAGGTGAGGGTCCCCCCCCTCCCCTCCCCCATCCCACAATAGCTCCCAGCGGGGTCCCTTCTGACCTTTCAACGCGATGTGATAAATTGATTCTTTTGTAGCTTTCAAAATGAAGATAAGAACGGTGTGCTTGTACTGAATTGGCTATTGATTTTTTTACATTGATTAACTGTTCTGTTGTATTTATTTTATTGGCATGTCGTGTTGCTTAAGGCTGACACCTTGTTCCCTTTGACCGTATAAACTTAACTTCGTGAATTAAGCATTGAATGGTATTCCCTAAGCTAATGTAAAATTTGATACGTGCTTGTTATGATCATTCTTTGCAAATTCTATTGAAATATATAATTCGCTTTTTTGCGAGATCAGTGTGTTTTGTTATAGCATAGACTGGTAAACGGGCAAGTGGGTCATGTTGATGGTGAGTGAGCTGAAGGGGAGGGGTGTAAAGTCTGTCAACTTGAATTAGGCCAGCGTGGTGGACTTCTGGTCATTCCCTATAATCTACTTAGATTTATTTATTTACTATGTATGTGCATTCCATGATATTACAATTAATACAAATTTTTTATAGCATAGGCCGAAAAACGAGCTACTATTTCACCTGATGATAAGCGATTTCCACTGCCCATGTATGCCCACAATACCAGAAGAATCACGAGCGCGTTGCCGACCATAAAAGAAAGGGATAATTAAGGGATTGGGAAGGGGAGGTATTTGGGCCTCGGTTGGTTCTTTATAATTAAGAAGGGTAAATCATTAACATTGATACATTTAACAATACCTCAAACATTTTGTAAGTCGTTCTAAACATGCTTTGTTATGTCCATCGGGTGTATCTGGAAGGTTCGGACTTAAATGACCAGGGTTGCTTGACCTATTCCGAAACTAAACATCACTCTTATTGCTATTCTGATAAGAGTCAAATTATTCAAAAGTAAAGATAAGTTTATATTAGTGTTGTCCAGAGTGTATTTAAATGGAGTAATGTAACGGAATAGAGTTGCGGTCCACTCTTTGTCTATGGAAAATGTTTTAATATACACCCGGGATGTATTATTTGCTATAACTTTATTTATGGTTGGGTTAACCACGCAATGTGGTAAGGGAGTGTGATTAAATGTTTTATGAGTTTCAAAGGCTATTTATATTGTGTGTTTTATATTTATCTGTTAAATTGCATTCACTTGGGAATCGTGAAACAAATAAATATTTAGAATACCAGTTTTAAGGCGATTCACAAAGTGAGTTTAATTTTTCTTCAGCTTGTTTATGGAGATGGTTATCCAGACGGGTATGGATATATGGATGTATGGAGTAAGTCTTTCCGACCAGCTAGCTTCATTCCATTAATATCAGTTGTAAAAATTAAAGTAAAAAAAATACTAGCTCTATACACGTTCTACTGCTGGGCACGGCCATGCCCTACTGAATGAGAGGGATCAGGTCCACCACGCTGATTTAATGCGGGTTGGCAGAATTCATATACCTTCAAAATTCTTATGGAGAACTAATCAGGTATGCAGGTTTCCTCACGATGTTTTCTTCACCGTTAAAGCAAGCGATAATATAGAAAAGTCACAGGTGCATGATCTTGGAGTTGGTTCCGAACCTGCGAATATCGTCCCGACAGTTGTATCACTCCCTAATCCCCACTACTTTACCTTTCAGTATTAAAAAAAAACAAACAAAACAACTAATCAGTAAAACCAACGCCTTCCCTTTCTTTCCAACGCCTCAACTGAATTGTACAAACGGGCCCACGTTTACTACCCTTTATATAACTGAACGCAAAAAATGCTCGTAAACTTTCACTGCCTTAAATATTATATCCGAGGCATTGACAATAAGGCTTTACGTCGACCCTTCGCGACAAATATTTGTGTAGAGATGCGGTACAGAAAGGTTACGAATCTAAAAAATATGGTCTAGAATAGGTCCAAAGGTATACTAAATCTTAGACTAGATATACTTAAATCTAAAGTAAAGGTCTTTTTTTTTGTTATCCTGGCTCGGCAAAGTTACTACGCTACACCTGATGGTAAGTGTAGCGCAATCCAAGAATAGTGTTGACCAACGATGAACAATGTGTCCATCGTAGGTCGGCAAGATCATGCCGGCCTGCCAAAGGGCCAAGGGGGAGGGGAAGGAAAAAGGGATGGGAAAAGGGTTAGGATCAGGGGGCAAGCCCCCTGGGGAGAACCGGATATATACTGGCTGACCCTGGAACGCGACCCACACAAGGTGGGCCACTATGGCAGGTTTTAGCACCAGTGTACGGTGGTCGCTATCCGGTCGGATACAAGTATCCCCCCACCAGCAAGGTCTAAGTCTTAGGGAATCATTGCTTCTCTTTGGGTCTAAATTTCAGTAAAAGTCAAATTTTATTGAATCATATTATTTTCCTAATATTACGAATATTTAAATATATTACACAAGCAAAATTAAAATTCTCTACCGTAAAATTCACGTATTGGCGCTTTAGCATGTTTGTCTTTCCATTGTCGTTATAATAATTAACATCTTATGTCTCATGGTGACGAGCGCAGTTCAGTGCCGTGCAGTGCTTTATAATTTAAAGTTCTGTCTGTTTATGGGCAAGCGTGGCGCTTATCATCAAGCGAGCGCCTTGCTCGTCTCGTCATTCAATCAAATAAAAAAAAAACAGTTATAATACAATTTTATTTTTTGGCTATTGAAACTAAGGTTGTTTATTAAAATACATGATGAAATGTTTATATAAAAAAAACTCAAAAAAAATCTAAAACCTTGATATTTTGTTACTTGTAGAACCACGTTGTCCAGTTTTTTTTTATTACCCCTTAATCCTCCCTTTCTCATTTACTATACCTTACCTTAAAAAGGATTCTTTTAGTTTGTAGGTATTTATGGTTATTCTCTTACCATCAGATGAGCTGCTCATTTGCGGGCCTTCTACTATAAAAATACATCTACAATTTTACAAGGTGGTAGTCCATCGTATGCGAAGGCCGTCTGGGTTGGCACCACCGCTTTGTCTATTTCTGCCGCCAGTGTGTAAGTACTGTTATGTTTCAGTTTGAAGGACATTGAAGCCAGTGAAATTACTGGACATTATGAGAGTTAACCTCTTATGTCTCGGGGTTATGAGCGCAGCTCAATGCCATGCAGTGCTTTGTAATTCAAAGTTCTGTGTGGTGTTGCTTCTGTTTATGAGCAGGCATGGCGCTTACCATCAAGCGAGCATTGTTCGTCTCGTCATTCAATCAAATAAAATAAAATATATTAAGTGGTGCGGTGAACCTTCTTTTCCTTTAGTTGTGATAGAATTCCCGCCGTAATTTTATACGCGAACCGTAAAACCCGAACACTTGAGACCGCTGTTATCTACCCATCTACCATATTGTGCGTTTCGGCGGTCTTGTTACGATCATCGGAATTACGTTCAGGATGGCAACACACGGGTAGAAATTGTGGGCGCGCGCGCTGTAGTTTTCAAAACACCCGGGCCTGTGTGTCGTGCGGCAGTATAGCGTCAATTTGAGAATTTAGGTTTTGTCAAATCACCGTTGCCCGTGATTTGAGTGGTAGAGTCACGCTGTAGACAGTTTTGTCTACAGCATGAATGGGTCGGCTCCACCGGTTCGTTACCACTGTCTCACAGACAAACCGACGTAAAGTAGCGGCTTGTTTCGTGAGTGAAATACCCGAAGGCCCAAATCCCCTTCCCTTCCCAATCCCTAATTATCCCTTCCCTTTAACGTCGGCAACGCGCCTATGATTCTTCTAATTTTGTAAGCGTACATGGGCGGTGGAGATCACTTACCATCAGTTACTGTCTCGTTTGCCGGTCTATGCTATAAAAAGTAATCAAACCTGTACACCGACATAAATATAATGTATTTTTCCCACATTCATAAGTCCATTACCAAAATATCCTAACTGAACGGCGACGTCAGAATGAGAATACGCATCAGTACATTTCAGTAGGAGGCTTTTCATGCAATAAGATTTGCATAACTACGCTCCCTGGCACCGGCGCAGCGTCTTATTAAATTTCCAACCCTCCAACACTCATTAATGGTTTGCATTTAACCGCCCACTGCTATGTGCCAATAAATCATAAAGTAACACGTAATATGTTCAGATCGGGATGACTTTTATTACCGCCTGAAGGAGGCAGTAAGCTAAGCTCCCGCCGCGCCCGATGTCTTGGATTACGGGTAATCTTTTGTTTATACGCAATTTTTCCGAGAAATTATACGATGCTGTGTTAGATAATAATTCTTGTTGGATTTTTTTGGCTATTGGGAAAATTAATGAATGTATTGATTTACTGGTCCGGCGTAGTAGTTTTCGTGAGGTGGCGAATTTTTAGCAAGTGTTTGTTATCAATTCTCTATCTTTCTTAATTTCTGAATATCGTTTACTTTGATTTTGTCATGTATTCAATAAACCACAAGAGTCGACATCAAATGCTTTAACCTAATCGTAGTAGCAAATGACAAGCCCTGTAACAGACTGCGTCGAATATTACACTTCATTAGATATTTAAATGTTTATAAAGTAGAATAACATGTTGGTTCAACATTTATTGCTAACGAAATTGCTGCTAACCGAGAAATAGGTTTCCAATTCAACCTGAGAAATGGATTCCCAAATAATCAGTATTGATAAATATTAATTTCACGTGAAATGAATATTACACAAACCAGATATACGAACAGCGATTACAAACAATAATGAGAGGTAAACACAATACGTTATAGATTTCGAATTAGCCCGATTGGATCCGTAGCTATTGTACGCTACGCAAATATCGGATGTGTTTACCGTCAGTCGGCCACATCCAGATTGCGGGCTGAATTCTGATTGTAATGCGAACCGATAACAGACAGCCAGACATCATTCACTATCCGAATACAAACTGTTTCCAGCTGTCATTTGTTAACAGCCCTTCGGACGAAATGTACTGTACCACCGCGGCCGCGATTGCAACTGTAATTACCTTAACCTCGGCGTCCATCGTCAAATGGGTACCGAATGGAAGTTTCAATTTGCCGAACAACTTCAAAGGCGGCAAGCTTCCATGCTCGAAGCAAACTGTCGTTTTACCAGAAACACTATCTGGGTCTATGAAGTTGGAAGCCATAGTTAATGTGGGCGGACTTATTCTTCCTGCCGATGGTGATATTATTTTGGATGGAGTCATTATGCTCGGAGATAATGGGGATGTCAACTGCACGGACGATACGGCATTCTACTTGGACGAGACAACGTTAGCCTGGTATCAAGCTGGAGCCTGGAGTTCGTCGAGGTTTAACGAAGCCACGCCTGACTCAGACAGGGTGCCGTGTTATGATGATATAGTCAAATTTCCGAAAACTACATTCGTTGCTCGGTTACCAAATGGTGAGCAATATATTCGAGCTTTATATATCAGTGATGAATCGTATACCACGGATACATTTCGAAACAGAGTCACGGCTGAAGCGGATGAACAAACTTTTATACTCAACGATTATATGTCGACTGGAGTGACTATTAAACCAACAACGTGCCCCGGCGTTTTTGGGTGCCCTTGTCAAAGGAATCCTTTGAAAATTGATTGCACACTTAAGTACTGCGCGCCGCCAAGTTGCATTGCTCCCGTAAAGCCTGCCGGTTTCTGCTGCGAGGTCTGCGGTGGCTACATCACATTTGAATTAGGCTCAACCTTTAACAGGAACCATTTCGAAGAGCTTGTGAATAAAACGGTCAGTAGTTACGGCACAAATCTTGTTTATCACACCGGTTTCACACCGGTTCTTGAGTCGCAAACTCTTCAGCTCGTGGTGGTGGAAACGGGTGAGTACACAGGCGCTAGTGCGGAAGTGATTAACGTTATAGACAGGTCCGTCCAACGCAACTGGTTCAGGGGCCAGCAAGCGACGTTTAGCGGCAGTCCTTTGTCAAAATCCGGCATGGGGGGGAAGATTTTTGTGTCGGTTTTCTTCGCGGTTGTTGCGGTGATTGGTGCTATATATTTGTATTATTACAAGTTGCCGAGAATAGACGTACCTTTGATGAATAGGAATACGAGAGGAATGTTCTCTAGGTTCCAGAGAAGGACGGATAGCGTCGTATCATTGACAAGAAGGGATTCAACTGTCATTGGGGGCGTACGAACAGCTTTCAGGAATCCTTTGTATGATTCGAAAAGGGGGCGTGTACAGGTCGCTGAATCAGTTGTGGAAGAGTAATTTGATAAAACATATGTACTGTAATAAAGATAAGGCAATGCATTATATTGTTATTCTTTGTATGAGTTGTTTTAATTCTTTGATATTTGAAAATATTCCTATGTTAGTTTTGGACATCTATGTATCAAGTATAAATTAAAGTAATAGTGGCAGCGTACTTAGGCTGGATAACCATGAGTATTGAAATCTCATCTATATACTATTGAATCCAATAAAATTTTTGATCCAATACCAATCTCGATATAATGTTAATCTCATACCTTGCCCTTGAAACCACTTTTGATAACACTGGACTAAAATCAGAATTGCGCGAGTATTCGCTGGCGACTTTAATAAATGTAATTCTAATACAGATTGATTGGAGCTGGGTTCAAGATTAAAGCCGCAAGTCGGGTAATCATAAATAACAATAAAAGATACCCAATGACTGATGATTAACCATTAATCATCTTTATTTTTCCTGACCAACGTCTTATCTTTATTGTTTATCTAATTAACTAATATTTCCCCGCAATCTCATATGATAAGGTCTCCACTGGGGCGCACTTCGAAGAAATCCTTTCCTTCACATCTAGTAATTGTAAAATTCCCATTATAGAAGTCGTCTGTAAGTCGACACTGTGTCTAGACGAGCTCCACCGCGCCCGCTTTGTGCCCTCGCTTTGAGTTTAAACTCTATCAATAGTGTTGGATTTCTCGAAAACTCTTCAAAAGCCGTTGTCATGACGGATCGTTAATCATTTCCTTTGAAAGGAACGCTCGCTGTTCTATAGAGTATTATGAATGCGAATGACTGATTTGTCAAAGGGTAGTCGGTATAATGGTGAACGGATGATATTTAAAAGTTTTTTATGGATCTAGCGGTACTTCTTCAGTGAACTTGAAGTTGAAACGGGGGCCTGAAGGTTACTGAGTGGGATGCTATAACCCTCCTTCTGAGGCAGTCGGATTAAAATGTTATACCTGGTCTTATACTCTTATACTTTGTCTTACTGTCTTATACTTTGGTCGTTAATAACATTACAAGGTTTGTATTGCCCATATAGTTAGACTAGTGAGCGGCCTACCTGATGGTAAGCGGTCACCGTCGCTCATGGACATCGGCAATGCCACGGGCACAGCCAAGCCGCTGCCTAAATCCACAGATCGACCTCACAAATTAGCCATCAGAATACAGTATCATGCGTATAAAACAGGCATTTAGTAAGTTTCTACGTAGTAGATTGACTTCCGATATCTCTCCGGTTAATCAAACTGAGTTATTTTATTGAAATCGACCATTAGTTTAATTGGTTGATTTTCGGGATTGACGTGGACAATCGGACTGAGACCGTTTATTCAAATCGTTGTTTTATCTTGATTTACATGTGACATCTGACAAGTCCAGATTACATTTAATACCAGTACCTAAGCATTTCTAAATCAATAGGGTAGTTAACTTATGATTAAATTAAGTATTTAAATCAATATGTTTCGTTACCTAAAACCTATTGTAGAAAGAGTTTTATTAATCCGTCCATAAAACATAAATTGGAAGCCATTTAAATGATTTTAGATGGAAGGGGCACTTGTTAAATAATAGACGAAGCAAACTTTGACGTCACTGTGCAAAATGGCCATTACCGTAATGCGGGCGAGCGAGATAGAGAGATGTCCGCACTACGCGCCCACCTTTGCTCATAACAATATTTAAATTGCTCATTTTGAATGTGTTTTACAAAAGGATTTCTTTTTCATATTACTCTCTGTTCAGTATAACTTACAACATAGGGAACTAACCCATTCCGAAATGCATTTTCGATCTCGATATCGAGAATCCCGGTAACACGGAAACGTCACAAAGCGCGAGTCGCTATCGGTTATAGCCGCTATTGTTCGACCGCTGATTTACGTCCACTGTGGCTTGTCGCGATGTCACTTGCAACTCGCTCGCGTTCCGACTGTGACAAATGGTAGCAGATAAGGTGGCTTTGTGTTTTGTAAAATTGATATTTTGAACCATTGCATTGAGTCAGTTTTCATTCATTCTATACTGATAGGTTAAAGTAGAATTAGGTCATTCGATTGTTGTGCCTTTCAGATGAATGTTCTGGACATTTTTCATTACCTATGTAAGACGCCCTCCACACCGCCAGAGACTGAAACAGATGAAGAAAGATCCTACGGGAAAAAGTGATACAGAAGAGAGGTCACGACCCTCAATACTGAGGAATACGTCGCAAGAAGAAGGAGGTCTATAAGCTAGAAGGAGGTATAAGCTAAGTAGGACGTATTAGAGGAGGATCTTCCATTTTCAAATGTTTGTATGAGAAATAAAAAAAGAAAATTCCTAACTTGACACTGGCATAATGTCTTTTTAATTTTCAATGTGTCTTTTGTAGGTTTTATTTTATCCAAGTAGCCAGTCAAGCTAGTCAAGAACTTTAATTTAAAAATCAGCTATTTTAATTGCGACAACGGAAATTTTTCTGTTTGTTTCTCAAATAAATTAATATATTGGGTATTAAAGTGCAGTGATGATTACGTACCATCATGTGTCATATTTTCTCGTGTCTCTTTATAAATAACTATTTATATCCGATATATAAATATACTTGTAATCTATCTCATGCTCTCGTAGGCTAAATGCTATTTATGAATATATTTGTCTCTTTTTACTGTCGCTTTTTCGTTTCATCGAATTTTAAAATCACAGCGGTGCTAAAGAAGTTTCACTTCAAAAGTTAACTTAAAATTCTGGTAAACAACCAAGAATTCTACACTTTCATGTCCCTGTGTTCTACTTGATATTTTTTGTACCCGACTAAATAATGTCCACCGTACACATGGTGAAATCACGCCATAGGGACTCGTTCAGGCGAGTCGCGTTCCGGGGTCAGCCAGTGTATATTCAGTAACAGGCCGGTGTAATATCTCTTGTAAATGAATTTATATTTGGACTGAACTGTACTTAACACCAGCTTTAGTGTAGTGTGTAAGCACTGTTGTGTTTCCGTTTGAAGGGCATTAAAGCCAGTGAAATTACTGGGTATTGAGACTTAATATTTTATGTCTCGGGAGGACGAGGGCAGTTCAGTGCCATGTAGTGCTTTGTAATTCAAAGTTCTGTGTCGTGTTGCTTCTGTTTATGGGCAGGCGTTACCATCAGGCGAGCGCCTTGCTCGTCTCGTCATTCAATAAAATAAAAAAAAAATTGCATTGCCGTGCCAGGATGATAAAAAACACTCCGAAAGATGTGGTTAATCACGTACAAATATTACTAAAGTAATGAACCGTGGAATTAACGTGGAATCTTAGTACTTAACGTATAAGGGTGCAGTCGCTACAGGTCGTAAAAGTGCGAAGCGTGGCGTCGGCTCGCGTGCTGATACAAATAATGCACTATGCGTTACAATAGGGCTGTGTTTCAGCTTGAAAGACATTGAAGCCAGTGAAATTACTGGGCACAAAAATATTTAAAAAACTTATGTCTGGGCGTGACGAACGCAGAGCTGTGTAGTGCTTTATAATTTTTAAGTGTGTTGGTATCTGTTTATGGACAGGGGTGGTGTTTACAAAATGGCGAGCGATCTGCTTTTCAGATTCAAGCTAATAAAAAAAAGATAGTAGTTGTTTTACAGTTAATACGCTGTCAATTTCTCTATTTACCTTCCCTATTGAATAGATTATAATGTGACAAAAGTAAGCTTGGCTAACCGTAAATACTAGTGGCATCTCTGCCTACTACTTCGAAGTGCAGTTGTTCGTAAATTAGGCAAGTACAAGTTGTGTTTGAATTTTCAATGCCATAACTCACACGACAGTTTCTCGAGGTTGCAATTTGTGGCTGATATGGTACCAGGCTCCCACTTATCAGTTATCATTTAATGGGACGGAAATAAGATACGTGAACCATGTGTGTAGTAGTGGCACCTCCGTTTAACCCCTGCGTATAGGCGTGAGCTTAGAAAAGTTAAATGTTACAATCAAGTATATCTCTGTCTGGGATGGATGACTGCTGCATCGTAAACAATCAAGTTAAATTGATCTATCACAGTTACTCCTAAACGAAATTAACAATAATTAAAAAACCACTTTGATCTCAGAACTGACTCACTGCGCACACCAATAATATTTCTTTTTAAAAAAGAACCCATCGGTGTCATTAATTTATGTAAACTTACGACGTTGCCAACCCTGATTTATCGCGGTCCACTGCACACCCGCTTGAATTTCAGCTATGATATATAGTCTTGCTCAGAAATAGTTACCCTTTTATTTATCATTTTACGATGCACCTAGTACAAAGACGCGTTCGATTTTCAAATTACTTTTGCGTTAACGTTACGATGGATTTTATTGCTTGGATATTTTATATGAAACATACTCATTTTCTTTGTTTAATTTTATTTGACTTCTATTATCCATACATATTGCTGGTGACCACCGTACACTGGTGCTAAAACCTGCCATAGTGGCCCACCTCGTGTGGGTCGCGTTCCAGGGTCAGCCAGTGTATATCCGGTTCTCCCCAGGGGGCTTGCCTCCTGATCCCAACCCATTTCCCATCCCTTTTTCCTTCCACTCCCCCTTGGCCCTTTGGCAGGCCGGCATGATCTTGCCGACCGACGATGGACACATTGTTTATCGTTGGTCGACACTATTCTTGGATTGCGCTACACTTACCATCAGGTTGTAGCGTAGTCACTTTGCCGAGCCAGGATAAAAAAACTTCGTTCCAAAAAAAAAAAAAAAAGGCACGTTGCCGACCTTACAGGGAAGGGATAATTAAGGGATTGAGACGAAATGCGGCAGCAAGCCGCTATTTACGTCGGTTTTCTGTGTGACAGTGGCAACGACTCGGTCGAGTCGCCCCGTTCATGCTGTAGACAACTGACTACAGCGTGGCTCTACCACTCGCACTTCTCTTTAATGCAAATGAAAATAATATGAAATAATAAATTACATACGGAAACAATACAAGAAAATTACAATGGCGTGTTAATCCAATATACATCGCTTTCCTTACTACGTTTGATAAAGCGATAAGTCATGTCTTGAGATTAAATGGCGGGAAAACAAAGTAATGCTTGAACACATTATAACAGTGTTTATCACAACCAAGTTCAAAAAGGAGGAGGCGCTTTATTTTTATGTAAGATTCTTTATCTGGTTTTAAGTATTTTTATACATATACTAGCTTTTGCTCGCGGCTCCGCCCACGTGATCAAACAAACAAACAAACAATCAAACTCTACAGCTTTATAATATTAGTATAGATGTGGGTAGCTTAGCAACGGAAGCCTTCAAATAATATTATTTGGGTAGCTTAGCAACGGAAGCCTTCAAATATGAACAATTTTCCCCGTTTTGCAACATTTTTCACTGATTCTTCGCTTCTAATGGTCGCAGCGTAATGTTATATAGCCTAAAGCCTTCCTCGATAAATGGACTATCCAACACAAAAATATTTTTTCAATTCGAACCAGTAGTTCCTGAGATTAGCGCGTTCAAACAAACAAACAATCAAACAATCAAACTCTACAGCTTTATTATATTAGTATAGATATGTTCGCGGTTAAACTTAAAAATTGTATTCATGTACGTTATAATAGTTTGAAATGTTTAAAACTTAAAAACGAATTGTGTTCAAAATTTATTTAATAAATATTTTTGGAACGTAGTTCCTTATCGCGCGTTGCGAAAGGGGGCTAGACGGAAAAAATTGGTACGAAAAGTTGGCACGAAAAATTTGTCACGACATAATTTTTTTTAACTTAATTTGATATCTAGCACACAAAGTTAAAGTCGAAATTCCGTTAATAAAACAGATGGTTGTGAAACTTATGACATTTGGAAATGTAGACGAGGTTTGAAATTTGAATTTTTGATTATAGAACACGGCCGTCCGTTATTTTTAAGTTGATAAAAAATGCTATACAATAGCTTTACCGCGGCAGTCTCCGAGTGCCACACGTCTTTTTTTATTTCTATTTTTCTATTCTATTTCTATGTAATTTTATGTTGTCAAACAAAAATAAAGAGACCTATTTTGTTATTGGAACGTAGTTCCTTATCGCGCGTTGCGAAAGGGGGCTAGACGGAAAAAATTGGTACGAAAAGTTGGCACGAAAAATTTGTCACGACATAATTCTCCGACCAGCCAGCGTTAGCTGACCTCCCTAGAACATCGATAATTTCGAAGTCCCTGGTGGCGTCACACAGTGACCAGTCAGCTTGGACCGGACTTTCACAAGACTTTGACCTTGAACCCCAACCTTGACCTTGACCTTGACTTTGACCCTCAAAATTAAAATTAAAAATGATCGAAAGGAACTTCGTTCCATCCGGGTGTCCCTTGACACCTCTCAAGTTTTTTTTTTTCATAACTTACTACTATTATAAATGTGAAAGTTTGGATGTTTGTGTGTTTGTGAATTTGGATGTTTGTTCGTCAATCACGCCTTAACGGCTGAACGGTTTTGGATGATATGGTACATAAGCAGATCATGAATTTGACGGCTTACAGAGACTACTTTTTATCTCGCAAAAATCCGCTCACACGGGCATAGCCGCGAGCATATCTAGTAAATAATAATAATAACTCAATAACTTTACTGTATGAAAGTGTGTTAGCAAGTTTATGCCTACATATTTCTATGACAAGGCAAGGGTATTGCCTATATTATATTTAATATAGCACGATCTTGACTCCAAGGGCACGAAGAAGAATACTGCCAAAATAACTTAACTAATCTGAAGTTAATTACAAGCGCCGTAGCTGCTATTGTTTTCGTCGACCTAAAGATGTCGGGGGGGGGGGGATATTATTTTTCATTTTAAAAGAAATGACATTAAACTATCATTACGATAATAAAGTACAAATCAATGTAAATGGAATCCAATGGTTCCCCGCAGCGAGTGATATACCATCGAACGCCCTTCCCAAGATACATTTCCACTCAATTCAACAACTATTCACTAAAGCCGTAAACTATTCGATAAATTCGCGAAGGGTCGTAACTACATTACAGCACGTGTCATTACGTTCGAGATGACGTGATTCGAGTACAAGTCGCATACCGATCAGAATAGGGTAGCGAATGAAGATTAATAGTAGGGGACGATCTTCGAGTTTCTTCACGGATTGCTAAATGTTGATAGATAGCTTTGTTTACGTAGGTATTTCTTTTATTACGCGGTATATCCTATGTGAGATCCGTCTATGTACCACAGCTTTGTTTTCCCACCAAAGTACTGCTTCGCGTAAGTACGTGGCGTAAGATTGTAAACTAGTATCCATCTGTGTCATGAATGACACATTCATTGAAATAAAACTAATTTAATCGGATTTTATAGCGGTTTTTTATTTAAGTTTGGTCCTGATAATTTTATCGGGACGAAGTCACGCTGTAGACACTTTTGTCTGCAGCATAAATGGGCTGGCTCATCCAGGTCGTTAGCACTGTCGCACAGAAAACCGACGTAAATTAGCGGCTTGCGTTGCGTTTCATAAGGTGAGTGAGATATCCGTAGGACCAAATCCCCTTCTCAATCCCTTAAATATCCCTTGCCTATAAAAGGTCGGCACCCCGCCTATGATTCATCTGATATTGTGAGCGTACATGGGCGGGAAAGATCACTTACCATCAGGTGACCCACTTGCTCGTTTGCACGCCTATGTAACAAAATGAAAGCTCCGTTGTATTCCTGTTTGAAGCTTATTAAAGCCAGTGATTTTACTGGGGATTATGAGACGACCAGTGGATTTCAATTCCTCTCAAAGACTTACGATCCACAATATGTCAGTCACTAATAAAATTAAATTTGATGATGCCTTTTGTGGACCATGTAAGCTCATTTCTGTATATTAGGGAGCCATTGTGTTCCGTTTAATAAGGTGAGTCTGCTTTCCGCATGCCTTGTATGGTCGCGTCGTGCAAACGAGATTGATTTACCTGATGCATGAGGGTATTTCGGATTTGTATGATTATGTATGAGTCATACATACGTCGTCAGTTGTGATTTAAATCGGGTTGTGTTTTTAATTTAAAACACACTGTTTGTTATATGCTTCTACTAAAATCTTAGATGTTGGCTGAGATCTAAGTTTTAATAGGTTTGCTGAATTATTTGTCTTTAAGGTTCCCTATCAAAACAAGGAAACATAGTCAATGTGATAATGCTCATGATAGGTTTTAGAAAGAAATTCAGGGAAGATTTTTTTTGATAAGTGATTTGAAAATGCTGACAATAATTCGGTAATATTAAACACACTATGAAACACTAGATCTTTCGATAATTATCTGACTTAAGACGTGTGTCTGTCTCTGACATGCCGCAAGCCCCTTAGGCAGAACCAGATATACACTGGCTGATCCTGGAACGCGATCTACACAAGGTGGGTCACTATGGCAGGTTTTAACACCATGTGTACGGTGGTCACTATCAAGGCGAATATGAATATCCTACCACTTGCCATAACTAATTAGAACTGAATTGAACTAGAATTGAACACAATTCACTATCAGGTTCTAACGGGCCGTTGGTATCTAAACTAATATTATAAAGAAGAAAGATTTCATTGTTTATTTGCATGGAAACTACTGGAACGATTTGAAAAATTCTTTCTCCATTAGAATCATACATTATCCCTGATGAACAGAGGCTACTTCTTATCCCAGAAAAAAGATTCATGTGGGTGGAGCCGCGGGCAACAGCTAGTGCAATATAGTTGGATATATTTTAGAATGTAGTTGATTATTTGAGAGCGTGAATATTGTGGTCAGCCGCGGAATCCACAATGCAGAATATGTTATCATTATAGTCTATTTTAAACACAATTGACAACATTTCAAAAACCAAATGTGCCTAAAACAAAAATACAGTTTCTTTATTTTGCTATCCTAAATACGATTACATTTTTTATTTTTTTTAATACTAGTTAATTTCGGAGAAAAAAAATAAAAACCAAAAAACGTGTGGTGACGTCACATAATATACGGTTGAATGATGTTTGACCTTTTTCCATAAGTCAGAAATAAAACTACATTGACATTACTTGACAATGTCTCAAATGTCGTTTTTAAAAATACAAAAAAAATCTGATAGCGTCAACTAACACTTTTGTTTAAAGACAAATCAAAGTCATAAACACCGTTATACCGTATAAATGACGTCACTTGGCGGTTACGTCTGTTTAGAATAAGATATAATTCAAAGGAGAAATCATGAATGAAAACAGTCGATCTTCGAAAAAAGAAAAGAAATGGGTCTCTTTAATTTGGATCTAATTTAATTTAATCTACTAAAAAAGGTGTGTTAAAAATATGAAATGTTGTCAATTCCCATTTGGCAAAAATCATAGCTGCATGAAATGTGAGGTTTGAAATAATTTTTAGAGCGGAAATAAACCCATTTCAGTTAATTAAATTATAATTTTCGGTTGCTATATTGCAACCTTTTGGTGCTAGAAAATAGGCGGATACTATCTGATTACTGATTAATGGCGCGGGTGTAAGGGTACAGCCTTGTATCCTTGTGCCTACATCGGTCATCCACCTGTCCTGTGGCAGCCCCCTTGATAAGCAGCTTTTTACCTCTTCGGAGTGTGAAGAAGCGTTTATACAGGCATTCTCGTGATCACTGATAAACTCAAATCTGTTTTTTTTTACTGCAATGCGCACGCGACAAAAAAATTAAGGGGCCCTTCATGAATGAACATCCAAAATCGCAAACTCTGAATCTTCAACAGTTGGTATAGCACATAACAGTAATATATAAAAACATTTTCCTAATATTTCCCTCAGAATGAACCGCTACTCTTACAAAGGGGTCGGCCCTCGTATGCGAGAGACCGTCTGGGTTGGTATCACCGCTCTGTCTATATCTGCAATCAAGCAACGGTGAGTAAGCAGTCGTGTTTCGGTTTGAAGGACATTGCAGCCAGTGAAATTACTGGGCAATATGAGACTTAACATCTTATGTCTCGGGTTGACAAGCGCCATTCAGTGCCATACAGTGCTTTGTAATTCAAAGTTTTGTGTAGTGTTGCTTCTGTTTATGGGCAGGCGTCGCTCTTACCATAGGCCAGCGCCTTGCTCGTCTCGTTATTCATCAAAAAAGAAATCATTCATTCATCAAAAGAAAAAACTACTATGGCGATGCAATTCATACATACCACATGTAGCAATGGTATAAAAAAGTACTTCAGGTCTGATTGCCCTGTAAACAGTATTTAAACAGTTGTTGAAGTGAGAGTCGGTCGCGTCGTGTCGAGCCGCGACAGATGTTCGAGAGCCCTCGTGTCGAGCACGTGGACGGTAAAGCACTCTCAGCGGCCCGCACCACTCGTTCTGGATTAGGGATGTTGCGGATTCGAAAATGGAATACGATGCTGATATGTTTTTTATACAACATAGAAATGAGACAAAACAGGTAACAGGTAGCAATGGTGCTAGAATCTGGCGTAAGAAACATTATACGAACGGTCGTAACGTTTGATTGTGATTGGTCGAGAGACCAACGTGTGACGTCATATTATATATGGCTAGAATGTAACGCATTAAGACGGACGACGTGATACGAATACACAATGAAGGGGTACACCCACACTTCGCCGGGCGTATTGGCGTCCCATGATGTGATAGGGGGCGAGCCTATCGCCATACCGGGCACGTTTCTAGACTCGAGGATGATACTGAGCGTTACGTGATAGAAAAATCCAATATTACTTTACCCGACCCGGGGATCGAACCCGAGACTACAGCAGTCGTACCGCTTACGCAATACAACTGCGCCACGGAGGCAGTCCTGACATTTAACCTTGACAAATCATCACTACAATGAACACTATTAGAAAAACACCTTACAGGCACTCAAGGTGGTAGGTCCCTCGTATGCGAGAGGCCGTCTGTGTTGGTACCACTGGTTTGTTTATTTCAGTCGCCAATCAACAGTGTGTAAGCACTGTTATGTTTCGGTTTGAAGGACACTGAAGCCAGTGAAATTACTGGCCATTATGAGGCGAGAGCCTTGCTCGTCTAGTCATTCAATTAAAAAAAGCCACCAAAAAGGGGCCAAACACGTGTCCCCTCAAAACATGAAATGTCTATTACATTCTTAAAACCCTCAACAAATGTACCAGCAACAGGTCCATAACTCCTGAAGAATGTGACAGAATGCCCAAATTGTTATTACCTTTACTTTATATACACGCTAGATACCGCGTCGCCGTGACATGTCACGCGAGTCAGGTGACTATCTATCCCGCCCACACACCCGCCACTGTAACTCCTATGCACCAGGATCAACATTGGCACGCATTTTTGTTGACACCGAGCAGTGAAGCTAGGCGAGTATCTGGGAATGCCTAATGTCTTTGTCCCGCAACGAAATTAATCAGGTTAGGGAAGAGTTGGAAATATTAATTGTCCACTTCCCTCCATAGCAAAGCGGGAGACAAAATAATGAACTAAGGAGGTATTAACCTCAAGTGTGTGTTACAACTGGAGAAGCCAGATGTAAAGCACTACGGAAGTCAATAAATGAGTCAGTTTATAAGGTGGTAGGTGCCCCGTATGCGAGAGGCCGTCTGAGTTGGTATCACAGCTTAGTCTATTTCTACCAACAAAAAACAGCGTGTAAGCACTGTTGTGTTTCGCTTTGAATGACATTGAAGCCAGTGAAATTATTGCGAATTATAAGACAACATCTTATATCTCGGTGTGGCGAGCGCATTTCAGTACCATGCAGTGCTTTGTAATTTAAAGTTCTGTGTGGTGTTGCTTCTGTTTATGGGCAGGCGTGGCGCTTACCGACAGGCGACTGCTCATCTCGTCATTCAATTAAATTAATCTTTCCATAATATAAAATGAAGTCACTTCCGCTGTTTGTTCGCTAAGATTTTTTAAACTATTTAACGGATTTGAATGCAGCTTACAGCAATAAATAGAGTGATTCATGAGGGAGGTTTATATGTATATTACGCTATGACCCATGGGAGCAGGGCAGTAACATATCGGTGAAACCGCGAGGGACAGCTAGTAAATAATAAACAAAAACGAGTTATCCATCTAGCCTTGTATATAATCAAAGTTACTACCCATATTTCTTGAACAATTACTATCGTGTTCCACGCTAATGTGGTGTTATTACCAAAATGTGGGCCATTAGGTAGAACATTAAAGCTCTGTTTACACACGCAAGTTGCGGGCTGTTGGGTTTATCGCCTTACTTGAGGACTATTATCTTAATATGTGTTGGCAATAATAAGTGGTATAAAATAAGTTTTAACAACAATTAGGAACCGGCTTCGATAAAATAACACTGAAAATCAGAAATAACAATTTATGTATTTATGTACTATTATACAATACAATATAAAACTCTTTATTGTATAACCAATAATCACTTAAAATAATTTAGCATAGGGCTACTTAATGGTTTTACAATGGGCGGTCTTATCGCTACGAGCGATCTCTGCCAGACAACCTTTGGATGGACAGAAATTCAAGTAAAAGAAGTCACGGTGGTGTACAATAAAGAGAGAGTGAGTGAGAGAGAGAAAAGGATATCGTAATTGTTATTATGTATGAGTCGGTGCAACTTCAACGCGACACATGTATCGACTCCAGATCCTTTATGCTATAAACCGATACGAAACGATGAAATTCCAAAACGTAGACCTAATATAATATAGAATATCCATTACAATAATATTATATTTCAAATTTATTACATTTATATATTTAAAAATACTTGGATTATAAATTTTACAACCGGCCTGCCTGACCTCTCTGGGAAGTCACATAGTCAAAAGAAAACATTTTTGTCTGATTGCGGGAATGGAACCCACGGCTTCTCGTTTCACAGCATGCCACTCGCCCACTGTGCCAAGGAAGCTGTTTGATCTCTGCTAATATATAAAATGAATTAATATACTATGATTATGTATCAGATTTGTATATGAACTTAGCGCCGGAAATAGACATAACAACTCATTGACTCTCGCATAACAGAGATTTACTCTACCTTTTTAACACGCTTTTATTAGCTTCAGACGTGTGTTAGTATGTTACTATGTAACGGAAACTTTGATATTTTTTTTACAATAAAATACACTATTTTTTTTTCAAATTTAATGTTAATGTTTTAGTTGGATTTTCTATAAAAGCGTGTTTTTTTAGTTTTTTTAATGATTGTTAGTTTTTTTGCCTGGCGTTTTCCTTGCTAGGCGCTAAAACCGCCTTTTTATCCGAGCTCGGTAAAGTGACTGCACTACACGTAATGTAAACGCAGTGTACTCCAAACACGCTGGCGATAACCGAAAAATAATGAGTTTATCAGTGGACACTAGAATCATGTCGCCCTGTACGAATGCTTCTTCACACTGCGGAGACGAAAGTAGCAAATCGAGGGAGGAAATACCGTCAATCATTTGTCCCCGAAGGCTGGAGGCTGGCAAATGAGCAAGTGGGCCCAAGAAGCAACTAGCAATCATCCATCTTTTGATGATCATCTCATGATACGACCTGGCTTAGGCATTTACGACCGAAGTCAAGTACTCCGGCAGTTACGCTACCTAGTATCATTATTTAATAGGAGCAACAGCTCGGAATATAAATTATATATTTTTGTTATTTGATGATCTTTGAATTATGAAACAGGCGCCTAGCCCCCACAATTAGTTTCTTCAAATGGTCAGCCATCTTCAAAACACGTGTATGGAGAGAAAGTCGTGGTCAAATGATTGTTGGGTTTAAATTAGGAGCTATAAGTATTCGTTAGTGAGTCGCGTCGTTCAATATCGTGCATTAAGTACATGAATCAATTCTCGGATTGGACGCACCAAATTAGGATTACTGGCGGCCGTGGTGCAGTCGCCTTTCAAAATAAGGCTTTGGCAAAATAGGCCATGTTTTTTATTTTTAAATACGTGTTATGACATGTACATTGAACATAGAGTCATCCTTACTTTTAAGTTACTTTATTTGGTGTGCAATAAAGAATATTCTATCGATCTATCTATTGATTACATGGTTTCATAATATTTTAGTATTCGAAAGCAGAGGTTATTTCAGATAAACAGGAAAGATATATATTTTTGTTTGTCCCTGGGGGACAAATACGGGGGACAAACAGGCAAAATCTCCAATCCGGTTGTTTTCGTTTAGCGCAAATCGTCAAGGCCATTGGCGTGGAGTACAGTCTTAAACTCTGGAGCCAATTATATGTGAAAATATTTTTTGTATTATCTGTGGGTGTCGTCGCGTGCTCTGAAAGGTGAACGTTATTAATTGATAACTGGGATAATAACTCATGTAATTTTATACAAGGAATATTGAAACTTGGTGCTGATAAATTACTGTGTTAATTATTATGGGTCATTCCATATAAGATCGTCTGATAATAAAAAAAAAATTTCCGACTTTTTTACATTTTGGTGTAACTTTGAGAAACTCTACTCTAGGGTCCCAAAGAACAAAATTTACACGAGTTTGATTTTTACAAGCGCTTGTTTCCGCCTATTAAATATAGACTTTTAAAAATCGATATATTTAAACCTTATCAACTTTTGCTGTGAAATTTTTCTGTTTGAAGCTATCTGCATGATCAAGACGGAATTCACAGTAGGAAAGATAGTATTTTAAGTGTAAACGAAGATAATTGGCTCGGACGATCCCTTTGAATAATAGCAGCATGCTGAAAATGAGTGTTTTTTAGTCGTTTTTCGTGAATTTTAATCGACTCTAGCGTCTTAACTGTTGAGAATTAAAAACTCATGCTCCGCGGGAATTAAGTATACATGGAATGACCCTTATGTAAATTGTACCATAAATATCACTTTTACTTGTTAATAAAATGTGATAATGTTCTTGAGGGTCAAAAACTTTTTAAAAATAAACTAACTGGAAGTGTAAATTGTTTTTATTAAAATCTTTCCATTATGTACCAGTATTTATTATAGAATTTCGGGCGAAACACATTATGACTTTTTGGAAAAAATGCATGATCGAATAAAATTAACATCTCGAATATTTAAACTGAAGTTAGCTACAAACAGCTGAAACTAACAGTTTTCAGCTGTTTGTAGCTAACAGCTGAAAACTGTTATATTTATATTTTCTATACTTTCCATATAAAACCTAGATTCAAGCAACATTCTTGAACAATTTATCAACAAGCCGCAACAACCTGGAAACAATTAAATATGTCCTATCACAAACATGGCGACTGCACGACACAGGAGAAAGTCGCTCCTTCTACGGCGCTTGGCCTTTCACAGATGTAATTTGGACCATAATGGGATCGGTAAGAGGGAATTATCAATGCCCCTTGATTGGTTACTGCCTTTATAATCTCAGTGGCTTGTAATACAGAAATGTATCATGCTGTTATTCGCCTTTTGATGTTAAATTTAATACCAGTTGATGTTATACACGACTAAATTAAGGTGGGAGTTTATGTGGGGTAAAAGTAATTTGTATTTTATTGTGTAACATTGCAATATTTTTTTTAAATATAAGAATATTTATATTAATATAAACTCATTGTTTGTCGGTGGTCGTTAGTTTTTTGGACTGCACTGCGTTGACCATCAGGTGTAGTGTCACTTTGTCGTGCTCGTATAAAAATAGGAGAAAGAAAGGGCAGTTAAAAGTGTTCATTAGCCTAATAAATATTACCAGATAACAATAAATACAATACCTAAATACACATAATCATATATTGAACACAATATAATAAAATAAATATTTTTATCACCATTAAAGGTAATGTTACAGTCTACAGAGTATATGTCATGGGTGATGTCAGATTATGTATATGATTTTACAAAGTGGTAAGTCCCTCGTATGCGAGAGGCCATCTGGGTTGGTATCACTGTTTTGTATATTTCTGTCGCCAAGCAACAGCGTGTAAGCACAGTTGCGTTTCGGTTTGAAGGACATTGAAGCCAGTGAAATTACTGGTCATTATGAGACTTAATATCTTATGTCTCGGGGTGACGAGCGCAGTTCAGTGCCATGCGGTGCTTTGTAATTCAAATTTCTGTGTGGTGTTGCTTCTGTTTATGGGCAGTCGTGGCGCTTACCATCAAGCGTGCGCTTTGCTAGTCTCGTTATTCAAATAAAAGAAAAATGTATGTGATACATTAAAAAAGATTTAATGGTTATGGTATTTATAGGTGCATTATTGCTTTAATACGACCAAGTTATGACAAACTGTGGCTTTAGTATACAGATGTAAATTATACTGCACTATAAATTCGAGTGCTAGGAATCATGACGCGAAAGAAAAATCCTTTTAAAAACTTTATAGCGTTTTTACTACTGCTGTTTGTAACTTCATGTTTATGACGTTTTGACGCCGGCGCGTCGTAAACAAAAATATATTGGGCGTAAACAATAATACTCGGACATTTGCAAATCTATCAAATTTGCACATTACGGCAGCATTCGGTGTGTTTATTTGTACACATTATTATACGTTTATATTTTGCTTTATTTATACTTTAAATAATAATATATACTTTTTCTGCAATAGCTGGAACTAACGCAGTAAATCAATGTGTTAGATAGTCACATTTTTAACCGCCGACGTATAAAGTGGTCTGTGTACAATTATGACTTCTTAGTATATTTCCAAAATACTTTGTATACAAAATATAATTTTAAGGACAAAAGCAATAAAAAGGTGTGTTGTTGGTGGCACTGCATGAAAACTACTAAATGGATTTTGATGAAACTTTACAATAATATAGCTTATACATCAGAATAGGATATAGGCTACTTTTTATCCCGGAAAAAGCAGATCACGCGGGCGGAGCCGCGAGCAAAATCTAGAATTTAATAAAAATTTAATTGCAGTTACTAACTTCACTGCTTCATTTCACCCGCACTTGAACAGTTTGAAGAGACATTCAAGTCCCGAACCAATTAGAACAAGTCGGCGACCAATTACATAAATTCTCAACAGCACTTTTAAATTCGATTGAACCGCTAACTTGATTCAATAACTTTCCACGAGTTGTCAAAACAAAACGATTTACACATCAGAACAGGAATAATCATCTTAAACCGAACAACAATTTCAGCGTTGCAAAGTCTCTAACTGCGTTACACCATTGGTTGAACCAGAGACGTAGCAAGAGCGAAAGAAGAGAGTTATAAAAAAATAAATTCTTTTGTTTTCTTCGATTATTTAGTGGCCAACTAGTGACACTAGTCAGTTTTTTTGAGTGGTAGAGCCACGCTGTAGACTGCTTTGTCTACAGCATGAATGGGCTGGCTCGACCGGGTCGTTACCACTGTCTCACAGAAAACCGACGTAAAGTAGCGGCTTGCTGCTGCGTTTCGTACGGTGAGTGAGATATCCGGAAGCCCAAATCCCCTCCCCTTCCCAATCCCTAATTATCCCTTCCCTTTTAAGGTCGGCAACGCGCCCATGATTCTTCTGGTTGTGGGCGTACATGGGCGGTGGAGATCACTTACCATCAGGTGACCCACTGGGTCGTTTGCCTGACTACGCTATAAAAAAAAAAAAAAATTCAAGCCGAAGGCCTCCGACTTGGCTTAACGACTGCTGTCAGTTAGAAAGAGCCGGGACCGATAGAAATAAAACTAATTTAAACGGATTTTATCGTGGTTTTTAGAACGAAGTTCCTTATTTATTTGGTCCCAACATTTCGAAAGCTTTTCAGCCTTCGTGGTCACGGGGTGGACTGAGGTGTAGTTTGTCCAATAAAGTTAATATTACAGTGCCTACCTTCAGTTTACAATTATTGTAAAATTTTAATTTTGTTAGTAGTCCGATCTACGCAGAAAGAGCTCAGGTGTCTTGAGGTCTAGCATTTGGTCTTTTGGGTTCCGATTTAATTAAATGTATAATCGGAGGCCAGGCTTGTGCTAGCTTCCAAACATCTTCTCTATTGAAATTTGAATGTTTTTTTTAATTTCAATAGCCTCGCGAATCATTTTAGGTATGTATTGGTGTTCTTTGGCAAGGATTTGGGACCGACTTTCCGACCGAAATACCACTAAGCCACTGGGTGACCCATATAGACTGACTATAGACTATAGACTGACTGCGCCAAAGGTTGCCTAATTAAGATATTGGGTCTACACAGAGGAATCAACTACAACATGTAAAAATACAAAGATTTAGGGGGGTGATAGACCTCCCTCTCTACGGGCCTGGTTGGAATCACTCAACTTTTTCAAAGTTAATCTATAAGGCAACAGGCGGTATCCGCTTCGAATACAATTTGTAAACAAGTTAGCATCTCGTTAAAATTCCTCGCTTGTAATAATGTGGAGTTAGGGTCACAATTTCCTAATTTAATAGGATATATTAGAAATGTTTTTGAATGGTAGAACCACGCTGTAGAGAGTTTTGTCTGCAGCATGAATGGCTCGATCGGGTCGTAACCACTGTGGTAGAGCCAAACTGTAGACAGTTTTGTCTACACTATGAATGGGCCGACTCGATCGGGTGGTTACCACTGTCTCACAGAAACCCGACGTAAAATAGCGGCTTGCTGCCGCATTTCGCATGGTAACTGCGATATCCAGAGGCCCAAGGCCCAACCCAGACGGCCAGTCGCATACGAGGGACCTACCACCTTGTATTGGGCGTATTTATTACTTATCATTTACGCGTAAATACCTTCTCTTTTTGCGTACAATCGCGTAAAACCCGGACGGTTGGTAACCCTAGCTTTTAGGCGTTTTACGTATGCGAGGCCACGATCTACATTCTTCTGAACTTGAACGATTTAATAAATAAATAGTTTACATCGAAATCTTAGCGATTGTGTTTAAATTGTTTCGTGTTTGTTATTGTTTTTATATTAGTTTATCAGCTGTCCCGCGGGGTTCCATGCGCTACATATAATTAATAGTTAGGGTTCAAATATTGAGGGGGTGGGTGATATGCAAATACAAGATTGTAGTTCCCTCGTATGCTCCAGTCTGGGTTGGCACGACCACTTTGTCTATTTCTGCCGCCAACCAACAGTATGTAAGCACTGGCATTATGAGACTTAACATCTAATGTCTCGGGGTGACGAGCGCAGTTCAGTACCATTCAGTGATTTATAATTCAAAGTTCTGTGTGGTGTTGTTTCTGTTTATTAAAAATAAGTTGAAGTTTCTAATTATTAAATAACACATAAAGTACTTAAATTCCCACTAGCCAATTCCATAAATTCGCTTTAAAAACCCTCAAGAGCACCAATGGACCCGCCATTATATCTCAGTGGCTCAGCCAAATCCATTCGTATAGGATCCCCGAAGATCCGTGACACCAAGATAAATTGCAATGCATCCAGTGCAGCTCGCAAGAAGTGTTAATCACTACGTTCTACGTTGATTGATGGTGTAATGATGAATCGTACCCCGATGTCGTGAGGGTTAATGGGGTGAATCTTCGAGATAAAGATGCATCGGCCGTAATGACTTGTAATGAACAACTTTGAATGTATTATGTCTATGATGGCGTCAATTTGAAATTGTTAATTTACGCTTTGAATGTTATAGTTATTTTGAAATTACTAGCTTTTCTTATAAATGTTACATTTTCTTTTATAGCATAGGCGGGCAAACGAGCAAGTGGGTCAGATGGTAAGTGATTTCCACCGTCCATGTACGCCTACAATACCAACTTGCTAATTGCCGACCTTAAAGGAAAGGGATTATTATGGGGAGGGGGATTTGGGCTTTCGCATATCTCACTCACAATACGAAATGCAGCAGCAAGCCGCTACTTTACGTCGGTTTTCTGTGAGATAGTGGTAACGACCCGGTCGAGCCAGCCCATTAATGCTGTAGACAGCATACAGCGTAGCATACACATGTAGACAGTGTACAGCGTGGCTCTACCATTCGAAACAGTGGTAACAACCAATATAATATCAGACATGAGGTTGTTAAAAATGTATGTCCGGGGTTTTGAACCTCAACTTTCTTGCTCAGTGTGCGTTACGACATGACCTTGGTCTTATAAATGATGCTATGCGTTATAACTATGACGTCAGAGTAAGGGCATAAATATTAAAGCGTCAATAGATCTTCACGGTAGGCCATTTTGAAGCTGTTTATTTTTTTATGATAAAACTCTTAAACCTATTGGAAATTTTCAGTACACTTACATTTTATTGAATTATATACTTAAAATGCTCTGCCGTAAAGTTCAACTTAAACGACTCTATCGTTTGAAACTTCCAACTTACACTAGATTAGCCGGCTTAAGTTTTCACTTAATATATATTAAAATTGGTACAGGATCCTCTGTGCACGTGTACGACCGCACTTATCCGGTTTCTTTGAGTTTTAAGTTATTTGAAGTATAATAAAATGATAAAACAGTACTAGATTAAAATACATATCATAATAATAAAATTCTTTTTTTTTATTTGATTGTATGAAGAGACGAGCAAGCCACTTGCCTCATGGTAAGCGGCACGCCGCGCCGCGCCGGCCTATAAACAGAAGCAACACCACACAGAGATTTGAATTACAAAGCACTGCACGGCACTGAACTGCGCCCCTCACCCCGAGACATAGGATGTCAAGTCTCATAATGCCCAGTAATTTCACTGGCTTCAAACCGAAACACAACAGTGCTTACGCACTGTTGCTTGGCGGCAGAAATAGACTAAGCGGTGGTACCAACCCAGTATTCCACTAACGTCGACACAAAGTTGCAAAAATATTTTATAAAAGGAACACAGAATATGACAATACATTTTAAAACTCGTGTGATGTAATGCCAACATAAAAATGTGCCCACAGACATTGTCGCTGCCGGTGTGTTTTACTCGTCATTTTTTAAATTTCGTACGCGCTTTTCGTTCCGCAAATATTTGAATTTTGCATACCTCCGTGCGGTGTTGCGGTTGGCAATACCATATGACGTATGCGTGTGTATATTTAGAACGTTTAGTCTGAAACGCTGATTGCTTGTGGTATTGAATTTGTATGTACTTATTGCAATTATGATTACATTGTTGAGTTTAAACACTGAGTTGAGTATTACACAGTGAAATTATATATGACTCATATTTCATACTTTAAATTGGCAGCTGTTGCGTTTCGTGGTACTTACTGTGAGTGAGATTTCCGGAGGCGAAAATCCTCCCCTCCCAGCCCCAATTTTCCTTACTTTAAAGGCCGGCAATGCATCAATGATGCTATTGGTAATGTGGGTGGTCGAGGACTGTGAAGATAACATACCGTTAGGTGACCCACTTGCACGATTGCCAGCTTCTGCTATAAAAATTATAAGGATTTATCTATAGTACGTACTGTATGTACGCATCTATCTTATTCCTAAGTCGGAACGAACGTTTTTACATCGTCATTTTTGATATTCGGAGGCCAAAATTCCCTCGCCTCCGCAATTTCTTAATTATTCTCTTTTTTTAAGGCATGGAATTCATGATATATCTAGTATTGTGAGTGTGGTTGTCACTTACCATCAGATGATTAAATTGCTTATCTGTCAGCTTTTTAAAAAAAAAATCGACACGTGAGAAAAGATTAAAAACACGACCAACGTTTACAGCATCACCGGACGGACAGCAGAGACACAATTAAAACACATTTTTATTGCTGGCCACCCTTGATGCAGAGCGGAATAAAAAATACAGTGTTGCCCACTTTGATCTCATTTTAATTGCCAGGGAAAGGGAAGCGAGCGTGGCTGTTCCGAAATTCTCCTTTAATTTAAATCCCGCAAATTTCAACCGGTATTCATTCAAGCCGTTGCCATAATAAATTCTTGACGAAATTGGCACAAACATTCTGCGAAAACGAAAGTATTTTGAAATATTAATTTTAAGCAAAATGTTTATAAATATGACTTGACTGCCTCGGTGGCGCAGTTGTATTGTGGTAGGACTGCTGTGCTGAGGTCACGGGTTTGATCTCGGGTCGGGTGAAAGTGATATTTGGGTGTTTTTATTACAAAATGCTTAGTGTTAGCCCGGAGTCTGGAATTGTGCCCGGTATGGCGATAGGCTCGCTCCCTATCACATTATGGGACGGAGATTCCGCTCGGCGAAATGTGGGTGTTACACTTCTACCTAGCCTTTCGGGGATTACAGGCGTGATTGAGGGCGTATGTGTATAAATATTAAAGGCTGTTTATCGTTTGGCGTTGTTGAGACAAAAGAGAATTTTCGTTGTAAAAAATCATAAAGATTTGAGAGGGAGAGGGTCAGGCAGTGGTGAGGTGGTAGCTATCGAGTTTGTTTTTTTTTAATACATATACACTCACGCCTGTAACACCGAAGGGGTAGGCAGAAGTGTAACCAGTACAATTTCGCCGAGCTTATTTCCGTCCCATGGGTTGAGAGGGGGCGAACCATACCGTGGACAAATTGCAGACTCCAGGTTGATACTGAGCATTCTGGGAAAGAAAAACCCAATATTAATTTTTACCCGACCCGGGGATCGAACCCGAGACTTTAGGCGCAGACCTTTAGAGCCCAGCAGGCGTATCGCCAACGCGTTACAACTGCGCACACCGAGGCATTATTTTTTATAGTTCTCATGAAATTAGAGTGGTAGAGCCACGCTGTAGATAGTTTCGTCTACAGGATAAATAGACCTGCTCGACCGGGTTGTTACCACACCAAGGGTCTCATAGAAAACAGGCGTGAACTTGCTGTTGCGTTTTCTACTAAAATGATATATCCTTTAATGCATATTTAAGTATTTATATGCGTTGGGATCACTTACCGTGAGGTGAACCACTTGCTCGTTTGTCGGCACCTATTATAAAAATAATAGCGTTATATTTGGACTACAATACTAATTATCCTTCACTGCTGCGATCACCGACAGTGGGAGAGTAGCTGAATGTGAAACGAGAGGTCGTGGGTTCGATTCCCGTAATGACACAAATTGTTTGTGTGATCTACAAATATTTGTTTCGAGTCTGGGTGTGTTTTGTGTTTTTTTTTTCTTTTCTTTCTTTTTTTTCTTTTTTTTTTTTTTGACGTCGGGAAGGCTGCCGGTCATTAAAAAAACAAGCCATTCTGTAACATGTGTTAAAAAGCATGTTGTGCAGACCCCACTGTGAGTAGGATAAGGGCAGGTGGAAGAAAAGAATTATCCTATACTGATAATTTTGATAGTAAAGTAGCTGATTTAAAAACAAAATCAAATATTTATTGTATCTTTTAAACGTCAAACATTATTTAGATTCACTTAAATTTTGTCTCTACCGCCAGTTCGGAATGCTGTTTCGTAAAAGAAAAATGGGTAAGAAACTCTAACATTGTTCTTTTCTAAACTGATTTACAATATTTGCACTGCATTGAAATATTATTTATTTGAATTAGATCACCCCTCTTTTTGTAAGGGGTTAAAAATTAATAACAGTCATTAGATCCTTTAACATAACAAACTTGTATAAATTTCTAGACCATTAAAGCGTAATGAACAGATCTTTTGTCTCCTGAAAGGCACCTAATTATCTCACCTGGGATTAATTAATATTACACCGATGAGGGCTTGTCAGAGGCAGTGTCTGCTTCGGAGAAGAGCTATTTTCAGATTAAAGGTGAAATAAGGCCTTCAAAAGCCCAGAATAGGACATTATCTATACAAATATAATAGGGTTGCTTCCTTTACTGAGTAAATTATTTCAAAAGTAACAATATCTGTTGTATTTAAGTATATTTTATTATATTTAGTTCGGTATTTTCATGTTTAATATTTCTATAATATGTATCTTCTCTTCTTTTTTTTGCACCTACTTTGTTCATCTCTGCATTACCCTAATAGCCTAAGATCCGGCAGTAGAATCTCTACGTTCATGACGTAGATGCTCAAGCTCAAATTTCTACATTCATTTTCGAATAGGACAATACATTGATCATAGGGTGCCAGTCAAAAAGTGCCCGCATATATTTTTTTTTTTAAATATAATTACATTTTGGGAAAAAATTTCGTTCATGGTGTAGTTAAATAAAACATTGTTCCTATTACACAGCTATGTATGTAGAGAATTCAAAAAACCATAGTTGCCGTACAAAAAAGTATTACCTGTTTACACCTGGCTGCCAAGTAGTTGCGGCCGAGTAGGCAATGGCACCCATGGTTTTTTGAATCCTCTACATACATAGCTGTGTAATAGGAACAATGTTTTATTTAACTACACCATGAACGAAATTTTTTCCCAAAATGTAATTATATTAAAAAAAAAAAAAAATATGCGGGCACTTTTTGACTGGCACCCTATGATCAATGTATTGTCCTATTCGAAAATGAATGTAGAAATTTGAGCTTGAGTATCTACGTCATGAACGTAGAGATTCTACTGCCGGATCTCGTGCTATAAGGTTGACTGGTAGAGAATGCCTTTGGCATTAAGTCCGCCTTTATACATTTGTATATAAAGTGTAAAATAAATAATATCTATACAAATATAATAGGGTTGCTTCCTATACTGAGTAAATTATTTTTAAAGTAATAGAAAATAAACAAAATTTAAAATTGTTTCAAAAATTAGTCTCTATTTCTTAGATTTGTTCGATGTTTACATCTATAATTGGACTATAGTTGAATAGTCCGTGTAAGTGGGACAATTCATCAGGTGATACATTATATCCCATTACAGGTTATAAGACTGTACCACCTTCGCATTTCCTACTCTACAGCGACAAAGACGTGACTGTAAGTTTAAAAGTCATCAAGCAAACTTCTACAGACCTCTTCAAACGCAATTCACTTGCAAGTTAGTTAGCTGAACGCTTAATTAACGTGCAGGTGTTGCATCTGTTAGCAAATACTTAGCCACCGTCGTTACCTTACCTGGAATTAGATTTGTACCTGGATTAGCTATATGGGAGAAAATTAATTGGTGTTTGTGGGTTGGTATGTTTTGTTTATTTGCCTGAATGATAATAGGAGCAGGTCGCTTGCTTGATGATGAGCGCCACGCCTAAATAAACAGACACAGAACCACACAGAACTTTGAATTTCACAAGGTGGGAGGTCCCTCGTATGCGATAGGCCGTCTGGGTTGATACCACCGCTTTGTCTATTTCTGCCGCCAAGCAACAGGGTGTAAGCATTGTTGTGTTTCGGTTTGAAAGAGATTGAAGACAGTGAAATTACTGGGCATTATGAGACTTAACATCATATGTCTCAGGATGACGAGCGCAGTGCCATGCAGTGCTTCGCAATTCAAAGTTCTCTGTGTGGTGTTGCTTCTGTTTATGGGCAGGCGTGTCGCTTACCATCAGGCGAGCGCCTTGCTCGTCTCGTCATTCAATCAAATAAAAAAAAGACATAAAAAATTATTTGTACAGATACATGTACTTGTAGAGTATATTTTAAACGTAGGTACAGAGACTGCACAACACAATGGCCCGCCTGGTATGACAGGCCATTTCGCCATATAACAAACCCTAGACATTTCCTCTGCGTGTTTGTACATATATGGAACAGAAGGGAGAAGAAAATTTTACCATGCGTTTACTCAGTGTTTTATATCCTGGCACGGGAAAGTGACTACATTGGACTTGATGTTAGGTTTTTTTTTATAGGCCGGCAAACCAGCAAGTGGGTCGACCGGTTCGATACCACTGTCTCGTAGAAAATCAACGGAAAGTAGCAGCTTGCTGCTGCGTCATATATGGTAAGAGAGATATCCGGAGCCCAAATTCCCCTTCCCTTCCCAATCCCTTAATTATCCCTTCACTTTTAGGTCGGCAACGCGCCTATGATTCTTCTAGTACTGTGGGCGTACATGGTTGGTGGAGATCACTTACCATCAGGTGACTCAATTGTTCGTTTGCCCATCTATGCTATAAGTGCTCTAAAAGTCTACATCTAAAAAAAATAAAAAGTTAAAATAGTATTATTAAAAATAGACGCCCTAGTTTTTCGAATATCAAATCATTTATTCTGTAAATTGGATCATAAGTATCACTTTTACATGTCAATATTTTTTTATGCTAGATTATATATTTATTGGCATTTCGTGGCTAGACTATGAGAAGAAATGCCGAAACAACTCATAGGTTATGACTTCTTTTAATGTCCAGACATTGATTTTCCAGAATTATGCAAGTAATGTACCTACAGCATAATGATTTTTATTGTAACTTTTAAAATTTAATGTTATAACCAAATATCTTTTATAATAAGTACTCAAAGTATGAACACGCAGTTCTGCTGAAAGGTAACAGCACTTGTCGTGGCGACAATGTACGAAGGGTACAAAGAAACGGCGCTCGCTTCCGAACCGGGCCGCTGACACACGTCCCCCCGTCTCCCCACCGCACCCCGCAACCCCCATCGACATACCATCACAAAGCAGTCCAATCGATCGTAATACTGGAGTTGTCTTCCTAGAAGTCAATG
Organism: Amorpha juglandis; assembly: GCA_949126905.1. Lineage (NCBI taxonomy): Eukaryota > Metazoa > Arthropoda > Insecta > Lepidoptera > Sphingidae > Amorpha > Amorpha juglandis. The sequence continues at coordinate 22,489,269 of OX421365.1, forward strand.
ATTGTGTTAATAGACAATGTCTTTTTGAAGTGAAACTTCTTTAATCGTTGCGATTTGAAACTCGATAAAACGGAACTGCGTCAAGACAAAGACACACATATTCATAAATAGAATTTAGCCTGCGGGGGAATGAGATAGATTACAAGTTTGGTATCACGTCTTTTCGCCTGCGTACAACGAAGCCTTCGGAAAATGTGTCATAAAGAACGTGGTGTTATTATTCACCTGTTTTATTTGTTTGCATTTCATCATCATCATCATCATCAGCCACAAGACGTCCACTGCTGAACATAGGCCTCCCCCAAAGATTTCCAGACCAACCTGTTGGAAGCGGCCTGCATCCAGCGACATCCTGCGACCTTTATCAGGTCGTCTGTCCACCTTGTAGGTGGACGTCCAACGCTGCGCTTGCTAATACGTGGTCTCCATTCCAGAACCTTTCCTTTTTTTTTTTGCCTTTTTTGGCAAAACCTCCCAAATGATGTTTGCATTTGCGTAAATAATATTCGTTGGTTAATTAATTTATTTAAATAAATCTGAAGTTTCATTTGTGTGTGAATTACGCATACACACACACACTTTTTTATTTTTTTTGGAACGTAGTTCCTTATCGCGCGTTGCGAAAGGGGGCTAGACGGAAAAAATTGGTACGAAAAGTTGGCACGAAAAATTTTGTCACGACATAATTTTTTTTAACTTAATTTGATATCTAGCACACAAAGTTAAAGTCGAAATTCCGTTAATAAAACAGATGGTTGTGAAACTTATGACATTTGGAAATGTAGACGCGGTTTGAAATTTGAATTTTTGATTATAGAACACGGCCGTCCGTTATTTTTAAGTTGATAAAAAATGCTATACAATAGCTTTACCGCGGCAGTCTCCGAGTGCCACACGTCTTTTTTTTATTTCTATTTTTCTATTCTATTTCTATGTAATTTTATGTTGTCAAACAAAAATAAAGAGACCTATTTTGTTATTTCAGTTGATAATTTGAATTTTTTGCAATTTGTGTCGATTCTACATTAGCCGAAGGAACTTCGTTCCTACCTGGTGTCCCACGACACACACCAATTTTTTTTTATTTAGAACATATTATTCGTATGTTAAAATACTGCCATGTTCTGAGGTGCAAGACAGATTTTTTTATTTAATTGAATGACGAGACGAGTAAATCGTTCGCCTGATGGTATGCTTCACGCCTGCCCATAAACAAAAGCAACACCAGACAGAACTTTGAATTTCAAAGCACTGCATCGCATTGTACTGCGCTCGTCACCTTGAGACATAGGATATTAAGTCTCATAATGCCCAGTAATTTCACTGCCTTCAATGTCCTTCAAACTGAAACACAACATTGCTTACAAACTGTTGATTAGCGGCAGAAATAGACAAAGCGGTGGTACCAACCCAGACGGCCTCTCGCATACTAGGGACCTACCTTGTATTAGCAACTCAACGTTAAATAAGTTTTCGTTAGTAACTCACGAAACCGTCTCAGTAAACACATTTACCAAGGAAATTATTATTCTGCCAACGTACACCTTTTCATAGACGAGCCTTCAGATGAAGTTATTAATAACAAATTCGGAGCAATCGCCACTGATGATGGGATCAGCGGCACGAGCGATGTTATTAAAATTTTATAAGTTCGCACCGATCCGGGAAACGTTGCTAATCTTAATCCAATCTTTGCTGGCCGATAAACGTAAATTAAAAATGAAATATAAAATGTTGCTTTTGGTGGGTCATGTCTCGTTTTTATAAGGTGTCGGGATTCTGAAAGGCCATATGGTCTTTTTTAACCCTTCTGATGAACTGCAGGGTCCCTGCTAATATGATGCTGGTGACCCCTGCAGTGTGATCATCGGGGTTGTAGGAGTTAGGGTTGGTAAGTGGTTTTGGGTGAGGGAGTTGAAAGGTAAGGGTAGGTGAAACATTTGTGTGATCCACAAATATTTGTTTCCGGGTCTGGGTGTTATGAGACTGAAAGTCTCTCGTAGTTCCTATCCACGACACAAAACTCGTATCTTAATGTGGGGTCAGGACTATGTATATGACTATTGGGTGTATCTATAAAATGTATATATAAATACAATATAATTTCCGTAATTATGCCTTAGAAATATGTAATTTCATGAAAATGCCCTACTTTTTTATGTACGTGAAATATCAAAACCTCCCATGAATATTACGCTGGGATATAAATTTTTCCCCTCTTTCCGCTTTATATTTCGCTGTAAAAAATAAAAGCTATTTTGCTGGAGTAGGTTGGTCGACGATTAGCGCGGCTATATCTGTATTTGCACGCTTGCCCCCGAAGAGGATGCGCAGAGATATACGGGATGCTAGGGGTTGTTGCACACCCCTTATGTTTCATTAACGATCGTTGTATGCAGAGCTAAGTATGATTAGAATTGGAAATTGAAAGAGTAGTTCTACAAAGAGTAGATGTTTCAGAGATATAATTATGATAATACATGTTTCAATTTGAGATATTAGGTAAAGTAAAGTTTTCGAAGGTTTTTGAAAATTCTTTAGCCGCGTTGAGCACTTTTTGGTAGGGAGTAAAGTTTCGGGTCCGCGTCAGCGACATGCTAATGTTAACCTGACCTTGTGCCACAGCGTTAGACGCTTTTTGGGATGGGTGAAATCTTGTGAGCTCTGAGTATCAGTCAGTCGGTCGATCGGTCAGTTTTCACTTCTATCGGCAGTCCCTATGACTGTAATTTTTTTTTCAACTATGCATTATAGACAATCTGGTTCTAGAATAATTTCTGGGCTTATAAGTATCCAAAATACTACCAAATAAAGTTTTAATGTAGGATGACAAAACAAGCCGGATTTTTCTACTTTTACTTTCGTATCTATACATTTTCTTTTTAGTTACAAGTTTTATTATGCCTCCGTGGCGCAGTGGGTGAAGTCGGATGTGAATGGAGTAGTGTAGATTTATACAATAAACATTGACGATGATGACCAATGTATGACAATTTACAATTATATGAATTCAGGAGATTTTTACCAGATTTTCGACCTTGTGCGTTCGTTTTGCATGAAGAGAGTCGTCTAAGAAGCATCCTATTGGAGGAAATTAACACAAAAACTCCGGCAAGATCTTGAAATCGACCATGTTGTTCTTTATTTCACAAAATGTGCATTGAGTTTTTAAAATAAAGGAATAGCAAATATATTCCATGACTCAAAGGACAAGTATTCAGAGCCGTATATAAATTTAAAAAACCAAAAAGGACCGTGAGTATATACATTTCCGATATGAAAAAAAGGCCATGTGTAATCGAGACAACATATTCATGCTGCAGATAAAACTAGTTCAAGCATGGCCCGTCATCGGTCGAGATATTGTAGAGTCAGAATAAATAAGCCAATACAGTTCAAAGAATTCAAAAATATCATTTTTGCAGCTTGCAACTAGATTTCTGATTTTCGAAGGCCCAGGAGTCTACAATTCGATTTGCAGGAAAATGAGCTCGGGGACGTTAGCGAGTACCTGTGTTGTACCAAGTATTATGCATTTCACTGTAATTTGCAATGAATTTAGGTTAATTTGATCTGAACGCAACTAAAGTATGAATTTGTAGGTATAATGTTATTGCTGGGAATGAGTCTCCTTAACTTTTTTTTTATTTGATTGAATGATGAGACGAGCAGCGCGCCCGCCTGATGGTAAGCGCCACGCCTGCTCATAAATAGAAGCATCACCACACAGAACTTTGAATTACAACGCACTGCATAGCACTGAACTGCGCTCGTCACCCCGAGACGTAAGATGTTAGTCTCATAATGCCCAGTATTTTCACTGGTTTCAATGTCCTTCTAACTGAAACACAACAGAGCTTACACACTGTTGCTTGGCGGCAGAAATAGACAAAGCAGTGGTAACAACCCAGACGGTCTCTCGCATACGGGGGACCCACCCCCTTGAACTATCACAACTAATAAGAGAGTAAGGCTCGTAATCCATGATGGTCTTGGTATACTACAAAAATAGGTGTGGGATGTAGTGAAAGCGACGTCATCTTAATTGTCAGAGTAATACCGCTATACCGGGCACAATTTAAGACTCCGGGCTGATACTGAGCATTTCGTGATAGAAAAACCCAATATTAGTTTTATTCGACCTTGGGTTGAACTTGACTTCAGGGTGGCGTAGCAACGGGCGCAGGGCCAGGTAGTTTTGAATAAAACAACACAACCTTAAGCACACAGCAAAATGAACGGATTTATCTAAACATACACAAACATTGAAACAACACAAAATTTTTGGATAGTCGTGTAATAAAAGCTACACAAAATTGTTCTTAGTTCTACACGGCCGGCCCTGCGCGAATGACCCCCGCGTAAATCTCTTCGGGCCCCCGGACCCCCGGACACCGGAATTCATAAATTATGATTCACTTGCTCGCTGAAAACCTTTTTTATGGTAACGCTTATTCGGTGAAATGCGATCGTTTTTATTTCTCTCGTTTGTCGTCCAACGTATTTGTGTAGTTTATTGTGTCGTTTTAGTTTCGGGTAGTAAGTTCTTGTTCGATGGCTGTAAGAAGCGATTTGTGTAAAGGGTTAAAAAGGGTTTGGTAGGGGCGGTGTTCGGCGTTCGTCGTATTTCTATCTGGGCTCTAATCGACCCTTACACTCGGCCCTATCAACACACACACGTGATTTATATATACACAGATAATACTCGGTTATTGGTATATTGATATCTTGTGCGTCTGCAGAACACTGAACACAATGATACGGTTGAAGATGCATCGGCTGGGCGTAGGTCCATCCCGAGCATTATTAGTTTTAAGTATTGTATATTTGTATATACAATGTGTTACAGAAAGGTGAGGTAGAGCCACGCTGTAGACAGTTTTGTCTACAGCCTGAAAGGGCTGGCTCTACCGGGTTACCACAGTCTCACAGAAAATCGACGTAAAGTAGACGACTTGCTGCTGCGTTTTGTAATGTGAGTGAGATATCCGGAGGCCAGAATCCGTCTCCCTGTCCCAATCCCTAAATAAATTGTTGGAAATATAATTTTCTTCAACCATCAGTGGGCAGACAGATAGTTATTCAAATTTTATTATTTTTTTATTTGAAAGTTTTAATTGAAATATCCTTTTTACTACGAACTATAAAATTCAAGTGCAAGAATCCATTATAAAGTGCAATAAAAATTTATCGTTATGACATTTTTAATATCGTTAGGAATTATGTACTCAGTTTTATTATCACAAGGTGGTAGGTCTCTCGTATGCGAGAGGCCGTCTGTGTTGGTACCACCGCTTTGTTTATTTCTGCCACCAAGCAACAGTGTGTAAGCACTGTTGTGTTTCGGTTTGAAGCCAGTGAAATTACTGGGCATTATGAGACTTAACATCTTATGTCTCGGGGTGACGAGCGCAGTTCTGTGCCATGCAGTGCTCTGTAATTTAGAGTTCTGTGTGGTGTTGCTTCTGTTTATAGGCAGGCGTAGCGCTTACCATCAGGCAAGCATCGGCTTCTCGTCAAATCATTAATTATAAGTAAACACCCACACAGGCGTATCAATCACCATGAGTATCACTCGTATTAGGAAGTCACGTGACCAGACAAACCCACACACGCTAATAAATTCAACTTTTAGTACAACACATCACACATTTACTACCCGTAGTCATATCGTCACATAAATGTCGACAGAAGCAATAAAACAACACGTAAGGGTTGCGTCTTCGTATATAATACGCTAGGGTTGTCACAAGTTCTGAAGATAAATAGTTAATGCGTAGTGAAGTCGGTATGGTTAGATGGTATTTGACAAGCTAAAACACTGTATACTTGTAATCTATCTCATTCTCTCGTAGTAAATCCTATTTATGAATATGTTTGTCTTCTTTACTGTCACTTTTTCATTTCATCGAATTTTCAAATCACTTCAGTGCTAAAGAACACTTCAAAAAACAGCGTAGTTGTTCATAAATAACCGTTCGCCACCCCTATTCTAGTTTATAACTTTGAACATCAGGGCCCTTTATCACACTAGGTTTTAGTTTAGTTGTGCGACCATACGTTTCACGATATTAGATAATGTCACGTTTGACAACCCTACCGCACGTGTATGAAACGTATAAAAGTATAGCATAAAACGTCATAAAATTTACGAACTGTAAGGATGTACACTGTACAGGCCGAATTTTTACGCGACACTCTGTTTATGGGTTGTCTTGTGCCATGGTTTAAGTTATGAGAAATAGTACAAGAATAGCTAAGATTATGAGAATCATAATGATGGGGCAGACAGGTTCTGGAATGGAGGCCGTGTACTGGCGAGCGCAGCGTTGGTCGTCCGCCTATAAGGTGGACAGACGACCTGATAAAGGTCGCAGGAAGTCGCTGGATGCAGGCTGCTTCCAACAGGCCGGTCTGGAAATCTTTGGGGGAGGCCTATGTACACCTGTGGACGTCCTGTGGCTGATGATGATGATGACGAATGAGTTTATTTATATGTATTTTTTTACATTTGCTTATTTGCCCACGCGCTCTACATATATATGTTACGTATGCGATCACGTGTCTTTGCGCCTGCGTACAACGAAGCCTTCGGAAAATGTGTCATAAAAACGTGGTGTATCATTCAAGTGATTTATTTTTTGCATTTGCGTATTGAAATTCGTTCATTAATTAAATTATGTTAATTATTCTGAAGTTTTATTTCTGCCGTGTGTGAATTGCACACACATACTTTTTTAATTAACGTTTTGTCTAGATGTCATAAGAAGTAATTTTCTAGAACGCGATCTTCTCTAACTCGTTCGTTTCATTATAGTTTCGATTCATGAAGCTCTAGTGTTGAGTAACGAATCAAGTCGTGTGGGGCTCGCTTTTCCTGACACGTGTCGCTCGTAAATGGTTATATCCCTTGTACAATTAACACTCATCGCATTCGACTCACTATTGATCTAAATTTTTAACAGTCTTCAAAAAAGAGGCGGTTCTCAATTCGGCGATGTTTTTTTTGCTTTTTTAATATGTACATCGAATTCTCCGTCAATTGCGGACCGATTTTGTTCGATGAATTTTCAGTCGATAGAGTTTAGCTGCGATGTGGTCCCATACAAATTTGATTAAGATCTGATAAAGGAGTACGGAGTAAAATAATGGAACTCCTCAACGGACAACAGCTCAATCGCGATTGTGTTATTAAATTGGGATTTACACACCTTTACTACACAATGAAAATAAAAGCAAGAAAATTTCTAACAACAAAATTATTTTTTTATAGCATAGGCCGGCAAACGAGCAACGGCCACCTGATGGTAAGTGATCTCCACCGCCCATGCACGCCCATAATACCAGAAGAGTCATGGGTGCGTTGCGACCTTAAAGGAAAGGGATAATTAGGGATTGGGAAGGCGAGGAGGATTTGAGCCTCCGGATATCACTCACCGTACGAAACGCAGCAGCAAGCCGCTACTTTACGTCGGTTTTCTGTGTGACAGTGGTAACGGCCCGGTCGAACCGGCCCATTTATGTTGTAGGCAAAACTGTCTACAGCGATGGCTCTACCACTCGAAAACTAGTACTTAGCACTGATAATTTAAAAATAAAATAAGTTTTATCAACAAAATGTATTAACAATAAGTTAATTCGTGATATAATTTTGTTTTCTCTAATTTTTATATTATCAGGCACAGCTTTTACTGATAAAAGGGCGTTAATTGCCGCAATATTTCTTTAATACAATTACGTACAATGAATCATTCTTAATTCGTAGGTAGCCAAATGGCGATTTGGTATTGCCACCCCTTACATAAAAATGATTTAAATATGTTTATCGTGTATGTGAATCATGTGCAACGTTCCTTAATTACCCATTAGGACAATCCGAAGGTTTTTTTTTTCAAATTTTATAATAATGACGTCATTTTGTAACAGCTGATGACGCCAATTGGTTTTTGTAATGTCATGAAAGTATAAGGCCTTTCTTTCGTTTATTGAAGGGTGAGACGAATAATTAATAATAAACTGTATTTGTATATCTGTTAGTTCTCACACGTTCATGTATGTTAGGACCCTTTTGAACCTAAATTCTGTTAAAATATTTGTGCGGTTTTGCACCATAAGGATTCCATACATTCCGAAGTCCCCCTTAATCAAAACCGAGTATAATATTTGCGGATTTCAAAATCATATGTTCCGTTCCGACAATCGATCTTTCATATAATCGGAATTGCTACGGAAGTCACATTAAATTCTCATATCCCTACTCTCATTATTTTCTCTTTGATGACACTAATTCAATATATCTGGATTTCATCACATGCGTTTTATGAGTGCATAAAATACACGCTGTCATTAAATAATCCCTTAGAGATTTAACTTAGCACCAGAGGGTCAGCTCGAACCATAATGAAGTAGAAAATAATAAAAATATATGTACAAGTAACTTAAGGTAATGAAATAATAAATTGTAATATTAATTTTAATTACATTTCTTGTTAGTGCAGCATTATAATAAATACTACAGTGGAAGGTTCAGATTGTTGTACTGAAGTTATCAGGTATGACCTTCAGTGGCTTTTATTTAAATATGTATAAAGGTAAGAGAATTCTACTCAACGCCGTAATAGTGTGTAAAGAAAAGTGCCAGAATTCCATTCTTGACCGAAACTGCCTTGAATATCTGAAGATATGTGAACATACATAAAGATATTTCACCGAGCAACGCTTATAGATATAATAAACTGATTAAGCATGTTAATCAGAGTTGAGACGGATTTGTTAAAAATATACACCATATTTGAGGGTCATTACATACACCTGACACTAAATGTTTATAAATTAGATCTTATTAAAATCTGGACGTCCTAAAATTTCACGTTAATTTTAATCACTTATTTATTACGATCGATAAGATTTATCACATCACTATAAATTAAGTGAAGTGCGTGAGCGAGAATAAAAATCCTGAATTGAGACAAAAGCTTAGTTGTTTATCATTAAGTTTTTCCAATGTTACTAGTCGAATATCGACATGCATGAATAACTCAATCGATTAAAAAAATCATTTAATGTCCTAGCAATGCAAACGGTCTTGATACTAGGGGGTGTGATATATATCGTATACTATACGTTGCTTAAATTTGACCACACCTATGAGTATATGTGGGCTGTGAAGAAATACATAAAAATCAGTCTAGGAGAGGTCTGCTGTTGATTACAGCGTTTTATTTTAAGATATAATCACGTGTGTCCCCACAACTATAGGCTCTCGCCCGCGGCTGGAATCCGTTTGTCACCGACCCTTTGACGAAACGTATTTAGGGCAAAAACCCTTCCCGCGCAATGGACTCCTATCTTCATCTTGTTTTGTGTTTACCCTTGTGGCCTTCGCAAATACGCCTTGAGAGTCTGTTCCGAGCGTTTTATTGTGAGCTGTTTTTTATCTTAATGCTTCGCCGTAAGAACATTTGTGGATGTTGGGTAAAAAGAATAATTTAGGGTGCCTTGTTTGAGGCTACATTTCTGTGTTTAAGGGTTTGTACTGTTTGAGGCTGAGTGGGAAAGATATAAACATTTTCAGAGCTTCAATTATTTTTCTCATTTAAAGCAGTTTATTTATTTTGTTATTATGTTCTTATTCTTTTTAGTTTTATTCTGGCCTTTTGCCAAAGTCCGCCATCTTGCTGAGACGGTTCTTCTTTCCTCGGTCTTCAGCATCCTACTTAATGAGATCACTTGTTCTCATTTCTTCCTCTAAGATGTCAAACCAGTGCGTTTTAGACCCTTCGTGAGATCGTACTTCTGATTCAGGTATTTGCGACCCACGTGTTTCTGTAGTGTCGTCAAAACTCAGTTTGAATGGTAGAGCCACGCTGTAGACAGTTTTGTCTACAGCATGAATGGGCTGGCTCGACCGGGTCGTTACCACTGTCTCACAGAAAACCGACGTAAAGTAGCGGCTTGCTGCTGCGTTTCGTACGGTGAGTGAGATATCCGGAGACCCAAATCGCCTTCCGCTTCTCAATCCCTAATTACTCCTTTCCTTTAAGGTCGGCAATTAGCAAGTTGGTATTGTAGGCGTACATTGCGTACATTACGGGCGGTGGAGATCACTTACCATCAGGTGACTCACTTGCTCGTTTGCCGGCCTATGCTATAAAAAAAAAAGGCTACATTTCTGTGTTTAAGGGTTTGTACTGTTTGAGGCTGAGTGGGAAAGATATAAACATTTTCAGAGCTTCAATTATTTTTCTCATTTAAAGCAGTTTATTTATTTTTGGAACGAAGTTCCTCACGGTAGGCTTGGAGGGGATAGGGATTTCGCTGCGTGACCGAACTGAAAAAAATGTGATAGTATGATAGTAAAACCGTAAGAAAAATGCGTGGAAAAAATGCGTGGAAAAAATGCGTGGAATAAAACCGTTAAATGAGACTTTTTTTTAACTTAATTTGATATCTAGCACACAAAGTTAAAGTCGAAATTCCGTTAATAAAACAGATAGGTGTGAAACTTATGACATTTGGAAATGTAGACGCGGTTTGAAATTTGAATTTGAATTTTTGATTATAGAACACGGCCGTCCACCGTTTAGTAGCCAGTCTAAGTCTAAATTAATAAGTTTTTATTTATAATTACATAAGTTGATAAAAAATGCTATACAATAGCTTTACCGCGGCAGTCTCCGAGTGCTACACGTCTTTTTTTTATTTCTATTTTTCTATTCTATTTCTATGTCATTTTATGTTGTCAAACAAAAATAAAGAGACATATTTTGTTATTTTAGTTGATAATTTGTATTTTTTACAATTTGTGTCGATTCTACATTAGCCGAAGGAACTTCGTTCCTATCTGGTGTCCCACGACACACACCAATTTTTTTATTATATTCTTATTCTTTCTGGTGTTATTCTGGCATTTTGCCAAAGTCCGCAATCTTGCTGAGACGGTTCTTCTTCCCTCGGTCTTCAGCATCCTCGTTAATAAGATCATTTGTTCCCATTTCTTCCTCTAAGATGTGAAACCAGTGCTTTTCAGACTTTTCAGATCGTACTTCTTATAAAGGTATTTGCGACCCACGTGTTTCTGTAGTTTCGTCAAAACCTGACCTAGTCATTTAAGTGAGGCCAGTTAAGCGACATTATTGGAGATTATCTGCCTCGTCGCGACCACTAATGCTGCTGCGGATGCACTCGTTACGCATTTTTTTATTTTATTAAAATAACTTAATAGATTGTATGGTTTTCTATTCGATTAAAAATGGAGACCAAATACCACATTCACAGTGCTTCTGCACCCATGATCCTGCTAGCATGGTCCATGTTCATGTGCAAAGGAATCTTATACATACCATTCTTATTAGTATTGTTAAGGCGATTGATGAATAAGCGCTGAAAAATGTATGGGTAGTCGCTATCTCTTCACAAACGCAGGTCACCGCTATTCGCTTGTCTTTTATAAAAAAACTAAAAAAAACCTAATACTTGAGTAAAGGTAAGCAAACGGTGTTAAAGTAAGCATAGTGGTTAATAAACTTTTGAAAGACACCAGTCTCTGTCAGCACAGTAAAGCCACAGTCCTAACCGCTGCAAAGAGGCGTTAATTACACGTGTTGGTTTATTTACTGGAATGCGCAGAGCTCATGTAACTAGCTAGTAGCAACTGTTCCAACTTTACACATTAAACACTTGTTACTGTGAAGTCTTGGGCGGACGAATCTGGATATTTAAGTAGGGAGACATTTAAATTATGAAAATTATGCGATGAATTTTTATAAGGGGTCTTCAATATTTTTCATATCCAATCCATATTAGAAACAGGTGGAGAGGTCAGAGCCCAACCTAGGCCCTATTAAAATGACATTTAACCGGCAATGGGTGGTCCCACTAGGCATGTTAAGGCTATTTTATATGATTTGCAATGTCATTGCATGTTACAAGATGTTATCTATACCTAGTTCAATATTTTTGTACAATATAAGTGTATTTAATCAGTTTGTTTTTTTATTCTATCACGACAAAGTGACAGTACTGCACTTCATAGTTAATATAGTGCTATCCAGATATAATGTCGAATAACGAGATATACCTAATTCTAAATGATCACCAAAATTTTGGTTACTAAAGGAACTGGATACTAGCTGACTCCGGAACGTGAATAAATAAATACACTCAACAGTCACACACATAGTCCTGACCCCCACAATAAGATTCGAGTCTTGTGTCGTGGCTATCAGGAACTAGCAGAAACTTTCAGTCCCAACTCCTAAGCCTGAAACAAATATTTGTGGATTTCACAATTCTTTTGCCTTGGTGCGGGGATCGAAGCCACAGCTGTTTGTTTCATAGCCGGCTACGATACCCGATACGCCACGGACGCTGTTGAAGTTTTCTCAGATCCTGAACTCTATCGATTTTGATCTATTGTGAGTACTATTAACAGAGAAGATTCGATATGAAATCATTCAAAATTCCATAATAAAAATTCTCACTACAGAGTTTTGTACGGTCATGAACCCTTCTACATATCTGGATCCATCCCTGTTCTGAACTATTTCGTAACTCGAGGCGTTGTTATAGTTTAGTAGTCAAAGCTAATGCCTGGATGTAGTGCACGTGTAATTTCATATTTAATTATGTTTTTATATGCGATACAGTTGCTACTATACTTATTCGCTGTACAGACGGCCTATGAATATTAAACCCCTAATGCATATTCAAAGTTAGGAAGGGTTTATAACTCAGGTAACATTTATGCGAAACGAAGTGGCGTGGGATCTTATCCGGATGGGGTTATTCCGTAAATAAACCACGTAAGTTCACTGGTCTAGTACATAGCCTGAGAAGTCGCTGAGGTCTTCGGATTAAATCCCGGTCAAGTAATCATAATTCGTCGAGATTCGAAAAATCACATATAAGTTAGGTCTGGTACCAGTTACAAATACGTGCACAGTTTTCGAATTCGTATAAAATTACTATTGACGAAGTGGCAAACTAGTAATTCATACTGTAAAAAAGGAAAGCATAGTTCGAAAACTAATTTCATACTCGACTAATACGATATAAAATAAATCATAGTATCAATTTTAATTCATCATAGTTCCCACTAGTACTGATACTTGATGTACGGAGAGTAAACGAAAACTGTTATCGTTTTAGAACTGGGCTTTGAGCATGAAACCTTGTACTAGGCCTACATCATATAAAGCGGACGTGTCACTAACGTCGTGTATCGCGCTCTCGTCTCTCGGTCGCATACGTCAAAACGTACCTTAAGGTATTATACCCGCAAAGTTCTCTTCAGTCTGTTACTTTGACAGACTCGTGTATTGTTTGCTAGTTCACGTCTAGTCCATTGAAAAGTTACATTTGGGGTTGCGTTTCTTAGAGGACGCAATTTTATTTTTTTGATGTGTAGGGGGGGTAAGTGTAAAGCTAAAATCAAGTTTGTGGGGTCGCCACCCTTGTCCCACGGCCGCCATCTTGAAAATAGGGGTTGAAACGGTTTTTACGATATATCTCTTAAACTATTTATCTGATAAAAAAAATTTGTTAACGTTTTTTGTTGCTAATTAAATTCTCTATAACTTTGGTCCAGTAACTTTTTGTCGTAAAACTATAAATAAAAAAGTTATAAGTGAAAATGTAATAAAGAAAAAAATAAAGATGATAATTCTCTTGACAGCCTAAGATACAAACAATTCGCCAAGGCAGTGACAAAAAGGCAAGGCAGTGATAAATTTGAACTACTCCGTCCTCGGTCTTTTCGATGGACCAGGCTGCAGCTGCAGCATCTGATCGGTTTTCTGAATCAAATATCAGTGGGAGAACTGGAGAAGGAAGGGGTGTCAATGTCGGCGGTTCATCATCGAAGTCATTTTCATTTGTTAATTCTGAGAGTTCCATTACGTTACTGCAAGTCTCTCCAGAACAATGGAAGCACACTGCGGAACATTTTAGCCCTGCTTTTCGACATCCACACATCGCTCCACAGTTTCCTTTGCATTTACAAAAGATAAATTTAAGAAGCTCAGGGGGTGCTGGAGGTTTAGAGCTCTGCACTGGCATCAATAATTTTCCACATTTTTTCCAGCCCCAGTCTTCAGGATCATTATTATTACCAAGCCACGACTGGACCTGATGGTAGACTCGGAAAGTATGAAAGCGAGCTGTGTCTTGTGTTGGAGGAAGTGAAGATAAATTAAATGTACTTTTTGTCACTGCCTTGGCGAATTGTATGTATCTTAGGCTGTCAAGAGAATTATCATCTTTATTTTTTTCTTTATTACATTTTCACTTATAACTTTTTTATTTATAGTTTTACGACAAAAAGTTACTGGACCAAAGTTATAGAGAATTTAATTAGCAACAAAAAACGTTAACAATTTTTTTTTATCAGATAAATAGTTTAAGAGATATATCGTAAAAACCGTTTCAACCCCTATTTTCAAGATGGCGGCCGTGGGACAAGGGTGGCGACCCCACAAACTTGATTTTAGCTTTACACTTACCCCCCCTACACATCAAAAAAATAAAATTGCGTCCTCTAAGAAACGCAAGGTGAGGCCTAAAAAATGTAACATTTCAATGGACTAGTCACAATGTCTGGAGTTGGCGTGTTTTGTATTATATTGTGTTGTTTTGAGTGTTGATCATTAATTTAAAGTTTACTATCTTGTGTTTGGGTGTTGGTTGCTCGGATTCTGCTTAATTTAATTTTAGTTTCAGTAGTCAATATTGATGTTATGTTTTATGTTGTCTTGATACCTTTGCATGAAATAAAATCTCAATGTTATACAGGGTTATTTTTAAAACACCAGCAACCTCGCAGGGGTAGATTCCTAAGGTTATAAGCTACTACTTTTGTTCTACGACTTTTGATAATTTGTTAGATTTTATTTTCATACAAAAATAAGTATTCATTTAATTTCCGTCTTGAACGTTACAACGCGCATCGCAGATTACGTAAACAAATACGCGAAGCGTGGGGAACCGGGCTAGCTCCTTTGAAGGTCAACGCCCGAGCAGCTGAGCGGCGCGTTTGATGTCGCGCGCACGCCGCGCCGCGCCGCACTCTACGAAGAAAAACACGACACAACAAAAACTTGTAAAATCATTTTTTTTTTAATATATTGAGTTATATCCAAACTCGTAGAACAAAAGTTGTTTCGTATGGGGTCAGCTATCTGGTCCTGCGAGGTTGCTGGTGTTTTAAAATTAACCCTGTATACTCAAAAATTAAGACATGTTCATTATTATATTCGTAGAAGCTAATCTGTGAGGCTAGAGACTATCCCGCCTATACACCCGCCATTGTAATAAGCCAGGCATTGAAGCTCGGCGAGTCTCTGGAAATGTGAAAATGTCTTTATATCGCAACGAAATTTGTTAAATAGAAAGTCAGGGAGCAGGTGGAAGTATACTCGTATACATTTTTCCACTTCCCTCTGCAGCAAAGCGCGAGACAAAATAATGAACAAGGTGGTATGGAACAAGTAAGCCACCTGTGTTATTGAAGAAAAGGGAGAATTAAGGGATTAGAAAGGGGAGGGAAATCTGGGCCTTCGGTTCCTCGCTTACCGAACGAAACGCAACAGCAAGCTATTACGCCGGTACTTTGTGACACAGTGGTAACACCCTAGGCAAGCCGACACATTTTGTAAGCAATCCTGTAAGCTAAACTATCTACAGTGTAGCTGTACCACTAATCCCCTACTCTATATATCATATCTAACTCCAATATAAATCGGATCGTTAAACGAAACGCCAATGTACAGGTCTAGAAACTCAATCGATGAAGCAACACAATATCCTCTAAAAGTCAGCTAATAATAACGAATGGCTTCTAAAATGATCGAACAAGTTTCCGAGTTCCCAGCCACAATATATTTCGACGTAACTTTTGCTGTTAATATTTTGACTCGATACTTGATGGTTACTATGAGACTCTTCGGAAGCGATTTATCTAGCCATCTCACAAGGATGTCATATTACTGGGCATTATGAGACTTAACATTTTATGTTTCGGGGTGACGAGCGAAGTTCAGTACCATGCAGTGCTTTGTAATTCAACGTTCTGTTTAGTGATGCTTCTGTTTATGGGCGTGACACTTACCATCAGGCCTTACTCGTCATTGAATAAAATCAACGAAACAACAAAAGCTGATATCTAAGAGATTAGGGAGGTTCGGATACCGTTCGGTCCTTTCACAGTAAGTGCCCTTAGTTCGAGCTGAGCAAGTGTATTGAACATCTTATAGGAGCGAACAATGCGAGATGACTATCCGCTCGTCCGACGAGCCTCAATATACGCTCCCTTTGACCGTGCAAAGTGGAGACGTCCGCGTAGCGTCCTCACTGACCCCGACGATGCGACCACTAGGGCCATCCGAAGGAGAGAGGAATTCATCAAAAAACACTTTACACAACCGACATACCGTCCTCGCCGCCGAGGACCGCGCCGCGTTCCCCGCAACGCCCCCGACCCTAGTACCGGCCCGCGAGCCGATGTTAATGATGATTGATAATCATCAAGTAGAGTCCTAAAATATAGTCCCCTAAACCCCAATCGCAGATGTCTCTACCCTCTCCGGTGACCGTCCTGAGCCGAGGTTCGTACCCCAAAGGGGGTGCCCTCAGCGGTGGTCACCTAGTCAAGGGCTGAGAGCGCCTGAAAGCGCTCGCCCGAAAGTCCGGTGAAGCTGTATACAGCCGACTCTCGTCAGGCTTACAGCAAGCGTCAACACAAAAAAAAAAAAAAAAAAAAAAAGCGAGATGACTTGTGTCGTGGCGTGTTGGACTCTTATCGTACTTACTTATTTACTGGTACGTTCTTTAATGCCTCTTCTTTTGTGCCATTTTTATTCTGGCACGGCAAAGTGGCTACACTGGAGCTGTTCTAAGTACCGTATGTTTGGACATAATGTCGACCGTCAAGAGACATTAGGTGCCTCTTCGCTCTCAGAATTATGCCGGCCTAAAGTTACTGAATATAATTCTCCTAAACGAGCTATTATGGCGGGTTTTTCACCTTTTGTACGGTGGTCGCTATCGTGGTATGCTGGTGGCAGGGACCAGTAAATGCCGATGCAATTTTTACTGACTGCATGACGTATGGAAAAGGTTTATCGCTCGTCCTTGTAAAATTATGTTACGTTTAAATGATAGGCGAGGTACTTTAAAAATATACCTAATTTTATTGTTATTCAAAATCTATTAAAAAAAAACTAATTTCCGAAAAAATATTCCCAGTTTCGTATTGTAGTACAAATTTCGCAATTAAAAGGCACAAGTCGAAAAACATTAAGACGAAATCTTTGTCAAAATAAAGACTGCTTTGTAGTTATTATGGTTAATGTTTTCTCTGTAGGTTTTTTATAGCATAGGCCGGCAAACAAGTAAGTGGGTCACATGATGGTTAGTCATCTCCACTGCCCTTGTACGTCCACAATCCCAGAAGAATCAAGGATGCATAGCCGATTTGATAAGAAAGGGATAATTAAGGGGATGGGGATTTGGGTCACCAGATATCTCACTAACCGTACGAAACGCAGCAGCAAGCCGCTACTTTACGTCTGTTTTCATGAGACAATACTGTTTACAGCGTGGCTCTACCACTCAAAAAAGATGACATATAGTCAAAGGTTTTCTTGGCGGCTGAAACGTTACTCTCATCGGCCGAGTTTAAACTGCCCTAGTTCCGTAAGCTTTCATGTTCGTAGTAATTTAGCTTCAAATAATCCTTCATCTCAATGTATGCTTTACTCACTCCAGTAATTAGTAGAAACAAACATAGGTGTGTGAGAACAGTAACGCAATACTTTCTATTACTTTTGACTAATGATGTGCCGGATATCCATATCTGTATCCGCGGATATTCGAATGGAAGAAAAGATCTCTATCCGTATCCGTTTTTTTGCGGATCTTTAACGGATCTTTTATATTAGTGAATTTCATTACGTAGCAATGAAATATATTATAATAACTAATTATTTGTGTATGAACTGTAGTAAATTAACCATATCGTCCGGGGAAAGGCAAAAATACTAAAGTGCCAATACGTGAACTTTACGGTAGAGCATTTTAAAATTGCTTTTTTTCCATTAAAGTATTATACATAATAATTATATTAAAAAATTGGTGTTTGTCGTGGGACACCAGGTAGGAACGAAGTTCCTTCGGCTAATGTAGAATCGACACAAATTGTAAAAAATACAAATTATCAACTAAAATAACAAAATATGTCTCTTTATTTTTGTTTGACAACATAAAATTACATAGAAATAGAATAGAAAAATAGAAATAAAAAAAAGACGTGTAGCACTCGGAGACTGCCGCGGTAAAGCTATTGTATAGCATTTTTTATCAACTTATGTAATTATAAATAAAAACTTATTAATTTAGACTTAGACTGGCTACTAAACGGTGGACGGCCGTGTTCTATAATAAAAAATTCAAATTCAAATTTCAAACCGCGTCTACATTTCCAAATGTCATAAGTTATCTATCTGTTTTATTAACGGAATTTCGACTTTAACTTTGTGTGCTAGATATCAAATTAAGTTTAAAGAAAGTCTCATTTAACGGTTTTATTCCACGCATTTTTTCCACGCATTTTTTCCACGCATATTTCTTACGGTTTTACTATCACATTTTTTTCAGTTCGGTCACGCAGCGAAATCCCTATCCCCTCCAAGCCTGCCGTAAGGAACTTCGTTCCAAAAAAATGCAATAAAATATGTTTTACTGAAAAAATAATAGTAGGTAAATTTATATATAGGTCCAAGGTCAGGTAGTAAGGCCGAATGAGCACAAAAGTTGAGGTCCGTATCCGTATTCGCGGATCTAGACACTAATGATCCGTATCCGTATAAGTATCCGTATCCGTACCCGCGGATATACATTTTAAACAGACCGTCACATCTCTGGTTTCAACATTAAGCGTGCGATGCGTTTGGATTATTACCGTTTATTACTGCTCATTTTTTTATGGAAATAAAAATGGCATAATATGTTGTCATCGATAGTTTTCTGGTACGACAAATTGTCTTCACCTGACCTGAAAGTCAGTTCAGTAGTCCTTCTAGTAGTTCTGACTAGACTTGCCTCCAACTGTATCGTTAGAACTATGAATGTGACATTGTGATTTTTTTTATAAAAAAAATATAATCCGAATTTATAGTTGCCGTACTGTCTATCTGTCTGTCATATACAGGGCAGTAGGTGTACCTTAATTAACGTTAACAAACTCATTAGTGGAGTGAAAGCGCGACTTGTTAATTCATACATTTATTGTTTGCGAGCGCGCGTTAGCCCTTTAATTGGTGTTCTCGATAATTATGACATTCATTAATAAATATTGTCTTGTCTATATTGTAGACCTGTTTATTTGTTGGCAAGGTTTTATTTTTTGAAAAGCATGTATTGGTAGGCATGAGGTGCTACATGTACGATTTTATGGCAGGCATGGCGCTTACCATCAGGTGAGCGACCTGCTTATCATTCAACTTCATAAAAAAATTAAATGCATCGACTCCAAAACAACCTCTTCTTGAAGTTGATTAAACAGACATTGTTTCTTCCTAGTTTAACTACAACATAGCATGACGCTACACATTATTTTCAACTACAAACCCCCCATCCTTAACTACGATTCAAATACACATTAGTTGACAATTCTCTACACGCCGATGACGTCATCCCTGTGCAATTTATGACGTCACGCACTATTAGCGCAGCCGAGCACACTCCCCTGATATCACAAGTGGTGACTCGCGAGACAAGTTTAATGTTGTTGCAGATGTTGCGGAAGCTTGAAGATTTCAACGTTTATTATAGCAGCGATAGCTCAGCGGGAGTGGTACGGACTGTCGAGACAAAAGTTGCAGGTTCAAAGCCAAGAGCACACACCTTCGACTTTTCTTAGTTATCTTTGTATTAATTGTGAGTTATCGCCGTTAGAGGTGAATGAAACATCGTGAGGAAACTTGAAAACCTGAGAAGTTCTCCATAAGAATTTCGAAGGTGTGTCTGCCAACCCACATATTTCTTCTTTATTAACGAGTTCACAATATTGATTTATTATAGTTTTGATACATGTGGTTTCGAACACGAACTTCGAACGAAACGTACCACCGCTTTATCTATTTCTGCCGCCAAGCAACAGTATGTAAGCAGTGTTGTGTTTCGGTTAGAAGAACATTGAAGCCATTACAATTACTGGGCATTATGAGCATATTATGTCTCAGGGTGACCAACGCAGTTCAGTGTCATGCAGTGCTTTGTAATTCAAAGTTCTGTGGGGTGTTGCTTCTGTTTATGGGCAGGTGTGGCGCTTACCATCATGCGAGCGGCTTGCTCGTTTCGTCATTCAAATAAAAATAAATACATGGATATATGATTATTTGAATCCAAAATTCAAACACAAATTATGATTGCCTGACCTGGGATCTCAACCCAGGACCTCAACGATTTCACTGCCTAAGTAAGCTGCCATCAGACCACGCTGATGGCCACTTTATGCTGACATTAAAAATGCACGGATGCTTCATTAGGCACTAGCTGCTGCCACTCGATGGTAAACTGTGACAGCTTCGACCCTCGGTCATTAGCACCACTAGCCAATCGCCAGGGGGACTTTGTTGCAGTTTAGACACTGCATTGTCAAAGAGCTAGGTAACATTTCATAACCGTAGTCCACTTCTTTTAATTCTCTCCATGCATGTCGTGTTCTGAGATACACGATCGAGCCAGGGAGACGAGTTTGAGTGGTAGAGCCACACTGTAGACAGTTTCGTCTATGCCATGAATGCGCTGGCTCGAACGAATTGTTACCACTGTGTCACAAAAACCGCCGTAAAGTAGGAGGTTACTGCTATGTTTAATACGGTTAGTGAGATAGCCGGAGGCCCAAATCCCTCTTCCCAATCCCTTATCCCTTTTCTTTAAGATCGGCAATGTGCCCATAATTCTATTGATACTGTAGTACATGGGCAGTAAAGATCACTTATCATCAGACGACCCACTTCATCGTTTGCCGGCTAATGCTATAAAAAAAGAGAACCCGTGACGTGTGATGTGAGTCAGATGGAAGCGTCTCGTCTGCTTTGTATGTAATGTGTGGAAACGGTCGGGCTTCCCTCTCTTGGTCGCATACCTCAATATGTATCTGTACAATAGTATAAAAAGCGGACGTGTCGCTGTCGTTGTGTGACGCAGTCTCCTGTCACGGTCGCATTTATCTTATTGCAGCATATCGTATAGTAATTAACTATCTCTCACAATCTTCTGTTATACATAAATACATAGACTCACGCTTATTTCACGTAAAGGTAGGCAGAGATAAGTGACTTACACCTGCTACGACCCTTACATCTCTTTGACCTCATTATTCTCACTTTCTGTTATATTCTTGGCTATGTCGTTCGAAAAATCTTCAGCCATATGGGGATTTAAGCAAATATCTCCGGCACAACAAATTATTTGCAACTCCTAGACTCATAAAGCCCTTCGCTAAGTACCAGCCGCCCTCGCACATGATTTGAGTTTAATATCGCCGCTGAGTGCTGCATTCTTTCAAGGGAAATGGCAAGCGAGGGCCCTGTCGGCAGCACGGCGCAGGGGCACACACAAACTTACACCGACAATGACGGAATCTTTGCCTTGACATGAGGGTGTGCCTGTCTGTTTGCAAAGGGAGTATTGATGCTGCTTTTACTGTTTTCCCGGGATGTTTTTCTTTTCGAATTGAATCTGTGTATTGAAACGGAGTTGGAAAGTACTTTTGTGTAACGAAAATAGTATTTAAATTGAGTGATTATATATGGGGTTTATTTATCTTTATTTCATAACTATAATAATAATAAATACATTGAAATAAAACGTGGTCACGGGGTGGACGCCACCCCGTGACCACGAAAGCTGAAAAGTCTTCGAAACATCGGGATCAAAATTAATAAAAAACCGCGATAAAATCCGTTTTAATTAGTTTTATTTCAATGAGTAACATTCGCGTAAATGTAAGAAATCAATAATAAATACACCCAACAGTCAGATACATAGCTCTGACCCCACAGATACGAGTCTTGTGTCGTGGGTATCAGTAACTACGAGAAACTTTCGTTCTCACAACACCTAGACCGACAGTAAAAACATCGAACATTCAGGAATAGGCCCTTGATCTTATTGCGAACATGAAACATCTTCAAGAGAAATTGTCATATAACTCAGCGGGGATGCGAGGCGGGGTGCGGGGACCGTGCCATTACCTCTGATACAATCGCCCGTAAATCTTATCGGAATTTAATATAAGGCCTGCCTCTCGCCATAAATCCAAGCCGCATTATAAGCTAAAAACCCACAGTTTTATGTAACACAGGTGAAGAGATATTTCCATGACGTACGGTTCTTCACAAATTGTTTTATAAAGATGTGCGCAGGGTTGAAGGGGGATTTTTCAAACACTGGACAAAAAAGAGGGTATTATAGGGTTGACCCCTTTGGCTGTCTATGTGTGTGTTAGCCTGTACTATCGTAGTCTAAACGAATGGACAGATTTGGCTGCGTTTTTTCTGTTTGGAAGCTGGTTTAATGGAGATGGTTCTAAGGTACATTTGAAGAAAATCTATGACACGCACATATACATAGAAAAAGGCGTCATACTTAAACACCCCTCTTTTTTCGGAGGTTAAAAAATTAACGGGGATACTACGAAACGCGGTATGCGAGTAAGACTCGTAGTTGGCCGGGTTTTCCATGTCTTTTTTTTTCAAAGAAAATTAAAAAATAATAGAGTATTTATCTGGGCTAAGAATTTTTAAGATGCTACAAATTGTTATCGGTGTATATGGGCTTGTCTCCTATCACAGGACGGAACTAAGCTCGAACCTTGAATGGACTAGTAACATCTCTGCCTACCTCTTCACGCATACAAGGGTGAGCTTATATTATGTTACTACAATTCCCGTACATAATTACTTTCATTACACTAATGAGGCGAATAATAAAAGAAACATATAAACGTAAAATACAATTTACTTTTGAGTGTTCAACATTTTCAGAGAGCACTTTCAAGTAATAAGAAGCATAAGAACAGAGTTACAGTACTGTATACGAAATAACTAACTAAATTCAGTACGGAGTGGCTGCGTTCTTAGAATGCACCTTGTACATTGTAAATTCAGAGTGTGATTCAGTAATCAGGCGCACAGTGTCCGAAGAACAGTGAGGTAAGTATCAATTGTTTGAAAATTGACGTCGGTACATTCATACATCCGCACTCACGCCTGTAATCCTCGAAGGAGTAGGCAGAGGTGTAACCAGCCAAGCTTATTTCCGTCCCATGATGTGATAAGGGGCGAGACTATCGCTACACCGAACATTCCAGACTACGGGCTGATACTGAGTATTTTGTGATAGAAAAACCCAATATCACTTTTACCCGATCTAGGGATCGAACCCGAGACATTAGCGCTTTACCTTAGCGCGTTTTATAGTTGTTTTGACACGGTTCCATTTTTCGTAATAAAAATATTGCTCTCTAGTTGCAGTACTGCGTAGTTTCAGCTACGCTCGCATAGCTATATAATACATCATAACTGGATGCCGCAGCGAGCGCAGTCGTGACGCCGCATTACATCGCAACCACGTCCGACGCGACGCTACCCTGCATTCCGCACAATGATACTAACCAACTTCTAGATGTGCCAAGTTGGCTACTTCTGATTAAGAATTTGTTCGAAATTTAAATTTTGTCTCGCTAGTTTATACGTCAAAGTGGTAACCCTATGTTCTGTAGGGCGTTTCTAGTTGTCATCGAGTTTCTTCTTTTTCTACATTCTTTCATTCATTTCACAACATGATTAACACATGCTGGTGGGAGGATACTTGTTGATCCGACCGGATAGCTAAAACCTGCCATAGTGACCCACCTTGTGTGGGTCGCGTTCCAGGGTCAACCAGTGTATATCCGGTTCTCCCCAAGAGGCTTGCCCCCTGATCCTAACCCTTTTCCCATCCTTTTTCCTTCCCCTCCTCCTTGGCCCTTTGGCCGGAATGATTTTGCCGACCTACGATGGACACATTGTTTATCGTTGGTCGACACTATTCCTGGATTGCGCTACACTTACCATCAGGTTAATGACTATGCAACTGAAGCCGTCATTGAGTTTACCTGATTCAAATTGCAAGATTTGACCGTGAAATTGTCAGGTTTGCTATTTGTCCACGGAACAGATAAAGCTTATTTATAGGGTTGTCATCATCATTTGCATTCTATTGTGGTGCGTACTTCACACCATATCATAAAACCAATTAGATATCTAACACTTAATAGTAAGTAATAAAGTTAAAATTTGAAATAAACGGATTTTAACGCGGTTTTTTATTTTAATTTTGGTCCCGACGTTTCGAAAGCTTTTTACACGTGGTCACGGGGTGGACCACCCTACCACTCCATTCATGAGCAACATAAACGTAAGAAATCATTATGATACAATTTATAGAAAATCGATAACATTTTAATCGCTGTAGGTTATTACCCAAGTTTAATCATCTAATACAAGAGATATGTATCGGTGTTGCAGTACCTCACGTAGCTATAGGTGCACTGTGCAGGTATCCAGGAGCATCATAACTGGATACCGCAGTGGGCGCTCGTGACGCCGCATCAAATTGCAACCATGTCCCACTTGTTACACGGATACTAGGCTGTCTAGATATGCCAAATTATTAGTACTGATTATGTAATTTTTTGTAAGCAATGGTTTTGCGTGATAGTGATGATGATGTGTGGCCCTTGGGATCAAACTATAAATAAAGAAAACTATTTTCTCGTTTCATTTTTGTTTATTAAATGGTTTACTGAAAATGTAAATGTAGCTTTTCAAACTGTTTGTTTATGTGAGTTTTAAACTTGATACAATAATCATTATACTAACCATAATTGATTAATAAAAATATAAAAATAACTGCCCTGTATCATACAAGTCCCACTGCTGGGCACAGCCTTTTCTACTGAATGAGAGGATTAGACCTACCACCACGCCGGTCTAATGCAGATCGGCAGACTTGACATACCTTTGAAAAATCTATTCGAGTTCTCAGGTATGCAGGTTTCTTCACAATGTTTCATTCACCGTTAAAGCAAGCGATAATTAAAAAATTATGTACACGTAACTCAGAAAAGTCAGAGGTGCATGCTCTTGGGGCTGGTTTCGAATCTGCGATTTTCGTCTCGACACGTACCACTCCCTACTGAGCTATAGCTGCTGAATTGATTATTATTATATTAATTCGAATATCCAACTACGCTCACTATCCATTTGATACCGCGCTCTACCTCATCTACCATCTTTAAATCTCAAATTTAAAAAGCCCTCGTACAACCCCTTCCCACCTGACCTAGATTTTTATTTCACTACACAGAATGAAATTGCTCGTAGTTTTTTTTAGCTCTTTATGAGTATACTTTGTTTTCAACGTTAGTACTGGCAATGTTGATATTCAAAGGTTCTACCTGCTGATGGATTATGCACACAAAATGTGAATCGTTGTAAAATATACACAAGGTATAATATGTACAAGGTGGTCCCTCGTATGCGAGAGGCCGTCTGGGTTGGTACCACCACTTTGTCTATTTCTGCTCCCAAGCAACAATGTGTAAGCACTGTTGTGTTTCGGTTTGAAGGACACTGAAGCCAGTGAAATTACTGGGCATTATGTGACTTAACATCTTATGTCTCGGGGTGAAGAGCGCAGTTCAGTGCCATGCAGTGCTTTGTAATTTAAAGTACTATGTGGTGTTGCTTTTGTTTATGGTCAGGCGTGACGCTTACCATCAGGCGAGCGCCTTGCACATCTCGTCTTTTAATCAAATAAAAAAAAATATTTTCGCACAAAGGCTACCCGCCTACTGCGCAACTAAATAAACAATTAAACTTGTCTATGTGGCGATTACTACCCGGACAATAAGCTTATCGTCGGTAATTCTATTAGTGCATTATATATCGAAACAGATACGTAATTGTGTCCTCAGTCGTAAAGAGATATTGCCCGGGATGTGCCCACATGCTAGATATATCGGCCGGAAGATGTGACGGATCGAAGGATTTGCGTGGGTCCCAAAATTATGTCTTGAATTTAAGATTGATTTGTTAAAAATATTTAAGAATTGCGTTGATTACCTATACATGTCGTTTTTGCGATATAACAATACATAGACTTAATGATTTCTTACGTTTACGCGAATGTTACACATTGAAATAAAACTAATTTAAACGAATTTTATACGGGGTCAGTCCACCCCGTGACCACGAAGGCTGAAAAGCTTTTCGAGACGTCGGGACCAAAATAAAAATAAAAAACCGCGATAAAATCCGTTTAAATTAGTTTTATTGCAATACATAGACTCGCCCCTGTTGCTCATAGGGTAGGCAGAGATAAATTCGATACTGAGCAAAAATTTAATGTCAAATTATCCTGATGAATAAAGTCTATAAATGGTCCAGGCGATTATGAAAAAGTTTGTTCGTATGGCAAGAACTATGGCAGTCTATTAAACCTCGTTGATAATGCTTGTATAAAGTAGTAAGCACAAGACTTTTAGTGCATAAGTTTTCTTAAGAAATATAAGAATCACGATCATTGTCGGTAAGTCATTCAATATATTTGATTCAATTCATTGTTTAAAAAACAATATCCCAATCGACTGCTATACAACGATTCGATTTCAATAATATTGGAATAGGGGGTCCACTCCCCCAAATTTCTCCTTAATCCCCGTCCGTGCCTAAGGATATCCGCAGGGAGTCCGGTGTAGTGTGCATCGCATCAAAATTGCCACAGGGATATGAAATGGTTCAGTGAGTGGCCGTAGCGTGTCCACGTGATGAATTTCTGCTGCAACCACTTCCAAATGTACTAAGTAACTGAACCGATTTGGATAGTGGATATACGAGTATATTGCAAGTTCTATTGAGATGATGATGATAAAATTGATTTCTTACGTTTACGCGATGTTACACATTGAAATAAAAATAATTTAAACGCATTTTATCGCGGTTTTTAGTTTTGGTCCCGACGTTTCGAAAGCTTTTCAGCCTTTATGCTCCACTAGGCCAGTCCACTCCGTGACCAAATTATTGTAATTTCAATGATAAAATTGAATTATACATTTGTGTATATTATAATCATAATGAGTGTTATGACTTTTATGAGTGGTAGTGCTACGCTGTATACAGTTTTGTCTAAAGCATGAATGGGCCGGCTCGACCGGGTCGTTACCACTGTTTCACAGAAAACCGACGTAAAGTAGCGGCGTGCTGCTGCGTTTCGTATGGTATTTGAGATACCCCCTCCCCTTCCCAATCCTTTAATTATTCCTTCCCTTTAAGGTTGGCAACGCGCCTATGAATCTTCGAGAACTATGGGCGTACATGGGCGGTGAAGATCATTCACCATCAAATGACCGACTTGCTCGTATGACGGTGTATGCGATAAAAAAAAATATGTGGGAAGGTAGAGGTAAACCCACAGTTCACCGGGTTTATATGCTTTCTATGATTTCGAATCTAAATTCAAATAAAAATTGGGAATCGTTAAATTTAATCACGCAATGAAGTTGTAGGCAAAATCTAGTTTAATATAACTATACTTTGGTGAAATGTTTCTTAGTCGGAATATTTAGTATTCAGAAGAAAATGCGCTGAAAGGATAAAATAAGACCGCAAAATGGCAACATATTTTGACTTCGTATAATATGACGTAGGCATCTTCTATCTGCCATTTAATATAATATGTATAGATGCAACAAAAGCATCCCAAACAATGGTGCTATACCCGAACCACGGTATAAAAATCATACAATCTGTCAATACGTTTGATGTTTAAAAAAACTCGATCTAAATCTAAGCGGTGGGAGTGTCTCTGATATATATTTGTAACTAAATAGATAATGGCCAATATAAACGATGAAAAACATAATGGATTGTTTCGATGTCAGCCGGTGAATATATAGTTGGTTCAGTTCGCCTTCAACGTCTATCAGATTTATGCCGGCGGCTAGAATATAGCTACAGTTAAAAACCGTCTTGTGACGTTATGTTTGACCTAAACTATAAGTATTAGCATGTGCAATATATTCGCTTTGCCATGCCCGGATAAAAAACAATTGATGCGGGTAAAATTTTCGTTGCTGTTATTCGCCACTATCACGAACATTATTGTGCCCAGAGCTGATCTGCTTGTCTTGGCAGGTACATCGACTTTAGGATTACAACAATTGACAAACTGCATGATTTTTAGACTGTGTCCAAACCATAGTAAACGGATCCACTACAGGTTGGAAATAGGCTGGCATTTCCCGCAGTGGGCTGAATAGTCCCGGCCCCGGAATCCCGGCGGGATGCCACGGATTCTCGCGACAAGTTTACCCTTTAAATATATACCCGGCTTGTTTCGGATCCGATAGAAACCGCAGTGTATACGGTGTTTAGAAGCTTCAGCTTGCACTACTTTATACGGATTTTAGAAATCTCCTTCCAATGGTGTTGCTGAATCATTGAAAATATTGGGGAAAAGCACGTGTTGAGGCTACATTCCTTTATTATTTTATTTTACTTTTTATGTAGTATGTGTGAATGAAATCTATTCTATACTACTGTATCGGTCAGACTGAGCTCAGATTTTGCACATGGTATGGAAATATAATCTAGGACACTAAGTTGTACAAAATAGCCACCGCTATATAGGCCGGCATATCTTCTTTTCTTTACCCTTAATATCACATCAAATAAAAGGATGCGGGGCAATTTATTGGAATCGAAACATGTATCTTAAAAACAAAGTAACTCAGGTATTTCATAAAGAGTTATATCGAAAACTAGCTGTTACGGTTCTGCCTACGAAGAATAGCCCATAGTGTTTAGAGATGATAGAGTCCTATTGCTGAAAGAATATTCGATCTCGGATCAGTAGTTCCAGAAAATACTTTTTACATACTCACAAACTTATAAAAATTATAATATTAGTGTAGATTACAGTTTGTATGATGAATAATTAATTTACTTTTAATTTAACCAGGAGAAAAATGTAAAAATAATCTAATTAAAATACGAATACGCCTGCTTTTATTAAGCATACTTTTGGTGCTCTGGCTATTAATTTTTTGGCCAGTGAAGTACTTTATTTAGTGCCCTTAGAATCCGCTCGTCTGTTCCACTCGGTTCTGTATATAATGAAGCGGAATATTTAAAAACTCGTTTTTCGTCAATTAATTAAACAAGGAAGGGTTCGTCCTAAATAATATAGAGGTCGTTAGGGACGAGTGCAGCCGAAGCGTCATTATCTTCTAACGCTTTTGTGTGGTCACACTAAATGCGAGAAATTTGTATTTTTTTATTCTTATAGGACTAAATAGAGGTAACTTACAATAACAAATTAACAAATCCAGTAAAAACATAGAAATGTTATACAAATAGATGTTTCGTTTTGATCTAATAAGGTAGTGAATTTGTTGTTCATATCGATTTACTACCAAAATTACGTCAAAGATTATGGTAGTGTAATATGTTTTTTTACATAATTTGATAGCTCTCATACAACTTCTGTTTTGAGAGAATGTTTTGTAGTGAAACTATATTACAGACATATTTTTTGACCATCTCTTGGGTCTACTCTTGGGTCAAAAAAATTCTCAGAACTTCCTTGGAACCCAATATCATCTTTACGATTTAGCCCATGTTACAGCCTCAAAGCCCTTACTCTTGTAAGTTATTGTTCTCAATTTGGGATTATAATATTCATCAAAAATACATCAAACTTCTTTGTATACTTTTGCAGTTCGTAAATAACTTTCACAGGCGACAGCGTTTTATTTCATTTTACCCGCTCTCACACAACCCACACAAACCTCAAAGTACAAATGAATATTCGTTTTATTTTTTAGACGAAGCAATTAGAAGTGAAGACCACTTCAAAGGGTACCTAACGGGCTTTAAATTAAGGCATATCAGGATAAGGAATTAATTGTCAGGACTTAATGTGCTCCTATTTATGCTAATGTGAGACCCTACCGCAAGCTTACAAGTATCAAGATTGTGAACAAGTTAATCAGAAGAAATGAGTTAAAAATGTTGATGTTAGAAATTTGGTGTTTGAGGGACGTGTGTTGAAAATATTATGAACCAAAATCGATTATGAAATGGTGGAGAGAGAAAATATCTAAAATTATGACCATATAGGTCAGAGGTTCCCAGACTTTTTTTTCTCATAGACCACGATCAAAATTTATCTAGTTCCGGTGGACATTTCTACCAAATTCCCAAAACTCGACAAAAAATGAACCTGAGCCACGTTGATCTTGTAAACACATGAGAAAATACAACAGAAAATATAATCGATTTTGCAACGAAAAAAGTTTTAAACTCTCACTATCCTTTTCCCTTTCACTACCGACAGATATATTCGTCTCGTTCTATCGCAAATCAGCCATAAGGGTGTTTCGCGGAAAAATGTTATTTTTGTTAAAGGTTTTATGATTTTTTGTAAAACCCCTGAAAATTCTTTTTTTTTGCGGCTAGGTAAATTGTACACACTATTGTCAACAAAATAATATAAAGGGCACATAAAACTTTCTTTTATTTTACGAGATAATCTAATCGTAAGAAATTGACATGTTGAGGATAATGACGTACACCTCCGATGAATGATAATTTTGGTGATGATAATGACTTTATGTTACACAGAATGAGAAAAAGATCAAAATCGACCCAAAAAAATTAACATTAATTAAAAACTTAAATTTTTGGCATTATCATAATTATATATAATCACAATACAATTACAGAAAATAACAAAATAAGTATTTTGTCTCCCGATTTTAGGTTAATTATTATTATTAGTGTAACGCGACGCCCGCGCGCCGGGCCGAAAGGGTCGTGTCCAGCTCCGTATTCCCGGGTCCCGCCAACCCTCCCTCCCCAGTACCGCGCCGGGAGGATCACGCCACCGTTCGCCAGCCGCGCGAGAGCATTAGAAAGTGCGTCCACGCACATCAATCCGCCGATCTCGCGACTCGCGCTCTTTTGCCTACTACGGTCGTCAAATATATAAGTTGAGCCTTAATATCAATGTATTTTTATAATAAAAACATTTTGTACGTGACGTGAGTTTTGTTTAGTAACCGCCCCGTAGTGGACAGTTATAGTGGCGCCCAACGTGGGGCGCGGGTCGCGGTCGCGGAATCGGCGAATTGATGTGCGTGGACACACTTTCTAATGCTTTCGCTCGACCGGCCAGCGGTGGCGTGATCCTCCCGGCGCGGCCTTGCGGCGGAAGGGTTGGCGGGACGCGGAAATTAACTTAGGATCTGGACACGAGCCTTTCGGCCCGGTGCGCGTACGTCGCGTTACATTAGCAAGTTTCTTTACTATACATTTTCATTTCGAAATCAACTACAAAATACTAACAGTACACTTTGCCACAACTTTGCCTATATGCCCAATATTGTCCATTCCGTTTTTTCTTTAATTAAACAATTAATATGCTGACCTAATCAGACCGAGCAGCTCCATACAGTGATTATATACATTGTTATTGAATTTTCAGAAAACTTTAATAATCAAACGCACCATGCAAAACGATTACGACTCAAAATTACATCGTATCTGTTACAATTTTAAAAATTAAAACTATCTTTCGTCATCAGAAACGTCAATTAAGCTTAAGTATTTATTAGTAATATTTTAAAATTCAGTTATTTCTCAGAGACGTCAATTATGATTATTTGTATACTCAGTGGCTGGTAAAGCAGTAACTGTCTCTGAGTGTAGAAATAATCGTAATCTAAGAAATTACTTGACAATCAACGTTAATTCACGTTTGTGAGTGTGGTAGTTGCTCTTATAAAAGATTGTGTGTTTTTAAGAAGGGGTGTTCGGTATAAGACAAGGTATTACGCCTAACGCCATTTTTGAAGTGTTGATGAAGTAATCAGATAGGTGACATTGATATCAGGTAGAATTTTGACCTTTGGATTAACCTGACTAGTAAGAAGCACTATTTCTGGATATTTTTTTTCTTTTTTTGAATCTGGTATGTTAATTATCGACCCAAGATGCTTTCCATGTACACATATTTCAAAAAAGTCACACAGAAAGCTACTCATACTTCTCAAAATCGTCCTGTTCACAAATTTATCCTATAAAACCTGATAAACAGACAAGGTGCCTTTGAATGGTTTTAAATTAAACGGGATCAGTTTTTCTTTGTTTAAAATATCCTTTTCTTCAACATTTTTTACTATTATGTTTACTTAGTTTTCAATCTATTCATAAAATTGTTTGAACGACCCGACATCCCAACCAAAGTTAACCATTTGATCGGCTGTCCTTTTGACAGTCGCACCTACACCACCAGGGGCACCTTTGCCGTGGCCTGCTTCTGAATAGTTCCACGTGATTCTGCTAAGCTCGTGGTTAAACCCTAATTGGCTAATTACGTAAAACATACTTTTGTTCCTATATTGTAACAAAGGTGAATCTGATAAACAATGCATTGTATCTATGAAAGGATTCAATGCCTTAACTTCTTCTATGAGTGGATCTAAATGTGCCCAAATAGCAGGAACATAATAGCGAAGACATTTACTAACTGTAAAAAACGACATTGGAGACACGCTTCCAGTTGAAAAATATGAGTATAAATAACAATGATGGATACCTGCTGGCGATTTGCACCAAAATGCATCGATTGCACTTTTGAAAATTTCAGAGAGTAATTTTCTGAAAAATCTACATGAATCAGTGCTTCAATTACATTTAATTCTCTTTGAGTTTTTGGATTACCTGGTATTGGTGCACAATCTTATAAATCAAACATATACAAAACAAATACAAAATCGTCTAGAAAGAAAAAGAAAAAATACAATAATAATTTCTATTTACCATAATTATGGCTCAATCGTTAACC
Source organism: Amorpha juglandis (assembly GCA_949126905.1). Taxonomy (NCBI): domain Eukaryota; kingdom Metazoa; phylum Arthropoda; class Insecta; order Lepidoptera; family Sphingidae; genus Amorpha; species Amorpha juglandis. The sequence goes on from OX421365.1 coordinate 22,522,224, forward strand.
ATTATACTAAGAACGGATAAAAGAGGGCATGCCAGCATGCAATAAATACGAGTCCTGTACCATTTTTAAATTGTGAATAAATAATCTTTCAAATTCTTCAAATCTTTCAAAACGTAATTTTTTTTTAATTATAATGGTACAAATTTGTAATAAAAATCATTTAAATGATTATTTTTGTTGTTTACTTCACCTCAATAAGGATCTCACAAACGGTTATTAGAATATGTGTCTATGAAAATAATTATTTCTTTACGTACAGTCATTTTGTTCAACATGGGTCATTAGGAGTAACAACAATTTTGCCACAAATGACGTAGCGAATAATGACGGATTTTGCTTAGAATTGTTAAGACATGTTTATAAAACGAGATTGCAAGTAAAGATTTTCGCGTAAAGACTTAATCATGATAGTATAATAAAATAATTTCTTATTGAACAACAGTGCATTACACATTATCTAGATAAGTTTGATGAAACAAATGACAAATTTTGTGACAAATTCCGGAGAACTGAAAATGTTGGCTAAATTTTGGCAAAAATAACGCGTGTATCTCCTTCGGCGTATCGGTCACGGGTACCGTATGCATCACGGGAGGGGTGGGTTGCGTCACATATAAATTTCATGTTTAACTTTGATAAATACCCTATTGGACAACTTGGATGCGATTAATGACGTTTTGCTTGTGACAAAATTTTAGGCAAGAAAAAAACATAGTTTTATTTAATAAATTTCACATTATTATTTTATTTTAAGAAGATATGTTATTCAATGGTTTAAAAATATCGTTATATATTTTTTATTCAGTCGCTTGTATAAATCACGCCACTGAAACTGTTACTGATATATGTTTGGAAACGGAGGTGAATGACGATTTACGTGCTATTTTGATAAAAATCTTTGTTTATGATTTGTTTAAGCACTAAATTAAATGTTGCGACTTCAAGTTCGGTTCATGAGTATTAATTAGCAACACGCTTTTAGTGTGTAAGTGTTTTTAGCAAAATGCAATACCGCCGGAAAAAGGTTTTTCGCCAAAACGGAGAATCACCCATAAACCTGACTCCCGAAACATTGAAAATGCTAATAGATTTCCAAAACAGCACACTTAAGAAGTATTCAACTTACTCAAGCGATTTGAAATCATCAGAATTTGAAAGTTGGCTAAGTAGGGGCGAGGGGCAGGAACTTTATACTCAGCGTTTTCAAAGTTTCTCCTAAATATAAATGTTTAAAACTTGCCTGATTTGTTAGAATGGTAGATTTTAAATCGATGGTTTTCTGTAATATTTTACAGTCATTAGTCAGTTTTATGAGTAGAACCACGCTGTAAACAGTTTTATCAATGGAATTAATTAGCCGGATTGACCGGGTCGTTACCACTGTCTCACAGAAGACCGACGCATACCGCGGCTTGCTGCTGCATTTTGTATGGTGATTGAGATATCCGGAGGCCCATATCCTCCTTGCCTTCTTAATCTCTTACTTATCCCTTTCTTTTAAGGTCGGCTACGCGCCCATGATTCTTCTAGTATTGTTGGCGTACATGGCCAGTGGAGATCAATTACCATCAGATGACACACTTGCTAATTTGCCGGCCTATGAAAAACACACAAACTTAGCTCTGGTATATTATATAACTACAAACCAGCATGATTCAGTCGTCTTTTTTATTTCATTGAATGACGTGACGAGCAAGACGCTCGTCTGATGGTAAGCGCCACGCTTGCCCATAAACAGAAGCAACACCACACAGAACTTTGAATTCCAAAGCACTTAACTGTGTTCATCACCCCTAGACATAAGATATTAAATCTCATAATGCCCAATAATTTCACTGGCTTCAATATCCTTCAAACCGATACAATAGTACTTGCACACTGTTGCTTGGCGGCAGAAATAGACAAAGCCAGTACCAATCTAGACGGCCTCTCGCATTCGAGGGACCATTAAAAATACGTGAGACGAGAGACGCTGTATTTAGATTGCACTGTACCAGGTGTACTAGAACATAAGAAATCTTTTTAGATCAGCATGAGCAAAACCTCCACACTGTATATTCCTAGCCCAGTTAGTTAGTAGGTCAGGTCGATCGAAACTTGTTGCTGTCGCGTTGTCGCCTTGTAGCCGGCATAATATCCCACCTGGCTGACTTCGAGGCCTATATTGAGAGAATATTAACGCGAGCGTTCGTGTGACAAATTGCTTGTCGCCGCGACATTGCCTCGCGACACTCCTCTCCATGAACTCTGATGAACATCGCAACTGTGTGGATCTAATATGGCATAAATAATTCTATTAAACGCTTATCGACAAAAACTTTATGTTTTGGGAATTAAAACTTCGAATCGGTTTGAAGCGCGTAAATCGTTTTCTTTTATCGTAGGGTATTTGACTTGATTTTTTAAAACTTGAATAATAAGTTACGTTATTGCTGAAAACTGCATTAAAATCCGTTCAATAGTTTAAAAGATCTAAGCGAACAGACAGCGGAAGCGACTTCATTTTATACTATGTAAATATTCCATAATAATTTCTACGACAGGGCAAAGTTAAGACAGACACGTTCATTCTAGCGTTTTGAAATATTAATCTCGAATGAAACCTCCGTACCTAGTTCCATTTCACCTCACTATACTCCCAATACAATCGATTATCCCACTCTTCCATGCTTCACTAATCCCGAAAACCGACTTGCGTTCATCTTCAATCGAATTTCAACTGTAATTTACTTACATAAGGGTGATTTTGCTTAATATTTTCGCAGGAAATAAGGAAAATTTCTGCGCGTCGTGCATGTGAGTGACGTTTGACGTCGCGCGCGATCTTCTTTTGTTCGTCGATAATGCACTGTGACGTCACGGGGGAGACCGGGGCCGCGCGACAATCGGATTTACTCCTTGGAGGCTTAATATCCTAAGTGGAGTTATTGATTTGGTGCCTCTATTGTTCTTGATGCTCGGGCTATTGTGTGTACATCCTGTGTTGCCAGCGTGCGAGGCGATAAACGGAATTCAGGATCAGTATTGGACGAACAATAGAATTGGTCATTTATTGGTATTCTAAAAAGATTTTTAAGGAACGCGAGAATAGTGATAGCTTTTTTATGAAACACAAAATCATTATTGAAGATATACCGGTTAATTTTTGGATGTTTTACTGTGTCGTGCAACCTTAATATGGATGAAGTAATAAGTGCTGTAAAATATGAAATCTTTGATAAAAATCCATAGTATTTCTAACTTACCTGTGTAATAATTGTTAATCGTGAGGAAACCTGCATACCTGAGAAGTTCTACATAAGAATTTCGAAGGTATGTGAAGTCTGCCAACTCGCACTAGGCCAGTGTGGCAGACTAAGACTAAATACCTTTCAGTCACAGATTTGACAGCCTTCGTGGCGCAGTAAGTAATCGAGAGGCCGCGGATTCGATCCCCGCACCGAGACAAATGTTTGTGTGATAGATACCAGATAAACAAGGTGGTAGGTCACTCGTATGTGAGCGATGTGAACGCCTGGGTTGGTACCACCGCTTTGTCTATTTCTGCCGCCAAGCAATGGTATGTAAGCATTGTAGTGTTTCGGTTTGAAGGCCATCGGAGCCACTGAAATTACTAGGCATTATGAGACTTAACATTTTATGTGTCGGGGTGACGAGCGTAGTTCAGTGACATGCAGTACTTTGTAATTCAAAGTTCTGTGTGGTGTTGCATCAGTTTACGGACAGGTGTGGCGCTTACCAATATAAGACCCAATATTACAGTTACCCGACCCGTGGATCGAATCTGAGACCTCAGTACAGCAGTTGCACCGCGTACGCATAACAACTGCGCCACGGAGACATTCTTCGAAATTTTAAAAATGGCACAACAAATACAGGTAAATATAAGTGAGTCCTATTTATAAATTGCCTTAAGCTATTTTCGTCTCTTTCTACCCACTTTATAAATCGCGTTGACAGAGAAAGACGAAGTTAACTAAGTAATGCTTAATTAACGTTTGTAAGTAAGGCTTTTGGATAAATATAGTGTCAAGCGGTATTAACCAACTAGTAGTTTTGTAAAGTTTCTGCATGACGAACCAGAACTGCACATCAGTCAAGTTCATATGTCCTTCCATTAATGTGTTAATGACGTGTGCTGAGTGCTTTCTTGTGTCTCTAACGGAACTGACTATTCTTCTGCATGAAACGTTGCATGCGATGCAAGGCAACGGAGAACTGCGACTATTCTGTAAAAAAATAAATCTCTCATTAATTGATATAATATTGGAGTGTAAGTGGGCCCATCCTTAGGCCCATGGCCAACAGGTATGTGGCGCTGATTAACAGACAAGGCAGTGGCGAAACTTCGTTCCCGTTGCGGATGGTGGGGGTCAGACGGCAGGGAAGGGGAGGTGAATTTTGGCCTCCGGATATCTCACTCACCATACAAAACGCAGCAGCAAGCCGCTACTTTACTTCGGTTTTCTGTGAGACAGAAGTAACGATCCGGTCGAGCCGGCTCATTAATGCTATAGGCAAAACTGTCTTCAGCGTAGCTCTACCACTGAAACACCTCTAATGTCGGCAACGCATCCACGATTCCTCTGGTATTGTAGATGTTCACGGGCGGTGGAGATCATTTACCATTAGGTGACCAGCTTGCTTGTTTGCCGGCCTCCGATATAAATAAGAAAATAATTATTATAATATTGCCACTCGCTTATAACTTAACCCGTAGTATAAGAGGAAAGAATAATATCTAAAGAATCAATTAGTTCCCATCGGAACTTTTTCTTTTCCTGCTTATAATGTAGATGGAAATGAAAACGTTATGAATATATTAAACGGTGCAGTTGTTTTATTTGTTACTTTCGATCGGAATGGATGTTTTTTAATTAGCTAGTTGGAAAATATTTTCACAAAGTATATTTCTGCGGATATATCTCGGATATTGTTCTGTGAGGGAGAGGATACTTTTTTAACAGGCTTTTTTTATGATTTCTTATATTTAGTCAGTTTCAGTTAGTTTTATTTCAATATATCACCAGTACTTATTTTGCCTGAACTCAAGCCTAATTTAAGTGAAGAAAAAGTATCCCACGACCAATGCACTATTTGCTCTTCTCGACATTTTATTTTATAAAAAGAGATATTCTTAAAGAATAAGCAATTCGACCAAAAGGGGCGTTTATGCCGTGCATGTTACTGAAAAAAAAATAGTATTATAGTATGAAAAATTAGATTTATCCTTTGCTATAGAGATTTATCTAACGTCTGTCTGTGCCTTTTAACTTCGCAAAAGTTCAGCAACATTACAGCTAGCAGCTGACCTGATTCTGTCACATTTTAAGTAATGGCTTAACTTAGCTAACTAGACAAGCGATAGACTGTTCTAAAAGTTAAAGCAAATTTAAAGTAAATGTAACATAGCCGTTAAATTTAATTGGGTTTAGCACCGTAGAATTAGGTGGCGTATTTATTTTCTTAAATACAAGATCTTATGATAAAACAATTGTAATCTAATACATCTAATAGTTTTGTATCATTCTTATGTCTAAATAAATAATTTTTAATTTCCCAATGCCGGCCCAAATGCTTCTTCACGCTCCGAAGAGGAAAGAAACAAACCGGGGGTCTACTACAGGACAAGCGAATCACCGATGCAGTCACAGGGATACAAGGATGTACCCTTTTACTCGCCCCAACCAACCATCAATTTATGTCGCAAGCCTTTAGGGAGATCCGGATATATACTGGGTGATCCTGAAACGCGATCCACATAAGGTGTGAGGTTCAGTATGGCAGATTTTAACACCATGTGCACGGTAGTCCTTGTTTATAAAAATATCCTACCACCAGCAAAAGTAATCTATCTGATTGAAAAACTTACAAAAAATATCCAACATCGTCAAGAATTAAAAATATAAATCGTCAAAAATTGTGCCAGAAGGAAGATAAATTCTTTATTCTACCAAAATGAGAAGCCACAAAAATCCCACTTTCATATTAACCTAATTTGCGACGACTAATCCAGGGCTTATTAAATATCGCGCGGGTATCTGGCGCCGTCCCGCGCAAAAGCAAAATGGCGATTGTCCCGAGTTATTACAATGTGACAATGGACTTCGAATTTATATTCGGCGAGATTATTTTGTAATTTTCGGAGGCAGTTTTAATTAGCAATTTTGTCCTCCTTTTGTTTCAGTTCGATACGATGGATTGAGGCGTGTTATTTTAATAATGATCTAAGTATTTATAACTTATCTAATTCCTTCTAATAATTGCTAAATGACAACAGATTTGCTTCAAACACAACCGAGAATCATCTCGACTAAGGGAGAACTTAAGCAATAAAAAATGCGTTCAAATCGGTCGATGCGTTAATGCGCAACATTGCCACATACATACACCAACACACAAACAAACGGCTCAAACATATAACGATTCCCTTTTTTGTCGTGGATCAAAAATGGAAGATCACCGTCTTGTGCTTCATTTAAGCTTTAACACAAAAGCATTAATTGATTCATTCGTAATACATAAATTCGAATAAAAGTCTGTTCTGACGGTTCATATAGCAATTGATTAACTAAAGTCGAACCGTGTTACCCCGCTATTAGAAATCGATGGTTTTCCATTTTCAAATTAATATAAATTTTTCAATATTAAAATCGAGCATCAGCGGTGTGTTAAACTTATAAGTGTAACGCGAGCCTTCGTGAATAAAACGCCCATCTCTAGATTACACGCCAAATTAAACACTGATTGTGACAATCGGAAATCTTCCCGCGTTTTTGTCATTAAAACAATAATATCTCCCCCACGGCATGCGTATTGCCCAATGAGAATTATTTGACATTAAATCTTTAATATCGTAATTCAAATGCAAGATGGCTGCCAACGCCACGCGAAATGGTTGCCGAGTTGTAAATAACATGAGAATTATTTCATCCAAGCATCCGCCATTTTAATCATGGCAGGAATTCAAATTAAATGGTGGCCCATTGTACAATGTAATTTTGACTAGATCTTAAAAGTGGTTGATGCTTTTATTGCTATACTAGCTTTTACTAGGAGCTCACCTTTAGTGTTTTTTTTTCGTACATTTTCCTCTAAAAAAATCGGTGTGAGAATCGAACCAATAGGGAGGTAATTCTCATTTCCCTAGAAATAATCTCGGACTCGAATCAGCAATTCGAGTCAGTTTTCTACTGTAAAATTTCGAAAGGTTAAATAATTTTCGAAGTATCAATCGATCACCTGACCTACGAGAAATGTCGAGCCCAAGATTTTCAGAATAGCTCAAATTAAATTTTATTAAAATAAATCAGGATGTGAGATTTTTTCGAATTCGAGTCCGTGAGAATTGCCTTTCAGCTATTGGGATAGAAAGTATCAGTTTGAATCCATGTTCTGGTCTATACATGTGGTTAATATTATGATAAGCGGATGTTTTCATTGTAGAATTGCAAATTTAAACGTTTTTATAGAATTCAAAAGTCTAAAACAGAAAAATGTATAAAGTTTGGGTTTAAAAAAAATACTCGTTTAACACTCCTAGTTCACACATGCCAACACACATTTAATCCCTTTCACACCCTACGATTGGAACGCAAAACCGCTGCAGTGCACCGCACTCAACAGTTCGAAAACTGAAAAACAATTCCAATTTTGCACGTCAACCGTTTGAATTTGGAAACGGGCGGAGCGACGAGCCGTGGTGTGCGTCCAGGCGCGCCGCATAGCGAGACGCAAGCGGAACGCACCGGGCATGTTAAGGTTGACAGATATTTGAAAATGGAATCTTTCGGAGGTGCCAGTCTTTTCGTGTGGAATATTTTTTTAATTTGATTTCCAACCAGACAATTTTATTCTGTGGGAAGGGATTTATCATGACGCCATATTCGATTTTGAGTATTTCGTATAAGCCAGAATAAGCGAGTCTCGGCTGATGCTACACATAATAAGAGATTAGGTTTACGTCTATTTATAACACCTAAAGAGGTGGGTAATACAGGGGCTGGGAACGAACCTGTGACTTCACTCAAACTCCCGTTCCTCGCTGTTACCGTCAAAAATACGTGTATTTATTGTAACTTATCTTTAAATTATATGCAAATGGAAAATGAAGTCTAAATGGGGTGATTTACTCAGCTGAGTCATTGCTTTATTTCATTTCATAATAAAAATAAAAGTCAATATCCAACATAGATTTATAACAAAACATGATAATCATGCACCCACGCAGATTACAGCCGAACATGGTTCTATTAAATATACTAAGCTTTAATAATAAATTCAAATTACACGACTATTATAAGAACTTACCTGTCGCTACACTGTTTTTCTGATATAATTATGCGGGCAACATTTTCACATTTGATTATGATAAAACATATTTCCGACCTTATCCCAATACGATAAAGTTGGTAATCATGTTGAAACGTGTGGATAGTGCCGGGTGTACATATGTCGAAGTGTAACATTCCTGACAATCGGGCCGGCTCATTAAGTTTTATTGGCACTGACTGCGATGCACTGTGGATTGACGCTGTATACGCTGAGTGAACATTGTTTCACGATTTTTATATTTTTACTAGCGCGGGCTTCGCACGGGTATAAATTTGTTTGTTACATGACATTACAAATTCTTGATTTTTTCGGCTTTTCTGTACTGTAATATGTACGTATTACACATATAGACCTTCCTCATTAATAACTCTAGCTATTGCTGAAAAGTGCATTAAGATCCGTTTAATAGTTTAATAGATCTAACCGAACAGACAGCGGAAGCGACTTCAATTTATACTATGTAAAGGAGATTTTCGTATTGGTACACTGTCTTTGTATAGAGTGTAAGTGTTTGCCCAACATAAAGGTTGTAGGTCCCTCGTATGCGAGAGGTCGCCTGGGTTTGGAAACATCGTTTTGTCTATTTCTGCAGCCAAGCAACAGTGTGTAAGCACTGTTGTGTTTCAGTTTGAAGGACATTGAAGCTAGTAAAATTACTGGATATCATGAGACTTAACATCCTATGTTTCGGGGTGACGAGCGCAGTTCAGTGCCATGCAGTGCTTTGTAATTCCGATTATGTGTGGTGTTGCTACTGTTTATGGGCAAGCGTGGCGCTTACCATCAGGTGAGCGCCTTGCTCGTCTCATCATTTAATTTAAGTAAAAAAAAATATACCCAAAAAAAACAATATCGTACCGTATCCAACAATGAGCATGTTACATTAGCACACACTATCGAATTACTCGGGGCATGTTACGGGCCGGGTATAGTTTTATTCTTACTTACAAATACCATTCAATATCCATTCACGACGTCACTACTTTATGACGTTCTTTTATGTGTACAAGGTTCGATTCTAGATAGTTTATTGGGCTGGAGATAAGAAGATTGAGATGAGTGACATTTTTTGAGAGTCAATAGCGACGATGGCCATAGCGCATAGGGCAACAAGTCTCAGGTTCGAAACCAACTTCAGTGGATACACTTTTCAAAGTTTCGTTAATTATCGCTTGCATTAACAGTGAAGGAAACATCGTGAGGAAACCTGCATACCTGAGAATTGTCCATAAGAATTTCGAAGGTATGTGAAGTCTGCCAACCCGCATTAGGCGTGCGTGGTACACCACCTAAAGCTTAAGCCCTCTCATTTAGTAGAGGATGCCGTCTGGGTTGGTAGTGCCACTTTGTCTATTTCTGTCGCCCAGCAACAGTGTGTAAGCACTGTTGTGTTTCGGTTGGATGGATGGAAGTTTAAACTAGTGAAATTACTGGGCATTATGAGACATAATATCTTATGTGTCGGGGTGACGAGCACAGCTCAGTGCTATGCAATGCTTTATAATTCAAAGTTCTGTGTCAAAAAAAAAATTGTGTTAAACTTAGTATAGAGACGGCGCGGTGGTGCGACGGTCTTTCCTGACCCATTAATAATGCACATCCTACTCAAGCACCATTGAATACCTTCCTGTATTAATAATTGAACAAGAGGCTCGGTTATGCCGATGTTATTGATCACTAAACTATTAACCGATTGGTTAGGATCCGACGCTCCTGCTTCAATAATATCCTTGGATGGTTGCTGTATTATAATCTTTTTGTAGGCCAATCTGCAATCAGTATTGTCTAAACCATCCTACTAACATTATAAATGTGAAAGTTTGTTTGTTTGGATGTTTGTCCGTCAATAACGCTGAACTACTGAACGGATTTTGATGAAATTTGGTATACAGACAGGGTATGAGCTGACTTGGGCGATAGGCTACTTTTTATGCCGGAAAAAGCAGATCACGCGGGCGGAGCCGCGAACAAAAGCTAGTAATATTATAAAGAGGAAAGATTTTATTGTTTGAATTGAATAGGCTGTGAAATTACTGGACCGATTTGAAAAATTCTTTCACCATTAGTATCCTACATTATCCCTGATGAACATAGGCGATATCGATAATATGACGGCGCAGAATTTCACGCGGGCGGAGCCTACTAGCGAATGCTAGTATTCTATAACTAGGTGAGTTAAAGGATCACCTTGACGGGAAGAGCCAGAAGAGATTCCAGAAGCCATCTACTCTGTATTGTTGTATAACTTGCTGGTGGTAGGATATTTATATCTGCCCGGATAGCGACCACCGTACACATGGTTTTAAAACCTGCCATAGTGACCCACACACCTTGTGTGGATCGCGTTCTAGGATCATCCAGTGTATATCCGGTTCTCCTGAGGGGCTTGCTACATGACTTGATAATTGGTTGGGGCGGGTATAGAGGTACATCCGTGTATGCCTGCATCGGTCATCCGCCTGTCCTGTCGCAGGCTCCTCAGTTTGCTTCTTCATTCTTCGAAGAGGGATAAAGCATTTATACAGGCCGGCATGACTCTGGTGACCACCAATAAACTTGTTGTTTGACGGTGGTCGCTGGTTTTTTGGACTGCACTACGCTTACCATCAGATGTAGTACAGCCACTTTGCCGCGTTCGGATAAAAAAAAACTATCGCTGGCGAGTGAACTTCTAAAGTATGATGTCGCTATTGCTGTGACTGAATGAGATTGTTATAGATTTTATTAGTAGGTGTATCGTCTAATTAGGCTTGGGTTGTCGCATATCACATAATAGGATGGAAATAAGCTTTGCGAAACGTATTTGTAGCTCTAGTTGCACTTTTGCCTACACCGTCAGAGATAAAGCCGTAAGTTTGTTATGTAAACAGTAGAGAAGTTATTGGAAAGAAATATTTAGACATTGAGTTTTTCTCGAATAAAAATGATGGTGATCATCGCTAAGCAACCAGCTGAAACGAAGCGAAATTGGCAAAGTGAAGCGAAAACTCAACCCCTATCATGTCTTAGGGTAGGTAGAGACTATAGAACGCCAAATGCAACCGACATAAACACATTTTTGTAACGTCCTTCTTTGAATCTTTTCGTCGATTTCGAGAACTTCGGTGCAAGAAGTATATTAATATGAACTAGTTGGACCTTATCAACAATTTTATTACAATGATGAAAGTGAACTAGTCAAGCAACAGGAAGCTTTTTATCAAATGAGTAATTGGTCAAATCGATTGATTGGCCGTGCTGCCCCGTACGGCATACCACAATGTCGATTCAACGTGATTGCTCGCAATCATACCCACCTATTACTTACGGAGCCTCCCTAGGGAACCGTTCTATTTCTATTTGATACTCGTATGAGGAAAAACGGTCAGCTATTCCATCGGTATACATTGGCCGAAGTGAAATTATTTGGTGATAAGGAAAAATATGGTAAAGATTTATTGAAATGTTTCTTTTCTTTTCGCTTGTTGGTATTAATGATTTTAACATGAGTGGCTGAAAATACTTTTACTTATAAACAAAGTAAATCCAATAACTCCGTTAATAGAAAGAAGCCATTATATAAAGTTTTTATTACTCGTTAAATTTGAAATGTAATCTTTTCTCAAAGTAAAATCTCGGCGTTATGGTCTCCACTCTGGAGCGTGCCGCTTGAAGATTATTTTAAAATGTGTATATAATGTTGCTAACAAAGTTGCTAATAGTGTTTATTCTGCACACTATAGATAATAGAGTCAAAGCAGAAGATGGAGGAATAATGATAAAAGTTCGCCCGGAACAAATCATAAACACTTTCAAATCTGTGATATCTTCAGAGTATTTGAAGGAATTAGCAAATGATTTTGCAGTGAAGGCCGCTAACCATTTTATTGACGCAATAAAGACTAAGGGGAAGCAACTTTCAATAGATTACAGGTAAAGTGTTGCTGTAAAGTATATTTTGCATTATATAGGATAGTTTGGATTAGTGTCCAAAGTGAGAGAGACCTCCTCCCATTTACCCTTCCCTTACTCAGTGAAAACTGATAATAAATATCATGATTATATTTTTGCAATAGTCATCATTTATGTGAGATCAGCACCAGCAGTGTTCATTTTTATTTTATTTTTATTTGATTGAATGACGAGACGAGCAAGGCACTCGACTGATGGTAAGCGCCACGCCTGCCCATGAACAGAAGAAACACCACCCAGAACTTTGAATTACACAGAATTGCATGGCGCTGAACTGCGCTCGTCACCATAGAGACATAAGATGTTAGGTCTCATAATGCCAAGTAATATCACTGGCTTCAATGTCCTTCAAACCGAAACACAACAGTGCTTACACACTGTTGATTGGAGACAAAGCGGTGGTACCAACCCAAACGGCCTACCACCTTGTAACTTGTCCCTTCCAAGAAATAGGAGGCCTTAGCTTTACAATGAGACAGGCTCGTAAAAAGAATAACTTGCATCTAATACTATGTTTGTATATTTACCATAATTTGCATACAAAATCCATTTCAACTTGGTGTATTGTCAATGCCAACTACAATAGCCAGTCGCTACAGCAGTTGCAGCGTCGTAAATCAAACCCATATGTATGGAAGCTATTTCATGCCAGTTTCTTATTAGTAAAATGTATGAATTATAAGCCTGTGCTTCAGCTTTGCAACAATTTATGTCCTTAGATAATTCAGTTAACTCTAAATAACAGGTATTCAAGTCGTAATCATTCATAGATATCATAATAGAATTCTTTGTAGATGATATTCCAAATTACGATGAAGCCAGTGAAATTTCTGAGTATTTTTTTTTGTTTGATTGACTGACGAGACGATATAATCAAAACTAATTATACATTGTTATTCAGTTTTTATTCATTTTGCAGAACACCACCAAAAAAGATTAAGAAGTTTCATGCAGACCATGATCTATTGAATGAGCGTGAAGTTTTAACTCTTCTACAAGATCCAGCGCCTGATGGTGATAACTTGAACTCCTTAGATGTTAGCGATGAGGAACATATGGTCACTAGAAAGAAGAAAATACCAGTTATAGCATTGAAGAAGATAAATGGAGTTTACTATAGGAGATTATTAGGGTTAATATAAAAATAAAATGTATTTTTTTTTAATAGTGTAGTACTACTGCTGTTTACGGTAAATAGAAGCATCGTGAAGAAACCTGCAAACTTGAGAATTCTCCTTATAAATTATGCAATGTAAAGTCTGCCAACCCTAAACTTGCGTGTTGAACTACGGCCTAGCTCTCATTATTAAGGAGATACGTGGCTACTTTTAGTAAAGTATATATAATACAGGTCTGTATTCATTTTTTCGACTTAATTTATTTTTTGGCCTGGTATAGCTGAGTGATTACATGACACCTGTTTGTAAGTATAATGAAATACAAATCTGTCGGTTGTCGAAAGACATTGCATCTCATGGTGGTTGCCAGAATTATGCCGACTTGAAGTTACTAGATATTGGCTGATCCCGGAATCCAATTCGCCAGAACGAGCCATTATCGCGCACTTTTCACCATCTATGACATAATAATTGGTTTTGTTACTAAAAATACTTTGAACACGAAACATTCTATTTTTATGATTACATCTTATTTTATTATCAAGATATGTATTCAACTGCACGTATTCAACGATACCTTCTATCCTGCTAGAACCTTCCTCAACGATCACAAGCTTCTATTATCGAAAAACCGCTATTCATTTTACATTGAAAATCCGCGTACATTACGAGGGTTATGTAAGGTCTCGGAAAGCGAGAGGAAATCCTGCTGGATCGTCGCGGCCATAATTCACGGAATACTATGAATTATTGATAACTCACAGCGGACTCGAGCCTGTGTGAAATGATAAATAAACGAGCATAGTGATGCCTTCGGAAGGATTTTCGCTATACTGTGTCGGATCTGGCGTGTCGTAATGTGGAAGGAAGGCCGTCCGTTTTCACCGATCTTAGTTTACTAATACAACTGGACGTAGTTTAACGAAAAGTATCCAATCCACAATGTGTTTTGAGTCACAAGGGATTGAGATTTTAAAAATGTTTCTGGTAACTAGATTTGAATTTGAAATTATTTTGGTATGAGCACATATATATTTTTTGATAATAATGAGAATATTTTAATTAAGCACAAATAATTAAACATTTTTTAAATTTCCAAAAATATGTTTTTGCTCAATAGTAATGGGTAGACACAACAACTACTATGAGGCGTTTTAAATAGAATTAACAGGAACAGTTCCAAAAAATACCACTCATATAAAATTAAAACGTACATAATAATTTATTTAAGTGTTTCTGGTTTATGTCCATGCCCCATTAGCTAATTATTCAATCTGAATGTGACCGCTTGCGCCTGTCAATCTGATTGAAGCTCGTTTCATAATTCACCATGTTTTGGTGTCATGGCGTTCTGACATTTCAATTATTTGATACGCACAGTGTTTTCTCCAGGGCATATTTCAATTGAAATTAATCTGGAAAATGATAAAATGTTAAAAGATAGTGACAGCGCCCTATCACATCATGGGAAATGTGGGTGTACGGGTTACACCTCTGCCTACCCCTTTGGGGCTTACAGGCATGAGGCCGTATCTTTATATATATAATTCTTCTGTGAGTGTGTATGTTCCTGAACTTCTCTTAAACGACTGGACAGATTTTGATGAAATTTTTTGTGTGTGTTCAAGGGGATCTGAGAATGGTTTAGATTCACAATTTTGTCCGCTGGACAATGTTTTTTTTATTAATTTTTAATTTATTAGTAGTTGTTGAGTTGTCGTTGCGAAGCTTGCCGTGATGACGGGTCGTATAGCGTCTAGACTGGACAGGGACAGGACAGGGACAGGACAGTGAGACAGGACAGTGAGACAGGAAAGTGAGACAGGACAGTGAGACAGGACAGTGAGACAGGACAGTGAAACAGGACAGAGAGACATGACAGAGAGACAGGACAGTGAGACAGGACAGTGAGACAGGAAAGTGAGACAGGACAGTGAGACAGGACAGTGAGACAGGACAGTGAGACAGGACAGTGAGACAGGACAGTGAGACAGGACAGTGAAACAGGACAGAGAGACATGACAGAGAGACAGGACAGTGAGACAGGACAGTGAGACAGGACAGTGAGACAGGAAAGTGAGACAGGACAGTGAGACAGGACAGTGAGACAGGACAGTGAGACAGGACAGTGAGACAGGACAGTGAGACAGGACAGTGAGACAGGACAGGGGGACAGGACAGTGAGACAGGACAGTGAGAGGACAGTGAGACAGGACAGTGAGACCGGACAGTGAGACAGGACAGTGAGACAGGACAGTGAGACAGGACATTGAGACAGGACAGTGAGACAGGACAGTGAGACAGGCCAGTGAGACAGGATAGTGAGACAGGACAGTGAGACAGGACAGTGAGAGGACAGTGAGACAGGACAGTGAGACCGGACAGTGAGACAGGACAGTGAGACAGGACAGTGAGACAGGACATTGAGACAGGACAGTGAGACAGGACAGTGAGACAGGACAGTGAGACAGGCCAGTGAGACAGGATAGTGAGACAGGACAGTGAGACAGGACAGTGAGACAGGACAGTGAGACAGGACAGTGAGACAGGACAGTGAGACAGGACAGGACAGGGACAGGACAAGACGGGGACGGGACGGGGACGGGACGGGACGGGACGGGACGGGGAAAGGACGGGGACGGGACGCGGACAGGACGCGGACAGGACGGGGACAGGACGGGGACAGGACGGGGACGGGACGGGGACAGGACTGTCCAACCGGAGGGAGGTGGGAGACGACCTGACTTAGGTCGTCGAAGTCAATTAAATGTGCGACGGGCTACCTCACGTGCAATGGCGCAGTACCTCACTTAATTGCATTTAATGTAAATAAAACATTTGTATTAAGTTTTGACCACATTTTACACAAATATATTATGTAGGTGATACGAAGTTCACCGGGTCATCTAGTGTATACATATAATATTATGTAATAAGTGTAATTGGCATCAAATGCTGTTCATATTACAAAATAAATAAATAGTTATAGAGTTTTTTTACGAAATAACGGACAATGATAATACACATTAACCATCACGTAGGCCATCACTTCATATGCCTTCGAAAGCCAGTAAAACATTTAACGGTAAACATTTCACTATGCTTGCTGGTGGTAGGATATTCATATCCGGATAGCGACCACCGTACACATGGTGTTAAACCTGCTATAGTGATCCAAACACCTTATATGGATAGTGTTCCAGGATCAGCCAGTGTATATTCGGTTCTTCCGACATGACTTGATAGTTGGTTGAGGCGAGTATACGTGTACATCCTTGAAGCGGCATGGGTGTGGTGATAACCGATAAATCCATTGTTTGTCTGTATTCACTGGTTTTTTGGACTACATTGCGCTTACCATCAAGTGTAGTGCAACCACTTTACCGTGCTCGGATAAATAAAATACTATAATCGTTGTAATATAATAAAACGCAATCGATACTCCACAGCAGTTTAAGTTAATAGAATTATAGAATACTTTGGTAGTTTTAAATGCAAGCTCCTTCGACATGAACATTAATACCCTGTCAGTTATACTTACCGGAGAGGCAGTAAGTGGATTATAGGGCATTAGCGATGGATCAATAACGTAGCCAGTTTCGTACGGTGCTTCGGTGCCGCGGCCGCCGTCCTCGCTTTCTATTTCTATTGATGTATTTTTACTTCCATGTGGAGTGTAGTTTTTTTTTATTTGATCCAATGACGAGACGAGTAAGGTGCTCACGCTTAAGCGCCATGCTTACCCATGTGCAGAAGCAACACCACACTGACCTTTGAATTACAAAGCACTGCATGGCATTGAACTGCGCTCGTCACCCCGAGAATTAAGTTGTTAAGTCTCATAATGCCCAGTAATTTCACTGGCTTCAATGTACTTCAAACCGAAACACAACAGTGTTTAAACAAAACTGTCTACAGCATGGCTCTACCACTCAAATTCGATAGGTGTGATGTCATCCGTATCTACATATATGAATGATAAAAGGCAAACAAGGAAGGACGACCCCCAAGTACACATGACCAGTTCTATCAGGTAGAAGAAAAAGTACATAACTTTGAAAAGTCAGATTTGTGTGGACAGGGGGCTGGTTCTGAATCGGCGAATTCTGTCTCGGCAGTCCGTAATACTCTCCGCTAAGACATGGCCGCCTCACGAATTAATAAATAATCTCAACAATTTTCTATTTATTTACAGTAATCATAAAAACACATCGCTAAAATTCAAAATATTTTACTTTCTTATTAGAGACTTAATCAAGTTTCGTTGTTAACAACGTTTCGTTGTTGTGTTGGTTAGTTTTGCGACAAAATAAAACAAGCTGTAAATGTAGTGAACCTCCTTGTAATCGCAGTGCTAGTTGGAACCCTGTCCCCTGACCCACACCTTCCGGGATATAGCCTAGCCGTGAGCTTATATTATTTTTGTCAGTACTATAAATTTTTATACGTTGCTCAATTACCTACTTCACTTTACATTATAGTGTTTTTCACTACCCTTGAGTCACAGCATGGGTTAATTGATTCTTTAAAAGTTTTTTCCAATTTTCACGGTGTCATATCACCCTCATTGCCAAAGTAACCTTTAATACATTAGGAAAACCATGTCACTCCACGGGAACCACCGCAGGGGACTGTAACTCGAAGATGACCTATTTTAAATATTTGTTCACGTAGTATGTGTGTATGTACATTTTTGTAGCAATCTCTGGTTTCTAACAGCATTTGTGTTACTCCTTTGAATAGTGGATTTAGTTTCTCGTTTTGCTCTTGTGGTAAACTGAGAAATAGTTGCTTTTCGACTTCTGTTTTTGTTTATGAACTGTGAATATTTATAATAGTTTTTTTTTACAATTTGAATAACGCACGTGTGATGACGATGGAGACTAATAGATCAGTTACAACTTAGGACTATTTAATTATAAAGTTGTTCAAGCGCTGATTAGTCAAACACTCCTTTGTATTTCTCTATTAATGCCAATTATATCGTTGCTAGAGCCACAGAAGCTGATAGAAAGTGTTCATGATCCTAAGTGGTCACTGTCGTGTATTCAATAGATAGACTTATTTGTAACTGTTCTTTAATTAAAGATATTACTAATTAGAATTATGTCGCTGAAGTAACTAGATAAACACAGGCTGACTCCGGAATGCAACACTCGATTTGGTACTCTCTCACCAACTTAGTAATTAGGTTTTAGTTATGATACTACAGGTTCCCCTCCTATCACATAGAATGCAGATAACATTTCCCCAAATGCTTTTGTTTGCATACTTATATCGATTAACTTATTATCATTTTCCACAGTAAATGTGATGTCCTTGTCGCATTTTGAATGGTAGCGAGATTTCCGGAGTCTCAAATTTCCTTTTCCAATAACATTTGTTTTTCTCTAAGGCCAGCAACGCATCTGTAATTCTCTTTGAATTGTGGATGATCATAGACGATGGAGATCACTCACCATCAGAATATTCGTGTTCAGACTTCTGCTGTAAAATATCACACATATCTAAGCTTTTGTGACCTAGTTTACTTCATTAGATTATCACACCTAAAACCTTTTTAGTTTGATCAGATTACAGTAAAAAGTCGTCGGAGCATGAAATTCAATTCATCCAACTAACAGCGCACCAGGAATGTAGTTTCAATAATGGAATGGTCCAATTCCTATTCAAAGTCTGGACCGAACTGGCGCGTGACAGGAATAGCTTGATCAATTGACCTTATTGTGTTACTGTTAAGGGTGTAGTGAGGTTTGGGACAGCATAAGCATTGTTTTTAATTTTGGATCTTTGTTCTGGGTTGTTGTTAGATCGCGAATCACTGTGCTAGATCTAAACAGGTGTACGATACCACGGATAACACAAATAGCCTGGCTTGATAAGCCTAATTTACATTTCAAAATTAGTGGCATAAAATTAATTTTGTGACATTAATTTCACGTGTAAACATCAAGGATTACAATGCATGCATTCATTTCATGAAACTGAAATAGTTTTGTGTAGCATGCAATATATGTACCTAACCTGATCGCCTAACTTGGGAATCAAATCCAAATGCTTATCAGTTTCAAAGCCTAAGTTTGCCAATAGAGCAATAAGGTACTGCTATTTTACAAAGTAACTATTCCTTACACCTGCATCCCACAGCTAAGTTTAAAATTCGATGGAGCGTAAGACGTCTCGAATAAGTTGGTCCTCAAATGATCTTGGCGCACGACAACGAGTAATTAATCTTTCAACTGCGTACGCTATAATTGGATGCTGGGACTGAGTTCATGTATTTTTTACAACGGTGTTAGTAAGATTGATGCTGGACTGTGGGCTTGGTGTTAGTAAGTTCATAGCTTTAGTAATAGTTCTTTTTTATCAGAGCATGGCTAATTGACTGCACTACACTTGATGGTAAGCGCAGTGCACTCCAACCAACGACCACTGAAAAACAGTGAGTTTATCGGTGATCTACAAAATCATGCCGGCACGTATAAGTGCTTCATACATGCCGGCAAGTCATGGTCTAAATGTGTGCCAAAATTTATCCAAACCGTTCTACCGTTAAGACGTGATTGACTATCAAACATCTAAATTCAGAAACTTACGAAGATCCAAACTTTCGCATTTATTATAGTAAGTTCATTGTTATTCGACCTGAGATATGAACTCAGGAACTTACAGATTCTCTGTCCCCATGCTGACACTAGATCAATGAGAAGATATTCTTTTAGTTTTGTAGATGTTTATAGTCAGTGGAGATGACTTACCATCAGGTGCCTCAGTTGCTCGTACGCCGCCTTTATACTATACTATAGCAAGATAATGCTTGGTGTTAACTTACAACGTTTTCTGTTCTAAATAGAGTTATCTAAAAAGACGTTAATCATTTTAGCGATCTAATACCGCTTTACCTGCCCCCATAATACCTTCAAAAGTCAACAAAACATACTAATTATAAAGGTTAATTAAGTCACCGTGGGCGGAGAGCCCTCGACTCCAGGAATACAGCTGGAACCCTTTTTATTCCATTTAATTTAATCCCATTGTTAGTACAGCTGTTTCTTAACAAGGTTTTAGCGGACAAAGTCAAGTCTTAAAACCTTTTAAAGAGATTGCCTGTCTTTAAACTCATTGTCTTTAGCTTATGTTGACAGCAATGTAGGGATTGTGTACTAGATTTTTTTATGGCACGGCACAGTGACTACAGAGCACTGCATGGTGTTCTTCGTTTCTAGACATTAGATTTACTGGTGGGATTTACTTGATTACACTGGTCTGCAACAAAATCCTCCTTCAAACCATTTTGTCATAAATATGAAGATTTTGATGCTCTGAATCTGTTCCCGATGTCAGTTTTTTTCTATCACGTCTAGATTTTTGGATATGATTTTTTTTTTCAAAATATCATAAATATTTAGGTTATTTTTAAATCGTTTTATGCGTTAACATTATAAGCAATGTATATACGTACGAAATAGGTTTTTACTAGTCGTAAGAGAAAGAAGGAAAGTGCCGAAAGTGATTTCTATGGTAGTACATATACGCATGCGCAGTAATTACTGTTACTTTACAACAGTTAGTTGAAAACTATATATTGAACCAATCAACAATAATAATACTGGCTGGATTGTTACCACAGCTTTTCTATTGTCTATGCCGCCGCCAAGCAGCAATGTGTAAGCGCTGCTGTGTTTCCGTTTGAATAACATTAGAACAAGGTGGTTGGTCCCTCGTATGCGAGAGGCCATCTGGGTTGGTACCACCGTTTTGTCTATTTCTGCCGCCAACCAACAGTGTGTAAGCACTGTTGTGTCTTAGTTTGAACGTCATTGAAACATCTTATGTCTCGGAGTGACGAGCGTAGTTCAGTGACATGCAGTGGTTTGTAATTGAAAATTCTGTGTGGCGTTGCTTTTGGCTGTGGACAGGCGTGTCGTTTACCATTAGGCGAGCGCCTTGCTCGTTTCATCATTCCATTAAATAAAACAAGTGAAATGACTGGGCATTACGCGACTTAGCATTTCATGTCTCTGAGTGACAAACGCAGTCCAGTACCATGCATTATAATTCAAAGTTCAGTGTTGCTCCTGTATATGGGCCGACGTAGCGCTTACCATCAAGAGAAATTCTTTTCTTTTCTTTCTTTTCTACCCAGACTGACTCGGTGGTACAACTGTATACGCGGTACGACTGCTGTGCTGAGATCTCGGGTTTGATACCCAGGTCAGGTAAAAGTGATATTGGGTTTTTCCTTCATGAAGTGTTCAGTATCAGCCCGAAGTTTGGAAATGTCTGGTTTGGCGATTGTCTCCACCACCACGCCACCTATCACATTATGGGACGGAAGTAAACTTGGCGAAATGAGGGTCTACGGGTTACTTCTCTGCCTACCCCTTCGGGCATTACAGGTGTCAGTGCGTATGCTTGTATGTCAAAATCTCTCGAACTTGCGACCCTGTCTCAGTAGGCCGTTCTTCCCGCTAGGTTTAACCTCAGTAATATATATCGACCTCTACCCTGCATTACATCAAACGACGTTCACAATATAAAGGCGTTACGAGGCGTTTTTCGTGCATACCTTATTAGCATAATAATGCGTCGACCACGCCTTGTATTGTGCGTGGGTTTACAATACCATCAAATGAAGTCGTCAATTGTCGATGCAGCGTCTCTATGGACCTGCTTGTAATTAATTTGACAGTATAATATGTGTACGTTGTTATACGGAACGGTGCTTTGTAATCATAAATCTATAATCTCCTCATAGTAGTGTACTTTTATATAGCAAACGAACAAGCGGGTCACCTGATAGTCAACTTTAAACCAAGCTTGTGCAATCATAATGTGTTTGAGTTATGTAAAAACACACATGAGTCGCTCAGGATTGGATAAGACACAAGGTGGTGGTTTACAAGGTGGTAGGTCCCTCGCATGCGAGAGACCGTCTGGGTTGGTACCACTGTTTTGTCTATTTCTGCTGCCAAGCAACAGTGTGTAAGAACGGGTGTGTTTTGGTTGGAAGGACATTGATGCCAGTGAAATTACTGGGCATTACGAGACTTAACATCTTATGTCTCGGGGTGACGAGCGCAGTTCAGTGCCATGCAGTGCTTTATAACTCAAAGTTCTGTGTGGTGTTGCTTCTGTTTATGGGCAGGCGTAGAGACAATCAGGGAAGGGACGTGCTCGTCTCGTCATTCAATTAAATAAAAATAAGACAACATGGGATGGAAGTAAAGTCGGCGAATCGTGTATCCACTAATTATACCTCTGCCTACCCTTTCAGGAACACAGACGTTAGTTTATAAATTATTTCGTTGTCCATGAATATAGAGCTTTGTTCTTGATCACCCATACGTACGAAAATAAAAAATGAATACATAACCACCTTTGAACCTCGATCTTTTCAGTCAAAACACGCTCCACAGCAAATTCATGCCGTTAAAGTTGAATCATAAAAAAAGACAACCGTCGGTCTCCGCTGCAGGTTATTTTTTATTTCGATCACAACTTTAAATTACTATTGGAACTAGCGCCCTATACAAGTTTAATCACGGACGATGGAATACCGTATTGCCTCTTCCAGCATCGAAATAGGTTTTGAATTGAGTGCGATTTTTATATTCCATTTTTTAACCATTTGGGATGAACTAATCCCTGCTAATGGGATACTGGCGACCCCTGCATTATCTTATCCAAGGGCCAAAGGGGGAGGGGAAGGAATAAAGGATGGGGAAGGTATAAGGGATGGGAAAGATATAGGAAGAGGGGGCAGCCCCCTCAGGAGAACCGGATATACACTGGCTGACCCTGGAACGCGACTCACGCAAGGTGGGTCACTATGGCAGTATTTAACACCAGTGTACGGTGCTCGCTATCCGGTCGGATACGATTTTTTTTTTTCATCCTGGCTCGGCAAAGTGACTACGCTATACCTGATGGTAAGTGTAGCGCAATCCAAGAATAGTGTCGACCAACGATAAACAATGTGTCCATCGTAGGTCAAGATCACGCCGGCCTGCCAAAGGGCCAAGGGGAAGGGGAAGGGATAAGGGATGGGAATGGTATAGGAAGAGAGGGCAGCCCCCTAGGGAGATCCGGATATACACTGGTTGACCCGGACCGCAACCCACGCAAGGTGGTTCACTATAGCAGGATTTAACACCAGTGTACGGTGGTCGCTATCTGGTCGGATACGAATATCCTCCCACCAGCATATATTCCACTTTTGAAGTTACTATACGGCATTATGGTTAATCACTATAAGTGTGGTCTAAAGATATCAGCAGGAGGTTGGAGTGATATGAGGGTACGCTGGTGGGAGGGGCTTTGAGTCTACAGTATGCATACACCGGGTCGTTACCACTGTCTCCGAGAAAACCGACCTAAAGTTGTGGTATGCTGCTGCGTTTCGTACAGTGAGTGTGATATCTAGAGGCCCAAATCCATGCCCATTCCAATCGGCGCTTCAGGAGTATGTTATTAATTTTTAATAGAGCACTGATTAAAATCTTATTCTTAATGAGGACAGAGTCCAACAAAAATAGACAATCGAAACTGCACCACTCATGTAACCGCTAAGTTACTTAAGTTCAGTGTGCTCAGTAGACTTGTAAGGGGATCCAACCAACATCTTTAGATAGCAAGCTGGCTACACCGCTCTGTGGTGCCAACCTAGACGGCCTCTATCAACCCATCTACCACCTTCTTGAAATTCGAATATATTACTACATAAAGCGCTTCAACCAAAAATTCTAAGCTGAGAGACAAAACCCACCGGGAATTGTGGAAAACAAACAACCAAAACCATTGATAAATACTGTTGTTGACACATTGTTAACGGACGGATGCAGGCGATGCGATGGTCGAACTGGCTGGAGGTCGCGGCCGAGCCACCCTTATTTACCAATCAGCGTTCACTGGGGCGGGTGATTGAATGACCCTAAAGTAAACACTATGATCCCGCATCACTATACTGCTGAATATTGCTGGAAAATATTTAAAATTCGAATAGACGGCTATTTGGTTGCTTTTTTTTGCTTGAATAATGAAACTTCCTGGTCGCTCGCCTGCCCATAAACATATGCAATACTAATTTGGTGGTAGGCAGCGGCTTGGCTGTGCCCCTGGCATTGCCGATGCCCATGAGCGGCGTGACCGCTTATCATCAGGCGGGCCGCTTGCTCGTCTCCTGGTTGCTGCCACTTGCTGGTTGGTGCCACTGGTTTATCTAAACACCAAGCAAGTAAAACACCAAGCAGCATTGTGGAAGCACTGTTGTGTTTTGGTTTGAGCGACTTTGAAGCCAGTGAACTTACTGGGCATTATAAAACTTATCTTATCGGAACGCAATCCAGCACCATACAGTTTGTAATTCATAGTTCTGTGTGGTGTCTTATGAGCTGGCGTGGCGCTTACCATGAGGCGAGCAATATGTTCCTTTCATCATGATAATGAATGAAAAAACAACTAAGTATTCGTGAGTCGTTAAATTACACGAAAATAACAACTTACAAATAAAACAATAACAACACTAGCAATACTCGTAACTTTATTCACAAAACCTTATTTAGCACTCCACAATCCACTTCTTCACCCGTATTTAGAACCTAGCCAAAGTATAACAGTAAATAGGTTTTTTAACGAGCAGTACACACGATACTACAAAGAAACGGCTCCGATTCCCGCGATATGACAAATATTAAACACAGAATATTGTTATACAAAATGTAGGTAAGGTTTTATGGAAAATCCACAAAGGGCCAAGGGACCGTTTGATCTTCAAATAGAGAGATTTTCAATTTACATCGTATTCCTTCAGAGGTCGCGTGTAGAGACGCGTGGTAGTATTATGGATATTACTGTTTGTAGCGATACAATTGGAGGATTTTTTTATCTGAGCACGGCAAAGTGACTGCACTTCACCTGATGGTAAGCGCAGTGCAGTCCAAAAAGAGTGGTGACATACGACAAACAATGAGTTTATCGGTGGTCCCAGAATCTTGTCGGCATGTTTAAATGCTCCTTCACACTGAGATGACGGAAGAAGCAGATAGAGGGGCCTGCGACAGGACAGGCGGATGATCGATGCAGGCACAAGGATACAAGGATGTAACCCTATACCCGCCCCAACCAACCATCGAGTCATGTCGATAAACCCTAGGGAGAACCGCATATACACGGGCTGATCCTGGAACACGATCCACATAAGTTGGGTGGGGTTGGGTTTAACACCATGTGTACAGTGGTCGCTATCCGGGCGGATATGAATATCCTACCACGATGAAAATTTTAAAAATATATTTTTTTTAATACAACCCTGACTTTCACATGATGGAAACTTACTGGAATATATCCCGTGACTGATATAAATGTAACAATAGTAACGAATAGTTATTATTCTAATAATAGTATGGTCAGGGGGCCCTCGGGTAGCTGATCCACTTAATTACTATCAAGCTCATTTTCCGTGAGTAGCTTCGTTTCGATGAGACGACCAACAATTCTCTATGCGAAAATTCTCTATTGTGGTAGCTAACAGAGGTAGCAAGGATAGAATATTTCGATTTGATGATACTCAACAAATTATTATTGGAACGAAGTTCCTTACGGCAGGCTTGGAGGGGATAGGGATTTCGCTGCGTGACCGAACTGAAAAAAATGTGATAGTAAAACCGTAAGAAAAATGCGTGGAAAAAATGCGTGGAATAAAAGCGTTAAATGAGACGTGCGCAGGCGCGACAGTCAATGTGTCAATTTTAATGTCAGTCATTTCTATGTAATTTTATGTTGTCAAACAAAAATAAAGAGACATATTTAAAATGAAATTCATTCAGCCAGTTATAATTGAAGTATATAAAAATTTAAAAGATTGCGCTAGCTCGTTATTATTTATAATTACATAAGTTGATAAAAAATGCTATACAATAGCTTTACCGCGGCAGTCTCCGAGCGCCACACGTCTTTTTTTTATTTCTATTTTTCTATTCTATTTCTATGTAATTTTATGTTGTCAAACAAAAATAAAGAGACATATTTTGTTATTTTAGTTGATAATTTGAATTTTTTGCAATTTGTGTCGATTGTACATTAGCCTAAGGAACTTCGTTCCTACCTGGTGTCCCACGACACACACCAATTTTTTATTTGTAGGACAATATGACAGTTAAATTATATAAATATTAACTAAGTAAAAACAAAAAAATCAGCTAGCAACTAGCAACACCACAAGTTGACAAAATTGTGCATGGCCTTACACTGTACTCGTCACCCCAAGACAATATCTTAATTCATGATCCTCAATAATTTCATATTTTTTAAACCGGTTCACAACTGTCATTATACACTGCTGCTTGTCCGAAATAGATATTCTTATGCAGAAATAGTTGCTTATATTGTCCCGAAATCCCAGAATAAGGATTCGCGCGTCTCGGCGACGCGAAAAGGAATGCCCTCACGAATAAATAACCGGAATATTTTCAATAAAACTCGCCCCACAGCTGAGTGGCGCTGATCGACACTCTACTTATTAATTCTTGCATTATATCGCATATCTGCATGTCTGATGGTCTGGACTAGAAGAAGATACCGTAGACGATGGTTTTACAGGGTTACAGGTACTTTGTATGCGAGAGGCCGTCTAGGTTGGTACCACCGCTGTGTCTATTTCTGCCGCCAATCAACAGTGTGTAAGCACTGTTGTGTTTCGGCTTCAAGGGCATTGAAGCCAGTGAAATTACTGGGCATTATGAGACTTAACATACTATGTCTCAGGGTGACAGCACGTTTAGATACTTAAACTTTAAAGATTCTTTAAAGTATAAAGATTACGCTCTTTAAATGTATCTAAGATTTTTTGGTCATTGATTAAATGTCATCAAAATCGATAAATCAGTCTTTGAGAAATTCGGGAACAAACTTACATATATAAGCGTTGAATAAAAGCCCGTTTTTAGGTTGGTTAAAAATTCAGTTCATTAACTAGACCAAAGATCTACACTTATTCGAAAATCTATTTTATACTACTTAGGGTTTTTGGTCGGTGTACAGAGGATAAAGTGATATATTCCAAATTCCGTGTTAATGCAGGATGTATTAACAAGAAATGTTATCAAATAACTTTCAAATTGTACCCGCAAATACACAGATTAAGTCCATCCCTCTCTCACCTACCAAATTCCTAATAAAAGAAAGAGACGTAACTCAATAGCCTAAGTCGAGCTCTGTAAGCAGAACTATAATCGCCTTACAACATGCATTTGCTAACTTGCTCACATAGGGCTTCAATTATGTATCGCAATTTGATATTTCGCATACAAAACGCACTTATAACAGAGTCACGCGAATAGTAATTTTTGTCTACAAAATTTACGTTTAGGCTTCACCCGGTAGGTTTTATAGGCTCACAGAAAACGGAAGTTAAGTATCAGCTTTAATTAGTTTTGTATAGTTATTGAGTTTGCGGAGGGCTGAATGCTTGAAATCGTCCTTAAAACACTAACTGAGTGCGAATTGGGCTCGCGCACGAGGGTATAGGTACCTTTTAAATGTCACTAGTTGTTTTTTAATATTATTTATTACCTCTTTAAATAAAAATAAAATATAATATATTAAATGATTTGCGAGATGACGTAACTAAAGAATTTGCGTATTCATAAAGAATTTCCCAGATCCCAAATTCATAATAGCCTTGCACGTTCTGAAACCACGCCAATTTCACACGAAATGAGATGTAGAATTGAACCGTAGCTCAATAATTAAGGAAGCGTTCGTGATTTGTCGCCGTGGTTCCGCTATTGAGTTTGCACAACTAACGTTTAAACTAGATCCGAGTTTCCTTCATCGGATTTAATTATGGCAAGTGGATTATGTGCTGCGATTTGCGGTGTGGTTGTTAAGTTGAGTTGGTATGTCTTGAGAGCTTAAGGAGTCTTAGCAGCAGCGATAGAATACCTTCTGTGGATGGCGTTAAAGGATCAGTCAGTGTATATCTGGTTCTGCCGAGGGGGTGCGACATGCCTTGATAGTTGTTTGGAGCGGATATAGGGGTATATCTTTGTATCTCTGTGTAGGTCATCCGCCTGTACTTTCGCAGGCACCTCGGTTTGCTTCTTACCCCTTCTATTATGCAGAAGCATTTATATAGATCGGCATGGTTCAGGTGATCACAGATAAACTCGTTGTTTGTTTGTTGTCACTGGATTTATGGGTTGTACTGCGCTTACAACAAGGTGTGATGCAGTCACTTTGCCGTGATAAAAAAATGTATATCACGCTATGACCAATGGGAGAAGAGCAGTAATATCTGAAACTGTGAGAGATAGCTAATTAACATAATAATTATTCAACTCAGCCAGGAATCTCTTCTTCGTTTTATAGCTCATCGAAAAACGATTTTCGAAACACAGACAAACACATTTCGTGGACATTTTTATGTTGAAAATGATAAGTTTGAAAACATCATAAACCTGAAGTATGCCGTAAAAATGTGCTCATATTTTTATTATCTCCGATCATCCATTACGGACCTTGTTTCAGTTCAGATCGTTACGGTGTTTCGGATTTATGGTCAAACTAATTAATGGGGTATAATATGGTCGTAAATAGGTAGTTATAAAGTTGAGGAGTTTGCGTGTAATTGTTGTTAATCGTTGTTTTATTACTGTGGTTGGATCTTTATGTTGAAAAAGCTTGTCTTCTTCTTCTTTCTTCACCTGCATGTATTATGATATTGACAGCAACTTGAAGCCTTGTGAGTGGTAGAGCCACGCTGTAGACAGTTTTGTCTACAGCATGAATGGGCTGGCTCGTCCGGATCGTTACCACTGTCTCACAGAAAACCGACGTAAAGTAGCGGCTTGCTGCTGCGTTTCGTACGGTCAGTGAGATAACCGGAAGCCCAAATCCCCTCCCCTTCCCAATCCCTAATTATCCCTTTCCTTTAAGGTCGGCAACGCACCCATGACTCTTCTGGTGGTGGGCGTACATGGGCGGTGGAGATCACTTACCATCAGGTGACCCACTTGCTCGTTTGCCGGCCTATGCCATAAAAAAAAAAAGCAATGTTTC
Source organism: Amorpha juglandis (assembly GCA_949126905.1). NCBI lineage: Eukaryota > Metazoa > Arthropoda > Insecta > Lepidoptera > Sphingidae > Amorpha > Amorpha juglandis. Next base: position 22,551,686 of record OX421365.1, read on the forward strand.
ATCATATTTGAAAGTTATTTCATTAGTTTTCACTACTTTTTTGTGTGTTAGAGCTGCGTTGTAAACAGTTTTGTCTACGGCATTCTCAACCGGGTCATTACCACTGTGTCACAGAAAACCGACGTAAAGTATTTATTTATTTGCATTTGCGTTTCGTATGGTGAGTGAGATACCTGGAGGCCTAAATTCCCCTTCCCAATCCCTTAATTATCGCTTTCCTTTAAGGTCGGCATCGTGCGTATGTTTCTTCTAGTATTGTGAGCGTACATGGGCGGTGGAGATCACTTACCATGAGATCGCCTGATGCATAAGCGCCTCGCCTGCCAATAAACAGAAACAACACCACACAGAACTTTGAATTATAAAGCACTGCATGGCACTGAACTGCGCTCGTCACCCTGAGACATCAGATGTTACGTCTCATAATGCCCAGTAATTTCAATGGCTTCAATGCCCTTCAAAGCGAAACACAACAGTGCTTACACACTGTTGCTTGGCGACAGAAATAAAAAGATAAGTCAAGATAGTAAAGTTACACACACATTACACAAATATTTGTTTCGAGGACTGGGTGTTGTGAGACCGAAAGTCTCTCGTAGTTACTGATACCAACGACACAAGACTCGTATCTTATTGTGGGGACAGGACTATGTATGTGACTGTTGGGTATATTATTATTTTTTTAAAGCTGTGGTACCAACCCAGGCGGCCTCTCGCATACGAGGGACATATTTATTATTATATGACACTCACACCTTATGTAACCACTACCAAAGTTCTCTATCGCTTCAAACTTGACAATTCTATCAGAACGTGAACAAAATGATAGCGATAAACCGATCCGGGAAACTTCACAAACTGCATGTAATTCCAAACCTGACCCAATACATTAACCGCCATCGTCCTTTACGTGGGGTGGCCACAATGGCGTATATTGGCATTCCATGGCCCCAACGCCACCATTGTGAGGCTAATGACAATTCTGAAATCTCAGCGTGGACGTGATATTGATTTTGTATTGGCTTTCAATTCTTCACTTAAGCTGGATGCATCGTTTAAACACAGTGAAACCTGGATAAGTGGGAATTTAAGAAACCTCTGTTATTGATAATAACAATGAGGTCCCGACACTTTTGCATTGAAATACCTCTTATACTGGCAATTTTCAAACCTTTGTAACTAGGACTTGATCATAGAGATAAACATCGAAAAATTCTAAGAAATTAGAATTTTTCGATGTTTATCTCTATGATTGGAACTTTACAACAACAGCCCATATATGGTCACGTGATGGTAAATGATCTCTACTGCCCATGTACGCGTTGCCGACCTTAAGGAAAGGGATAATTAAGAGATTGGGAAAGGAAGGGAGAGTTGAGCTTCCAGATATCTCACTTACTGTACAAAAGCAAGCAGCAGCAAGCCGCTACTTAACGTCTGTTTTCTGTGAGTCAGTGGTAACGGTCGAGCCGGCCCATTCATGATGTAGACAGTTCCTGTCTACACCGAGGCTCTACCCCCCTTATAATTCCGAGAATGCCTCCCGTTTAGATGTTTTCTAATGTAATATACCACAATTACTTTTAATCACAAATCACAACCCATGAATATGGTTAGGTTATAAAATAAGATAGTTGTGACCACTAGACTGCCTCCGTGGCGCAGCTATATTGCAACTGCTAAGCCGTCTCAGGTTCGATCCCCGGGTCGGTTAAATGTAATATTGGGTTTTTCTATCACGAAATACTCAGTACCAGCCCGGAGTTTAAAATCGTGCCCGCTATGGCGATAGACTCACCCCCTATCACATCATGGGACGGAAATGCGCTCGGTGAAACGTGGGTGGCTAGTTACATCTCTGCCTACCCCTTCGGGGATTATAGGCGTGAGTGCGTATGTAGTTCTCACATAATTGCCTTTTAATGTAATAACTTTACGGTGTAGTAATAAAAGCCGATAATACACCGGCGCTTTGAAATTGTAATTATGTTCATCACTGTAGGGCGTTAGGTTCTATTACCGGGGGTTTGTGGTTTGTCTGTTTATTAGATAAGATTGGTAGTCCACTGAAAGATCAGCGATTTCAGGATACGAAACTGGAAACATGGAACATGGATAAAATTATAAAATATCTCTTTGGATCGACATTAAAATTGGCTTTTAAAAATGTACAAAGCTTAAAAACCGACGTTAAAAAAGCCGAAATATAAAAAAAAAAAATGTAATTTTAATAGCTACGCTACGCACAACTATTTGTTTTTCATTTCGTGCGGTTTCATTTATTGCATTTAAAATTTCGTTAAATAATATCTATGTTAATTAAGGCTAAAAGTATTTTCGTAAAGAAAAACTACTTTAATTACAATTTTTTTAACATTTTTATCAATTTTAAGAGGTACAAAGTTCATCGGGTTATCTTAGTAAATTATATATTAATTACTATTACTATTATTGTAAATCTTGACATCTGAATTTTATTTTTATTTGCAATCCCTTCTGTAACTTCATACGACAGCCTCCGTGGCACAGCGGGCGTGCCGGCTGTGAAGCGATACGGCGCGGGTTCGATCCCCGCACCGAGACACATATTTGTGTGATCCATATAAACTTATTTCGGGGTCTGGGTATTGTGAGACCGAAAGTCCTGTCCCTAGTTCCTGATACCCACGACACAAGACTCCTATCTTACTGTGGGTTAGGACTATGTGTGTGACTGTTGGGTGTATTTATTTTATACCAATAACCATAGCGTATCGCTTTCAATACATCTATAGCTTTATCTGACACTAATGATGTCCAATTTTTATCAATACAATGAAAACAAATAACAGCGATAGATATTAATGATGATTTCATTAAATTAAAGCCCCTTGTTGAACCGAATATGTACTAGAAACGACTTTTTTATTGTTAATATAGAAATATAATAAAAAATTAAGCGGGTATTTATTTATGCGGTGGGACCACAGAGTATGTTAAAAAAATATAAGTTGAGGACGTTTTGAGATATTAAACCAGCATTTGTGATAGATAGATGGTAATACGCTCATCGCAGTCGTTTAAGACCGCGATCGGATATATTAATTATCTGTAATCGTCAATTAGCTAATACAATTCGATTAGATCTCAGAGACAACAATGAAGATTATTTCAGTACTTAGTAATGAAGCAAAAATCTTTAGGTGTTAGTAAATAAAATCAATATTTCTATTTTAACTTGATGTGGGTTTAAACTTTTTTTTATGTTATTGGGTTTAAATGTTATTGCATATTTGTTATGTATTAAGAAAGCGTACCCGGTTGAGTGGTAGAGCCACGTTGTAGATAGTTTTGTCTACAGCATGAATGGGCCGGCTCGACCGGGTCGTTACCACTGTCTCACAGAAATATGACGTAAAGAAGCGGCTTGCTGCGTTTCGTACGGTGAGTGAGATATTCGGAAGCCCAAATCCTCCTCCCCTTCCCAATCCCTAATTATCCCTATTCTTTAAGGTCGGCAACGCACCCATAATACTTCTGCTATTGTGGACATACATGGGCGGTGTAGATCACTTACCATCAGATGACTTACTACCTCGTTTACCGGCTTATGCTATTGAATACAATTTGGATAAAAAATATCGGCGTATACCATTTTTGAGACAATATTTATCTTGCATTGTAACAATTCTACAATGCAGTTAGAAATTATGTTTGTGAATACAATTACAATCTGAGATTAGTAATTTCATAACAAAAATACACTAAAAAGTAAGGATAAAGCCCTGAAGAAATAAACACCGAAGTGTAAGCAATGAAGGTAGTTAGAAAGCTACGTATTATTAAAACGGAAAGGAGGCGAAACTTTTATGTGAGCCAAGTGAAAATTTCTAGGGGTGCATAAAATAACGATACATTCGGTACTACTGAAGTAATAACAATGTATGAGTTCAGAGGGAGTTACTGATTTCACTTGCAATCTTGCTTCAAGTTTTTTTTATGTGTATTTAAAACAGCCTGTATATAAACTTTACCTATTACAAGGTAGGTCCCTCGTACGCGAGAGCCCGTCTGGGTTGGTGCCATCATTTTGTCTATTTCTGCCGCCAAGCAATAGGTATAAGCACTGTTGTGTTTCGGTTTGAAGGACATTGAAGCTAGTGAAATTACTGGACATTATGAGACTAACCATTTTATGTCTCTCTCTCTCTCTCGGGATGACGAGCGCAGTTCAATGCCATGCCGTGCTTTGTAATTCTATTTATGGGCAGGCGTGGCGCTTACCATCAGGCAAGCGCCTTGCTCGTCTCGTCATTTAATCAAATAAAAAAAACCCATTCACGAAGTCATTGTTGATATGACAAAGTCCAATCCTCTTACATGTCTATTAATGCGTTACATACATAGGCCGAACAAATCATTCAGCACCCGAGCGCAACAAGATTACGCTGGAATTGAATCTGGACCTTGCCGATACACGGCGATATTAAATTTTCGATAACGTATCTTCAAAGGCTTGGATTGCAAACAGCTGTGCATCGGGCGTGTGTCATCCTGCCGGGGAAGGAATTGTACATTTCAAGTTACTTATAGCTCAGACGGTTCCATTTTATTAGATCAGATACTAAATTGCATGCGTTTTGAACCGTCTGAACCGATTTTCAAACGAATTTATCAACAAAACCTTTCAATTCCTGTTGATTCAAGTTTTTTGTTGAAAGCTATTAGATTCAAAATTCTTATATTCTGTAATCCACACGCCTTGTGTGGATCGCGTTCCAGGATCAGCCAGTGTATATTGTTTGGTTGGGGCTCATGGTTTGTCGGTGGTCACTGGTTTTTTTGGACTACCATGCCATTAGTATTTATACAGGCTTGGCATGACTCTAGTAACCACTGAAAAACTCATTGTTTGTCGGTGATCCCTGGTTTTTTGGACTACACTACGCTTACCATCAGATGTAGTGCAGTCACGTAGCCGTGCTCGGATAAAAAAAAATATTCCTGAACATTTTCATTATAGAGTTACGGAGTGGTGTCCATATACATTACTAGAGGCATGACATCCATTAGGTTAATGGTTTCTACTGGACAGCCATGAATAGTTTACATTGCAAATCTTTTAGCACTGCGAACAATCTGCATATTTCCCTAGTATATTGAACTCCTTTTTTATGAACTGTCTAATTTTTCAAACAAAGTCAATGAAAAAAATAAAACATATTCAGCTGCAAAAACGCACTAATAATAAATAATAGTTTAAAAAAACTAACAAACACGCTTGTATATAAAATACAACTAAAAATAGAACATAGATTTTAATAAATTTCAACTAAGAATAGTGTAAAATATTTTAATAAATATAAATTAGGAATAGCGTAAATAAGAAAAAAAATGTATTTTATAGTAAACTAGCTGTCCCGCGCGGCTCCGCCCGCGTGATCTGTATTTTCCGGGATAAAAGTAGCCTAACAGTGGCGCCATCTGTCAGCAATGTGTCACGCACCGACGCCATCTACTTAAAATATTGGTTTGTAGTACATGCTATGTATCAGAGATGGCGCTGTATTTAAAAAATGATTTTCCCTATTTTCCCGCTTTTCTATTGAAATTTTTCCTAGATTTTCGTTGCTATAAACCTCACGGAGCCCGAGACCTTTCCAACGAATGCAAAACCGTGGAAATCGGTTCGTGCGTTCTGGAGTTATATCGTCAGGAAGGAAAACCCGACTTATTTTTATATAGTAGATTAAAAAAAACTAAAAAACACGCTTTTATAGAAAGTCTAACTAAAAAATTGAAAATAAATTTGAAGAAAACAATGTATTTTATTGTAAAAAAAGCGTGCGGTGCATGGTGTCAATAGTAATCAATATTATATTGACATATGACATATGAGTAGAAGGATTATCATTTAGATAGTATCTTAAAAAGCACCCCACGCTTTTTTTACAATAAAATACATTGTTTTCTTCAAATTTATTTTCAATTTTTTAGTTAGATTTTCTATAAAAGCGTGTTTTTTAGTTTTTTTTAAACTATTATTTATTTTTAAATTTTTAGTTAAAATATAAATATATTGTATCAGAGAGTATAATTTTAATTTTAAACCCGAACATCAAAAAAGCGCCATCTATTGACACTATTAGATACTACGATATTCCCTATAATTAACGAAGATCCAGAGAGTACAATTTTAATTCCTATCCCGAATATCAATAATTAATTAAATTAAATTATTATTTTATTATTAAATTATTATTATTTTTTTATCAAATTATTGTATTGTCATCGGTCCTCGACAAATCTACAAAGTTTGAACGAAATCGGGCCGTTTAAAGTGGGTCTAAATCGCGCCCTAAGGAGTCGGTTACAAACAAACATACAGGTGAAGTTAATAAAAAGCGTGTAAAAAAAGCGTGCGGCGCATGGTGTCAATAGTTATAAATATTTTATTGACAAATATGAGTAGAAGTTTATTGTTCACATTCTATTTAAAATGGTTCTGCTTATCCAAGCCAAACAATCAGCCACAAAATGTTTGTCTGTTGTGGTCAGCTTAACAAATTCAAAAAGTTGCAACTCCGTCCCTCATAACAAGAAGTAAGAAAGTACTCACAGCAAAGACTCTGCAATCATCTCACGAGAGTTCTTTCGCGATGGCTTCATTTAAAACCTTATTTCGCCAACATCACGACATCGAAGTTTTCTAAAGAAAAGCATTTTAATCTATTTCAAAAAGGAAAAATCAAAGATCAAATTCGTCTTCAGCGATTTATGTTCAGTCGCAAGCCCTCCGGGAAATCCGATGCAATATCGATTTTTGGAGGGTTGGAGTTGTATCGATGGTTTAAAATTTAAAAAAACCTAATACGAGTGCTTTTTATCCGAGCACAGCAAAGTGACTGCACTAGACCTGTTGGTAAGCGTAGTGCAGTACAAAAAAACCAGTGACCACCGAAAAACAATGAGTTTATCGGTCACCAGCATCATGCCGGCCTATTCTATTCTAACTATATTTAGTAATTTCTTTCGATTCGATTATTCCTCTGCAATTAAGGCTATGTTTGTGGCATCGAATGAATCATAGATCATTTTTTGTATTCAGTATACGTGTAAAGCAAGAACTCACTCTCTTAATATAGAAATAATTGAATTCTAAGAAGTGACTTAATGGAAATTAAACTAAACTGACGTCACTGAGTGTGGTAGTGATTACTGTCTTTTAATGGCCCATTAGAATTCCTGCTGTAGACAAAACTGTCCTCAGCAAGGTTCTTTTTTTTTTTTTTTTACTAGCCCTGTATTATATACGTCCCACTGCTGGGCACGGGCCTCCTCTACTGAATGAGAGGGATTAGGCCTTAGTTAGCAAGGTTCTACCACTTAAAAATTTACAATCTCACGGGATCTCACTTGGTAGTTTATATTTCATGAAATTGAGTAATTATAGTTTTAATATACCTCTTTTTTTTCTTACCTATTTTCTAGTGTATTATTTTATCTTGTCTGTACCATTTGGCTAACAAATATGGGAGATTAACATCCGCAAAATGACGAAAATATTACCAATACATAACACGGTTGGTATTACTTGGTATATAGGTATTTGTCAATACTCCGGATTCCACCTTGAGGGAATGGAATCTCTAATGCAAATATACGGTCATATTTCTTGCACATCCCAATTTCTTTAAACCTTACCTGGCCAATGTATCGATATTTCCATGTCGTCACATCACTACTATCGCATCGTCGTATAGGATTACTGCTACCCAGCTCGAAAGATACCTGACAATATTGTGAGGGGTTCGGTTATTCCATATTCGAAGATTGCAAACCTCTAGGATTACCATCAGCTTTTAGATTGCCCGTGGAATATTACATTACATATGGCTTTATGAAGCGGCTGCCTTGGCTTGTCTGTGAAAAACTTTTGCTTTAGTTTTACATGTGTTTGAATCTATACTACAGTAGAACGGTAGAAATGGTGTGTGGGTTTCCTGAGGGTAAGTGATTTGCGCTGTCCACCAACACTCAGAATATCACAGAATCATGATGACGATCTTTAAAGAACAGGGGCGGGGATTTGAGCCTGTGGAAATCTGACTCACTGTACGATATACAACAACATCATGTTTACTCCTTCGTATAATATGGGGTTCATTAAACGGAGTGTGAAGAACTAGTTAGGTAGGCCGGCATGATCTTGCCCACCGACGATAGACACATCGTCTGTCGTTGGTCGACGCTATTCTTGGCGTTGTGACTTTGCCGAGCTAGGATAAAAAAGAAACTAGCTGTCTCTTCTCTTTGAGTGGGGTTGCTTTAGTATCCGGTTGCAAGCGAAATAGTGCGGGAGGGATGGGAGGGGGTTGAGGGGGGGAGGTACAACCCCCCCTGAAAGGGGGGAGGTGCGGAAACCAATAGTTTAGGAGATATGATTTTTTTTAATTCCAGGTTTCTGCTTATAATATTTTAGCACATATTGATATTTTCGATGTGGTCACGGGTTATTTTTCATAGGGAGAAGGAGGAAAGTCACAGTTTACTTTATATTCAATGTTAAAAAAAAATCTGTAACAAAAATTGCTTATGAAGCAAGTAATAACAATAAGGCGTAGTTGCCGGGGTTACTACTTTTTGGGTGGTTTAAAAAAAAATAGTTGTGAATAGGAAAATAATAATTATAGTGGTATTGTAAAGAAAAAAACGTTCCAGTAACGCGAGCACAACATATTAAGCATTTCGTTTTTATATAACTACTTGTCAGAAAGAGACAGAATTAGTCGCGTTCCACATTCAATGACATTTGTCTCTTTCTAATTCAATATCAGTGTGTTTACAACTGTAATAACCTACAAAACTTTAAGAATTAATTTCACAAAAACTATGCATTTCCGCATAATAAACTGCTAGCATTTGTTAATACGGACTAGTGTCTAACGTTTACTATAAAAATTATCAGCAAAATCCTGCACCCGGATACTAAAGCCAACCCCTTTGAGTTTCAGTGAGATAATGTTACTTACCCGATGGAGCTGACCTATTCATATTATAGAGAAAAATGTCTACAGTTTTTCAAACATAGCTAAGAATCATGTTTATGAAAATAGTTTTAGCGTAGGTAGCGGCTTGGCTATACCCCATTGCTGCTGTCCATGAGCGACGGTAACCGCTAACCATCAAGTGGGCCGCTTGCTTGTCTGTTTATCAAGGAAATAGAAAAAAATATATTTCTAATATTATTTATTTATTAACATTTTATTAAAAACGAATTCAAATCATATTATTCGTTTCAGTACTATGCTAAAGTGGAGAGTGGTAGAGCAAGTGGAGTGTTTTTGAGTGGTAGGGCCAGGAGTGTTTTTGAGTGGTAGGGCCACGCTGTAGACAGTTTTGTCTACAGCACGAATAGGCTCGCTCGACCGGGTTGTTACCACTGTCTCATAGAAAACCGACGTAAAATAGTGGCTTGCTGCTGCACTTCGTACGGTGAGTGAGATATGCGGAGGCCCAAATCCACCTCCCCTTCCCAAATCCTTAATTATCCCTTTCCTTTAAGGACGGCAACGCACCTTTGATTCTTCCGGTATTGTAGGCGTCCATGGGTGGTAGAGATCACTTATCATCAGGTGACCCACATGCTCGTTTACTAGTCTATGCTAAAAAAAGACAAATACATACTCACAAACAGACAAATTGGTAAAATTTGTAATACCGCTTCTTTAACGCAGGTTAAAAGCATTTCAGCGGGCCAATTCTGGTAATTAAAAATGTTCAAAATATCATTCCGATCTAGTTTCAGTGCCAAGAAAGTTGCAAGTGGCATTCCGTAAACCATTAAAACTGTAATGCAATCAAAAGTATATTGAAAGTTGACTAAATTGACATAGAAATGTAACTGCAATGATATCGTGAATTAACTGAAATATAGTCAATCATATCGATATTTGTATATATGCATGGGTAATATTCTATGTAAATACGTAACAATCAAATCACAAAGTCGTAAGGAAACATTATATATTAACAATAAAAATACAATACACTATTACATAGACACACATATTACACATTGCAGCTGAATCCATGTTTTTTGCACTGTGTGAACATAACCTTTTGGATAATACACTGTCCTTCCTCCTTCAGAGTCGGTCCAAGGCCTAGAATTGCTTCAGTGAAATCCAGAAACAGTTCTAATTGTTTAGTCATTGTTTTACTAACACTTTACTAACAGTCCACTAATAATTAACTCACGATATTGTTTCAACTTTCAATTAGTATTTATCGCGCGCAATGGATAATCATAATTAACTTATTATAGAAATTGAAAGATACGTACTTAAATAACATGACACAACAAAATTAAATCACGGAACAATTTTTTTTTTTTTTTTTGTTTTATTTGTTCCTTACAGGAACCGGCTAAGGTCGTAGACCATGCTGCCAAGTCTTCAGTCATATAATTTCATACGTAAACTATATCTAATGTCAGAACGATGAAACACGTGTGCGGTCGATTTCAAGGTCCTGTTGGACTCCAGGTGCTAACTCCTTTCAGTACGACTCTTACTTCACTTATTTCAATGTTTCCATACACTGTTCATCACCGTCGATGTTTAATGAACAAAACCGCACAACTTTTATACAACAAACACAACTCTAAACTAGTTTATGGAATAAATTAAAAAAGGCGACGACCCGCACTGTCAGAATTCTAACCTCGAATCCTCACGGAACAATAACAATAGACATTCTTTTTTAATACAAATTTTACGGCTCTCGATCTTAGTACTTTGAGCCTGCAATAACAAAGATGTAATCACTGGGTGACCCACCACGACAATAAATTAACGCATATGTTTTCACTCACAATTTACAGAAATCCGGAAAAAAACGGGTTTTCAATTTAGGGGAAACATGGGAAATTACCTAATCAATTAATAAATTATAAAATCTATTAATTAAATTTTAAATTAATAACTTCGTGCTAAAGTAATAACTTTTCGATCCAATTCAAATCGCCAAAATTACTCACAATGCCAATATATTTTGTCCGCCGGCAACTTTATTATAACATTCGCTTTACATTTTTTATAATTTAGTCTGTGGTGGCTGACATTAGTTCGGAATTAAAATGATATCGAATTGATATCATAATGCTACTGAAATGATATTGGAACTATAAGCGGAGCAGAATGCCACATTTTATTCAATTCGTAGTCTAATCTCAGTTTGGTTAAAGTTCAGTCTCAGTTAATGTTAAATACGAGAATTGGCCCGCTGAGCTCTTATAATTAAATTAAATTACTCAATGGTTTCATGGTTCATTTGTAATCATGTTAATTCTGTCTACAAACATTTCATATAGCTCACACAATGTTCCAAATTATTGTCCCTTACAACGTAAAGGGGTTGTTAATGGGCCAATATACGCGAATAACGCCAGCTATCTGAGACGGTGACCCCAACCATCCTGCGGCCTCCTAATAAGCAACCATTACTGAAATTAAAGCATCAATCTCGGAAACCCTCTGCCGATCTCGCGCGTGTTTGGTAAGATTAACGTGTATAGTTGACTACATAGCTGTTGGATTATTTGTAGTGGTTGAATATTGTTTTTGAAGGTATTTATGGCAATAAGTTATTATAATAACTTTTTAGATGGTTAGCACCACGCCTGCCCATAAACAAATAGCAACCCTTTGTAACCACAAAATCATTTAAATAATAAGCAACCCTTAAAATATTTAATGAATTGTATCAATGTTTACAGCTGAATGTGTTGAGTGACGTTATCTGTGGCTTGTCATGGCGGCCTGTCACATTTTGGCGGGAGACTAGCCAACATGGCGGATATTAGATTTCATGTCCTAAATGAAAATATTACATTTTGATATCATGTCCAATTTATAAATGAAAATATTACATTTTGACGACGTGTTTTTCTGATTATTAAGTATAAGTATAAGCAAAAGCTATTTTGATAAAAAAATATCATGTCCTTTAAAAATAACACTAATTTCATAAAAAGATATAGACAATGTTAATATTTGCATACGTTAAAAAAAATTCGACATGGCTCATAACGGATTCACACAGTCCGATTTTATTTGACCACCAGCAAAATTGCATGCGATTTGAACTGTCTGAACAGACTTTTTTTTTTTTTTATAGCTTAGGCCGACAAACGAGCAAGTGGGTCACCTGATGGTAAGCGATCTCCACCGCCCATGTACGCCCACCACCAGAAGAATAATGGGCGCGTTGCCGACCTTAAAGGAAAGGGATAATTAGGGATTGGGAAGGGGAGGGGATTTGGGCTTCCGGATATCTCACTCACCGTACAAAACGCAGCAGCAAGCCGCTACTTTACGTCGGTTTACTGTGAGACAGTGGTAACGATCCGGTCGAGCCAGCCCATTCATGCTGTAGACAAAACTGCCTACAGCGTGGCTCTACCACTCAAAAAGACTTTCGAAACCATACAGTCTTTGTTGACTCAAGTCATTAAGCTGTGGAATAGTTTACCACCACACGTTCCCTCCTTCCTATAATATGGGGTCCTTTAAACGGAGTGTGAAGAAGCAGTTAGGCAGGCCAGCATAATCTTGCCGACCTACGATAGACACACTATTTGTCGTTGGTCGACACTATTCCTGGATTGCGCTACACTTACAATCAGGTGTGGCGAAGTCACTTTGCCGAGCCAACAACAGGATAAAAAAAGTTGATTAACTAAAATCGAGCCGTGCCGCTACACACAATACTAAAATAAATAGCCACATAATTATTTTGAAACAATGAAAACAACTTTGGTATTTTAATTATTTTCCTATTATAATAGAAACCATTCAAATTTCCATAATAATATAATTTCTGTTTTTATGTCATTTGTGTAGAATCGACTGCACGGAACTCGACTGATAATTAATTAATGTAACAAAAGAATAAATTAATATATTTTAATGCATTTGGTAATATGTCACGGGTGATTGGATTTGTATGGACTCACGCTTGTAATCCTTGAAAGGGTAGGCAGAGGTACTTTTACCTGATCCAGGGATCGAACCCGAGACCTCAACACAGCATTGGTTTTATTTTTGCGAATAAATTTCGTAGGATTTGTTATAATTGCATACTATTATTTAGGAAAATGTCTTTTTCACACACCAAAGACGGAAGAAGCAAATCGAGGGGCCTGGGACAGGACAGGCGGATGACCGAAGCAGGCACAGTGATACAAAGATGTACCCAACCATGCCACAAGCCCCTCGACAGAACCGGATATACACTAGCTGATCCTGAAACGCGATCCATACAAGGTGTGTGGGTACAATGGTAGGTTTTAACACCATGTATACGGTGGTCGCTATCCGGGCGAATATGAATATCCTACCACCAGTTCCCGCCTATATTGCATTGTTAATAACCAGACACAGACAATTATTTTGCCTGAGTGTACCTTATGTATACTCGCGCGGCCACGAGTGTACCGAAACCAAAACGTATCGGGCGATACACTCGATTGCAAATAAAACTGTACATCTATGCTGGCTTGTTAAAAATGAATGAACCGAGCCGGTCGCGTCGCGTCGCTCGCCCAATCAGTGTACAGTTCCGGCACAGATTTTGAATATTTTATTGTGGTGTGTTTATTTTTACTTTGATATTGTTCATATTTTGTAAATGGTCGGTCGATTTGTTTCGGTTGGAATATGGTGGTAGAATGTGTATATGACCGACTATGTAGTACATACATGCTTTGTACTGGGATGATTGTAGCCTACGGAGATTTTTCTCCGGTTCTTATAGATTTTCAGAAATTTGAGGAATCATCATCATCATCGGCCACAGGACGTCCAACATAGGCCTCTCCCAAAGATTTCCAGACCGACCTGTTGGAAGCGGAAAATTTGTTTTTTTATTTGAGGAATATTCTTTTGAAATTCCTTATTCGTATATATTGCACAATCTCTCGTTCAAAATAATACTAGGGTTATAAGAGTTTAGTGATAGCTTACGTAGACTGAGAAACCTTGAGTTCCAGGGTTCATATCCCATCACAATTTATGATTGACTTTTCAATTGAAAAATCACACACGAGGTGCCCCTATAAGATCATGGGATCGAAAACTCGTGAAATCAGGGATGCAGCATTAGTTGGACCTCTGCTCAACCTGTAAGTATACCAGTGTGAGATTAAACTTCAATATTAACGAATAACCATGGCACTTGGAACTATTTTTTTTTATAGCCCAGACCGGCAAAAGAGCAAGTGGGTCACCTGATGGTAAGTGATCTCCACCGCCCGTGTACGTCCATAATACTACACAAATCATAGGCGCGTTGGCGACCTTTAAGGGAAGGGATAATTAAAGGCTTGGGAAAGGACAGGGGATTTGGGCCCCCGAATATCTCACTCACCGTACGAAACGCAGCAGCAAGCCGCTACTTTCCGTCTGCTTTCTGTGAGATAGTAGTAACGACCCAGTCGATTCGGCACATTCGTGCTGTAGACACAACTATCTACAGCGTGGCTCTACCACTCAACATTACCAATTTCAGCAGGTATTATAAAAAGTTAAAATTATACCCAGCCTGGGAGTTTGGAGGGCCTGGTACTTATCATAAGTCGTAAGTGAGTGCAGTTCAGACATCATAGGATTCATCGGGCAAGAAAATTTAATCCAAACGAGATGCTCTCTCGCCATCGTGTTGAGAACTAAAAAATATTAATGGAGTAGGCGTTACTATCATAAGCTCGTGTAAGAAAATATTTCACAGTTTTTTTTTATTTAATTGATTGACGAGACAGGCAAGTTGCACGCCTGATGGTAAGCGCCACGCCTGCCCATAAACAGAAGCAATACTACAACGACCTTTGAGTTATAAAGCACTGCATGGCACTGAACTGCTTGTCACCCCGAGATATAAGATCTCTCATAATTAATAAATACCCAGTAATTTCACTGGCTTCAATGTCCTTCTAAGCGATACACAACTATTGCTTGGCGGCAGAAATAGACGGCGCGGTGGTACCGACTCAGACGGCCTCTCGCATACGAGGGCCCTACCTTGTATTTATAATGCCTCTCTAGATTTCCTACCTCCCAGTCAGGTCTGAGTCTAGTAAATTAGTTTCATTATCATCGTGTCCCAGGTGCTTCAGAAAGCTGGTTTTTGGCGCGGATCTCGTCCCCCCCATTCTCGTCTTAACGGGAATTATTAAGTGAACTGTTAGTGCTCAAGTAGTTTTAACTTACTCCATTGGGGCCGATTAGTTACGTAGCCTTTGTCTGGAGATTCAATGGTATTTTCAAATTGTCTTTTTATCTAAATACGTGCAGACGTTTTGGTAATTGAAACTTGGGACGGTAAGAAATGTTTGTTTGTAAGATGTGGAACTAGAAGTATCGATTTCGTATTCACAAACTTTACTATGAGAACTCATTGTGGGTGAACGCATATTGACGATTTCTCTAAACGTGATTGGTTAGTTTTTGCGCTACAAAAAAACAGACCAATCATGTACACAGAATTCGACACTTGGCAACGCTTACTTTAGTTTTTTGTGAATACGGGCGTGAAGTGTGTCATACACATTTTAAGGTTCCTTACGAAGGGTGCCAATGTTTGTGTTTCTCCTATATTTAAAGGGTTCGTTCTATCTTTTTTAATAAGTGGTAGAGCCACGCTGTTGACAGTTTTGTCTACAGCATAAATGGGCCGGCATGATTCTGGTGACCACCAATAAACTCATTGTTTGTCAGTGGTCGCTGGGTTTTTTAGACTGCACGGTGCTTACTATCAGGTGTAGTGCAGTCACTTTGCCGTGCTTAAATAAAATAAAAAGCATTTGCAAACACAAAATAGTATGTGTTTTAATTACCTTCCACACTTAATTATATCAAGAGACATATTTAATTAAGTCAACACGATATGTGAGTCTACGTTCGCGCATGCAGAACGGTTTGTATTTAATTAACTGACTATTACAGGGTGTATTTTAAAATTAATTCGCTTCACAAAAACCCAATATTATCGCGAAGGCAAGGTGAGAGGGACGAATTTATCAACGCGCACTCCAATGCTCTCGTGTAAAATGAAATGACATTTTACTGATGGTCCAAGTGTAGAGACGGGCCGGTTTAGAGATACGCAAAGGGGAGACTGTGACGCGTTAGCTGAGTTAGCCGATAGTGACATGTATACTTTGTATGAAATTGTAAAGAATCGGGTTCTCCTCTTTCGGTCGCTAACCTCATTATGTACCTATACAGTGGTATACAAAGCGGGTGTGTCGATGTCGTCACGAGTTACGTTCTCTAGCCTGAATGATAAAACGAACAGTAATCGATTTGGGTTAAGTGCTGCACATAAAAAAAGTAACACCATTTACTTTGATTACAAAGCACTGAATTGCATTGTACTGAATTGCGCTCGTAATCCGGAGACAAATCTAATAGGCCCATCGATATATTCGTAAGATTTCGACGCACTAAGAAGCGTAATGTACTGTTACGCTAATGTACAGAGGTCTTGTAACATGTACTGTCTCATTTTGTCGTGACTTAAAACAAAAAATGTCAATGTCTTATATCACATGTCACAGCGAAATATTACGTGGTCTCAGAGCGGATCACTCTATGATATTAGCTCGTACATTTGACAATTGTCCACATATTTGATTGTTACGCTTGTCACAGTCACGGTGCGGTAAAATGTCACAAGTGAGACGCACTTTTATGTCAAGACATATAATGCCAACTATTGCTAGCTTCAATATATGATCACACGAGATATCTCATCACTTACGCCACACAACTCACATTTACAGTACAAACAAAATTAAATGCAGCGTTGAAATCCGACAATAGCTTTATAATTAGACGCAATAATTCAGTGGTAATGTCATGATAGCTTGTCATTTTTACCTGACCCTCCACTCCGCTCTGAAGGACCGCTTTATCCGAATAAATGGGATTGTAGACTAAAGTGATGCTTTGTTTGGTATTTTTCTTTTATTGTGAGATTTTGCATTGGCATTAACTCACGGATAGACTTCTTTTTTAAAGCATAGGCCGGCAAACGAGCAAGTGGGTCACCTGATGGTAAGTGATCTCCACCGCCCATGTACGCCCACAATACCAGAAGAATCAAGGGCGCGTTGCCTTGCCTTATGCCTTAAAGGAAAGGGATAATTGGGAACGGGGGATTTGGACCTTCGGTCATCTCACTCACGTACGAAACGCAGCAGCAAGCCGCTACTTTACGTTGGTTTTCTGTAAGACAGTGGTAACGACCCGTTCGAGCCGGCCCAATCATGCTGTAGACAAAACTGTCTACAGGGTGGCTCTACCACTAGAGAATTCATTCTAGAATCGTTTATGGACACATTGTTTGTTGTCGGTCGACACTATTACTGGATTACGCTACCCTTACCATTAGGTGTGTGTCACTTTATATAATGATTTCTTACGTTTACGCGAATGTTACTATTGAAATAAAACTAATTTAAACGGATTTTATCGCGGTTTTTTATTAATTTTGATCCCGACGTTTCGAAGACTTTTCAGCCTTCGTGGTCACGGGGAGGACTGAGGTGTAGGTTGTCCAAAAATGTTAATGTTACAGTATCTACCTTCAATTTACAATTACAAAAATCTTTATGGTTTGGTCCGATCTACGCAGAAGGAGCTCACAGTGTCTTGAGGTCTGGCAATTGGTCTTTTGGGTTCCGATTTAATTAAATGTATAACCGGATCCCAGGCTTGTGCTAGCTTCCAACCATCTTCTCTATTGAAATTTGGATGTTTTTTGATTTCAATAGCCTCACGAATCATCCTAGGTAGGAATCGGTGTTCTTTAGCAAGGATTTGTGGTTTGTCGAATCTAAGATAATGATTGGAGCCTTCCTCAGAATGTTCAGCAACTGCAGACTTCGTAGAGCGTCGGTGTTTAACATCAGCTATGTGTTCTTTTACGCGGGTCCCTATGTTTCTTTTGGTTTGACCGATATAGGAGAGGCCACAGTCACAGTCGATTTTGTATACTCCCTGTTCCTGTAGAGGTATATGGCACTTGACAGGTGGTAAAAATTGACTAATCTTCTTGGGCGGCTTGAAGTAAGTTTTAATTGAAGCACGCTTCAGTATGTAGCCAATCTTGTCTGTGACTCCTCTTACAAAAGGTAACACAACAGGTACACGTTCAACTGTGGCTGGTTTCACTCGGTTTCTGTGACGACGGCGTGGAATTTGGAGCTTGTTGTCTCGCAGTACTTGCTTGACATGTTGCAGCTCGGCAGCCAGATGTTCCTCGTCACAGATTCCTTGTGCTCTCTGAAACAAAGAAAGAAACACAAACATGTCAAGCAAGTACTGCGAGACAACAAGCTCCAAATTCCACGCCGTCGTCACAGAAACCGAGTGAAACCAGCCACAGTTGAACGTGTACCTGTTGTGTTACCTTTTGTAAGAGGAGTCACAGACAAGATTGGCTACATACTGAAGCGTGCTTCAATTAAAACTTACTTCAAGCCGCCCAAGAAGATTAGTCAATTTTTACCACCTGTCAAGTGCCATATACCTCTACAGGAACAGGGAGTATACAAAATCGACTGTGACTGTGGCCTCTCCTATATCGGTCAAACCAAAAGAAACATAGGGACCCGCGTAAAAGAACACATAGCTGATGTTAAACACCGACGCTCTACGAAGTCTGCAGTTGCTGAACATTCTGAGGAAGGCTCCAATCATTATCTTAGATTCGACAAACCACAAATCCTTGCTAAAGAACACCGATTCCTACCTAGGATGATTCGTGAGGCTATTGAAATCAAAAAACATCCAAATTTCAATAGAGAAGATGGTTGGAAGCTAGCACAAGCCTGGGATCCGGTTATACATTTAATTAAATCGGAACCCAAAAGACCAATTGCCAGACCTCAAGACACTGTGAGCTCCTTCTGCGTAGATCGGACCAAACCATAAAGATTTTTGTAATTGTAAATTGAAGGTAGATACTGTAACATTAACATTTTTGGACAACCTACACCTCAGTCCTCCCCGTGACCACGAAGGCTGAAAAGTCTTCGAAACGTCGGGATCAAAATTAATAAAAAACCGCGATAAAATCCGTTTAAATTAGTTTTATTTCAATGTGTGTCACTTTGCCGAGCCAGGATATAAAAAAAAATCGCATTTGGTTTGCGTAGATGGGGGTGTGAGTCTCCGATTATGCATTCAAATGAGAACCTCCTTTTTTAGTCAGTTAACAAATAAATTGTACGACATAAATAAGAAAATTAACAATGAAAACCAACTTTAAAACATCACACGGGTACTACACGGGGCTATAAAAGTTTACCCAACAAATAGTGAATGTATTCTGATACTACACAATAAAACGCGTTGAACAGACATTCAAATAAAAAATATAATAAAACTGTACGGAGCGGATGTACAATGAATATTTCAGCGTAGTTTCCGCGGTTGTTGTGTGAACGTGATTTTTTCTACTCCACGAGGCTTTGTTGAAGTAAACACTAATTCATGAGGAAATAAAAATTGTTCGTGTGAATTTCTCGTTTTGATACTATGTTGTGACATTCAGGGATCGGTTTTCAATGGTTAGGGAGTCTTAGTGACGTATACAGAGATTTTTTTCATTTGATTGAATGACGAGACGAGCAAGGCGCGCGCTTGCCCATAAACAGAAGCAACACCACACAGAACTTTGAATTACAGAGCACTGCATGGCACTGAACTGCGCTCGTCACCCCGAGACATAAGATGTTAAGCCTCATAATGCCCAGTAATTTCACTGGCTTCAATGTCCTACAAACCGAAACACAACAGTGCTTAGGCACTGTTGCTTGGCGGCAGGAATAGACAAAGGGGTGGTAATAACCCAGATGCAGAACAGTTGGACCTACTTACGGAAACAGGACCCGCCAACCGCATACCAACCCGCAGCATGTTCAAATGGAGATACTAATTTTGTTTTTAAAAAACTACGAGATTCAATTAGTTTAAGTCATTGAATTTAGCAAAACAAAATCATTATCTCCCGTTGAACTTGCTGTGGGTTCGTTCCTGTTTGCGTAAGTCCAATTAGCTTACAGAAACTGATTTATGAACCGTTACTGAGTACAGAAATAATCTTAATTGACGGGTCTGAGAAAAACACGCATTACGCACGCATTCACGCCTGTATTCCCCGACGGGGTAGGCTGTGGTGTATCCAGTACACCTAAATTTCGCCGAGCGTATCTCCCTCCCATGATGTGATAGGGGGCGAACAATACAATACTGGGCACAATTCCAGACTTCACTGGTAGTAGGATATTCCTTTCCGCCCAGATAGCGACCACCGTACACATGGTGTTAAAACCTGCCTTAGTGACCCACACACTTTGTGTGGATCGCGTTCCAAGATTAGTCAGTGTATATCCGGTTTTAGCGAGGGGCTTGCGACATGACTTGATGTTTGGTTAGGGCGGGTATAGGGGTACATCCTTGTATCCCTGTGCTTGCAACGTTCATCCACCTGTTCTGTCGTAGGCCCCTCGATTTGCTTCTTCCCTCTTCGGAGTGTGAAGAAACATTTATACAGGCCGGCATGATTCTGGTGAACACTAACTGTGCTTACAATCAGATTTGGTGCAGGTATCTTTAGATAGTAGTATCGGTATTTTACGTTTATCATGTTAACTAATGTAGTAAAAGCTATATGAATAATGCGGTACACGACTTACTTTAAACATATTATTATTTTTTATGTTATTGTAAGGTGTCTACAAGGTGGTAGGTCCCTCGTATGCGAGAGGCCGTCTGGGTTGGTACCACCGTGCCGTCTATTCCGGGCGCAAGCAATAGTGTATAAGCACTGTTGTGTTTCAACTTGAAGGAAACTGAAGCCAGTGAAATAACTGGATATTATGAGACTTAACATCTTATATCTCGGGGTGACGAGCGCAGTTCACTGCTATGCAGTGCTTTGTAATTCAAAGTTCTGGGTGGTGTTGCGTTTGTTTATGGGCAGGTTTACCGTCAAGCGAGCGCCTTGCTCGTCTTGTAATTAAATCAAGAAGAAAAGGTTTTACCCCATTCACAAGCTATAAAACCTTCCTATTCGTAATTGGAGCTCATGACGAACTACTTATTTGTATGTTTCGTGAAATAAACCATTCAGCTAAGTTGTTACTTCATAAACTCATAAATGTACGTGAAACATAGCGGAATACGTCCGGGCAACCTTAGTTTACCCATACATTATCCAGGACCCGCCTTAAGCCGGCCTCATAAAGCCAAATTAGGCGTGTCTTATTTAGACACACTGCAGGGTAGGACGCCTAACAATCTTCTCAATATCAACGGAGGCTCCGTGGCCCAGTGTGCGAGAAGGCGGCTGCGAAACGTGAGGCCGTGGGTTCGATTCTCGCACTGAGACAAATGTTTGTGTGATCCACGAATTTTTGTTTCGGGACTGGGTGTTGTGGGACTGCAAGTTCTTCGTAGTTTCTGATACCTACGATACAGGTGAAGCTAGTATGGGGTCAATATTAAGTGTGTGGCTGTCGGGTGTATTTATTTGTGTTTATTCAATGCGTTGAAATAATCAATATATGTATATGCATATGTACTCACGCCTGTAATCACCGTGGGGTAGGCAGAGGTGTAACTAGTATACATACATTTCGCTGGGTGTATTACCATATAAGCATATATTTACAAGGTGGTAGGTCCCTCGCATGCGAGAGGCCGTCTTGGTTGGTACCACCGCTTTATAAATGTTACGGATAATTTACAATACATTCTAAATCATTTGTTTTACATACTTTGCAGCGGTGTGTCACACATATAACGATTCCTGAAACTCTTTCGCAAAAACATTACCGTTTGTGATAACCACGCACACTCGATTACCACCCTTATTCCTTCGCAATAGATGCTATGTATTTAGTTTATCATCCGCACAATATGTTTGTCCCAGTTACCTGTACACATGTGTAACGTTGTCGAGGCTTATTTCTTTATTACGTGACGTCCGAAGAATTTCATTAGAAATTATTTTAGCTTCACCGGGCATGTACGATTAATAAAGAATATTAAGATGTATAGAGGTTCACCTCTTATTTAGTGTTTCTATTTTTGTTTTCTCTAGATTTATTAGGATGGCTTGGTGGCGAAGTTGTAATTCAGTAAAAGAGCAAGACGAGAGGTCACCTTAGACATCCTACTTGGCGATGCGGGCTGGCTATGAAACAAAGGCCGCGGGTTCGATACCACACTGAGGCCAATGTTGTGATCCGCAGATATTTGTTTCGATCGGGTGTTGTGACACCGAAAGTCTCTCGTAGTTCCTAATACCCACTACACAAGACTTGTATCTTAATGTGGGGTCAGAACTATGTATGTCACTGTTGGGTGTATTATTATTTGTTTCATTGGGTGTTGTTTATTTATTCAATTAACACAAGTATATCACAGAAACAATTCCAAATCGTTACAAGGCTAAGGTGGACCAAAAATAATAACTTAAAAGTGCCAACCTTGTGATAAAATATGTCGAGTTCTGGGTGTTGAGCTAGCATGCAATTAAGGAGTGTTATAACTCTTTGTTGTGGGACCGTAAGTCCCTCGTAGTTCGTGATACTTACGATACAGGTTTACTTAGTGTGGGGTCAGGACTATGTGAGTGACTGTTGTGTGTATTTTTATTTATTACTTAATGTCGGTTTTCAGTGAGACAGTGGTAATAACACGGTTAAGCCGGGTATCGACCCATTTATACTGTAGCAAAAGCTTACAATTTGCCTATACCAATCACCATCAGATGACCCAATTACTCGTGTATTGATATTATGTTACAAAATCCCGAGTGGTAGAGCCACGCTGTATATAGTTTTGTCTACAGCATGAATAGGCCGGCTCGACCGGGTCGTCACCTGTCACTGTCTCACCGAAAACCAACGTAAAGTAGCGGCTTGCTGCTGCGTTTCGTACGGTGAATGAGATATTCGGAGCCCTATATCCTCCCCTTACCAATTCCTAATTATCCTTTTCCTTTAAGGTCGGCAACGCGCCCATGATTCTTCTGGTATTGTGGGCGTACATGGGCGGTGGAGATCACTTACCATCAGGTGACAAACGTACTCGTATGCTATAAAAAAAATCTATTTCAATTAAATTCTTTTAATGGTTTATTTACTTTGTTGTAAAGTACAAATGTAAGATTGTAATTATCGACACAGTCCTGTCGAGTCCGTATTCGTTTCGGATAAAATTCCTGTATTCCGAACGTAATATCCACTGCCCTCATCAGACGTTTATTAAGGTCAAATTAACACGTAAAGCCGTGTCCACATTGGTTGGTACATAAGTAGTTATTCTTTGCTTGCCTTTTTTTATGGTATAGGCCGGAAAACGAGCCAGTGGGTCACCTGATAGTAAGTGATCTCCACAGCCTATGTATACACACTATACTAAAAGAATCATGGGTGCGTTGCCGATGTTAAAGGAAAGGGATAATTAAGGATTGGACGGGGAGGAGGATTTGGGCTTTCTGGTATTATCCCGGCTTTTGGCCAGTTTTTTTGTTTTTACTAGCCCTGTATTATATATGTCCCACTGCTGGGCACGGGCCTCCTCTACTGAATAAGGGGTTAGGCCTTAGTCCACCACGCTGGCCTAATGCGGGTTGGTAGACTTCTCATACCTTCGAAAAAAATCTTATTGAGTTCTCAGGTATGCAGGTTTCCTCACGACGTTGCCTTCACCGTTACAGCAAGCGATAATTAACAATTAATATACATGTGACTTAGAAAAGTCAGAGGTGTATGATATTGGGGCTTGGTTTCAGTTTAATGAACACTGAAGCCGTTGCAATTACTGGGCATTATGAGACTTAACATCTTAGGTCTCGGATGATGAGTGCAGTGCGGTGCCATGCAGTGCTTTGTAATTTAAAGTTCTGGTGGTATCCGCCACTTGACGAAATCAGTTAAGTTCGTGTAGTTTTCATTTTTTTTTATTACCAAAACCTGGTCGTTAATAAACTAAGATTTAAAGAAATACCCTTAGAAACGTTAGTAAAGCTTATCTTATAAAAAAAAGAATGAAAAACAAAATATTTCCCAACATGGTAAACACCACCTTACCTAAATTAAAGAAGGGCGTCCGCCCTTTCCGATTGCGGAGTCGCTGGGCGGAACTCATTTACCTAAAATTGCTCCCAATTTATTAGGATTTCCAAAATAATTCTATCTGGGACGTGGACCTGTTTATAAATGGGCTCCGAACGGTTTATGCAAAGCAAAATGTTAATGTTCGTGTTTTTGGGGTTATTATTTGAGATAAGTTGAATAATTTGAAATAGTTGAACAAATATTAGAAGTAGTAATGATCAAATTAAATTAACAAATCATTTATTGCGTCAATAAAATCTCAACCGTTATTTAGATAAAGTCAAATTTTAACTCTACCGCCAGTTCCTTCGCGGGTAAGAAACTCTAACGTTTCTCTTTTCTAAACTGATTTACAATACACATTAGCACTACATACATTGAAGACTTGAAGTGTTATTTATTTGAATTAGAGCAGCTTAATTTAAGCCAATGAGGAACGTTATAAAGTAAAACAATTAGATTATAATAGTTGTTGTGAATGATCTATTCTAGACTGGAGTGGGTCACCATCGTCTTAGGCCCAAAGTCAACCTCACCTGCACGTCGGCGTTCCACGCTGATTAATTTACGAGGAAATATTTAATTTTTATTTGATTTAATTGAATGACGAGATGTGCAAGTCGCTCGTTAGCGTCACGCCTGGCCATAAACAGAAGCAACACCACACAGAACTTTGAATTATTAAGCACTGCATAGCACTGAACTGCGCTCGTCACTTCGAGACATAAGATCTTAAGTCTTATAATGCCCAGTAATTTCACTGGCTTATATGTCCTTCAAACCGAAACACAACAGTGCTTACACACTGTGTATAGGCTTTGAAGACAGGACAAACAAACACACAGACAGCCGGCATAGGTTCTCTGTGTTCTGTTGGTAACCTTGGGCACGCCACCCTAAAAACAACTGTCAGATTATAATGACGAACTTAAAAATAATCTCATTAATATAAGTCAGTAACAGAGACTCCCAAAGCTAAGACACAAATACGATGGAATTGTAAAAGCTTGATTACTCCATAAAATCATCCATAAACAGTTTAATGTACTCCTTGAGTGGTACTTAACTGGGCTGAGTGTTTATTATCATCTAAGAGACTAGTATATTATATACTAGGTTGTCCTCGCAGCTCCGCCCGCGTGATCTACTTTTTCCAGAATAAAAAGTAGCCTATGTTAAATTCAAATTAAAATTCAAATCATTTATTCTGTAAATTGGATCATAAATATCACGTTTACATGTCAATATTTTTTATACTAGATTACATCTTTATTTTTAATATTATCTTTTATCGGCATTTCATAGCCATGAGAAGAAGTGCCGAAACAAACTCATGGGTTATGGCCACTTTTAATGTCCAGACATTGCTTTTCCAGAATTGTGCGAGTGTAATGTACAGGAATTCCTGGATTGCCTTTTTGAGGAAATAGCTCTGAGTATACCCCACATACAGGGGACTCGCACTCACGTATAAAAAAATTTAAATTAACAATTTTCAAATAAAAATTTATATTTTATTTAAAAAATACTTACTTCTAATACCTCCAAGAATATGTGTACAAAGTTTCATAAGCCGGCGAATGAGCAAGTGGGTCAGTAGTAAGTGATCACCACAAGCCATGTACGCCCACAATACCAGAAGACTCAGGGTCGCGTAGCCGACCTTAAAGGAAAGGGATAATTAATGGATTTAGAAGGGAAGGGGGATTTAGGTCTCTGGTTATTGTCAGAACTTTTCATCCAGGTGGAACAAAACATCGTTTACGCACCTAGGGAGAAAAGTAGGACATTGCCAATAATCCACGGGTGAAAATGCCCTACTTACTACTACTACAAGGGAAAACCCTTGGTGCGTAATGTACTTGCATTATGAACAAAATAATCACGTATAGGTGTTTCTATTTTTGATACTTGAAAAGGTACACAGCATCCTTCAAAGATTTGCGGTCAATCACCACAACAAAAGACTATCCGGCGGTTTGTTTTGCCGCCCTTTGTTTCCGTTCAAGTTTCAAGTAGATTGTGGCTTCTGAACTGTATTGTTATTAAGCCTTTTATGTTTTATTAACGCTTTAAAGGCCTGTATTTTATGGGTTTTAAATGAAATGTGGTGTGAATGTAAATTATTTTTAAATATTTTATTTGTGCTACATTTTGAGGCCTCATAGCCAGTTGTAGTCACTGATCGGTAAACGATAAGCGAGTTAAGTAACCTTTGGCGTGGTCAGTCTATGGATGGGTAACCGCTTAGTGGTATATCAACTGAGCGCTTCTGTCTTACGGAGGGCATGTAAAAAGTCGGTAGTTATCAACTAATAACAGTCGTTAAGCCAAGTCGGAGGCCTTCCGGCGGCTTGAAAACTTTGAAACTAGGTTGCCCAGTAGCCATATAAAATAGAATAGACTACATTTTAAGCGATTTCAAAAGATGTTCTACAGTATTGTGTTCTCGGATGCATATCGAAACTACTGGAATGCCTATGACGCTGATTGAAGGAAATTTTTTGCCCGTCTGATATCTTATACCAGCTAATGAATAATCATTAGCTGGTATAAGATGTAGTGTGTATCCGGTTCTCCCGAGGGGCTTGCGACATGACTTGATGGTTGGCGTGGGTATAGGGGTACATCCTTGTATTACTGTGCCTGCATCGGTCATCCGCCTGTCCTGTCGCAGACCCCTTGATTTGATTCTTCCCTCTTCGAAGAGGGACAGATACAGGCCAGCATAACCCTGGTATTACCATTTAACTCATTGTTTGTTGGTGGTCGCTGGTTTTTTAGACTGCACTACGCTACCATCAGGTGTAGTGCAGTTACTTTGCCGTGCTCGGATAAAAAAAAGATAAGTAATTTTTACCTCGCAAATAACGTTTTTAATTCAGTTATTCAATATCAACTACATCATGATTTAATATCAATATCACAAAAATCTAGAAAACGTCCTCTAAATCAGCATAAAATTTATGAAAAATAAAACTAACATACGTTTATGAGTTTTAAATATTAATTATGCCATTTAAACATTATATTACTCCATTCAGGAACAGAAGCACGGGTAATTCAAACAAAGACATTTTTACACCTTGAAAGTAATAAATACGTAATTAAAAAGTAATAAAGGGGGCATAAAACACTCGCTCATTAGGAAAACTCGTAATTTTCGCTCCTAATCAATCTCAAAGCCGGTTTCTTATTAATTTCAGTGCTAAATCACCTTTACGATGGAAGCAAAAAGATTCTACCCATCAAGCAACGTTGCAGTTTTTACGAGATCCTACCATGGACAACGCGTTTATTTTGAAAATATTATTATAATATTATAGAATACAAGAAACAAGGTGGTAGGTCCCTTGTATGCGACAGGCCGTCTGGGTTGGTACCACCGCTTTGTTTATTTCTGCCGCCAAGCAACAGTGTGTAAGTTGTGTTTCGATTTGAAGGACATTGAAGCCAGTGAAATTACTGGGCATTATGAGAACTAACATCTTATGTCTCGGGGTGACTAGCGCAGCTTAGTACCATGCAGGGTTTTGTAATTCAAAGTTCTGTGTGGTGTTGCTTCTGTTTATGGGCAGGCGTGGCGCTTACGATTAGGGGAGCGCTTTGCTCGTCTCGTCATTCAATCAAATAAAAATATATATAATATTGCATAGACATCATTTGGATCCAACCCAGCCTAGGCCGTGGATAACCGGAGCCCCGAGAAGAAGCTAGAACAAAATGGGTAATATAATTATTGTAGTTCAGGTAGTAATAGGTTAAATCCTGAAACAGTCAGACTTGCAGTTACTCGATTGCTGTAAACGGAATATTTCGACAATATTAGTCCTCAGCCTCCGTGGCGCAGCGGGCGAGTAGCGAGAGGCCGCGGGTTCGATCCCCGCACCGAGATGAATGTTTGTGTGATCCACGAATATTGGTTTCGGAGTCTGGGGTGTTGTGAGACCGAAAGTCTCTCGTAGTTCCTGATACCCACGACACAAGACTCGTATCTTACTGTGGGGTCAGGAGAATATATTTCCTTAAAATAAAAGTATCAAAAAAATAAATTAAAGAATTCTTTATTTTTGCCTCTAGTATCAGCTTATTTAAGCTGTCTTATTGGAGGCTAGGTCTTTTCGGAGGTAGTGCCGGAGCCGCTGCCTATCACCTGAAAATTGCATCAATTCCAAATTAACCTTTAAAACTTAATGTAATTTTTAAATTCTTAGTCCGTTTTTAAGTAGATTTAAATTTAGAATTCACTTTCAATATTCTCGTCGAGTTATGACCGACAAACATTCGAAAACCACGAGTAGTGGCAAGTTAATCCCCAGCCAGCGAGCGGCCGAGCTCGGGAACTCATTAACGGTGAAATAAAAAGGTTTTATTACATATTTTTATTTCATGTCAGAAACTCTTGCCTGCTACGGATAGATATTTGAAATACACCGTAAGGAGAGATTCAGGCATGAATGGCGGTTAATCTTTTTCAGTCGATACCTAGTTGAACAAGATAACTATTTTTATTTTTTCAATTGAATGACGAGTCGAGAAAGGAGTTCGCCTGATGGTAAGCGCCACGCCTGCCCATAAACAGAAGCAACACTACAAATAACTTTGAATTACAAAGCACCCCATAGCATTGAACTGCGTACGTCGCCCCGCGACATAAGATGTTAAGTCTCACAATGCCCAGTAATTTCACTGGCTTCAATGTCCTTCAAACAGAAATACTGACTTACACACTGTTGCTTGGCGGTAGTAATAGACGGCGCGGTGGTACCAACCCAGACGGCCTCTCGCATACGAGGGACCTGCCATCTTGTTAGTTCAGGCAGTTCTTTGTTATTTTCGGAATTGTTTCTTCCACAAAAAACTGTAAAATATAGGTAGATCGCTTTCGATCAGAAAAGCCTATAAAAAGAGCTTCGAAAACATACTATAAAAGTTATAGCGATGGAACGAACTTTGGCACATAGCCAAGCGAATAATATACTTCCAGAATTATTATTCAGGTGAAATTCTTATATCAGGCTAAGGGTATACAAGCGCTATTTATTCTGCAAAATCCGTCGCGTATTTACTATTTTATTTATAAACACCTAACAGTCACATACATAGTGCTGACCCCACAGTAAGATACAAGTCTTGTGTCGTGGGTATCAGGAACTACGAGAGACTTGCGGTCACACAACACCCAGACCCCGAAACAAATATTTGTGGATCACACAAACATTTGTCACGGTGCGGGGATCAAACCCGCGGGCTCTCGCTTCACAGTCGGCTACTCGCCCGCTGCGCCACGGAGGCTGTCAAGTATAGAAGTGTATAGAAGTATACTGGTTAATAGTTTATTACTGTTTGGATCACACAATGATGCAGTATCAGTGTTTTGACTGGTCGAGTCACGCAGACAGTGCTTACACACTGTTGATTGGCGGCAGAAATAGATAAAGCGCAGGGTTTGCCGGTCTACGCTCTAAAAAGGTTATGTGATCGCTTTTGCGTGCCCTAAATTGCGCCCGTGTACCTCAGACTAGCAAAATGCTTATATTCTAGGTGTGCTGATTTGGCAAGTGAGACTTTTCATGATTTTGGCTAAAGGTAAGGTAAGGTAGCAGCATGACTTGGCTAAAGGTAAATAATATTTTCTCGTAGCTGGTTTTATCCAAGTCACGGCCATGAAGTAGGTTCTCTAGAAGAGATGTAATAAAATTTGGAAACACACGGATTGTTATTTGGAAATCCAACGCTGTGATTTGCATTTAATTTTTTTTGTTTTTTTTTATAGTACGGGGCGGCAAACGAGGAAGTGGGTAACCTGATGGTAAGTGATCTCCACCGCCGATGTACGGCCACAATACCAGAATGATTATGGGTGTGTTGCCGACATTAAAGGAAAGGAATAATGAGGGATTGGCAACGGGAGGGGGATTTGGGCCTCCGGATATCTCGTTTATTGTACTAAACGCAGCAGTAAGCCGCTACCTTACTTCGTTTTTCTGTTAGACAGTGGTAACGACACGATAGAGCAGGCCCATTTATGCTGTAGTCAAAACTGTCTACAGCGTGGCTTTACCACTCAAATATTTGTCAAGGTGGTAGGTCTTTCACATGTGAGATGCCGTCTGGGTTGGTACTATCGCTTTGTCTATTTCTGTCGCCAATCAACAGTGTGTAAGCACTGTTGTGTTTCGGTTTGAAGGACATTGCAGTCAGAGAAATTACTGGGATTTATGAGACTTAACATCTTATGTCTATGGGCGACGAGCGCAGCTCAGTACAGTGCTTTGTAATTCAAAGTTCTGTATAGTATTGCTTCTGTTTACGGGCAGGCGTGGCGCTTAGTATCAAGCGAGCGCCTTGCTCATCTCGTCATCAATCAGATTATAAAAAATATCAACTTATTTGTCAACACCGTTTCAAGACGTGTTAACATTTCGTATGTTTTCAGTCACAGTTGGCGCACAACTTATTGGAGTGTTTTCCTTTAAATTTAGGGCACCGTACGTGACCTAAAGAGGGAACGTTGCGAGACGAATTACGAGCAAACTTCGCTCGACCACCCGAAATATAGTAAAGTTGAGGACCTTGGCTCGGGCACTAACTTGTTTGTACCGACACAATGTATTTAGCTTTAACTAAAAAGAAATTTGGACAGTTGGACACTGAGAAATGTTTTTTTGAAGTGAAACTTCTTTAATTCATTGAAGCCAGTCATTGAGCATGATATATAATAGTGTAGCTTGCCACAATGGGTAAATCCCAAACCTATAAGGATTGTTACTAACAGTAACTTCAGGCCGGCACAATTCTGGCGACCGTCAAGAGACCCAATGTCTCAAGGTAGGTCCCTCATAAATGGTTGTTGGCTCGATGTTGTGATTTGAATCTCTACGAAACGAAAATGCGTAACGACAAAGACAAACATATTCAAATTTGGAACGTTATTCTTGTATTGGATAAGATTTACTATGAGGGTCGTTCCGTGTATCTTTACAAGTTGGTAAAGAGCTAATGATGTAATAGGAGCGAAAATGGGAATCTTCAAAACGAAAAACTCAAAACGGATTATTGTTCCGTTTCTGAAGTTATTACCTTTTTAAAATATTCAGTCTCACATATACCCGATACCATTAATCTGTTTTATGGATATCTTATGGTATACGGTACTTACGGTACCACAACATCCAGACCTGAAACAAATATTTGTAGATCATGTAAACATTTGTATCGGTGCGGGAATTAAAGCCGCGGTCCCTCGATTCGTGGCGGGCGAGTAGCTGGCCGTCAATGTCAACTTGTAATTATTTATGTTTCTAATAAAGTAGAAATGACGACCAGCCTTAAGAGTGGTAGAGCCACGCTGTAGATAGTTTTGTCTACAGCAGGAATGGGCCGTCTCGACCACTGTCTCACAGAAAACCGACGTAAAGTAGCGGCTTGCTGCTGCGTTTGGTACGGTGCGTTAGACATCCGGAGGCCAAAACCCCCTCCTCTTCCCAATTCCTTAATTATCCCTTCTCTTTAAGGTCGGCAACGCACCTATGATTGGCCGCACATGGAAGGTAGAGATCACTTACAATCAGGTGACCCAATTGCTGGTTTGCTGGTCTAAGCCATAAAAAAACAATCGCCATTACTTTTCCCATCTACAGTATATCTTACATTCTGCACACGTTAAAGTTTGCGAGCTGCTGGCGTGTTAGTAAAGTCAAGAAGGGTCGTGTGTACGAGTACTAACATTTAATAAGTTTGTTCGATACGACACTTGTTTGTGATTTGTTAGTGTATTGTTATACGGTTTTATTTGTATGCAGCGGGGATATGGAAATATTACAACGAAATAAGTACAAAATGGCCCGAACTGGATATTTTTGATGGACAGCTGGGCTTCTATAAAAGGATTGTTTTCTAGTGTCTCAAGAATAGTAATGAAATTAATTACTAATCTAGTAATGTTGTACACATTTCCAATTCGATTTTGATTAGACTTCAGAACTATACCTAATATAATATTATTAAGCTACTCAGTATTAGTATTGTCAAAATCTGATAAAAAAATTTAAAAATTTGTCCTTCGAATAAGATGCAGCGGTGTGGAACAGCTATTTTTCTTTTATCCGATCACTGCAAAGTGACTGCTTTAAATCGTAGTAATGGTAGTAATGGTAAGCGTAGTGTAGTCAAAAAAACCAGCGACCACCGACAAACAATAACCGGCCTGTATAAATGCTCCCTCTCCTCTCCTTGCTATGGGTTAAACTGCCAATTTACTAAACTAGCTGGCTTATCAATTTTTTTATCCTGGTAAAAAATATTAGTCATGTTTAAATTTAACGATTCCAATAGAATAATTGAGACCCCATTCATATACCAAGTAAAAACTAGAACGCCAATTGTTCAATATCAATAATAGTTACAGAATGTAATCTAAACAGTTAAATAGTATGTGTAGATTAATTAATTGTTACAGATGGTAAGAATCGAATTGAAAAAAATAAACAATTAAATGAACAAATAAATCTTGAAATTATTTTTATAGCAGAAGTTCGCCAAACGAGCATGTAGGTTGCCTGATGCTAAGGGACCAACGCCCATGAATATCCGCAAATCAAGAGAAATGTGCTGGTGGTAGGATATTCATATTAAACCTGCCATAGTGACTCACACACCTTGTGTGGTTTGCATTCCAGAATCAGCCAGTGGTTCTACGTGCTACTGCGCTACCATCAGGTGTAATGCAGTCACTTTGCCGTGCCCGACTAAAAACAAAAAATACTACTATGCACGTTTTTACACCATGTGCACGGTGGTCGCTATACAGGCGGATATGAATATCCTACCATAAATAGATTGCAAATATAGATAGATTGCAGATATAGATAGATTATCTCAATGCCAGTAAACTTTTCACTTATGAGAAAGGTTACGCATCCTGGCCATGGGCGAGTTTGTAGACTTCACTTCTTCTTCTTATCCATTATCAACCATTTTGGTGTAGGCCTTCAATTGCCACCACGCATCCTGATCCTGCGCTGTTCGCATCCAGTTCATCATGAAATTTCATTTCATTTTGCATCCAGTTCGACTTCACATACCTTCAAAATTCTTGTAGAACAAAAAGTATGAATAGCAAAAATTAAAAATAAAATGATAGTACATGCAAACTTCCTCCGACGAAGATTTGTCTGCGAGTTGGCGAGGAAATAGCGACATTAAGATAATCCGAAACCCGATTTATTATTCACAGTACATTAAACGAGGTATGGCTGTCGACGCGCAACCACCCGCCCCTAACGTATTAATTTTTGAACTATTAAAGACAATGCTATGCAGAGTTTGTGTTTATAATTTTGGAAATTGGTGGTGGTAGGTTATTCATATCCGCTCGAATTGCGACTATCGTACACATGGTGTTAAAACCTGCTTTAGTTACCAACACCTTGTGTGGCTCGCGTTCCAGGATCAGCCAGTGTACATGCGGTTCTATTGAGAGGCTTGCGACATGACTTGATGGTTGTTTGAGGCGGATATAGGGGTAAATCCTTGTATTCCTGTGCCCACATCGGTCATCCACCTGTCCTGTCGCAGGCCCCTCGTTTTCGCGTTCCTGTGGTAGCCAGTGTATATCCAGCAAATTCAGCTTGGCGTAATTCTGCCGACCGTAAAATGACGCAATGTTTCCTGAAGATCGACATGCATTAGACAAATATTGAAATAAAATAGTCACTTTTATAGTAACATTCACAAAGTTCCAAACGATTTTAATAAAAAAAACAATATAAAAATAAAATACTGCAACCAGCACACACTTTCATAAAAGGCGACGCCGAGTCGCTTTCCCGATTGAAAAGGAATTCTATACAGAACGTAACAATTCTAATAATTTTTGACTATTATTTCTCTTTTCACGACTCCGGGCGACTTGGAGTCTGCACTCGACGAACGTAACAATTATCCACAAAGGAAGAAAAGTATTATAATTTTCGACGAACATTTCTTATATTCGAACTTGGCGACCCATTTACAGTATAAGAATGTTAAATTTTCTTTATGCTTTGAAGATTAAAAACGCCAAAAATTTCGTAACGATATTTTTTTGTGTCTTTTTTTATAGTATAGGCCGGAAAACGTGCAAGTGGGTCACCTGATGTTAAGTGATCTCCACCGCCCATTTACGCCCACCATCAGAAGAATTATGGGCGTGTGCCGACCTTAAAGGAAAGGGATAATTAGGGGTTGGGAAGGGGAGAAGATTTGGGCTTCCGGATATCTCACTCTTCGTACGAAACGCAGCAGCAAGCCGCTACTTTACGTGGGTTTTCTGTGTTCAGTAGTGTCTGGTTTGGGCTGGCTTTAAATAATGAATATATGTCTCGAGTCGCTTGTGGAGTGATTTGTTTATATTACTATCATATTAAGTTCAATATTTCCTTGTAAAAAAAGGTCGAAGGTCCCTCATATGGTCTGTGTTGGTGCCACCGCTATGGATTTTTCTGCCGCTAGGCAGCAAGTAAGTAGTATTGTTTTGTTTCAGTTTGAAGAACATTAAAGTCAGTGAAATTACTGGGCATTATGAGACTTAACACCTTATGCATTGGAATCACGAACGCAGTCCAGTTCCACGCAGTGCTTTTTTATTCATAGTTCTGTGGGCTGTTGTGTATGTTTATGTACAGGCGTGAGCTAATATCTGTGTGTATTAAATTCTAAAATCATTTAGTGCAAATCATTAAAAACTTTAGTGTGATCTCCATTTTATATGCCCCAGATTTACATCGTTCTATCATTTTAATTTTAAATATTAACTCAATCTTCCAACATGTTTCTAAGGTACTCGCAATGCCTACGCCATGAACAATGATAAGTTAGTTTTGTGCACAAGTAGCGGTAACTGTGTCAAACAAGTTTAAGTAAAACGTGCTCAGAGTACTCTTTGCACGCATGGGAAATTATGTGTTATAATGAATACGGGTTAGTTAACAGCTTAACGACTATGTTTTCTAGAAAAAGAAATAAAGTTGCTAAAATGAATGAAGAAAGAATAAAACAGTTCGTTGCCCCAAAAAGAGAAGATATAGTAATTAAATAGAACATAAACAGTATCATACTAAAACTTAAAATTCTAATTGAAAATATTTATTAAATCTATAAAATGTTAATTATAAATTAATTAGATTCTGTCAAAACTCTACTGGCAGTTAGGGAGGCTGTTTCGGTAGAGAAGAACGGGCGATAGAAATCTTTACATAGTATAAAATGAAGTCGCTTCCGCTGTCTGTTCGTTTACTCTTTTAAACTATTCAACGGATTTTAATGCAGTTTTCAGCGATAGATGAGTGATTCATGAGGAAGGTTTATATGTATAATATATACATATCATAGTACAGAAAAGCAGAAAAATTCAAAGATATAGATAGATTTCTATTAAGGCAATAAAAAAAAATATATAATGTGATGTCGTAACAAACATATTTTTACCCGTGTGTTAAAATTTCAAGTTTGTAGCCCCAGCGGTTTAGGATCTGCGTAGAGAAATCAGTCAGTCAGGACAAGTATTTTATATATTATGTATAAATTTGTTTTACTCTTAAGCCATTGAACGCACTTGTATGGCTGAGAATTCATTGTTTACTCGTAATAATTCGTAACAAACGAACATTACCGAAGTGTACAACTTAAATTAGTGTAAGTTAAATAGCCTCATCATACTCTTAAGGGTAAATCTGAATTTCGCCTTATTTTAACAGTCTTAAATGTACTTGCACTTAATAAAAACATTCCCACCAAGTAAGTCTCCCATTCTACTCAAACTAAAAGCATAACATTGTAACACGGCGGGATCTTGTCATGCATAAGATGATCCTTAGAAATGTAACTAACGCTTTGAGGTGGTTTGCGTTAAGTTCTTGAACTTCGCATTTCTCCTTTAGGGGTAAGCAGAGAAATTCAGGATTTACATGGTAACTTTTATTGAAGTCTATGTTTGGAGCGCAAGATCTGGCTAAAATTTGAATAGCTTACAAGATAATAATCTTAGGTCCATAAAACATTTACGATGGGATGGCCTGGAGGCAGAGATACTACTATTACACTCATGCGGTTTGATGGACATTGAATTCATTGAAATTACTAGGCATTATGAGACGTAACATCTTATGTCTCGGGGTGACGAGCGCAGTTGCGTACCATGCAGTGCTTTGTAATTCAAAGTTCTGTGTGGTGTTGCTTCTGTTTATGAACAGACGTGGCGCTTACCATCATCGCCTTGCTTGTCTCGTCATTCAATCAAATAAATAAATCTCCACCACCAGTACATTAATTAAGTAAATTAAGTATAAAATTGCCTATAGAGAGCCACCAAATGAAGAATTCAAGGAAAATAAACATGCTATGCTTTGTTTTGTTGTATAACACGCAGAAATCAACTTGGCACCTCAGTGGAATGCGCGTCCCCTCCCACCACACCCCACCGCCTACCGCTCTCGCCCTCGACGCGTCATTACGGTCAGTAAATTAAATACTACCGTTACGCACGCGCCTCCTTCGTGTTTTTTTCGTTGTTATTATTGTTATTTTTATGGATATAGAACTGTTACAAAAAAATATACCTACATTTATTACCCCCTTATTGATAAACGCTGAATAGGTATCTATTGATTAATTTTTATATGTTTAGCGTCAGTCACACATTTGTCATCTGTTAGAGTGAGAATGAGACAAAACATATTTTAGTAACCAATTTAGTAGGTACGCACGCGAACTCGCGCCCGTGAACTTAGCTTGAAAACGTGCCCATCCACATTCGCAGTCACAATCACTTGTATCGATGGGTCTTATAAGGGTACTTGAATTTTTTATGCAGTTAGTACATTCCTATGACGTCATTACACCGAGGTGCCTAGTTAACTTCTGCGTGTTGTACATTTATTACTCAGTTAACACAAGACCATTACGTTCAGCTATTTGAACAGCATTCTAACACCCGGGAGATTGTAAAAAGCCTATTATTTCGCCGCGCTGCTTTAAGCCTCTAACAATACATTACGTTGTTTTCTCTATAAAGATTTAACGTCGTCACTTAACAACAATAAGGATATAGTTTAATGTAGAGTCCTCTTTATTTTAAGAGGTATTTACATTTTTATAGTCTAGGACGATAGACGTGCAAGTGTGTCACCTGATGGTAAGTCCACCGCACATGTACGCCCACAATACCAGAGGATTCATGCGCGCGTTGCTGGCCTTAAAGGAAACGATATGAGATGTTAAGTCTCATAATGCCCAGTCATTTCACTGGCTTCAATGTCCTTCAAACCGAAACACAACAGTGCTTGCACACTGTTGCTTGGTGGTAGAAATAGAAAAAGCGGTGGTACCAACGCAAACGGCCTCTCGCATACGAGGGACCTACCACCTTGTAGACTAAAATGTTGGTGGTCCACTTATATTCGCGCGGCTTTCAGTATAGGAACTAAATATAAAATTATCACCACTTTGCCCTCGAGTTTTTATCAGAATCTTCCTTCGCGAATTTCTCGGTTTTATCACTTATAGTCGTTAAAACAATGCCCAGTTGCCTAGTTGGACCATAGCCAAAAATGTTCTTGCCGCAGCGGTCATTGCGGGAACGAGAATAAAACGTTATTAAAATGGTTTAAACTTTTATAAGCGATCTATGGGAAGTAGTGAAACAAATAAATAATTAACAATATTAATTACTGATAACATTTTATAACGATTATATCAGTGAACTTTTATGTCAATTAATTATTGCACATATAATTTTTATTCATATTATTAGTGTGTCCGTGTCGAGCAGTTTTACGTATTTATACAGGGTTATTTTTAAAACACCAGCAACCTCGCAGGGGTAGATTCCTAAGGTTATAAGCTACTACTTTTGTTCTACGACTTTTGATAATTTGTTAGATTTAATTTTCATACAAAATTAAGTATTCATTTAATTTCCGTCTTGAATGTTACAACGCGCTTCGCAGATTACGTTAACAAACACGCGAAGCGTGGGGAACCGGGCTAGCGGCTTTGACGGTCAACACCCGAGCAGCTGACGGCCGCTTTGATGTCGTGCGCGCACGCCGCGCCGCGCCGCAGTTTACGAAGTAAAACACGACACAACAAAAACTTGTAAAATCATTTTTTTTTTAATATGTTGAGTTATATCCAAACTCGTAGAACAAAAGTTGTTCCGTATGGGGTCAGCTATCTGGTCCTGCGAGGTTGCTGGTGTTTTAAAATTAACCCTGTATAATAAAAAGTTTTATTTATAATATTTATTAAAGATTTAATAACCATGATAGGTGTTAAAATTCCGATAATATTCAGAATAATTTGTATATTGTTGAGTGGCTTAGTGTTTGTGAAATTAAAGATTTTAATACTTACAACAAAATCCTAATTTACTGTGACGATTATATAAATAACCACTAAATTTGATTTACTGAATGGTCTAAATTATGCTAGACATCAGCAAAATAATACCTAATTTAATTAATCTATATTGTCCAAAGACTTCAATGTATACTACGGGCTGTTTAGAAGTAAAATTGTGTCACAACACGGAAGTTTGACAGCTAACAGAGAAGGAGCGAGAGATAGTGGTTCTAGTAAAAAGTAAGGTGGTAATATATCGGTTACGGCCAATTGGCCGTTACTTTGAGGCACAATTTCTATGTACCACTCAGGCGGTCTTGTAGTAAACATTGAAATCATTGATGTTGTCCGAAAACATCATAATATCGCAATAAATTCAGTTCTCATGATAGCACCGTTCCGCATGGCGCATCGACATGAGTTTCGCATTCAATTAAAAAATAATTAAACGCTCCTGTGCTAGTTGCAGTGCTAATGGTGTATTCCTGACTCAGTTACAATGAATTTCACGAATACTCTCTCAACGGCTATACAACTCCATAATGGCTGACAGGAACAATACTAAAGCAACTCATATTTATATTCTTTTGTAAGTTTTAGCGGTATGCTGTAGGCAGTTTTAATCCTGTATGCAAGGGGGGTTAATTTGAAGTAATTGTCTACCGGACTAATTTTAATGCGGTTTTTTATTTATACCTAGTTTAATTGAGATGGTTCTTTGTTACGTTTCAAGACTGTATCTCTCATGGATCCTTTTTTCCGTCACTTTCCGCACGGCAAAGTGACTGCATCTGATGGTAAGCGCAGTGCAGTCCAAAAAAAACCAACGGCCACCGACAAATGATAAGTTTAACCGTGAACACCAGAATCTTGCCAGCCTATATAAATGTTTCTTCACACTCCGAAGAGGGAAGAAGCAAATCAAAGGGCCTGTGACAGGACAGGCGGATGACCGACGTAGGCACAGGGATACAAGGACGTATTCAAGCCGTATACAAGCCCCTCAGGAGAACCGGATATACAATGGGTGATCCTGAAACGAGATCCGCAAAAGGTGTGTGGGTCACTATGGCAGGTTTTATCGCTATCCGGGCGGATATGAATATCTTACCACCAACAAAACATTGCTGTTAGCGCTTTATCCCATAATAATAGTCATGAGCGCGATGCATTTATGACTTCTTCCCCTCTCTTCTTCCAACGAACCAAATGTTTCTGAACTTAAGATAAATATATATCCAAATAGACAATGTTTCCGACATAACGGAATAATACGGAACGACATAATCCATCCCTAGGTGTTGTAATTAAAAGTTGCCACGGATCGTTGCAGCATCCACGAGATTCCGCGCTAACTTTTGTAAAACTGTGCTAATTAACTCAGGGAATTCGTTATATCTTATTATTTAACTTTGTACTTCGTGAAGATTTTTTTCTGAAGTGAAACTTTTATTTAATTTTGTTCAGTTTTTATCTGTCCGTTCAGATGAGGGAGTGCGAAAAGTGTCTGTTTAAAGCGGGCTTTTTACATTATTGATTTCTTTTGACACCTTTCAGTGTGATGTCATCTGTGTGATATAACTGAGTGTTTATATTTCCTTTTGAAAAGTGTAGTCGCAGAAATATGATGGCTGACTTAGACTACAATTGATTAGACGAATTTTATTAATTGTATAAACATACTCAAATGCTTCTACGACCAGTTTGGAAGACTGTTTCGCTACAGAAGAACAGACAAGAAAATCTGACTTTAAAACGAATTATTCTACTTTAGGAACCTCGGAATTTGACTAAACGAGTTGGATGTTGGATCCAACCGAGCCGGTTACCAGTCTTTGTTATTTTGAGGATGATGGACTACAAAATTAATATTTGGGAGGCATTTCGTTCTCACATGACAGATCTAATATTGATCTTGTAAAAAGTAGCCGCCTCAATGTATATGTTAGTATATCATAGTATAATATGTACATATTAGTGTAAATTTTTTTATAGCAGAGTCTGGCAAAGGAGTAAATAACGTCTACCCATATACCCATCTCATAATCATGGAAACGTTGCTGATTATAAAAGAAGGGGATTATTTGGTAGGTGAGGGGGATTTGGGTGTCTAGATTATTCTAGATATTTCATATACCCAACGCAACTTAACAACGACCTACTATATTACATCGGTTTTCTGTGACTTAAAAACTATGTTCGTAATTTTAAAATTCCACCAGGCCCGCAAAATGTTTGTAGCATTTCAATACAATTCACTCACCTGTAAGCAATTAGGAATTTACAAACTAATAAAAAAGTATTTACAGTTCAATCGTGTGTGAATGCGATCTTCTACAGTAAAGGTCTATCGCAAGAGGAATCCACAGGCACCTGACCCGCATAGGCTTAAGCAGGGTTGCCACTGAAAAATAGGTTTACGGTAATATAAAATGAAAAATATCTGTATATTTATTTATATTGATTAGCGTTTCAAGAGAAACTTACAAAAAAACCAACAGTCACACATAGTCCTGACCCCACACTAGGTTAATCTGTATCGTGGGTATCAGGAACTATGAGAAATTTGACAGTCTCTATGGCGTAGTGAGCGTGTAGCCAACTATGAAACGAGAGGTCGCGGCTTCGTTCCCCGCATTGTGATAAATATTTGTCTAATTCACAAATATTTGTTTCAGGTCAGGTGGGACCGAAAATCTCTCGAAGTTCCTGATACCCAAAACATAAGACTCGTATCTTACTGTGGGGTTAGGGCTATGTGTGTGACTGTTGGGTGTTATTTATTGACTTATTATTTTATTTACTTGCGGTCCCACAACACGCAGACCCGAAACAAATATTTGTGGATCTCACAAACATTTGTCTCAGTGCTGGAATCCAACCCACGGCCTCTTGCTTCGGAGTCGGCTACTCGTTCACTGCGCACGGAAAAATGGCAACCCTGACGCAACGCGATTACAAAACTGGCGGGGGTTAAAAGATTAAAACCGGCTGGAATCGGTTTAAACCGGGTCGGAGCGACTCGCGTTTAAATCAATGACAAGGGCGGGCAACAATGCACGCTGTGACCGCAACGACGCTCGTCGCACGTAACATTTATTGGAAAAGTTCTGTTTTACAATTATGGTATTGGTTATGAGAGATAGCGGTTTGCGAGAAATAAACCAATGAGGTGATACTGCGTGGAGAATACCCTAGTTGCTCATAGAAATTGATAATAAGATGGAACATTCCAAAGATTTTTTTTAGCATAGACGAGCAAGTGGGTAACCTGATAGTAAGTGAAAATAGTAGAAGAATCATAGGTCCGTTGCAGACCTTAAAGGGAATATATCAGAAAGGGGAGGAGGATTTGGGCTTCCGAATATCGCACTCACCGTACGAAACGCAGCTAAGCCACGATAGTGACAAATGTCGAATTTTGCAGCCTTAATTAATGAATCGATATTAAGATTATTAGATTTGCATATGTGTAGTTTATGTGTGTGTGTGTTAAGAATCGTTCACAATAATTTTAAAATTCAATTAATAATAACCAATACATTTTTCATCCAAAATAAATAAAGCTAATAATTCGCTATTTTCAGGCCATTATTTGACAGCTCCCTTGGTACAATGGGTACTTAGTCGGCTACAAAGCGACAGGCCTGACAAATAACCGGCTGCAAAGCGCAGGGCCGTGGGTTTGATTTCCGCACCGTGACAAATGTTTATGTGATCCTTTAATAATTGTTTCAGGCTTGGTGTTGTAATATATTATATCAACGATACAGATCAACCTAGTATGGGCTCAGCACTGACTGTTGATGTATTTATTTATTTCTTTTCTTTATCTTTTTCTCCATATTCAGGTGGAGTCAGCAATCGGCACAACATAATGTCATAACCGATAATTAATTCCTAACAAACCTCATATAGGTAGATAAAGTTATCATATGGCCAATACAGATAAACCTAAAATACAAAACGCTTCAATCCCAAGCCTTGTGCTGCTGATTGAAAATGCAAGGAATGCATCTCGTCCCAAGCATCAATTCAAACACTTATTATTAGACCGCCAGCACTCTCCCATTGGTCAAGTTCATATTGCTTGGCATCCAATCATTGTGCCAAACGACCAGCATTAGAGGGCTTTAAAATGCTTCGCTGTTAAATATCTGGCTGAAAATATTTTTGAAAAAGGAATAGTTTGTGCGATTACTTTAAAAAAAAAAATTGGTGTGTGTCGTGGGACACCAGGTAGGAACGAAGTTCCTTCGGCTAATGTAGAATCGACACAAATTGCAAAAAAAGTCGTGCTCAATTCTGTGTATGCGACTGTCGCGCCTGCGCACGTCTCATTTAACGGTTTTATTCCACGCATTTTTCTTACGGTTTTACTATCACATTTTTTTCAGTTCGGTCACGCAGCGAAATCCCTATCCCCTCCAAGCCTGCCGTAAGGAACTTCGTTCCAATAAACTTTTATTCAGTAATATTTCATCCCAAAACACTACCGAAGTGTAACAGCTCTAATTAAAAACTTAGACTTAGACTGGCTACTAAACGGTGGACGGCCGTGTTCTATAATCAAAAATTCAAATTCAAATTTCAAACCGCGTCTACATTTCCAAATGTCATAAGTTTCACAACCATCTGTTTTATTAACGGAATTTCGACTTTAACTTTGTGTGCTAGATATCAAATTAAGTTAAAAAAAGTCTCATTTAACGGTTTTTATTCCACGCATTTTTCTTACGGTTTTACTATCACATTTTTTTCAGTTCGGTCACGCAGCGAAATCCCTATCCCCTCCAAGCCTGCGTAAGGAACTTCGTTCCAAAAAAAAGTTTGTATGATAATTGCAAAATAGCTGTTATATGGCTTATGCTATTGTGATCCTGATTGCGCTAATTCCAGGGGGCTAAGCATATGCAACGCGAGACAATTATAAAGAGGAAAGATTTGTATTTGTGTATTTCTGTATGTGACGAATAAACTTAAAAACGATTTGAAAAATTCTTTCACCATTAGAGTCCTACATTATCCCTGATGAACATAGGCTACTTTTTATCCCCGAAAAAGCAGATCACGCGGGCGGAGCCGCGAGGAAACACTAGTGTCAAATATAGAGAATAAGTAGAGAAAATAGCACTTTCAACCTATGTGATATATTGTCTACAAACATGACGTAATTTTATCGAACGTTGACACTTGTACCCGAGATATTTTCGACAGTTAAGATTCAGAACTATGGGTACGGCTATTAGGTACATTTATTAAAAAAAGAATGCTCTCCTTAGGAGGTAGTAACATAATAGGCGTGCCTAAAAATATACTTCCCGTTTGTGCTTACAAGAACGAGTTTATTACTTCAAATGCATTCTTAGTTCCAAGAACAATTAAAGTTAGGTCGCCGAGGGAAATACTAGCTATTTGCAGAAAACGTATCTAACTCTCGGAACTTAAGTTGCCAGAGACTTGCCTATTTCTTGGATCTATAATATGGTAGGTCCCTCGTATGTTAGAGGCCGTCTGGGTTGATACTACCGCTTTGTGGATTTCTCCCGCTAAGCAACAGTGTGTAAACACTGTTGTTTC
The DNA here is from genome assembly GCA_949126905.1 of Amorpha juglandis. NCBI lineage: Eukaryota > Metazoa > Arthropoda > Insecta > Lepidoptera > Sphingidae > Amorpha > Amorpha juglandis. The sequence goes on from OX421365.1 coordinate 22,595,823, forward strand.
GGTTCGAAGGACATTGAAGTCAGTGAAATTACTGGGCATTATGAGACTTAACATCGTATGTCTCGGAGTGACGAGCGCAGTTTAGTGCCATGCAGTGCTTTGTAATTCAAAGTTCTGTGTGGTGTTGCTTCTGTTTATTGGCAGGCGTGGGTTGCGCTTAGCGAACGCTTGGGTCGTCACGTAATTCAATCAAATAAAAAACAAAATTATCCTCTGCATATATTTTATTCTATGTCATACGTAACGGTGTAATAAAAGTGTTTAGTAATAAGACTATGATGTATTTTATGTAATCGATGAGTGTTAAAATTCGTCGTAAGAAGGTGTAAAGAAAAAAACTCACTTCGCGTTGAATTGGACGTAGAAACTCGTCAAACACCTGATACCATGTCAAAATTGTTTTGTAGAAAAAGAAGTGCTGTGGAGCAAGCGAATAGGTTGAAGCGAGTTATGTATGTACTTTTAAATGGTGCATTTTTGTTATTGCCTTGATAGGCAGACGAGCACGCGGCCCGCCTGATGGTAAGCGGCCACTCATGGACATCGGCAATGCCAGGGGCACAGCCAAGCCGCTGCCTACCGCATACTTCAGACCATTATTTACAAAATGAAATGCAGTTTAGTTTATCCTAAAATAATGTTTTCAGCGAAAAATGAGTGGACCATTCGTGAAATCAACCGTTTGGAATGATATTTTAACGTTTTTACGTTAACATATCATTTTAAATAAAATGTTAGATGGAACCCTTTTATTCCAAACGGTCGAAATGTAAATAAGTCCAAATGGGAAGACGCTGTTTGATTATAAAGATTTTTTAAATTATTTTGGTGACGGATTGCTATCATTTAATCCTACTAATATTATAAACGCGAAAGTTTGTAAGTATGGATGTATGTTTGTTACTCTTCACGTAAAAATTACTGGATGGATTTTAATGAAACTTTACAATAATATAGCTTATACATCAGAATAGGACATAGGCTACTTTTTATCCCGGAAAAAGCAGATCACGCGGGCGGAGCCGCGAGCAAAAGCTAGTAATTAAAAAAATACACTCAACAATCGGGAAAATTTACTTTTTTTCTAATAATTTTAAGGGAAGTTGAATTATTTTAAAACTGCCACCGGATCCAAACGCGACTCTGTTTGAGAAGACCCGGTCAGAGTCAGTGGCCTTGTTTTTTGGTCTATTTACTCCATTCTCAAAAAAAAGTTTTTAAAAATAAGTCAATTTACTGTGACCTTTTTAAGCCTTGTACCACGTGCCACCCTGCCAGCCGTGCGGTATACATTACAAATGATATTTTTTCTAATTCTCGTCACGTGACACCTGACGCCTGTTTCGTATTATTTCTCCCCGTTAGCTCGAAGTAATTCGACACTAACTATCGAATATATTCGGAAACCTTTCCAATACAAAATTAATAATTCATGTTTTATCGTATCGTGATAAAGTATTTTCCATATTAGATTTGACCTTTATCTACATTTCTTCATATCCTACATATATTACAAGGTGGTAGGTTCCTTGTATGCGAGAGGCCGTCTGGGTTGGTACCACCGCTTTCTCTATTTCTGCCGCCAAGCAACAGTGTGTAAGCACTGTTGTGTTTTGGTTTGAAGGACATTGAAGCCAGTGAAATGACTAGCCGTTATGAGATTTAACATGTTAAGTCTCGGGGTGACGAGCGCAGTTCAGTGCCATGCAGTGCTTTGTAATTCAAAGTTCTAGGTGGTGTTGCTTCTGTTTATGGACTGGCGTAGTGCTTACCATCAGACGAACGACTTGCTCGTCTCGTTATTCAAGCAAATAAAAAAAGCACAGAATGAGCATGTGCGTCTATTTCAATTGCTGGCATCACCACAATAATTTTGTCGAACGTAGATAAAATATTTATACATGTTGTTGGTGGGAAAGTACCTAATCGTTTTCGTAACCGACTGTATAGCGACAATTTTTAACACCATGTGCGGCGGTCGCTATCCGGGCGAATATGAATATACCACCAGCAAAATATATACCAGCTAAATAATGAGCTAATTTGTTTCGGTCGCATATCTCAAAACTGGTAATTAAAGTCTAAACCACACTAGAATTATGAATTCAATTAATTAGTGGCAATTTTAATCATCAATAAAAAAGAGAATCACATTATTCTGTGCACAAAACAATGAATTCATTTTGCGGCGATATTGGTCGGAATGATTTTATTAATAATGTTCTGTCGGATACGACACCGTATGAATTAATTCGGATATTAATATAACAATTAATTGAGTTTCACGTGTTTTCGATAGGAAATTGGATGTTTTTCGCTGTTGTATAACAGGCAGTTCAATGTAATGTGAATTGAATTGAGTAATTTAGGCTGGTCATGTTATTAAGAACGATCTGCAATTACATATGGAACACATAGTGACATTTCGCGTTTCTGGATCAACCAGTATATATCCAGTAACTTCAAGCCGGCATAATTCTGCCGATGGTCGAGAGACCCAATGTCGGTCGACAATATATTTAAACCGCACTGTACTTAAGATCAGGTCCAATGTTGTCATTTTCCGTGTCAGGATTAAAAAATAGAGGTTTTTTGAAAAAATCAAGTCGTAGCTTTCGTTTCTCCTAAGAACCATGTAAACAGAATTAAGAATAAAAAAATGTCATTTAACTTGTTTTAGCAAAAGTATGTTTTTTTAGAAGTAACAACTGTATGTACTAATGAAGGTGAACAAATAATTAAGAACGATTTAATAAACTGTTCAGGAGTTGTTTAAATGAAACATTAAGTAAATCAATTGCTATATGTAATAGAGTACGTAATGAATAAGGTAAATAATTACATTTTGAAATGCCATTAATAGTTAGTGGCATATCCACGGCTTTTAATTATTGTCTTACACCGGCGAGGCGTTTACTCAATAATCTTGTCTAATATTTCAATGGAAATAGATATCCATTCTTTTAAAAAAACATGTTGAATAGCACTCTTAAACGTTGACGATTCGATCTTTTTTTGACTTCGCACCAAAGATGTTCTATAGTAGAACACAGATGAAGTACTTTTTGCTCGAACCGGAGGTTTGACATTAGTCACAATTATCTTTTATGTAAATATCAATATGTAATAAATAAACAATCAATAGTATTCTGAGGACCAAATGTTGAACACATGAATGGAAGGAACAAATCAATCATACGGTCAGGTGTTGCGAATCGCAGGTTTATGCAAACGAAGTCGTGAGCGAACAATACTTGTATAAATAATCACAATGATGCAGTTGTTGTGTTTAAACGTTCCACGAACAACGAGGAAGTGGTAAACTGGCCGCTAATGTAAATACATCGCCTTTGAGTGCTTCGGACTTGAGATCATTTTGAAGTAGTCAATTTATTTTGTTTTGCTCCTGCTTTTCCTTGCGTGAATGTGTTTTTCTGGGAGAAAAATAGCTTATATCTTAATCCGGGTTATGATTTAGGCGTACATAGGCGGTGGAGATCACTTACCATCAGATGACCCATTTGCTCGGTTGCTTTAAAAAAACATACTAAGTCCAACCTTGAGATTTGTGTTGATTTTATTCAAGATTGGGTCAACTTCTTCAGCACTGGATGAAAATGGGAACATGTCGTCAGCATATGGACGTTGGTTATCCTTTTTTGCGGACCATTATGCCCTTCTCCGATCAACTACTGGTAACTGGTGGCCAAGTGTTTGAAACCCAATGTGGCTCTAAAAAGTTTTGGGTCACCTTGTTTTAGTCCATGGACCATGGTGTATGTGAAAAGTTGTTATTGTTATCATTATATTACTTTAACTAGCTTTTCCTCGCGGTTCCACCCGCGTGATCTGCTTTTTCCGGAATAAAAAGTAGCCTATGTTCATCAGGGATAATGTAGCATTCTAATGGTGAAAGAATTTTTCAAATCGGTCCAGTAGTTTTTGAGTTTATTCGTTACATACAAAAATAAAAATATTCCCTCTTTAGATTATTAGTGTAGATTTGAACACAATCTCATTATACAAAACATAAAAAAACAACTCATAACGTAAACATTGGGTCGCAGTGAATGCATTATTCTTCACTATAAGAATAAACAAATGGCGTTCTCGAAAATGGTACTGAAACGCCATGTGATGTATTATTTCTTTGCCGTAATGTAATTTTTAACCTCTACAGTCGTTTCCTGTATCACATTTTCGGCGTAACAGATACATTACGTACATTATATTATTATGTTGTTCAATTCTATTAAGGTGTTCGCAAATATGTTATATTTTTTTTTGTTTTATAGTATAGACCGGAAAACAAGCAAGTATGTCACCTGATGATAAGTGGTCTCCTCCGTTCATGTACGCCCACAACAGCAAAAGAATAATGGGCGCGTTGCCGACCTTAAAGGAAAGGGATAATTAGGGATTGGGAAGGGGAGTATTTGGGCCTCCGGATATCTCAATCACCGTACAAAACGCAGCAGCAAGCCGCTACTTTACGTCAGTTTCTATGAGACATTGATAACGACCCGGTCGAGCCAAATGTAAATTTAATTCATGCTGTATACAAAACTGTCTACAGCTCTACCACTCTTAAATAACTTTAATTAGGTCGATTAAATAGTCCCAAGTCCTCACAGACCGTGGCTAATTATAATGTTTGTAACGAATGTATTTCTGTTATGCGTAACCGATCGCTCATTTTGAACAGCCGACGCAAAGCTTTCGTTAATTAACAACTTATGTTTACTTTTGTAATAAAACTTTACTTCATTTTTACAAGGTGGTAGGTCCCTTGAATGCCAGAGGCGGTCTGGGTTAGTACCACCGCGCCGTCTATTTCTCAACAGTGTAACCACCGTTGTATTTCGGTTTGACGGACATTGGAGCCAGTGAAATTACTGGACATTATGAGACTTAACATTTTATTCGTCGAGGTGACGAGCGCAGTTCAGTGGCATGCAGTGCTTTGTAATTCAAAGTTCAGTGTGGTGTTGCTTCCGTTTATGGTCAGGCGTGAGCGCCTTGCTCGTCTCATCATTTAATCAAATAACAAAAAAGCTATGTATTTATAATCGTGTATGAGTATGGAATAAACCTTTTACGCCCTTAAGGAAATGCAATAGACTAAAGCAGAAGTATCTCCGTGAGTAAACCTTCCTGACAACAGCTGTTTTCTCTCACTGCGATATAATTTCCTGCGTTATTGAGCTGCGCTGTGCTGCCGTGTACGTGCTGGCAACATAAACATAGAATGGATTGCGCAGTACGTGCTAGATCGTAATTAATTGTGTGTGTTTTGCTGGTCCGTTTGCTGTAGTGGTAGGATATCGAAACCAGTGAAATTACTGAGCATTATTAGACTAGATTAGCATTATTAGAGTCTCGGGGTGACGAGCGCAGTTCAGTGCAATGCAGTGCTTCGGTAATTAAAAGTTCTGTGTGGTGTTTTTTTTTTGGTGGTGGGTACCATCAGGCGAGCTACTTCCTCGTCTCGTCATTCAAGTAAATAAAATTAAATAAAACCATATCCGCCTGGATAGCGACCGCCGTACATATGATGTTAAAACCTGCCATAGTGATCCACGCACCTTGTGTGGATCGCGTTCCAAGATCACTCAGTGTATATCCGGTTCCTCCAAGGGGCTTGCGACTTGAATTAATGGTTGATTGGGGCGGTTATAGGGGCCATCTGCTTGTCTTGTTGTGTAAAGAAGCATTTATATAGGCCGACATGATTCTGGTGACCACTTTTTGTCGGTGGTCGCTTGTGTTTTTGGACTGTACTGCGCCTACTATCAGGAGTGGTGCAGTCTATTCGGATAATAAAGGTGTTTTAATTTCAAATATTGATAATGAGATTTGCTTGCAGCGCGTGAGTCTTTCTGGAATACCGACAAAATTCGTCACATTCCGAAGTCACAGAGTGGTTTTCAAGACAAGCATTACTACACTCGTAAATGGAGTGTACACGTTTAGTCCATTACATTAACTATCGTTTAATAGTCGTGTGACGTATTCAAGTAAATAAATACCGGTTAATACGATATTAATGTCACATTACGTAACGTTTGTGTATTGAAGTCGCTATTCTGTAGACATATCTGCGAGAGGCTGTCTGGTTTGGTACCACTGCTTTGTCGAGAGGCCGTCTGGGTCGGTACGCACGGACGCCTTCTCTAGTAACCACTTAGAAATAGGGATATTAAATGTAGTTAGGTATTGTTTTGGATCAGACATTGGTTTTAAAGCGACAAATAAAAACGGTGGAAGTTTTCAACCCGACACGATTTTGAAGGAAAAATTCTAACCCTAAAGGGGTGAAATCGGAGATGAAAAACTCAAACTTGGTCATCTATGCACAGATTTTGTGATTATTTTACTAAAGGTAATAAAATAAAACAGAATCAAAAAAGCTAAAAATTAAATTTAAAAAATGTAATAGCAAATGGAAAAATAAAACTGACTCATAAAAAGAATGACGGAAGACTCTGGTGAATGTGGTGGGAAGAGATTGGATGAGGGCTGCTTTGGACAGAACAAAATGGCGTGCAATGCAAGAGACCTAAATTCAGCATTGGGTGGATAAATACTGGAGAGAGAGAGAGTGAGAGAGAACCTTGTGTGTTTACCAAACCGACCCCATACTAATCGAATGCGATGCTTCTTTATCTGCTTAACTAGTTTTCGATAAAGATGTTCTGGGTTTAACGGGCGTCGAATCAACCGTAATGATACAATTTTACAACCTATATAAACTTAACGATCCCTAACTCCTCCCGGGGTAGTAAAAACCGGGAAAAACGGTGAAATTTTCTTTTATCTTTACGTTTTCAGGGTAGTTTAATTTTTCTCCATTTACTGCCGAACATTGATGAATTTTAATTTACAGCGAAATTGTTGATGCTTGCAATTTGTTTTTTATCTACTGTGTTTTATTTTATCTCACGGATAATTCGTTTTAATGCATGAGAAAAGTACAGTTAAACAGAAACCGATAGCGGCTTGCTGCTACGTTTCACATTTTCACATGCTCGTCTACCGTTCTATAAAAAAACCAAGACTTATTTTTGAAAGAAAAGTCCTTTAACCTCTACCCGTTCACAAAGACAATATTCCTATAACTAACAAAAGAAAATAAGGTAAGAAATTCAATACATCGGAAACCGGAATATGACAGTAGCATAATGGCTGTCGCGTGGGCCCCGGCATTGTGCGAACGGACCGACCGGAACACTTTGACTGTGACGCGCATTATTAGACATGTTCCCGAGGGACCGGGAATTTGTACATGCTACGTGCCATATAATATTGTCGGTCTTGGCTTATTATGAAATTGAGTTATATAAGATAGCATTTATGACGTAGATAGTTGACCTTATTTACGCTAAACTGAAATTCCTATTAGACGTACGCCCGGTTTCTGAAAGGCTGATTAATGTCGAAATTAATTTATTGCATGTCAAATGATAAGAGTGGTAGAGCCACGCTATAGACAGTTTTCTTTTTTCTTTTCTGGCGAAATGACGGCGTCACACCTGATGGAAAGCGCAGTGCAGTTCAAAAAACTAGCGCCCACTGACGAACAGTGCATTTAACGGTGGTCACCAGAGTCATGCCGGCCTGTATAAATACTTTGGAGAGGGAAAAGGGGAAAGAGGGAATTCTTTGGAGAGGGAAGAAGCAAATCGAGAGCCTGCGACAGGACCATTGGATGAACGATGCAAGTAGAGGGGTATAAGAATGTACCCTTATACCCACCCCAACCAATCATCAAGTCCTGTCGCAAGCCTCTCGAGAGAATCGGATATACACTGGCTGAACCTGGAACGCGATGCACACTACGTATGTGATTCACTATGGCAGGTTTTACACCATGTGTACGATGGTCGCTATCCGGGCGGATATGAATATCCTACCAACAGCAAAATCACGTCTATAGCATGAATGGGCCGGCTCGACCGGGTCGTTACCGCTGTCTCACATACAACCGACGTAAAGTAGCGGCTTGCTGCTGCGTTTCGTACGGTGAGTGAGATATCCGAAGGCCCAAATCCCCTTCCCAGTCTTTTTTTACAGATACCTTTGATGATTTTTTTCTAAAAATGTGAACTTTAAATCACACTCCTGTATTCACGACTGGTAGAGCCACGCTGTAGACAGTTTTGTCTACAGCATGAATGGGCTAGCTCGACCGGGTCGTTACCACTGTGTCTCACAGAAAACCAATGTAAAGTAGCGGCTTGCTGCTGTGTTTCGTACGGTGGGTGAGATAACCGAAAACCCAAATCCCCTCCCCTTCCCAATCCCTAATTATCCCTTTCCTTTAAGGTCGGCAACATGATTCTTCTGGTGGTGGGCGTACATGGGTGGTGGAGATCACTTACCATCAGGTGACCCACATGCTCGTTTGCCGGCCTATGCTATAAAAAAAAGGTTACTCAATGTCGCTTGGATATGTTTGCCTTTCAATCGTCGTTATCTTTACTCCGACAATCCAGAACTTTCGATAGATAAACTAAGACCTATGTTTTATTCATTCAATGAGTCACAAAGGCTACCGTGTATCTCCAGCTGTCGGCGTATATCGTCACGACTCCGCAAATGGGCGGCGGACAGTAAATAAAATCGCTACATTACTTGCTTGCCACGTTATCATAGCGATACTGGAGAAACACATATCAAAATTTTGTTGTGGTGCAAGGTATAAAAGTAGAGTATTTTAAAATATTGAAGGACATTACGAGATTTAATTTTTTTTTTATCTGAGCTCGACAAAGTGACACACTACACCTGATGGTTAGCGTAGTGCACCAAAAAGCCAGCGAGCCAGCGACCATCGACAAACAATGAGGTGACCGGTGGTCACCGGAGTCATGCCGGCCTGAGTAAATGCTTCTTCACACTCCGAAAAGGGAACGAGCAAGTCGAGGGTCCTGCGACAGGACAGGCGGATGACCAGCTCAGGCACAGAAATACAAGGATGTACCCTTATACCCGCCCCAAATAACCATCAAGTTATATCGCAAGCCCCGGAGAATCGGATAAAGACTGGCTTATCCTGGAACGCGATCCACAACATGAATGCTCGAGCAGCTTGTTACCACTGTGTCGGAGGATAACAATGTAAAATAGCGGATGCTGCTGCATTCGTAGGTGATAGAGGTATCTGGAGTCCTAAATCTTTCTGGTATTGTGCTATAAGGTGATCCGCTTCCATGTTGCCGGTTTATGTTATTAAAAATAACTAGAAGGATAACAATCTTTTATACAGTTCACCATCGAGTTATCAGAAGCGAACTATCATCGAAATCTCATTTAAAATCCTTTTTCGTTCAATCAATCATATCGCGGTGTAGTGACCGCTGTATGGCCCTTAAAATCCCTTGCGAAGCGAAATCTATTAAAAGAGATCCGCTTAAGGGGTCGACGTTGCACGTAATACATTCGGTAAGGGATCTTGAGTGTTTGCCCCTGATTTTGACATCTGTTACCATCTGTGTAATCTGATTGGATGTTGTGTTAATCCGATGGATTTAAAAAGTAATTTGATTTCAATATGTGATGGTAGTATATACAAACATGTTCTCATGTCTATATTCTTGAGGTAGGCAAAGGTGCAAGAAATTTATGAGTGGTAGAGCCACGCTGTAGACAGTTTTGTCTACAGCATGAATGGGCCGGCTCGACCGGGTCGTTATCAGTGTCTCACAGAAAATCGACGTAAAGTAGTAGTTTGCTGCTACGCTTCGGACGGTGAGTGAGATATCCGGAAGCCCAAATCCCCCTCCCTTTCCCAATCCTTAATTATCCCTTTTCTAAATATTCCTTTAAGGTCGGCAACGCGCCTATGATTGTTCTGGTATTGTGGGCATACATGGGCGGGTGAGATCACCAACCATCAGGTAACCCACTTGCTCGTTTGCCGGCCTATGGTATAAAAAACAAATAAAAAAAACATGCGCGTTACGTGTTTGTGCTGTCATCGAGAATAAGGCCACTCTTGAACTGAGACCTTTCTTTACATAACAGCATAATGTATATTAGTGAATTAATACCTTGTTTTATACTGTTTTATTATACCAGAAGGCTTGCAGGCGCACAAATGGTCCTACAGATATGTCACTCACTACACGTCAACGTGGTCTACATCGTGGCTCTACCACTCATAAAATGGCTTTGAAAACATCACTTAATGCCAATTTCACGAAGTCAACACAACATGTTAATATAACGCGAACGCGTTGTGGGCCCACACGGATTTAAAGAATAGGGCCTCTGAGAGACATGCTAATTATATTTCGATATGGAGTCGAAATCCTATTAATTAGAAATCCTTTGATCCTCCAAAGCTAATTCCGATATAACTAACTAAAATTCGTCTATAACTACAAACAGTTAATCATTATTGCCTCTAATCTCTGTCAGTCCCCAATAAACAGTACAATGCCGTCTATAAATCCCAAACTATATACTTATGGAGGAAAAAGGAATTCCCCTGAATGAATAGCATTGTGTGTACTGTACTTTGCGTGACTGTACACATTACGTCACGGGATGATTTTTTTTTCTTATCTAAACTAAATGGAGGTAATTTAATGGGTAAAATTTACATTTTAAGTAAGTAGTGAAACGAATCATTCGAGTATTTAAAATTATTCGAATGTGTTTAATTTGTGTATCGATAAATTTCAGTTTGATGCCCTTCAGGAATACTGGTGTGAGCTTATTGTTATTTAATAGTTTAAAATAGTCATTGCTTTTAGTTATTTCCGACCAAAAATCATTTCACTTTAGTATTTTTAGTTAATTAATATTCTGTTCTATTCAATCAGAAGATGTAATTAGTTATCAGATAGTTCATATTTTTATAAAAAATATTGGTCTCATTAAAATATTTTCTTCATATTTTTTTGAAGTGAAACTTCTTTAGCACCGCTGTGATTTGTAAATTCGATGAGACAAAAAAGTGACGGTAAAAAGAGACAAACATATTCATAAATAAGACTTAGCCTTCGAGAGAATGAGATAGATTACAAGTATATGTTTGTACGTGTGCCATGACGTGTCTGTGTCTACGTACAACGAAGCCTTCGGGAAATGTGTCATAAACAACGTGGTGTATCATTCACGTGTTTTTTTTTGCATTTACATATTAAAATTCATTGGTTAATTAATTTATAGATATTATTCTGTAGTTTCACTTCTGCCGTGTGTGAATTGCACACAAACACTTTTTTTGTTCTTTTTTTTGTTTTTTTTTTAAACTCTATGTGACGAGCTGTGAGCGTGCACGAGCATTACAGTGGGGGAAATGGCAATTAATTTTATCACAAAAGGCCTCGTCCGGAATTCCTGGCCGGCGGGTATCCGGGAGTACTCCCGACCAATGGTGTAGGAACCTTACTTTCAGATGTTTGTGTGCAACTTTCTAACTTCATTGTTGTCATTGGTAGGTTAGTTCGATAAGTTTGCGTTCGAATCTCGCATCGGTAGAAATAGACAAAGCACCAACCAACCCAGATGGTTTTTCGCATGCGAGGTATGTACCACCTTGTATATAGTACTTATGATAAATGCGAGATCTTTGTAACTATCTGTCTCTTTGGTAATCTTGATCCAGATTAAAAAAATATAATTAAATCTATTACTAATAAAATTTAAATCCTTTATATTACATCTCAGACCTTTAAAATGCAATTAAAATAAAGGTAATAGATTCAGTTGGGCAACTGAGGCAGTAAAACGCTTTACAATTAAAGTGGGCCATTATCGGGTGTTTCTAATCCGGTACATTAGTGGACGGCCTGCCTCGCACCCGACCTTTGTCCACGATTTTAGATGCAAATTTTACAGGTAACTGTGTTTATTGTGAGGAATGATTTGAGAACGATATGGGATTGAAATGTTAATAAAAATAACTTTCGTAAATTCCCAAACTCGAAAATGCATTTGACAATAGTAGTGGCGTGGAAAATGAACAAGTTTTACCCGATTACAGAATCTCTTTGTAAATTTGTTCGCGATTGTATTAAAAACGAATGAATTACTTTTCATGGTTGTTTCAATAACGTAATTTACATACTTTCAGATAACTATATTTTATTACACTGTGGTTTTACTGTGTACTTGAAATTAAGGTTCTTATTTTGTAGACTAAAAATATCACTTTAAAAACCTCTGATTTCTATAGTGCAATTAGTTTCAATACCTATTTGGATGAACATATTGTTTATGTAGTTCTTGTTTTAGATAAGCATTGAAAATAAGTTACATTATCACAAAATTTTACGTTGACAAACCAACATCAATCAACTTCGAAAGACGATTTTGGTGATTATTCCCGCAGATTGTACTTAATATTTTTTTCAGCAGTCGTTTTAATCTCGTCAATCCAAATATCCCCATTAAAAGCTACCTTAACTATAACACTTATCTATTCCCGAATTGAATTTAGGGAGTTTAAAACTTTAAACACCATTTGTGTTTAATTAATTACGTACTTATCAATTTTCATTAGTTTTAATGTGGTGTTTTTGTTTTGTTCTCCATTGTTTGCTTTCATTTGTTTTCAGTTTAATTTCTATATCAATTTTAGTTTGATAGTTTTGATTATGATGTAGCGTACTTTGTTATTGTTTGATGAGTTTGTTCTGTGTTGCCGGCACTATATTATTATTTTGATACGTTGCGTATTTATGTTGAAAGGTCGACTACACATATTATATTGTAACTAAAGTGACTTTAGCCGCCTTATTGGTCTAGTGGCGGCGTACTAAGGCTGAGAACCGTGAGGTTCGCGGTTCAATTCCCAGGGCGGGCAATCACAATTGCCGGTTAAATATAAAAAAAAACATGTTGTCCTGGTTGGGGATTGTGACCAGTAAGGGGCAGGCTCCTATCATGGGACCAAGATAAGCTCGGTGAAATTTGGATACACTAGTTGCAACTCTGCCTACCTCTACGGGGATATAGGCGTGAGCTTACCGGCTCGTTACCACTGTCTCACAGAAAACCGACATAAAGTAGCGGCTTGCTGCTGCGTTTCGTTCGGTGAGTGAGATATCCGGAGGCACAAACCCCAATCCCGAGTAGAAAACAAGTAAGGCTCAACCAGATCATGTATCTGGACCCGATCAGGATAGAATGAGGCATGCCCGATCCGGCAAACCCTATCAGGACCAGGTCGGGACCAGATAAGGATAGCCTGATGTAAAATATAACCAATTTTGAGGCATGCCAGATCCGGCAAACCCTATCAGGACCAGATCGGGACCAGATAAGGATAGCCTGATGTAAAATATAACCAATTTTGAGGCATGCCAGATCCGGCAAACCCTATCAGGACCAGATCGGGACCAGATAAGGATAGCCTGATGTAAAATATAACCAATTTTGAGGCATGCCAGATCCGGCAAACCCTATCAGGACCAGGTCGGGACCAGACAAGGATAGCCTGATGTAAAATATAACCAAGTATGGTAAGGCATACTGCATGGACAGGACAGGCACAGGACAGGCACAGGACAGGCACAGGGACAGGCACAGGCACAGGCACAGGCACAGGCACAGGCACAGGCACAGGCACAGGCACAGGCACAGGCACAGGCACAGGCACAGGCACAGGCACAGGCACAGGCACAGGCACAGGCACAGGCACAGGCACAGGCACAGGCACAGGCACAGGCACAGGGACAGGACAGGACAGGGACAGGATAAGTCGTATTGTGACGTCACGTGTCGCTATTCATTCATGCATACATCAGTGTATCAATCTTGGAAGTGATAAAGAATTTTGTGTCGTAAACAAGCATTTATTGAATGTATCATTAATATATTTTTTATATTGCTTAAAAATTGTATGTCGATTGGTATATTAATGTAAATAATGTAAAGATTAAACAAATTATAGTATATGTGTTGTATGTTAGCGATATTGTTTTCTTTTTGTTCATATTGAGGGAGGAGTGCAGTGTATGTTATGAAAAAGTATTGGTGCTGCCACACCGCAGTTATAAAATGTTTACAAACATTTTCTAACATTTGTTAACAAACATTTGCTAACATTTTATCACAATGTTAGATAATGTTAGTAAATGTTTAATGTTAGAAAATGTTTGTAAACATTTTATAACACCGGTGTGGCAGCAACATATGAGACCTTTGTCTATGGTACTTGGAAAATTAAAAAAATATTAAACTAGTTTCCCGCGCAAACATTTGTTTCAATTGACTTTCTTAATACACAAATAATATGTATTAATTGTGTATAAAATACATTTTTTAAGTTTAATTACGTAAAACATTCAAGGTTAGTAAAAAATCATTGATTAATACATTACAATTCTTTGCTATTTATTAAAATAAGTTTATATTTCAATAATCCCTTTTTTTTCAGATGACTTATAAGTATGCATTAGTTTTATTTGTAAATGATTCATCCAGTAAACAAATTGATATAGTACCAAGTTCTTGGTTAGATCATTACAAAGAATACGGTGGTACCGGATGTATATATATGCCTGAATCATTGCTAAAAAGTGCTAAGTATTGTAAATTATTACAAACGATGCAATGGTGAAACATTGTGAAGAGCCTGATCCGACATGGCCAACGTTTCATATTCAAATACGTGGCACAGCAGGTAATAAGTTGTTATTTGAATGATAGATTTATGAGAATTGTTTTTTTTTTATAGCAAAGGCGGCAAACGAGCAAGTGGGTCACCTGATGGTAAGTGATCTCCACCGCCCATTTACGCCCACCACCAGAAGAATCATGGGCTCGTTGCCGACCTTAAAGGAAAGGGATAATAAGGGATTGGGAAGGGGAGGGGATTTGGGCTTCCGGATATCTCAATTATTAACTAAGGTAATAACATGGATTTTATTCTGAAATGGATTCTAATGAGTGCTGTTATCGTTATAAAATTTAGGTAGGTATCTATCGATATTTATATTTACATCAGTGTAAGAATTTTGATATTTAAATCATGTATTAATATAATTTATATTTTATTTTCAACAGATTTTTTGCTTGAATGTATCAACCATAATTATAACAGTCTATCAAAACAATTAGCGAATTTAAAAGGCCAGATCGTAAGCATATCTGCTGACGTTGCTCAAATCCTGTCTGAAATAAAAAAAAATAACAGTACTCGGCTGTTAGATTCCAGTCTAACAGATCCTGAAGAAAATCACGCGATCCAAAAATTACAATTTCCGCTATCAACAATTTAAAGATTTTGATAAATTCAATGAAAAGTTGAAAGACGAAAAGTATAAAAATAAAATTGTAAGTTTTTAATAAACTATATTCTTATATATAAATATATGAAAGATCTAATAAAGTTGCTCTATCTGACAATATTGAAGTTATCATATTTGATAAAATGCTCATCATAATAATTATATAATCATACAGATATTTTTTTTCCAGAATAAACGTTTATATTTTTCTTGATGGAAAAAATACTATTACCCGTAATATGGGCAATATTATTCGTGCTTATATATCAAGAGATGTAGCACTGTCATATGTAGCAGTTAAATCGACTTTAAAAAAAAAGTTTTCAAAGATACTACATTTTTCACTTGTATAAAAAGTATGTAAATCATTATATAGTGCAAGATTACTATCATTGATACCTAATAAATTATTTCTTAATTATATGTTATTTTATACATATTTTTTTTATAAATACTTATTTAATTACGTACACAAATAATTTAAATTTTGTATTTTAGCTGCAGTAAGACAGAAATTCCAAAATAACCAAGAAATTATTTCCGATAGCAAATTGCATCAAGCATTATCTTCAGTTTTGAGTAATTCTAAAGATTGGGATGGCTACAGGGTAGCCAGGAACAAAAAACAACCCTCTTATTAAAATAATTTATTTATTTACAACTATAATCGCTTTTATTTTATTCACTTCTTTAAATTATTTTTTTTTCTGTGTAAAATATTTTACCAAGAAATTTTTTTTAATAAATATTGAGTAGTTCATTAATAATATTTATTTAATAATAATAATGATGATAAATTAATAATATAAAAGTATTGATATACAAAAGTAAAAACAAAAGACGTGTGGCACTCGGAGACTGCCGCGGTAAAGCTATTGCATAGCATTTTTTATCAACTTATATAATTATAATTATTTATTTATTTTATTTATGCAGTATTTTTTTTTATTTATTATGTCGGGTCAAAGTCGGGTCAAAGTCGTGTCAAAGTCGTGTCAAAGTCGTGCCAAAGTCGTGCCAAAGTCGTGTCAAAGTCATGTCAAAGTCGGGTCAAAGTCGGATCAAAGTCGAGTCAAAGTTGGGTCAAAGTCGTGTCAATGTCGTGTCAAAGTCGGGTCAAAGTCGTGTCAAAGTCGTGTCAGAGTCGTTTCAAAGTCGTGCCAAAATCGTGCCAAAGTCGTGCCAAAGTCGGGTCAAAGTCGTGTCAAAGTCGTGTTAAAATCGTGTCAAAGTCATGTCAAAGTCGTGTCAAAGTCGTGTCAAAATCGTGTCAAAGTAGTGTCAAAGTCGTGCCAAAGTCGTGCCAAAGTCGTGTCAAAGTCGGGTCAAAGTCGGATCAAAGTTGAGTCAAAGTCGTTCCAAAGTCGTGTCAAAGTCGTGTCAAAGTCGGGTCAAAGTCAGATCAAAGTCGGGTTAAAGTCGTGTCAAAGTCGTATCAAAGTCGTGTCAAAGTCGTGTCAAAGTCGTGTCAAAGTCGTGTCAAAGTCGGGTCAAAGTCGGGTCAAAGTCGTGTCAAAGTCGTGTCAATGTCGTGTCAAAGTCGAGTCAAAGTCGGGTCAACGTCGGGTCAAAGTCGTAGTTTAAAAGGACCGGACTGGGCATACTCGATTTGGATCAGGCAAAATTCCTCATTGGGACACGATCAGGAATTCCTAATCTGGACCTGATCAGGAATTCCTAATCGGGACCCGATCAGGAATTCCTGATCTGGACCCGATAAGGATTTCCTGATCGGGTCCAGACACATCTTCTGCGTTACATACCTTATCTGGTCCAGATCGGGCATGCCCGGTCCGGTCCTTCTCAGGAAGACGAAAAAATTTCTACTCGGGATTCTCTTAATAATCCCTTTCCTTTAAGGTCGGTAACGCGTCTATGATTCTTCTAGTATTGTGTGCGTACATGGGCGGCGGAGATCACTTACCATCAGGTGACCCACTTGCTCGTTTGCCGGTCTAGACTATAAAAAAGCAACCATTTAAATATTAACAAAGTTGTATACAAATAGCTTGAAATTCACGTATGCGTACATACAATTTTCGCTTTATCAAATCTCCATGATGATGTTATCCAACACCATACGTTATTTTAATTTTAATTTGAAACACACAAGCGAGAGGCGGAGATTTTTTAAGATATAATTAAAGATAAGATGAGTAAAACAATGGGGTATAAGAGAAGACGCGTCGGACATTCGCGTTAAAGAGGTCGAAGAGAGAGGACGGAGGGCCGCCCTCTGCGTGCATAACTTGTCTTATTAACATTTGCGAGTCAATCCTACCAGTAACATTGGTTCTCGATTGTAAATTTATTGTCAACTATTGTTCGCGTCTTCGCTTGCGTGTATGTCTTTTTTTTCGGTAAAAATGTTTGTATTTATGTCGAACAGCATCAATATAAAATTTCTTGCCAAAAAAAATATTCATTGATATAGAACTAATTTAAACGGATTTTATCGCGGTTTATTATTAATTTTATTTCAATGTATAATATTCACGTAAACATAAGAAATAATTATAAAATATTATATTCCTTATCCATTTTCGCCCCTTCAGACACTTTTTCCGAGCACTGCAATGTGACTGCGCTACACCTGAGGGTAATCGTAGTGCAGTCCAAAAAACAGCGACCACCCACAAACAATGATTTTAATGGTGGTCCCCACAATCATGCCGGCTTGTATAAATGCTTCTTCACACTCTGAAGAGGGAAGAAGCGAATCGAGGGGCCTGTGACAGGGCAGACGGATGACCATCAAGTCATGTCGAAAGCCCCTGAGGAGAACCGGATAAACATTTGTTGATCCTGGGACGCGATCCACAAAAGGTGTGTGGGTCACTATGGTAGGTTTTGCCTCATCATTTAATTGTATAAAAAACCAAGTATAGTCACTATAAAGTCACTATTGCTCTGCCGAGATGCGTTCGAGAACTGTTAGTACGGAGTCGGTATTTATTCAGTCGATTATACTCGTGAAGGTGGGTATTAATTTACAGAATAACACGATCGTGCGTTCGATTACTAAAGGAGACTGCACATTTATTAATTTATTTTAAATATTTTAACTACTATGACTCTTATACCTGACCGTGATCTCCTTGGCCGACGAACATCCACAATATCGGGATCAAGGACGAGTTGCACGGAACTTCGGGGGATTGAGGAAGAGACAGGGGATGGGAGGGTTTCTCGCTAACTGGTGGTAGGATATTCATATCCGTCTGGATAGCGATCGCCGTACAAAATTGTTATTATAATGTTGGCAGTGTACCGTATTAAGTTTTTTATAGCATAAGCCAGCGAACGAGCAAGTTGGTTACCTGATGGAAGTGATCTGAACCGCCCATGTACGCCCACAATACTAGAATGATTGGCGCTTAGTCAGTCGGTTCGTAAACCGAATATATAATGTCACTCTGCCAAAATAAAAACAGAAGATCAAGTATATTGTGTTTCAATTAATCTCCTACGTTACACTATATTTGAAACATTGTTGTTAAGCCACTTTAACTTTAAGTACAACTTAATGATTTCTTATGTTTACGCGAATATTACACATTGAAATAAAACTAATTTAAACGAGTCCACCCCGTGACCACGAAGGCTGAAAAGCTTTTGAAACGTCGCGTCGGGACTAAAATTAAATAAATAATCGCGATAAAACCCGTTTAAATTAGTTTTATTTCAATTTAAGTTCAAATTGCATGAGTGAATGTTTTTTTTTTATTTGATTGAATGACGAGACAAGCAAGGCGCTCGCCTGCTGGTAAGCGCCACGCCTGCTCATAGTAAGAAGCAACACCATACAGAACTTTGAATTACAAAGCACTGCATGGTGGTACCAACCCAGACGACATCTCTCATACGAGGGATGTACCACCTTGTAATGTATTATTCGAATGTAATGTATTATTCGAATCAGTGTAAAGGTTCGCGTACAGTTATGCTACGTTGTCGCACGTTTGATCGAATAATGCATTATTAATGAGCGCCGATGTAATTACAGGGCGCGGTGAGATTTATCGCGTCGTGTCGACTTCGCCCAATCCAGTGTGCACGGCCCTTTACATTGAGATATCTTTTTGTAACACTAGATAGTAAGGTGGTAGGTCCCTCGTATGCGAGAGGCCGTCTGGGTTAGTGCCACCGCGCTGTTTTTCTGCTGGCAAGCAACAGTGTCTAAGCAGTGTTGTGTTTCGGTTTGAAGGACATTGAAGCCAGTGACATGTCTGGGCATTATGAGGCTTAACATCTTATGTACTGCGATGACGAGCGCAGTTCAGTGCCATGCAGTGCTTTG
The DNA here is from genome assembly GCA_949126905.1 of Amorpha juglandis. Taxonomy (NCBI): domain Eukaryota; kingdom Metazoa; phylum Arthropoda; class Insecta; order Lepidoptera; family Sphingidae; genus Amorpha; species Amorpha juglandis. The sequence continues at coordinate 22,615,368 of OX421365.1, forward strand.
TAGTTCAAAGTACTGTGAGGTGTTGCTTCTGTTTATAGGCAGGCGTGGCGCTTACCACCAGGCAAGCGTTTTACTTGTCTGATCATTCAATCAAATAATAAAAAGAAATTGACAAATTTCAAACCCATATAATGTTTGGAAATCTGATATATTAAGCTCATTAGAAAGTTATATGAAATGAATAAAAAGAATATTATGTAACTGATATCAGTTTCATTTGAATGAACAGTTGATGTGTATATTATTTCATGAAATGAAAGTATTTTAAAACAGGCGATGAACATACGAGCTTACTTATCTAAACAAAGGCAGACTTCCGATGGTCTAGTCCCTTAGTTCCCAAAGTGTAAAATCAAATCAAAAAGTAAAATCCAGGTTGACACCCAGGGGCCACAGGAGACTCGTGGGGGGTGTACGTTGGCGTGACAAAAAATGGGGGTCAGTGATGCCACCTTGCAGAAAAAAAATCACTAGATTTGGTCTCAAACCTCCCTAGATTTCGGGATATTTTTAACTAAAAAAAATAACTAGAAATCACTAACAAAATAATTTAAAAGGAAATTACACGATAGTTATTAGAAAACAATGTAATTGCGAAAATAATTAACAAAAATAATATCGAATAGCTAAAAAAAAAAAGACAACATCCAATACTTGTTGTTGTTACTTGTTATAGAAGGCTGAGATGGATCAATTTCATTAGGCTTATTTGATTTTTAAAGAATATTTTTATTTTTCTTCATTATCTTCAACTTTAACTTTTAATTTTTTCGAGAATCGATAAATATCACTAAAAATTACCAAATATTGTTTTAGTGATTTTTTGAAAAAAAATCACTGTCGTACTCCAAAAAATCACTAAATCTAGTGATAAAATCGCTAAGGTGGCAACGCTGATGTGGGTTCACAATTCTGGAATGAATTATGAATGTTCTATCGCATGTATATAAACGTTATATGAAATCGTGACGAGAGTCTCGCAAACTGACTAAGCAAAGAAATAAATACAGACGAGTGGCTACTGTTGCAAGCGATGAATATGATAAGGACAAATTTGGACGAAACTACTTTTTGATTGCACTGACTCACTCCATGTTTACGATTACCTAGAATATGACGCATAATGTGGATCTGGGGATTAGTTGTTTTTTATGGAGCTTTGATGTTTTTTTTTTATTGAATGAATGACGAGACGAGCAAAGCGCTCGACTGACGGTAAGCGCCATGCCTGCAAAAACCACAAAGCATTGCATGGCACTGAACTGTGTTCATAATGCCCAGTAATTTCGCTGGTTTTTTCCTGACTCAACTGCGAGTGCGATAAGGGCGCGTGAAAGAAGAAGAATATAAAATAGTCACCAAGTTTTATTTCTGCCTAAACTCATCAATTGTAAGTTGTGTAGACCCACGCTGTGGACACGCCCAAATTCTCGACAAGGAAAAACCCAATTCAAAAGGCAGCTTGCTTGTTGCGTTTCATACCATGAGTGAGATTTCTGAAGGACCCAATCCCTCCCATCCAATTTCTTCCTCTTCTTGAAGGTCGATCATGGGCAGTGGAGATCACTTACCATCAGGTGATACTCATTTACAGGCTTCTGCTGTAAGAATAATCTTTTGAGATTATTAAACTTCGGCTGATGGTTATACCATGTTAATCCATCCTATTCTGGTGATCGGAACGAGATGGGATTGTTCTGGATGAACGGGATGCGACAAGCGCGTCCCTCGCTGCGTTCGTTATAACTAATTAATACACGCTCAGCTGAATTAACAATTTTGTTGCAGACATGATGAAGAATATGACATTTGTTAAATTTACTAGTTTTATTTTATTATGACGCGATTTAAAAACGAGGGTGATAAAGATTCAAAATTTGGAATTATTAAATAAAAGCTCTTTAGGTTTAATAATTTATACTGACACGTCAGTCAGCGATCACGATGACTGGCGTGATTTCATTTTTATTTTCACAATTTCCAGTGTGTTGTTACTTAATATCGTCGCAGGATGCCTATATCGGTCTTGTAGATTCATTTTTACTTATAAATTTACGCATTCCGATTGAATCTTTTTTAACGTTGGAAAACTCTGTAAGGGTAAATTGTTGGACCTAGTTAACAGATATAAAAACTTAGTTTAGTCATTTCGAAAAATGGCTTACCTTAAAATACGCCGACAACAAAACGCGACGGATTGGCGCGTGTTCAGGTGTAATTTTTATTTTAATCAAATTATGGACAATAAAATCGGTTTCGATATGAAATTTTATACTCAAACATTTTACCTGTGTCGAAACAAAATGATATTCCACGGGAAAGATTACTGGGCTCAGGATTAACTGGATGTTCCGTATCCTGATATATCCATTGTCGATTAATAATAAAAAAAAAACTACATAATTGATTGTTGTATTTATTACATAAACGTGGCAGATAAACTCCAAGAATGTCGCTTAAGGTGGTTTGGTCATATTTTGAGGAAACCGCAGGAGTGGGTCACAGATCATGAGCCAGATCGTACTAGGGGTACGATCCCGTGGACGGCGCAAAATGCTAACGCAACTTGGCTTGACGTATTGGAGGTAGACATGAGAGCCAATGGTCTCACTACAGAGGATGCTCAAGATCGGATGAAGTGGAAGCGTTTAAGTAAGAAGGCGGACCCTGGCATTAAGCCGGGATAACTCTAGGCAGAAAGAAAGAAAAGAAAAAGATTTATTATATAAATATAAACTTGAGATCGGTACAATCCGTTTGATTGTAAAAAATGATTATGTTTACATAACATATCTCTTACCTATATCCCTGGAGGGGTTGGCAGAGGCGCAACTAGTAATATTATTTATGTTATAGGTATTAGCTGTTACCTGCGGCTCCGTTCGCGTCTTTTTCTGGGATAAAAAATTATGTAAGTAAGTCCCTCTTCGGAGAGAGTAGAAGCAAATCGAGGGGCCTGCGACAGGACAGGCGGGTGACCGATGCAGGCATAGTAATACAAGGATGTACCCCTATACCCGTCCTAACCAACCATCAAGTAATGTCGCAAGCCCCTAGAGAAAACCGGATATACACTGGCTAATCCTGGAACCCGATCCACACAAGGTGTGTGGATCACTATGGCAGATTTTAACAACAATTGTACGGTGGTCGCTATCCGGGCGGATATGAATATCCCACCACCAGTATTTGTAGTTCACACAAACATTTGTCTCGATGCGGAAAGAGACTCGCAGCTTGTCGCTTCACAGCCTGCTACACGCCCACTGTACCGTGGAGACAGTCACGAAAGTACAGTAATACCCCGGACTTACGCGATAGGTGGGACCGAGCGGTAACCGTGTAAGTCGAATTCGCGTAAGTCGGGGTACAACATTGCATGTAAATACATATAAAGTATGTTTAATCGGGACCAGAGTCTAAAGAAAATAATAATTTAGACGCACGAATGATGCTTGAATTCAACAATTGAGAGTCTTTCACAGCTTCTTTATTCTTTTCTTTACCATTTATAACCGTTCGGATTGTTGATTCCGGTAGGTCAATTTTCTTTGCCATATGACAATTTTTTATTTTTATTAAAAGTCTTTGGTAATATTCAGTTTACGCTCAAAAGACAGTGTTTTTCTTTTCTTGTTAGGTTCAAATGACACATTTTTTTGGATGACATAATTTGAGGTTATCAATAAAACGCAACTTACGTAAAACATTTCCATACGGAACACGTTCGAACCTGTCGTAAACAGAACACTAGCAGGGCAGAGTGGGAGAGCTGATGCACGCGGCTATTAAAAATAAAAACCGCGTATCTCCGAATTCGCGTAAAACGAGGTAGCGTAAGTCGGGGTATTACTGTACGCCTACTAAAGTCTATCGTGAAATCTCAACAAATGAGCCATCACCGATGCGTTGGAGACCCTCATCAAGCGGTTGTAACCTCTCATTAATGTTAAAACCATTTGTTCCCCATAAACATCGGCGACACACTCATTCAATTGGAAAGTCGGGGTTGCCATAGGCCGGAAATTTTACGCATTTCTGTAAAATAAGGAGACGATGCTATTGGATTACTTCTTTGCTTGAATTACGAGACAAGCACATCGCTCGCTTCGCATCGTTCCATTTATTGTACAAAACAATATTTGAGTGCTATTAGGTCTCCTAGATTTTTGCTTCATAATTTTGTCAATAGACAGATCTTTCTAAAAATCAAACTTTCTAGAAAATGTATGCATTAACTTTGGACTCCAAATGCACTCTCCTAACGTTATGGCAATACTGCTTCTTAATTCGTGCTTTTAAAATATAAATATACTGACATTTCGGGGTATCTTGGAGTCAGTATTAGTATCTGTCAATATCTATCAAATAAAACTAATTCGATTACTTAAAAAGCTTCGTAAATTTAAATATGGGTAAAATAAAATAAACCATAAAGGCTTAAATTGACCCAACATATTTGCTGATTATGTAATGTTTAATAGATTATAAATAAAGTCACACACATAGTAATGACCCCACACTAGGTTAAACCTGTATCGTGGGTATCAGGAACTACGAGGAACTTGGGGTCCCACAACACCCAGCTACGCGTCTCGGTGCGGGAATCGAACCCACGCGACGGCCTATCCCTTCGTAGCCGGCTCGCCCGCTGCGCCACGGAAGTATGTCAAGTTGTCAATTTAAGAAATCAATGATTTTAAAATTAGAATGTCAATATTATTTTCCGCGTTAATTATGGCTGGCAACTCAGCCAAGGAACTCCATAAACAAGCATTGTTAAGGCGAAGCTGTGTTGCCACCTACGTGCAATTAAGTATTTAAATGGACGATATTAACTTAGTGTCTTGAACTATTGAGTGGGCTTCAGGATACATTGACATTGAATATAGATGTATATTTTTGTAATTATAGAGAAAAAAGTTATTGTTATATATAAATTATAGTCTAGCTAATGAGACATGGTGGATGCTTTTTTTATATTATAGACCAGCAAACAACCAAGTAGGTCACCTGATGGTAATCTCTGCCGTCCATGTACGTCCACAATACTAGAAGAATCATAGGCGCGTTGCCGATCTTAAAGGGAAGGCATTGGGAAGGGGAGGGGAATTTTGGCCTCCGCATATCTCACCCACCGTACGAAACGCAACAGCAAGCCGCTACTTTACGTCGGTTTTCTGTGAGACAGTGGTAATGACCCATTCATGCTGTAGACATAACTGTCAACAGCGTGGCTCTGCCACTCAAATGTTGGATGTTTAGTTTGATTTAGAGTCCTGAATGTTGAGCCTACATTTCGGATCATATAATAGCTATCGAATAACTCACAAAAACTTTGACTACGGACACTGATTTTGCCACACTAATTTTACTATAGTCAGATGCAAATACGCAATAAAATTTTCACCTACATCAAGTAAAAATTGAGATATTGATTTAATTTTGCTAAATTCATTAACTTAAATCAATAATTTAAAGTACCAAAAAATACATATATAAGTAAATAATATTTTATAATACAATTAAAACCAGTTATTTAACTAATCATTTAAGTTGTAATATTAGTGTAAACTGTTAAGAGATAATTGAGTGTCACATTAATTGCAAAACATGATAATTATTTTTGACAAGTTTTTCAAGGTTTGCAAATTATTTTTTATGAGAAATTAATGGCGTTATATTCAATGTATCATATAAAAGGTTCGAATCTTTTTTGAAACTGCATAACGAGATCAGCTACCTTAGTGAAATCATTTGTAAAGAACTACATTCAAAATGAACAAAGTAAGTATAATAATATAATACCCTTGTAACAATATAATATTATTTTCTTTATTTTAGGGGAAGGCAGAGGTGTAGCAAGTATACCCACGTCTCGCCGAGCTTATTTCTTATGATGTGATAGGTGCCGATTCTATGATCATACCGGGCACAATTCGAGACTCAGGGTTAATACTGAGCATTTCGTGATAGAAAAGCCTTTTGTGTCTTCTATATTTTTTGTTGTATATAAGATATTTTTTTATTAGTCTGAGTGACGAAAAAACCAGCTTACTCGCCTGGTGGTAAGGGTCACACCTACCCATAAATTCGTCACGATTTTCCTTTTGAGGTTTCGGTATTAAAATACATAAATGCTAAAAATCGAATGATCCGCATATTGTATGGCTACATCTATCACATCATGGAACAAAAATACCGTTGGCAATCTCACTCAACGTACAAAACTCAACAGAAAGTTACCATTCGCGTTCGTTGTATTATCCCGGCCAAGCTGGTCTATTCTGTTGTAGAAAAACATATCTACAGCGTGGCTCTACCACTTTAGAGAATATTGTATTAATATAAATTTGTTTGTTTCAGTTCATCATCTTCATCACTCTGATTCTGGCCACCAGTGTTCTCAGCGCTCCAAATCCTTTAAGATCTCTTCCAGCCTTGAAACATGAGCACTTTCATGATGAATTCGGCCAATATGCTCTCCGCTATGTCACAGCCGAAGGCACAATAGTTGCGGAGATGGGAAAACTGGTTCCCGACGCTGATGGTAAAGGCCATGTTATGCTGGTTGAAGGCGAGGTGCAATATGTTGGAGATGATGGCAAGACCTATGTAACAAAGTATACAGCTGGCGTCGATGGTGTGAAGATGTCGGGAGATCACTTGCCAGTTGCACCTATTGCTGTTCCAGTGGATTCTGAGGCGGCAGCTCTAGTTGATTCTGCTGATTGTGTAGTGGTTTCGACTGACGCAACTATGGCAACGACTGAATCAGTATCCTTACCCGATGCCCCTGCTGTTCCACCTATGATTACTGCTGCTGTTTGAAAATCTGTTATATATTATTATTTATTTATTAAAAGTCTGTTAAGGAAATTTTCTTTATATTTTATCATCCTGCTAACTAAACACTTCTTCTTTGTATTGTATTATATGCAAAGATACAAGCGTTGTCATTACAGCTACTTAACTTAAACAATTGGTTTAACTAGCGAATCTTGGACGGTTATAGTTAACAGCTAAAGTTATGACGTCATCTAACATTTGTCAAATGGTGCAACTCATGTTTCGCTTAATGCATCTGCAACGTACCGGACATTAACATGTTTGTCATTGCTAAAGTAAGTTGGTGCAACCCAGCATAAATATTTCTTTTTGGTTGTATCCATACGCAAAGATATGTGTTGTGACATCCGTGGTTGTGGCGCAGGTGTTAGGAATTACAAGAGGCTTTTGAACCCATAGCATCTAGACCTGTATTATACCTGACCTGAATCAGAAGGGATAGGCCTTAGTCCACCATGCTGGCCTAATGTGGGACTAGTAACAAGTATTTGAAAATATATATATATTTGCCAAATCGGTATATAATCTGTGTATGCATCACTATGACGACGTGATAAAGGTCGCAGGAAGTCGCTGGATGCAGGCCGCTTTCAACAGGTCGGTCCGAAAATCTTTGGGTGAGGCCTATGTTCAGCAGTGGACGTCCTGTGGCTGATGATGATGCATTACTATGATTACTATGGTCTGGTCTGAAATACATTGAATCCAGTGACATTGTTTGGATTATGAGACTTAACGTAAAACGTTAAACTTCAAAAGTGACTAGCACAGTGCAGTAGTACTGTAGCAGTGCTTGATACTACAGCTGTGCCTTGAATTAATTTAGAACGCGTGCTTCCCTTAGTACATTATACAACACCCAAAAAATACACAACACGAAATAATATCCTCAATAAAACATAATTTATTGATGTTTTTAAATATTTTACATCTGTTATTACCTTAAAGGGAAAGGATAATTAAGAGAATGGGAAGGGGGATTTGGGCCTCCGCATATCTCACTCACCGTACGAAACGTAGCAGCAAGTTGATGCTTTACGTCGGTTTTCTGTGAGACAGTGGTAACAGACCATTCATGCTGTAGACAAAACTGTCTAAAACGTGGATCTACAACTCAAATATTGGATTTATTGAAATAAAACCGATTTGAACGGATTTTTTCGCGGTTTTTTATTTTAATTTTGGTCCCGACGCGACGTTTCGAAAGATTTTCAGTCTTCGTGGTCACGGGGTGGACAATCCACCTGCGAGTCTAACCGCGATAAAATCCGTTTAAATTAGTTTTATTTCAATGAGTAACATTCGCGTAAACGTAAGAAATCATTACATTGGATGTTTAGTTTGATTTAGAGTCCTGAATGTTGAGCCTACATTTTAAAACATTTGAATCACAGGAAGAGCAAGTCGCTCGCCTGATGTTTAGAGCCTGCCTCTGACATTAGCAAAACCACTCAGTGTATACGTTTTTATAAAAAAAACACACGTGAGTTGCTCGCGATTGGAATAATCCTAATGATAATAAAATAGGGAAAGCCATTGACCATCAACGTGCGGTGGGACGTTTACATGTTTACGTAAAATAAAAAAAAATTAGAGATACGGTTTGTCCTTATAATACAGTACAATTTGTATTTATTGAGGGATATATCTGTTGTTCCTCATTTTATTTTAATTATAGATTACTTCCGATATGTCATTTCGTTTAGGCTTTTTGAAATCTTTTAATTAAAATTGCTTATCAGTAATTTTATTGCAACAATATTCCAGAAATATTTGTTTCAAGTCTGGGTGTTATGAGTCCGAAAGCCTCTTATAGTTCCAGATAACCACGATACAAGACTTATTCTGTGGGGTTAGGACTATGTGTATGACTGTTGGGTGTAATTTTTAATTTAACTGAATGACGAGAAGAACAGCTCGCTCGCCTGATGGTAAGCGCCACGCCTGCCCATAAACCGAAGCAACATCACACAGAACGTTGAATTACAAAGCACTGTATGGAACCGAACTGCGCTCGACACCCCTAGACATAAGATGTTTAGGCTTATAATGCCTAGTAATTTCCCTGGCTTCAATGTCCTTCAAACTGAAACACAACAGTGCTTACACACTGTTGCTTGATTAGTTGCTGAGCTTAAAGGAAAGAGATAATCCAGAGCTTGGGGAAGGGGAGGAGGATTTTTGCCTCCTCCTTTAACTACGCTCTGAAACTACTGAACCGATTTGAAAAATAACCATTAGATTGCTACATTATCCCTGATGAACATAGGCCACTATATTATACATGTCTTATACATATAAACCTTCCTCTTGAATCACTCTATCCATTAAAAAAAACACATCTAAATCCGTTGCGTAGTTTTAAAGATCTAAGCATATATAGGGACAGACAGACAGCGGGAAGCGACTTTGTTTTATACTATGTATTGATTGATTAAAACCAGTTATTTAAGTAATGATTTAAGTTGTTAAGTTAACTGTTAAAAGATAATTGAGTATCACATTAATTGCAAAACATGCAAATTATTTTTGGCAAGTTTTTCAAGATTTGCAAATTATTTTTTAATGAGACATTAATGAGTTTATATTAAAGGTATCGATATAAAAGGTACGAATCTTTTTTGAAACTGCATAACGATCTCTCATCTACCTTAGTGCCATCAGTTGCAAGTAATTACATTCAAAATGAACAAAGTAAGTAATACCCATGTAATAATATAATATTCTTTTCTTTATTTTAGGGGTAGGCAGAGTTGTAACCAGTACACCCACATTTTGCTGAATTTCTTTCCATCCCGTGATGTCATAGGGGGCAAGCTTATCGCCATACCGGGCACAGTTCCAGACTCCGGATTGATACTGAGCACTTCGTGATAGAAAACCGAATATCACTTTTACCGGACCCGGGAATCGAATCCAAGACTCGAAAGGGTGGGGTGGGATTTGGGCCTCCGGATATATCACTCACTTGTCTAAGCGTGGTCTCCACTCTAGCACCTGTCTGCTCCACCGACCATCTGTCCGTCTGCAGACGTGTAACATAATAACAATAAACTAGCAAGTGGGTCACCTGGTGGTAAGTGATCTCCACGACCCATGAAAATAAACAATATCAGAACAATCAAAGGTATCAGGAATGGGTATTGCCTGGTCAGGTTGACGGGGATTTGAGCCTCCGGAAATCTTAGTCAACGTACGAAACTCAACAGCACGTTATCATCCGCGTTCGTATCTGAAAACAGTAGTATCCGCCCGGCCAAGCTGGTGAATTCTGCTGTAGAAAAACTTATCTACAGCGTGGCTCTACCACTTTAGAGAATATTATATTCATATAAATTTGTTTGTTTCAGTTCATCATCTTCATCACTCTGATTCTATCCTCCAGTGTTTTCACTGCTCCAAATCCTTTAAGATCTCTTCCAGCCTTAAAACATGAGCACTTTCATGATGAATTCGGCCAATATGCCCTCCGCTACGTCACAGCCGAAGGCACAATAGTTGCGGAAATGGGAAAACTGGTTCCCGACGCTGATGGTAAAGGCCATGTTATGCTGGTTGAAGGCGAGGTGCAATATGTTGGAGATGATGGCAAAACCTATGTAACAAAGTATACAGCTGGCGTCGATGGTGTGAAGATGTCGGGAGATCACTTGCCAGTTGCACCCATTGCTGTTCCAGTGGATTCTGAGGCGGAAGCTCCAGTTGATTCTGCTGATTGCGTAGTGGTTTCGACTGACGCAACTGTGGCACCGACTGAATCAGTATCCTTACCTGATGCCCCTGCTGTTCCACCTATGATTACTGCTGCTGTTTGAAAATCTGTATTTATTTATTTAATAAAAGTCTGTTAAGGAATTTTGCTTTATATTTACTGATTTTGGTCACTAAATATTTCTTTTTTGTGCTTTATCCTTACGCAAAGATACATGTGTTGTGACATCCGTGGTTGTGGCGCAGGTGTTAGGAATTACAAGAGGCTTTTGAACCCATAGCATCTAGACCTGTATTATACCTGACCTGAATCAGAAGGGTTAGGCCTTAGTCCACCACGCTGTACATTTCCCAAATCTCTACTCCCTATGGTCTGATTTGAAACACCTTGAATCCAGTGACATTGATTGGTATTATAAGACTTAACATCAAACATCTCAAGGTGATGAGCACAGTGTAGTAGTACTATGCATTCGTTTGGAACGCGTCCTTCCCTTAGTACATTACACAACACCCAAAACATTCACAACACGAAATAATATCCTCAATAAAACATAATTTATTGATGTTTTTAAATATTTTACGTCTGTTATTACGGCCATTCGATTTTCATGACTCAATTATAACGTGAGAGTTAAAAACAATAAAATTTAATATATCATCTGTAAGCACTACGGGTGAGGTGCGGTTGGATTGACCGCGATGAAGCGAGTAACATAGCGGGCTGAATTACTATGGCGTATTGAAATCATATCCTTATGGCTCCTCGATTTACTTCCTCCCTCTTCAGAGTGTGAAGAAGTATTTATACAGGCCGGCATGATTCTGGTGACCGATAAACACATTGTTTGTCGGTGGCAGCTGGTTTTAGTTAGACTGCACTGCGCTTAACAGGTATAGTGCATAATGATTTCTTACGTTTACGCGAATATTACTCATTGAAATAAAACTAATTTAAACGGATTTTATCGCGGTTTTTTATTAATTTTGATTCCGACGTTTCGAAGACTTTTCAGCCTTCGTGGTCACGGGGTATAGTGCAGTTACTTTGCCGTGCTCGGATAAAAAAAAAAACTAAGCATATTCTCTAGTCAATGCAATTTTATCGCTCCTAGTTAGATTAAGTTAGTATAATACAGAAAGTAATCATTGTCCCGCCCACGACTCCACCAAAGCCTTACCATCTATATCGTATTATATCACATAGCGGCTTTATTTATGACAGCAATAATGTCTTCGATTTACATAAATTGAGTTTTAATTACACGTTAGAACATTATTTATAATATCTTCATTCTGTAATGAATTGTTTTTATTGTTTCACTCTACGGTCCACGGTTCGATTCAGGTGCGTATCCTGGATTTCCTAGGGGTTATTATTGTCAGTGAGGTATATTACAGAAAGACACGAGAGAATAATCTAATTACGGAAGATACTCGGGGCTGGATGAAGTAGAAGCGTCTAGTAAAAATATGGACTGATACCAAATTGGGACAGATAGATAGATAGTAACTTTTTTGTAGACACAAAAAAAAACAATAATAGACAAAAAACAGCAAATAAATGTGCCACAAATGGCGACCTTATCACTAAAAGCGATCTCTTCCAGGCAACCATTACACCGGGATGACACCAGGCGGTACGCAAGGCAAGAGTGGACAGTTTGTTTGATTTTTGAAATTATGTAGATTCTACTAAATTCGTATAGGGTGTTTGCCCCCGTTGTTCTCCTCTGAATCTGAATCTGCCTCGAACTTAATAACAAAAGGCTTGCAGTCGAAATATTGTAGGCGGACAAATGCGTGGATTAAGATGTTATATTAACGCTTTTGGAACGATAACATCTAATTCGATCTGTATACGCAATGTCAGAGTTTTCACTATGGGAAGATCGTTATTTCGAATTTAGTTTGGTGTATTTGGGCTGGTGTGCGTCTGAATTTTTTGTATATTCAAAGACATTTTCGATCCAACCATGAGTTTTGGTACTCTATGTGATTAATTTAATTATTTTAACTTATCAAATAGATACATCCATCCCTGGTCTGATAAATGTCTTGTGTCGTGGATAACAAGGCTATCAAGAATGTACAATCTCAAATTTTCATACCCGAGACAAACCTATTTGTAGATCACGCAAAATTTGTATTGGTAGATTGTATTGTATTGGTAGAACGCGCGGTCTATCTTCCTCCTATCCTCTTCTATCCTCTTTCCCTTTTTCTATTCACTCACTCGCCCTAGCTAAAGAGGCTATCAACAGTAACTAATAGTCAATTAGTGGGATGGCGACAGGCTAGCCCACTATCACATCATGGGACCAAAATAAGCTTGGCATATCGTGGCTGCACTAGTTCAAGTACCATCTCGGGATACAGGCATCAGCTTATTTATATCAAATAACGGCCACTTATTTTTCAATTCATAGACTCTATGACTCGATAGTGATACACACTAAGGGATCCTTCATGAGTCGGTATGAGTACCTACCACCATTGTATCTATTCCTAGTGTAAAACAGTAGTTGGCAAGCTTTGTTGTTTTCCAGTTTAAAGGGCGTTGAATCCAGTGAGTTGCTGAGCGTTATCCTGCTGCTCTTGACAGTCAGATGAATAAAAAGACATAGGCTGATACTTATTCTTCTACAAAGTAAACCTCTCTTCAACAAGATCTTTCGATACAACAGGTTATGTATGACCTGGTTACAGTGTCAATTTCCAGGCCATCCATAGTTAGCTTGGTTGTATCCTAAAAATAAGTTATTAAACAGCATTACTTTCGCGAGAAATAATACCTTCATATACCAATCGGAAGTCTGCCTTTACACTTTTCACATAAAGTGAGATACCATCCACTAAAACACCATAGTTTATTAATTTTACAACAAATGTATTTTCCCACAAAAGACTAGCCATCTGTTACCTATCACACGACAACCCTTCCGCGCCTATCGGTCAATCTTGTCCGTGCCAGTTGATTTTTACCACACCCCACATAATCAACTGGCCCGTAATTAATCAACTAATAGCTTTCTCGATAATGCTGACCACCTACAGAGATACACGGGTTTTGGTATGTCTACTAAGGAAAGCATGTTTAACTTTGGAATTTTGGGTTTATCTTGATAGATATTGGAATTTTATCGGAATTGATGTGGAGTTTAATATATGGGTTGACAAGTGGTGGGAAATATTCCTAATAATTTCTATATATACCCTCATTAGTTTAGCTTTAATGTAAAATGCTTTAAAATCCGTGGTATCTCGGGTTTGATCTAGGTCGGGTAATCAAAATTTGTGTGAGTTTTTCAGTTGAAAATACGTAATATTGAAATTATCCAGGATTGGAGTTTATGTTCGATATGGTGACAATCTCGTCCTTTATCATGGGATTGAAATAAGTTCGGCAAATCATGGGTGCACTAGTTATACTTCTGCCTACACCTTTGAGGATACAGGAATGATCTTATATAATTAATAAAAACATGAAACCTAAGGCGTGCACTCGCGTCTGTTTTTATAATATTGAATAATATACAAACAGTGAAACCCCTTCATAGTGAGTCATATATGGCATTGCCTTTGGGAATAGGCATTTTATTTCGATAACTGTATAGATTGTAGTGGTTGATAAATTTAGATATTGTTTTAGACTGCACTTCATCATTCATGTAGTGAAATCATAATGTTAATGATATACTGCCATAGTGGCCCACCTTGTGTGGGTCGCGTTCCAGGGTCAGCCAGTGTATATCCGGTTCTCCCCAGGGGGCTTGCCCCCTGATCCTAACCCTTTTCCCATCCCTTTATCCTTCCCCTCCCCTTGGCCCTTTGGCAGGCCGGCATGATCTTGCCGACCTACGATGGACACATTGTTTATCGTTGGTCGACACTATTCTTGGATTGCGCTACACTTACCATCAGGTGTAGCGTAGTCACTTTGCCGAGCCAGGATAAAAAAAAAAAAAAAAAAAAACATTTTTTTTAGCAATAATGTCAAAGATTTTAATTTTACTTTCTAATTTTACAGACTTAAAACTCTCAAGCTTTAAATATAACATCTCATCTTTTAAACGATGAAATTCCTAGCAATATCTAGCTCTTTCTTTTCAACAAAAACTAATCTCTTACAGTCTTACCAACTATTATCTCAACCCGTATCAATTCGGAACACGCAGTCCGATGTTTCAGATAACATGAACTTTAAAGCGTTGCTTATCGAAACGGATAATTTGAATTTATTATTATTTAGATAAAACATGACGGGGATTTGTGACCCCCATTGATTGTTGTGGGTTAACTTGCCTTCTTTGAGATACTGTTTAAAAAAAACAATAGATTAATTGGACCTACTTACGCAAACAGGAACCAACCCACAGCAAGTTCAAGTGGAGATACTGATTTTGTTTTGCTAAAATTCATTAATTTAAATTTATCTTAATGCTGTATTTTTTTGCAAAATCGTACATGGAATATATTTCATGCCCGATTTTATAAAAAAACTACCAGATAAAATTAGTTTAAATTATTGAAAAGTGCTCACACACTGTTGCTTGGCGGCAGAAATAGACAAAGCGGTGGTACTGACCCGGACGGCCTTTCGCATACCGAACCTACCACTTTAAAAACGAATGTGAAATGAATGTTGCCTCTTGGGAGGCATAAAAGATTTGAGGTTTGGTTTACCCCGCATAGCATTGATATTTAAATTTGTTTATATTTAACATATTATCAAATTACATCGCATTTTTAGGTTGAAAGTTAAGTTAAGAATCAGTATTTTACCATATTCGATGCTTATTATACCATTCCCCACAAAGATACGGAATAACACTAGTAACAAAAGAATTTCACGGCAGTATTCATTGAAATAACTTAATTCTCAAAGCGATGTCTACGGCAGAGCCTAAAAGGCATACTGATCACGATCCATATCTAGGTTCTCATTAAACAAAGCGAGGAGACCATTTCTAAATTAAAACAATCGTAAATGCATTCGCGTCATTCCAGTTTCGCCCACTCCTTTGTCCACGTGATTTTGGTGGTTGGGTCAAGGTATGGGAGGTCAGAGTATGCCATAGCCAAAGCAATAGTATGTGAATGTGTAGTTATGCACACTGTAGTCTGTTTTAAGTCCGGACTTTAAACTGGGAATTAAAAAAAAAACAGAAATGATACTTATAGTCCGTTTTCTTCTTCCATCTGCCCTTATCCCAATCGTAGTGCAGTACTGATCTGTTCTGCTGGTGGGAGGATACTTGTATCCGACCGGATAGCGACCACCGTACAATGGTGCTAAAACCTGCCATAGTGGCCCACCATGTGTGGGTCGCGTTTCAGGGTCAGCCAGTGTATAACCGGTTCTCCCCAGGGGGCTTGCCTCCTGATCCTAACCCTTTTCCCATCCCTTTTCCTTCCCCTTCCCTTTGGGCCTTTGGCAGACCGGCATGATCTTGCCGACCTACGATGGACACATTGTTCATCGTTGGTCGATACTATTCTTGGATTGCGCTACACTTACCATCAGGTGTAGCGTAGTCACTTTGCCGAGCCAGGATAAAAAAAAAAACTATATTTTTACCAACCTTTTTTAGGCCATGTCCCACCTTAACATTTTTTTTTGTTAAATTTGTCACCGATATTTAGCATTGCATTTAAACAACCCAAAGCAAAGGCTTAAAGTCATATCGAGTCCATTTTTAAATTGCCCCCTTTAACTATCAAATTGCCCCCCTGTGGGGCGTGGGCCCCACGTTGGGAAACACTGCTGTAGTCTGTTTTTAAGTAACCCATTAACCTGCGAATAAAAAAAAAATAGAAATGATACTTGTAGTCCGTTTTCTTCTTCCACCTGCCCTTATCCCACTCGTAGTGCAGTCGGCGCAACGTTACAGAAAATGATGAATATGAGACTTAACATCTTATGTCTCAGGATGACGAGCGCAGTTCAGTGCCATACAGTGATTTGTAATTCAATTTTCTGTGTGGTGTTGCATCTGTTTATGGGCAGGCGGTGCGCGTACCATCAGGCAAGCAACTTCCTCGTCTCCTGAAAAAATGCGTGGCATTTTGCCGTATGTCATCTGATGCTTTACCATATGAAAGTCGATTTCCAGTTATAGCGTCTAGACGCTCTCGCTTCAGTCCCTCACAGAAACCCATTGTCATGTAAGGTAAGTCACGAGTGGCCACTGAGCCGAAAGCGAGCGCCGATAACATCGTACTGTTTACCCGTTTGACCCTAGTGGACCTCGCCATTGGTCCATTTCGGTCTTTAAGTTAATTTTGAATAAGGCTGGCCCCAGGCTGTGCTATCTTGTAATTATCATAACCAGTTGGCGGTGAGACGCTAGTGTGAGTTGGAGATTGGGAGATAAGGGTCGTGTTATAATGGTTGTGTGGCGAGATCTGAGAGCGGATCGATAGGAACAGAGGAAGTATATGGGAGTACAAGGCCTTATGTGTCATTTTACCCAGTGCTTACACACTGTTGCTTGGCGGCAGAAATAGACAAAGTGGTGGTACCAACCTAGGTGGTATCTCGCATACGAGAGATACTTGTAAAGGTAAGGTTGCTCGGGATAGGTTTACTAAACCAGATGTCACGATGGATGGCCCCCATCATAACAGATGTAAACAAACTACGTTACTGTATAATGTGGCCTACACATTTATGACAGCATTATAAACAGCGTCATTAAGGATGTAAATGACACCAAGTTCTCATGAGAAATTTCACATAATATAAAGGTAACACAACACCCCTTTACACATTTGCAATTAATTTCCGTCTAACAGAGCACGTGACACGCGACCCCTAAATTAATTTATCACACAAAAAGAGCCCTTACAAGTGAAAGGAAATAGTTCGGAACCCTTCGATGTAACCTTACGTTCCTTGATGAATGAAGACTTTAGGGTCACCATGTTTCGGGTTCCAGGTGCTAAATATTAGTATTATTCTTTGTTAACATATGTTTTGTTTCTATTTTTATTCCACCTGCCCCTATCCCTATCCATCGCCTTGCTTGTCTCGTCATTCAATCAAATATTAAAAAAAGAAATGGAATAAACATTTAAAATATTTAATGATTTCTTACGGTTACGCGAATGTTACACATTGAAATAAAAGGAATTTAAACGGGACCAAAATAAAAACCGCGATAAAATCCGTCTAAATTTGTTTTGTTTACATTTTAAAATATTTTTTTATAGATAGGAACACGTACATAGTTTTCGGTTTACATAGCTCTGTTCTTTCTAAATTTATTATAATTCCGATGAATGATTCAAAAAATATACTTATTTACTAGTATTGTAAAACATTTCGACGTTATTCAAATATTATGTTTTATTTATATAGATTAGATTGATAACATTTAAATAGTTGAAAACTTTTATCGTAACTCGGGAATCGACTAACAGATGTCGCTAACAGCCTCATTTATTAAAACGGATAACATTATCGTATTCAATTATCATAAATAACGTAAAAACGTAAAACATATAGATAATACGGCAACGTTTAATAATCTAAATTCATTTTATTTGCCCATAAATTCCTTAACTAAAGGTGTAAAATACGTAAATTTTTCATGTTTTTATTCCCTGTACAAAAAAAATGGAAATTCAAAGCTCGTAATTTATAGAGTCTAAAAACATCTGTCGGAACCCAAACTAACCTCATCTACTCTTGGAATACTGATGATGAAAAGGGGCTATGGCGGTCCACCAACCACACTCTACCTGCGTGGTAAGTGATTAGCCCGTACCCTTAAAGGGAAGGGAATTCAATACCTATTTAGGTTTTTTTGGAACGAAGTTCCTTACGGCAGGCTTGGAGGGGATAGGGATTTCGCTGCGTGACCGAACTGAAAAAAATGTGATAGTAAAACCGTAAGAAAAATGCGTGGAAAAAATGCGTGGAAAAAATGCGTGGAATAAAACCGTTAAATGAGACTTTTTTTAAACTTAATTTGATATCTAGCACACAAAGTTAAAGTCGAAATTCCGTTAATAAATAACAGATAGGTGTGAAACTTATGACATTTGGAAACGTAGACGCGGTTTGAAATTTGAATTTGAATTTTTGATTATAGAACACGGCCGTCCACCGTTTAGTAGCCAGTCTAAGTCTAAATTAATAAGTTTTTATTTATAATTACATAAGTTGATAAAAAATGCTATACAATAGCTTTACCGCGGCAGTCTCCGAGTGCTACACGTCTTTTTTTTATTTTGTTATTTTAGTTGATAATTTGTATTTTTTACAATTTGTGTCGATTCTACATTAGCCGAAGGAACTTCGTTCCTACCTGGTGTCCCACGACACACATCAATTTTTTTTTTTTTATTTCATTGAATGACGAGACGAGCAATAGCTAGCCTGATGGTAAGCGCCACGCCTGCTCATAAACAGAAGTAACACCACACAGAACTTTGAATGACAAAGCACTGAATGGCACTGAACTGCGCTCGTCACTCCGAGACATAAGATGTTAAGTCTCATATTGCCCAGTAATTTCACTGGCTTCAATGTCTTTCAAACTGAAAAACAACAATGCTTACACACTGTTGCTTGGCGGCAGAAACAGACAAAGCTGTGGTACCAACCCAAACGTCGTCTCGTATACGAGGGACCTACGACCTTGTGAATGTGAAGAATTGAAGGCTCATAAAAATCTCATCACGTAAAATCTGCGTAATGACGTCATTAGTGCCTCTTAAAATACTAATTGAATGTTTTGGCAATGTTGGAATAACACCGAGTAGAACAAAAGAAAGAGCTACACTATCGCAAGATCTATTAGATGGTGGTTCTTCGGTGTAGGGAGCCGGTCTGTATAGTTACGGCTTTATTTATTTTTGCTACCAAGTATTTGTATTCTAGTTTGAAGGATATTGAAGTAAGTGAAATTAAATTACGAGATTAAACATCCTATGACAGGACATTGTATTTTAAAGACCCGAATGTTCTTCTTATTTTTTATTTATGGCTTCGCATCATTATGCATTTCGCCAATGATGATGATTTATTCTCAAGCCTTCACAAGAACGGTGAAATATCGGTGTGGACGTTTCAAGGTCTTGTTGGAGTTTTGGAGTGAATTCATTCCAGTACGATGCTTAATTCACTTATTTCAATGATTCCATACACTGTTCATCACCGTCAATGTTTATTATACAAATTCACACCAATTTTACAATAACAAATTCAACTTTAAACTAGTTTTTAAAATAAATTAAAATAAGCGGTGAACCGCACTGTTAGAATTCCCGCCAAAACTCCCAGCGATCTGCTTATTATGCCATTCAGTTACATTTCAAAAATAGAATGACCGAATAAAAACGAATATTATAAGTGCAACAATTATTCACCCAATTTAAATGGCGCTTATATTTCCCTATAATTTGATCCCAATTACGATAAAAGAAGTTATCTTTTGCCCAAATACGCGTGAAAATAATGAGGTATCTTATCCCGAGACTGCGGTATTCGTGGCCACCCTGATTCCCTTTGTCACTATGCCCTTTGCGATTGATTGGTAGACATTTCAGTCCCTCGCGACGTCTTCGAAGAAACCACACAAATGCGAGGGTAGTTTCGAATTTTAGGTTTGCGGTTGATTTTATGATTACCTGCATTTGAAGGTTATCTTCGATGACCTGTGGCTTATAATATAATACGCATTTTTTTTACAACAGTTTTCATGGGCGCGTTGCCGACCATTAGGGATTGGGAAGACAAGTGAAATTTGGACCTCCGCATATCTCACTCACCGTAAGAAATGCATCAGCAAGCAACTTTTACGTCAGTTTTCTGTGAGACAGTGATAACTACCCGGTTGAGCCATCCCATTCATGTTGTAGACAACAACGTGGCTCTACCACTCATTAATCTTTGGCTTCTATAGAATGTTTTATACTTTGTAACTGGATATAGAAATCAGTTCGTTGACATCTCTGGCGAATCACCGAATTCTAAGAAATGACTTAATGGCGATTTAAACAAATTGACTTATTTGAGTCCGTATTAAATTGTATTTTTATTTTATTCATTACGGATAGCAACAGCTTAAAACAATAATGGTCTATAATATAAGATAAAAATCTGGCAGGCCAAATGCTTCCACATGCTACAAAATATACATACATAATTATTTTGAACCGGACATTTATTCAATTTAGAATATTAAATAGTATTCTTAAAAAAAAAGTCAAAACGTGCATCAAAATCCCATCCTATTAAGGATAAGCGACATAAGTGGTTTTCAAAATTAAATTTTATTCTTATAAACGTGGGATAGTAATAACCCGAAGATAATGTCAGTAGCGAGTAGATAATTCTTGTTTTATGACCTCACACCTGTCTATTTATTACCCTTCTACGTATGCATATAAATGTATAGCCGAAATAGGTTGGGGTAGAGTGGCGTTGGTAGCATTTTATGTGGTTGTTGATACGTGACAGATAGCATATACGTTAAAAAAATATGTTTAAAAAGTCACGTGCTAGTTGGACTTGCACAGAATGGGTTCTGTACCACCAACCTTTATTGCATAAATAATACAAGTCCTTTATTATATTTATTATATACTTGAGTCGTAGAGCCACGCTGTAGACAGTTTTGTCTATTGAATTGGCTGGCTCAACCGGGTCGTTATCACTGTCTCACAGAAAACCGACGTAAAGTAGCGGCTTGCTGCTTGTGTTTCGTACGGTGAGTGAGATATCCGGAAGCTCAAATCCCTTCCCCTTCCCAATCCCTAATTATCCCTTTTCTTTGAGGTCGGCAACGTGCCTATGATTCTTCTGATGGTGGGCGTAAATGGGCGGTGGAAATCACTTGCCATCAGGTGACCCACTTGCTCGTTTGCCGGCCTATGCTGTTAAAAAAAAAATCTCTCTCACTCCTTTATTGAATGAGAGGGGTTAGGCAGTCCACCACGCTGGCCTAATGCGGCGTGGCATACTTCACATACCTTCATTGCCATTTGAGATATGTAGGTTTCTTCATTATGTTTTATTGTTAAAGCAGACAACCGACAATTAATATACACGGCAGCCTCCGTGGCGCAGCGGGCAAGTAGCCAGTGAAGCGAGTGGCTGCGGGTTCGATCCCCGAACCGAGAGAAATATTTGTGTGATCCACAAAT
This sequence comes from Amorpha juglandis, assembly GCA_949126905.1. Taxonomy (NCBI): domain Eukaryota; kingdom Metazoa; phylum Arthropoda; class Insecta; order Lepidoptera; family Sphingidae; genus Amorpha; species Amorpha juglandis. The sequence continues at coordinate 22,637,085 of OX421365.1, forward strand.
ATTTGTTTCGGGTCTGGGTGTTGTTAGACCGAAAGCCTTTCGTAGTCACTGATACCTGATACTGTATATTTCTGCCACCAAGGAACAGTGTGTAAGCACTGTTATGTTTCTGTTTGAAGGACATTGCAGCCAGTGAAATTACTGGGTTTTATGGGACTTAGAATCCTATGCCTCGGGGTGACGAGCGCAGTTCAGTGCCATACCATTTGTAATTCAAAGTTCTGTGTGGTGTTGCTTCTGTTTATGGGCAGACGCTTACCATCAGGCGAGCGCCTTGCTCGAGTCATTCAACCAAATAAAAAAAAAACTATTTTCAAATCTCGTGTATGACATATTTTTATTAAATTCTTGACTCGGTCGTGCGAGAAACTCTTATAAATAGGACTTTACACACAATACCGTCGCTGAGGCAGTCAGCTGTAACCGATTGGTCACAGTCCCGTGACGTGTCGAGAGTCGAACCTGCATAATACGCACCTGCACATGCACACACATACCGTAACACTATTGTTAGGATTAGGGGGTTTATACACTGGACGTAGAGTTCTCGCGTTTGTTCACACGATTTTGGGGACGGGAAATAATTTAAGGATTTAAAGGGTTATTTAATTGTTTTTGTTGACGTATAACCACAATTTATTAAATATTGTGATTTTACAGTTTTGTCTCGGCCGACTCGGGTCTTTACCACTGTCTCATAGAAAACGGACGTAAAGCGGCTTACTTCTGTGTATCTTACGGTGAGTGAGATATCCGGAGGCCCAAATCCACGTCCGCTTCCCAATCCCTAATTATCCCTCTCCTTTAAAGTCAGCAACGCGCCTATGATATTTCTGGTATTGTGGGCGTTCATGGGCGGTGGAGATTACTAACCATCAGGTTACCTTTTTGCTCGATTGCCGGCCAATGCTACAGGGATGGGACCTTCGATGAACTACAGGGGTCCCCGCTAATAGGAAACTGGCGGGGTTACCAGTACTAAAAATATGTTTTTAAATGACAGTTGACATGTCAACTTTGCTAATCTTTATTTTGTTATCCTGGCACAGAAAAGCGACTACACGGGACCTGATGATGACCAGTTTCATAATTGGATCGAAAGGAATACGCGCGAAATAACTTGGTTGAACTGAAGTTACGGTAAAACGATATAAGAATTATTTGTAAGCAGGTTAAGAAATGGAACAATGATTACATATTTAAACCTACCAGAACGCCTGCACATTTGTCTCTGTCGATATGACAAAACGCCCGTTTGTATTACAAGTGTGAAGTACGCTTTACTAATTTGTTTTGTCTCCACGGTTGTCACAGAGGCAGCCACGAAGAATTTTGAGTTTTCTTATTGTAATAACATACATTCTTGTAACAACGTAATGCTTTTGTCTCTGGTCGCTTATTGACAACGAAGTAGCGCTGTATTGTTTCTGAGATGTTATAATTAGTCAGTTATACTAAATTAGTTTTGAAATGTTAAACATGGCGTAAATGAGATGTATATGTTACTAGTGAGGTCCGTTTAAAAATATTACTTAACTAGTATTTGCTTGCGGCCCGCCCGCGTGAAATTCTGCACCGTCATATTTCCGGCATACTTCCATACCGTTTATCCCTTATTTTACCCCATTAAGAGTGCAATTTCCTAAAATTCTTATATAATTCTACCACTTACCTGTACGCTTTTTTGAGTGCCATTTTAGCCACGCTGTAGACAGTTTTGTCTACAGCATGAATGGGCTGGCTCGACCGGGTCGTTACCACTGTCTCACAGAAAACCAACGTAAAGTAGAGGCTTGCTGCTGCGTTTCGTACGGTGAGTGAGATATCCGGTAGTCCAAATCCCCTACCCTTCCCAATCCCTAATTATCCCTTTCCTTTAAGGTCGGCAACGCAGCCAATGATTCTTCTGGTGGTGGGCGTACATGGGCGGTGGTGATCACTTACCATCAGGTGACCCACTTGCTCGTTAGCCGGCCTATGCAATAAAAAAAAATGCCGCCGGTGGGAATTGAGCAACAACTCGGTGGTTTCCATTAGGGAATAGTCAGCATCATTAAAGAGTGTTAAACACAAAATGTCTGCCCAGTAGCTTAAGCAGCAACCAACCGCACGTATATACTACACTTTTAAATTATATGTACTTATTTCAGAAATTAATAATTATTGTTACGAACAAGAATACTGAGAGTGCTGAAGGCCCAAGAAACTCGTATTCCTTTCCTCAAAGCTCGGGAACGCAACCACTAATCCTATAGGATATTCCTCACAGTCTATTTGTTCCGCTGGCTTTTAGCTCTAAACTTCCAAAATGTTTGTATCTAAAGTGAAACTATATTTTCACTATGAGCATTAGTAACTTTTCTATTTATATAACCACTTTAACACAGAAACTAGTTGAAAATTCGCAAGCAAGTTGATAAATGCTTCCATACCACCATACCATACCACCTAGTGCTAGGATATTCATATGCGCGCGGATAGCGACTACCGTCCACATGGTGTTAAAACATGCCGTAGTGACCCACACACCTTGTGTGGATCGCGTTCCAGGATCTAGTGTATACCCGGTTCTCCCGAGGGACTTGCGACATGACTTTATGACTGACTTGGGGTGAGTGTAGGGGTATATCCTTGTATCCCTATACCTGTATCGGTCATCCGCCTGTCCTGTCGCAGGCCCATCGATTCCCATTTTCTCTCTTCGGAGTGTGAAGAAGCATTTATAAAAGCCGGCATGATTCTGGTGACCACCGAAAAAGTAGTTTTTTTTTCGGTGGTCGCTGGATTTTTTGGACTACATAGCGTTTACAATCATGTGCAGTCCGGTTACTATACCGTGCTCAGATAAAAAAAATCTACCTCTTAAGAAGAATAAAAGAAATGAAACAAACAAAATACACAGTTAAACATAATTTATTTCATATTATTTTAAGTATCACAGATCCATTTATTTTAATAGTCATCACTTTAACAAAAATATAATTATATGTAATCTACTGTTGCAATGCGTCTTGTTTAGGTAATTGTCAACTACGCCTTGTAGCGGGTTCGCACGTTTCAATTTTGGGTGATCAACTGACTTAAATCCAGAAAAGTTGAATGGTTTTGGTTGATAAACTACACTGAAAGTTCGTTCAGACGGTTCAAATAGCGGTTGATCAACAAAAATTGAACAGTGTGAACTCGCTATTAGATTTGCTCAATGAAGGGAGAGTATAAAACAGGACGGTAAAGCAATGTTTTTAATCCGCAATGGAAAAGAGGTTATGCACATGTGGAGTATTTTTGTCTCTCTGGTTATTGAATCGTAGTTTCGAAATAAGTAATCTAAAGTTAATGCAGTTCTTTATACGAAAGTTAAATGGTTCTTAACTATTTTGGAATATTTGTTCAATTATTTATTATTCAATTTTTCTGTTTCTAATATTGTAATGTTGTTAACTTGTTAAACATATTTATTTTAAAACCTTACAGTAGTAATATTGGAGGTCAAATTTATTGATGCTGTTATGCAAAAACGTCAGGCTGTTGTTACCAAATTATTTTTACGAACGCTATGCTATTAAATACTCAAAATTAAAGACTCAATACATTTGTGCGGAAAATTGCTTTGCCGTCCCGTCATACTGTCGGTGAGCGTAGGTCCTTTAACTGTTGTAATAAAGTATTTACATTTATTTATATACAGATATAAAGTGAAAATGCGTTTCGCATACGGTACATCTTAAATTCTAGAAAATTCTGCGATTCTAGCAAAAATATAAACTCTCAAACGACCGACACGTAGTATAAAACATAACTGGCAGTATGAGTAGATTGAACGAATGAGTGAACCGATGAATAAAATAAATGAATGAATTTATTAAATGAATAAACCGTATAACATTTAAAATTGGAACACATTTTTACTAGAATCACAGATTACAAGTGCCAAGTCGAGACAATATTTGTTATACCAAATATATATTTAAAGTTAATATGATACATCTAATTTAAAATAGCCCGCTAGATCAATTACTTTATTTTGTGTGTAGTAAGAGTCAAAATTGAGTGACGACGCGAGCCATTTTAGATTTGACGATCTCTACATTACCTGCAGTGCAGGAAACAGCTACTGTGACGTAAGCTTGCGCGGTACAGCTACAATCGATTAATCGATTTAATATCTCTTATATTATTATGGTTATTATTATGCTTTATTTTGTATCAGAGACGTTTACTTCAACATATGACGGTTATGCGATAATATTACTTCAGTAACGATCTATCGAGTTTGATTTAGAAGTACATTGTTTTTACCCCAGCCAATCCTGTTTCTAGCTTCATTTCAAATCTGATACAAATTCTATCATGATTATAATATTCAGAAAATTAATGCTGTTATAAATTTATGCGCGTAGTGAAACACATCAAGACTGAAGTTGGCTGATAGAATAATATGAGAAGTTTATATACCAACCCACATACTTCCTCAACTCGTATAATAACAGTAAGCTCAGAAATACTTTAACATTAATATTTCATTATTATTGCCAAAGTTATGACGTGGCATTAATTTGGCACAAATATATGCAAATAATGGAAAAATTCATGCACATCTCAATACAATAAACACTCAGAAACACTATTAAAAAAATTAACAACTCAACCATCCGACCGACCTAACGTCAGCGTTTTTCTTTTAAAGACAATATAGGCACTATTATTGCTAATATTATAATATAATTTATCGTTCCCTCGCTTATCTACAGCGTAGAATGCATCTATACAAAATATACTACGAAGATTTTACAATATTAGGCCAGAAGCCTACCAAATTATTCTTTCTCTAATGTAACATTTATACTACCAACAAATCCACATAATTTCACATTTTACTCACAACAGTCCTTTAATATCCTTAATATGTAGTGGTATTGATTCATAACCAGGAGGGCCGACCCTGAAGAAGGTCGGCAGCGTCGTGCCGGTCCATCTGACGCAGCGCTGCGGCAAGGGCAGCGGTTGCACCGGCTCCTCTTTCTCTACACTCCCAAAGTTCAAGTATAGCCTCTGTAGGTGAATTCTTAGTGGCAAACCAAGTGGTGTACCTGTCAACTCCAAGCCTCGAAGCTAAGGCCCTCCAATCGTTTCCGCGAGCATTGGGAGGATCCAAAATCGAGCACAATTGCCTCTTGATCCTCCCGCTCAGTTTAAATGGCCCTTCGCCTGCACACTCGTTGACTCCTGTCTCATTAACGGTGATGTTTCTCTTCACACTGTCATTTCCATCTTCGCTTCTGCACATGCGGGCTTCAAGCAAATTCTCTGTGATATTGAAACTGCGTTGGGATTCAGCGCGCGGTGACCTACCTCGTGGCGATCGGCTCCTCACGTCCTCAAGCGATATTCGGAATGTCTGTTTGTAAGATGGGTTAGTTCGCTGGCACGCTGATATATTGAAGTCTATATTGTCGCAGTCGTGGGTACGTTCAAGCACAAAGCTGCAATGAAGAGCGTTGTAGTTCGAGCTCCAAACGTGATTGAAAGGTATTTCTTGGTAGCCAATACCCGGTTTAGCTTTCCAGCCAGGACTGACGTGTTCTAAATTCAAACATAGGTTAGAGCCTCCATCTTGGAAGAGTAATGTTTTAGGGCGTTCGAGTAATACACCGCCTAGCTTCTTCTCCTGTTCCTGACAGTAGTATGCGGCACAAGGAGTATCTTCAAATACATAAAGCCTTATATTATATTCGGAACAGGTTTCATTGAGAACCGCGGGAGCGTATATTGCTAATTGAAGAGCCTTTACTGCTTTTCCGTTGAAACTCTCTCCAACCAGAACGAATGTCGACAGCATATCGGTGACTAGGAATATTTTGTCGTTATCCAGTTGCGTAAAGACCGGTGTATTGATAGTTTCCTGTCCAAGACCGACTATCTTCTTCCACTGAGGTTGTGCATTGTCTTTGTTGCTATGATCTATGGCGTACAACGACAGGTTCCAGAAGCCATGCTTGAGGCTGGCGCAGTGTGGCATTTGTAGGATGAGCGACTTGTTTAATTGAAGGCGCGGTGGGCCGCATTTAACCACCGGGCTGAGTTGCGTGATACCTGCGGGGCGGAATTTGTTGTTGAGTACCGAGATAGTCTCGCAACTCGCCGCGCCTGAGGCGGCGATATTTTTTACATAGCACAAATTATACCTCACTGATTCATAGCGTAATTACACACCGTTTAAAATTATCTTCAAAATTACTCCATATCGTATCGCAAAATCAATTTGTTTTTATTAAACTCAGTACAATGTTAAATCGACCATAAATATTCATGTCGGTTCTGATGATTTAGGGTTTAATATAATTGAACGTTAAAGGTTATATTTATTAAAATAAACTAATTTATATTCTGTCTGAACTGTTATCAAAATGCTAAATAAACAAACAAGCCCCTCGAACATGTGTTTATAGCTCTTTAAATTGGATATTTTCGAGAAATTATACAGAAGATTAAAATTGCAAAGTTGGTAACCGTTCATTACTTTTTATATTTTTTGCTATCGCTATCTCGACTTTAACGTTGGTTTTATCCTGACAGCAAATATTGCCTTGGGATACATTTTAAGTATCTTTTATAAAGGTAAAATGTTAATATTTTTCAAATTGCTCAAGCCGCCATTCACACTATTAATTTCTCTCAAATATTTACTTTACCATCTAGAGGTAGAATAAAAATTTATGACATTGATAATGTAAGCAAAAAACAGTTTTATAGCCCATCAGCAATGATTTAATCCAGATGAATATTAATTTCTCTTTTCCTTTGATATTAAGTTCCTAACATTTTGGTGTCTTAAATTTCTCTATCAAGTTCTGTTAAAAAATACTTTATATTGATTTTATACCATCAGTAAATTCCCCGACATCTTTGAAACATAATACCTTATTACTTCTCTTATACATTATTACCTTTGCCAAGCCTCGGTCGGTATCGATCGTCTTTCACAACTGCGACGTATAGCTGTTCCCTGCGGCCCCTACTAAACGCCCCTTCTGGTATAGACAGGGCCACGCCAGCAGCAGGTAAAGCCAGCCTCGCCCCAGCTCCCGATACACACATACTCTGAGATGTGGGTGAGTTCGACACGAGTTCAGCTAGTTGGAGTGTTACTGACTCATTCGCCGCGTCGTACATGGATCCGGCTAGAACAAAAATATTATAAAACTACAGAGTAGTTTTATAATCTGTACTATGTGTACAAATTTAAACAAGGTCTGAAAATAACATTATAAGTGTGTTTGATCCGTGATGTGCTCTTAGTTTTAAATTAGGAATTTGGCTAAGCTTTAATTATAAATTATAGTTATTAAATGACTTATTTATAAATAAGTATAATTGACATTCTTGAGTGCGATGGTAATAACTGAAGGTGTTAATACAGATTATACTTTCTATATTTGCTGGCAGGTTATTAATGTAAATGTAGTAACGCTGCTATATTAAATGTCACTGTTGGTCATCTTTGTACTATACATATACACACATAATAAATGTACCAATGAGATGGAAAGAAACGGGATAGCAAACGTGAAAAGTTTGAATGTCTGCACGAAACATTTGTATAATAATATTGCAGTTAATGTGGAGCCGTGGAAACATGAGAAAACTTCTGCATTTTATATGATATCCGAATGTCTCTTCTTTTTATTAAATAATGACATTCATAATATAATAAAAATTCTTTATAAATAACACACTTTTTTTTAAAATAACCTAGATAACTATTTCGAAGTTTGATATTATTAAGTATAAATTACCTTTTTTTAAAATATTATTTAATTATGAAACATATTATAAACTCTAAAACCCTTAGCAAACCCATTTTACTCGCCTATAAATTTCCTAATGCTAGGCAAAGTTTACTCTAACCCTTCTTTATTAGGGTGGGTTGGGCTATAATATTGGGTTGGCAGTGGGTCGCCAGAGGTGTCTTTGATAGCCATGACATTGCACCGCATATAGGTTGGGTTCCAAATTCCCATGTTGGACACCATACAAATATTGTTATTTAGTTATTCTTCCTAGTACGCACTCACACCTATAATCCTCGAAGGGGTAGGCAAAGGTGTAACCAGTATATCGACATTTCGCGGAGCGTATTTCCGTCCCATTATGTGATAGGGGGCGAGCCTATCGCTAGCACGCACAATTCCAGACTCTGGCGTGATACTGAGCATTTCATGATAGAAAAACCCAATATCACTTTACCCGACCCGGGGATCAAACCTGAAACCTCAGCACAGCAGTCGTACCGCGTACGCAATACAACTGAGCCACCGAGACAGTCAAGTTCCTCCTAGTATTCATTTATTTAAGATATTACGTATTATTTCAGCTTCAATACTTAATCATAGATATCTAAGTACTTATCAGCGACAATAACAACTAATATTAAAGTGGTTAAAAAACTTACAGCTAGTGAAGCAACTAGAGGCAGAATGTTCGGATTCACTGTAGGGCTTGCTGTCGTAATCATCGCTCTGGCCCTTGCTGGAGGCACAGGGCGTGATCTGATGGTCCACTGGAGACGCGTAACTGCAACAAATTAATCTAATTAGATGGTATTGAATGTTGCAAGTGTTGGGCATATTGTAGTGATTCTTGAGTGTGCGTGTGATGCTAGAAAAGAAGCAACTATTTTGAATTTAAATAAACATATTATAATATGTAAACAGCCTGGGAATTAAACTTAAATAGTGGGTCATAGTTAGGTGCAAATACGCAATAAAATTTTAACCCAGATCAAATTATAATTAAGATATTGATTTTATTTAACAAAATTTATTGTATTTGAGAAGGTTAAAAAGTTTTGATCGTGGTTTATTTTGTACATTCGTTGTATCATAGTTCGTGTACTGACGTATTCTATATATAATTCTACCTACCTGTTGGTTAAATGTGGAACATCATAATGATGTTCCGCTCGGCTATCAGGCTGCGGATGCTCATATCTTGGAGGCCGGTGCTGCATCAGATCAGGGGCTAAGGACAGCGACTGCTTCTCCACTGCTGGGTACATCTCTGGTTGGAAATCTAGTAGAAGACGAGACGTGTATGCTTTTAATGCTGTTTTTTAAGTTAACATATTTGATAAACGATCAGGGTGTCTATTTAGACCATCAAAGTAACGACCGAAGTTCGAATAAAGGTTTTAACAAAAAAATCTGAAATTTATTACAAATAATATTTGGATTTATCAACATTGCTCCATTTTATTGATTTATACACAGTTAATAACGTCAATTTAGCAGTAAATGTCTATTTACAGATCTCTATACGAAGTAAGGATGTAAGATATAAGTGATCTCCACCGCCCATGTACACTCCCAATACCATAAGGATCATAGGAGCGACCCTAAAGGAAAGGGTTTATTAAGAGACTGGAAAGGAGAGGAAAATTTGGGCCTCCGGATGTCTTATTCACTGTACGAAACGCAGAAGCAAGCCGTTACCTTATGTCGGTTTTCTGTCAGACAGTAGTAAAAATCCGGTCGAATCAGCCATTTTGATGTAAGTAAAACTATTTACAGCATGGCTCTGCCATTCATATTTAGGAATAGCTTGGTAGAGAATTTATAAATATTTTTGAAAACAGAAGCTTGTTCAAATCTTAACATAAGATATGTTCAAAGCAATCTAAATTCCGTATTCTAGACATAACATCGTCAAACGTTTTTTTACAGAATGTTTTACAAAATAAATTCTGCGGTTTGGAGCTATAAAAAAATCGTCAGTCAGTCGATGTCTGATGACAACAACGATGACATTTAACGCGATGTTAATCGGTATTCATGGAACCGTGTGAATCATTTTATTTCTCTCGTCGTTTGGATACTCCAGCTGAAATTTTGATGGTGATAAATATTTACCTTTTACATGTGATTTAATTTTGGTGGCATAGCAAATGTTGACAATAATAATTAAATAAACAGAAAGCTAGTGTAAATACGACAGATGGAACTAACTGAAAGATATTTATGTAGCCAGTTTTATCACTTCTTAGTAAATGCTGTTACCAAATAAAATATACACATATACCGTTAGGAAGATGACCATTAGTCATTTTCGAAACTCGATTATTGGGAAATAGGGCCTTGCAGTACTGTAATTTTAGGGTAATTTCAGCAGGTAAGTTCAGCCACGAAGGGGTAGGCAGAGGTGCAACTAGTGGAACCATGTTTCTCTGATTTACCCGCTAATGTTAAATTGTAATAATATTGAACGATATAAGTATTTCACGTCCTCTAGTAACAATTCCTATTTCATTGCTATAATATAAAAGCATTTTCTTTTTTATCGAATGAGTATCATATCGATATTCGATTTATAAATGTGGGCAACACTAAATCATAAACAGTTGAGCTTTAGTCTCACTACAGCATTGTTATTTTTCCTCATGCACTTCATTAATCTTAGGGTTGTGATCGATTGTATCGATCATAATAAACGAGTGATTATATATAGCATTAAGTTTTAGGATGTCTAGATTTCGATAAGATCTGTTACTCATTGTCTGGTGTATGTAAAGACCCTAAAATATGACCACACCTATCTTTAACACATCGAATAGTTAAAAAAAATATTTTGAACATCACAGATAAAACGACGCTTGAATGTTTGATTCAAATGTTATTCCAACCTTGACTAAATTAACAAACTTATATTTACCAGTCCTAGTCATGGTGTACAATGAATGATCCCTGGTCTTCCTCTGCAGTAGTTTGTAGACAACTGCTGCGCCTGCGAGGAACACCACCACGGCCACAGCGATACCGATGTACAGAGGAATGTCACTGTGTGCTGCTACTGTTGAAAAATAAGATATTTTAGTATTTTTATATGATGGACAAGGTTTTTAAACAGTTGACTTACAAATCAAAAGTGTTTTAACACTTGTTATTAGTGTTGGTGGAGTATTTTTGGGGGTTTAATAATGTATTGTTATGGAAAGGTTAGCAAGTTTTTTTACAAAGAGCTTTTTGTCTTCCACGATACTCATACAAACGGCCCAACGGAAGACCAGCGCTGGCTTTACTGCCAGCGTATTGTTGAGTTGGAGCCTTTTTGCAACAAACAGTTTTAAGTGATTTTTGTCTGTTTTTATTTTATACGTGTGTATTTTGTGTTTGTTGCGAATTGATTTAATTTTTTTCTTTCTTCTCAATGTCCAAAATGAATATCAAATAGTAGATGTAAGAAACGTTAACTGGATACAGTTGCAATATAGAATCATCAGAATCATTATCGTAACATTTAAATAGCTTAATCTATTTATCTTATTATTTTTAGATCAAAAATTACTGACGAATAGTAAGTACGATTTTTGTACATTGTGGTCACCAAAATAAAGCGTTTTACTAAAATTTTATACCACAAAATTGTAGAATAACATAGCTACAAATCCTTATATGCGCCATTGTTCAAAAATCTTATATGGTCAACTACATTATCCTTACAAAGCGTCATGAGTAGCGTAAAATTCTGGTGCTAAAGTACAACGAGATAAATAAGCTAGCGTGAAGTAAAAATATTATTGTCTACATGCACATGGTGTAAAAAAATATCTCCACAAAACCGTATTTTCGTTACAGTTTCAGCGTACAATTCTTTCTGCTTTAATATTTTAACAAAGGGACATAAATTTCAAAGATTTAAAACATGACTCCCCAACATTTTATTATTTGACGATGCACTGTTCCAGATTTTAAAACACTCTGCGGGAGTGATCCGAAAAATGTCACAAAAAACACTTCTATAAATGTAGGAATTATTAAACACCTGTTTGTGATAATATTTTAACGGTTAAAGTAATAAAATGTGAAATTACATTTTGATATTTGGTTTAGCTTTTGACAAAACTGGTATTTTTGTGAATGTGTTAAGGGACATAATTGTACGTAGTTTTGATGAAGTGTGTGAATGCTTTAAGTTTGTTATTGCTAAGTCTGTGGTATACTTAGTTATTTTTTTGTCAAGTTTTGATGTTTTTACTATAAAAAGATAAGAGCTTTCAGGTTTATTAATGTTGCTAGTTGTATTTCATTTCATTTGAAGAATTTTAGTCCTAATTTCTATATTATCTTAAAAGGCAGCAATAAATTATTTTATTAGATCCAGTAATAGTTCAAACTCAATATAAATTAACACATACAGGTGTGTGTTCGTAATGACAGGATTTACATTAATATTATAGAATTGTTAAGCTATTGTATAGATTTTATCGCGGGCCTTGCGGCGAGACCGAATCCAGAAATTTCGTAACGAAAAAACCTAACACCCCCCCTCCGACCAGCCAGCGTTAGCTGACCTCCCTGGAACATCAATAATTTCGAAGTCCCAGGTGGCGTCACACAGTGACCAGTCAACTTGGACCGGACTTTCACAAGACTTTGACCTTGAACCCCGACCGTGACCTTGACCTTGACCCCGATTTTTACCTAGACTCCGACCTTGACCTTGACCTCGACCTTGACCTTAACCCCGATTTTTACCTTGACCCCGACCTTGACCTTGACCCCAACCTTGAGCTTGACCCCGATTTTTTCCTAGATTCCGACCTTGACCATGACCCCGACCTTGACCTTGACCCCGATTTTTACCTTGACTCCGACCTTGACCGTGACCCCGACCTTGACCTTGACCCCGAATTTTACCTTGACTCCGACCTTGACCTTGACCCCGATTTTTTCCTAGATTCCGACCTTGACCATGACCCCGACCTTGACCTTGACCCCGATTTTTACCTTGACTCCGACCTTGACCGTGACCCCGACCTTGACCTTGACCCCGATTTTTACCTTGACTCCGACCTTGACATTGACCTCGATTTTTATCTAGATTCCGACCTTGACTTTGACCCCGATTTTTACCTTGACTCCGACCTTGACCTTGACCCCGACCTTGACCTTGACCCCGATTTTTACCTAGCTTCCGACCTTGACCTTGACCCCGACCTTGACCCCGACCTTGACCCCGACCTTAACCTTTACCCCGACCTTGACCCTCAAAATTAAAATTAAAAACAAGATAAAAATACTGCATAAATAAAATAAATAAATAATTATAATTACATAAGTTGATAAAAAATGCTATACAATAGCTTTACCGCGGCAGTCTCCGAGTGCCACACGTCTTTTTTTTTTAATATATTCTCAATATGCCAAAGAGAGGGGCAGTAGAAAATCAGCGCCAGGTCACCAGGTGAAATATCCAAGGCCCAAATTCCGCTCTCCTTCCCAATCCTTTACTCATCCCTTTCATTTAAGGTTCGCAACGCGCCCATGATTCTATTGATATAATGGGCGGTAAATATCACTTACTATCAGCTGATCCACTTGCTCATTATCATATAAAAAGTAAATATAACAACAAACCTAAACCTCGTTACACATGCAACTTTACCCAAATGAACCGAACACAGGGAGTGGCCCTTACATTATTTATGTCATCGCATCTCAGATTTTACGACACACGGCGCGACTTAACGTTAATATTTTTTTATAATAACGTGTTGTGAATGGCTTGCCTTTAACGACATGCCGGCGACGGGACGCTTCCAATGAAGTAAAATAGTCTGACACCAACTTAAATATTATAATACTACAATTGGAATAAATAAATAATTTTGGGGAAAATGATGGACCAAATAATATATTTTTATCTGTGGATGGCAAAGTGACTGCACTACATGGTAAGCGCAGTGCAGTCCAATAAAACAAGCGACAAACTCATTGTTTGTCGGTGGTCGCCAGAATCATGCCGGCCTGTATAAATGCTGCTACAAACCAGTATTTTAATAATGAACCTGATTGTTACTTCTGTCCGATAATATAATTGTACTTTTACTTAGCGCCTGTTTCATAACCTTTGAGTGAATGCTACTTTAAAAAGTATGATATATTCAATGACAAAACTTACACTCTGACATATTATTATATACTGGAGTAAAGATGCGACTAGGTACTTTTAAAATTAGCTGTCTTATATGTTAATTATTGGGTTATATCTTATTCAAACGTTGTAAAATGAGCTTAGAATAGAGAATTATTAATGCGATTAAAATAAAAAACCATTAATTTCCATTCATTCAATTCCAAATTCTAAATTTGAATTTTGTACAAACCGATGATGCTTTTTTCACAGCGTGAGATTACAGTAGTGCTACATTTGGCGTTGACGTGCAACATCCTGTTTTACGTTCGTTCTTTCATTCATTCGATTTTAATTCGAAAAGGGAATGTGGGTCAATATTTATGGGCCGCTAATGATCACTTACCGTCATGAACGGAGTGCCTCAGAGATGGACTGAGAATATATCGACGGTACAAAGGGAGCATTCCGTTGATTTTTTTCTCATTTACACAATTTAGTTGGTAGCGGTTGAATAATTATTGGTTTTAAAGCCTTTGGTATTTTAACTTGAGAGCAATGACTTCACCATATCACTAATGATCAGTTTCTGGGATTCATAAATAGTAGTTTAACTACTGATAGTGCTACTGTGTTAAGTTGGTGATATGTATTTCTGAACACTTCTCGTGTAATGAAACCTATTTAGGTAACTTTGTTTCTGCTAATGAAAATGTAGCTGGCCGTTTGAGCATGTGGACGTGTAACAAAAAAATTAAAACAAAAAAAAAATCATAAAGAAAAAGTTTTACATTTTTTGCAGAAAATATTCTTATTAGTACATAATTTACGTACAAAAGTATTCTTTATTGATAAAAAAAAATACTACGAATGTGATTAACAAAATAATCTTAAATTAATTTTATTGAGCATTAGCCACAGTGACGTCAAAGTTGGTGTCGTCTGTTATTTGACCAGTGCCCCCTCCAGCAAATTCGAATTAATTCCAATCTATTTTTTAGCGAAAGGATCAATGAAATTTCTTCTGGAATAGGTTTTGTAACTTACTGATTCAAATAATAACAAAAATCAATTCAACTACCCTATTCTCCAAGGCAAATGAATCCCGTAAATTCACGATACATAAAATGTCGTTTTAATACATCATTCAACGCGGATGTCCGATACAACTAGTGGAATACCAATTGATATGCAAGTAACGGATTGGATTAGTACACAAGACACGCATCAGCGTCTGTGATATCGAGTAAAGACGTTTACCAGGAACTAAAAACTTCGTATTGAATATTGAAGGTGGTTTTTGGGTATTGCTTTTCTTGGTATTGGGTTTTTGTTGAATGAGTTTTCAAGGTGTTACAAGTCAAGGATTTACAAGGTGGTAGGTGCCTCGTATGCGAAAGGCCGTCTGGGTTGGTACAAGCGCGTTGTCTATTTTTGCCGCCAAGCAACAGTGTGTAAGCCGGTTTGTGTTTCGGTTTGAAGGACATTGAAGCCAGTGAAATTACTAGGCATTGTGAAACTTAACATCTTGTATCGGGGTGATGAGTTGAGTGCCAAGCAGTGCTTTGTAATTCAAAGTTCTGTGCGGTGTGGCGCTTACCATCAGGCGAACGCCTTGCTCGTCTCTTCATTCAATCAAATACAAAATATATATCAAAAAGTATGTAGTGTTTTTAATTCGATATATACATATTATGTATGTTACGCGACATCTTCGTGCCTCCGTGGCGTAGCGGGCGAGTAGCCGGCTATGAAGAGAGAGGCCATGGTTTCGATTCCCGCACCAAGATAAATGTTTGTGTGATCCAAGAATATTGGTTTTGGGTCGGTGTTGTGGGATCGCAAGTCCTTTTTAGTTCTTGTTACTCGCGATACAGGTTTTACCTAGTGTGGGGTCAGGATTATGTTTTTATAAAGCATAGACCGACTAACGAGCAAGTAGGTCACCTGATGGTAAGTGTTCTCCGCCGCCCATGTACGCTCACAATACTAGAAGAAGCATAGGCACGTTGTCGACCATAAAGGTAAAGGATAATTAAGAGATTGGGAAGAGGACCCCTCCCCATTGGGGCCTGTGGTTAGATATGAATACTTCATTCTTATCACAATATCATGGCAGGAAACTACTCGACGAACCGTACTTTGCCTAGCCCTTCGAGAATACGGGCTTATAATTCCTAAAAAGAAAAAAATGTCTCAAACACACACCACACACCCGACCCTTTTAAAAATCGAACGTACAGTTTTAGAATTTATATCCAGAAAAAACAATTTCTCACCAAAAAATAGTAATAAAATAACCATAAATATGTAAAATATACAAAAGAATTCGAATTGTGTTCAGTGTATTCAATTGTTATTCTATCGATACTTATCAAGGTGACAATGGATACTTTATTGGTGCTATCAGAATTCATGTTTTTAATGACAAATATCGTATTATATTGTATTCTTATTTTGAATGTATTTTATTGGATAATAATAATTTATTATACCTTTATTCATATTACAATTATATTAAAAATACATAGAAGGCCCGAGGCAAAAGAAGAAACTTAAATTAAACCATTTTAATAAGCTACATTACCCAAAACCTATCAAAAAAGATTTTATAAATCTATGCAAAGGTAGTTAAGTTAGATGCAATTCAAATCCGATGGAAGGAGACTTGTTAAATGGCAGACAACACAAACCTTGACGTCACCGTGAAAAATTGGTATTACGGTGCTCAGGTGGGAGCGAGATAGCAAGAAGTGCCTAGTAGGCGCCCACCTTTGTTATTACCAATAATTAAAATCATAATAATTGCGGGCTCATTTTTGAACCAATTTGGATTGTCTTTTTACAATCAAAAACACAATCGAAATTTTTGTTTGGACTCCACTGTACTTAACATGAGGTCTACTTAGTCACTTTGTCGTACCGGGAATAAAATTGCTGGTGGTAGGATAATCATATCCGCCCGAATAACAACCACTATACATATGGTGAAAAACACCTAACATAGTGACCCAAACCTTGTGGGGATCACGTTACAGGGTCAACCAGTGTAGATCCGGTTCTCCCGAGGGCTTGCGACATGACTTGATGGTTGTTTAGGGCGAGTATAGGGGTACATCGTTATATCCCTGTGCCTGTATCGGTTATCCGCCTGTACTTTCGCAGGCCCCTTGATTAGCTTCTTATCTCTTCTCTATAGTAGTGAAGAAGCATTTATATAGGCTAGCATGATTCTGATGACCACTGATAAGCTCATTGTTTGTTGGTAGTCACTGGTTTTTTTGGACTGCACTGCGCTTACCATCAGGTGTAGTGCAGACACATTGGCGTGCCCGGATAACAAAAATGACCAGTATCTATCGAACCAATAAAAATAAACAAACATCTCGCAATATGTGTGATGCAAGCCATACTTTAATATCAATAAATCAGTGATATAAACAAGCCTCGGGCCCGGAATGGTTTATAGCTGACCAATGTTTGGAATCCGATAAGTCATCTAAACATCCGCTACTACTTCATATCACGTAATGGAAACCACATAATACGTTACTGGAATTAATTCACGTACGGACAGATATGTTTCGAAATCAATATATTTCGTATTAGTAGTTGGTGCTTTCGTGTCACGAATTGACAAATTGGTATTAACGTCGATTAGCTTGCTGGTTTTTGTCATTCTGCCTGGCGTTATCCCTGCTTAATGCCAGAGTTTACCTTTCGATAATGATGTGACTATGAATTTGGTATTCTGCTATTTCGATTCACTGCTTGCTATAGCCAAATAATCAGCATGGTTGGTTAATTATTGATCCAAAGGTTTTTTATGAAGCACGTGGGTCACCTGATGGTAAGTGATCTCCACCGCCCCATGTACGCCCACAACACCAGAGAAGATTCATGGACGCATTGCCAACCTTAGAGGGAAGGGATAATTAAGGTATTGAGAAGAAGAGGGACGGCAGACGGCCTCTCGCATTCGAGGGACCTACCACCTTGTAACTTTTTATTACGACATACACACTACTAGCCAGTACTACAGACAGTACTAGCCTGGAGAATTGTGCCCAGTATCGCGATAGGCTAGCACCCTACCACGCCATGGAACGACAATATATTCGGCTAAATGTGGGAGTACTGATACACCTCTGCATTAGGGGATTACAAGGATGAGTGCGTATGCAAGTTGTAATTATCGTAATTATGTGAGTTAGTCTAGTAAGCATATATATTCTGCCCGTTCTTCTATTTTAGCTAATGTCCATTTCGTTTATAATGAAACTGTTTAAATCTACTTCAATATACTCACCAAAGCAAACACGCCTAAGCACTTAGTGTTAGTGTGGCTGTTGAGCAAGAATAACTTGACATTTGAGACTTTCACAAACATTTGTATACAACATTTCATCTCAAAACGCAACTCACTGCAATTCTATTCGACTGAAGTGAATCCGTTAACAAAAACTAGTCAAAAGCGCGTAAACATTTGTCAGTGCCAGTCTATGTAGATTGCAGATAGGAATTCAATCGAAAACAAACGCATGTCCGTAGCATTGCGTGGTAGGAGGCCTGGTGGAATTAAATGCAACAAGAGCACATATCAATGGAAAATAAACCTTAGAATAGGTAGAATTGAGTGTAAGTTTGTATGACGAGTTTGCAAGGATGTGGGAATGCATTTGCGATCACCCGCTGAGTCCACTCGGCGAAATCACAACAAATCATTTACGGGACCCACCTCTCGTAATGACTGCCGCATCGCATATAAATTGGATTTTCCTCTTGTTTGTTTATGCATTAATCTGTTATTAATAAAACATCAGATCGTGATAAATACGGTCGTAAATGAGTTAAGCTATAACGAAAATTTAATAATGGGAAAAAGAATTTATCTGGCAAATCTGTCATATAGCTTGTTTGTATGGGACACTTGACCAGTGACAGTATGGACAGTATTCGTATGGACAGTGAGGTTGCTGGAAGCCCATAAAATCATCTCTCAATAATCCACAATGTGAGGCATTGTCTACAGTGTGGTAGAACCACACTGTAGACAATGTCTACAAAGGAATGGGCCGGCTTGACCGGATCGATACCTCTGTCTCGCAGAAAACGGACGTAATGTGCCTGCTTGCGTTTCATTTGGTGAGTGAGGTTTCCGGAGGCATAATCTCACTCCCCTTCCCAGTCCCTTAATCATGCCTTTCCTTTAATATCAGCAACGCCGAATCTGACGGTATTAGGCATGTTCATAGGAAAATACTCGTGGAAATCACTTACCTTCAAGTGACCCACTTGCTAGTTTATCGGTCTTTGCTATAAAATAGCCCTATTCGTTTCCTTATAGGGCTGTGATACACCCACGATTTGTCTGAAGTTGTGGGTGTTCGTCAAAAGTTATAATCACTTATCATCAGGTAACCAAATTCCGCGTTTTCGGCCATTCAATATAAAAAGAAGAAATCTTTATTGATGAAAATTGTGATTAAATTACTAATCAAATTGGCTTCTTCGGATTTGTATGAAAGATTGCTTCTTAAATGGTCAAAGGTCGTTTTAATGCATTAATTAATAATTATTAGATATCTACAAATAATACTTTTACGATGGAAATGAGTGTATCATTAGAATAATAATTGCGTTTTATGATTCGATACGTTAAGGAGAAAGTATTTGGTTGTTCTTGCGAACTCGGAGAACTTATCTGGTATTAATAAATTCGAATTGCACACTTAATTTAGAAATGTCTTCGCTCTTGTGGCTGGTTTCGAACCTGCGACATTCATATCCGCTTCATCAATCCGTTCCACTCCCTACTAGTTATGTGCATAATAATATTGTTAAAGAATTTTCCATCACATATCAAAATCACATTGCAATCTCGGAAACATGTCAAATGTAATCGTGTGATTTGTGTGAGAGATGAAAATTCCGAAAAATTTATTTGATGTTAAACGAAATGTTTATTTATTTAAATATATTCTGTATACAACGAACGGTCCACTATCTCATTCACACGGAGATTAGGTATGGGATCGTTATAATAAATATGTATGTGCTTAAAGAGAGAAATCTATACTGGGAACTTTTTCAACAGTCACTGTGATTTAATTGAGTCTTTATTCGATTGAATAATAATATATTACAAACAGGTACAGTCCGACGACAGAAATGATGCACTTCGGTATGTTCAGTTTTAACGAATTAAAAAAAATATTTTTAATTTTGGCTTCGGTTACGGTCAGTCAGTCAAGAAAAAAAAATGTATTTTTTTTATTTAATTAAATGACGAGATGAGCTAGTTGCTCGTCTGATGATAAGCGCCATGCCTGCCCATAAACAGAAGCAACACCACATAGAACTTTGGATTACAAAGCCTTGCATGGCACTGAACTGCGTTCGTCCCAACAGTGCTTACACGCTGTTGTTTGGCGGCTAAAATAGACAAAGCGGTGGTACCAACCCAGACGGCCTCCCGCATACGAGGGACCACCTTATTTTTTTTTTTACTAGCCCTCTATTACATACGTCCCACTGCTGGGCACGGGCCTCCTCTAATGAATGAGAGGGATTAGCCCTTAGTCCACCACGCTGGCCTAATGCGGGTTGGCAGACTTCACATACCTTCGAAAATCTTATCGAGTTCTCAGGTATGCAGGTTTCCTCACGACGTTTCCTTCACCGTTAAAGCAAGCGATAATTAACAATTAATATACACGTAACTTAGAAAAGTCAGTGATGTATTGCTCTTGGGGCTGGTTTCGAACCTGCGACTTTCGTCTCGACAGTCCATACCACTCCCCGCTGAGCTATCGCTGCTCCACCTTGTAAAGATTTTTTTAAAATTTTTAGAACCAACAGGGTTTTTGTTACATACATATATGTTGCAGGAAGTATTTCCCTAAACTCCCTAAAATCTATTATCTAATCTATATCTATTTTGCAGACAGTTGCAATGAAAAGGTACAGATTAATTTTGATTTTATTTTAATACAGTGCTAACGATAAACATTTATTTACTTCAATACAGAGCTAAATTCAAACGTTACATTTCTGTTTATGTTACAAAAGTAAATGCACGATGAAATTTTCACGGGTTCCCTTTGTAAGTCAGCAATTAGGCTAATGAAGTACTGGCAAGCAGTCGCGGCGCAAATGAATGGGCACTCTTCTTCCTCGCATTCAAACACACACCTTTCATGTGGGCAATTTGCTGATGGTACACATTTTATGGTTTTATTTGTAATTCTAAATGTACAGCGATGTTTATGTATGTGCCAAGTTAGAAACGTGTGAAAAGAGTATTTTGATTTCGAGTTTTTAAGATTTATTAGAGTTAACTCCTAATTATGATTAATATTAAGGGGTTAAATAGGCTTCTTAAGTGTTCTCATTCTATAAATTTATTGGAAATGTGTATTCCGGAAAGACGTCTCATATAAAAACTACAGGTAAATAAAATCAAAATAGTAATCAAACATAGGAATACCTTGAAATAAAACTAATTTAAACGGAATTTGTCGCGCGTTTTTATTAATGGAATTAATTTTGATCCCGACGTTTCGAAAGCTTTAAAATAGGTCTACCCCGTGACCACGAAGGCTGAAAAGGCTTCGAAACGTGGGGTTCAACATTAATAAAAAAACCGCGATAAAATCCGTTTAAATTAGTTTTATTTGAATGAGTAACATTCGCGTCAACGTAAGAAGTCATTAAGCTTTAAAATCTTCGTGGTCACGGAATAGACAGTGGTGGTGGTCAGTCCAGTATGTGTAAGATTCGCGGAAACATAAGAAATCATTATTTGAAGACCTTTATCTATTTATCGAGGACCTAAAACTTCAGCCAGACAATAATCGAAGGCAAGTTTAAGCTAACAGAACTTTCACAATCAATCAAACAGTAAACCAACAGAAACTAACTTGTCCAACTACGGACCGCGATTCAATAACAATCGATCTTGATAGATAAATAAAAAGAAATTTATAAGCAATGTGTTATAGATTTATTTGGCGTGAAAATCGAGTGAGTTCGCCTGGAGGAGGGAGTTTTCGAACAGTCCAAACAATTTGAGTCCCAGGGCTATTTATCAAACGTACGATAAACAAGAATGAGGAAATTGAAATATAGAACGGCGACTTGAGGATATGATTTATTGACAATGTAAACAAAATGTGTACTGATCATTTTCAATCTGGTTATTGGTTTTAGAACGTTTTACGAGAGTGCTTTTGAAGCATTTATTTGGTGTTCACTTTTTTTGCCTGTGATTTGATGTGCTTTTTGGCTGGCGAATGGATTGCTGTTTTTATGAACTGGTTCGTCAAAATCTTTATACTTATAATAATTGAACGTGTTTTTAAGCGGATTATATTAGCCGGAATTAGCATAAAGGATTGCAACTTATAAATCAGGTCACCGACTTAAATGACGCATAATACCACTAAGGTTACTAATGCGGGTTGGCAGACTTCATATACCTTCGAAATTCTCATAGAGAGGTTTTCAGTTCCTCACCATGTCTCCACCGTTAAAGCAATATAATATAATACCGATAATTGACAATGAATACATATGTAACTTAGAAAAGTCAGAGGTTCATGCTCTTGGGGCTAGTTTGAATCTGCAACATTCGCCTCGACCTTTCATATCTGAGCTATCGCTGCTTTGTTTGATATTGTTTTTATTCGGTTTGTTTTATTTTTGGTTACTAAAGCAAATTTCTTTTTTTCTGTCAATGGATAAAACAAGCCGCGTCTTATTTACCAGAAAAAAATACATTACAGACCTTGATATATTCAACAATAACAAAGTACTTCTTGTGTTGACAAGGGATGTTTTAAATTATTAACAGTTCAATTAGTCTTCATTTAGTAACAGACAGTAAGATACACAATGCAGTTATTAATATGCTACTTATGTTGTCAAATGGTTTGAGAGTTTTTGTTTACGACATACTAAGTCAGGGTTGATGTTTAGGGATTTGAAAAATTGATCATAGTTTGATTAATGGAACATTGGGGAGGTGGCGTATGTTTCTAACTAATCATTTTTTTTTTGATGTTAGAAATTTAACTTAGGTTTTGATGGATTGTTTTGAAAATTATTTTTACTCTCTTAGCAAGATCTGAAGGTCTAAAAATTTGTAAGTTCGCATATTCTTTTTAAACATTTTATATGAATGCGTGTACTGTTATAATACATTAGTTTTAGTACAGTATTTATGTTTAATGTGTATACAATTTTATTGATAATTCTATATAGTGTGTAAAAACTGTTATCTAGGTAAGTAACTATACTCGACTTGGCAAGTATAGTGAACTATTGTTGCCGTGGAAGTCCTTAGTTTCTGATACCCACGCTATAGGTTAGCCTAGTGTAGCATCAGGACTATATGTGTGACTGTTGGGTGTACTTATTTTTTAATATTCTAGCGAGAAATCTCCTATGTACCTAACTTATTATTTCCTATGACAGTTATATTTGTACGTGGTCTCTGATTTATGATTTAATTAAATCCTTTACAAATAACATCCACCTTCCACGTAAGTACTAAAATAGATTATCTTGAACTGTCCGCCAGTTGGCCAGTTCTATAAACAGGCCAAATACATAACACACACCATAAGCCACAATGCCCCAATTTAGGAATACTGTTCTATAAACTCCGTAAATGAACAATAGAACAATGAGATAAGAATGAGCGTTGGTGACGCGTAAAGTTTTACCTCAAAACTTCCTAATATCACCATAAAACGTTAGTCCCCCTACTATATTTAGATACAGTCCAGATGGTCACAGCGTCCCGATTTTAGTATCTCTCGAACATTTTTACTTGTCCATACTACATTGATCCCTGGGTCAATATTATACCTTCAAATTCTTTGGATCAGGGAAGGTCTTTCTAATATGGTGTATTTGAGTTATACTCGATAGCCAGTTATGGAGTCTTCAGTTATGAAGGAAAAGGAAGTATATACGTGGCATCTGGCAAGGAGCGTGTTCCACAGAATCGTACCTAATTAACATGTCCCTTTGAAACCGTTTCATAATTTGTAATTCCCCTGTGACAGGGTGATCGTAAACTTTTGCTCGGTAATGTTTAAGCCCCGTATCTGGGTCGTGTTAGTTATGTCAGTTCAGAATATTCACGGTCTGGTGGGAATATAATTGGGATGTATTGTTTTTTTTTCTAACCTTTACTTAAATTCTCTTGTATAGTTAACTTGGGATCCTGTTTTTCAAATTTTTGTTGTTTCTGCCATAGAGATAGAATCC
Organism: Amorpha juglandis; assembly: GCA_949126905.1. Taxonomy (NCBI): domain Eukaryota; kingdom Metazoa; phylum Arthropoda; class Insecta; order Lepidoptera; family Sphingidae; genus Amorpha; species Amorpha juglandis. Next base: position 22,661,271 of record OX421365.1, read on the forward strand.
AATTATACAGTATTCGGGTAATTAACCATATCACCTTTATCAGCTTAAGTGTCAGTGCCATAGGCTTTTTAAATTTACAACTCTGAGGCCAATCGGCGGTTCTACTCATCTAATTATGGAAAATTTACATTATTTAAATGTAGACTAAAATTTATTTATCTTTCGTTTACATTTAGATCACTCACTCTCACACACTCTTTCGTAGCGCATGAGTTATCTTCTTCTCATTAATCTGTTATTATTTGATAATTCTAATATCATAATCACGTTCAAACTATCACATAAAGAAGAAAGTGACAAAATAGTGACAAATTAACTAAGATTAACAACGTTCATAGTCAGAGGGTAAATAAATTAACTGCACTCACCGCCATGTACTCCGCAGTAGTCGCCAACACAATCAGCATGTTGGGCATGAGCTCCAGAGCAAGGCGTGTCTCCAGTGCAGGACCTTCGTCTTGTCTGCCGGCAGTCCGCCCCACAGACTGACCACTCGGACCACGCGCCCCAGCGACCGGGGAGAGCTGGGGATGAAGTGGCTTGTTAATAACTGTGTGGAGGATGAAAGCATTAGACACGAAGTGATTTTTATGGCAGTACTTATAAATAAATTACTTATTGAAATGACATTAGATTTTTATGTCAGAGGCCAACAGGCGAGTAAGTTGATCATATGGTGGTAAATAGTCCCTACTGCCCATAACAAGTACCAGAGGAACAACGCGTTACCGACCGAGGAAAGTAATGAGGTTTAGGAAAGGGAGGAAGGATTTGTATCTACAAAAAGCTACAGTGTTTTGTGGAACGCTAGTGTATGGGCTCCTATCATATAAATCCGAAATGAAGCAAAATATTTCGGACTGTAAAGAGAGTAAAGTAGATATGGAATAGCAATACAATAATAATATTTTGGATATAAATGACTAACACAATGATTACTATATTAGTAACTGAAGCACGTCAATTAGTAAGTCAACATGATAAAATAATTTTTAACAAAACTTCACTAAAAAACACCGGTCAACTGAAATTGCAATATTGTTGACTTTTCAGTGTAATTTTTTTGATGATGGTTTTTATGTTTAACTCTTAACAAGAGTTAGTTTATAAAAAAATACATGTCTCACACATCATGACTATCAAACTTTTGATGTTTACATAAAAAAAAAATGGCGTGTTAACAGCATCCTGTCTTATAGCATTATCTAAATAAGGCTTTAATGTGACGATTGTTCAAACTAAGGTAACCGCCGCGCCGGCTTTCTGGCGGTAGGATATTTATATCCGCCCGGATAGTGACCACCGTACATATGGTGATAAAACCTGCGATAGTGGTCCATACACCATGAGTGGATCGCGTTCCGGGATTAGCTAGTGTAAACCCGGTTCTTCCGAGGCGCTTGCGATATGACTTGATGGTTGATAGGGGCGGGTATAAGGGTACATCCTTGTATCACTGTGCTTGTATCGGTCATCCACCTATCCTGCCGCAGGCCCTTCGATTTGCTGCTTCCCTCTCCGATGAGGGAAGAAGCATTTATACAGGCTCGCATGACTCTGGTGACCACCGATAAACTCATTGTTTGTTGATAGTCGCTGGTTTTTAGAATTGCACTACGCTTACCATCAGGTGCAGTGCAGTAACTTTGCCGTGCTTGGATAAAAAAAAACCGCTCTTTTTCGTCAGGGGTTAAAAATAACATCAGTTAGTGTTAACGTGTAATGAAGTGACATACCAACAATGTTTTTCGTGTTGTAGTAAAACACACTCCTCCAAATTCTAGGCCCAGCCCGGAATGCTAGCGTGATCATTATGACCACACAGTTCATTCCAACGGGTTCCCTCAGGAAAAATTTTACTATCCACCCATATAGGTCAGCATTTCTTTATTTTATAGCGTAATAAATAACGGTGTAGCCGACCGTGTAAGAGTTTACGGCTTATGCTTATAATATGTTTATTCAGCGAACGGCCACGGTGACCATGTGGTCAGTGCAAGTCATTATTTTATCGTTTGGCCATTGTTTGGTGTTTTGTTGTGGTTTTTTTTATGTATTTTATTATATACATCTCTACACACACTCGCGCCTGTAATTCCCGAAAGGGATGACAGAGGTGTAACCAGTACACTTACATTTCGCCGAGCTTATTACGTTCCAAGATGTGATGGGATGAGCCTATCGCCATGCACAATTCCAGACTCCGGACTGATAATGAGCATTTCGTAATAGAAAAATCTAATATCATTTTTACCCGACCCGGGGATCAAACCCGAGACCTCAGCACAACCTCGTTGGCCCTGAGACAGTACAAGAGTACAAATAAATAATAATAAATAAATATACCCAACAGTCACACACATAGTCCTGACCCCACAGTAAGATACGAGTCTTGTGTCGTGGGTAGGCAGGAACTACGAGAAATTTTCGGTCTGACAACACCCAGATTCCGAAACAAATATTTGTAGATCACACAAGCATTTGTCTCGGTGCGGGGATCGAACCCGCCGCCTCGCGCTTCACAGCCGGCTATTCGCCCGCTGCGCCACAGAGGCTGTCAAACCTAAAATAAATAATGTTTACCTAGGTATAAATTAAATTCTCAACGCTCAGAACCATTGGATGCAGTAATTTCGATGATTAGCAAAAATAAGGGAGTAATACACCAAAAACTAATTTCTAGCTGAACTCGCTATTTTCTGACGATTTTTTGAACAAAAGTACATAAACTAACAATAACTTATTATTACACCATAAAGGAAATTATAACATCGCATTATTGAACAAAACCAAAATAAAAATTTCAACGATACAAAAAAGATCTTCAAAGAACTCGCAACTTCCCGTTGCAATAACGGACTTTGTGTTTACTTAAATCGTAGTTTTTGTATCGACCCCTTTACTACGAGCTTTTTATCGACTGCCATTTGACTGGAATAACAAGATCCGCTGCGCTTTTACGAGAAACATAAAATTATATTAAATTTTTATATCAATATCTGCCGCGGTTGGGCTCTTTTGGAATTATCATGTAAAGTATAATAAAGGAAATAACTGATACAAATAAATATTGAGGACTACCAAACCGCATCAGGCCAGGCTATCTTATTAGTAAAAGATGCTCGTGTCCAGCAGTGGGATATTATATTATTTATGAGTGATAGAGCCACGTTGTAGACAGTTTTATCTACAGCATGAATAGGCCGGCTCGACCGGATCGGTACCACAGTCTCACAGAAAACCAACGTAAAGTAGCGACTTGCTGATGCGTTTCGTATGGTGTATGATATATTTGGAGACCAGAATCCCCCTCGCCTCCCCAATCCCTTAATTATCTCTTTCCTTTAAGTAAGTTAACCTTGTAAAAGTTGCAGATAAATGTAACAAAATAAACGCAAACAAATGTTTTACGAAAATATTTTGAAAATAACATCCGCAAAAAAATAACTCAAACAATAACGATTTATCGCGATTTATATCGGTACCATTGCCCAATTTGAACCAATTACGTGTATTTTGTTTATTTTTATTGTTGCAAACTTTATTATCCTCCAATTAAGTTAATGGTGAAAAGTGGCAAAGTTGTGTGAATTTCTTTAAATCAGACTACGGTCGGTCTTTTATTAATTTGTTTGCAATATTATCTGGTACTACACTAGTAAGGTTGATCACGTTTAGATTTATATTCAGAATATAGGTGTTTCTTAAAGCATAGACCGGCAAACGAGCAAGTGGGGCACCTGATAGTAAATGATCTCCACCGCCCATGTACGCCCATGTACATGTGTGACTCTACCACTCAAAAAATAAATAATATAATAATAATATTATTAATGATGTTAACTCTTTCAGAACATCTTCGGCCTACGTGTAATAATAATAATAATACTAGCCCAGTAATATACATGTCCCACTGCTGGGCACGGGCCTCGTCTACTTGATGAGAGGGGTTAGGCCTTAGTCCACCACGCTGGCCTAATGCGTGTTGGCAGACTTCACATACCTTCGAAAAATCTTGGTACGCAGGTTTCCTCACGATATTTCCTTCACCATTAAAGCAAGCGATAATTAACAATTAATATACATGTAACTTAGAAAAGTCCAATGCTCTTGGGGCTGGTTACGAACCTGCGACTTTCGTCTCGACAGTCCGTACCACTCCCCGCTGAGCTATCGCTGCGTCTACATGTATAAAAGAAAAACACAACCTAGCCCAACCTAACCTAACTTATTTACCAAATTCCATAAAATTACCCGTAACTAATAATAAACGAGACATCATTATGGGGCGAGGTATAGCTCTATAAATTGAAATTAAAATGAATTGCCCCGATGACCGTAACAGCCCTTACATGCGAGTGGGGCATAAATCACAATGTTTTTTTAACAAAAGAAATAATAGAAAGCCGGTGTTTGTACTCGGGTTGCGTCGCGAGTTGTGCGAGGTCGCGACTGGTGAATTAATATTAAGTATGTTTTGACATTTGTTAGTGAAAACGTAAGCTTGCGATTGTATCCCTGACGGGGTAGGCATAGGTGCAACTAGTTGATCCACAGTTCAGTCTCATGATGTGATTGGGAATGAGTATCAGACCGGATATAAATTCTAATCTTGGGTAATTCTTCTGTGATTTTTTCGAATCGAAATTACCACAAAAATGTAATTACCTGATCTAGAGTTAGAACCCAGGACGATAGACTAAACCTGTGCGAATTCATATTCACAAGACACCTACCAAAATCATATCAATTTTTTCAAAGGGCAAAATCTTCTTGCGTCAATTTTTGAATCGACGATGAATTTACGGTTAGAATTTTTAGTCAACATTGAATGTCTCATCGCTTGTACCACGCGGTGTTTCTCTCCCCCCACCCATGTGTGGGAGTACCGTATGCATATTAAACTACGACAGTGTGTAACATTTCTTATTAATTAATGCGCGTGCGCATAAATCAGTCGAGGTTCGTTAGAGAAACAACGGATGTGTGTAGGGTTGCCTAGTTACTGGCTTGAGATCGATTACAGGAACCGATACGTTGTTATATTTAGGGTTCGAACATAAAGTATAAGTTAGATTAAAATATTGAGATGGTATGGTAGTTATTAAACAATTACTAAAGTTTTGATTTTGCATCAATATTTTATATCCCAACGCGAAACACTAATCAACAAAATAATTGCCCAAAATAACACAGGTAAATTCATGCCCTTATCTACTCCTTAAAAATGCTAACAAAAACGATAAGATCTTCGAAATTCCATCACTTAAACAGGTAGCCCTGGATATTTCTCACACACTGAAATATTGTGCACCTTTTTTAAATACGGCAAGAACGTAAATAAATTAAACGTAATTACGTCGAGTGACGCGTTGTCTCCAAAACTTGGAACTGAATTTTTTAAAGAGAATTATTTCGGCCATGCACCGCATTCCGATATATCACCGGATACATTTGAATTGCATTAAGCTTGCACAGTAACATGCATGTGTATAAGTACATAAGTAATACAAAACTTTAGACGATTAAATAAACGCCATGGTTGGCAACCGATGTAAAAAAAATGATTGAATTTATTTTGAAGTCTGCTTTTGAAGTGAAACTTCTTTAGCACCGTTGTGAGTCTTCCCTCTCAAAAGAGGGAAGAACCATTTATACAGGCCGGCATGATTCTGATGACCAGTAATAAACTCATTGTTTATTGGTGGTCGCTGGTTTTTTGGATTGCACTACGTTTACCATCAGGTGTAGTGCAGTCACTTGGTCGTGCTCGGATAAAAAAGACTGCTCAAATGGATTGGCAGCTTTACATGTTTCATTTTCACAGTATTACTTAATCGATACTTTATACTGACCGTCAAACCATATTAACTCAGTGCTAATACTCGTAGTACTAATAAACCGTGTGAGAAACAGACCAATCATAATAGTTTAAAAAAAACTAAAAAACACGCTTTTACATAAAATCCAACTAAAAAATAAAAAATAAATTTTAATGAATTCGAATTAGGAATAGTGTACAAAATTTAAAAATATATATAAATTAAGAATAGTGTAAATAAGAAAAAATATGTATTTTATTGTAAAAAAAACGTGGGGTGCTTTTTAAGACATTATCAAAATGATGATCCTTCTACTCATATCTGTCAATAAAATATTTTTATAACTATTGACACCATGCACCGCACGCTTTTTTTACAATAAAATACATACATATTTTTTCTTATTTACACTATTCTTAATTTATATATATTTTTAAATTTTGTACACTATTCCTAATTCGAATTCATTAACATTTATTTTTTATTTTTTAGTTGAATTTTATGTAAAAGCGTGTTTTTTAGTTTTTTTAAACTATTATTTATTTTTAATTTTTTAGTTTGATTTTCTATAAAAAGGTGTATTTTCATTTTTTTTATCATTTATTTTTTTTTCTTTGTGTTTTTATTTTTTTACCATTTTTTGAAGTGAAACTTCTTTCGAATCTTTGTGATTGGAAAATTCGCTGAAACGTAAAAATGTCACGAAGGAGGTAGGAAAGAAACAAGTTTTACGAATGGCTTGTTTAACAAGCCATTTGTAAAACTGTACCCGGTCAATCGTGCAACACCCATAGTCCATACAAAGCGTCGGAGGTAATGATTCGCTGGAGAATCTTGACATCGCGATGTAGATGTGCCAGTGGCGCCATCTCTTGATTTTTCTTGTTTTATTTTAATGTGTCATGTAGACTATAATCCAATGTTCTATTATATTGCTGCCACTAATTGTAAATAATATAAAAAAGCGTGTTAAAAAAAGTGTTTTGCGAACATCCCTTACTACTGAAGTAATTTTAATAACAGTTGTAGGTAATAAATTTGTAATTTATAACAATTATTCAATGAAATATTTAAGGAAGTTTTAATTTTTACAATATCTATTTATTTTGTTCTAAACTCGTATCAAAATAACACAACAAAACAACCAGCGCCACCTTTATTGCATTTAAGCTACAAGTTGACAAGAAAAAATCATGAGATGGCGCCACTGGCACATTTACATCGCGCTGTCAAGATTTTATCCGACGTTTTGAAGTAGGTCAAAATCACGTTCATAGACAAGTTACAGACAAACCTACCAACATACAAACATACCAACATACATACGTCTGAAGCTAATAAAAGCGTGTTAATAAATGGAGCTTACTTAACGCATAGTATCACACACGGCCGTCTAGTTCATCAAGCGAGCCGCCGAGCCGCGCCGCGCCGACATGTGTTACCAATTAGCGGGTACAATCGCCCGACAACATTTCACGGTTGAAACAACTGCGCCTTGATTGGATTTTATTGTCTACCCCGTTGGTCTACTTTATTTGGCTCGTACACACTGGCTGAGAGTTCGGTGAGCATTTACATCGTAAATTATGGAATTTTAATAATTATATGTTTAGGTAAATATCTGGCTATAATTATAAGAGTGATAGAGCCACGCTGTAAACAGTTTTGTATACAGCTCGAATGGGCTGGCCCGACCGAGTCGTTACCACTGTCTCACAGAAAACCGACGAAAGCGGCTTGCTGCTGCGTTTCGTACGGTGAGTGAGATATCCGGAAGCCCAAATCCCCTCCCTTTCCCAATCCCTTAATTATCCCTTCCCTTTAAGGTCGGCAACACACCTAAGATTATTCTAGTATTGTAAGTACATAGGCGGTGGAGATCACTTACCATTAGGTGACCCACTTGATCGTTTTCCGGTATATTCTATGAAAAAAAAATAACATACATTTGTGGAGTCCATAATGATTTTTTGAAATCTTATGTATAATACTGAGATGCGCAGTGTAGTGCCATACTTTTTACTCTAAAGTATTAAGGAATTTTGCTTGTAGTGATCCCTGACGCTTGCTATTACGTAAACGACTTTCATCTATTCATTCAGGTAAATAAAAAAATCTAACCACATCCAACAAGACGCACGACCTTCCGAACCATGGGTGTCATTAGCTGTGTGTTGCACTCATGCATTCGTTTGATGTGTTCAGATCTCGAGTTTACGAGCATTTAGCATTAAATGGCGGGTTTTTTACGATTTAGATGGAAGTCAGATATGATGCTTTAATGTTCTGCGGTTACAAGCCACGTGTTCTTATTTATTTCAATTTTAAGCCTCGGAATACATCGGATAGTATTTCTGACGAACAGACTATCGTAACGTATTCACACTCTGATTCATAGGAACGGCTTTTTGTCTCTGGCTGAGTATGAGTATCACTGTCAGTGTCAATGTCAGTCTTAGTTACAGTGCATTTCAGTAGTTGCAGTGTCACATTGTTAGTCAATCTCCATCTCAAACACATTGTCAGAATCCAATCCATACCCAGTTTCAATGTCAGTGTCAGTAATGGTATCAGTGTCAGCATTAGTGCCCGTTTAAGTATCATCTTAGTATCAGTTAAAGTCTCAGTCTAAGAATCTCAGAATCCAATTCAGTCCAAACGACCGTTTTGCAACAGAAAACAGTTTGTGTTGCTTAATGCATATAAAAATATGTTGATGCGTAAGAAAAATAAACGCAGAATCGTAAACGGCTTTGGCTATTCGCTATTTCAGATGGGTTTGTTTGGATGTTTCCATGTCCTTTGATATGTCCTATAGTCGTTTCTGTTTCAACACACCACGCACACATAGTAAGACAGGCAAGAATGAAATTTGCTGGTGGTAGGATATCGAAAATCGCCTACGATTAACCGAGTTATCGGATCCGACGTTTTAACTCAATTGTGTTAAAAAACCTACTGCGCGAACACCTTTACAGGGTGGTAGGTCCCTCTTATTGGAGCCAGTAAAATTACTGGGCAGTCAATATCTTATGTCTAGGAGTGGCGAGCGCAGTGCAGTGCCATGCAGTGCTTTGTAATTTAAAGTTCTGAGTGGTGTTGCTTTTGTTTCTAGATAGCCATGGCGGCTACCATCAGGCTAGCGAACTGCTTGTCTCATTAAAAAATCTAACTTAACTTTCTAATAATCGGTTCAGACTATCGTATAGAAATTTTAACATCTATTCTCGACTTAGTATGTCTTGACGCTTACTGTACTTTGTTTTTTATTGTGATGTGAGTTTTGGTACCGTAAGTTGAATAGTAAAAGTTTAATGTGTACTTCTGTGTACTAAAAATATTGATTTAGAGCTACTTTAATGGTACTATTGAGAGGGCGTTGTAATAAATGTTTTGGTGGGTCATTGACCGAATGCAGCGGTTTATAGTACAGACTTACCTATGAGTAATTGTTGAGAATTATCATATCCTTGAAGATCACTGTATCCTTCTTCATTGTAAGCAGTAAAAAAAACATAGCTTTTTTATTTTCAATGTTAGGAGCACAATTCCGCAAAATATTTTTTTTACAAATGATTGATAAATAAAATGATAATTGCGATCATACTTAAAACATACATAGATAAACTTACGGCTAGCCCCGAAGAGGTGGGCAGAGGTGTAACTAGTGGTGCACCCACCTTTCGCTAACTTTAATTCCATCCCATGATGTGATATAGGACGAGTTATACCGAGTTATTCCAATCCCCCGGACATTCATGTGTTATTTTCTAATCGAAAACATAAATACAAATTGCCCGACCCGGGAATCGAACCCATGACTTCACGGTTCAGACTTAGTAAGCCACCATTAAATAAATGAGGTGATTTTATGAACTATATCCTATCATTGTTTATGGCGACCAATTTTTTTATACTACATTTTCATCAACAGACAATGATTATGTTACTTACCGCTGCCATTCATTCCTTTCGGCTAACCGCATTATTAGATTGATCGGTAAACATACAGTTAAACAGTTCATCTTAATGCCACCTACGAAAGTTACAACGTCGCTTGTTCATAGACATTTTGTATAGCACTATACTTACCGTCTAGTGCAGAGGTTCCGAGATTTTTTTTCTCATAAACCACTTTCAAAATTTAGCTGTTTCCGGTGGACCCCCTGCACCTACATTTCTACTATCTACTCTATCTACTATTCCCAAAACTCGACAAAAAATGTGAAGATTAGATCTAACTATGGAACTTTGCGAAGTCAAGCCAGCATTTTAGTTCTTCACTGAAAGAAGATACATTTTCGTGGTCCTCCGCTTACAAATTGTGAACCCCATTTTTTTTGTCACGCCAGCGTAGATTGCTGTCGAGTCTCCTGTGGATCCCTGGGGGTCCAACGGACCATTTTGGGAACTAAGGGTCTAGTGGAAATAAATAAACACACCCAATAGTCATACATACAGTCCTGACCCCACACTAGGCTAACCTGTATATTGGGTATCAGGAACGAAGAGACTTGCGCTCCCATAACACCCGCCTGAAACAAATATTTGTGGATCACACAAACATTTGTCGGTAATCGAGCCCACGGCCTCTCGCTTCGAAGCCGCACACAGCGCCACGGAGGCTCTCAGTCTTTGTTGTGTCAGGATTTGTGCCACTTACCGCTTTGACAAGGCACGCAGTCTGCCGTACGCTGCACCGCCTGGCCCTGGCAGGGTGCACCTCCGTTCAGCGGGTGGGGTTCTGTGCAAGTCCTGGTACGCCGCTGGCCCCCCGACACTCGACCGTTGCAGCGGCACTGGCTCCACGAACTCCAAGCGCTCCAGCCGCCGTTCACTGTTGAGGAAGAATAGATTAAGATGCAATGGAAATTATTTTTAAGCTATAAATAATAAATAAACCCAACAGTCAAAAAAAAAAAATATGAGGCTGAGACCGATGAGACTGGCTGTAGTTCTTCCCATTTATTAGAAGGATAATTTCTATCCATTCCTCAATATCATAGCTTTTCAAACTCATATCATCTGCTGCCCACTTTTAGAATCAATTATATTCCAGCGCCCCCCGAAATAACTTTATTTATGTATATCGATTTCTCCGTTCATTGGGGACCGATTTTGACGAAAAAAAATCATTTGATAGAATTTAGCTGCTGCCCATATAAATTTGGGTAAGATCTGAGGATGGGGAACGGATTAAAAAAATTAAACTCCTCAACGGACAACAGTTCAGTCGTCTTGTGATATTGAGTTGGATTTTAAATACCATAGCTGTCCTTTATACTGAAGATAAATAAATAAATTAAGTTTTAATAAAACTTCAAAAAATAACACTCATAAGTCAAAAATAACAAATTCAGGTCTCTTTTGCCTTTCTAAATATACCATTACTCTGAAATTTTATCGTTTTTAAAGTAACAGTAATGTAAGCAGTACATAAAAATATATTGGCAATTGTAATGGACGTCAAGCCAAAGACGAAGTGTATTGGAAACCACGGAAGTATCGTTTTAAAGTCACGACAGGTGTGAAATGTAGAAATGGAAATTTATTTATATTGAAAATCCAACGTATTCAATTTTAATTTATGGCCACATAAAAAGATTATAAACGTCAAGTTTCATGTTTACTTTAAATGTATTTTTTATTATAATTGTTGAATTAAGTATCTTCTCGGTTTTCCTATAACCTGAGTGTTACGGAACAAAAATGTAAATGCTATCGGAAATTGGGACGAATAATTTGATATCTGTTACCTAGACTGAGCAATTTATGTTATAGGAAAAAGATCTAAGTATAGCTATGAGATCAAAATATTAAAGATACACCTAAGTAAGTACTTAGATAAGTATTTGTATTAATAATATGTATAAACACGACAGTTGGTGATGTTTTGTGTTTCTTTCACGCAGCAACGGAGCAAGTGATTGACGTGATTTTAGCATTGATAGAGTTTATGAATCGGAGAATGTCATAGACATCTATTAACATCAAAAACGATTAAAAAGACTTTCATGCAAACGAAGCAATGAAAAGTTAGTATGCTATTATGTTTAGAAATATCTATGCAGGATTAAATAGTAAATATATTCCTAAAAATTAAAACTATTTTTTTCCTCCAATACCACTCTGGTGGTAAGGTGGGTATTTCAAAATTAAACGATACCATAAGGTCTGAAGGGAATTCAACAATATTGAAAGGCTGATCAAATCAATTGACAGAACTTTGCATTTGGTAGCACTGTCAAATCAATTCAAGTTTCTGAAACGTTATTTAGTGAAAAAAATTATTAATCTTGATCTTATTTACGAACAATTGTTTGTTACTAATTGACACAACATTTGATGATAGAATTATCTACAAATCTTCCAGGAAAACAAAATAGCGTTTGACATAAGATTCTAATAAGTGTATCAAATAAAAAGAGTTCTTTTAGCAACTCAATTTTGACTTTTGACTTGACATGAATTTTTATATTGATAAGCCTTCCAAACTTTCAAACTTCCGCTTCCAACAGGTCGGTCTGGAAATCTTTTAAGGGAGTCCTATGTTCCGCAGTGGATGTCCTGTGGCTGATGATGATGATGATGAAGCTTTCCAGAAACCGGGCGTTAGTCGATGAAACGAAGGTATATATAAGTTTATTCCCCATTGCTACACAGTAAGTATACAGTAGGAATTTCATGTTAATTGACGACTATAATTAATTCTAGTTTATTCAGATTAAGTCAGACTTGTACAACTCTGTATTGAATTATTAATTTCACTACTAGTCGTTGCTTAAGGCGCAGTTATTGATGTTATATTGCGATGAGACAATATTTATAAATAGATTTTTTCTAAACTGTGTAAGAACAGAATATTATGTGTAAGTCTCAATTAATAATGTTAAAAAATTAACAGGTACTGGAAAACAAAAAGAAAAGCCCAAATTTTACATTTAATGTTAGACTGAACATAAACATATACAGGTAGATGATTTTTTTTATAGCATAGGCCGGCAAACGAACAAATGGGTCACCTGATGGTAAGTCTCCACCACCCATGTACGTCCACAATACTAGAAGAATTATGGGCCGATATTAAACGAAATGGATTATAAGGGATTGGAAAGCGGAGGGGGATTTAGGCCTCAGTATATCTCAGTCACCGTACAAAACGCCGCAGCAAGCCGCTACTTTACGTGGGTTTTTAAAAAAAACTATCTCCGTATCAAAAATCGTCAAAATCGGTTCAGCGATTTAGGCATGAAAGCGTAACAAATAATTCACTTTATGTTATTTAGGATTTCAGCATTTACACTCTACACAATCAACACTGGGATTCGATCATCACAAATTTAATTCTCTACGCAACCACCCTTAACATTGGATATAAAGTTGTCAACACTAATTTATCTTTAGTGATTCAGTCACTACACATTAATACACTGTTTGTACGTCGGTCTGTGCGTGTTATTTAAATGGATTGGACGATGACACGCTCGTCATAAACTAGAACGTTTGTTGATTGAGATTTATATTTTAATTTATTTTGTCCACGAATTAGTTCGCAGTGGTACTGTATGGTACATAATTTTGTTTGTACATTGTTTGTATGAAGTGTGTAAAATAAAATAATTACTATATCATTAATATATTTTGAAGCAATATTTACATATTGTGTATTTAAGAGTGGTAGAGCCACGCTGTAGAGAATTTTGTCTACAGCATGAATGGGCCGGCTCGACCTGGTCGATATAAATGCTTCTTCATACTCCGAAGAGGAAAGAAGCAAATTATGAGGCTTGCGACAGTACAAGCGGATAACCGATGCAGGCAAAGGGATACAAGGATGTACCCATATATCCGCCCCAAACAACCGTCAAGTCATGTCGCAAGCCCCTCGGGAAAACCGGATATACACTGACCGATCCTGGAACGCGATTCACAGAAGGTGTGTGTTGTGTGGTTACTATGGTAGGTTTTAACACCATGTGTACGGTGATCACTATCCGGGCGGATATGAATATCCTACCACCAGCAAATGTGTTGATTAAAAAACAAACAAGTGTTATATAAAACATAATTGATTAAGCCCTTTTTCTCATAATGAAAGGCAAGTCTCCATTACAGAAACTGCAAGTCATCATATTAAGTGAACGGAGTCGCAGATGCCAGCTAGTCAATTTTTAAACCGTCTCAGAGTTAGTGGGCGTTACTTAATTGGATTAAAACCGTCAACCAGTGGTTCTGGACCATAACAGTTGTATATTAACTACGAATTATAATTATTAGGTTCATATTTAACATTTAAAACTTTATCAATTCACATTTGCATGGACATTTGAATTCCAAAGCAAATTAAGTGATAAAATCATTGAAAAATTGTTGCAGTAAATGTTTATGTATTCAATATTTTCTCTCGCCTTATGTGAAAGCTAAATCCCCATTTAGACAGAGAGTGATATCGCATGACACATCCGAGAATATAACGGAAAACTCTTATTTACGAGGCTCCGTAGATTCAGTTTGAAAAAAGAATCGTATGACGCAGTCTCGTAAATTACGGTTTTCTGCTATATTCTACCACAGACTTTTTTTTTTTTTTTTTTTTTTTTATTGCCTTGATAGGCAGACGAGCAAGCGGCCCGCCTGATGGTAAGCGGTCACCGCCGCTCATGGACATCGGCAATGCCAGGGGCACAGCCAAGCCGCTGCCTACCACTGAAGGGATACTCTTTTTATATAAGACTGTCGTTTTTATCCTGTTACATCAAAGTAACCACACTGGAGTTGATGTTAATTACAGTACAGAGCAAATGTCAGACTATCAAGAGGCAGACCGCGGAATGCGAATCGCCTGAACAAGTCACTATGGTTATCACCATGTGTACGATGATCGCTAACCAGTCGGGTAGTATCCGACCGGCGACCACCATACATTGGTGTTAAAACCTGCCATACTGACCCACCTTGTGTGGGTCGCGTTCCAGGGTCAGCCAGTGTATATCCGATTCTCTCGAGGGGGCTTGCCCTTCTTCCTTGACCTTTCCCATCCCTTATTCCTTTCCCTACCCTTTGGCCCAGGGATGAGATACTGAAGGGGTCACCAGTATTCCGTTAGCAGGGATCCTTGTAGTAAATTCAAAGGGTAAAACAAAACACCAGTAGAAAAATAAACATTCCTTCCAGTAATGTCCTAAATTTTTTATTCCGATTAAATGAGGCTTTATTGTTGAGATCTATTAAATTAGATTAAATATTTGTTTATTGTTATATGTCAGTTTATACATTGTACTTTATAGCGATAACTAGGCCACTTTGAACTAGTATATGGACTAAAAAATTCAAATTTATTTCGTTGTAAAAATGTGTTAGAAATTTTTGCACGCGACAATTTCCGAGAATTTAAATAATTGTCTCCACTAATTAGTGGTATTAGCGCACTTTCCGCAGAATTGTGTAAATAGAACAGTAGTTCTTTATATTAATTGGTAATAAATATAACAGTGCCAACATAATGTTAGGCTTCTCTAGGTTTTTTTATTTTGTTAATATAATTATATTGATTGCTGCCATTTCGAAAAATTCGATTGATGATTTTTGGTTGAATAATTTAAAATCTTAACCACAATTTTATCCTAGTACGGTATAGTGACTGCACCTGATGGTAAGCACATGTGAAATCGAAATACATAGTATAATGTGGAAGGGCGAGAAACACTGCGTCTCTCCAACGTTGTTAGAGTCCTGCCTGAAAAAATAAGACGCTTTATTTTTCATTATGTGAACGGCGATCTTTATCTAGTCGGGTACAAATCTTGGTGAAAAAAATAATATGTCATCTCATATATAACATATTGTTCTCGCAAAGAAGTGAAATATGTGTCAGGTGTACTACCTGACTCCTACTAATTTAAATTTGTCGCTCCTCAAATAGATCTACGCAGGTTCATAAACTGTCTCTTAAATCCAAAAGTTGTTCCTTTTTACGCGTTTTTTTAACGGACTTAATCAAAAGCAAAAATAGAATTTGTGCCCAATATGGCGATAGGTCCACCGCTTATCACATCATGGGAAGTGGGATTCGCGAAAATTACACTAGTTGCACCTCTGCCTACCCTTTCAGGCCTAGAACTTACTTAAACCAGTTATGATTTAATTACACTAATTGTAGCAAGTTAGCTGAATAAATTATAGTGTATTTATTTGTCAAAACAAGTCGTACTAGGTGGCCTATTAATTAACACGAAATATGAACTTGGGAATTCTTTACATGCGCACGAACAATTACTAACACACTGCCAATTAATCACAAAAATAAACTAAATATTTTTTAACAAGGCAAAAAAAATCGCTATCAAGATTCGAACAACGCGAACAAAACAAAGGGAAGTCGCTTGTATGTGTTTTTATATCAATACCGGAGATCTCCGTATAAACCCAACACGCTAACTCGCGTGCCTTACCCAGCTCCTAACCAGCCTAGAATGTATTCCTAACTAGGCGTTAATTTTGCATAATATTTTTATTTACTTTGATGGACTATGTGCGTTTACTTGGCTCTGAGGGGCGTTCATGTATTGTAAGTGTTTAATAGCATGTCCTTTTTTATCCGAGCACGGCTTGGTGACGACACTACACCTGATGGTAAGCGTGGTGGAATCCAAAAAACCAGCGACCACGAACAAACTATGAATCGGTGGTCACCAGAGTCATGCCGGACTATATTAATGCTTCTTCCCTCTCCGAAGAAGGAAGAATCAAATCGAGGGACATGTGACAGACAGGACATTGCTCATCGTTGCTCTGATAAATTGCTTTTTAGCTACTGTTTAGGTGCAGTCGAGCGACCTATTCATCTTGTCATTCAAACCAATAAATTAATAGAAAAATAATACAATGTTACCAAAAATACAGCCGTGTTTCATACAGAACATAATTCTGATAGCATTAACCCAGTCAGATTTATGTTCCAGTTAACATACCGTTATGATTCTCCATTATGCATAATTTAAAGGATCTCTGACGTTACGTATATAAATATATTGTATGGGGCGAAGTAATTAGCAAATGCGTCCGTTTTTAATGCTGCAGTACTTTTAGACAATAGAAACTAAGGACATAGAAACGCATTGAACCTTAATTATTGTTATTTAGAAAAAGTCATTTCAGTACTGGTTATAGGTTTTTATTTAAATATATGCCTTTTATTATTCTTGGTTCCAGACACAACAGAATTACTGTCGGTCACAAAATCGTTTCACAACTGCCTACGGCCAGTAACATTAAGATATCAGCTATCCAACCGTGAATTGAAGATTGTAATATAAAAACTCTAATCCAATAACACAGTACCTTCACGCCAATCAAATTTAATTACAACATATTTCACACTAGCGCATACGAATAACTTAATTTGAAAATCTATTAAGCGAATACTGATTTTAATAAAAAATCAATAAATTCATTTGGTTTAAACTGGACAATTAACGTCCATTATAAAGTGTACAACGGCGTCGACCACCCGTTGTGCAGTCTGGACTAGAAGGAAAACAGCAGTATGGAAGATTATTATTTATTATACATCAATAGAAAAAGAAAATACAAAAGAACGTTGTTTAAAAAAAGAAGAAGAAGAAATTGTATATTATTTTAATAAGAATTTAGATGACAAAATAGTTTTACAGATTACGCAACTGAAGAAAATAGAACAATGATTGGAAGTTAAACTAAAAAGTATTGTAATATAGGTAGAATAATAATCAATGACTTTCATAAATTCCACTTCCAAACATGTATATTCTACAGATAAAAGCCATTTAGCTGACCTTTAAGTATAATATGATGGCTTGATTTACGGAGAGATAAAGCTAAACCTCTGATTTTATCTATTCGATTTTAATCAAAGTTACAGTAAAGTAACAACAACGAAGTGAGTCGAAACCTATTATACTTTGCAACGATGGCAATTCCTGCGAAATCAATGTTTTATCACTTTTCATAATTATCTTTAATCTATAGTTCAAGATCCCGTTGCAGTTCCATAAAAGACGATACTGTACTGTTCTCTCTAACCGGGATAGAAATTTAATAAAAATTGATTGCCCATTAGGCATTGGCTACGTTATTAACCTATCAAAGTACAGTTAATTCTAATATAGCGCTACGAATTCTAATTGCGGTCACGGAAACTATAAACATTGGAATTTTATTCCTTCGTACAAAATGGTTCTGGAACTGAGGGGAGACGGAATAAAAATGCTGTTTGATTCCACGGTATCTGTAGGAGGGTTATTTAAGTATATTTTCGATTTGTTTTTACAAGTTATGGATATGAGAGACCGCGACACGTGTCGTGAATCAGGTGACAGCGACAAGTCCTCTCTTAATGACATTGTATGAAAATGGTCACTCCTGTCTAGTTCGCATGCCTCAATACGTACCTATACAACCTAAAATGTGTCGATATTGCCTGACTCGCATCACGTGTCGCGGTCTCCTTGTCTCGGTCGCGTACCTAAAACAGCCCTTTAGATATGTTTAAAGGTAGTCTTTATACATAAAAAAAAAACAATAGTCGTGAATTGACACATCGGCAGAAGAAGGAAGTCGTGACATAGATTTTTTTTTGATTTAAAAGCCTGTTAAGAATGGGAAACTGCGAGGTCCAGGAATTCTCAATACCCAGGTTGGATATTCGTAATTTTATCTGTTTGATCTATTGATTCCAAAAATCACATATGAGTTGTCCGGCATTGGAACTTTTCCTATGTATGGCGATAAGACAATCAGATCATTGGGCAGAATTATTCTACATAATTACTTCCACCTTTGTCTACCTTTCGGGGATACAGACGTGAGTTTATGTAAGATTAAAAAATATTCCAGGATAAAATATTCCTAATCGATTAATCAATTTAAAAGAACCACACGCACCAATCGAAAAATACGGCGTGCATGAAAAATTAACATTCACACAAATCTGGCCATTAGTTCCATAGCCAACAAAAGAATTCCAATAAAGTAAAAACTTTACGATACCTAACGGAAAAGAACATCGTTGGAGGTGAACCCTTTGATCCAACATTCGACACTAAAACTTGTGAAACCCACGCCGTGCTTTGACAGACCACTTTGCACCCATGTGCGACATACATACACAAAGGGGCGTTTATGGCGGCCTAATAAACGTAATTGGCTGGCAATTAGAGGGACGTATCGTCCCATTCACTATTGTGATGTTTAATTTTACCTACGTAATTGGGCAGGAGAGGCGATGGCTGAGCGGAAACGGAACGGATCACTGAGTTGAAGAGGATGGTTTATCGGGTGGTAGGTCCCTCGTGTGCGAGAGGACTTCTTTGTTGATAACACCGCGTTTTTTATTTCTGGTATCTAGCAGAAGTGTATAAGCCCTATTGTATTTCGGTCTGAAGGATATTGAAGACAGTAAATTGCGGTATGAGAATTAACATCTCACGTCTCGAGGTGACGAGCGTAGACCAATTCTATGAAGTGATTCGTGAATTAAAGTTCTGTATGCTTCTGTTTATGGGCTGGCGTAGCGCTTACCATTAGGAAAGCGACCTGCTCGTGTCGTCATTCAGGCTAATGAAAAAGGAGAAGAGGCGCCACTGACAGTTCGAAGTGACTTGAGAAATTGTTAATTACTATTCGGTTTCGGTTTCTATTAGACGACCTGATAAAGATCGCAGGAAGTCACTGGATGGAGGCCGCTTCTAACAGGTCGGTCTGGAAATCTTTGGGAGAGGCCTATGTTCAGCAGTGGACGTCTTGTGGCTGATGATGATGATTCGGTTTCAACGATGAAAATATTGTTGGGGAAGTTTTTCCATAAGAATTAGACAGCCTTCGTGGCGCAGTGGGGCGAAGCCAGCTGCGAATCAGGAGGCCGTGTATTCGATTCCCGCAATGAGACAAATGTTTGTATATTATTATTATTGTATGTGTTATATTAGTTCTATGCGCTGTGGAACCGCAAGTTTCTTGTAGCTCCTGATACCCACGATACAAGCTAGTGTGGGGTTAGGACTGTGTGTAAATCTAAGGTCTGTGAAGTCTACCGAGCTGCATTGGGTCAGCATGCTGGATTAACCTAACTTTTTTCATTAGTGGAAGAGGCTTATAATGAGCAGTAGATTCTTAATTGAATTATTGTATTTTTAATTCACAAGAAGATAACTTTACTACAATAAGCATGTTTTTTGCAAAGCACTGCCTTCAGTGGAACGAATTTTGGCCGGATTCCACCAGGCTGACGCAATGCGGTGAGTAAAAACTTGACGAGTGATTTCTTTAGGGTTGGGTATACCTACTTGACGTGGTTTATTTCTATCTGTAGCAACGTTTAGAAGTGGCGATGATCAACATTATTTAAAGGTTGTTTCATTGATACTTTGAGTGGTAGCACCACACTGTAGATAGTTTTGTCTACAGCATGAATTCACCGAGATTTTTCTCTCCCAACTGTACCATTTGAGTATAATGAGTGGTACTGCATGGATAGGCCAGCTCGACCAGGTCGTTACCGCTATCTCACAGGAACCCGACGTAAATTAGAGGCTTGCTGCTGCGTTTTGTGCGGTAAGTGAGATATCCGGAGGCTCAAATCCCCCTCCCCTTCCCAATCCCTCATCCCAATCCAATCCCAAATAATCATCCCAAATAGCTTTGCTATAAAAAAAATCTAAGCCTATTTTTTTCTTGTAACCGTACAAGCGAGTCATGGTGCATTATGTTTATTTTATTTTATTGTACTAATATTATAAATGTGAATTTTATTTATATCAATCACTTAACGAATTTAGATGAAATGATGAACTCTATCTTTATTTTAGTATTTGTTTTACAACAACCCTCTTATTATGCAGTCGGTTAAATTGTATAGCGTGGGTTACGCATTCTTTTCGTAATCATATCAATGACCTGTAGTAAAAAAACATGGGAATCATTTGCGAAAGAGTAGTTGAGAGTGCCTAAAAAATGTTTGCGTGCTAGCGTGTAAGTTTTTTCGTAGACACGGTTGAACGCGCACGCTGGTTGATCGATTTCGGAGATCTGATATCTCGGAAGTATTCTTACATCTTGGGAATGGTTTTTTGGTCAAAAATTCAACAGGTTACTGTTAGGTATATTTGTTACGTTTTAAGACAGATTAATTTAAACGATGCTTGTTATAAAGCTTAATGTAACATCAAAAGTATGCCCATGTATTATATGTACAGTAATCTTTATTTTAAAATTTTTAAATATTACATTTACAAAAAATAAAACATTTAAAGATATAAAAAAATCATCACCTTTAGTGGCGAGGCCTAGGGCCGCTAAGCCACCGGCAATCTCCCATGTTAGTAACCTCGTATGCCACGTTTTTCTTTAAGGGGTTAGATGTCAGGTGCGCGATTGAAGGAGTTATTTTATTTTCTTTTTATATTAAGTTAATTTCATAAAATGATTACACAGAGCTTTAATATCAAATTTCAACTAAACTTTGAAAAAATTATAAACAGAAAAATGAATTATTTATAATATCGCCACCTTCGTGGACCCCTTTTACAAGAAGCTCTTCGCGGTGACCATCATGACATTTTACTGTCTCATTTTAAATCAAAAAACAAATAAAACTCATTAGAGTAATAACATATCTAGTCCCTAATCATGCCTTTTTATTTTTTTCAAAATTAAAAAGGCGGCCTTTTGACGGAAAACTCTCGAATTTCGACTCTTCGATATTCGACGGTGGTTTAGGGTATTTTGGCAGTCTTCTAAAAAATAAAAAATGTTTGGTATCATTTAAGCACTGTCGTGAAATAAAAGAAGTCGACATTGAAATATGCATTCCTAAAACCTAGTTCCCAAAATTAAATCTTACATTTTCGAACTTAGCCACAGATGGCATGCTTACTCATAACTTAATGACAGACATGACTGTAGATAATTACACGGCAGAAGTAGAAACTTTGGATTAGCGAATTCGTAGGTGTCGATTGGTATCGGGCGCCTACGTGTGGGAGGGTTGATTGGGTGTTTCTGCAATATCTCATGTTCGAGATGGCGTTAATTTTGTAGATAGTTCAAAGGCGAAACCTTTGATGAGAAAGGTAAGCTATGAAGGCAGCTCTTGAGTCTAGTTTTAAATAATTTATTATAAGTATTGACACTAAAGGAGTGGATTAAAAGTTGTAGCAATGAATTCATAAAATTATAAATAATAATTTGTAATAGCAATTTGTAATAATAATTTCGAAATAGCTAAGATATATTATTATGGATGCGTCATGTATGATGGATTCCAAATTCGTTATTAAATAAAATAAAAAATATTAATATTGAAATTTTAATTGAACTTTTAGGTGTAATTGCTACAGAAATAATTTCAATAAACAAATAATTGTTATCGGATTCATAATACAGCGCAATTGGAATTGTGGGCACAATATATAATAAATATGTTTTCTCAACAGTGCTTTACGCTTTAAAAATAAGCTTGAAAACAAGCATTTTGAGGAAAAACACTTTATTTTGTAAAAACCTTTACCTAAATTGTCTTATTACATGCACTTTGACTAATAATACTATAATTTTAATTCCACTAATACATATCATTCACAACATAATGCTCTTCTAAATTAAATGCAATTTAAAGCAACACCCATGCATGGTGTATAAAAGAATTATTAACGAAAATAATTTTCTGAAGAATCACCCCTAATGACCCTTTCATGCGCCTGCGCACAATAATTGCTAGCGTTCGGCTCGCGGCCTTTGATCTTCGTATGAAGATAGTCATTACATGTAAGTGGGGGTAAAATGAACGCTAAACATGGCTACGCTTGTCTGATAAAATGTATGAAATAATGAAACGGCTTGTTGGTGCGAGGAACGGGTGGGAAGTAAGCCGCTGTTATGTCTAGTTGCACGTAATGTTTAAGACCATTTTCAAGTTTGCGAACAGGATCAAGCTAGTTATTGTATACGGTCAGAAGGTTTAAAACCATTTCCAATAGGTTTAGATGCGGTGTTAGAATTTTTAATTTACTGTTTCGATAATCACACTTGTTGTGTAGTGCTTGTAATAATTCATGAGAAACGATCGTCTCTCAATGGACTATGGAGTATTTTACGTTAATAGGCAGTTTAGTAACTGATAGATTCTGTCTGGATTTTGCATGGTTATGGTTGTTCAACCTATTCTGCTATAGCTCATAGCTATACTCAGCTATAGAACTATTGTTCTATCTAACTCATCTAACTCATCTTGGTATCTTGGCAGTGGACTGCGGACCAGAAACACGGGAGATACCTACTTGGTTCAAATCCAGACCAGGCCGTAAAAAATAGTTTTTTTAATTCGATTTGAAAAATCACTCATTTTGTCGTAAATAAGCTTGGTGAGCCGTTCTAGTTGGAACTCTGCTTAACTTTTCGGAAGAAAGAACTTAAGTTATGTTTTGTTGTGTACATAATATAGTTACTTACCATAAACAGTGAGAAGTGCTGGCTCCGAGATTCTTTTCCCAGCTATATTTTCAGCAACACAGCTATAGTTTGCCATGTCCTGTGAACAATAAAGCATATTTTTAACCGACGAAAAAAAATCGGAGGAGGGTCTGAATTCGACAGGTATAATTTTTTTTATATTAGAACATGCATAACTTTTTATAGAATCAATTTAAATTAATGAATTTAGCAAAACAAAATCAACATCTCCATTTGAGTTTTCTGTGGATTGGATCTTGTTTGCGTAAATAGATCCAATTAGACAAAGTACGATACGCCGATCTTTATTTTCTTTGTACATCAATGTCTAGACGCCTTCGTTGACAGTCAATATGATTTTTAGACTGTGGTTTTATGTCACTAGTGACAGCAACTAAAAAAAACATTCAATGTTACGTCGCTGATAGTTTCTTTTACGCTTTAAGCGCATCGAATTCCATTGTAAATATAAATTAAGTGTAGTCAAAAAATGAATTGAATTTCTGCGAACAGTCTCATTCTGACAGCGGATTTTTTGTTCCGAGTAATCAAAAAATGAAACGACAAAAATTGCACTTGTAAATATTCAAACATAATTAAATCTGTTAAAAATCGTTTAATAGCAACATTAAATTGTGCGTTGTTAAGCAGTTTAGACATTTAAACTTCATATTGATTGAAATCATTACGACTTTCTGTTTTGTTTATATTTAAAATGATTACAAAAAGGACAGGGTTTCCTTATTTTACCTGCCTGTATTTTTTTATATCTATACTACGAGATATCTTCGCCAAATCAGGCTCGATTTTAATGATTATTTTTGTATTCGATAATGTCACATTTGTCACATGTCAATATGTCTGACACTATTCCTGGATTGCGCTACACTTACCATCAGGTGTCACTTTGCCGAGCCATTATAAAAAAAAAACTTAACCAATATTTATTAAGTGATGGCAATTATTTTACGCTAGACTGATCTAGAAATCCGAAGTGCGATTAACGATTAACGATTACCAATTTTGCACGGAAACTTAAAACGTTACTTTGATATACCAAAGACATACAAAGTACATAGTGTTTGTAGACTTAATTAAAGTCGACAACCCTATAAAATACTTAAAAGCAGAAAGTTTTTAAAACAATGTTTTTCAAAGAACACTGAACAAAGTCAGGGTTGTCACAAAAAGTGTAGTCTACGATTACATTAATTAAGCTGTGTCCACACTTGCGACGTGCGACATGGCAGCGATTAATACACGTCTGTTGTTGTCTAATTAGAGGGCGCTGTGTGGGGGAAGCATGACCTGTAATGATGTAGCATTGTCGGACAGTATTCGTGGTTAGTTGTATGAGCATGAGTATGTGAGTTCGAATTGTGATCATGTGTAGTATGCTGTTATGTACAACGCATATATTTTTATTGATTGTGAATGATTTCGATACATTTTCTTATTTATTTATTTAAACTTTATTGTACACAAAGAGTATAGAACAGAACACTAAAATATAACTAAGATGAGAAGTACAATTGGCGGCCTTATCGCTCAGGGCAATGGGATAACCATGGGATGGAGATAAAAGAAGGATTTTTCCTTTCTTTTGAAAGGGCAGTCAAGAGTATACAATAAACTAAGTAATCTTTAAATAATCTTTTATAGTAGAAGACCCGCAGTTGAGTGGTTGGTCTAGTGGTGAGTGATTTACAGCGCCCAGGATACCCACAATATCAATAGAATCACAACCATACTGTTGACATTTACGGCATAGAACGACAATTGAGTAAGAGGCTGGGCTTATATTGGGCCATCAAAAATCGCAGCACCACTCCACCACTTACAACAGTTTTTTTTTTAATGATATCTGTATTATTTTTCTTTGGGCTTACAGGTGGCCTAGGAATTAGAAATAGTTTTTGAAAGTTCTTAAAGATTTACATTGTAGTTGGTTTCCGTAATCATGTAATCTTAATACCTTATCTACCTTTAGCAAAAAAGCGGTGAAATAAACAGATCTTATAATAGTAAATAAATAATACGCATTCACACCTGTAATCCCCGGTACACCTACAACCAGTACACCTACATTTCGCCGAGCGTATTTCCGTCCCATGACGTGATAGGGGACGAGCCCATCCTCACATCGTGTACAATTAAAGACTTTGACACGGAGTATTTAGTGATAGAAAAACATCATTATCACTTTAACCGATTGGGGGATCGAACCCGAGACTTCAGCTCACCAGTTGTAACACGTACGCAATACAACTGGTATAAAAGGCAATCTTATAATAAAAATAGACACTATATAGCAAATTTAGCCTAAATATTTATAATTAACTGTAAATGTTCTCCATAATCATCAAACCAAGAGCTCCAAACGCATAAATCAAATTCAAAAATAGCAAGCTCCCTTTTGTAACAAATCCAACGAAATCAAATTAACGCAGTCCAACACTTTCGTCTTTGTAACAAGACACCGGAACGACAAAACGACTGCGACCGAAACGCGCGTCGTCATTAATAAACGTCTCGCCGCGTATAATTAGTCGCACTTGTGGCCTAATACAATTTGCAATGCGATTGTCTTGGCATATTAATGAACTGTGACTCTGCGGTATTCCTTTTTGTGGTGAATTAAAATAATAAAATCACACATACTTTACTATACATTGCTTGCTCGTCTGACTATCAAGACAATAAGTATAAAAAGATTCCGTTACAGACAAACATACTAACATACCAACGTACTTACATTCATCTAAAGCTAATAAAAGCGTGTTAAAAATTAAATTCATTGGACGTCAGCCCATTTAAACGATGTGTTGTCGCATCATTTTGGTGTGTGTTGGACCTTAGAGGTCAACTTTAATATAAGTCATCATCTGTCAAATCGGTCGGTGAAAACGATCATCAGTATTTTAGTAATATTAAATTTGGTCTTTTGAAGGAGAGA
This sequence comes from Amorpha juglandis, assembly GCA_949126905.1. Taxonomy (NCBI): domain Eukaryota; kingdom Metazoa; phylum Arthropoda; class Insecta; order Lepidoptera; family Sphingidae; genus Amorpha; species Amorpha juglandis. The sequence continues at coordinate 22,687,533 of OX421365.1, forward strand.
AGGTTTTTGGCTTCCGGATATCTCACTCATCGTAAGAATCGCAATAACAAGCTACTACATCGGTTTTACGAAACACTCATGCAGTCTGATCAAGCCGGCCCATTCATGCTAGAGACAAAATTGAGTATACCACTTATGCATTCATTTTCACTCCAATAAGTTGCGGTGCTTGTTTAATTTCACTTAACACCCTTCGTGCTTTAATGTAAATCATTTTTTTTCTGTCGTGTTAAAGTTTATATTCTTATCTCGTCCCTTGAGAAAGGCGTGAAGGAACACATTTTAAATCACCATGTGTGTTCCCTCTGACTAATCGTACTTGTGTTAGTAATTTCTTTGTTTCCATCACTCACCTTCAAGTTTAAACTCTATGTGGTAAAGGTAGAGTTGAATTTCGATTGAACGACCACGTTTTGTTGTAATAAAAGAATCGCCATGATCAAAGTAGTGGCTGACCTAATATTGACATATGTTTGTAAGTGATGTCCGTGCTTTGAATATTTTGTTAAGTATTTGAATGGTTAATGCGATTTAACATTAAATTAATTGAGATAAACTGGGTTGGAAACATCGTGAGGAAACCTGCATACCTAAGAAATTCTCCGTAAGAATTTCTAAGGTATGCGAAGTCTGCTTCACATTAGTCTAGCGTGGTGGACTAAGGCCTAGCCCTTTTCATTATTAGGCCTGTGCCCAGCAGTGGGACGTGTTTAGTACACAAATATTAGTAGGAGTGAGATTATGCTACCAAGAGCCACGCTGTAGACAGTTTTGTCTACATCATGAACGGGCCTGCTCGACTGGGTCGTTATCACTGTCTCATAGAGAACCAACGTAAAGTAGCGGCTTACTGATGCGTTTCGTACGGTGAGTAAGATATCCTGAGACCCAAATCCCCCTCCTCAATCCGTTAATTATCTCTTCCCTTTAAGGTGGGCAAACTCGCCTATGATTGTTCTAGTATTGTAGGCGTACATGGACTGTGGAGATCACATCAGGTACCTATTTGCTCGTTTACCGGGCTATGCTATAAAAAAAACAAACTTTCACATACGATAAAAACAAGCATAAATCTAATATCCTAATTTGCAGTTTCCAAAGCATTAAATCCAAGCAAAATCACGGTTAGTTACTAGTTACATAAACCTTTTAAGATACTCTGACCTATTAATGACACATGCTTTGGATGCTGCGTGCCCCTCATTGTTTAAGTATGTGGTTACTCTACGATACTAAAATTGTATTAAAAATTTATTACGCCATTAAATTTAATTATAAATGGACATCTGGGCTTTTAGATTTTTACTATTTATCTGTTTGAGTGGGAACCCATTGGTTATGATTTTGTTATGACTCCATATCTTTTAAAGCCATTTTTTGACAGTTTTCGATGGGATAATGCGGACAGATGTATGAACATGTATTTTTTATATGGTTCTATTATTCTTTCTTGTTTGACAGCCTCCGTGGCGAAGCGGGCGAGTAGTTGTTAAGCGAGTGGCCGTAGGTTCGATACCGGCACCGGGATAAATGTTTGTGTGATCCACAAGTATTTGCTTCGGAGTCTGGGTGCTGTGAGACTGAAAGTCTATCATAGTGTCTTACTGTGAGGTCAGGACTATGTGGTAAGCGTCAGGCCTGCCCATAAACATAAGCAACACCACACATAACTTAGAGTTACAAAGCACTGCATGGCACTGAACTGCAATGCAGTTCGCAGTAAACGCAATAAAGGCAATCTTGCTTACCTGCAACGTAGCCCTGGATATAAGTAGGTTTCCTTCAGCAGATATAAGGACGTTGTGGTCCTGCTGCAGCGGAGCGCCGTGCTTTAGCCAGGAGATGCGCGGGGGCGGGGCGGCGGCGGGAGGGGAACAGCGCAACGACGCCGCAGACCCGGCCTCTACGGAGGCAGGGCTCGGTGACATGGCGAAAGGTTTCTTCAGATCTGTGGAAGGATTATTATATCAGGTTAATGTATAGCTCAGCGGGGAGCGGTATGGACTGTTGAGACGAAAGTCGCAGGTTCGAAACCAGCCCCAAGAGCATACACCACTGACTTTTCTAAGTTACGTGTATATTCATTGTTAATTATCGCTTGCTTTAACGGTGAAGGAAACATCGTGAGGAAACCTGCATACCTGAGAGCTCGATAAGATTTTTCGAAGATATGTGAAGTCTGCCAACCCGCATTAGGCCAGCGTGGTGGACTAAGGCCTAATCCCTCTCATTCAGTAGAGGAAGCCCGTGCCCAGCAGTGGGACGTATATAATACAGGGCTAGTGAAAAAAAATGTATAATCAATTATTATTTCCTTGTGTGTAGGGATAATCTGGATATTTGAGTGGTAGAGCCACGCTGTAGACAGTTTTGTCTACAGCATGAATGGACTGGCTCGACTGGGTCGTTACCACTGTCTCACAGAAAACCGACGTAAAGTAGCGGCTTGCTGCTGCGTTTCGTACGGTGAGTGAGAGATGCGGTAGCCCAAATCCCCTCCCCTCCCAATCCCCAATTATCCCTTTCGGCAACGCGCCCACGATTCTTCTGGTGGTGGGCGTACATAGGCAGTTGAGATTACTTACCATCAGGTGACCCACTTGATCGTTTGCCGGTCTATGCTACAATATTAAGGGCATAAGACTTCTCTTCGCAGCATGTTAAAACAGTGGCAGTACCCTTAACTAATGATATCTTATGTTTACACGAATATTACATATTGAAATAAAAAAATAGAAACGGATTTTACTGCGGTTTTTTATTTAATTTTCGTCCCGAAGTTTCGAAAGCTTTTCAGCCTTCGTGGTCACGGGGTTTAATTTCATTTCAATAGCCTTAACTACTTAATTCGAATTTTGTTCATGTCTATTAATTTAAGGATTTACTATGTATTTAATTGTCTAAAAAGGATTTCCTTTTCATCAAAAAATTAACGAACCCGCATCAACATGTAATATTTTAACAAAGGACCAATAATCTGTCAATAACAATTTATAAAACACGCGATGTCTTCACAAAAATGGCAAAAACTGATCTAATTCAATTAAGAATGTTAGATGTTGCGCAATTTTTGATGGTACAAGTAATTGGAGGAGAGTCCGGTGCATTTACATTTGTAATTTTCTTCTCACGTCCACTATCAAGATCAAAGCCATCAAGATAAAATTGCTATTTCATAATCCTGATCATGGGTTACTAGAGTTCTAAATTTCATCAAAAATCGTTCAGCAGTTAAAGAGTGATTGATGAACATCCCAAAAAAACATTAAATTTCACAAACATCCAAGCTTTCACATTTATAATAGTAGAAAGATGAAAAAGTACTAATTCTTGTGTCTTACACCAAACATCAATTCGATCCTTCTCACGTCTATCTTAATATCTAAAAAAAAACCACGTCGATTATACAATTTGGCATCGCGACGGACATTGTGCTATAATTGTTCTTTATTAAACAATTTAACGCTATTGTGTTACGTATTGTCAGTAAAGTAATTGGATTGGCGAGTTTGAGGCCAATCTCGTTTGGGAACTAAGTTACTGGGATGTGGGAAGATAATTTTATTTATTTCATATATAAATATACTAGCTGTGCCGCGCGGTTTCACCTGCAACATATAATTAAATTTTTAAGCGGTTGCAGCGCCACCTACCGGGTCTAATTGTGAATCTGAACCATCCTGGGACCCACTCAAGCGCACACAAAAAAAACATCAAAATCGGTCCAATTTAGGATTTTTTGCGAGACTAACGAAAGGCAATTGCTTTTTATATATGATTTGCGATGTGAAGAAGAAGATTGTTATTCCATATAAGCAGCGGTAGCTCAGCGGGGAGTGGTACGGACTGTCAAGACAGGACAGTCGCAGGTTCGAAACTATGCATAGCATGCTCTGACTTTTCAAGTTACGTGTGTATCATTTGTTAGTTATCGCTTGCTTGTAACGGTGAAGGAAACATCGTGAGGAAACCTGCATACATGAGGAGTTCTCCATATGAATTTCGAAGGTATATGAAGTCTCCAACCCATTAGGCCAGTGAGGTGGACTTAGACCCAACCCCTAAGACCTAATATACTTCTAGGGTTTTATATTTAGTAGTTTTCCCGCTGGTTTTTATAAAGTCCTTATTTGTGATATTTTTTTCTTTTTCCGTTCTGGCATAGCAAACTAGCTTATATGGTGATAGGATATTCATATCCGCCCGGATAGCGACCGGATGTACTGGTTACGCCTCTGCCTACTCCTTCGGGGATCAGGCGTGAGCGCGTGTGTGTATATTTCATCCAGATGTAAGATAGATAGAGACAAAATAATTCAATGTTACATCAAATGTAACATTTCTAAATAAACACGCTTGATACGTGGTCTAATAAATCCTAACAAATCACTATACTTGAATAACTAATATAACTCTACATAGAGAGTAGAGCGAACGCAAGTTTAGAGCACTTTAACGTAGAGAGAGGCCATAAATCTGTTGTGTACGGTCCATTACACGCTTGCGTTTCTTACGTAGAGTAAAGTGTACTGAATTGAAGTTGAAAACTTCAGGTTTTTAATTAAAATGTAAAATTGTGTAGCTTTGTTGGTGTTTTGGTAGCTGTTTATGTTTTTAAGGATTACACATCTTTGATCATTTTAATATCATTGAAATAAAACTACTTTAAACGCATGTTATAGCGATATGTTAAATTATCTACCTTCATAATGATTTCTTACGTTTACGCGAATATTACTCATTGAAATAAAACTAGTTTAAACGGATTTTATCGCGGTTTTTTATTAATTTTGATCCCGACGTTTCGAAAACCTTTCAGCCTTCGTGGTCACGGGGGGGGGGGACCCCGTGGGATTAATAAAAAACCGCCATAAAATCCGTTTAAATTAGTTTTATTTCAATTATCTACGTTCAGTTTAAAATTATTTCAATCGACATTGAAATAAAACTGATTTAAACGGATTTTATCGCGGTTATTATTTTATTTCCAAAATTCGTCAGAGAACAGTTTTAAAATCCCAAAACATGGATATCATGGTACCCGCCGATGAGCGTAAATGATAACTCATGGTACATCCGACAGAGTTCGTGTGCAGCTATAAATTGTACGTTTCATTTCCTCCACGAAATTCGTACCTACCCTATCGTGGATTAAAATTAGCTAGACGTGGCTTGAGCGTTGTTGGGAATTTATGTTTAGTTTGATGAATTTGTAACTTTATTTATTGTTGTATATATATACACATTTGTATAATTTTAGCTTCACGAAGATGCTCCCACTCCAAACTCTGAGTTCCATTTATGTTTCATATTATACGATTTTTTTAAGAAAGCTAAAAAGACGCCAACTATCCTGATGACGTCTTATGATATATTGATTAGAAATCTTCTTTGTAACTAAAATGTTAAAACCTAATTTTTCAACTAGATTTTCTAATTTAAAAATGATGAAATAAAATGGAGATATTTTAACTGGACAACATACTTGATGCTTTTTGAAGTAAAACTTCTTGAGCACTGTTGTGATTTGAAAATTCGATGAAAAAAGCGAATAAGCGTCACTGAAAAGGGATATGTTACATATTCATAAATAGGATTTAGCCTGCGATAGAATGAGATCTGCTACCACGTGTCTTTGCGCCTGCGTACAACGAAGCCTTGGGAAAAGGCTTCACCACAACCATGTGGTCATCATTCACGTGTTTTATTTTTTTGCATTTGCGAATTAAAATTTGTTGGTTAATTAATTTATTGGTTATTTTTATTGGTTATTTGTTGGTTATTTTTCTGATACTCTATATTTATCTAATTTTTTGTAGGATACTTTTCTGAAATTTCACTTCTGCCGTGTGTGACTTGCACACATACACTTTTTTTTTTCCTAAAAGTATGTTACCGCTGCCATGTATGTACGCTGGTACATACATGACATATACATTTTTACATTATTATATAAGATATAAAACCAGCAGTGAAGGCGTATTTGAGGTAATGTTAGCCAGTTCCGAAATGTATTTCTAAGCGTAGACATGACAGGTGATAAAACCTAGCGCTGTTTCGGACACAAATTACACGTAAGGGAAAGTCTTAAAGCGAAGGATTTACAGTTTGTGGTATACTTGTATTAAGGTTTATGTATAAAATGCTAAGAACCTTATGGTCTTGGGTTTAATTTCTATGTTGGGTAAAGACAATTTGTGTTTGAGTTTAATTTGATAAATAACACATGAATTGCATCTTACCTAATATTGATTTATCGAAATACTGCTAGCTTCCAAACGACTTGACTTATTGAGGCGATATTAACAATGTAAAGTTTTTTTAAGACCATAATCCATGGCTACACAGCATCATACTACGACTCACTGATGCGGAGCTACTGCATTTTACTACATGCAGCGGCTGAAACTGCAAAGGTCTGCCAATAAAAAGAAACTTGACAGTCTTATTTAATATTTTAATTAGTGGAAACGAATTTCCGATAGTACCACGGAAGTAGTGAATTAACTTTAATTAATGTCTCATTTGTTTTTTAAATTATGCCACTTGTCAAATTTGGGCTGCGGAAACGCTGTTTCGGTAGCCGTGTCGACGCCGTCCGGACGCACCGATACTATTTTCTGTAGGAAATTATAATATAGGATTTCCTTGCAGAGTTTTTCTTAAAACTAGATCTGGGATTGTGACTTCATAATTACGATGCAAGAAATGGTGAAAACAATAATTCTGTCTTCAGATAAAAGTAATAATTACGTTTTTATTTGTTTGTATGACGAGACGAGCTAAGCGCTGGTCTCATAGTAAGCGCCACGCCTGCCCACAAACAGAAGCAACACCTCGCAGGACTTTGAATTACAAAGCACTGCATGCCACTGAACTGCCTTCGTCACTCCGAGATATAAGATGTGAAGTCTCATAATGCCCAGTAATTTCACTGGTTTCAATGTCCTCTAAACCCAAACACAACAGTGCTTACACACTGTGTTGCTTGGCGGCAGAAATAGACAAAGCGGTGGTATCAACCCAGACGGCCTCTCGCATACCTTGTAAAGAGAGATTATCGAGATGTTTGTTTAAGTAGCTTTATTATCAGAACTGACAATTGAAACAACACTATTCCTTAAAAATAAACGTACTTGAAAAAATCCCTTAAAGTGCTTTCCGCTTTAGTGCCGAGAACATCAACTGTATCCCATAAACGTCTAAATATGGAGGCTGAGTGGTCCCGCCCGTTAATTGCGCAGACGTGTGTATCTGTGTTCAAATCCCAATCTTGACAGTTTTAATTGTCTCGCGCCGGCTTTAACGTTCGTGTTTGTAGGGATGTCTGCCGGCCATTCCGGAATATCCTGTGTTGGCGGATTATTGCAATTATTATCACATTTTTTATTTATTCATTTTTTTATTTGATTGAATGAACGTATAAGGCGCTCGCCTGATGGTAAGTGCTACGCCTGCCCATAAACAGAAGCAACCACACAGAACTTTGAATGACAAAGCACTGCATGGCACTGAACTGCGCTCGTCACCCCAAGACATAAATTTTAAGTCTCATAATGCCCAGTAATTGCACTGGCTTCAATGTCCTTAAAACCGAAACAAAACAGTGTTTTCAAGCTGTTGCTTGGTGGCAGAAAAAGACAAAGCGATGGTCCCCCTCATAGTCAAAATAATTTATCAATAATTAAAATACACAATATTTCACATGAATCCTATCAAATTCCAGGTTGCATAATAAAGACATTAAACCTTAAAAAAAGAACTACAACTTGAACGCAGATAAATCTAAGCCTATTTGGGTAGTTTCCGTCTTCCGTTAACGCAATAGAATACTACAACCCAGCTTATGAAATATTGTTTGTTTGTCTAAAAATGAAAATGGACGCGAACTGTATACTCTCTAAACATAGCATAAAATGCTAATAGTTTTCAGTTTATTTGCCTTCCTTTCGTCCAGTGTCTGTATCGAATATATCCAAAATGATTACAACGATACAGCGCAGTGGGCGTGTGACCGTCTGTGAAGTGAGAGGCTGTGGGTTCGATTCCCGTACCGAGATAACTGTTTGTGTGAGCAGTTCGCTAGCCCGATGGTAACTGCAACGCCTGTCCATAAACAAAAACAACACCACATAGAACTTTGAATTACTGCACTGTATGCCACAGTGCGTTCTCCATTCTGATACATAGGTTCTTATGTCTTATATTGTCCAGTAATGACACTGCTGTTTCGCGGTAGAAAGAGACAAAACTTGTTTGTTTGTCGGTGGTCGCTAGGTTTTTGGCACTATCATCAGGTGTAGTGCAGTTACTTTGCCGTGCTTCTATAAAAAAAAACGTAAGTACCTAGTCAGTAAATGTTATGTTTTAAGTATATTTATAATTTTTTCCGGACTTAACATCCGTCCATTCGTCCGGTCATTAGGTTCACGCGTCCCATCCCTACTCGCACTATTAACGATAATACACGGAGTAAGTGTGCGTAAAAGTGTCACACCTAAATCTTCTCGGCGGAAATTTACTATAGGTGCGTTTGAATAAGCCGTCGCGTTCGCTTTTATGTCTCTAGCTCTTAATGGACCGATTAAGGTGTACTTTTTGTATATTTAGATGATATTGTGTTGGAATATGTACCGAGATTAGAGGATTTTTTTTAATTGATTTAATGACGATAAAGTTAGGAGCTCGCCTGATGGCAAGCACCAAGCCTGCGTATAAACAGAACTTTGAATTACAAAGCAATGCATGGCATTGAACTGCGCTCGTCACACCGAGACATATGAGTTAAGTCTCATGATACCCAGTAATTTCACTGGCTTCGATATCCTTCAAACCGAAACACAACAGTGCTTACACACTGTTGCTTGGTCACAGAATCAGACAAAGCGTTGGTACCAATCCAGACGGCGTTTCGCATACAAGGGACCTACCACCTAGTGTATACTTATTTGCCTTGGCAACCTTTAACTTGGTAACCTTTTAGAAATAATCAACATTTTCACTCAGTTTAAACTGTTATCAGCTTCTATAACATCAAAAGCCTCCGTGACTTGTGGCGGAATATTAAAATTCCCGAATATTACACCACCTCCATCAATCTTATTACCAAATTAAGGGCATATGTTTATTTTTTAAACCAGCATTATAAATTACGCTTATCTAATCAGTTGCTAAACCGTGTAACGAGTGCTTAGCCGTAAGTCACTTGCGTAAAAGGTTAAAGGAAATTTATGGCCGACAAGCTTTGGTAATTGTGCTAAGTTATGAAAATCTAATATTGATTTTATATTATTCGGTGTAATTTTTTAGATTGTGTTGAATGCATTGGCTTTATGTGATTTATTATATTATAGTAAGTGTGTCACCTGATGGCAAGTGATAAAATAAACATACACAATACTCGTAGGATGCTTACGTTGACAACCTTAAAGAAAGGGATATGGAAGTGAAGAGGAGAGGGATTTGGGCCTCCGGATATCTCACTCATCGTACAAAACGCATCAGCAAGCCGCTACTTTACGTCGGGTTTCTGTGAGACAGTGGTAACGACCCAGTCGAGTCGGCCCATTCATGCTGTAGACAAAACTGTCTACAGCTTGACTGCCACTCATGAATCGAAAAACGGTTTAGTAAAAAGTGAATAATTAATAACAGGTATCATAATTACATAATAATCAATAAAAAATTATTATTAGTATTGATCGTGGATTGATGATTTTGTATAATTATTACATACTTTCGAATAAAATGATTAATAACATTTGTTTTATGATTAATACCATTGTCTGTTTTAATATGCTCGGCTTAGAGCGTTAAGAAGTTCACTCAATCATTGTAAAGATCCAAATAATAATAGGAAAGTCAAGCTAACAACTGTTACTTGAACATACCTGTTATAGTCCACATGGTTTATTTTAGTTTGTAAATTTTTAAATACTCTGCGATTTGAATCGTCTGTATAAACTTTCATCGATATGATTTAAATAATTCGATTTATTCGAATTTAATTAAATTCGAATAGATTGATTATTAATAAAATCCATAGAGATTTTGTTGATTTAAGAGGTTTTATTTTTATTTGATTGAATGACGAGACGAGCAAGGCGCTCGCCTGATGGTAACCACCACGCCTGCCCATAAACAGAAGCAAAACCATACAGAACTTTGAATTACAAAGCACCGCATGGCACTGATCTGGTACCACCGCTTCGTGTATTTCTGCCGCCAAGCAACATTGTGTAAGTACTGTTGTGTTTCGGTTTGAATGACATTGAAGCCAGTGAAATTACTGGGTATTATGAGACTTACCATTTTGTCTGGGGGTGACGAGCGCAGTTCAGTGCCATGCAGTGCTTTGTAATTCAAACTTCTGTGTGGTGTTACTTCTGTTTATGGGCAGGCGTGGCGCATCAGGCGAGCGCCGTGCTCGTCTCGTCATTCAATAAAAAAAAAAACTTTGTATGTCGTGGGAAATCGCAACCCATCAATCAAACACACAAACACATTTGTCTTATAAAATGATCACATCTCAGAGGCGCAACCGTTATGCCTTACGCAACCGATAAATCTAACAATCCGACATTTATTTAATAAGCTTAGAAGATTTACTCGTGATCGAACATTGAATTTAATCGGGAGTCGCTCGAGAGTTTATTGCTTGCTATTTGTTCGATGGAAAAAATTGTTGCGTAATTTTGTAATCGGCTTTCTAATTGAGTGATTTAATTTGATAGAATCGTGGTGTAGTTTTGTACATAATAGGAATGGGTGGTATAGCCACGCTGTAGACAGTTTTGTCTACAGCAGGATTGGACCGGATCACTGTCTCACACAAAACCGACGTAAAGTAGCGGCTTGCTCCTGCGTTTCGTACGGTGAGTGAGATATCCGGAGGCCCAAATCCTCCTCCTCTTCCTTATCTAATTGTCCCTTCCCTTTAAGGTCGGCATCGCGCCTATGATTCTTCTGGTATTGTGGGCGTATATGAGCGGTGGAGATCACATACCATCTGGTGACGTACTTACTTCCTTTATTTTAAGTCGGTTAAAATCCAAAACAGTTCCTTTAATATGACTGTTAACTAACTGTAAACCAGAACCAGTCACCCATCCAATAATGCAATAATTCAAACTACAACTATATCCTGATTTTATGAATAGACTCGGTTGAATACAATTTCAATTGCCTGCGCTAAATCGAAGCAAAAGCGATACTAACATAGTTTTGACGCTAATTATTCGCCCATAGAAATCATGAATTAAAATAGCGTTTGATATAAGCCTAGATAGCTAATTAACAACAATTCTCGTGTAAAATCAGAACTCAACGTAAATAACACGCGGCAGTGTCGCAAACTTGTTGAGAATTCTAGTTATATGAAATTTATTTAATACTATGGCGGTGCTGTGCTACAAATATTTGCTGGTGGTAGGATATTCATATCCGCCCGGATAGCGACCACCGTACACATGGTGTTAAAACCTGCCATAGTGACCCACACATTGTTTGGATCGCGTTCCAGGATCAGTCAGTGTATATCCGGTTCACCCGAGGGGCTTGCGACAGGATTTGATGGTTGGTTAGGGCGGGTATAGGGGTCCCACTCCGAAGAGGGAAGAAGCATTCATACATGACTCTCATGACCACCGATAAACTCATTGTTTGTTAGTGGTCGCTGTTTTTTGGACTGCACTACGCTTTCCATCAGGTGTAGCGCCATCATTGCCGTGGAAGGATAAAAAAACTTCAGGCTGGCTTATTGTAGCGACTGTAGAGGGATTAAGTGTCTCTTGACGGTCGAATTATGGACTGTACTGTACTTAACATCATATCCAGTGTAGTTACGTGCCAGCATAAAAACGGTATAAAAGAAAGCAAATAATTTGAGCTGGAAAACGTTCAAAAAATCTAACCACGCCTGTTTATAACCGAGCGCCTCACAACTCTACTTGTAGGTCCAACACGAGTTATTATTTTCAAAACACTCTCCAATTAAATCTACATAGATACACGTTCTTATGACGAAATAAAACGTCGTGAGGAAACGCATAGTTCATTGACACGTGTTATTTTTGAACGACACAGTGACACTTATAACATCTGAAACGTTTTTAGAGCAACTTTTGTCGAATCGATGATGTGTGGTCGGACGCGTGAAATTCACACATCGAAATCAAAGTGTATGCAATTGGTTCAAGAGCATCTTTGTAAAACTTCGGATTAGTTCTACAACGGTTTGACAAACGGCAGTTCAAGTTGACCGACAGCGACACAGTCACCGACTCCAATGAGACCTATAGAAATTGTTGCGTTTTGACTTTTCAGTGTTATTTTTGACCTTTCAATGTTTTTTTTAATAATAAATCTTTATTGAAAGGTAAACACGCAATACACAAATGAAAATACAATACAATTATACAATAACTAGCTTTTGCTCGCGGCTCCGCCCGCGTGAACAGCATTTTCCGGGATAAAATTAGCCTGTAAACTGTTCCAGGGTCCCATCTATCCCTGTAGACAAATTCATCAAAATCGGTTCAGTGATCTAGGCGTGAAAGCGTAACAAACAAACTCACTTTAGCACTAACTTTCACCCCCCTTTTCATCTCTTATTAACAAAAAATTCCAAAATTCCTGAAACACGTGTTTATTTGTTTTACGTCAATAACCGAAATACAAAATTTTGTTTATGTAACTTTCAAAATGACGGACTTTCATACATATTATCATCCCCTATTTTGACCCCTTTGGGGTGGAATTTTCTAAAATCCTTTCTTAGTGGGTGCCTATATAACAAAATAAATATACAGTCCGAATTTCATGCTTGTAGCCTTGATAGTTTGAGCTTGGCGATGATGAATCAGTCAGTCAGTCAGGACATGCTATTTTATAAGTATAGATTCTACTCTACTTTAGACGTCGGTGTTTAAGTTTTGTTAATTTTTTTATATAAATCTTAAAACAGCTTATGTATATTCTCTATCTATACGTTTATAAAAAAAATGTTGCGTAACATCTACTGTATTTTTCACACATTATTTTGACAATCTCCTTTTTCCACTAACCATGACAGATTATGGTCTAAGATCCCGCGGAACATTGACCTTCACCCATTTGTTTACAGGATGAAAATAATATTTTAGGGCATAAAAGGTGTTGCTGAACACATACAAATAGGGTTGCCTAAGAAAATATGGTCAAGGATAGGTTTTGCGAATTTAAAAAAAAAAAAAAGAAGATATTATTTCACTGACTTGCTCACCAAATAAATGAACCTTCAATGAAAACCTACAATGTATACTACCTGCAAAAGCTAGGAGCTAGATGAGCGCAATTACCACTTTTTAGTTACCTGACCATATTTTTTTAGGCAACCCTATTGGTATGTGTTCAGCAACACATTTTATACCCTAAAATGTTATTTTGATCCGGTAAACAGATGGGTGAAGGTCAATGTTCCCCGGGATCTTGTACTATTATGATAATTGGTCAATGAGTGAAATCGCATTTCGTTTGGTCTTAAGAAGATCAGACTTTATGGTTATAAGTGGGATATTGTTTTGTTACGTCATTTACCGAATGGAGAGTCGGAATTTAATGTTTAGATATTAGTTTTACAGTCAATGCCATAAACGTTAATATATTTTAAAGCATTTAATCTTTATTTAGTTTATGTTAAGGCTAGTTAATGGTGTGGTGTTTTAAATATTATAGAAGAATTATTATTGGTAGTCGGATATTCATATCCCCCATTCATAAAATAATTTTAGAAATTACATAATTCATTTTGAGCTTCCTATAACATTCGAGCGTTTATCAGCAACAGTGTCTCCTTCATGAATAGATACTACAACTACTACATATTACCATAAACTTAAATTTTAAAATAATGTATATCTAGAACTCGAGATGTATCGAATTCAAAATGACCAATTTACAAAACCCGTAATTCTATCGAAATTCTCTTGGGAGGAAAATCTAAATTAATTCCTTTGTCTATAAAGGTATCTGACTAATTTAAAATTGAACAATCAAGTTTAGACATCGAGTTGGCTGTGGAAAAGTAATTTAAACATTTAAACGAGGGCTTCTGTTGATTGGTCTTGAATATTAATAGTTATAGTGTAGTTTCTATATCAGTTTTTGAAAAAAACTTCAGCAAGGGTTAGCCCCGAACACTCAGAAAATAATCGGAGGAATATTATTAAAACCACATTTTACTTGCAATTTCAACACCGCAACAAATTACGCTATTGTGCTCCGTTTGATTGTCTACTAGTCTTCTTTTACAAAATCACTTTGAATACGCAAATTGTATTTATTTCAAACCAATCTAATAATTACTAGCGAACAACTTTATCAAAAACATTTACTATTTAAGTATCCCACCCAAACCTAACACAAACTGTCCTAGGTTATTAAAGCACATTAACGCTGTACTGAAGCTGAAACTCAAACTGGGTTACACAGAAATAAACCGCGGAAACCGACAAATTATGAGTTTTGATGGAACGCCGCGGCCGGCCCACTTATACCGGATATTGTATATTTTTATGGCTATTCGAACATAGGTTGGTTGGATGAATGAGATCGGGGAATATTGAAACATTTATGAATGATAGGAAATATGTTCGTTTCCTTCCAGATTTTATTTGATTTTATTATGAATGCGAATTTGAATCTAATGGTATTTCGCGAATTATGTTTTTATTGGTTCGTTATGTTTCTACGAAGTTGTTAAAGGTTTATTGACAATGTAAATAAATTTATTTAAAATATTTTTAAGATGAAATGAAATGACGGAAATGAAAATTTTCAGAAATAAACATTTTCAGATACAAAAAATAGATATTAAAATACTCACATGCCAATTCAACAACAGCCGGCTGACTCTTTATATCCCCTCTACTGCTCCAAGCGTAACAAGTACAGGTGAACCTGTCTTCACCAAAATATTCGTCCAACTGGTCTCTGGTCACATTGCATTCTGCCTCCACAATCCTAACACCACTTTGAGGGTCCACAAACTCGAACTGTGTGCTTGCAACCGAACGAATTTCATTGCACTTAAAATACACTTGAAGAGCATTAGCCGCACGACATCTCAAAGCAGCCGGTTTATTCCTGACCACGAATGCATGCTGCGGTTCTAAAAGAAATATAGGTAGATCATCCGTAGAACTTTGTAGTAGATGGTCCCCAGATAAAGAAGGTAACTCGTCTGCATCATCTCTATTCTCGTGATCATCTTCTTTGTGGGATTCATGATCGTAATCTTCCTCTAGATAGTCTCTGTGTGGTGGGGGATGATTTTTCTCGGAGTTGTAAGGGTCTAAGGCCTCTACTCCTGCTGGATGTGCATATTCCGGTCGTAAAGGTATAGGTGGTGTAGGCAAAGCTGTGGTGTTTTCTGGTTCTGTTGAGTTTGATACATCTGAAACAAAGGATTATAATTAATACAGATATCTCGTTACTTATGCAGTTTAAGGCTAATAATGAATGAAAATGTCAAACAAACAAATAATTGTCATCACATAGCCAGCTTTAATTCAATTAGAGAAAATATAATCAATTGAACACTATTCTTGGAAAACGGTGCATGAAAGAGAAACAAAATGAAGTATGCTTCCATTTAAAATAAGAACAACACTTCTCAAGTGACTCAATGACAAACAAACTTCATACACTTTATGATTTATGACATCAGTTGGATTTCGTGCTTAACGATTGACTTGTCAGTTCTGTGAAAACTTCAGAAACATGATACGAACATTAATGACGTCAATAACCAATGCTTCTTATTGCACACGATTTATTTCTGTGTCTCCACTAATAAATAGCATCTGTCATAACACGCACCCTCGCTGTTCGGTCCGATTTTATCTCCACCTGGTTCCGAAGTCACACCTACGGCACGCGAAACAGATCTTTTAGTATATCGAGAGCCCCATTTAAATTACCAAGTTTATCCAAAATAGATGTTCAACTTTCGAAATAGAGTTTAAAATTGCCTGGCTCGGTTGTGTTAAAATTTTTGAGATTTGCTATCAACACGTCAACAACAAAAGTATTATGCTGACAGTATTACAAACAGAACGAAAATAACCGCGAGTGGCCGGGCAAAGCGTGGTTAACTTAATTAGTTTCACTTCCGTTCAGCTTATATCTATTTCCGTTTTCGTGGGGACCGATATTTCCCTTCTCGGATCTATTTTTCCTTAATGGGATTTGTTTCGTGCCGTTTTTCCGCTCGACGGCGGTTAAACGACGCCATGTTGGAATCATTAAAATTCCAATTTAGTGCGAGAATTCTCAGGTGTTACCGGCCGATGTATTAATCAGGGTTTCAATGAAAAACGGACAAATAAATAATGGAATGTATTTTGGACAACACTTTAGTGCTATTGTATTTTAATTTATTTCTTATATAGGTCAGCAAACGAGCAAGGGTCACCTGATGGTGAGTGATCACCACAGCCCATGAATACCTACGACGTGAAAAATCATGTACGCATTGCCGAAAGTTGGTAGGTAGAAGCAGTAATTGAGCCTCCGGATATCTCACTCATTATACGCAACGAAACCTTAAACTGATAGGTCACATTAATTATATTTGAGACAGTGTTAACAACCCGATCTAGCCGGTCCATACATGCTGTAGGCAAAACCGTCTACAGCGTGGCTCTACTACTTATTTTTTTTATTACAGTTTGTCTTATTAGATTTTAACTCAAATAGAAATATTATTTTATGTGATTGGTAGTTGATTGCAAGAATGCACATATGTAACGCTAAGGTAATTCCACAAAATTACTTATACATGTCATAAGAATTAAATAAAGGAATCATTAAAAACATAATCCATAGGCACACGACAGTCCATCAAACAAAACCAATTAAACCATGCATAGAATATTCATCCGAGCAACAAATTAAAAATCCAAAGCGAAAACCACTCAATTACAACTTATGTCAATCGCCACGGTCTTCGACCTGTCAAATAGTCATTTATTATTTTTGAGAGTGCATATTGACAATAACCATCGGTCCAAAATGATTGTCCGATTTGTTTATTTCTCACGGGTGTTACCATTCGGCTTAACTCTAATTGGATTTTGATCTGATTGATTGATAGAATTTTAATAACGGTTCTAATATGAGTAGTATTTGATTTAGAATCAAGTGTGTTGTGCTAGATTTTTTTTTTTTTTTTTTTTTATGGCATAGGCCGGCAAACGAGCAAGTGGGTCACCTGATGGTAAGTGATCTCCACTGCCCATGTACGTCCATCACCAGAAGAATCATGGGCGCGTTGCCGACCATAAAGGAAAGGGATAATTAGGGATAGGGAAGGGGAGGGGATTTGGGCTTCCGGATATCTCACTCACCGTACGAAACGCAGCAGCAAGCCGCTACTTTACGTCGGTTTTCTGTGAGACAGTGGTAATGACCCGGGCGAGCCAGCCCATTCATGCTGTAGACAAAACTGTCTACAGCGTGGCTCTACCACTCAAAAATGGGAAAATCAGATGGGAAATAATCATCTGAATATTAAGAATGAAATGTTAGAAACTTAAACAGATATAATGAAACTGCTGCTATATTCGATACAATCTTATTAGAGCTTGATAAAAATGAGGTCGTTTATATTGTACGGTACGAACTGTTGAGAACAACGATAAAAGTCGCCATTTCGAAAACAGCCCCAAAAGCATGAACTTCAGATTTTTCTAATTTATGTGTGCATTCATTGTTTATTATTGTTTGCTTAAATTGTGAAGGAAACATCGTGAGGAAACCTGCATAACTGAGGATGCTTGGTAAGAATTTAGGCATATGAACTTTGCTAATCCACATTACCTTAGCGTGATAAACTAAAGACTAACTGTCGTTTGTACAGGAATCATGAAGGAGAAGGTCATGAAACGTATCAAATAACACCAACGTAGTAGTTTTCAGTTAATTGAAAATAAAAATTCAAACCCAATGTATTAAATAAACATATTATTATCATAAAGCAGAAACACTTATTTGTACGTGTCAATCTAGATACATAATGATGAGATTACAGATAATCTGCAACTTAACATAAAAACATTATCGATGACATAAACATTTATGCATGTAATAACTTGTCTTGTACTTACAGCTTGTCATGTCTTAAGGCGTATAAGATTTAAAAAGCATTTTAATTGACACTTGCATATATAGCAGCCGTCAAGAAGGTATGTGATGAAATAAACATACAAAGTTTTCTATTTGTTTATTGCAACAGCTATATTTTTAGAAACTGCTATTATTTTAATGATTCTCTCAATCTTTCTATGCCTATAAATAGAAATTAGGGGCACCAAGCCGGATTAGTCTTTTGACGTAAAAGGTTTGATAATTAGCAGAACTGAAATTTGGAGGATTAAGCGAATATCGTCAGTCTTTAATTTCTCTATACCTCGAAAAGTAGGTTAAGCTGACAAATATGATCGTTGCCAAAATGCTTGAACACGATGCAGAATCAGCGAAGGAAACAAATTGATTGGACGCTGGTTTCACTAATTATTGAATTTATAACAACAATTCGGTAACAGGAACTAGGTGTTAGATCCATATTATAGCCATTTTGTGTGTTTGGATGGTATTACTATTGAATTTGTGAGATTGTTTAATACAAAAGAACCCTACTCCCTTCCAAACCTGTAATTTTCTTTAAATTCCCGTAACGCATCTAGTATGCCTTGGGCGTAATCGGTGTTCATATACAATAGTGATCACTAATTACTTTAATAAAAACGTTGCATATAACCCGATAAATTCGTGAAAAAAAAATGGAAAAAAAGGTTAAACGCTTTGTATTGGAACTGTCTTAAGCCTTTGATGATAATGTTATTACAACGCGTCACGATTTGCGATATGTAAATTGTATTGATTTTGAAAAGTATTCAAACCCGTTTGAACAAGCGTATCCTAAGTGTCGTCACGCATAGCTTGTAAATTACAAATAAAAGCCCGTTATGGCTGTAGAAAGTTACCAGATCAATCAATGTTGGACCTCTGCTTTCGAACTCTCAAACATAACTCACTTGTTTTAATGGAAGAGGCTTATTGGTTTCGGTCAATATAAATAAAATACTAGTTTGTTAATTGGCGTCTACTATTGTTAAATGATTAGCAAGATGGCTCTAATGTGGTGTTCCTGTAATGGCAATTTATGTGCGGTTTGAATTTTGATGATTTTTTTTTCCAATTCGCTATTTTTTCTGTTCAAAGCTTAAGAGAAGCACATTCAAGTGTGTCACTACTACCCATAAAATAAATGTCTCACGAGTTTCGAGTGTGTTGTCAATCTTTAAGGAAAGAAATCAAAATCGGAAGCATGAGGCAATTTTTAGGTATCGTACTACTCCTATGTTTAGATCATGATGGTTTTATCGGAGGTAAAAACAAAATTGTAAAAGCCATTCACCATAATAATAAGTATTGAAAATATGATGGTATATATATCACCCGATAGTCAATAACCTATGAGTTAAACCACGAAGTGGCCATGTCCAGCCAAACGAAATGCGGAACGGTAGATTGACGACATGAATGTCCTCTGGCAGTAACATGATTAACCGAGTCACAATGGACTCTGTAGTATACTTTTGAAATGCATTTTTTGAACTGTAAAATACTGTTAGTTCATTACGGCCTTCAGCTGCTAATTTTACTTTTAAATTCTAGTACGTCTTGGTTTTGTGACTATTGTCATGGTGCAACCGAGGGGGACAGTACGTAGTACTTAGCAATATGCTGAAATGGCCTCCATTAGGTACAAAGTAATATCATAAAATTTCTTTTTGTTGTCAAACTGTGTTGCACCAAATAAATGTTTTGTTTTTCTTTCTGATTAATTTCATAATCTTGGAAAGTTAAATATGTAGCTTGAAGCAGTGTTATTCCTTTAGACCATAGTAACTAGAAATTATCGCCAACTTTCAATGACGAAGTTCAAATGACACAAAATTAATGAGATCCTATTTAGCAAAAGTGATTCATAACAAACCCAAATGCCGTGCGAGTTTGAACACCAGATCGTAATAGATTGAATGTTTTCTTAGTTTTAAAATACCTTGGAGACGAATAACATAATTAATGAAGATGGAAAAATGCCTTATCGCCAGTGGAAGATATGCTCCCGCTGATTGATGCCCGGATTCCTCGCGGCGTCCGTTAAGATCTAAAAACAAACAGAAAACGAATTCGGCTTTGGTAAATTAGTTTGCTGTTTGTAAAAGACCGCGTGGTGATATTTTTAAAATGAATGTTCACGAGTTTTTTTGAGTTGGGTCTGGGGACGAAAGTAAACTTTTTGCTAGGAACGAATTAGATGAGAAATGTCTTTTTTTAAAAATAGGTATCGAATAGAATATAATATGGTTTTAAAATACACGTTCATTGAAAGAAAGAAAATGAACTAAGCCTTGGCATCCGAGTCTTATAATATGCTTTTTAAGGTTCAAGAAATTAGCCTCTCAAAATTATTTACCTAGGAATACGTTGATTCGCTTTGTTTTGTACTGATATAAAACATTTCACTTATGTTACTATATATGAATACTAAACCTAACCTCTATTTGTTTCAAATCGTTTGTTAATAACTGTTATTTTTTTATGGCTTCTACTTATTTCTAACTCTTCCATTCTTAACGCATCTTATCCAATTTTACTTCACTTGAAATCTAACCGTACATAGATCACCGCTCATTTAGTGCGTTATCTGAATAATTAAGGGCTCGGATGAATAGCACAGTACGATCATTATTGATGGACATCACTTAGTCAGCGTCCACTCTCGGAATGTGAACTATTTTATCCGAACATTTATTGAGACTTCGGATAGCTTTGTTGCTTCGTGATTTATGTGTGGCGCAAATTGAATCAAGCTCAAAATGGGTATCGTTATCATGAAATGGGTAGTTCTTTTGGTGGATAACGTTGTAATAGAATTGAGTTATTTATATCTGTTGCTTTTAAATCTAAGGAACGTAACGCGGCTATCCTTTATCGGTAAACTAGTTTTTGCTCGCGTCCGCCTGCGTAAATGTCTTTTTATTCTAGTAAAAAGTAGATTACGATCCAGTCCGCATAGTGATCTATTTGTGAGTCAAATTTCACCCAAATTCAGCCCTCTAGGCATGATTGATTAACAAACATCTAAATTCACCAATTCAGAAACTCATAAACATCCCATCGTACACTTTTATAATATAATACGTGTATTAAAGAATATGTTAGTGGGAAATTGTGAAAAAAAAAAATATTTTATGTCAACTTATAACTTAGCAGATCGAGATGAAAGTCGCTGGTTTGAAACCAGCCCCGAGAGTATGCACCTCTGAATTTTCATCGTTTACTTTAATGGTGAAAGAAACATCGTAAGGAATCCTTCATACTTGCGAATTTCGCCACGAGTTTCGAAGGTATGTGACGTCTGCTAACCGTCATTAGGCCAGTATGGTAGACCATAGCCACCTCTAAATCAGAAGAGAACGATTGTGACCTCAGTGGGAGATGTAATACAAGACTAGTAAAAAAAGCAAATGATATAATATATGGCCGAGCCTTTATCGTCAAAGAGACAAGCTAGGGCACAAATAATGCGTGCACAATTCTCCGAGCTTATTTTCATCTTGTGACGTAATAAGAGGTGAATCATCGCCACCAACATATTTGAATTACGAATCATGATAGATTTTTGAATTTGTAATACATAAAATCACAAATTTCAGGCTTTAGTTTCTCGGTTCCAGGGATTTGGGCCTATGAAAATCTCACTCTCTAAACGAAACGCAGCCGCAAGCTGTTACTTCAAGTTGGTTTTCTTACCTACAGGATAATTTTCAGTAAAACTTAAGTTTTGTTGAATCATATTTCTTCTTAATAAAATTGTCATGATTTTTTCTAGTAACAAACAACTTTTTTATTATTCTTTGCCTTTTCAGGGACGATATCGCTTCGAACATTTCGAACATTTTAAAATCACTTTTGAAGTATGTAAAGTCACCGACGTTATCACGGATGCTATTGGAACCGCGACGACGCAATCTAACTCCGCCCGATAACCTACTAACCCGTGCCTGCCCAGAGATACTGAGATTTAGATAAAAACCCTCACACGCTTGGTGCGAAGTAGCTTTACACTTTTCTTTCTGAGTTTGAGCCATGTATAGACATGTCTACAAGAGTGATACCTAACGAAGGTTCCGGGGAATCCAAAGTTCCATGGAAAAGCCTTTTTTTTATTTAATTGAATGACGAGATGAGTAAGTCGCTCGCTTGATGTTAAGCTCCTCGTTTGTCCATAAACAGAAGCAACACCACATAGAACTTTGAATCACAAAGCAATGCATGGCACTGCTCGTCACCCCGAGACATAAATCTCATAATGCCCAGTAATTTTACTGGCTTCAATGTCCTTCAAACCAAGAACAACAAGTTTAAATTATTGAATTTAGCAAAACAAAATCAGTATCTCCATTTGAACTTGCTATGCGTTGGTTCCTGTTTGCGTATGTAGGTCCAAATATCATATTCAGTACAGTACAGTCCAAATGGGACTCTTATGTAACCCACAATTCCATCTAAGTCCATATTATTTTATTACTCAACATACATCCAAGCACTGCACTACGTGGAGGTTACAGGGCATTTCCTGTCCGTTTTGAGAGGCCAGATAAGAGTAGAGGCCGTGAGCTTATAAATCAAGAGCGCGCCCTGATATTCTTGTACATGTAATAAAACATTAGTAGGTTACATTTGCATGCGTTGTCCGTAGGGTTGGCGATTGATGGTTTGAATTTTTTAATTGATATTTAACTAATTTTGTATATTAAATATTGCCTGAGATTTACAACTAAACATGAAAAAAATGATGATGTGTATTGATAAATTTCTCCAAGGTGATATCTCGTATGTGAGAGGCCGTCTGGGTTGATACCACTGCTTTATCTATTTCTGCCGCCAAGCAACAGTGTTTAAGCTCTGTTGTGTTTCAGCTTGAAGGACATTGAAGCCAGTAAAATTACTGGGCATCATGAGACTTAACATCTTATGTCTCGGGTTGACGAGCGCAGTTCAGTGCCATCTCTGTGGTGTGGCTTCTGTTTATGGGCAGGCGTGGCGCTTACCATCAGACGAGCGCCTTGCTCGTCTCGTAATTTAATTAAATAAAAATAGGAATAAAGTCGTTTTGCTATTATTGAAAGGCAAATCCTTTAAATGTAAAGGACTGGTAAATGATACAGCAAACTGATAAAAATAGGCTAAGTACGATTCGAACTTTGGCTCTGAGAGGTCTGTACCCGCACCTTAACATTTCAGTTTTGTAACTTTTTATCATTAGTAACAAAATCTACAAATCAAAAAATAAAAAGAAACACAATTCTGTAATATTCTAGCTAGCTACCTTAATAGATACCATCTATTCATACCTGTGATACATGTGCCTTCTTTAAAAAAACGTTAATAAAAACACGATACATCAAGTTAAAATACCAAAATTTTCTCATAAAATACTCCATAAATAAATTTAACACCGGATGTGGCAGCCCTCGACTCAACTTTACTTGCAAATGCACTTAGCGCACTGGGTCGACAAAAAGGCGCACTGGGGCGAGAAAAAGACGCACTCGAACTATTTAATGCACGTGGGCGGTTCTGGTATCATGAGCACGCGTCATTAAAGGATCTCTGTTGAGAGCTTCATCATGTAAAAAAAAAACTGCTATATATTTTTAATTTTTAAATTTGAAATTGTTCCAGAAGGTTTTAAATTACCAAGAAGGTACTATTAGTATTTTTTAAGGACTTTAAACACGTTTCCAATTTCATTTTATCCGTTTTATATAGGTTGGATTTATCGACACATAATAAAGAGACAGTAATAGACAGGGAGCCCTCGGGTAGCTGATCCACTTGACTACTATCAAGCTCATTTTCCATGAGTAGCTTCGTTTCGATGAGACGACCAACTATTCCCTATGCGAAAATTCTCTATTGTGGTAGCTAACAGAGGTAGCAAGGATAGAATATTTCGATTTGATGATACTCAAAAAATTATTATTTTATTTGTAGGACAATATGACAGTTAAATTATATAAATATAATAGAGAATTTTCGCATAGGGAATAGTTGGTCGTCTCATCGAAACGAAGCTACTCACGGAAAATGAGCTTGATAGTAGTCAAGTGGATCAGCTACCCGAGGGCTCCCTGTACATAAGTTCTTGAGTTCAAATTCCAGGTACCCAGCCGCAGGTAGGTAGTTGAAATCTGGGATAAAAGATTAAAACTTTGATTTTTGCACTGATTTTTATGATTCTTACACTAAATGTGATTTTTTTTTCCAAAAAAAAAGAAGAAATAATTTAGCCCATTGGCTTATTTCTGCAGTATTTCAACGGTATTACCATGAATTTCGTTTCTAGGTTTCCACTTTAGTTGACTGCTGAATCATTGAAAATTTAAATTTCGCCTATCCAAATCTGATAACATATTTTTTATATTTTATGAATCGGTTTCATTTTTGGTAATCAGCATGTATGCACAAAACACACCTTTCTTATAATTTAGAAAGATTGTTGGGTTCATCCGGTTTCATTATTTGCGGATGCAGGTGTGAGGTGAGGCACAAATGTGCCTTTTTATCTGCCTGTCCCTAAAGGGTTACTTTAAAAGTATAATATGGGATATTTAAGATTAATAAAAGTTTCTAAAAGAGCAGGAGCAGACAGATGCTGGAGTGGAGAACGCTTAGGCAAACGTAATCTAGGGCGCCCAGCTCGCGGTGGACCGACGACTTGAAAAAGATGGCAGGCAGCAGATGGATGCGGGTTGCCCAAGACCGGCATGGTTGGCGCTCACTTGGGGAGAGTTGCGTCCAACAAGCTGAGATGATGATGATGATGATGATTTTACATATGATGGTGGGAGGGTACCTAATCATATTTGTACCTGATTGGAAAACGAATATTGAATTCCATATGGTGAAAAACCTGCCATAGTAATTCGTTCAGGCGAGTTATGTTCCGTGGTCAGACAGTCCAGTAAATTGAGTGGTAGAGCCACGCTGTAGACAGCCTTATCTACAATTGGCTTGCCAGTCCTAGAACTTGTACCCAAAACCGTTATTTCTCGGCATGTAAACCAACGAGATGATGATAAATATCTGAAAATATCAAAAAATCACAAAAACTTTTAAATTCTATAAAAATACATTTCGAATTAACAAGAAACCTACTCAACCCGAAACATAAAGGACTAAGAAAAAAATCTTTACACGTTCGAAACTAGACCACACCTATAAAAACTCGCTTCATTCAGTAACTGGATACAATCGAGTCAAGAGGTCTCCAAACAAGATAATCCCATTGTTCGAGGCATAATGGCGTCTCTCGGGTGTTATACGTTATTTGGCTCCGTGAGAACAGCTGCGAGTCGCTTTCGAGTGGCAGTTTCCGATTACATTGTTAATGGGTATAAGATTTTTGCATTAGA
The DNA here is from genome assembly GCA_949126905.1 of Amorpha juglandis. NCBI lineage: Eukaryota > Metazoa > Arthropoda > Insecta > Lepidoptera > Sphingidae > Amorpha > Amorpha juglandis. Next base: position 22,713,065 of record OX421365.1, read on the forward strand.
TGATAATTTGGATTTGTGGTTTGTAACTTTGTACCTTTTTTATGTTTAGGGACAATGTAGTTGCATGCTACTGTATTGAGGGTTGAATTTGGTTCGTGATATTACATTACATAGATAAATACATATCTCACGATGATCTCAATGGAAACGGACGTAAAGTAGCGACCTTTTGCTGCATTTTGTATGGTGATTGAGATATCCGCAGGCCCAAATCCCCCTCGATTTTCTAATACCTAATTATCCCTTTCTTTTAAGGTCGGCAACGCGCCCATGATTCGGGCCTACGTGGGCGGTAAAGATCACTTAATATTGGGTGACCCACTTGCTTGTTTGCCTATGCTGCTATAGCCTATACTACAAAAAATAAATGTTATCTCCACAAGGGTGAGCAGAGGTATAATTAGTACATCCTCGAATCGTTGAGCCGATGTAATAGGTAACTTATCGCTTTAACAGGCAAATATTCGAAAATTCCAGTAAACCCCTGTATGTTTTGCCGAATCGAAAAGTAACACGTAAATTCTGGTTACCCTAACTGTGATTTGAAACCGGGACCTCATGGTTTGTCAGGCACGCTGCCACGAGGCCAATAAAGCGATAAAAAAGAAAGATTAAAATAACATGAATAATTAATACAGGGAATTGTGATACCAATGCTCCTTATAATTTTGTAGCACAAATTCTAACCGCCTAGAAATGACTGAATTATTCAACAAACCAAATCGTTAGATCAAAAATGCTGAAATCTTGACAGCTTATTCCAATAATAACGTAGATAAATACTCCTATTTAATTCAAGTATTTTCGACCAATTCAAGTATTTTTTCGCACCAGCGGTCATACATATTGCAAAAGGTTTATGTTTTATTAATATTTTCAATTCCAAACTGTTGCCATCCAATAACGAAAACGGTGTAATTTTTTTCTATACATACAGAAATAGTGTTGGTAAAAAGTAAAATATGTTTGAAGTTCGCTGGGTTTCAGATACCCGTGCCGTATTATTTATCGTATGTTATTAATACACTGATATTTTTTCTTCCCAATCTTAGATTTTGAACGTATAATCTAAAATATATCGTGTATAAGCAGCACTGTTGTATTTCGGTGTGAAGGACATTGAAGCGAGTGAAATAACTGGGCATTATGAGACTTAACAACGTATATCTCCGTGTGACAAAAGCACTCCACTACTATGCAGTGCTTTATAATTAAAAGTTATGTGTGCCGTAATTCCTTATGGGCTGACGTGACGCTTACCATAAGGCGAGTTACCGGCTCTTTTTCACATTCATTCTTCATGTATGTACTTCTGACCTAGCTTTCCTCGATAATAGCTCTGACTTGATCTGAGAAAGTTGGCCGAGGTTTTTCCTTCCCACCATTTGAGTATTATGAGTGGTAGAGCTACGCTGAAGACAGTTTTGTCTACAGCATGAATGGGCCGACTCAACCGGGTCATTACCACTGTCTCACAGAAAATCGACGTAAAATAGCGGCTTGCTGCTGCGTTTCGTACGGTGAGGGAGATATCCGGCGGCCCAAATCCTCCTCCCCTTCCCAATCTATTAATTATCCCTTCCCTTTAAGGTCGGCAACGCGCCTATGATTCTTCTAGTATTGTAGGCATACATGGGCGGTGGAGATCACCCACTTGCTCCTAACTTAAAATGGACTTAAACCAAATATATAAAAATATCACTTTTTGCTTTTGCCATTGCGTCGTCAAATCACATTTATAATTCAGAAAGTCATCTTATTGATCTAAAACAATGATTCATTACAGTCACGTAGAAACCGTAATGCTCACACGGCCTCGATCCCGTGTGAACGAAAGCCGATGATTTTAGCAACACACTGTGAATAATGACTGTCATCGCTCGATCATACATGGCTATGTGTCTAATATTTCATATGAGACTCGATACCGACTTTCTTGTAACAATGGTAAGGGCTATTAACAGAACTAACAGCCGAAAAAGGTATCATATAATAAGTTACCAACGGTTGATTATTAGACGTGGCTTTACGCCTTTTATTCTCAGTTTTATTTTTTATTTATTTGTAAACAAGTGCGAGTGGTAGAGCCACGCTGTAGAGAGTTTTGTCTACAGCATGAATGGGCTGGCTCGACCGGGTCGTTACCCCTATTTATTACTGTATCATTAATTTTAATATTGAATATCTAATTGATGTAGTGGCTCCGGTTGTCATACGAGAGGCCGCGGGTTCCATTCCCGCACATGTGATCCGCAAATATTTGTTTCGTGTCTGGGCGTTATGAAACCGAATGTCTCGTAGTTTCTCATACCCACGACACAAGATAACCGTATCTTTGGGTTCAAACTATGTGTGACTATTTTGTATAATTTATTAATGTATTGAACACTCATACAACAAACTTAAAATACTCTCAGATGGTGACAAAATGCGAAACACATGCCATCCACACCAGGCCGATAAAAAATGATCACAAATGGATTCCGCTCATTAGGCACCTAATTTAAAAAGTTCCGTCTTTCATATCTAGTCTGTTAATTACCGGAGCCTCGTAATTTACCAAAGTAAAGGTTTTCTACAAAGAACGCCTCTTTATCTTACACTCAAGAGCTGATGAAAAAGTGGAGTAAAAAACATCGGACTTTGCACCTAATCTCAAATCTGATAAGTGTAAAAACTCCTCGGAGACACTTGTGAGACAAAAAGTGAAGCACGATTTATTTTGTAACACTTAGTTCGATGACTGGGTCGTTATTGAAGTTTTTTACCCGACTGCGTCAGAAGAAAGGTTATCTTTTTTTGATGTATAGGACTTTTGTTGATAAGAAGTGTTGAGATAAAATGTCTTCTGGGTTATCCGTGGTTGTTTTAATAAAATTTGGGATTTATTTTCACACGACTACACGAAAAGAGTGTCAGGTTTTCGTTTATTTATGTGAATATAATTCTTTGGAATTCTTTTGTTGTTGTTTTTTTATTATTTTTTATAGCTTAGGCCGGCAAACGAGCAAGTGGGTCACCTGATGGTAAGTGATCTCCACCGCCCATGTACGCCCACCACCATAAGAATCATGGGCGCGTTGCCGACCTTAAAGGAAAGGGATAAATAGGGATTGGGAAGGGGAGGAGATTTGAGCTTCCGATTATCTCACTCACCGTACGAAACGCAGCAGCAAGCCGCTACTTTACGTCGGGTTTTATATGAGACAGTTGTAACGACCCGGTTGAGCCGGCCCATTCATGCTGTAGACAAAACTGTCCACAGCGTTGCTCTACCTTTCAAAATGGAGTGGGATAAGGACAGGTGGAAAGAAACGAAATTACAAACAATATCTTTCAATCCAATCCAAATCCTCCATCAAAACCATGATTATCTCTAGTCATTAAACTCTTTTATCATTCTATAATACATCTTAATAAGTAGATTACTCACCGTGTTTACTGATGGCAGTAACCGCGACCACCCAAAGCACGAGGAGTGCGGACCCGCTCGCCATGGCTTCACAAGGGCTCTGGCATCACCTAAAACAATACCGCTGTTTAAACACGTGAAAGCTTACCAATATTTGTAGTGCATTCCAGGTTGTTTGACGAGCCACGTTTTATTGGGAACATGACACCGCAAAAGACGGTGAATACAACCAGATTTGTCGTGTGGAAATATTGACGTGTGCGTTTTAATAAACTTAAGATTAAACAAAATCATTTGCAGCGAAAATAGGCATTTATCCAATGTCACAAACATCAAGATTCTTTTTGATGTTTAGGATTTATTGCTCCTGATTGTTTTGCTACTAGCAAACGAGGACGGTATTAATTGATGTAAAGGTCATGATTTGGTGAACATCACCGCCTCTGAATACCAGAGAATAATGGATGTGCTGCGGAACTTCAAGGAAAGGAATGAATGTTTTATTTTAATGTGTAAACATAAGAAATCATTAAAATTATTTGTATTCAACAATTATTTTAACATTTCCATGAAATCTTTACAATGCATATAAAAATGAATCAGTTTGCTTACTTCAATGATATGTCACTAATTCTTTTTTAGTGCAAAGTAAAAAATCCTATTTACTTTTTACGCGTTAGTCGCGCCAGTAACTTTGATTTTATCGAAAAGTCACCCTCGGATAGTGTAAGTTAAGTGTAAGTTTCTTTTGAAATTGTAATTGAACATTCTACCATTCCCATAGCTATTTAGTTGTTATATAATTTGGGAATATTTTAAAAATGTAATAAAAAGTAAGTGTGCAAAGCCAGAAGACTAGACATATTCGCTTACAGAGGGGAGTGAGACAGAGAGATGTAGTGTCTCCGAAACTGTTCTCTAACGTCCTTGAAGATATGTCTGGAAAGGAGTATGGACATTAATATAAATAGTACGTACATTTACATCTATCCATATACACTGTCGATTGGCATATATTATCCTGATGGCGAGTTACTGCCAAACTTACAATGGATGCTGCCCGTCTAGCTGATGCTTTTGGACGCTTCGATTATTGGATAAGATGCATGTTTGTAGGTTTCAGCGCATAAATGAACTAATTTTTTCTAATTGAAATAAAACTAATTTAAACGGATTTTATCGCGGTTTTTTATTGATTTTGATCCCGACGTTTCGAAGCCTTCGTAGTTACAGGGTGGACTGAGGTGTAGGTTGTCCCGAAATGTTAATGTTACATTAGCTTCCTTCAATTTGAAATTATAAATTGTTGTGGTTTGTCCGATCTACGCAGGAGCTCACAGTGTCTTGAGGTCTGACAGTTGACTTTTAGCTTTTTCAAATGTTTACAAAAAGTGTATTAATAATTCTACACATATAAATATTTTGCACATCATTTTCAACATCATAGCGGTTATACAAAAGAATTTTTTTCTATCATAATTCGACAAGAAGCTTTAGATGCCGTCGCAACTGCAGCGTAACTAATTGGCTCTTTTCGGACGCTTCGAGGGAAAAATAAATGAATGCATGGGCGTAACCAACCGCGGCTAAATAAAAGGAACTGTTGTAAATCTTTGACAAGTCTTTAAGATTAATAATAGAGTGTAATGCTTCTGGAGGTTTAAATTTCGTCGTAATTATGCATGGTGTCCGTAAAGTTTTAGAAATTTGGTAAAAATAATTATGAGCAATTATCTTTGTGAACCGTTAATTTTTTTTCAAATTAAGTATATCATTTTTAGAATTGCCATTAGGGTGGGTCGAAAAAAACATTGTTTTTCCCCTCAGCATGGGGGCAGGATTTCTACATTATAAAAAAAGTTTTTTTTGAAAAACAATAAAAATTGTTTACTCAACATTTTGAGGTGGCCCACTTGATTTTTAAATATATAATCGATCAATATATAATATTTATTAATATATAAAAACTACTAAATTATTTTTTTATTACAGGAAAAAAAGGTACCTGGCTTTAACAAGTCGAACAAGTGATAAAAAACGTAAAAAATAAATAATCTATAAAGGCAATTCCTTTATGTTCAAACTAGTTGCTTATGAAAAAATTTAAAAAATATCTAACACAAGCACTTACATCGAATTAATTCTTTATAAGCCAGTTCAGAACACTAAAGGCTCACACCAAGATGACCGCGATAAGCGCACGGTAGCTCAAAGCTCAATAAAGCCCCGATAAGATAGCACGTGTCACCAGAGATCAACAGATTACCGCTAATGCGGACCCATTAAAAATGATTCATGAGTGCAAAGACACCTTGGGATTACAACGAGTAAAAGTATAAGTTCATAGTTGCGACATATTTAGAGCCTATTCTATAATATTTGAGTCAGATCTAGCCAGCTATTAACTTAAAAGACACCTATTTTTAAATGTTCCTAGTAGAGTTTTCCGATATACGTCAGTGTGACTTTTGTATGTGAAAACGTATGGTTTTTTAAGTAAGTGCATCGAAGAATGTTGTCAGAGGCAGTAATACAAGCGCTAAGTATTTACGCATGTAAATAACTAAGTAAATACCCCCAACAGTGACACATAGTCCTGGTTCCATACTAGATTAAACCTGTATCCTGGGTATCAGGAACTACTAGAGACTTTCGGTCCCACTACACCCAGACCCCAGAACAAATATTGGTAAATCACACACGGTGCGGGGATCGAACCCGCGGCCTCTCGCTTCACAGCCGGCTACTCGCCCGCTGCGCCACAGAGGCTGACATTTAAATAATTAAGGTACATGATAATAATCAATATATCCTTTAATACCTACAGTAAATACAATTTGTGTACACAATTCATAATACTTGATTCATAGCAGATCAAATTTCGAAGGGTCCGCCAGTAACCGGGAAAGGCACAGAATCAGATTAATGAACCGCCAAGACGTTAAGTTAATCCTATAAGTTAACTACTAAATGATTTATCAAACATAAAATACGAGTAAAATGTATTGGAACTCCAGTTGTTTAACTTAAAATTTTAGGTAGGGGTGAGGTAGTTATGGGAATGTCGATAGTCGATTAAATATTGTTGAATTACCGTATCGATTGTCTAAGATTATAATCGAATCAGTTGTATGTTGTGTAAATAAAATTTCAAATGATACTTAAATAACTTCTTTTTTTATAGCAAACGAGCAAGTAGGTTGCCTGATAGTAAGTGATCTCCTCTGCCTATGTACGCTTACAATACTAGAAAATCGTAGGCGTGTTGCCGAACTTAAAGGGAAGGAATAATTAATGGATTAGGAAGGGGATTTGGGAGACCGGATATCTCACACACCTTACGAAACACAGCAACAAGCCGCTAAAGTGACGGTCTTCGGTGAAACAGTGGTAACCACCTGGTCGAGCCGACCCATTCATGCAGTAGACAAAACTGTCTACAGCGAGTCCCTACCACACTTACTTTATCGGGTCAAGTCAAAAAATACCAATCACAATTCTTTTGCAAATAGATTATTTGTGAAGTTTTCTTCTCTAATAAGTTATGCATGACATGTTTAAGCAAAGTAATTATCCGATATGTTTTAGGAATTATTTTAAATTATTAAAGTCTTACTTTATCCACAAACATCGATATGTCGACCTCAAGCACATCCCTAAACCTCAATAAGCAGTGTACACAAATTAAGCACAGCAAATACTGAGGTAATACCCATATAGTATTACGCGATACCTTGTAAGGAGTCGGCAGAGGGCATACGTGATAGATATACACTGATTACGGGATGTTTCGTTAAGTGGTATTTGGCGATATGTGGGTGTGGTGCCGAAATTAGAGATTTTTATGTTATACTTGTGGCCCACGATCTCTTTTGCATGGAATGATTAGTATGGAATAATTAGACTTAACCGGCCTACACTTATATCACTAGCTTCAAAAATGGATATAAGCCTAAGAAACCTTGTGCCTTACCTGCCACACAAAAAGACGTATAAGTAATTCATTTAAATTTCGATTTATTGATAATTCGATTACTTCTGAGAGACTTACCGCCGTATTTAGAGATGTTAATAAACTTTTAATTGTCAAGAAATGCCTGAGCCAGTTCGATAGGTATACGGATCACAAAGCGCTGGCTTGACATATTAAGAGACATGAGAGAGCCAATGGTCCCATTACGGAGGACGGCCAAGATCGATCAAAGTGGAGGCGTCTTGCTAAGATGAACCCTGGTATCAAGCCGGGATAACACTATGCAGATTTCAAGAAGCCATTTATTAGAATTTCATTTCTCGTCATAGATTTGGGAAAAACATATTTTTGTATCTAATAACAGAGCTTTAAGCTTTGTTTGTATTCAGTACCGGAGGAATAAGCTGCATCTTTAAATACGAGTGTAACCTTATTTAAGTTTATTTCTAAGAAGATTACTGTACCCAGAAATTCAATTTCAAAATTCAATTTATTTAACATTCAATTAAGCTGCCAAGGGTACTTTTACACGTAATTTGAAGCTACCGATACTTCGGAAATGCCCACTGGTCTGAGAAGAAACACCAAGAAAGTTCTTTTGATAATTTTGACAATATCTTTTTTTATTATTTTCCATTTAAGTATACAGAAACGTATAAAGTGTTAAGTGGCTTTGGGTTTAGAAACGATCGAATTCTGAGAAACAGTTTAATGTCAATTAAAGTTAAAAGCCAAATAAAACTCAAGTTAATCGATGTTTGAGTTCAGCAGTAAGTGTTTTTGAAGTTGAGTTTGAACAACATTTTTATGATACTAAGCTACTAATTCACTTCTCTGATAGTTTCTATATATTTTCAATGTAATTACTCGTAGCCAATAATACTAAAACAATTGTCTAGTTACGACACTCCTTAGTTACTAATAAACGTCAATTGTGTATTTGATATTTCAGTGAAGTTAAAAGCGTTTGCGTGTTATACGATTGTTGTGCCGATACTACTCCAAAGCTGTCAGCAGAGTTTGATGGTTTATATTTGGGATTGTTATTTAGAGACAGTCTAAGGATCTTACAGTCTGCCTACTCTTTCAAAGTCCAGTAACACAGTATTTTCTCTGGATATATTCTTAGGTAACGGTGATAACTTACCATCAAGTGGCTTAACCGCTCACTTCCCCTTCTTAAAAAATGAGTGTGACCAGACGGGAAGATCGTGCATACCCCACACGAATGAAATGTCGGTTGTACAGAGTAACTTAGTTATGGCCACACCTTATCTTGCTTATAATCATCTATATATATTATTTTATTCAATCAATAAATAACTAAAGTCAACAGTCCAACTGACAATACTGTACGTGTCGCCTTTTCCTGAGTATTAACGGTCTAACTTAGCAACTTGCCCATGTTGTTCGGATTTGGCTCACCCGTTTCATCCTTTATACGCTATCGGGTTTTTCGTCAACTTCAAACGCGGTAACAGACTCTATGATATTTAAACTGCCTTACATGTATTCCGGAATCAATACTTTAGGGTTGGAAATCTGTTTTGACGCGGTGACTATTTCAGTTCTCATTTGGGATGGTAAATTTGGAGACACGACTATAACAAAATTGGGATTTGGTCCTTTCATCGATCCCAAAAATGATAGTATCACCAATAATCTAACAAATGGCAATTCCATCGCAAAAATTTTGATTGTACTTAAAATAATAATAATAAGAAAACCAACTACGTTAAACTAAAGAGTATTAATAGTCATTTGCACAGCAATGTATATTTGGGCGTTTATAGAAATGCCTTTGCACGATTTGGCGAGGCACATTATGGCCCTAACCTCTTCACGTAATGTAGAGGAAGCCCATTAGTGGAAAAATGTATGTTACTCACTGAAATTGCAGATGCCAGATAGAACCCCCGAAACATCAGATATTATATGGATGTAAAATAATATTTTTCCCGGATATAAATTTTTATATTGATTTGATGGAAGAATAACTTCATTTTTGGCGTTAATTAGGATAACATCTTCTTCTACCTGCCCTGAGATTAGTGCAATATGCTTCATAACACATGTTACATAAAGATTTTGCTTTGTAGTTAGTTTTTTGATTATGTTTTTCTCGTCGTCAAAAGGAGCCATAATAAACAATGAACACACACGAAATATCGATAATTCGGTGTATATTCTGCAGGTTTGAGTGAACTCATCGGTCTCAGTTCCAATCCCCACTAGGATTTCGCTGGTATAATCTAGGAAAGAAAAAATCTTTATTTGTTCAGTTTATTAAAGTGTTTTCTTTCTTTCTAACTTACAAGTCAGATGTATGCTTGGGGCTGGTTGAGTACCAGTGATTCTCATCTTGGTATGAATTACTATGTAATCAAGTTATATCAAGATCAAGTTATATGTTAATTATAAATAAATAATTTTGTAATATGTAATTGAATGTGTTGTATGTAGTGTATGTAATTGAATTAATAAATAATTAATCACAAAGCAAAGTTGTCCCGGATTTAAGTACGTTAGTAATTAGTAATTAATTAATTAGTTAATTTCAAAGGTATGTGAAGTCTGCTGGCCCGCTTTAATCCAGCGTGGTGGACTAAGGCCTAACCCATCTCATTTATTACAGGAGGCCTATGCCCAACCATTAGTCGTATATAGATAAATTCATAGATAAATCTCAGGATTGTAAGTGACCCACATTGTAGGCCTATGGTCAACATCACATCTACATGGTACACCATGCTATTTAACGGACTAGGCAATAGCGAAACTAGGTACCTGTTGTGGGTTTTGGGGGTCACACGGCAAATCACCATATATAATACCAAATCCATCGTCATATCATCATGGCAAGGCAGATGTACCCTGGTATTATTACGCTGGCATAACGCCAGGCAGACAGAAAGAAAGGATTTGTAAATAAATCTTTTTATTTATTGTAGCCGTGGTAGATTGCTGAGTTCTAATTAGCCTTCAGTTGTTTAATGATTGTTATTTAAACCGCATTGTTAACGAAACCTTTGTAACATCTTTAACACTTCAATTTAGAATCAAAGGGCCACCTTGGCCAATTTGAAACGGGCTTTTATATACCTTACAATCTAACTGAAGGTTAACAAATTACGAATGAGGTTAGACAAGACATGATACGTACAGCGGTATTAAACTCATTCTTAAATATTACAAATCACTGATTAATTTTATGTCTGACAGCATAATTTTGAATCATTAGTTTTTATTATTAATTTTGTATTGGCGTGCGAGTTGTTTGACCTCTAGAGGTTTTTTGTGATGAGTTGATTAAGTGATTATTTTTTGGGCAGTATGGCTAGTTCATGACCTCCGTAAAGGGCAGGTTATCTGAGAAATGAGGGTGATACCGGTTTGATTTTGATGTACGAAGTTAATGTTAAAGGACTCCTTTAACTCAATTTATTTATAGAATAGGTCGGCAAACGACTAAATGGGTCACCTGATAGTGAAGTGACCACCGCTCATGTACGCCTACAATACTAGAATAATCATAGGCGCGTTGCCGACCTAAAACGGAAGGGATAATTAAGGGATTGGCAAGAGGAGGGGGATTTGGGCCTCTGGATATCTGCTGAAAGCACTGCTGTGTTTCGGTTTGAAGGACATTGAAACCAGTGAAACTACTGGGAATTATGAGACTAAACATGTCTGGGTGATGAGCGCAGTTCAGCGCAATGCAGTGCTTTGTAATTCAAAGTTTTGTGTGGTGTTACTTCTGTTTATGGGCAGGCGTAGCGATGACAATCAGGCGAGCGACTTGCTCGTCTCGGCATTCAATTTAATAACAAAAAGTCTCGTCAGAGCTTCGTCCGTTAATCAGCAGAGTGTATCAGGTATACGCAAGATTGGCTGGGTCTTAGATGTCGGTGGCCCACTTACACTTCTGATGATGCTATCTAATACAGTAATTTGTCCCACAGAGTAAACAACATTAACCACTCATTCTGAAACACATTTCCCACGGCGCCTTTGTCCCAAATATTCCCAATTGCTATCGCAACTTGCATCGGAGTTAGACTCAGAAACTCCGACTATCACCCACACGTGACAAAGGCCGGTAATGTGAATCGACATTAGCCTATTTATATTATGACATCTTATCTGATGCAGTGGAGTTGCCGCTTTAAGTCTCAGAGCTATTAACGTTTTTCGCTTCAGACGAATTTTTATATCATTTCTTTCAGATATTCTCAAGAAAGGCCAGGACAGAAGTACCCTAAACCGACGTGCATGCATGAGAAATATAATGAGAGTGAAAGAGGCCAAAGAGGTGTGTAAGGATCGTAGCAGGTGAAAGTTACAGTAACCCAGCAGTAGGATAATTAATGTAGGGTTGTTATTAATATTGTATTTATGAATGTTGTTAAATGTGACGACAGTTTATGGTTACTTCATTAATCAGAAAGATGCTACCTAAAACAAAGAAATCTTGCATACATGCTGTGTGTAGTAATAAAATATCAGTATTCTATCACTCAAAAAACTTTTCTACAAATTTAAAGAAGATCCAGCAAATTCCAAGATGTTTCTCTCCCATACAGTTAACGTTGCCTCATAAAAAATAATAACTCAGCACGGAGATAGCAGTGCGACCGACTTCCACAATCATTCTACGTACAGCGTAATAAATCTGTACTTATCTGGTGAAATGCATCTGTCATAATTGAACAACAGAAATGTCGATAAAAGTTTGTTTTGGTCGGCGCTTCTTGATGATAGTCAGAGAGTTAAAAATAGAGGGCCTGGTGATTGGGAATTTCATATCTTAAAGAAATGGTGTCACAAATAATTAATTATGAATAATGGGATTTTATAAATTGATCACACTAATATTATAAATGTGAAAGTTTGTTTGTTTGGATGTTTGTCCGTCAATCACGCTGAAACTACTGAACGGATTTTAATGAAAATTGGTATACAGAGAGGGTATGAGCTGACTTGGGTGATAGGATACTTTTTATCCCGGAAAAGCAGATCACGGGGGCGGAGCCGCGAGGAAAAGCTCGTATTCTATAATTCCGAAACGAAAAATTAAGTTCGGAACATGCATGAGTAAAGTAGGTATAGTTTTTCCGCAAAGATTATTTTGTGAGTAAAAACTTCTATGAAAAATTATTTATTTATTTATTGTTGTGTCTGATTAGTAAAGTTTGTCTGTCAGTTTATCCGACATCACCAATATCTTTAGCGATCTCTATTTTGAAGTGCTGCGTTTAAATTATATAAAATTACTTCTAGAGAGCAAGGGATAGACAGTAAGCTTTTTACAGCCTCTGTAGCGCAGTGGGCGAGTAGCCACATGTGCACTAAGAGGCCGCGGGTTCGATTCGCTGAGATAAATGTTTGCGTCATCTACCGATATTTGTTTCGGGTCTTGATGTTTTGAGAAAAATCATTCATAGGTCCTGATACACACGGTACAGGTTAACCTAGTACGGGTTAGAACCGTGTGTGGTACTGTTAAATGTACTATTAACTAAGTTTGAGTGGTAGAGCCCCGCTGTAGACAGTTTTGTCTACAGCATGAATGGGCTCGCTCGGGTCATTACCACTGTCTCACAGAATACCGACGTAAAGTAGCGGCTTGCTGCTGCGTTTCGTACGGTGAGTGAGATATCCGGAAGCCCAAATCCCCTCCCCTTCCCTATCCCTAATTATCCCTTTCCTTTATGGTCGGCAACGCGCCCATGATTCTTCTGGTGATGGACGTACATGGGCAGTGGAGATCACTTACCATCAGGTGACCCACTTGCTCGTTTGCCGGCCTATGCCATAAAAAAAAAAAAAAGAAGTTTATGAAATACTAATTTTAAATAGTCTTCTCTGTATAAACTACAATTTATATTTTGCCATTCAAAATTTTATCTGTTGAATAACTTTATTTAGAGACTGAAAAATCAACTCTGAATTAAATTGGTTATAAAGGAGAAAAACATGAAAATCAATAAAATAAGTTGTTAGGTAGAGCATGATTCGTGTATTATAAAACTGCTCGAACTGAAACGAGTAAATAAAAAGCCAATACGGCAAATCATATTTAAAATATTGTAGTATATTATTCGTTTTCAATAAAAATATTATATCAAATCATGTTACATCAGCTTTTGACTGCGTCTCTGCCTCTAGAAATATTGTCGAAGTAAATACCGGATGTAATTGACTATGACAGAAATTTAAATTTAATCGATCAGCTTGAATTTTTGTAGCATATTATTATTTTATAACATACTAGCTGTTCCTTGCGGTTTTACCTGCATATTACAGCCCTGCTCGCATGGGTCATAGCGTGATATACATATAAATCTTCCTCATGAATCACTCTATCTATTACTGAAAACTGCATTAAAATCCGTTGAATAGTTTTAAAGATCTAAGCGAACTGACAGCGGATGCGACTTCATTTTATACTATGTAAAGATATCTTAAAGCAAGAAAAATATTCCAAAAGATAACACCCCTGTTATTTTATATCACTATGTAGCTCTATAAGTAATTTAAACACTATAAACTCTAACTATAAAGACGCTATTTAAATATGCAGAACCTATTTATTCGTTTTGACGATGTTTTTGATCAGTACTAAGACGGCATTGCAACATTCAGGAAAATGCTTGAACGTGTAAGTACACTGCTTTGCTTAGATAAGACCCGCTTGTAAATATAAACACGTAAAATATTATAAACATAAAGAATGTATTCGACATTAAGATGTGAACAAATGTCTCTACTTCGAAGCTGTAAGTAATCAAAATAAAAACAAGACGACTCTAGATGTTACGGCATTCGATGAAAAATAAAAATATCTCCTACGAGAGTGTATATTTAATCAGATCTATGTAAAAGTTTTAAATTCCATCTCATGCTTCATAATCTCATAAACGCCTCGAAACTTATTATTATCATAAACATAATTTTGATTTTAACAAAATTACCTTAACTAATAAAATTGAAAAACCACTTTTTCATATCACCGAATATTTCACAAACGCACAAACTTACAATTCAACCATAATCCAATGTGGCACACAATATTACACCATGTTCAGTGTCACTTCACGTAAATAATAACCGATTTTCACGATCCCGTATCCCGAATGCCGGAGAGACATGCACTCCCGTCGAGCGCCCGAATGTAACTGGCATTCAGAAAGGGGAACCGGCGACAGGGGCTAGGCGGGGGGGTGTACCTCTCCAAAGGAGATAGTTTGATCTTCGATGTCATAGATTTTAATGATCACATCTGGTAGAAGAAAAAGTGCAGTTAAGTGTTAACGCCTAGGGTTGGAGGTGACAGAAAAACTGGGTCTGTGGTTGCGGGTGACATTTTTATAAATATAGCAGTTTTAAGTGACGACTGATATACTGCTGGTTTAATGGTGTAACCTTAAGGACTGTGGTGATGGCACATGGATGGAACGTTGAAATAAGATCGACTCTACTATTGCATAAAAATATTTGGAAATTGTGATGTATGAAAGAGTATAAGCAATTAATAACGGGTTAGTAAAGCTCACACGTGCTTTAGTGATTTTGTTGCATTAGAAATTGAAACCACTTAAGTACATAACTTAGGTATTTGATTATTGGCGTGTTAAGTAACATGGTCGTTATGCGAGTGTGTGTTCGGGCAACCCGGGTTTAAGTCCGAGGCGTAGAGCCCAAATATTTAGAGTCTGAAATGTTGAGTAATCAAAGCATTGTATTGAATTATTTCTGAGTAGGTTGATGAGTTTTAAATTGCTCTAACTAGCTGTTAACTCCAGTAGCTTTTAATTGCAAATGTTCATTCACCATCGAACTAATGGGAGCAAATATATTTTTTGGTATAGAGGGCATGACTGCCTTGGTGGTGTAGTTCTAATGCGTACGCGGTACGATCCCCGGGTCGAGTATAAGTGATAATGGATTTTTCAATCACGAAATGCTCAGTATCAGTCCGAAATCTGGAATTGCGGTATGGGGATATGCTCGCTTCCTATCACATCATGGGATGGAAATAAGCTCGGCGAAATGTTGGTGTAGTGGTTACCCCTCTAAGGATTACAGGTGAGCAGATAGCTAAGTAGGTCTATAGGGAAGTGATAACTGTTGAACAAGATCAATAACTATAGAGGATTTTTTAGTGCATGTTAGACCTCCAGGAAACCGACACATACATGTTATATGGCAATTTATATTAAGAATATAAGAAATATTTTTAAAATAGACATTTGCTTAGGTCGCACGGTCTTATACAACCAAACATTTAATTTTTTGTCCTCCTTCAATATTTTTTAGTCGGATTCGCCACGTGTTGGAAGACAGAGTGGCGCGAGTTCCATATGTTTTGGGTATAGTGGGTCTTAGTCAGTATTTGAATAATGAATCAAATTATTAATGGATACCTTTACACAGTATAAAATGAAGTTGCTTCCGCTGTCTGTTCACTTAGATTTAACTATTCAACGGATTTTAATGCAGTTTTCAGTAATAGATAGAGTGATTCATGAGGAAGGTTTATATGTATATCACGCTATGACCCATGGAAACAGGGCAGTAACATGCAGGTGAAACCGTGAGGAACGGCTAGTATGTTATAAAATAATAATACTACTTATTTTATATCTCTACTCACACAAATTTTTCAACAAATAACCCCAGTAGTCACATAATAACAAAACTCTACAAATAATCAAATTCTCATCTTACGTATCACAAGATAATGATCATAACCCATGGTAGAACTATCGTTTTCCCATCGAAGACGCGTTGCGCAAGTTTTTTGTCTCCGCACATGTAGAGTCAGGTAGAGACCCTTCTCTTATTTCATTGTGGGTCTAAAGATCCGAATTAACAACTGCATTGTGCCTCAACAAAAGATACAAAAGCTCCTGTAGCCTTATCATTTATGATAGTAATAAATGCTTTTGAAAATTCAAGTACAGATGTTTTTGAGGCGATTTCAAAGTAATGTGATATCAAAGTACATTGGTGACTCTATTATAATATATTTTGGATAAATATGAGTATTATTATGCAATTTTATTATACATACTATCTCACTGCTGAGCACGAGTCTCTTTTATGTACAGAGCTGATATTTGTGAAATTCACAATAAATATTCTTTGGTAATGATTTCTTATTTTTACGCAAATATTAAAATAAAACTAGCAGCCTGCTGTGACCAAGGCTGAAAAGCTTTGGAAATATCGGGTCTTAAATTAAAAGTAAATCTCGATAAAATCCATATAAACTTGTTTTATTTCAATATAACTATCATACCGACTTAACCTTCTGTCTATTTCTGCCGCCAAGCAACAGTGTGAAAGCACTTTGCTTTGATAGTTGGTTGGGGCGAGTATAGGAGTACATCCTTGTATTACTGTGTCTGCATCGGTCTGTCATCCATCTGTCCTGTCGCAGGCCCTTCGATTTGCTTCTTCCTTCTCCGAAGAGGGAAGCTTACCATCAAGTTAAATGCAGTCACTTTGCTCGGATAAAAAAACCCGCAGCATTTCTCTACAAAACTGCAAAAATAATACACATAACGCGTGCATTGTTAACTGAATTAACAATACACACCGAGAAAACTACTTGATTATTCCGATACAAAGGTGTCTATAATAAGAAATGCTTCCTTCCGTCTGTGTGACTCGCTGAATGGTTTATTATAATGCTGTCATAGCTCATGATGTCATGTTACAAATAAATTACTGTTACGTGAACTTAATTTTGATGAATCTGAAGTAGCTTCTGAGGCTAGTGGTGTCTTGTTAGGTTATTTTGATTTAATGACGGCTACAATGGTATAGTAATATGCTTAAGAGCCTTACTGTGGGTGAACAGACCACACTCTAGTAACATTTTGTTTGTTACAGAAGGATGGCAGCATGAGAACTATTGTGCGACGAGAGACCCTAATAGGCGTTTTTATTGTAAGAGGCCTTAGGATACGGACTGCAAAGCGACAGAGAGCAGAGTCAATTCAAACACTCAGTATCGAAAGAAAGAAAAAAAGAACTTTATTTAGCCAACACTTAAGACCAGCTACAGAAAACATAAAGGTTGGTATAGCAGCATAGACATTTTGGGTAGAGACCTAATCCCCGCTGGATTAGGTCTTCCGGGTAATGAAAGTGTAGTAAAGAATGTATAGTGCATATCAGGAACTAGAACTCGGCTCCATCATTCAAGTTCTACGTTTGAATATAAAAGGTGTTTGATAAAACAATGCTGACGACTAGCTTAAACGATGCATAAATATTGTAATAACCCATTCTTAACCCCACATAAACCAACAAAAAACAAACACATTTCAGTGTGACAAGGAATGAAATAATTGTTTAGAGTGAAAATGTAGCAAAGTAAGAGTGTAATACAGACAACGGAGCGATAAATCATCGCGAACGGTAGTGTATGTTGAAATAAAAGGCCCTTCACACCGCGCCTGGCACGTAATGAGTAATAGTGAGGCATTCATTACTCATGCGCTAGGGATGGGACGGAATCATCGATGTGAAGACGATAAAGAAGCTTAGTCGTAGTTGATATGTTTGATTTTATATGACACGGTTTAAAAGTCCAATGAAAATATTACAATTTTCATAAATTCAAATAATATAACATCGATTAAATGTAGCGTGTTTAATTAATTGAATAATGTAAATCATTATTATTGGCAAATTTGTAACGAAAAACTTGTATATGATTTGTTCAAGTCATGATGGAAATACATTTAGTTTTAGTTAATGGTATATTTATTTGTCTACCAAATTCTGTTTCTCTGACATAATAGGTACATCGTATGATATATATCCTTCCACAAAATTACCTGTATAAAGTAATGCTAAATCGATATGACTCTATATCGATAGTGAGTCGCATCACTACCGATGCCGCCCCGCAGTTTGGCCGTCTGTCGTCGACGAGCTCCTCTGTAATGCTCCTAATGTTCTTTTGAACGCTCTGAACTTGGCCAAAAAACTAATATGTAGAGAGGTTATCTGTCATTTTTGAAGCACTATCTCACCGTTTTTACTGACGTTACGAGGAATATATGGGGAGGGAACTATTATTGTATTATTGATATAAATGTTTAATAGATTACAATAATATATTTTATTTCTAACCGAGCAAGGCAAAGTAACTGCACAACGGCTGATGGTAAGCGCAGTGCAGTCCAAAAAACCAGCGAATAAACCATGTGTCCGATGGTCGCTATCTGGGTGAATATCTTACCATCAACAAAAGTGATAGTGAAAGATAACTTGAGGAAATCATTATTCTTCATGAACATTTTAAGTTACATGAAGTGTAACAACCCGGATAAGGCAAGGTCAACAACCTATTGTTGACGAAAGATCTAACTTCTCTTTTAGTTGAGCAGGCATGTGTCCAGTAGTGGGATAGCATAATCATGAACAGGATTGTTATTATTAAATTTTTATATTATTATTTTTATATCTTTATAGGCATTCTCCCCAGAAGGATTGATTTCTGTAATATGTGCCAAAAAAAGCTTGTCGCGGCGACCCCACTGCGAGTGGGAAAAGGTCAGGTGGAAAGAAAAGATAACGTCATTAACGGACTAAATTCAAAATCTGTTAATATTTAACTCAGATCTTTTCATCAATTACAATTTTGACTAGGAATTCAATTTTAATAGTGTATGTTGATAAGAAGGCGAAACGGCTGAGAGGAGTGGCATTTTTTTTATAGCAAAGGCCGGCAAATGAGCAAGTGGTTCACCTGATAGTAAATGATCTCCACCGCCCATGTACGTATAATACCAGAAGAATCATGAGCATGTTGCCCACCTTAAAGGAAAGGGATACTTAGGGTATTTTGGATATCTCACTACGAAACGCAGCAGCAAGCTTCTGCTTTACATCGGTTTCCTGTAAGACAGTAGTAAACCAGTCGAGCCGGCCCATTCATGCTATAGACAAAACTGTCTACAGCGTGGCTCTATCACTCATGGCATCATTTTATCCGACACCGTTATACTAACATTCATAAAATAACTTTAAAAAGCTGTCTCTTGATCACAATCTCAGACAAATTCTTTCCGCGACTCGTAACTTGCATAAATTGGCTCATTTTTCACAATGAATTATTTTTAAACGTAATTACAAAATGTATAACTAATGTATACAAATTGCTCGGACTTAGTTCAAATCGGTAAGGGCCGGTTGCTCGAGGAATTTTATTGTTATTCTAAATGCGTTCGGGTTGTTCATCCGTCCGTTTGTAAGGTCTTATACAGAAGCAATGTTATAGGAATTGTTAATATTGTAAACTTGATTATGAGGTAATAATGGGTTTCATATAAAAAATTATAATTTTGTACAAAGTAATATATGGTACTACACTGACCTCATAACCCTGAGACAAAAGACGTTACGTCTCATAACGCCCACTAATTTCGCTGACTTCAATATCCTTCAAAGCGAAGTACATTAGTACCAACACACACAAAGTAACTGATGAATAAATGTCATGAATGCGTGACGTCATTAGAGGCTTTGATATGGTCATGCACATTTTTGGGAGTATATTAACTACCACGTATAATTGGAGCTATTTTAACCTAAAGGGGCGAGTTTGGTCCATTGTTTTTTTCTTTAATTCCAATCCAAAATGAATAAGAATCAGCGTCTGCTACTATTGCCATGATTTCAGTCGTATTTGAATTTAATCCATTTATCCTCAACCCATCATTTGCTGGTATACATCAAGAAACATCACTATTTTTTATATTATACAAAAGCCTTTATATTTTATCATGTATCCTGACGGTCACGCGTCCGATAGTTCCTTTATGGTAATTTACGCCACCGTTCGATGGATACACGCCAGTTTGAAGGCTTTATGCTGTCCGTCTAAAACATCCGATGAGCTGGTATTGTATTAAATATAAGGGTCTTTAGAGGATATTGGAAAGTAAAGAGTTAAACCCAATAATCGATTGCTGAGACTAATTCCTAAATATTATGAATTATGTTAATAAATAAGACTCATTTTCAATTGAACTTAAAGAAAATAGTTTTAAAAAACTATAAAACACGCTTTTATAGAAAGTCTAACTAAAAATAGAAAATAAATTTGAAGAAAAAAAAATGTGTTTCAGGATCTGCCAGTGTATATCCGGTTCTCCCGAGGGGCTTGCGATATGACTTGATGGTTGGTTGGGGCGGGTATATGGGTACATCCTTGTATTGCTGTGCCTGTATCGGTCATCCGCCTGTGTCGCAGGCCTCTCGGTTTACTTCTTCCTTCTCCGAAGAGAGAAGAAGCATTTATACAGGCCGGCATGACTCGCTGGTTTTTTGGACTGCACTACGCTTATCATCAGGTGTAGTGCCGTCACTTTTCCGTGCTCGGATAAAAAAAAACTTGTAAACTTCGTATGTCCAGTGAATAAAAATGATGAACAAATATAAGTTGTTTAATTATACAGACAATAGTCAACGGTGCTGATATTCACGGAAGAGCTGAAATTACAGCAGACAGCTCGGGGCGGGCCCATCGACTCTACTTGTAACTCAAACATTTACTAACTGTGCTTGCGTTTGTTTTTGTGAATGCTCATTTAGTTTACGGTTCGTGTTTGGATTTGATTAACTGATGAAAATGTAATTTTTTCTTTTTTTTTTTTTTTATCCTGGCTCGGCAAACATAAGATGTTAAGTCGCATAATGCCTAGTAATTTCAATGTCCTTCAAACCGAAACACAACATTGCTTACACACTGTTGCTTGGCGGCTGAAATAGACAAAGCGGTGGACCAACACAGACGGCCTCTCACATACGAGGGACCTACCACCTGGTATAATAAATCAATTACAAAATTAAATCTTGATATTGGATAAATGACTACAACCCTCTCTCTCATCTCAATGAATGATGATGAAATGGCTGTATAACAACAACAAAATTCCAAAGTAAACTTCACGGGCTACAAAAAATCGATAGTCAAATTTGCACCTAATCATGGCGTTAGGAAATGCTGATAACTTGTTTATATCAAAATCCGTGATCAGTTGGCGGGAAGGGCGCCTAATACACTACGTGACTTCGGCTACAATATAGCTTGGAACCTAGTCACAAAACCGAGTAAGGTGAAATTTATTTTTTTTGTATGCTAGAATGATGAAGTGATCGCTGATGTTAAACCTGCCCATAGACAATACGGATCTATGAATTACAAAACAGTGCATGGCACTGGAATGCGCTCGCCACGCCGAGACATATGTTAAGTCTCATAATGCCCAATAATTTCACTGGTTTCAAACTCCTTCAAACCGAAACACAATAACGCTTAGCACTACTGCTTGGGGTCGGCGAAATATGCTTTTATAACACATGTTGCAGCAGTATTTGCCTTGTAGTTTTTACGACCGGCCGCCTTCCTGACGTCATCCGTTAGGGAGAAAACACCCATACCCGATACAAACATTTGTGGATCACACAAAGCACTACAGCAATGCTAGAAGCCTCAAACAAACCCACAGCCTCTCGCTTCACAGGTGGCCACTCACCCATTGTGCTGGAGCCTGTTATAAATGTTATCTAATAAAATTAATTTAAAACATCATCTACGTGAAAAATTGGTTATTCTGACTTATATATTTTAGATTCACCAGACCGCGCCGTTAACAGATCGAGTTTTAAAAGATTCCATTAGACTTTAGCCTTTTTTTATCGGCTGTCGTGTGCCCATTCTATTGTTAAAGGGAATTCGTTCGGAACCGACATGCTTTTCAGCACTTTAAAACATCTTATTAGGCGTTAAGAGTATTGGATTTGTATGTAAAATACAGTTAAACTCTTTAAAAATAAATGGGACGGGTGCTACTTGGAATTTGGTGTAGATGTTGGTATACATTTTGTGTCTAGTAACAAAATTGTAAGTTACCAGCTGTACCCAGAATGCGATGCAATGTTACGTAAAGGAGAACATCGTTTGGCGAAATTGATGGCAATGAATGGCTTAGAAACGTATAGAAGATAAACACATAAACAAACGTTCATTTTAATTTATATAGATTAGCTGGAGTCAAAACCACCCCGTATCATGGAGCGGAATTAAGTTCAGCAAAATGTAGGTGTACTAGTTATACCTCTGCCTACTCGCATTACTCGGTACCGCAGCAGAGTTCATCCACACTACTACTGGAAACAATGCAATCTAGCACCGTACGTTTCTAGATTTCATTTATATTACGCACATGTAAGCTCTGGAACGAACTTCCTCGGTGTTTCCCGAGCGCTATGACATGTCCTTCTTTAAACGAGGCTTAAAAAGAGTATTCTTTCAACGGTAGGCAGCAACTTGGCTGTGTCCCTTGCCTATGCCTATGAGCGGCGTTAATCGCTTAACATCAGGCGGTCCGCTTGCATGTCTACCTAATAAGGTACATATTATGTACAATGTAAATTGTGTTTTACATTAAGTTTCTAATCACAGACATAATGAAACATTTTTATTTTTCGAACAAATCTCATCAGTTCATATCCAAAAAATCCTGAAACTACTCTAACTGTAATACACAATCATTTCTACTCTACAACCCAATAATTCCACTAATACATTCAGAAGCTTTCTACAAGGAAACAATAACTCCTGAGGTCCACCGCGGAGGTCTGTACGGTCGTGAGTAACTGTCGCGTGTGGATCACGATGTCATTTGTCCAATCCTGAACGAGTTAGATATACTTGGCTGGCTAATCTATGAACGTATGGATCTGTCGCTTGATTAAAATTGAGTAATGCTAATAGCATTAGTAAGATTAAGATTGATATGGTATATTGGTGATTACAAAGATTTTATCACCTGATTGGTTTGGTAGTATAAAACCGTGAGGTTATACGTCGAGTAATAAAAATGAGTTGGGTTGAGTTGGAGGGTTCAGTATCCAAGCTATAGTATCCTATTACTATATCACCAACGTGTGTCTGACTATACATTTGTCTGACCCACCTTTAAAGGGCTCTAAAGTAAGCAGACGGACGAAATTTTCACAGAAAATTTATTATTATAACAGATATACTACCAAAACTAAAAAAATAAATTATAAACTTAAGGTTATGGCGATAAGGAACCCTCGGTGTACGACTCATACTTGGCCAATTATGAATTTGAAATAAAAAAATGAGAATTAGATCGCAATTTTTATGATATGGCGATAAGCACATCACGGAACAATCACATCATGGGACAGAATCTTAACCAATAAAACGTAATCCAAAGATGTTCTATCGAAGGCAAAAGCAAGACTTACTTAGTATTCAATAGTTTGAAGTTTTATGCAATCAGTTTATTTGCATACATGTACCACGCATAGTTTGTTAGCCAAAGCGATGACCGCATCTCATTTCCCGGGTCAGTTTAATTTCAATAAATAATTTCAAGAAACGCTAGGCAAATGTTTACTGCAAGTAAATAATGGTATTGCAATGTAAATGAATACACATTTTATATAGTTAAGACTAAACTAATGCTTCATTTATATTAGATTGTCCTCTACGGTGTTTGCTAGCCACAAACAAAAGGGTGTAGAATGTTCTAGAAACTCTTTTTTCTTTATCCGAGTACGGCATATTGACTGTGCTATACCTGATGGTAAGCGTAGTGCAATCCAAAAAACCAGCGACCAACAACAAACCATGAGTTTATCGGTGGTCACCAGAGTCATGCCGGCCTGTATAAGTGTTTCTTTCTACTTCGGAGAGGAAAGCAGTAAATCAAGGGGCCTGCGACAGGACATGCGGATAACCGATGCAGGCACAGTAATACAAGGATATACCCCTATACTCGCCCCAATCAACCATCAAGTCGTGTCGCAAGTCTCTCGGGTGAACCGGATATGCACTAACTGATCCTGGAACGCGATACACACAAGG
This sequence comes from Amorpha juglandis, assembly GCA_949126905.1. Classification (NCBI taxonomy): domain Eukaryota; kingdom Metazoa; phylum Arthropoda; class Insecta; order Lepidoptera; family Sphingidae; genus Amorpha; species Amorpha juglandis. The sequence continues at coordinate 22,737,377 of OX421365.1, forward strand.
CGTTTGGATCACTATGGCAGGTTTAAACACCATGCGTGCGGTGGTCGGTATCCGGGCGGATATGAATATCCTACCACCAGCATCTTTCTCTCTACTTGATGTTATCCCAGCTTAATATCAGGATCCTTCACATCATGATTTAGTATTGTGTAGGGTGTCCCATAATCTGACTCGCACAAATCGCAACGGAACCAAGTTTCGCCATTCCCTCGTCCAAATACCCTAGTAACTAATTACACCCTAAAGGTCTTGTTTTGGTACGAGTCGGATATTTATCGTCAAACCTTTAAAGTAACTACAGACATTTTAATAGCGAAATATATCTATTTGGACATAATGAGACACGGTAATAAATATATTAAATCTATGTCGATTTTATACATCATGAATTATTTATAATGGTAAAATATGTACGCACAGTTGGGACAGAATTTAGAGCTGGCATTTGAAAATCAATTTTGAGCATTTTAGAAATAATGTTTTGATAAAAAAAAAAACAATGAATACCTATCTGATTTAATGGACACTGAAATACTAAAGTCATTCATTAGGAAAAAAATGTGATGCAGTAATGTTACTCAACATGTAGTCGTCTACAACTTAACAAAATTTAACGCGGAACTAGATATTGGTTCGCAGTTTTATTAGTCTATATAATTTTTTTTTATAGCATAGGCCGGTAAACGAGCAAGTGGGTCACCTGATAGTAAGTGATCTCCACCGCCCATGGACGCTCACCACCAGAAGAATCATGGGCGCGTTGCCGACCTTAAAGGAAAGGAATAATTAGGGAGGGGATTAGGGAATCCAAAAATATGACTAGCTTCATGTTGACAAAAGCATTGCCAAACTACTTTTTTTTTTTTTTTTTTTTTTTTTTATCCTGGCTCGGCAAAATGACTACGCCACACCTGATGGTAAGTGTAACGCAATCCAGGAATAGTGTCGACCAAAGACAAACAGTGTGTCTATCGTTGGTCGGCACAATCATGCCGGCCTGCCTAACTGCTTCTTCACACTCCGTTTAAAGGACCCAATATTATAGGAAGGAGGGAACACCTGTGCCGGCAAACTATTCCACAGCTTAATGGTCCGGCAGAAGTACGAATTTACGAACTTTTTTGTTCGAGCCGAGATGGAGGAGACCACGAAGCTGTGGCTCCGCAAGCCAGCACGCGTGGTTCTGTTAAGGAAAGGCGAGGATGGGATAAGGTCAAACAATTCTTCGGAGCATTCACCGTGATACAGACGGTACAAGACGCTCAGTGAGGCAATGTCCCTCCACAATTGTAACGGTTCTAAGTGTCTTGTAACGTCTGCATCATTCACAATGCGGACAGCCCGACGCTGCAATCCGTCCAAGGCATCGAGTAAGTATTGGGCGGAACCGTCCCAAAGGTGCGAACAGTACTCCACACCCGGCCGCGCTTGCGCTTTGTATAAGCGGTAAAGCTGACCGGGAGTAAAAAACCGACGCACCCTGTTCAGGATTCCGACCCTGCGTGAAGTGGCGGATATTACGCCCTCGATGTGGTTCCTTGGATTCAGATTGCAGCAAATATCCATACCCAGGATATTAAGGCTATTCCGCATTGCGAGCGGGATACCCCGAAGATTGGGGAGGGGAGAGAACGGGGATTTCTTGCACGTGAACGCGCACACCTGTGTTTTCTTGGCATTGAACTCAACCAGATTCCTTGTACCCCATTCCGAAATGAGATCCAAGGTCCGGTTAAGCTCAATGACGAGATTCTCTCGCTCCCTCTCAGTGACTTCCCGGCTACCTGGAGGCTTACTGCAGTAACGCCCATGCACTGTGCTGTCATCTGCATAGCAATGAATGTTACCGAGTGGTAACATATCATTGATATGCAGAATAAACAAGGTGGGCGAAAGCACAGAGCCTTGTGGGACTCCGGCATTAACTGTCATGAGCCGTGAAGCATGTCCTTCGACAAGGACACGCATTCTGCGCTCATGCAGAAAGCCGGAGATCCACGTGCACAGGTTGTCGGGGAGCCCATATGCCGGAAGCTTGGAGAGAAGACCGCGGTGCCAGACCCTATCAAATGCCTTAGCAATGTCGAGACTTACGGCTAGAGCCTCGCCATGCTTATCAACCGCCTCACCCCAGCGATGTAGCATGTACGCTAAAAGATCACCCGTTGATCGTTTCGACCGAAAGCCGTATTGTCGGTCACTGATCAGCGAGTGATCCTCCAGGTAGCGGATCAACTGTGTATTTATGATCCGCTCCATTACTTTGCACATCACTGAGGTTATGGCGATTGGACGGTAGTTGTTAGGGTCCGACCGATCACCTTTTTTTGGAATCGGTTGCACATTGGCCTCTCTCCAAGATTGGGGCACAATACCCGAGAGGAAGGAAGAGCGGTATAGGCGCGTCAGCACAGGAGACAACTCGGCTGCGCACATTTTAAGGACCACCGCGGGGATACCATCCGGACCACTAGCCTTGCGGACGTCGAGGAACCGTAATTCACGCCGCACATCACAATGCCTGATACGAACATCCGGCATGGAGTGTCCGCAATTAGGCATTGTGGGCGGCGGTGCATCACCGTCCTCGAGCCGCGAATTAGCCGCAAAGAGTTCCGCTAATAGAGTTGCTTTCTCTTGCGGCCTGTGGGCCAGAGATCCATCCGGATATCTCAGCGGTGGCAACGAGGGGCGACAGAAATTAGATTGGACGGCTTTGGCAAGACTCCAATAAGCACGACTGCTCGTCGGATGATCCGCCAAAGCCCGTCCAATCCTGTTGATGCGCTGGGCATCCGCTCTGACGTACGCCTTCTTGCAGGCCTTGGTGGCTTGGTTATAGGCCGCTTTGAGAGAACTTATGTTGGGATCCTTCATAGCGCGACCCCTAATCCAATCGCGATACGCAGCCTGTTTCTCACTAACAGCATCTGCGCATTCGCAATTGAACCAGGAGCGTCCGCGACCACCACCGACGACCTCCGAGGAAGGAATGTAATATTCCATTCCTAACCGGATCTCGTCGGCAATAGCGTCGGCACTCGCGGAAGGATCGTTACCCTCAAAGCAGCGCTGCCCCCAAGGGATGGATGCGAAATACTCTCGCATACCATCCCAATCTGCAGACGAGTAGTGCCAGATTCTGCGCCCGACTTTGACTGGCGAAGGAGGCGCAGAACGAGGCACTGTGGATCCAACCAGGCAATGATCGGAGGTACCCAATGGGGCGCCCACCGTCACACTGTACCCGGCTGGATGACTCGTCAGCAGAAGGTCCAGCAATGAAGGCGTGTGACTTGCCACATCTGAGATTCTGGTGGGCTGATTCACCAGTTGTGACAAGTCGTGAGTCAGAGCAAATGCATGAGCAGTACGTCCAGCATGGTCAGTCTTGGAGGAGCCCAACCACAGCTCATGGTGCGCGTTGAAGTCCCCCAAGACCACCAGTTCCGCTGTCGGATACTGCTCCAGCACATCGTCTGTCGCCTGGCTGATATAGTTAAACAGCCGAGTTGTCTCGTCATCCCCGTTATGGGATCTGTAAAGGCACACATAGATCCGGCTCTGGGAGCCAAGATCCACGTGTACCCACAGTGTGGAAAAGGAAGGGTCCTCCATGCAGTGCAGACGGCGACAGCTGACGTCCGACCGGACATACAAACATACCCCGGCCCTTGGCTTGAAGCTCTCTTCAAGCAAGTAGCCGGGATAGTGCAAATATGCCATATCGGTCGGACGGCAGATCTGCGTCTCCGTCAAGAAGAGCATTGCAGGCCGGGCCGTCTCAAGATGGTGGTGGACGGCACTAAGGTTCGAATGGAGTCCACGGATGTTAGTGAACCCCATTGTGAACGCGGTGGTGGGGCTGTGCACCGCTGTAGGACCTGCTCTCTTTAATGGCACTGTCATGGTGGGTAATGGGGAAGGAAGAAGGAAGAAGCAGCTTGAGGGACCTGCAACATGACAGATGGATGACCGTGACATGCACATAGTTACCAGGATGCCGAACGGAGACAGACTGAACCGCCGGACGGAAGGGCCCCCGTACCCTCCCGGGATAGGCCGCCGGGACCCCACATCCGGTCACCAATCGGCACGACGGACCTACCCAAGATTATGCGTGGCATGGTGGGGCAGCCTCTCGAGGTGGTTAGTCTCGATTGGGCCCCTGTACTGTACCACGGGCGGCCAGCGGGACAACCGTTTCTACGGGTCTCCCTGGCCGGCAGTTCAATCCATCTCCATCCGACAATGAACCGATATACATGACTCTGCCAGCCATCATGTCACGCTGCAGGCCCCCCAAATAGCACACCTTAACTATTGCCAAGTGAATACATTGCAAAACTGAATGATGCAATAAATTTCTAGTACCCTATCTCACTCGCAACACAACAATAAAAATTAACAAAATCGTGAACCGAATTAATGATCTACTATATAGAGTAATGCAAAAAACCGATGGTAAAGATAAACCCGATACAGAAACAATGGCATAATGTACCGTGGAAGCAGCTAGGCGTGGTTGGTGGATGCAAATCGGCGCGCCCGCGGGTGCAGACAAATGGCGTCGTGAGCTAGCCGCGCCGGTAGCCACGATCGGCGACCGAGCGCCGCGGGCTAGCTCGCTTCGGCTCCTGATCCGAGAACTTCTACGTTGGTGACATTTGAATTTGCGAGAGTATGATTGGGTTTGGAAACTAAAATTGTGGGTGGCATTTCCATATTCGGGTATTATTTTTCAGACAGAGTTACCTCTATATAGGTATGTACCTCTAAGCTCTGGTTTCTGATAATTTCGTTTTCTGTTAGCGACTTTTGTATGTGTGAAAGTATAATTGAATTTGGAAATTTAGATATAACGAGTACGTATGGACTCATTTTTTTCAAGTTTGCGTTGTCTTGAGGTTTCAGTAAGTTCTATATAAATTATTACCTACAAGTATGGATAAGGAATAAATTTATACAGAATCCTCAAACTTTCATCTTACAGATAGTTTTTGACCCTAAATACAGACTGCTGAACTAATTCCATATTTTTTTTACCCCAAACCTTCTAGTTTGATGTTTGTCATGCGTTGTTAAGACATGTCAAAAGTTTTACGAATGGATTATGACTTTGACACCACATAAGCTTATAGTTTGACATCATTCATCTGCTTTACACCAACGAGGTGGTTCAGGGACTAATAACGTGTAAGTAAATAAAGGGCTAATGAAACAGTTATACAAAATTTAATTTAAAACATTGATTTCGCTTAACTATGTAGTAAAGTTTGTTTAGTTTCGAATACCCGTAGGTTTCGGCCTAGGGTTTATAAAGTTGCCAAAAAGTTAGGGAACGACCGTTATTAGTGCTTCAAATTTTGAATCTCTTTGAGCGAGTTTATTAAGCCGCGGACCCTCGTAATTGCTTTATTTAAAATACACTAATAAAATCAGAAACTGTGTGGTCGGCTTCTAAATTTTTTCTATTTGGTGGATTGTTTCAGTCTGAAATGAATTGAGTTGCTAGGCTCCGAGCCTAAATCTTGTGTTTGTACTTATGTACTAGCTTTTGCTGGCGACTCCGCCAGCGTGTAATTTTGCACCGTCATATTTCCATACAACCATCCCTTACTTTACCTTCTTATGGGTTATATATAAAAAAAAACCATCCGTAGTATCTATTAGACTTACAAACGCATCAACTGCTAAAATTTGAAGTTTGTAGCCGCAACGGTTTATCTGCGTTGATGAATCAGTCAGTCAGTTAAGACAAATAACTGTGTGTTAACTGCAATAAATTGCATTCTTATCATCCTACCCATTTGGACATAGGTGCGTACTGTAATTAAAATATTTTTGACCCATCAACGAACAAATTGGAGTGAAACTGCGTGAAATAAGTAATAAAGATATCAACACAAACATATGTGCCAGCCGCCAGGTCTATAATATAGTTGTAATGTTTTAATAATAAAACAAAGTTAATGTGGACACGATAAAAAGTATGTTTTAGTAAATTAACATTTAATTATACGTTGCGAATGTATAAGCTTCACTAGTATTATAACGTAGGAAGGCTCGTTAAACCATGATTAACTGGCAATGCCGTCAGTTAGACTATATATTACAATATTTTAGAGATGGAACAGTAAAAACAGACACAAAAACGTAAAGGCAGATTTTTTAAGAATTTGTAGCGTATTTATGCTTATAACGTCATAAAATTAAAGTATAGGGTTAGATAATAGAATTAGTAAAGACATTAAAATGTGTTCCTACTGCCGTAGAATTCAGTTTCTGAAAAATAGATTTTATTTTTAGAAATAGATTTCATTTTAAATTATGAGTTGTATATAACTATTCTTATTTCAAAGAAAAGTACAAATAATAACATTAACTGCAGTCAAAGTAGAAAGAGATATAAATGTCTATATTGTATTCTATACCATATAAAGAATAAGCAACATCTCGTATTTATTTTTCAAATCATAAAAAAACTTAACAAAACAAGCCATTTATAGTCACTGAATATGCTACATATACAACACTTAACAAACTCAGAATTATGTATTGCAATAGAAGTGCATACAAAATTAAGAATTAGTAATTTGCACGCATAAGGCCCGTCTGCTCTGTTTCCTGTGCAATCTACAGTGTTCGTATCTATAAATTGACGTAAAGAATGACACTTTCTCGAATCACAAGCTATTTTGGTTTGATTGACATAATCTACATTACATTAGATCTAGGCTAATAATCTAATTTGAGAAATAGATATCAAAATACCCATTCACTAAATTTGTCTAGATCACTGAAATGAAATTCCAGATTATGGTCTTATGCTAGAATTAAAAGTCGAATACAAGGATTTTGCAGTAGAGAAGGCAAACAAACAAATAGATTAGCTGATGGTGAGTCAACATTGGGTGAGAGGATACTTGTATCCGACCGGATAGCGACCATCGTACACTGGTGCTAAAACCTGCCATAGTGGCCCACCTTGTGTGGGTCGCGTTCCAGGGTCAGCCAGTGTATATCCGGTTCTCCCCAGGGGGCTTGTCCCCTGATCCTAACCCTTTTCCCATCCCTTTTTCCTTCCCCTCCCCCTTGGCCCTTTGGCAGGCCGGCATAATCTTGCCGACCTACGATGGACAAATTGTTTATCGTTGGTCGACACTATTCTTGGATTGCGCTACACTTACCATCAGGTGTAGCGTAGTCACTTTGCCGAGCCAGAATAAAAAATATAAAAAAAAAACATCAAAACTCATAAGAAGAAAACGTGGATACATTTTTGAGTTATTGTTTCTACATTAGAGAGGGCAAAGAATCAAATAGCTTAGCTAATGGTGAGTAATAAACATAACGTTTCTAGCCTTCATTAAGGGTTAACAGCCTTTAGAAAATCTTCCAGAAATAGTTAATTGATGATTGTTCTCAGGGTTATTAAATGTAGCAAACATTTCCGCCATCGTATCGGCATGTTATTTCTGTCTCTACAAAGAATGACAATGCGAAATAATTTAATAACTAAGCTCAAGTATGCTTCTTCTACGTACCGTTGGAAATTGCCTTTAACACTCCAATGATTGTCATTATACGATTCTTGAGAAATTTTACTATAGGAAACGGAGCTTGGAAACGCGTTTCAATTGCGATTTCTTAGAAATATAATATAATGAAATCTAGATAGTCGCAGTATTGGAAAATTGCCCTCGTGTTTTATTGGATGAGTAACCGACTGTTTAACGTGATGCTACGGGTTCGACATTTTTTTAGTTTCAATGACAAGCAGATCACTCGCCTGATGGTAAGCGCCTGCCTATAAACAGAAGTAACACTACACAGGATTTTAGAAGCAGTACATGGCACTGTACTGCTTTCATCACCCTGAGATATACGATGTTAAATCTCATAATGCCTAGGAATTTTATAGGCTCCAATATCCTTTAAATTGCAGCACAACACTGGTCACTGTGGCTTAGCAACGACAAAGCAGCGATGCTTACCCCGACGGCCTCTCACATACGCGGAACCTACCATTCATCATACCATTAGTCATTCGATTTCGAACAATCATAGATGTTCGATCTAGGTCCAGCTTGGTAGTCCGTTCGATTGCCCGCTAAGTAACAACCGTGTATTATCTTATAAGTTTAGGCTAAGTTGCAAGCCCATATAGTCAACTACACAAAAAAAACTGCTTTATCTAAACAACGCAATTTTGTGAAACTCGTCAACACATCCGAAACATTTATCAGTGTTTAACAAATAAAAGGTAATGGCGGTTATTTTTCTCGTTCAGGCCAGACGTGGAGGTTCCTTTCAACATAAATCATAATGTTGCTGGCTGGAGGATTAAGAGCGATGCTTTATTTGACATGATGCCGTCCATTTTTCATCAACTAGGACAACGGTTTTGTTAACACAATGATGTGGGTTGATGGGTGTTGAGGAAATATGAAACTGAAATTAATTTTGTCTTACTATTTGTCTGTTACCGTATTAATAATTATCAATCTTTTTGGCCATCTTGTTAAGCCCTGGCAGAATATCAGCGCCAAGTTTTTCTACCTGACTTATGCTGCCTGTGACCTTTTAGCCCAAACTTGAGAAGCAGGTTCAGTTTGAATAAAGAAGAGTTAAATATTTAAAATAGAAACTACGTACTAACGTACTGCGTACGTAACTAGCGTCCTAGAACTGTTATTTGATTCCAATAAGAAATCCTAAAAGGCAATTTTATGGAATCCGCCTCGATGCATATCATAACAAATGTGTATACCTAATAGGGCAGGCGCCCTGAAGGCCCAGCGCGTCAGTCACGTAATACACCGTTATTTCCCAATTTTTTGTCCCAGACAGCTCGATTTTTCTTTGAAACCAGCGGGACGTCGCGGGCGCGTCGGTTCGATATAAAATATTATTTCTTACAAAGTTTGAGTTTGATTATGGTCATCGATTTGGTAATTGCGTGCGTAAGCGTTATGGAATTGAAAAGTTTGTTTAAAATTACTTCGGGTATGGAAAAGTGTGTATGGAAAAGTATTTATATTATCCTGCGTTATAATAGTCAATTATTCTAACGCAGGATAATATAAATCATATGCTCGTAGCGGGAATCAAACCAGTGACCTTTCGATACCTAGGCAACAAATAGCATTTTATACTGAAGATGTAAAAATAATGAAATATAATTTTAACTTTTAATGTAATAGTAATTGCTGCAGCCGGTGGCAAAAGCTACGAGATAAATATTTCTGTAACTACTACAGAATCATTTATTTGTAAACATAGATATATCATACATCGATCTTATAATTAGACTAATTGGTCCTCTGTATTTTGCTATGGACGCGTACAAACAATGTTTATATACTGTGTCACTTTGTATAACCATGAGTAATTAATATTTTTTCATAGTATAAACCGGCAAACGAGCAATTGGGTCACCTGATAGTAAGTGATCTCCACCGCCCATGTACGCCCGCAATACTAGAAGAATCATAAGCGCGTTGGCGACCTTAAAGAGAAGGGATAATTAAGGTATTGAGAAGGGGAGGGAGATTTGTCCCTTCGGATATCTAACTCACCGTACGAAACGCAGTAGCAAGCCGCTACTTTTCTTCGGTTTTCTATGAGACAGTGGTAGCGACCCGGTGGAGCCGGCCCATTCGTGTTATATACAAAACTATCTACAGCATGGCTCTACCACTCAAAAACTATACCTAAAAAAAGGTTACTTTCGCTCGCAAACGGGGCTATCTATACTTAGTTTGGATGTCGTCAACCTTGTCATAAAACCTAGCACTTGCGAATTCCGAGACAGTGAAAATACTGGATACGGGAGAAAGCAGCCCATTCCGGGACAATTACGGATTTCTTGGACGTCTGGCAGCCCTATGTACAACAGTGACAACAGCGCGGTTCTACCTGTTAGATTTATTAGTATAATTAACTACCTTACGGTTGTACACAATACGCGATAGCAATTTTCTAATAGTTACTAACCTGTCCAGTAATGTCGATGTCCAATAAATAAGACAAATAATGTTGCAGACTGTGTAACTTTCGAATTAAGCAAGCCACCTTTGACATTTACTGAGATTCGTTACTAGGCCTTCCATGGTTCAAAATGTTTAGCCGGACAAAGCCGTAAAACACACAAGGTGTTTCTAACGTGGTAAGTCCCTCGTATGCGAGAGGCCGTCTGGGTTGTTACCACCGCTTTGTCTATTTCTGCCGCCAAGCAACAGTGTGTAAGCACTCTTGTGTTTCGGTTCGAAGAACATTGAAGCCAGTGAAATTACTGGGCATTATGAGACTTAACATTTCATGTTCCCAACAAGATGTGTGGATCACTATACCATGTGTACGGTGATCACTATCCTCGCGGATATGAATATCCTACCAGCAGCAATGTTAATACTTAGGTAAAGAAAAAAAAAATAACTTATTCGAAATTTCGTTTTACGCAGAATTTACATATATCCGTGCAGTTTAGAATGTTCTAATATACGTCTGACACCTTGCAAATTAGAATAAATCCGGGGAAAAATTGACGAACGGTAGTCCTACTCATAAGAAACATACAAACAAGCGGTTTCTTAACTACATAATACATGTTTTGGATTATTGACAACTGTGAAATCCATGTTCCTTGTTGCTTTATGTTTATTACTCTGTTCACAGATTGTTTTTAGGTAGAATGACCCGAGATGATCAGGGGACTACCGCTGTACTCGCAAAAACCCAGCTTGAAATACATTTCGATTTTCCACTTTTTTATGGTATATTTTTTATTTTATTTTTGTTTGATAGAATGACGAGACGAGCAAGACGCTCGTATGATGGCGCAACGCCTCCCCATAAACAGAAGCAACACCACACAGAACATTTTCAGAACATTGTCATTTAAAAAAAGCTGGCAAATGGCACTGAACTGCGCTCTTCACCCCGTGACACTAGATGTTAAGTCTCACAATGCCCAGTATCTTCACTGGCTTCAATGTCCTTCAATCCGAAACATAACACTGCTTACACACTGTTACTCGGCGGCAGAAATGGACAAAGCGGTGGTATCATATGATATCTATTTTTTATCGAATGGTTAGTAGCCAACATAGTGTCTAAATTTTCAATCCGCCCGGAGGCCTTCAACTTGGCTTAACGACTGCTGTCGGTTGATAACAGCCGAGACCAACTTCTTACATGCCATCCGAAACACGGAGACGCTCAGTTGAAATACGACTAAGTGGTTTCCCATAGACTGACTGCTCCAAAGATTGCTTACTCGCTAATCGCTTACTGATCAGTAAGTGCAACTGGCTATGAGCGTCTCGAATGAGTGTGATCAGATTTTTTTTCCAACGTATAATATTGGTTTTGAGTTTTTGATGGCCATCTTATTAACAGATTCAATTTTATAAACTCACCAAAGTCCTCTGTTATGTCATTGGCATCTGTCAAAAAACCAGTAAAATTTAGTTAGTAAGTAGTAGTTAAAATTTTAGAATTTGGCCTTGTATAGGAATAGGTTCGCCCCAAATCATATCTTGGGATGGAAATACCCTCGACGAAATGTGAGTGTATTGGTTACACCTCTGCTCTCCCCGCGTTATAGGCGACAACTACAACAATGAAAACTTTAAAACGCTCTACCGCAAAGTTCATGTATTGGCACTTCAGTATAGTTACCATATATATAAAATGGCATATCCTATAAAAAGACACGACATATGGTATCACATACTAGAGTATCATCAGAGCCTTGGCAATGAACATTTGTTTATTTACGCCAAACATCATACACCAAAATACTGTTTTACGAGAAACAAAATCATTAAGACGACGATAAAAACTGTAACAATGCGTAGTGCAGGGTGCTTATACTTGACGATGCTCTTCCAAGAAGCCAAAATGACAGTTGGTGAATCTAAACTACTTCGGCTACGACGTATGGATGCGGTTATACATTTATTAAGCGGTGGCGTTTAGCACACGCAGGAATGGAATGCAAATATTCCACTGGTCTTACTTCCTTTTAATGACTTAAGAGGGATTGAAGAATCAGGAGACATATATAGTAATATTAAAAAGGTAGTTTAGTTTGCTGTGCTGAATAGCATGCTATCATTTGTTTGATATATTTTGATGTAACAATTTGTAACTTATAAATCTTCAGTAATAAGTTAAATCTATCACAAATTGGACGCTGTTGAGATAATGACAAGATTTTTCCTATTAATGTTACCGAAATAACAACATACCAAAATATTGAATATCGTTCCCAAAAAACTGGGTAAAATCCAATAATACTAGGCATTTTCAGATTATCGTAACTGGGAATGACTGAAATTCAGTGCTGCTTGGAGGTTTTGTCCTAGCTGGAAATGACGCGGTTGATTACAACCGGAGCCGAGGATGAAATGCAACCTATTGCGTTTACACGATGCCTCTCACACCACCGTATCGTTTTGGAGTGTGGAAAAACACTATGAATAAACAGTATGCGGCGTCGCGTAATCGTAAAGTTCGCACCTTTTCTAAGACTTGGCTCTCGCGCTGTTTAACTAGATCATAAGCTGCGTCAGGTCGTTTTCCTATAATTAATATGTTATTTAATAGTTGTATGGTTTTTAAAATCGTTTTTATTTAATTAACCAAAATTGCCAATTAACGTTTTATTATTATTATTAAAAATTACAAGCTAAAAATTTATTTTGAATTTGTATACGCTATATCTCTATCAGTCTAGCCGCAGCTGTATTGCAAGTCAAATATAACAGAGTGGTTGATGCATCGGGCGTGTGGCAGCTATTCAACGCTATCTCGCTTTCCATCGGGAGGTCCGACCCCGGGGTCATCTGCGACGTGTTCATTCCGAATATCATTAACTAACAAAATTGTGCCGAGACATATCTGCTCAGATTTTAATGTCATTTTAGACGTATACAGAAACTAGTTACTACAATATAAGTTTTTTGTTTGTTTGATTGAATGGCGAGATGAGCAAGGCGCTCGCCTAATGGTAAGCGCCACGCCTACCCATACAGAAGGAACACCACACAGAACTTTGAATTACAAAGCACTGCATGGCACTGGACTGCGCTTGTCACGTAAAACATAATATATTAAGTCTCATAATGCCCAGTAATTTAACTGGCTTCAATGTCCTTCAAACCGAAACACAACAGTGCTAGCACACTGTTGCTTGGCGGCAGAAACAGACAAAGCGGTGGTACCAAACCAGATAGCCTTTCGCATACGAGGGAGCTGCCACCTTGTCAAAATTTTCGTTGTTACAAAATCTTCGTCTATTTCAGTAAATTGGTGTGCAAATAGGTAGTGTGGTTGAAGTGTTAAAACCTAACAGACATGTACACACACAAGCACACACAAACTATGAGAAATAGATGCATGATGAATAAATGAATCTCGTTTCTAAAGTGTTGAATCACTTATTTCACTAAAGCCCATCGGCAGTAATTCAGACAGGCTTTCAACAGACCTGCGACCGAGTATATCCAAAAACTATTATTAGTCCGCGACATGATCTCCATAAAACAGTTTTGATTGTTTGTTTTGAAATAAAACCATCAGAGTGCGGGACGCAGTTTTTGCCCCATGTTTGCGGATCCGAGGGTGAATTTATTTACTTGTAGCCGGCGGCCATTGTACCGCTTTTTGTCTCGGAACGTGTTTCTTGAATTCGTAAGAAAGTGAGAAAACACGTGTTATGCGCTTTATTTACAGATTTAGATTTTGAATTGTTCCAAATATTTATTTTTTGGGTGTTAATGGTGCCACCAAGAGGCTGTGGGTCAGTGTCTGACCAAAACTACATCTTGGTTTTTAACAGAAGATAAGAGTCTGTTAAAGAGCCTCTTAAAACTAGATTGATTCGCTTTAATAAATACGAAATTATATTTTATTTGAGGTGAAAAAAAATAATATTATGTCTATATAAATATACGAAATACCACTAATTTATTTACCGATTAATCACGAGTTCTCGAAAAAGACTGAAGCTAGGAACGAGAACGAACGAAAGGTTTGCCTGAATTTTGTACTTTTTTAATTTGAGAGTTTGAATGTTAGGATGCCAATCACGCTTTATTGGATCGAGGGAGTTGGATACTACGGAACTACTACGGGACTATACGGAAAAAGGACGCTTAAGTGACAGAATTTGTATTTTGATCGAATGACGCAAAACTCAGTAACATACTTTGAATAACAAATAGTCTCGTAGGATAGCAACTCATCTAAACAAGAACCAATTAAGTCATTTGATAAAAGTATAAAATCCACCTAAATTATACAGTTTGCAGCCAAATTAAAAGTTCCAAAGTGACTTAATTACGAAACGTCCCAGTGCACACGTATTTATGTTCATTAGACAGTTTAAATTCAAATAAGGTCGTACCTATGAGATTGATGACTGCCACGGAACTAAAAGGTGTGTTTAATGATGAATAATTATGACCATACGGTGTGATAAAATCAGACATAAGTCTTTCGTAACAGGTCGGAGATCCCAGATTTCTCTGGAGAGAGGTAATGTCTACATTTAATAGAATAAAAGCCTTTCGGCTAAAAATGAAGTGGTCTTCATTGGTCATTCTTGAGGTAGTTAACCTGTTTCAGATGAAAAGTTTTTTGTACTCCGTAGCACTGTGGATGTTTGGATTATAATTTGTTTACCATTTAAAATTTTCAAGCATTGCTTGCTTATGCACCAATATTTGATTAAGAACTTTATGTCAAAAATTGTACAGTGATGAAAATACTTTTATCAAACTGCATAATAACAGGCTACATGACGCAGTGGGCAAGTAACTGGTTGTCAAGCGAGAAGCCGCAGTTTTGATTCCCGCAACGAGACAAATGTTGGTGTAATCCACAAATATTTGTGTCGGGTCTGGGTGTGTTTCTCCCCAGAGGGTTTGACGTCAGGCCGGTCGTAAAAACTACAAGCCAAATCTTTCTGTAACATGTGTTAAAAAGTATATTGCGTCGAAGAAACTGCATAATAAAAATATTATTAATCAGGTATGTTTAGAAGTATGCGACTAACACAGAAGACCGCAACACAATAACAGCGACACGTCAGATTTATACGCACAGGTATGTTTGCATAGGACACCGCGATCCGCAACCTTTTTATACAGTGTCATTTTGACACCCTATACTTAAATGAAACCATGTGTAGTGTTCGTTAATACAAGTACTTTGAGCTAAGACACTTTCTTATTAAAGGCAAAATAAAAAAATAATATTTCCTAACAAATTAAATGCCGTTAACATTAGATTAATTTTAAACAGTCTGTATACCCGCGCACACACATATAAAAATCAACATACACACCCGTCATCCAATGAACGAGACACACACACATACATTACCATTAAGCTAGCAATACATGTTGGACGAGATAAGCCCAACACGAGTGTAGGTAAATTAATACAAGGCAAGCGCTAGTGCCTAGACGTTCGGCAAGTTTATCGAAAACCAATCGAGTAGCTGGCTGTGAAGCGAGAGGCCGCGGGTTCGATCCCTGCACCGAGACAAATGTTTATGTGAACCACAAATATTTGTTTCCCGAAACAAACCCAGACCCCGGGCTGGGTGTTGTGAGACCAAAAGTCTCTCGTAGTTGCTGATACCCACGATACTATCCTGATACCCAAAAATACTATCTATACGTTGGTGTTAGTCATCACTCGGCAACACACGTCCAACATGTATTGCGGGCTTTATACCGTCGAGGTCAATGTGCCCGCTTTATAAAAACGACAAGCGTACAGAAGGCAAACGGCTCAAAATAGTAATTTAGGAATTGAAATAAATATTAGATTACCCTATGAAATGTAATAAAATCCTAAGTAAAATCGAATCTTGTAACTTTTATAATGATTATTTGTTTTTAGTCAAATTTGTGTTACCTATTTATAGGTATGTGAATTTCCCAAACACATTTTTTTTACGTTTTGTCATTATCAATGAACTAAGTAATACTGTCGCAACTTTTTCAGTGAATCTGTCGAGAGCGTCTTTGTGAATCTGAGACGTATTTTCATATGTATGAAGTTGCCCTTCTTAAGCGTTTGTGTTTTATAATTACATCGTCAGCTGTGACATTTTATTCAATAGAGTTAAGTGCAAAATCCGTACAGCGTGATTTAAAAGGCTCAAAACTTAAATGACGTTTTTTGGCAAAACTACTACAAGCTCAAGCCTCATGTTTGGTACAGGGTAAGCAGAGGCGATGACGAATATGTGGTTTCATTTAGTAACAGGGTGTCAAAATAACACTGTATAAAATCTCATACAAAACGAACTAGCCACTATCGTGTGACTCGCGTCACGTGTCACAGTCTCATTATCTCTGTCGCCTACCTCAACAAAACCTTCAGAATCGGAATCAGAATCATCAATATTTTGTACATATTCCAAGTGGTCGCAAGATATAACAAAATATTCACTCAGTATATTTTAGATTTTTTTAATAGCAATGATTTTAATCTTATAATAGCTATTTATTTCTGCAATTCATTTTAAAATTCGAGCCATTATAAATTCTATCTTGAGGTAGGTTTTTTATGTTCTAGAGTCACAATGTAGACACTCAGTCTAGAACATGAATGGGCCTAAAATGGCTTGAGCAATTATGGTCCGGGTTCCCTGGGCCAGCTGATCCACTTTATTACTATCGAGCTAATTTTCCGTGAGAAGCTTTTTTTTTTTTTCTCCTGGCTCGGCAAAGTGACTACGCTACACCTGATGGTAAGTGTAGCGCAATCTAAGAATCGTGTCGACCAACGATAAACAATGTGTCCATCGTCGGTCGGCAAGATCATGCTGGCCTGCCAAAGGGCCAAGGGGGAGTGGAAGGAAAAAGGGATGGGAAAAGGGTTAGGATCAGGAGGCAAGCCCCCTGGGGAGAACCGGATATACACTGGCTGACCCTGGAACGCGACCCACACGAGGTGGGCCACTATGGCAGGTTTTAGCACCAGTGTACGGTGGTCGCTATCCGGTCGGATACAAGTATCCTCCCACCAGCAAAAGCTTCGTTTCGATGAGACGCCCAACAATTCCCTATGCGAAAATTCTCTATTGTGGTAGCTAACAGAGGTACCAAGGATAGAATATTTCGATTTGATGATACTCAAAAATTTATTATTTTATTTGTAAGACAATATGACTGTTAAATTATATAAATATTAACTAAGTAAAAACAAAAAAATCAGCTCATTCAAATCATTTTTTATGACCTCGTTATCGAAGGAAGGAGGGGCTTCCAATAGGTATGATTACTAACCAGCTGATTTTTTTGTTTTTACTTAGTTAATATTTATATAATTTAACAGTCATATTGTCCTACAAATGAAATAATAAATTTTTGAGTATCATCAAATCGAAATATTCTATCCGTGCTACCTCTGTTAGCTACCACAATAGAGAATTTTCGCATAGGGAATTGTTGGGCGTCTGATCGAAACGAAGGTACTCACGGAAAATTAGCTTGATAGTAATCAAGTGGATCAGCTGGCCCAGGGAACCCGGACCATTACCGCTGTCTCACAGAAACCAACGTGAAATGACAGTGCTGTAGGGTTACGTACGGTAAAAGACATTTCCGGAAGCTAAAATTACCCCTCCCTTTCCCACTGATTCAATGATTTTTTACGCTGGCACGGCAAAGTGACTACACTATGCCTGATGTTGACTACAGTGCAGTCCAAACATGTGGACTGTTAAGAGACACTGAGTCCCTCGACGGTCGATAGAATTATGCCGGCCTGAAGTTACTAGATATACACTAGCTGATCCCAGAACGAGTCACTATGGCGGGTTATTTATAATGTGGTAGTGTTTGCAACGGTGGGTGCTATCTAGTCGGGTACAAAAATGTCAGCTATTCTCCCACCAAATTTTTCTGGTGCCCAATTATAGGTGCCCTTGGAGATACTCATCAAGATGTGACTCACTTATTCATTTGCCAGCTTCTACTATAGAAAGATAAATGTTAATAATCAAGTCCAACACAGAACTAGATTTTTGCCTACGCTAAACTCGAACTGATCGTGTAACTTTATAGTTAATAAAAACAAATCAACACCCTTGTAGCAGTCAACCAAAAATAGCCAGTGACGTTGATGCAAACTAACACACATCCAAAATGAGATAGGATCGACTAGAAAACCATTTTAGAATCGGTCGCGCGTAAAAAACTCCCTTTACAACAAAAAACAATACAAAGTTTCATAGCCAGGCTACGGGCTCAATCAATCAATGTCCTTAGAAATAAAAAAAGCGATCCCAACGACCCACGTAGTTTGGGGGTTTGAAAAAAATTTCGACCACGTTTGAGAATTGTTTTTGATGTGTTTCTATTTTTATAGTAATATAAAATAATAAACTTGGGGAAGCTATACGAGCCTCTTTATATTGAACTTTAAGGTAAATAAACACCACGAACCCATAAAGAACTGCGATGCCATGTCTGGATTCCATGTGTTTCTAGAACTATATGTATTTTGTAATCGCACAATGGTAAATTCAAATTCAAATAATTTATCCTATAAATTGGATCATAAATATCACTTTTACAAGTCAATATTTTATATACATTTTTTTTATCTTTTATTCTTATGAACTAAATTTTTACAGGAAAGCAATCCCGAGAATATCATTATTCTCCAAAAAAAAAAAATACTCGCTACTGAGAATTAGTAATTTAATATTTAAAAACCACCGACCAGATCTCCACTTCTTTTCTTGCTGATGTGCGCATGCGCAGAAAGACACCTTTGAAATATTGGCACTTGAGAAAATCTTAAGAAGTCCTTATAGAGATTAGATACTTGACACTTCGCTGCTTTAAAACAAAAGGGCCACAAATCAAAAAAATTCAAAATCCTTTTTATTGTAAAAATTCAAATGTTGTCGGTTATATTTTCATAATTTAAAAAGATCCCCATGAATTTCTCACTTTAAGCAATAAAAATACTACTGACGCCTTTTTTGTATTTTCGAATTTACGCTGCAACATTATGTGCAAAGCTGCCATTTTGTGAGTTGCGGCCCGAACGTTGACGAAAGTGCACGTTTGTTTCGTGCTAAAGGGCCATAACGCTAAAAAATCCCTTGATTAAACTTTTATTATTTAAACAAAAGTGCCATATTTTGAAAAACGTCCGTTTTGCATATAATATTCATGTAAGTATCACATATTTTACTTAATAAAAAGGACCATATTGCAAAAAAGCCTGTTTTGTCTATAACACTTTATAGGAGTTGTAATAACAATTTAAAAACAAAAGTACCATATTTTGAAATAAGTATGTTTTGCATAGAAGATGCATTTAGGAGATAATAATTACGTTATTTCAAAAGGGACATGTTAGGAATACGTCCGTTTTGCTGGTGATTTTTTCTAGGTTATAGTAATTATTAATGAATAAAAGTTATTATTTTGATATACATTTGCATTGTATATTTATTTTTAAAAGTAAAATCATGTTATTTTATAATTAAATAGACTATTTTTGCTTATTATTTTTATTGTAAGTTTCTTTTATTAAGGTAAAGGTTTATTTTATGCATTTTAACATTTGTTTTAATTATTTTTTATATAATGAACAATTGAGCGCATAGGATACTCAACATGGTAAAGTACAAAAACCAAATCAAGCAGCCAAATGACAATGATGAAACTTTATTTAAAAACAGCGACGTTGAAAGTGATCCCTGTATTGAGGAGATGAATAACGCACCAGCATTGAATGACTCCTCGGACAGTGGTTCCATTCCTGATAGTCAATACAATTTCAGTTTATTGATTTTTTATTTGTTTTTGTTTGTATTTGTTTAGTAAGTAATTTAAAATTTAAATTAAAACTTACCAATTACTTTTAAAGGGCACTCTGAAATCACCGCCACGAATAACACTTAACAACGTTTTAGTTAAAAGAAAAGAATCGGTTTGCTACCTTGGGCTAGTTTTAGAACGATTTTTTTCTTTTCTGGAGCATATTAAAAACGTGTGAGAAAAGTATAAACGTAATTTTTATGCCTTGACAAGGATATCAACTTCGACGTGGGGTCTATCATTTAGCACATTAAAAGTCATCTATGGAGCTATTTACTTGGGATGTATTTGCTATGGATCACCTGTATGGGCTGATAGGGCTACTATCAGTGCCGTACGAAGAAAACTGCTCCAAAGCCAACGCCTGGCGTTGATATTCTTGTGTAAGGCGTATAGAACAGTTAGCACCGAAGCTTTGGTGTCCTTGCGGGTGTACTTCCAGTCGATCTGGAGGTGCAGCGTCGCACCGCTATGTACCTGTTACTCTACGAAAGAAAATATGGACAAAAGCTTTCTTACGTCGCGGGAGCTATTAAGAATCAGTCGACTTTTCAAATCGTGCTCCGAAAATGACAACGATCTGCTAAACGAATGGCAATGGCGATGAGACAATTCTACTAAGGGACGGCATCTGTAGCAGTACTTTCCGTCGGTTTGCGATCGTCTAACAAAAACTTGGGTAGAAGTTGATCATTGTGTTTCCCAATTTCTCACGGGTCATGGCAACTTTAAGTTAAAACTGTTTTCATTTAGGTTGGTTGATTCGGCTGCGTGCCCATGCTCTACACTTAACCGCCGGTATGAGCAATCCGAAAATCATATTCTTTGGGAGTGTAGTCTCTGGCAACATGAGCGCAACATTATGTTAGACAGTATGCAAATAACATCTGGAGCTGTATACTATATGGATCTTGTGGAGACTAGAAAGAATTTCCGTGCTTTCCGGCGTTTTTGCCATACCTATTATTGGAATCAAGTATAACAGCTCGCGTGATAGGACCCACTTATGACATCCGTGGTGCTTTACATCTGGCTTCTCCAGTTGTAAATGTCCTTACACTTGAGGTTAATACCTCCTCAATTCATTATTTTGACTCCCGCTTTGCTATGGAGGGAAGTGGACAATTAATATTTCCAACTCTTCCCTAACCTGATTAATTTCGTTGCGGGACAAAGACATTTAGGCATTTCCAGAGACTCGCCAAGGTTCACTGCTCGGTGTCGACAAAAATGCATGCCACTGTTGATCCTGGTGCACAGGAGTTACAGTGGCGGGTGTGTGGGCGGGATAGTCTCTACAAAAGAAAGTAATGTTTTTGTAGCATTTCTTTATATTTCACAGAAGAAAAAGTTGTTTTAGTAATTATTTTTATGTGACATGGTCACTTTCTTTGGTTTATAATATATTTTTTCTAATTTGTGCAAGCTATGGTACAAAATGAACCATGAATACATATTATTTTTAAAACTTGTGACTGTTTTGTTAAATTTTCCCCATAATTCAAACAATATCTTTATATACAAAAGAGACATATCTGCTCATAACTTTTTTTTTAGAAAAAAATACACATAACCGAATTAACCATTAAAAGCAGATTAAAAATATCTTTCTAACAGTGTATAACACCTATTTATCAGTTTTAAAATCACAGAGAAATTATACAAAAACTGATTTTGAAAACTTTAAATGGCTCTCCTGTAAAATTAGGTCTATTCGCGTTGTGGCCCTTTTGTTTTGAAGCAGCGACTTGTGTTATGAGGGTGGTGAAAACAAGTACCTATGCTGCATTTATGTCTGTCTTTACTCCAATAGTATTTTATTCTGCTGTATTATCCTAAATGATATAATTAATAATAATTAATTGAAGTTTCTGACACGGTAAGATGAATGCTTTGATAAGTAAAATTTAGTCCAAATATGTGACGCTGCGTCTCTCGACGGTCACTAGCGAATTATACGTAACTGGATGTACTAGATGACAACAGAACGCGCTACTATCGCTATCAAGTTAATGGTAATTAAGATTGATTGTAGAGAAGATGCATTAGAGCAATGGTAAATCCTGACATTACCAACATCAAGATGAAGAAATAAAGTACAAGATCGTTGACAAAATTACAATAATCATAAATGTGCAATCATTCGATAGAACAAAGAGCTCGCAGGAATTCCTAACTAAGAATTATTGTAGCGGGCTAACCCCCATATATCCTCTCTACCCTCTGATCTTTGGTTCGATGAATATTTATAACATGGGGCGGCTTTTTATCGTTCTCCACCGAACTTTACCTGCGAAGGAATTTTGTGGATAAAAAAGGCCGCTTTCATTAGAGGTTTAAATTAGAATGCGTCCACACATCCTCGTCGGCCATATCTGGTGTGAGCCGAAATATTTTGCAAATTATACTTTCAAATGTCAAAATTCCATCAACTGACGCTGCATCGCGCTTAAATCGACTTCATTACATAGACGATGTTTTGTTTTTAGTTTGGCTTGTGATTTTCAAATCATTTTGAAGTTCGGGTCCGCTATTGAGTATATTTAAAAAAAAATGTTTGTATTGTTACCAGCCGGTCGAGCCGTATTAATCATTAGTATTGTTTTTTGTTGTATTGTGATATAATTCACTTTGAAGCTTCGTTTACAATTTATTACATGAGATGGAAACAAGCGGTTTCATAATCACCCCTTAGAGATATACTTTTAATGTGTGTGTCGAAGCTTTTAATAAAATAAATAATAGAATCAACGAGTGAGATTTTGATGAAACTATCATTTTAGCAGAGCTTTAGCCCCGCGTGAACAATACTACAACTTGAATATGTAAATGCAATCTAAATAGAAATGTGAGCAGAGACATTTTATAAAATTGCTAGAATCCTGACTACACTTTAAAATTCTTATCTTAGGAAATTTCTTTAAAAACAAATCTTAAAAGAAAATGTGATAAACAAAAGTATAGAAACTTATAATTCCATGTAAGATCTTAAAAGATTTCATTCAAACTATTTTTATGAACCAAACTTAATTACACAGACCAACTATTTTATTATTTAACAACATTCAACTCTGAACGCGCCTTCCCAAATCCGCCCACTCAAAAATGATTTCTCCAAAGAACACTATGGCTGGAAACTTAATGACGGCATTAACGTCTTCTTGATTTATATTGAAAATAATTTATACATCCATTTAAGGATGCGGTCAGCTCGGTTTCGAATTACCTTTTGTTGCTTCTTATAATCTTGTATTATCAACTGCAACTGGGGTATCGAATTGATATTCAAAGATGTGTAATTCAATGTTATTAGTATTTACTGTAACTACTGCTTTGAATAAATACACCTGAATAATATAAAGATCTAATTCACTAGGTAGGTTTGTACGACAATCCGCCGGGAAGATGCCACCATTTGATGCATTTCCGCCAACCGTCAATGCATTGTTATGTTCAAATTTGAAGGACATTAAAGCCAATGAAATTACAGGGCTTTATAGTTCACATATTTTGGAGTGGTGTGCGCAGTGCAGTGTCATGAAGTGCTTTGTGATTCAAAGTTCTGGTTTCTGCTATTATTTATTATTGGCAGCTGTGGCATTTACCATCATGGTAGCAATTTTCATATCTCATCAAGGCTATGTTGTCAGTATCAAAACCTGAGTACACATGTATATTTGCGTCTACTAACTGCTAACTTGCTTCTTCTAAAACCATGATCAATACGGCCCACTAGTTTATGCATTACGATACCACAGTCAGATAAAGGAGTTAATCTCACACACTAATTATTTTTTGTAAGGGGTTAATAGATATGGGTATTTCTAAGAAAGAATCGAAAATTAGTCGCCTTTACATAATAATACAAATAGTTGAAGGACTTGACACACTGATGCTAAATAAATACCCTTATAAGGATTAAAGTTTATACCCTTATTAGCACCATAGAATCCTCTTAGAACTATAATAAAATCGAAATATAGTCGCTGCGTTTAAAAGCAAGTCAATAAAAATGTTAATGAAAGACCAGCCTCATAAGCACACAATCCGATGGACTCTATAATTTCGTTATCAGAGGATCTCGTGGGCGCCGCGACTTTTTGTCTTCGCCTTTGTTCCATCTCACGAGCGCTATTGTTTGTTTATCTTCAAGAATTTTGTTGAGGGTGGACTGAGGAGTGTGGTGGTGTAAAGTTTATAATAAGTTAAAGACTTTAAAACCTAGATGACGGTGCATGTTGAGGAGTTATATGGTTATATGTTGCTGAGTTTCCTATTCTTCCTCCTACTTC
Organism: Amorpha juglandis; assembly: GCA_949126905.1. Taxonomy (NCBI): domain Eukaryota; kingdom Metazoa; phylum Arthropoda; class Insecta; order Lepidoptera; family Sphingidae; genus Amorpha; species Amorpha juglandis. The sequence goes on from OX421365.1 coordinate 22,761,537, forward strand.
ATCATGAGATCATAGCCGGATTTATATGAGATAGTCTTTGCGGTATACCATACCGAAAAAAAAAATAACCAAAGTCAATATCGGTAATATACTATTATATTACATAAAATAACTTACCGCTAAAACCCCTGACATTGAATAAGAAAACGTTTGTATTTTTTAAATTAATAAACACATTTTCTTCAATCATAGTGAAGAACCATACCATAATTAAATAAACCGGCTTTAAAACAGAACAACCGGGACGGGATGTTACGGACAGATATATACAGACAGATATAAAGAGGGGTATTTGTTGATCGTTTACCTACTACAAATAACGAAGACAAAGAATAATATCCCCTTATATTAAAAATTGCCTTTTTGTAACATGTCTAGGTTCCATATTGGTATTAGTGCTATTTCAGATTTCCAGTTATCGTTCTACTCACAAGATTTATTTGAAACAACGTCCAGACAATCAAGTAATATTAAATATCTGTCACAACGTACCCTATTACCCGTAACAGAGCGATCGTTCCCACAGGGACATGATCCCATACTGGGATATCGAACATGTGACCTGTCTACTTTACGAACAACATTACGCCAGTTTACGATGCTGTAAAGATATACAGGTCATGTTCGAAATGACGATATACTGAAGGGTGAATTTGTGAAGGATTGTAATGATTGAACGTCTGAAGGTCTCTTGCGTCCATTTTGTCAATACATACTTTATAAACAGGTTTTAATATATTTTCTAACAAAAAGAGGCCGTGGACCAAATGATTAACTGCAATAGTTACTGGTGTTGTCAATTTTTGTTGCGAGTAATTTTTTATGTAACACGTTTACTTTATTAGGGTAGCTTATTTCTTTCCTATGATGTGATAGGGAGCGAGTCTATCGCCATGTGTAATTTATGTAATTTTACAACAATATTATTTTTTTTACATTATAATTATTCTATACTATTATTATATATTAACCCCAGGACATAAATTATAAAAAAATACAAACTAAAGTCATGGAACTATGTTCAAACTAGCTGGTAACAAACTTATTGATTTAAATGCAACAATGAACGCTGAATCTCATGATAATCTCAAAGATAGATCCTGTCATGTTATTGGCAAAGTGCCGTCATATGAAATCACTAGCAACCCCAACGCTAATAACTTCCGCATGCACTTGTTACTGGCTAATTGTAGTCTCGTGTGGCATGATGTATCGACGCATCGTTCAGTGTCTGTGTCGGGTCAGTGCTGGATAAAACACTTTATGCTGTAAAACACGTTATAACATGAGATTTTATAATAAAGGAATATGTAGCTAGTAAATCATTATTTAAATTTGTAGAGCCTTTTAGTCCTTTTGTTATGTAGCTTTCTTATTCTTTTCTAAATAAAGTGTCTCAAACGATTGGAGAAGTAAATTTGTAAAAGATAAATAAGGAGGGTGGTTTACGATTGACGCCTTTGTCTGTCTATTTGTGCTAACGTAGTTTCTAATTGTATAAATCAATTTCAGTGAGATTATTTTGAAAATTGGATGGATTGGAATAGTTAGATATATAGTTATACTGAAAATATATCTTTTTCAAATTACAGACTTTTTGCAAGCTTCTTTTTTGCCGCCTTTTTTATATGGATATCAGATGAAAAGATTTGATGAGAAAATAAGATAAAATGACAGACGTGAAATCCTATATAGCGACCGATAAAACCTTGTTTATGAAAAGGTTTTTGTTATTATACAAATTATTGTCGCAGGTTTTTAACTGTCAGGTTATTTATAGTAAAATCGTAATAAAGGTTTGATTTCATCAAGTTCTGTAAATATAATAATGAAGGTAATCAACATAATTGTGCGTGTGATTATCGAAATACCGTCGTCCCACATGCTGATTTTAAGATTCCTAAACAGCGATGAAATATTACTCGGAAATCCTAAATCTACATGTTAAATTCCTCTCACCAAGAAGCTACTAACATCAAATATCAAACGAAATCAACTATCATTTCTGTTTATGTCGCTATTAATTTATTATCGATTACATCAGAGAAGCGTGTAAAGATAGTATTTTAAGACTCACAAATAAACAATAATGCAACAGACATCTGATAGATACGTATTATTTTTAAAAAACCGGGACCACCCACGAGCATCGTCTGGATGTGAGTGTCTTCCCCTTACAACCGACTTCGTGAAAGGATGTACTATGCTCGATGATTATTTATTTTGGATTATTATTGTCTTTGATTGTGGTTTTTATGTTGAGAAACTGGTGGGATATTTGTAATAAGAATAGATAAAATATTGACAGGAAAATAGAGGAAAGAGTAGTGTGCAAATTATGTCCGTAGCAAGAGAAAGAGTAGAATAATTCGTTTTCAAAATACACTTAACTTAAACCCTTAGTAAGTAAAAACCTCGATAACTCAAATTATTTATTTGTGATGTATAAAGATGTTTAATGCTATTTTAAAGTAACACCACATTTCCAAAATCACATTTGGCGAGATTAAAACTGGGTGACTCAATTAAAGAAGACAGGGGCTTGTTATTGCACTGTGACGGTTTTCAACGGATAGTGTCATTTTTGACAACTCTTCGATAAGCCACGTTTTGAGGGTGACAGAGATCACATTGTAACGCACATTCAATTGAAAACCATTCATAGGGTTCGCGTGTTCAATTTTCGTCATGGGAAAGGGCGTTCTGATACTTTATTCCTATATGTTATATAATGTTTGTTTATTCTATGGTTCAAGTTAGCTGTTAGCAACCTTATAACATAAACCGTATTTTAAATTATTTTTTTTAGATTTCTTATATAAAAATAATCACCGCTTTGTTCTATTGTAACTTAGCGTATGGATGATTTTCAAGCCCATTATTAACATGCTTACTGATATCACCGCTAGATACCGGAAAATCCTCATTTTTTCATTTTATGGTACGTAAGTGTCTAAACACTGAATGCTAGTATATTTTCCACGTTCCCTCATAGAGATAAAATTATATTTCTTATAACTTACAAAATAGGAATTATGAGCATGTCATATATATAGATCGCACTTGTTTACAGAATAAATAGGTCGGCTCGAATGATTATTATTACTGTCTCGCAGAAAATCTACGTGCGATTTACGGAATTCTAAATCATCCTTCTTTACCCGAACTCCGTTCTTTTTCTTTAAAGTCGGCAACGCAAGATTTTTCTAGTATTGTGTTGTTGATGATATAAGTGGATATAATTTAACACCAGGCTAGCGACTAGTCCAATCGTCAGCCTCTGCTTTAAAAACGATTTAAGTTTCAGAATTCATATAATCTTATAAAATCGTTCTTCAGGCATTAACGATCATACAGTATTTCCTAACCAAGACAAAGCAATGATCACATAGCAGTCGTCGATACCACAAACAAAACTAAGAACAAGTTTCTAAATGTGATTTAGATGTATTCATCTTTTTGTTCGTATCATTGTGATGAGACAATGCCCGTAGTGTTCACATCCGGGATTATCATTCGACACCATCGGCGGAAAGGGTGGTATGCCTTTATAATGTGGAATCATCGTTTTTTACATTGTCTGTCATATGCTCTGAATGAATAAAAAGTATAAATATTGGGTAGTCATGAACTATTTGAGCAGTATGAAGCTTGAAAGTATACATTTGATTGTTTTGGATCCTTATTAGTGTTGGTTATAAATATTGATCGTACCACTACTTTTGTCGGTTTCTTGTGAGGCAGGGGTAACGACCCGGTCCAGCCAGCCCATTCCTGCTGTAGACAAAACTGTTGTTAAACTGTAGTTAACCACGCTGGCTTAATGTAGGTTATTAAAATTCATATACCTTCGAAATTCTTGTAAAGAAATATTAGCTATTCAAATATCCTCACAATGTCATCCACCTAACTTCAAAAAGTCAAAGGTAAGTGTCATTAGAATCAGGTTCAAATCCATGACATCCAACTCGGCAGTCCTTTCCACACTAGGCTTCCACCGCTACTATCAGAGTAGTATTAAATATCATCCTATCAAGTAGATCGTGGAAGACTCAAGAAATTTGAACGAAAATAATTACATTTCAAACACCCGGCTTCTAGTCTTTTAACACGTTCAAAATAATAACGGTATAGAAGTACAAAATCAACATATTCAGTGGATCCTAACATAACACTTAAAGAACGAAGGGTTGGCTGCGGATGCACGAGGCGACGCCACGCAGGAATTTAGGCGCCTGCGACATTAGAAGACCCGATAGTCGTATCGGCTAACGTTTAAGTGGTATAAAATTTTTATTTGAAGCATAAATTATAGTTGAAAGTGCCGATTAATTCATACATTCACGTCGGTGTTTTATGGTACATATTTTATGGGATGCATTTGAATTATCTTCATTTGTTGAATTCGTTGTTTTTTCTCAAAGAAAGGAAATGTGATTCTGTTAATTATCATTTTGTTTTGTGATAGAAATTTGGATATGGGTTTTAATTGTAGAGATATCATTTGAAATATTATTCAATACTTTTATTAATGTTCTAGGATTATATTCATTTACTGATCAATTTTCATATTTCTGTAATAAAATATCGGTTATTATCTCTTTCTGTTTTTAATATAGCAGTTTGAGATTGTATATAGAGTAAGTGATATTGGGTTATTCAATCACGAAATGCTCAGTATCAGCATGGGCTCGGGGGCCATTGGCTCGATGATCACATCATGGGACGGAAATAAGTTTGGCGAAATATGGGTGTACTGGTTACACACCTGCTCCTTTTCGGGGTTTACCAGAGTCAATGCGTATGTAATTTTTTACGATTATATTCTCTTTAATCCGCCAAGCAACAGCGTGTAAGCAATATTGTGTTTCAGTTTGAAAGACATTGAAGCCAGTAAAATTACTGGGCATTATGAAACTTTACATCTTGTGTCTCAGGGTGACGAGCGCAGTTCAGTGCCATGCAGTACTTAGTAATTCAAAACTCTGTGTCGTGTTGCTTCTGTTTATGAGCAGGCGTGGCACTTACCATCAGGCGAGCGCCTTGCTCGTCTTGTCATTCAATTATACAGGGTTATTTTTAAAACACCAGCAACCTCGCAGGGGTAGATAGCTGTCCCCATACGGAACAACTTTTGTTCTACGAGTTTGGATATAACTCAATATATTTAAAAAAAATGATTTTACAAGTTTTTGTTGTGTCGTGTTTTTCTTCGTAGTATGCGGCGCGGTGCGGCGTGCGCGCGCGACTCAAAGGCGCCGTTCAGCGGCGCGTTGACCTTCAAAGGAGCTAGCCCGGTTCCCCACGCTTCGCGTATTTGTTTACGTAATCTGCGATGCGCGTTGTAACAATCAAGACGGAAATTAAATGAATACTTATTTTTGTATGAAAATAAAATCTAACAAATTATCAAAAGTCGTAGAACAAAAGTAGTAGCTTATAACCTTAGGAATCTACCCCTGCGAGGTTGCTGGTGTTTTAAAAATAACCCTGTATATTTGAATAATAATATTCTGTATAATAATAAACTTAATCTTCAAAATCCATTTTCTATCCATTCAAAAGTAGATACCATTGAATTTCTCCCTCAAAGTGACAATACACTCGTAACATAAACAGGTATTAGATATATTTTCATACATGAATGCGTTATTTGTACATTCTTTACAATCCGTAAATAGCCATTGAAAATGTTACGATAATGGTTTTTTAAACCGTAAAATACAATCTAATGGAGACAGAGTGAATGGTGAATACGTAGTAAATAATATAAATTGAAATAAAAACGTTTTCAAACACGCCCTACACGGACGCGTTGAGGGTTGCCAGTATGTACAAAATTTTGGGATGTTTATTTTAAGAATTATTGAAAAGAAACTTTTACTTACCTTTCGTTTTATACATGGACCTCTAGATTTTTAAGTTATCGTATTTTTTTAGCATAGTCCACCTAACGAGCAACTGGGTCACCTGATGGTAAGTGATCTCTACCGTCCATGTACGCCCACAGTACCAAAATAATCATGCTCTTGCCGATCTTAAAGGAAAGGGATAATTAGGGATTGGGAAGAGGAGGGGGATTTGGGCCTCCGGATACATCACTCACCGTACTAAATGCAGCAGTAAGCCGCTATTTACATCGGAATTTTGTGAGACAGTAACGACCCGGTCGAGACGGGCCATTCGTGATGTAGACAAAACTGCCTACAGCTTGGCTCTAGAGCTATTAATATTTATTACACGCCGTCAAAAAATTCCGGCTTTTCTACATTTGTCTATAACATTCGGGAAAGTACATCCTATAGCTGACAACCCATGGCCCACGCGGTTACACTCAGACACGCGCTCCAACGGGAATATTTTGAAGGACGCGCAGGAATAATCATATATGTCCCTAAGGACCCACACAATGGACCTCTGTATAATAATAGTTGTAGATTTGAAAGTGATTTGAATTTGAATGCCACCCTCCCGCGCTGCCTACTAGTAATAACAAATATGTGGATGATGTGTTGTTGTGATTCATAACTATTGGTCATTTCCATGAATGACCGTGGCTTATTTGACGAGATATTTTCGTCTTAAATAATTTTAACTGATAATAAATAACCAATTCCAATTATAACCTCCCGACGTGAATTAGAAAAATGTTTGTAACTTTTAAAATAGCCAAACGGATATTATTCAAACGAAATTAAAGGGCATTACGATTAAACCGCCTGGGACATCTTTTTTTTTTTATAGCAGAGACCGGCAAACGAGCAAGTGGATCACCTGATGGTAAGTGATCTCCACAGCTCATGTACGCCCACCACCAGAAGAATCATGGGCGCGTTGCCGACCTTAAAGGAAAGGGATAATTAGGGATTGGGAAGGGGAGGGGATTTGGGCTTCCGGATATCTCACTCACCGTACGAAACGCAGCAGCAAGCCGCTGCTTTAAGTCGGTTTTCTGTGAGACAGTGGTAACGACTCGGTCGCACCGGCCCATTCCTGTTGTAGACAAAACTATCTACAGCGTGGCTTACCACTCGCAAGAACTAATTGAATATTACATAAGCATCCAGTATGTATATTTTAATGTATATAATTTATGGCCAACACCTAGACTTGTCACAAAATGTCTTATTTTTCCAACGGCCTGGCGCAATATTTCTCTCCCCAATAATTTTGACTTTGGTATAACGAATTGCGCGGCGTTTGTTATACTATCGGATAATTATAGATATGTTTTGCATGGTCCCGTTTTAATAGAGGGATGTGCTCGTGTTATTATTTTTTGTTACTCCGCGGGGGGCGGTACGTTATACCAAATAAGTCTTTGTAGATAAAGTATCAAAATTAATTTGATATGTGTTTTGGAATATTACGGAATATATAAATTTCTCAGGATCGGGTCAGTTTTTTTATCGGAGCACGGCAAAGTCACTGTACTACAGCTGTAGGTCTAGTATAAGTTTTGATTTCTAAAATGATGACAATTTTCCTTTACTCTTCATACATCAAGTAGCGGTAGCCACTAGTGGGAACTGTGATGAATTAAAATTAATAGTATGATAGTGAGTTTTCGATCGATTCTTTGCTATTTTCAGTATGAATCACTAATTAAACACTGCCACAATAGTCATTTTATACGAATTCGAAAAGTATGCATGTACCTATTTGTAACTCGTACTAGACTTACTGACGGCAAGCGCGATGCCGACCAAAAAAACCTGCGACTACTGACAAATAATGAGTTTATCGTCACCAGAATCATGCTGGCCTGTATAAATGCTTCTTTATACTCCAAAAAATCAAATCGAGGGGCGTGAGACAGGACAGGCAGATGACCCATGCAGGCACAGTGATACAAGGATGTACCCCTATACCCGGCTCAACCAACCATCATGTCATGTTGCAAACCCTTCGAGAGAACCGGATATACACTGGCTGATCCTGGAACGCGAACTTCACAAGGTGTGTAGATCAGAACGGCAGGTTTTAACACCATGTGCACGATGGTAGCTCTCCGTGCAGATATAAAGATATCTATCAAACAAAATCGTATTAGGCAGTCTTTTACAAATCCGGCTCAACTCTGAACATAAATTATTACGAATGTATCTGTCCAAAGAGTCAGACGCCCAAAACAAACACCGCACTTAAAAACTGTAGGGGACGTGGAATAATTTGCATATGCATAGGGGGCCGCATATGCGACACGAGCTTTCACATGCATGATGCAGAATTTACTGTCTAATTGATACGTGTGGAGGCCGGCGGGCAGTTTTTTTGCAAACTGTTGCTTTTGCTTGTGCTGTTTTCGAGACACGCGCGTCGACAGGGACCTGTCTTGATTTGCATATGTTTGTTTCGATTTGGTATTTTAAAATGCATTGTGATTTTAATTGGGTTGCTTGAAAGGTATATTCAGTGCAAAGTGTAATGTCATTTAAGAGTATGGGAATTCCGTAAACCATTAATAAACGTTAAATGTGAACATAGACTGTAATGCGATCGAAAGTATATTGAACAACTTCCTACTAAAATACTTACCATTCCATTAAATTCAAATCGTTAAATTACTATATTCTACATTTGCTTTTAATTTTTTATAATTTTGTCCATGGTGGGTGATACTAGTTTGGAATAAAAATGAGAGCGAATTGACATCATATTGCCACTAAATTGGAACCGAACTGAACATTTAGCGAAACGGAATACCATATTTTAGTACATTTGCAGTCTAATCTCAGTTCGGTTAAAATTCAGTCTCAGTTAATATTAAATACGAGAATTGGTCCTCCGGTGTACGGGCGTCTTTAAGTTGACAATTTCCAAATATAATGTTGCGCTGGGACGACGTCACGTCACACGGCACCTGTCACGCTTCGTATCAGTGACTGGTGACTGCCACGGCATCACTGCGCCAGTGCGTTCGAGTGACAACGCAATTTAGAAACGTTACACGTTCTGACGTGGTCGTATTGAAATATTTGAAAAATGTTTAGATTTTTTTCGGCTAAAATGTTTTGTTTGTTTTAGAAGATATTATTGTTTTTTGGGTGGATATAAATTTATATATGTAATTGATTAATAATAAATATTGTGGTATTTTAAGTATAATTATTTTTTATGAACTTCACAAATGTCGGAAAAATCTCAATATCAGTAAAAATTAGAAGTGGCGTGCCCATCCCGAGTGCTTTGTATTTTACCCGCACCATTGGTTGATAAGGTTTGACATTCATCTTTGTCATTCTCACTCCACCTTTCAGGTCTGTATTTTGTTGTGTGTCAATTCAGTGTGTAAATATTTTCTCGACAATTTTTACTTCTTTTGCTTTTGTTTTATTTTGCGTTAGTATTCAAATATTTATATATTGTTGTTTAAGAGTAAAGCCTCAATTAGGTGGATGTATTTTCTCATACAGGTGAGAATATTACCGAATATTAGGAGTACGCGTCATAAAGTTCTTATTTTCAAATTGCATGATGCGAAAGTGTTCAGTGTGAGGTTATATGATAAATTTTCTACATCTAAATGGGGCTTTATCTGGTGTATTTGTGACTAGCATGTGATCATAATTCTATTTAACTCAAACCTAGCAAATTGAAGCAAAGTCATACTATAATTGCAATGATTGTAGAAAAAGATCCCATTTTAAAACAACATAAACAATTGCCTAACAGCCACTAAAACGTTACGTATATGATAAAAACGAAACGCACAATTTACTCCCATTACAAAACGTCGAAAACAGTTACCAACCCTCTGTTTTAAGTCACGAAGATGCCGGTAAAAACGTTTCAATATCACTGAAGTGCTGTCAAAAAGGTAAAAACAACCCTCGTGCGGCGTAAATTGCCGCGTAGGTACCTGCGATATGCGACGTGACGAGATACGATGCGTGACACGTGATTACCGGAGTGATGAAGTGTTAAATAGACGGTTTGTAATTTCGTAGATATGATATAATGAAGGCTAATTTATTTTTGGGGCTCTGCGATATGAGACGTGACATACGTTACGCGTCGTTGATAAGCAGCGTGATGACTTGAATATATGTTTTGTAATTTTTCGTAGCTGTATTAAAATATGGGTGTATTCGTATATTTAAAACAATGAATGTTACAAGTTTATATTTTTAATTCATTATATAATGTTCATATTGGGCAGGAGCTTCAGAAACTGAAGTAAGATTAACACACACTAATAATATTAATTATTAATCCTACAAGGTGGACAGACGACCTGATAAAGGTCGCAGCATCCTGCGACATCTCGCTGGATGCAGGCCGCTTCCAACAGGTCGGTCTGGAAATCTTTGGGGGAGGCCTATGTTCAGCAGTGGACGTCTTGTGGCTGATGATGATGATGATGAATAATATTATCTACAAAGGATATAAAGCGCTAAATATCTATTCATATTTACCCAGTCAATATTTTTGATTCTTACAAAGATACTTTAGTAAATATAATATACATATACATACGCACTCACGCCTGTAATCCCTGAAGGGGTAGACAGAGGTGTAACCAGTACACCCACATTTCTACGAGTGTATTTCCGTCCCACGATGCGATAGGTGGCGGGCCTGTCGCTATACTGGGCAGCCAGCCTCCGGACTGATACTGAGCATTTCATTTTTGAGGATAGAAAAACCTAATATCACTTTTTAACCGACCCGGGGATCGAACGCGAGACCTCAGCATAGCACTCTTACCGTGTACGTAATACAACTGAGCAACCGAGGCAGTCGGTGGAAGTCGGAAGCATAAACATAATACCTATAATTTAAAAGAAATATCTATTTCGAATGGACAAATCAAATTTGACTTTCATTTATCAAATAAACTATTTTAACTATAAAGAACTCACAATCTGCCAAAGTAATTGTGAAAATAAACACAAAGACAATTCACACTTCATCCAATTGACACGGCGGGCGTCGAAAAAAGCGTGTTACTGGCGTGCACGGCGCGTCCCCCAGACGCGTGGCTCTTAGTTTGGGCACGCGACGTGACAGCGCTTAAATGAACGCTCAATATAAACGTGTATATGAGAGTTATATCTACCCTATATTTTGATTACGATGGACTTGATTGTGCAAAAATTAGTAAACTCTGCGTAAATCGAAAAAAATAATGAAATGAATCGTTTAATGTTTATGTAGGAAATCGAAATAGCGCTTACTTAAGTCAAGTACAAAAATCAAATAAACATTAACAACTTATGTATACATAAGCCATCATAATTAATACACTAGGCAAGGTGGTAGGTCCCTCGTATGCGAGAGGCCGTCTGGGTTGGTACCACCGCCTTGTCTATTTCTGCTGCCAAGCAACAGTGTGTAAGCACTGTTATGTTTCGGTTTGAAGGACATTGAAGCCAGTGAAATGACTGGGTATTATGAGACATATCATCTTATGTCTCGGGGTGACGAGCGCAGTTCAGTATCCTGCAGTGCTTTGTAATTCAAAGTTCTTTGTGGTGTTGCTTCTGTTTTTGGGCAGGCGTGGCGCTTACCATCAGGCGTGCACCTTGTTCGTCTCGTCATTCAATCGAAAAAAAAGTATTGCTGTATCCTATCAATAAAGATTCACACATAATCGTTTCTAATAACGCGATGGATGTCAAATTACAGATATTGCTGAGTAAACACATCTGTCGGTTATCGATAAGCTACTGTTGGAGTTATCAAATAGACACGTGCTGATAAGCATCATAATGCAACATGGTAAGACTTGGTTTGGGATTTATAGCAGTGGCTGGCAAACGAGCCAGTGGTTCACCTGATGGTAAGTGATCTCCACCGTCTTCGGCCACCGTTTATCAAGAGGGCGAACCATTGCCAAATCAGGCACAATTCCATACTCCGGGTTGATACTGATCATTTCGTGTTAGAAAATACATCACGTTTACCCGACTCGGGGATCGAACCCGACACCTCAACACAGCATTCATACCGCGTACTCAATACAACTACGTCACCGAGGTATACATATCAAACCTAAAATATAAATTCCCAAAGTGCCAACTTAAAAACCTCAAATTAGATAAATGTCTGGAAGTACGTGTCGACACAGAGATGAACTATTTTCTATAAAAAACCTTACACCATTGTCTCAGAAACAGTGAACTAAGAGCTTAACGAACTCATTATAAGTTGCTAAGGGTAGTGATGGCTTGTGGCGCAAGGGAAACGCTTAAGCGTAAGGAAATCATAGGCTATTTATTTTAATTTCTTTATATGACAAGGAGCTTGCCGCTTGCCTGTTGATGAGCGCTGCACTTGCCTATAATCTAACTATATACACCCCAGATATAAAATTGAAGGTACATAATGCCCGGTAATTTCACTTATTTCAATGTCCTTCGAACCAGAATGCATTGCTTACATACTGCTACTTCGTGACATTTCTGAATCATTGAGCAATCTACGATTAATTAATCTTCATACACACATAAGTACTCCCGCCTGTAATCCCCGGAGAGGTAGGCAGAGGTATACCAAGTACCTACATTTCACCGAGCTTATTTCCGATCCGTGATCCTATCGCCATACCGGGCACAATTCCAGATTCCTGGGTGATACTGAGCATTTTGTGGTAGAAAAACCCTTACAAGGTGGTAGGTCCCTCGTAAAAGAGAGGCCGTCTGGCTTGGTACCACCGCTTTGTCTATTTCTGCCGCAAACAGAGTGTAAGTACTTTGAAGCCCGGCGAGCGACTTTCTAGACTTGAAATTCAGTTAAATAAAAAAAATCTACATTTTAGGGAACTTACTTATTGACAAATCTCGCCCTCTTCAAAGTTGGACTGGACAGCCATTTCTCACGGTCCACCGCCGCTAGGGCTCCGTCGCTAATTAATAGAAGGCGACTTTTCATCCCATGTACCGGTCAGGTGGCAACGGCACCGTCGACACACCCACGAAACGGAATACCGTGGGGACATTCGAAAATCATTATTTGATGTGTAATTGTGTTTTGGGGTGTAAAAATAACGGATGTATGTATAATATATTATTACGGTTGCTATGTTGTGTGTGGGTGTTTCATAAACTTTCAATTTTTGAGTGGTTTATTCACCTTTTTTTTAATTTATACGTGTCTTAATACCTGACCGTATGCTGTGCGCATTAGACGCTTTTTGGATGGGTGAAATTTTGCAAGTTCGCGTCACCGACATGCGTAATAGCAGTATATCTGTATCTATATAGGTGATGTACTGTGCAACATTAGTGCTGTGTATGTTTTTATAAGTAAGTTTGAATTGATTTAGTAAAAAGTTTAATGTGTATATACTGTACATTGTTCAAACAGTGATTGACTTAATTGTTTGATTGTAGAATCACCGTGCAGTACAATAGTAAATATACTAATATTTTTAAGTTGAAATACAAAAACAAACAAATTCTAGTTATAAGTTTTCACTTATATGGGTAGTTTCTATGACGGCTAAAATTATTTTTTTCTTAAAATCACACAAGTAAAAGCAGCCTACCTACCAATTATAATTACATTTACCATGTAGAACATCCACTTAATACAAAAGAAAGCAGACAGAAATATACAATTCAAAACGTAGCTACTGTTTCTTTTTCGACAAATTCACATGAATCCCACTTCAAACCCACATTTAAATTGCTCTAAAATTTTACTACTTTATTAAAATTTAATTTTACCTGGCTACATGCAGGTCACGTAGCCTTGCAGGAATATGCTTAGTTTTTCCAAAACTAAATGAATTAAGCTTCATTCGTTGGAATATTCTACCAACGTTCTGCATAAAGTAAACATAAATATCACGCGCTATATCGGTTATGGGTAGCGTTTGTTGCTGCAGAGAGCGGTATGTGGTTTTTTAATGGAGAATACCATTTAAGTAATTTTTGAAAAGTAAGAAAAGGTAAGATTTTTAGTTATTAGCATAGATGTATTTACAAGGGATGACCTACAAATGGCTAGCTTGATACCACAGGATGCTTAACACGAGGTAAATCGGAAGTCTAAGTAGAAAGTGAATCCTGGAAAGGCTGGGATAGTGCTAAGAATAAATACTTAGATATATTACAGGAAATCACTTCTTGGAAATTCTACAACAAGCGTGTATATAGCCACTATCTTGATGTTATGCGTAAGATATCAAATTAATTCTACATTTGACAGCCTTCGTGGCCTCAGCGGCTGCGAAGCGAGAGACCGTAGGTTCAATTCCGACACCGAGACAAATGTTTGCGTGATCCATAAATATTGGTTTTGGGTCTAGGTGTTGTGGGACAGCAAGGCCCTCGTAGATATCAGGATCTACGATACAGATTAACCTAGCGTAGGGACAGGATGATGTGAGTGACTATTGGGTGTATTTTTTTTGTTGACAAATTGCTTAAGTTTTCTCCTTTGCTACATTCTAATATCCTCAGTTAAGATTGCTTATCATATTCGTTAGTAACCACAAGAATTACTAAACTATATACAATTTTATAATAAACAAAATCAGAAAAAAAAACCACTTGTTCATTTTAAAGTTACATGCACGCTTTCCTACCCACTATAGCTACTGCCACATCTCCTACGTTGGCGCTTGGGGCTTGTTCGTATATTTCACGGGCGGTCTGCATTTAATAGCCCGGCGGTTCCCCGATAATTTTATTATTGGTGGATTTTTTTCCCTGGCAATGACGTGCCAGCCAGTTTCATTGAAATAAAAATAATAGAATTAGTTTCGCGTTGATATTTATCTCGACGGGGGTCTTGTTTTAATGGTCTCATTTGATGGAATATATTCAAGATTTTTTTGTACTTATGAGTGCGAATAATTGCCAATTTATTTTCGACGTTGATCCCGCTGTGATGACATCATCGCTTTTGTTTTGTGATTCAATGAAGTGCAATTTTGAGAGCATATTTATATTAATTTGTTCTCATGGGTTTTGGTTCGGTATTGGAGTAAGATCGGTGATATCGTCTTGTTTTAAAGCAATTTAAAACCTTTCTAGGTTGATATTAGTGGCAATTTTTTCATATTTAATCTTGAAGAAGGTGAGTGAAATTATATAGGACTTAAACTTCAATTAGTTCTATTATATCCATAAAAGTATGAGAAGAAAGAGCTATGAAGAACAGTATTTTGTCATCTTTAAGACAGGCTTGAAAATTCTTCATCAATAAAA
The DNA here is from genome assembly GCA_949126905.1 of Amorpha juglandis. Lineage (NCBI taxonomy): Eukaryota > Metazoa > Arthropoda > Insecta > Lepidoptera > Sphingidae > Amorpha > Amorpha juglandis. Next base: position 22,776,698 of record OX421365.1, read on the forward strand.
AAATTCTGGATGTATTTTATTAAATAATTGACGTATAGATAAGGAAGAAAACATAAAATGTAGGCATGAAATCCTTATTCTCTCATATTGGAATACAACATAACTTATTCATTTTGCAGTTACCCCATTGCTATGCGATCAATACACTTTGCACCACATGCAGGTAACATACGACCAGTAACATTTACTCCCCAGTTTTTGAAATCTATTCACAAATTACAAGAGCTCACTCCCAATTCAAAACGATGACTTTATTTAAATTAACAATAATGACACGGTATAAAAGACCTTATTACATCCGAGTAAGCGTTTACAGGAATGGTGGAGAGTTAAACTGGGGTCGTAACGTGTGGGTTACAACAATAAAATAAAACGGTCGAATAGACCGATCCCGCACAATGGGTTCAAATCGATTAGTGACGTGATAAAAGTGTTTAACGGGTTAACAGCGAGTTTGTAGCTTTGGAGACTTTCCCGACATAATTAATTAGCTGTGGATAATGAAGAATGATTTAACAAATGGAAGTGGCAACTAAATTCCAGGAACATTTAGTTTCGTTCTGAGAAGAGTACGTTGTTCACAAATACCTGTGCTAAATCAGCATCATGTCGCGGACGGCCCAAAAAGTGCTGTCTTAGCGTATTACAAGAGATGATGAAGATGTCGGAGCCAATGGTCTCATTGTGGATGTTGTTCCAGATCGCCGAGGTGGAGAATTCTAAGTAGGAAGGCACATCCTAATATTAAGCTTAAATAACGCCTGGTAAGAAGAGAAGAATAACTGAAAACAGTAGTTGCTATAAATAATTACGATAAAAAACTAAACACACTTTGTACCTAAAATTCACGACTAATACAAAATTAAAAGTTAAAGCTGGTGATAAAAATAGTGCTTATTGGTAAAGTTTTCATCAAGAATAAGTAGTGCTATTTTTGCAATAATTGGTAGATTATAGCAGTAATTTAAAGTATCAACATAAACACGTTTTAACGTTGTATTCTTACTTCTATTTTATGGTATTTTCATATAATGGAATTTCATATATGAATTTCATCCCTTTCTTCTATCACCAAAAGGTCGAATAGAATGATTTGATAACATATTCAAAATTACTTCTCCATTACGATACAAAACAGACACAAAATAACACTCAAACTCAAATTTCCCGAACAAAAACATACAGTCCCTACATTTTAAGCTGAACAAATCGATAATATCTCCATGTAATCCGCTTTGGAGTTGTGTCACGGACATTTTTCACGTTTTGTTGTCAATATTATGGGTTGAGTCTGCAATTTCACATTTGTCACATGTTTTGACATTAAAATTTGACACGAGTTTTAAGTTTGATTATCACATACGCTTTGACTTGTCATAATCTTTGTATGGATACAAATAATTGGTCATAAGTTTGCGATCTATTTAATTTATTATTTAATATCGTCTCATTAATTATAATAAGGCTGAGAAACCGCAGGTCCCGAGTTCAAATCCCTAGTTGTATTATAATCTGTATGAGTTTTTTGATTTAAAAAACTACACATGAGTTCTTCAGGATATGCAGATACGCTTTATCGCCATCATATAAAGAGGAAATAAACTCAGCTAAATGTGGGTGAACTAGTTGTATCTATCTACCCCTAGGGGCACAGGGGTGAGGTTAATATTTAATTCCATATAACTAGAAGTAAACTTCCATAAAGAATCTAAAAAATAAAACATGCCACCGCATGTTTCACGAATTCTGATTATTGGAAGTTTCGAATCTAGACACCTACAAGTTAATACAAAGGACATGGGTGTACAATCATCAGTACATTAAATAAATAAAACATTTATAGCACTCAACACTTGGAAATGAATTGATTCAAAAAAACTACGTTTATTGAATCGATAACAATGAAAATTGCTATAACAAAGCCATCCACTCGTAGAGTTACAAGTCATAGGAGATGAGCGGTACAGATGCATGTGACACTATGCTAATTTAATACACATGTCTATATAGATTAATCTATGTTTATAAGTATACATTGAAAATATTTTAATTTAGATATAGAAACAATAACTGCCTTATACTGTATTTATTTTTTCTCCATATTGCGATATACAGAACCGTTAACATACTTTGAGTGATTGGAAATAAATAAAGTCGGCAAGCCATGAGTTTCCATTTCAACCTGCACTTCTATCGAACCTGCGTTGATATGATAGTTCAGATTTTTCATTTTCAAATAGTTCTTCAAATTCGTATTCGGCTTCGCCATTTTTTTTGCAAGAAAAAAATCTTCAAATGATCAATCCGCCAACTCTTTTACCAAAATATTTGCATTCATCTTCAGAAACCAAGATTTAAAAAAAAGTTTAATAAGATATGGTTAAACGTCATCAACAATATATGGTTCAAGGCCATCGCAACACCCTCTAATCTCTCCTACCTTGATCTACCATCAAGCAGAATCGCCACAACAAAGCGTCGAGCTTTGTGCGATAAAAAAAAGTAAACTAAAGCACAATAATGCTTCAACGTATTGTTTTATAATTCACATTGAATCGACTGTGCAAATTACGTATGAGAGAGGTGCGCCAGGAAGTTTTTATTTGCTGTGGACTGAGGATGGAGGTATCCGGAATTCTGGTGGAAGGATATAGGCCTTACAGGTATATTATGAATCATATCATAAAATGGTGATGATGGAAGTAGTTTTTCTTATAGCATAGGTCGGTAAACAAGCAAGTGGGTCTTGATGGTATGCTCACAACGCCATAAGAATAATGGACGCGTTGTCGACCTTTAAGGAAAGGGATAATTCCATAATTATCCCTTGATTCCCTTGATTGGGAAGGGGAGGGGGAACTAAACCTCTCAATATCTTACTCACTTTAAAAACTCAGCAGCAAGCTGATACATTAAGTCGGTTTTCTGTGAGACAGTGGTAACGACCCATAGCCCATACATGCTGTAGATAAAACTATACCCAGTATGGCTCTACCATTCTGATCAAACCTACTATGTGCGCCTTTTCGAATCAAATACTAATTGTGATAGGCCCAACTTGTAATTTGACCAAAGACTACACCAGTTTCTCCACCTTAATAATTAATACTTTAAATAACAGCAGTCCATACAATAATTGGACCTACTTACGCAAACAGGAACCAACCCACAGCATGTTCAAATGGAGATTTTGTTTTAGTAAATTCAGTAATTAAAACTAATTTTATCTCGTAGATTTTTGCAAAATCGGGCATGATATATATTCCATGTACGATTTTGCAAAAAAATACAGTAGGAGTACAGTAAAACTATGATACACCAGTCCTGTGTAATTTTTACCATGTTATTATTTCTACCTGGCAACATCGCCGCGGTTTTATTTGTTTCTAAACTGATTCGGGTACGAGGAAGAAAAGCATAATGCATGCAACCTTGGACACAGGTCGCGGAATGTTCAAAGCGAATTGTGTCGTTGAAACGTCTGCTTGACAAGACTTCTTGATATTTTATTGAATAGTGTTGACTTATTTTACAGGCTCATGGTATATTACCCATAGACGCGAAAATGGCGACCCATCAATCCGCAATGGACCCATGGTGAAAACCATTGTAATAAAGCGAGGCTTTGAAAACCAACATTATCATGGGAAGACTGCTTTAAATAAAGAATAAAACTATTAAAAAAGCAAAACGGTCAGAAATATAAATTTTATGACCATTAAAGTATTTTTTTTTAGAGAGTACCGACTTATGTAGATTTAACTAAGTTTCTTGAGTCGGTTTTATTTTCGCTAACTGTTTTTATCTATTCATTTTTAGTGCAACAATAATCAAAATTGGTACATGATGAACTTTTAGTATTTCGCTTCCGGTTTTATTTCTCAGGGTTAGAATTTCTGTTTCAAATCTAAATGGGACTAGCTCTGAGCTATTTATTCTCTTTCGAATGAAAAAATAATATCCAAATTGATTCACAAGTCTTGACTTGTGACTTGCATGACTTGTCATGCAAGTCACGTATGGATAAATACGAATATACAAATATGTAATTTATTGGAGCCAGTTCCTCTTTTTCATTATTTTCATCGGATATTATTTTTTTTAATTTTGTATGGTATTTGTATAATGCGTGTTATTTCTTTTTGTATAATCTTGCTTTCATCAAAAGCAATTGGATTTGGCTTCCCAATTTTAAATTATTCCCCCTTTATACAATTTGAAGCTTAAAAATTATCTTTCCATTCAATCGTATACAGGCCCCACTTGAAAGTAAAAAGTTTTTAGTAACACGTTGCAATTGCCGCATCTCTATTCGGATCCCTAAGCTCTTGCGTTATCGTCGTGCCATCTATGGGGAGCGAATCCTCGATTAACAATGTTTCCCATTCATGTAAGCCGCACATAGGAGTTTATTTCGCAGAGTCAGAAAGCTGGGGAATTTACCTGTATTTTCGGATTTTGAGGGTTTGTTATATGAGTTATTGAATGGAATTTTTGTCAAAGTAAAATATGGATTAACTTTGAAAACTGAGACAGTTCTTGACTTCAATTGGCCCAGAAGGCGAGTAGCAAGTTGCAAAGTGAGAGGCTGTGTGTTCGACTCCCGCACCGAGGCAAATGTTTGTGTGATCCACAAATATGTTTCGGGTCGCGTCTGCGGTATTTCCAGACCGATGCAATGGGCTGCATTAAAGAGAGCATATTATGTCCTTATGTACCTTAGTGGTATAGTATGGTAAGTGTCCATGGGCGATGGTGGTCATTTACCATCATCCCCTTCATTGGTTGCCTACTGATTCTTTAAAAACACTAATTCATCACGCACACAGCACCACACGCAGCACTAGGTAGATCTAGGCCTCTAGTTGATAATACAATAGCGGGGTCTCTCTATTCCTTCAAGCTATAGCGTCCTGCCTCATGTAAACAGTCTACACGGCTCGTTTGCTTCCAATGCTAATTTTACATTCCTACTGACCCCACTATCACCATCAACTGCATAAACATCGATGTATTATTATTTTAATCGAAATCCCGCTTCGTTTCCGCCCTTTAATCGCGTGTGTGTAATCTCCATGCAAATGGCCGGTGTTGCCAGCGCATAACAATTATTTAACCACTTTTATAGATCTTGTTCTATGGAATAAACTGTCGGTTGCGATGTCCCTGCGCAAGGAACGGTTGTTTAAATGTGTATTTAGTGATATTTGCAGATTGCCAGGTGCAAAATTTGTATTGCCATGATGTTTTTGCTTATCATTTATTTGGTGATTCTACAATGTTTGATTTAACAACTTTTGAGGCTATCAGAAAATATTATTACATCCGCGGCAGCCTTGGTGTCGTTGTAGACAAACTTCAAGAATATCGCTTGAGGTGGTTTGGTCACGAGGAAATCGCAGGAGTATGTCAGTCGCAGATGCCTGAGCCAGAACGTATCCCGAGTACCGCGGCCGGCCCGAAAAACGGCATGACTTATTAGGAGACATGAGAGCCAACGGTCTCACCACATAGTATGTTTAGATAGGATGAAGTGGAAGCGTTTAAGTAGAAAGGCGGACTCTGGCACTAATCCAGGATAACGCCAGGCAGAATAGAACATTTCAATGTGCTTTGTTTTCAAAATTTGAGTTTCTTCTTTCTAATACAGTAATACAGTTTTTTTGCTTTGATTGAATGACGACACGAGCAAGGCGTTCGTCTGATGGTTAGCGTCACGCTTGCCAATAGTAAGAAGCAACACCACACAGAACTTTGAATTATAAAGCACTGCAAGGCACTCAATTGCGCCCGTCAACCCGAGACATTTCATAATGACCAGTAATTTTACTGGCTTCAATGTCCTTCAAATCACAACACGACAGTGTGTACATACTGTTGCTTGGCGGCAGAAATAGACAAACCGGTAGTACCAACACAGATGGCTTCTCGCTTACGAGGGATGTACCATCTTGTAAAATCAGAGCATTAACTAGCTTTGAGTATGGAAATAATGGAATTATTAAAGTTGCTTGTTAATAATTAAAGTGAATTGACATCGCTGAGTGGGGCTGGTAGAAATTAATCTGCAACATGGTTTGAAGAGTCACGATCTTGAAATTTAAATAAAATGTGATAAATCTCACAGTTTTGACTTTAACGTCTGTTTGCTAAGAAAATTGTTTTACAACACGTTAATATGTTAAAAGTTTCTATTTCTTCACATTTAGTTTCTGTCAACATATCAGTCGATGTGTGTAGTAACACATTTACACAAAACAGTGATTTGTGAAACACATTGACAGTTAACGAACAGTTAAGTTCCTTTTATGGTTTCGTGAAATGAACTTTAAGTGAAAACTTGTGATTTGCCATCTTCCTACGCTGTTGTGTACAAAGTTTCACTTTGACAAGTAGACTTCTATATACGCACTCATGCCCGTAATCCCAAAAGGGTAGGCAGAGGTGTTACCGGTATACCCTCATTTCGCCGAGATTATTTATTTCCCATGTGATAGGAGGCGAGTCTATTTCCATATCAGGCACAATTCCAGATTTGGGACTGATACTGAGCATTTCATGATAAAAACCCAATACCACTTTTAACCGACCTGTGGATAGAACTCGAGACCTCAACGCAGCAGTCATACCGCGTACGCTTTACAACTGCAATACCGAGGTATTCTTTTTGTATAAACAATTTACAATATTGAGTCTTTATTGATAGGAATCACACACTTAAGGCTCACGGTTGTATCTACACCGGGGCAGGCAGAGGTGCAACTGATGCAGCCCCGGTTTCCCAAGCTTACTTCAGTCCCATGATGTGATAAGTGGCGAGTCTATCATCATATCGTACACAAATTTCAATCCATGTATGATTTTTGAATCAAAACTCAAAACCAAATTTTGATGACCTGGGAATTGATCCATGTTTAGTCATCATTTTGATTACTGGTAAATCCTCACATGCTTATTTGCCATCCTATAAAAAAACTTTGTCCGCATATACAGCCTATTCTGGGATAAAAAAATAGCCTATATCCTTATCTAGATCTTGGTCTAAAACTCTTCAGTCATTAAGGCGTGATTTTAGCAAAACTCCAAATGCATAAATATCCAGAACATTTATATTTATATATTCCATGGGAAAAAACATCCAAATACATCGCATACATCAAAACATCCGCAACCCACCTTCACACAAACATGGGACCAATCAACCAATTAGAAAACTCAACGAGGAATCAGCCCATTAGTTCATTGAGGGAATTAATGTTGGAACACGAAATGAACTCGTCAAGTAATGTGCCCACGTCAGTTACCATTTGTCGAGCGTTGCCTTATGATAAGTTGATTGACTTATTTATCGAGTGTGACCTAAATGTATTTATCAATGAGTAATATTGTTTGAGTAGCAACAGTGAGAGCACAGCGGGGAGTATGGACTGTAGAGATGAGTGTCGCAGGCTCGAAGCCAGCCCCGAGAGCATGCAGCTCTGACTTTTCTAAGTTATTTTTTAGGGTATAAACGAGCAAATGGATCATCTGATGGTAAGTGATCTCCACTGCCAATTACGCCCACAATAGTAGAAGAATCATAGGCGCCTTGCCGACCTTAAAGGGAAGGGATAATTAAGAGATTGAGAAGGGGAGGGGGATTTGGGCCTTCGAACATATCACTCACCGTACGAAACGCAGCAACAAGCCGCTACTTTATGTCGGTTTTCTGTGAGATTACGTGAATATTAATTGATTATTATAGCTTTTGATGTGAAGTAATCATCGTGAGGAAACCTGCATACCTGAGAAGTTCTCCATAAGAATTTCGAAGGTTTGTAAAGTTTGCTAACCAGGCCTAGTTTGGCCAGCGTGGTGGACTAAGGACTACCTCCCTCTCACTCAATAGAAGAGGCCCGTGCCGCAGTAAGACGTGGTTAATACGAGGCTAGTTTTTTTATTATTAACGATTATTTGATCCAAAGAGTAAAGTGTCTTCATTTCTTCTGTTGTATTTGTTTCTAAATTACTTCGTCATTGCTGTTGAGGTAGATTATGCGGTCAAATTAAAAAAATCTCTCATGAAATGAACGAGAAGTGCAACAGGAAGATGGCAGCTTGGTTCACGTTGGTTTACTGTGAGATACCGGTCTTTAAGCTAGCCAATTTATACTGTACACAACAGTACCTAGTAGACCCACCACGTAATTAGATACGGGGCTTAAATGTCGTAAAAATTCTAAGTACGGAATCCAAATTAAACATGTAAAAATGTAAGTATGTGTTTAGAATTTGAATTGAATAACAGTTAGTGGAATTGTCGATATCGAGTTATGTCGATCGGACGAACAGATAGATGTCTTGGAACGCATTTGTGTCGGCGCTTTACAACTTTGTAATGCAAATAGATTGTAAATGAGATGTTTGGTAAAGAGACTAGAATCCTGTTACACTATGCTGGTTTGGTTGGTTGGTTTAGCCAACGTTTTGGCCTTTCGATCTAGATATATTTTCATAACCATTTTGATCTATTGTTATAACATAATTTGAAGTTCACAGTACATCTATAGAACATGCTAGAAAAATTTAAAGTGTAGTGAGAAAGAAGGAGGCATTCAGGTCATCGGTCATCTTTGATCTTACACATCATACGAAACACAACAGCGAGCTACTTTTACATAGGTTTTTATGAGACAATGGTTATACCTAAAAACTACTGGTAGTAAGCCTTTCGTAACCGAGCGTCCATCTGGGTTGGTACCATCACTTTGTCTACTTCTGTTTGTTGGAAGGAAAATGAAGCTAGTGAAATTACTGGGCATTATAAGTTGTTACTTATTTCTCGGGGTCATGAACGCAGTCTAGTGCCAGCAAATTCTGTATGGTGCTGTAACCGTAGCAATTACCCTCGGACCAGCGACCTGCTCGTTTCGTCATTCAAGCTAAAAAAAAACAGTTTCTAAGAGTTAAGGCTCATATTTCCAAGAAGTGCTTGAAAAATCATCAGAATGCTATTATACATTTCTGCAACACGAATGGATACAAGAAGTAAGAATGTAAATACCGTAATATTTTTAACTATAGTAAAATATACAATGACTATGCCACTACAATACATTTTTAATTTCCAATTGTCTGGGAACCAGATGACCGATATTATCTTTAGTAATTGAATAATTGATGAACCATTGAATGTAAATTGATTGAATAATTACCACAGAATGACTGACAAATTTATCAATGCCTGTGTAACGTTTAAATGGGTTTTGCATAGTAAAACAGCAATGCAAACACCAAGTTCAATAATGATGAATAGGTTACAAGTCATCAAATTTAGAGGACCAATCCGCATATATTATGATAGCGTATTTAGCTTTAGCAAAAATATGTCTAAATTATTCAGGAAACAGACAAAGGTTCATTTGGTACAAACAAATCTGAACACAACAGAATCAGATTGTACTAAAACGCCTGTATAAACTCAAGATAGGAGGAAGAAGAACTGAATGATTAAATTCCCTTCCCCACAAACAACACGTCCGTCAAACGGCACAATCCGTACAAATTGACTCGGCCGACCTCAAGCGCACCACCCACGCGAGTCTCGCGGGCGTTTGCTAATTTCTCCTTTGTCTAATTGTTGCGAATATTCACAATTGCCTCACCACCGACTTTAATCTGATTTCTTTCCAGCGCAATCGCCGCATCCATTGCTGTATCGACTCACGATTTGTTAGTAGTTACAGCAATTATTGTAGCAATGGATAACGTTGGTGCGGAAGATTTTCGCAAAGGTTTTATCTCAGCTATTCGTAATCCCGGGAAGGGCTCTAATTGAAAGTTACTCAGTAGAGTGACGGAGGGCATTAAAATAGCCGGCCACGGGCTGACTGCGCTTTGTTGCCTGTCAGATTACGGCTCTCCCTAGGCGCCTTTACTGTGTAACAAACTAGTATTGTCTGAATATCAGGATATCTTTGTACATATTTTGGAGGTGCGGTTTGGATCCAATTCGGATTTAGTATTGAATGAGTGTGGGAATAATCAATGAGTGTTTGCCATAAATCTGGTTACTGAAACACCTATTTATGAGTATTATGTATATAAAATTATCGAAAAACGTATGCTTAATGTAGGTATTAAGTTAAGTTAAAGTTAAGTTCGTCTATTGTACATTTGGAAATAAAATGGTAATTATACGAATGTATTTAAAATAATCCTATTACCATTTCTGTGTTTAGTTACTTGAGTTGTTTACGTTAATGTTATACGATTTTTTTTTTAATTTACATAATTAATACCATTCTGTCCACAATATTCGTATATTACACATGAAAGAGTGTAAACTGAATACTTTATGGTCATATTAATTTGCTAATGGTAGGTATAATCATATCCGCCCGGATAGCGACCACCGTACACATGGTGTTAAACCCTACCATAGTTACTATATCATCTTATGTAGATCGCGTTTCAGGATCGGCCAGTGCATATCCAGTTCTTCCAAGGGGCTTGCGATATAATTTTATAACCATCCAGTTATAACGTCGTTCATTCGCCTGTCCCGTCGCAGGCTCCTCGATTTGCTTTTTTCCTCTTTGGAGTGTGAAGATGCATTTATACAGGCCGGCATGATTCTAATGACCACCGATAAACTCATTGTTTGTTGACGGTCGGTGGTTTTTTTTGGACTGCACTCCGCTTACCATCAGGTGTAGTACACTCATTTTGCCGTGCTTTAATAAAAAAACTTAGCAACTTGTCCTCCAGTTCGTGACTCCTTCGAAACAATAGTTTTATTCAGTTGTTTGTGTTTCAACAAGTGAAGCCCTTATCTTCCCGAAGTTTATGTCATTAAGTCACCGTCGTAACTTGCGTAGTTAGCAGCCAACCACTCAGCCGAGTAGACAATTTAACCACTTGGCTTTCTGTTTGGCATTTCTCAGTGGGAAATTAAATTTTGTGGGTTTTATTTGAATGATGGATGTTTTTTTTTATAGCTTAGACCGGCAAACGAGCAAAGGAGTCAACACATGATAAGTGATCTCCACCGCCCATGTACGCCCACAATACTAGAAGGACATGGATTGGAAAGGGGAAGGGGATGTGGACCTCCGGATCTCTCACTCCCGTACGAAACGCAGCAGCAAGCCGCTCGAAACCAAGTATCTTTGAAACCCTTTTCTAACAAAAACAATAGAAGTTAAACTTAAGTCAATCACTGCAAGGATGTCCAGCATAACCATCCCTCCACTCCAGGTTGGTAATGTCGGAAAAGATGGATTTTCCAACTTATCTAATCTTCGTTAATGTAATTCATAGAAAAGCTAACATGGTCGCTATTAACATTACATAGTTGCTCACTTGCTATCTATTAGAAAGTACAGTTGTAGAAGTGGTCGGAACAATAGAAAACATATAAGTCTCCATTAAGACAACAGATGCCACAGTTTTAATAAATCAATTGGCAATAATCGTAATTTCTCCGATATATCTGTGCGCAGCTCATTTAATTAGCAATGACATAAAGGGAACAAGAATCAATCATGCATTATAACCAATCGATATTAGATTGAAAACTTTAGCGCCGTTTGTTCTTACTTTCTATTTTATATTGACCCTACTACCTTCAGCCCGTATTGATGCTAGGATTATATTTTACCTTATAACATATTATATAATTTGAGTGGTAGAGCCTCCCTATAGACAGTTATATCTACAGCATGTATAGGTCGGGTCGACCGGGTAATTACTACTGTTTCACAGAACACCGACGTAAAGTAGTGGCCTGCTGCTGCATTTCTCTTTTTTTATCAGAGCACGGAAAAGTGACTGCATTACACCAGATGGTAAGCACAGTGCAGTCCAAAAAGTCCATCAACAAACAATGAGTTTATTGGTGGTCACCAGAATCATGCCGGCCCATAGAAATGCTTCTTCACACGTCAAAAACTGAAGAAGCAAATGAGGGGTCTGCGACACGACAGGCCTGCATCAGTCATCCGATGCAGGCACAGGGATACAAGGATTTATCCCTATAACCACCTCAAGCAACCATCAAGTCATGTCGCAAGCCCCTCGGGAAAACCGGATATACACTGGCTGAACCTGGAACGCGATCCACTCAAGGTGTGGGGGTCACTATGGCAGATTTTAACACCATGTGTACGGTGGTTGCTATCCGGGCGGATATGAATATCCTACCACCAGCAAATTTCATAATGTGAGTAAGATTAGAGTTCACGTATTGGTGCCTTAACATTTTTTCCTTTCCATTAAATATATTGTACCAACAACAATGTAGCTCTTTAATTAAAGCCAATACCCATAGTCCACACTCAAAGCATTTACGATACACTTATTTTGAAGTAATTGCAAGTTTCATGATAGCGCCAGGATACTAACGGCTTGTTTGACACTATGGTGCTGATAGATTCGAGTCAAATGTCAAATGTGTACCGATAAAGATGCAATAACTCTGTCCGGTGTTGAAGTTAATATTTAAGTATTAAGCAATTGCCGCGATAGTGTGTTGTGGTGGAAGTTGTAAATCGGGCATTTTAACAAGAACTTTTTGAAGAAAGACTTAGAATCCTTTTTTACTTACTGAATGACAAGACAAGTACAGCGCTCGCCTGATGGTAAACGCCACGCAAGCTCATAAACAGAAGCAACACCACACAGAACTTTGAATTATAATGCACTGCATGGCACTGAATTGCGCTCGTCACCCCGAGATATAAGATGTTAAGTCTCATGATGCCCAGTAATTTTACTGGCTTCAATGTCCTTCAAACCGAAACACAACAGTGCTTACACACTGGTACTGGTACTGTTACACTCTTGGTGGTAACAATCCAGACGGCCTTTCGCATAAGAGGGACCTACCACCTTGTGAATATTATTAGGTTCCTATAATACATGCCGTTAATTTTTTTGTCTCGTATCATTTAGTGATTGTGTTTGGATCTTGTAGATTATTATAATTTCATCTGAGGTAACGATGTCATGAACCTGGTCTAATTTTTTTTCTGAGTTTAAGCTATGCTCAGCCAGTTCTTTCAAACTTAAGTGTCAAGAGTTATTGGAAATATCATTTCTTTTTTCGTTTACATTATTCTACCTCTTGCATACTTTACCGGACTTGAAAAATAACTTAGCATAAGAAATCAAGTCATCACAGGTTACATTGCATAATCTCAAGGCATCAGTTCTCATGGGAAAACGTTCAATTTGTATAGAAGCAAGTTAAATTATTTGAAACTATTTCTTAAAACAGAAAAAACTACTTACTCCACACGCTTCCCCACGAATCCATAACTTCAAACATTATTTAGTTTCTAAGAAATATAATGTTATAAATCGTTGGGCGAACATAGCGTCCAGTTTGTTTAGACCTACTTCGCTCTCTTCTACTTTAGAATCGATAGGCGCTGCGGTGATTTTCTTCGTCGTATAGAGATCTATAAGTATTGGTCGTTAGTCCCAGTTAATATATTCTTAAGTTTGTCGTGAGTAGTTATTAAGCATGTCTATCTAAGGTCGACGCACTGTATATGTACTGATTTTACGAGAACATTTGCAAGTGTTGCACGGGTCAAGTGTGTGAATCATTTTTAATGCAAACAACGAGGCAGGCGTGGATCCAGAATTTCAAACGACACTGGCTTATTTTGCTAAATTTACGGGGAGCAACTTTACCTATCAATTACTAATAATACTCTATATAATGACAGAAAAAGTTCTGTAATCTCTATATGACTATATAAACATCGCTACCAACTACTTCTGCTAAATTAGCTTAAAATAAATAAAACAATATTACAAGTCCTCCCCTTTGCAATCATCGAATTAAAGTCTGTAATATTTAAGTAAAAATTACTGTCTAAACATAGCTACCAAGTTGCTTAAAATTAATACAATGATTTTGAAAGTTATTCAGTTTGTAAGGTACTACATAGACAGGTAGACAAATAAATGCTTCAAACTTATCAATCCTTTTTTTACCGTGAGGGTTAAGAATAGAGTAACGTTGCGGTCATGACAATAAGAAGAAAAAAAGAAAGATTCTGATTAAATAGAATAGAAGAAAAAGATAGAATAGATAGAAAACAGATAAAGGAAGACTGACTCCCCGCGATAATTTCAGAATCTCGTTTCAGAATTCTCCTCCGAATCCGCGCTTGGTGCAAACAAAGATTAAATTGTTGATTTGCTGATAAAACTTGAAGCGTTTCAGATATGATTTACCCTGGAGATGAGACTGGTTTCAGATGCGGTATCCTATTGTTTGGGTTTTCGTCGTATGATCACTTTCCTTTAAATTCGGCAACGCAACTATGATTCTTCTGATATTATAAGCATACATTGATAGTGGAGATCACTTACAGGATTACTTACTGATTACCGGCCTATGCTATATAAAAAAAATAACTAGAATTTAGCTCACATAACTCAAAATATGAAGCCATAATATTCAATAATAATTGGACCATTCAACAAACCGCATCACAATAGCCTGTCCATCAAACATGATCCATAAGTGAATTAGTGAGAACCATAAATTGCTAATAAACAGGGCGAGTACGAAATGCACCATTCACAATGAAGTGGATCATAAATCATTAATTACATGGACAAATATTTCAATAGGCGTAGCGGTGAAAATGTTGTAGATTACTAAAATTATATTTAGATAGATAAATAGATAGATAGATAGAATATTCCTTATTGCACACCAAACAAAGTAACTTAAAAGTAAGGATCATACAGATTGATAGAATGATTTGTTGGTGATACGAAATTCATATCCGCCCGGATAGATACCACCGTACAAGGATATAGTCGAACCAACCATCAAGTCACGTCGCAAGGCCTTCGGGAGAATGGGATATACACCGGCTGATCCTGGAACGCGATCCACACAACGTGTGTGGGTCACTATGGAACGTTTTAATACCATATTTACGGTGGTCGCTATCCGGGCTGATATGAGTATCCTACCACCAGCGATCTATCATCAGTTTGTTAGTGCGCGAGAACATTATTTACTTACTTGAAATGTTTAAGAAGAGTAAGTAAGGCTCTTAGAGTATAATAAAAAGTTATTCAATCATGCAATCCAGTTAAATTACACGCAAGCAACTTCAACTAAATATTTTTCACCAGCACCTCATTTATTGCTTTTACCAATTATTCCAAAGCAAAGGAAACAACTATTATTAAATTTCCTGTGCTACAGTTTTTTAGTTGCCTTTACTCTACATTTCCCCACAAACTAACAATTAGTAACACAGCGCTAACAGTTAATTATCGTGCTCTAAGGAACGTTGGATTGCATCGATCGGGGTTCGACGCCTGCTAACAATGTGGCATGCATGATAATTTTTTGTTTAGGTTCCGTAAATGGTTTAGGAGAACCATTTTAATCAGAAAGTATTTTTCAATTGTTATTATCTAAAATAATGTGATCTGGTGACAACCGATAAACTCATTGTTTGTCGGTGATCGCTCTTCTCTTTGGACTGCACTGCGCTTACCATCAGGTGTATTACCCTATACCCGCCCCAATCAATCATAAAGTGATGTCGCAAGTCCCTCGGGAGAATTGGATGAATATACACTGCCTGATCCTGGAACGCGATCCACGCAAGGTGTGTGGCACTAGGGCAGGGTTTACATGTGTACGGCAGTCGCTATACGGGTGGATTTTAATATCGTACTACCAATGAACACTCGGCAATATATACAGAACCCATTTTATAAATTCTAAGCGGACGCCGAACGATTTTTCTAACGCATAGTCTTTTGTTTCATAGTTTGTCTGCGTTGTTTTTATTCTCGAACACGTCTGGAATAAAATTTATTCACTTGTTTTCAATCAGTCGTTTTGCTTGGAATTTACTATAACTACCAATAAGTACTAGGAAATCTAGATGTTTGAACGATTGATAGAATAATCTAAGCTTACTATTTTGTTTTTAGGCTTTTTGCTCATTCTGCTCTAGAAAAACTACCTTCTCAAGTGGCGGTAATAAAAATTTATGGAATGTTAATAGTTTATATAGACAGCCTCCGTAGCGCAGCTGGCGAGTAGCCGACTGTAAAGCGAGAGGCCACGGATTCGATTCCTGCACCGAGACAAATATTTGTGTGATCCAGTGAGTGTTTTCATCTTATATTTATATATAAAAATTTCATGTCTCGTTGTTTGTCCGCGATGAACTCTTAAACTACTGAACCGGTTTTAATCAAAAGTTGAAGGTGTGTTCAGTTTGATCCAACTTAAGAGATAGGATAGTTAATATCTCAATTTATAGTCGCAATATTATTATTTTTATTGCAATCTTTTTATTTTATTATATTATTATGACAAAGAGATCTGTGAGTTTCATAAGATCCTAATAGATGGCGGTGTAAGGTAATTTATCGGTTGGATTGAGTAGGTATCCAATAGATGGCGCATACTGTATGTATATTTTACTACAATATAATTTAACATATACCTTACTTTAGCCACTGCAACGCGTGGCTGGATCTACTAGTTGAATATAGATACTAATTATATAATTTGACGACCCTACATTCTTAACTATCACATGGGACAGAAATACCGTTGACACAATATAGGTGCACTCAAACACTGTATACCCCTTGGGGGATACAGGCATGATGGTATGAAGGTTAACAGTATACAGAAATAGCAAAGAGTGAAAGGAAGACGGAATTAACATATCTGAATCATAGTATCTACAAAAGATCTTGTTAATATTATGTTTTAAGTTTATTAACAAGAAAAGCTTCATTTTAAATTGCCGCCAAGCAGACTTGCGTAAGCACTGTTGTGTGTTAGTTTAAAGGATATTGAGGCCAGTGATATTACTGGGCATCATGAGACTTAACATCCTGTCTCGGGGTGATGAGCGTAGTCCAGTGGCATGCGGTGCTTTGTAATGCAAAGTTCCGTGTAGTGTTACTTCTGTTTATGGCGCTCGTCATCAAGCGAACGACCTGCTCATTTTGTATAGGCAGACGAGCAAGCAGCCCATCAGGTGGTAAGCGGTCACACGCAAACTGATACCTATCCCGTTTAAAAAATACTCTTATTATGCTTCGGTTGATGAAGGACATGCATAGTACCCGGGAACATCGAGACAACGGCAATAAAGAGAACGAAGAAACTAGCGTCTGCATCCCCTAAATCTCCCCGCTGGTCCAGGCTTAATTATTATAACCTTATAGCTATTGGTCATTTTCGAATAGTATATTGTCATGAGAAAAAAAAATTAAAAATATATGGTGTAAGGGAAACGCTTCCAAAAACTAGGACAGGTGGGGATTACAGACGCGATACTACTAAAAAAAATCGCGAAATAAGTCGACATATGTGTATATTTTTGGAACGAAGTTCCTTACGGCAGGCTTGGAGGGGATAGGGATTTCGCTGCGTGACCGAACTGAAAAAAATGTGATAGTAAAACCGTAAGAAAAATGCGTGGAAAAAATGCGTTAAATGAGAAGTGCGCAGGCGCGACAGTCGCATAACCAGCCAGCGTTAGTTCCTTTTTTACGCGCTTTTTATTAACTTCACCTGTATGTTTGTATGTTTGTAACCGACTCCTTTGGGCGCGATTTTGACCCACTTTAAACGGCCAGATTTCGTTCAAACTTTGTAGATTTATCGAGGACCGATGACAATACACTAATTTGATAAAAAATAATAACAATAATAATTTTATAACAATAAAATTTTAATAATAATTTAATTTAATTAATTATTGATATTCGGGTTAGGAATTAAAATTGTACTCTCTGTATCTTCGTTAATTATAGGGGATATCGTAGTATCTAAGAGCGTCAATAGATGGCGCTTTTTTGATATTCGGGTTTAAAATTAAAATTATACTCTCTGCTACAATATATTTTTATTTTATCTAAAAAATGAAAAATAAATAATAGTTAAAAAAAAACTAAAAAACACGCTTTTATAGAAAGTCTAACTAAAAAATAGAAAATAAATTTGAAGAAAACAATGTATTTTATTGTAAAAAAAGCGTGGGGTGCATGGTGCCTATAGTTATAAATATTGTATTGACAGATATGAGTAGAAGGATTATCACTTAGATAGTATCTTAAAAAGCACCCCACGCTTATTTTACAATAAAATACATTGTTTTCTTCAAATTTATTAAAATGAAATTCATTCGGCCAGTTAGTTGAAGTATATAAAAATACTCCTTCGATTTTTAAAAGATTACGCTAGCTCGTTATTATTTATAACTAGATGACCCGGTGAACTTCGTATCACCTACATATATTTGTGCAAAATTTGTCCTGTCCGTGTCCTGTCCGTGTCCTGTCCGTGTCCTGTCCGTGTCCTGTCCGTGTCCTGTCCGTGTCCTGTCCGTGTCCTGTCCGTGTCCTGTCCGTGTCCTGTCCGTGTCCTGTCCGTGTCCTGTCCGTGTCCTGTCCGTGTCCTGTCCGTGTCCTGTCCGTGTCCTGTCCGTGTCCTGTCCGTGTCCTGTCCGTGTCCTGTCCGTGTCCTGTCCGTGTCCTGTCCGTGTCCTGTCCGTGTCCTGTCCGTGTCCTGTCCGTGTCCTGTCCGTGTCCTGTCCGTGTCCTGTCCGTGTCCTGTCCGTGTCCTGTCCGTGTCCTGTCCGTGTCCTGTCCGTGTCCTGTCCGTGTCCTGTCCGTGTCCTGTCCGTGTCCTGTCCGTGTCCTGTCCGTGTCCTGTCCGTGTCCTGTCCGTGTCCTGTCCGTGTCCTGTCCGTGTCCTGTCCGTGTCCTGTCCGTGTCCTGTCCGTGTCCTGTCCGTGTCCTGTCCGTGTCCTGTCCGTGTCCTGTCCGTGTCCTGTCCGTGTCCTGTCCGTGTCCTGTCCGTGTCCTGTCCGTGTCCTGTCCGTGTCCTGTCCGTGTCCTGTCCGTGTCCTGTCCGTGTCCTGTCCGTGTCCTGTCCGTGTCCTGTCCGTGTCCTGTCCGTGTCCTGTCCGTGTCCTGTCCGTGTCCTGTCCGTGTCCTGTCCGTGTCCTGTCCGTGTCCTGTCCGTGTCCTGTCCGTGTCCTGTCCGTGTCCTGTCCGTGTCCTGTCCGTGTCCTGTCCGTGTCCTGTCCGTGTCCTGTCCGTGTCCTGTCCGTGTCCTGTCCGTGTCCTGTCCGTGTCCTGTCCGTGTCCTGTCCGTGTCCTGTCCGTGTCCTGTCCGTGTCCTGTCCGTGTCCTGTCCGTGTCCTGTCCGTGTCCTGTCCGTGTCCTGTCCGTGTCCTGTCCGTGTCCTGTCCGTGTCCTGTCCGTGTCCTGTCCGTGTCCTGTCCGTGTCCTGTCCGTGTCCTGTCCGTGTCCTGTCCGTGTCCTGTCCGTGTCCTGTCCGTGTCCTGTCCGTGTCCTGTCCGTGTCCTGTCCGTGTCCTGTCCGTGTCCTGTCCGTGTCCTGTCCGTGTCCTGTCCGTGTCCTGTCCGTGTCCTGTCCGTGTCCTGTCCGTGTCCTGTCCGTGTCCTGTCCGTGTCCTGTCCGTGTCCTGTCCGTGTCCTGTCCGTGTCCTGTCCGTGTCCTGTCCGTGTCCTGTCCGTGTCCTGTCCGTGTCCTGTCCGTGTCCTGTCCGTGTCCTGTCCGTGTCCTGTCCGTGTCCTGTCCGTGTCCTGTCCGTGTCCTGTCCGTGTCCTGTCCGTGTCCTGTCCGTGTCCTGTCCGTGTCCTGTCCGTGTCCTGTCCGTGTCCTGTCCGTGTCCTGTCCGTGTCCTGTCCGTGTCCTGTCCGTGTCCTGTCCGTGTCCTGTCCGTGTCCTGTCCGTGTCCTGTCCGTGTCCTGTCCGTGTCCTGTCCGTGTCCTGTCCGTGTCCTGTCCGTGTCCTGTCCGTGTCCTGTCCGTGTCCTGTCCGTGTCCTGTCCGTGTCCTGTCCGTGTCCTGTCCGTGTCCTGTCCGTGTCCTGTCCGTGTCCTGTCCGTGTCCTGTCCGTGTCCTGTCCGTGTCCTGTCCGTGTCCTGTCCGTGTCCTGTCCGTGTCCTGTCCGTGTCCTGTCCGTGTCCTGTCCGTGTCCTGTCCGTGTCCTGTCCGTGTCCTGTCCGTGTCCTGTCCGTGTCCTGTCCGTGTCCTGTCCGTGTCCTGTCCGTGTCCTGTCCGTGTCCTGTCCGTGTCCTGTCCGTGTCCTGTCCGTGTCCTGTCCGTGTCCTGTCCGTGTCCTGTCCGTGTCCTGTCCGTGTCCTGTCCGTGTCCTGTCCGTGTCCTGTCCGTGTCCTGTCCGTGTCCTGTCCGTGTCCTGTCCGTGTCCTGTCCGTGTCCTGTCCGTGTCCTGTCCGTGTCCTGTCCGTGTCCTGTCCGTGTCCTGTCCGTGTCCTGTCCGTGTCCTGTCCGTGTCCTGTCCGTGTCCTGTCCGTGTCCTGTCCGTGTCCTGTCCCGTCCTGTCCTGTCCCGTCCCGTCCCGTCCCGTCCTGTCCTGTCCCGTCCCGTCCCGCCCCGTCCTGTCCTGTCCCGTCCCGTCCCGCCCCGTCCCGTCCCGTCCCGTCCTGTCCTGTCCTGTCCTGTCATCAACCCAGGAACAGTTTTTACTGGAAAATTAAGTTGTCGCTTTTAGTGTTTTCCGTTACTTATTATCATACCCAGGAACAGTTTGTACTGGAAAATTAAGTTGTCGAAAAAAATAATTAAAAAAAAATAATAATAATAATTGAAAATAATTAATTATTAAATTAATTATTTTCCTTTACTTATTATTTATGTTACTCATTTTTTCTCACCGGGTAAACCTTCCCTGAACTTCCACAAATATTTCAAGATCAGAATTAGCCAAATCGGTACAGCCAGTCTCGAGTTTTGGCGAGACACACGCACAGCGATTCATTTTTATATATATAGATTACATAAGTTGATAAAAAATGCTATACAATAGCTTTACCGCGGCAGTCTCCGAGTGCCACACGTCTTTTTTTTATTTCTATTTTTCTATTCTATTTCTATGTAATTTTATGTTGTCAAACAAAAATAAAGAGACATATTTTGTTATTTTAGTTGATAATTTGAATTTTTTGCAATTTGTGTCGATTCTACATTAGCCGAAGGAACTTCGTTCCTACCTGGTGTCCCACGACACACACCAGTTTTTTTTTACATTTAATCTTGTTTGAACCAATAAATATAATGACGTTTTATTAAAATAATAATTCAAATCATATGTATGATAATAACATAATGCAAATATAATAAAATAAGGCACTGATAGACATCAGCTGTGTAACGCGGCGGCGCGCGGCGTGTTATTACCGACGCGTATTGGCGCGCGGTTCATTGATTGCGAGTTTAGGATTAGTACGTTTTACATTGCGGGCTCACGTTTGCAAAATATCAAGTAATTGGTAAAGGAATAGCGTTTTCCGTTAATGTAAAGGTTGTGTTTTATTACCCTTTCGGCTCTGGAAGCGGTCTCCTTACACCCGGTAAGCCAAAAAGTTTTCACACTTTATTTTAATGATAAAAGGTTTCACAGGAACTGTTCAAGTTTTAACAAA
This sequence comes from Amorpha juglandis, assembly GCA_949126905.1. NCBI lineage: Eukaryota > Metazoa > Arthropoda > Insecta > Lepidoptera > Sphingidae > Amorpha > Amorpha juglandis. The sequence continues at coordinate 22,798,170 of OX421365.1, forward strand.
CTGTTGCTTTAAAAGCATCCCCACGCTTTATTATTGATCTAATATTACTAACAAGTTACGCCAACATTCCTTAAGTTGTGTCGAAAGCTCGTTGGGTCTTAAAGCTTTATTTTTAAGGTTGTCCCGGGCGCTTTAGCGATAGGACCGCCTTTTGTACTTCCTTAATTAAATTTTATATTTAATTAAATTGTTAAATATTCTCAGAAACACAGAGGTCGTTTCTTTTTTCTTTTTGAATTTGAGGGATGAGTTGCAATTTATAAAGAAATCATTTTTAAAACAGGAAAATAATTAAAAAATAACTGACAGCAATCTTATATTAAACTTTTGACTATATTAGTCAAACAACATTAAAATAATAAACACCTTCCTTTTTAAGTCGGTTAAAATAAAGCCGACCTAAAAAATCAAATTAATTTTTTAAATTATTTCCTAATTTAATTTAACAATTAATATTGAGTCTGCAGAAAGAAAAACCGCATACATATATACATTGTTTTTGCGTCGGTTAAAAAATATAAGTAACTACTGACATACTGCAATCAGAATCTTTCATCATACAGGCCACGCCAATGATCCACACCCTAACATGCCCTGCACAATTACCATACTTAGAACAATACATCATTGTAGGCCGATGACGTGAAGTGCTAATGCACGCACACACTGACCCATTTATGAAACGGACGGAAAGATAAAGGCGCGTACACTCGGCGCATGCGACGCCACGCCACGCGCCGTATTGAAATATATTATTATGGGTTTATAGTATAACAGTGAATCGAATGTTCTGGATAATTCTAGATTATTATCAGTTAGTTTCTATCTTTCTGTTTGGCATTACTCGGGCTTAATACCAGGATCTACCAGCCTATCATGATTTGACGCTGTTAGGTATTACGTGGAATGACTCGGCCCCTATCACATACTTAGACGGAAATAAACTTGGCGAAATGTGGGTATACTGGTTAAGTAGTTACACCTCTACTTACCTCTTCGGGGATTATTGACGTGAGTACGTATGTATCTATGTACTATATTATATCAATGTTATAGCGAGTCAATTCTCTGGCTATGAGAGCGGTCTTTCTTTCCGGACATAAGAGCTCCCGCTAGGAAAAAATAACCAAATATACAAAAGCGATATATTTAAGGGTCGCCGTCATCGAAATTGATGAGGAGGACTATATACTATATAAACATGTATCGTGGTTATCAGGACCTACGAGAGATATGCAATCCTACAACACCCAGACCCAAAACAAATATTTGTGGATCACACATGTTGTTTTACAAGGTGGTAGGTACCACCGCTTTTTCTATTTCTGCCGCCAAGAAACAATGTGTAAGCACTGTTGTGTTCCGGTTTGATGGACATTAAAGCCAGTAAAATTACTGGGCGTTATGAGACTTAACATCGTAGCAACCCCTCGTTCGTCATTGTCGTCACCCCGAGACTATATCTTAGCGTAGGTCAGTGCCCTGTAGTGCTTTGTAATTCAAAGGTCTGTGTGGTGTTGGATCTGTGTATGGGCAGGCGTGGCATTTACCATCATCCTCTCGTTTGACAGTCGGCTACTCGGTCATTGCGCCACGAACGCTGTACAAAATAGTAATTGTTTTCAAATAAAAATAAGCAGCGTTGCCTGTCGTAGCTGTAATATGCCACAAAATGATAAGCCTTTCCGCGAGTATTAATAAAATCCCCTAAAAGATAGTTCTTATCGAGATAATTTTGTACGTTACACGCAATCACTACCGAAATTGGATAGTCCCCTTAATAAAACATATTAAACTTTTATCTATAAGTGGTTGTGCCGCTAAATATTATGCATTACGCCTATTTTTGATAATTGGAATAATATGTTACTGGAATATTCATTGTGGAAACTTAATTGACTCATGTTTTTTTCTATTCGAGCACGGAAAAGTGACTACTAAACCTGATGGTAAGCGTAGTGCAGTCCAAAAAGAACAACGACAAACAATGATTTGATCGGTCATCAGAATCATATCAGCCTATTTTATTACAAAACTTGATCTCGCTTGAATCTCTTTTACAATTTAGCAAACACTAAAACTGTAAAGGCTAGGAAACATTAATTAAGAAACTGGGGCCGCAAATAATAAACACAAGTTCTAATGATGGAGTTAAAATTAATACTAAATTAGACTTCCTAGAGGTGCGCGAGTGTGCAGTGTCGGGTTACTGTTATGCTAAACTAAAATAAACCAACGCTTCAATATTTTGTATTAAACTACACTGTTATGAGAAGGTAGTTTTCGTTTGAGATTTAAACAAAATAATGTGCGGCCGTCTGTGTAATTATGGTGTTTTCAAGAGTCTTTCTTTTTTCTGGTTGATTTTTTTATTATTAAAAATGGGTTTGTTCTTGACCTCAATCTAGCCACATGGACAAAGATGAGATCGACGATGGAGCGAACTTACCCAGAAGGTACCGATTCACACTAGTCTTGAAGACATTCATTTTTTTTATTTTTTATTTAGACATTCGCGTTGTACGGACTCGGGAAGACAAACGCAGGCAGGGAATTCCACTACTCGGCTGTGCGCATTATAAAAAATGATTTATAGCGCTGGGTGCGAATGTGAGGAATAAAATTAAAATATAATATAAAAAATGCCTAAAGCATTCCAGGTAATAATAAAAACCAAAATTATAAATTTAAGGGTTTGGTACGGAACCAGGTTTTAACGATTTTTATTAAGCAACTGGACATCGGCACGAGTACTTAGGTCACATGGTGGTAAATGCTGCCCATAAACACATACCCTTGCCCTTGTCCAACATGCTCTTAATACCACCGAAAAATTTGAATTAAGGAATGCATGGAACCGCCTTGCATGCAAAGCAAGTAAATTCTTTTTACCATTAACGGACAATGTTATTAAATTGTTGTAACAATAAGTGTAAGCGTGTAACTCTAGAATGAACTCCCTGCCTCGCTGTTTCCCGAGCGCTATGACATGTCCTTCTTTAAAGAGTATCCCTTCAGTAGTAGGCAGCGGTTTGGCTGTGCCCCTGGCATTCCGGATGTCCATGAGCGGCGGTGATCACTTACCACCAGGCCGGCCGCATGCTCGTCTGCCTATTAAGGCAATAAAAATAAATGTGTAAGAGATTAGTATTTCTGTGCAGCAACTTTTGTTTCACAAGCCGATTGTAACTTCGCTCTGAAATATAATTTACTTTATTACTGAAGTGTAAAAGAGCCCTTTGGCTGCGTTTAGACGACGCGAAAAATTGTTCAGTCATAGCAAATGTATGTCTTATTAACTAGGACTTAACGTTGAAATTCTTTGTGAGTAACTAACCGCGCGGCGACTACGCGACCGGCGCGCGGCGGCCGCGCTCGCGTTTACACGATCGCGCAGTCGCCGCGTGGTTGGAGCGTTGCGAAGTATTAAACATTATGGCTTAGTCAATAGAGTTCACATTAGTTTTTCGAGTGATTCGAGCGCGGCGGCCGCAACGCGGTGGGATTCCTTGTCATATAAATGCGCCCTTTGTGAGTGACCGTTGCAAAATAATCATTTCTATTTCGATGGAACAGATAATTACATTTAGAATTTTCTCAGTAATTACAAATCATATTTAGATGTCATTTAAGGTTGGTAATAAAACCATCCAATATTGTAATCAAATAAAAAACTATTTTAATTATTGCTTATCGTGATGACCAATCGGATTAGTGACGCAGGAACTCGGCTCACGAGACCGAGTCTCGTACATCCGCCTAAAACATCCCACGGAAAATGTATTCATCAATTTCTTATGGCGGCATTAACTTTTTGCACATGACGTGATTATAACTTTTTGCTGTGATATTAAAACGTTAATTACATACATAATATCTGCAGGAACTCGCAAGTCACAGCGTATTGTTCTGAGAAAATTTAACGTTATCTGTCGGGTTCAAAAGAACGCACACCACCGCGTGTCGACTACGAGATTAATTATACGATATTTACGTCAACTCGCCGATATGATATGTCATCTACAGGCACGTTTTTAACCGACTTCAGAAAAGGAGGTTCTCAATTAGGCGAATTACTTTTTAATCTTCATTTTTGTTTTTGAAGTGATAACTTCTTATGGGAGGGTAAACCGCTTCGTAACGTAACGCGTTACGGCGCCACTCTGTCTGGCTTTCCTTTCTCTCAAGCATACGGCAGCAGTAGGCAGGCTCCCCCTCTTTCACTTTAACCCACATTAGTTTAAGGTTTTTTTATGTACATCGATTTTTCCGCTAATTTAAACCGAATTTGTCGGAAAAAAAACCTTCGATAGAATTCGGCTGCGATATACTACAATTGCGACCTGCTCCTTTCGTCATTTATTCTACTAAAAAAAGAATGAGCTGTATCTACACTATGTATACAACTGTATAAATAACATACGTGAATGCAATCCAATAGATTTGTAAAATAAGTTAAAACTTACTATTCACCGGCGCGTGTCACAAGATCGATGCAATCTTTTAGATTTATTGACTTAGGTCTAGTATCAATTCTTAAGAATCTATAGTTTGTATCCTAAACTGATACGGGAAATACAAGTGTCAGATTGTGCGTTGTCTACTAATCATGACTTCATTTGCGCAGCGGGTGAGTGTCCGGCTTTGAAAGGAGAGGCCGCAGTTTCGATCCTCGCACCGAGACAAATGTGTGAGCAATAAATATTTGTTTCGCGTCTGGGTGTTGTGAGGCCGAAAGACTGTCGTAGTTTCTGATACCCATAACGTTATTCGTGTCTAGCTCTGGAGTCAGGACTATATGTGTGACTGTTGGGTGTATTTATTTAAATAGAAATGTTACTATAATAATGTATTTAAGTCCTCTGCAAGGCAAAGACTTCTTCTACTAAAATACCACCAAGCTGATATAATGCGTACTGGAAGACTTCACATCTTTTTGCATGCTATTATCTGAGCTTAATGCCAAGGAGGCATAGAACGTTAAAAATAACAATTTCTATAGGTCTCTTTGGAGTCGGTGCCTGTGTCGCTGCCCGTCAACTAAAATAATACCGATTCCAAAGAGACCTACAGAAAGTGATATTTTTAACTTTTCAGTGTTATTTTTAAGGCAGTTTTTAAGTTATGTTACAACTTATGTTATGGCCTACTAAGTTGAAAGAATGCTATGAAAGTCTTTTCTGTCTTGTGTTATGTATAGAACAGTGTCACAATAAAAAAAATGATTCCAATATGACGTTCTTTCGAAACTAGTCAATTTACGCGATCAATAGCAAATTTTTAGTTTTTTGATGTCCAACAAAGAAACTAAGATTACACTTTTTACAAACGGAATCAATTGTAAAATGTATGGTTGTGCAACTTTCTAAAAACCAGGGCTCCATTACAGAGGAGAAAACATTTGTGAGCGACAAAAAGCCGTCAAAATACCGCGGCGTGGTTACGAATCGTGATTTTGATAAAAACGTTGATGGTGCAGCGACAATCGACTTACTCTCGTACGTAAGGAACTACAAGTTTTATATTAACACTACATTTTACTCGCGGCTCTATCCGCTTGAATTTCTTGATCCGGAACAAGCTACAGATACATAAACCCTCTCATGCTCTCTTATTAGAACGAAATTTGGTAAAATATTAAAAAAAATGTGAATTGATTTTTAATTTAACATTTTTAATCACAGGAACATAATTACGAAATAACGCAGCCGATTTTTTTTACCATATTATGTAAAAATCATATTCATCGCATACGAGGGACCTACCACCTTGTAAATTTTACTTTAAATCCGTCCATCCTACATACTTTCTTCACTCCTATTACTGGTAGGTAGAAAGGTAAGTACATCGTTCATATTATTATGTTTTTGTCGGTTATTTGATTTCCGACTGTGCTCAAATTACAGAATATAGTATTTTTTCAAAAACGCATTTCAGCATTATCTATTGAATTCTATTGTATCAATTATATTGAAGAGAGTGGCATAAAACAGTTTAGTATTTTTAACCGATTTAAAAAAAACAGCCACGTGCAAGTCACGAAGGGTGCGTACCAACGTTTAACACCATGTGTACGGTGTTCGCTATCCGGGCGGATATGAATATCCTACCACCAGCAAAGTTTCAAAGAAAGCCCTGAAAAAGTTTTATACATGGACACCTTAGGCTTAGAATAGAGTTCCAGTGGCATCTTTTAGGCAAGGAATCCTAAATTGCTCTATGAATCAATACGCTAAGAATATCAAGAGATTTTACCACATCACCACCCAGACCCGGAAAAAACTTGAACATAATTTCGACATTAAGCCGCATATGCTCAGCCGTAGCCGACCCGATAATATTTATAATCTGGTACTGCATATGAAATAAATTAAATCGTTAATCGGTCCCGTCATGCTAGCAATGGTAACAAGGCATAAAGTGGTGCATGGTTCGATCGAGATACCCGATCAATATCCACTGACGTTCCAATTACATCTGGACCGATTGTAACTCGAGCGGTTACGGGTTAAGGCACATATGTTTCAGTTTTTTATATATTTGGTGTTTTTTACTGTATATATATGAATACCAGAAAACAATTTTAGCAGTTGAAAGTTTTGTCAATTATTGAAACAGTTTGAAAGAATCTATTTCTTTTCTTTTGGTTCCTCGATGGTTAGTGCTCTACTAGTAGCTATCTAGACAATCAGCAATATCATATCAGCTCTTAACATGGACCTAGTTGTAAATTCATTAATTTAGCAAACCAACATCAGTATCTTCAGTATCAGTTTGTGTTGGTTCCTTTTTGCGTAACTAGGTCTACATGATTTGAGTGGTAGAGCCACGCTATAGACAGTTTTGTCTACAGCATGAATGGGCTGGCTCGTCCGGATCGTTACCACTGCCTCACAGAAAACCGACGTAAAGTAGCGGCTTGCTGCTGCGTTTCGTACGGTGAGTGAGATAACCGGAAGCCCAAATCCCCTCCCCTTCCCAATCCCTAATTATCCCTTTCTTTTAAGGTCAGCAACGCGCCCATGACTCTTCTGGTGGTGGGCGTACATGGGTGGTGGAGATCACTTACCATCAGGTGACTCACTTGCTCGTTTGCCGGCCTATGCTATAAAAAAAAGTACATGATGTGTACTGTCTCTTGCTCTTTTTTTTATTTAATTGAATGACAATGAGCAAGGCGCTCGCCTGATGGTAAACGCCATGTCTGCCCATAAACGGAAGCAAAACCACACAGAACTTTGAATTACAAAGCCCTGCATGGCACTGAACTTCGCTCATCTCTCTAAGACATAATATGTTAATGCCCAGTAATTTCACTGGGTGGCATGGCTGCGCTCTAAACCGCCATCACTTTGCCGTGCTCGGATGAAAGAACTGCTTCAAATTAATAAATTGTATAACTAACACAAATGCATTATTTTGCAATGATATGTCTTTACTAACGTAGCAAGCCCTTAACGCAACATTCATTTAATTGTAACACGCACAGATTTACGATGCATTCTAAATCGGTTATCTTGTATCTGTCGTACAATGATTTGTTTTGTTCGGTTTATAATATACGACGGCTGGATTTTGTCAGTGATCTAAAGATATTAGTCCTGTACACATTGTGCGCTATCTCTTTGTACATTAATGTGGCTTGAGAAATACAGCGGAGGTTTATCGAACAACATTTTAATCCTAATGGTTAAGTGAAAAGTGTGTATCAGAAAATATTTCCCACAGCTATTTTAAACAAGCAATGGATTATGAATTGTGAAACTTCATTGGAGTGATTTCTGCAACTTGATATTCTTTTACCCGTAATGATGGCAAGCGCGATGTAGTCCACAAGCAACACGTTTGTCGGTGGCCACCAGAAACATGTTGCCCTGTATAAATGCTTCTTCACACTCCGAAGAGAGAAAAAGCGAATCCAGGGGCCTGCGACAGGACAAACTGATGACTGAAGGCACAGGGATACAAAAATGTATATCTATACCTGTCGTAAACAACCATCAAATCATGTCGCAAGAATATGCATGACTGATCTAGAGAACGCGATCCACACAAGGTGGTTGGGTCACTATGGCAGGTTTTAATATCATGTGTACGGTGGTCACTATCCAGGTGTATATGAATATTTCGGATGATAAGTGAAATATCCCCTACCCAACGCCTTAATTGTCCATTTCGCTTAAGATCGGCAATGGGCCCATGATTCTTCTGTTATTGTGGGCGTACATGGGCGGTGGAGATCACTTACCATCAGATGACTCACTTGCTCGTTTGCCGATCTATGAAATAAAAAAATAGTATACAGTAAACACTATTTTATTTATTTATTTACTAGCCCTGTTTTATATACGTCCCACTGCTGGGCACGGGCCTCCTCTACTAAATGAGAGGGATTAGGCCGTAGTCCACCACGCTGGCCTAATGCGGGTTGGCAGACTTCACATAAAATCTTATCGAGTTCTCAGGTATGCAGGTTTCCTCACGATGTTTCCTTCACCGTTAAAGCAAGCGATAATTAACAATAACTATACACGTAACTTAGAAAAGTCAGAGGTGTATGCTCTTGGGGCTGGTTTCGAACCTGTGACTTTCGTCTCGACAGTCCATCAACTCGCCGCTGAGCTATCGCTACTTTTTACATTATACACTATACACTACGATTATTGCATAAAGTGGTTAACAATAACAAAAAGCCATTCACCAACAATTTGGTCCAATTACGCCAACTCAATTCGTAAAGGAAATGGATTAATGCATTCATTCCCATCAAAAATCCAAAACATCACGCCCCTGATTGCCCAACTTCATCTATTTAATTGTCAAATATGCCTAATGGGTGATGACAGTGTAATTGCACCGCCCTCATGCGGGTTACGGTGGAAAAGTGTGAGACATTAGGGTGCATTGGTGTGAGTTTCAATCTCTTATTAGACGAGGGAATGTAATTGACTTTGTTTTTTAAACAAACTAGTAGTATCAAACAAATAGTTCAAAGGATATCGATACAATTTGATAAATTGATGTCACATTATTCATCTGTGATGAAGTATAATGAAACTTATATTTTATTGAATCATATTTTTCGTTATATAATTAGTATGATATTTTAACGTAAAAAACAACTTTAAAATGCTCTACCATAAAGGTCACGTACTGGCGCTTTAACATTTTTACTTACGTACGTACTTTTGGGTGACGAAATGATAAATATCTTTTTAGTGTTAGAAAATAACAACTATAGAGTTTTAAAAAACGAAATAAAAATAATAATAATAATAATAATAAAGGCAATAATAATAATAATATAATTACTCTGGCAACACTATAAAGAACCATTTTTCTCCGTGCTAAAATATTTGTTATAATTGTTTAAATTATCTAAAATCTGACCTATTTCACTTTTTTACTCTAAATACAAACTATTAAAGTAACTTCAATCAAGAAAATCAATATTTATGCCTCAAATTGCAAAAAACATATTTTTATAACAGTTATTATGTCCATGACAATGTCAATAGTGTCAAAACATACAAAAAGAAAAACGAAAAAATGGTTTTAATCACCCTCCAGCTCGTCGAGCTCCGCGTCGTGGGCGTCGGCTTCGGAAGCGCCTGAGCCGCCGCCGGATGTCGACGCGTCGAGCCAACGCGACGAGCTGCAATCGCCCCCGCCGCCACGAAGACCTGCGCGACGAAGAGGGCGACAACCCCCTCCTCCGGTCGGTTTGGGACCTGTGGGGCCATGTGTCCCGCCTTCGGCCCCCGCTGCCGGTGGAGTAGTGCGCCGCATGAGATGGACACAAAATATTAATGAGAATGTCATGCGGGCCTACTTTGGGGCAACAGAGGGGGGAACCAACCTCACGGCGTATCGTTCCAAAATGCTTGCTCTGTTTCAGGTCTTTGAACCAACGATCGAAGTATCAACTCAACGATTGTCGGATCAAGTGCGGTACATCCAACGGCGTAAGTTGTTGGATGATGCAGTACTTGAACGTTTGCGCGCAGATTTACACATTGTCCATGATGTTATACCTGTTCCAAACTTACGAACAACGAATATGCCACCTACATCTGCAACCGAAAATGAATTGGTGGACAACTTGGACAATACAGTAAGTCCCCATGATATACAGCGTTTGAGAGGGGCTTTGGAGAGTGCGATTTCGGAATTCAAATCTGTTTCCGCATCCTGTAGACCGCGTGTACCGCGTTTGCCAACTCATAAACGAAATTTGGCACTGATGGGAGCACTGGACTCCATATTACCTAATTACATGGAGTCTAGTCGGGATCTTGTTGATACACATTCGATCCTTTACTGTGCGGCTGTCGCGGCATGTCGTGTGGCGAATGTGAATTTTCCAAATGAACATAGAGCCGCACGGGATGCTGTGACTAAACCTGCTTGGCAGTGTAGGATCGAGGACCGTATCAACAAGGCTCGAACTCTCATCGGCAAGCTAATCTGCTTCAGGGAAGGCAACAATCGGCCGAAAGTCATGCGTTTTGTGTCACAGGCCTTCGCTGGGTGCAACATTAGACCTCACGATTATAGGCTCTGTGTCACAGAACGCATAGACTTCCTGAAGCAGAAAGTTTATGCGTGGGCAAACCGGATTCGTCGATATAGGAGGCGATGGGATAGATTCCAACAGAATCGTACTTTCCAAAGCGACCAAAAGAGGGTTTTTAGGTGCTGGGAGCAATCCCAACAGGGTGTGGGTGATGGGCGGCCGCCGGATGCGCGTGATATGCGTGCATATTGGGCAAATATCTGGTCGTCGCCAGTCCCCCATACCGAGGGCGCCTGGTTTAGTGTTGTGGAGCGGGAGTGCGATACATTACCAACTATGGAGGCCATTTCAATCAGCACAAATGATGTTCTGGCTGCAATCCGTCCAACCCAAAATTGGAAGTCTCCTGGCCCGGACGGTCTGCATAATTTTTGGTTGAAATGGCTTCCAAGTTCGCATTCTCGTTTGTCCACACAATTCCAGGACGCGCTTGAGTGTGGATCTCTCCCAGCATTTATGACAACAGGTGTCACACACCTTCTCTTTAAATCTGGTAGTACCACGGACCCAAAAAACTATAGACCCATTACTTGTTTACCTACTATTTACAAACTTTTCACCTCTATTTTAAGATCAAAAATACAAATTCATATCCATAATAATAATATCTTGTTTTCTGGTCAAACCGGTTGCAAAGCTGGGTCACGTGGTACGAAGGAGCTCCTTCTCATAGACATGTCCATTTGTCAGCAGGTTCGTCGTAGTCGGAGGAACTTATCGGCTGCCTGGATTGACTATAAAAAGGCATATGATTCGGTGCCCCATACTTGGCTCAGGAGAGTGCTGGATTTGTATAAGGTTGATACAAATCTATGCACCTTTCTTGGGGCATGTATGGGGCAGTGGACCACTGTCTTAAAATATCCAGGTGGTACGGTTCCTCCTGATTGCGATGAGCCAATTAAGATTGAGCGGGGTATATTCCAGGGTGACAGTCTGAGTCCCTTGTGGTTTTGCCTGGCCCTGAATCCTCTCAGCACTTTGTTGTTAGATTCGGGGTTAGGATACCGTCTTCGTAGAGGGAGCAAACCCATATCCCACTTGCTCTACATGGATGATCTCAAGTTATTTGCACCAAAAAAAACAGATTTGATTGAGTTGCTAAAAATAACTAAAAGTTTTAGCGACTCAATCAATATGGAGTTTGGTGTAGATAAATGTGCGGTCATTCATGTGGGCCGAGGAGAGGTTATAGTCTCTGATGATATCCACCTTTCAGAGACTGTACGGCTTCGATCCCTCTCGGAGACGGAGACCTATAAATATTTGGGTATGTCCGAAGCGTTAGGTATAATGGGTGCAGACGTAAAACAATCGGTGAAAGATCGTTTCTTTGGCCGTCTGACAAAAGTACTTAACAGTTTTTTGTCAGGTGGTAACAAAATTCGTGCTTTTAACGGTTGGGTTATGCCTGTACTCATGTATTCCTTCGGCATACTCAAATGGACTCAGACCGAATTAGATGCCCTGGATCGGAAGGTCCGAACCCTATTGACGGCGCACCGTATGCACCATCCACGATCGTCTGTGATGAGATTGTATATCCCGCGGAAATGTGGGGGTCGAGGCTTACTTAATGCTAAGGACCTGCATAACCGCGAGATATGCAATCTCAGGGATTATTTCCTTCATAGCGAAGTGGATGTGCATAGAGATGTGGCCACAATGGATAAAGGGTTTACTCCGCTCTCCCTGGCAAATGAGAACTGGCGGGTCCCTATGATACTGAGTACTGGTGAACGCAGGGAGGTATGGAAGAGCAAGGCACTACATGGGCGTTTCTATCGAGCCCTAAATGGGCCCGATGTAGACCAACTGGCTTCTGTATCTTGGCTACGTTTCGGTGATCTTTTCGGGGAAACTGAGGGTTTTGTCTTTGCAATTATGGACGAAGTTATCAAGACGAACAACTACAGAAAATATATCCTGAAGGATGGTACGGTCGACATTTGTCGGGCATGCCACCGTCCTGGAGAGTCAATCAGGCATATTATTTCGGGTTGTTCGTATCTTGCTAACGGCGAGTACTTGCATAGACATAACTTAGTAGCCAAGATCATACACCAACTTGCTCTTCAATATCACCTTGTGATCACTGAGGTACCATATTATCAATATGTCCCCCAACCGGTTCTCGAAAATGGACATGCAACGCTGTATTGGGATCGATCTGTCATCACGGACAGGACTATTGTTGCCAATAAGCCTGATATTGTGGTGATAGATCGATTAGCGCGCCGGGCAATACTTGTTGATGTCACCATTCCGCATGACGAAAACCTCGTCAAAGCCGAGAAAGACAAACTGTCCAAATATTTAGATCTGGCACACGAGGTTACTGACATGTGGGATGTGGACTCGACAATTATTGTTCCGATAGTCGTAACTGCTAATGGGTTGATACCAAAGAGCCTTGACCAACACCTTCAAAGGCTCTCGATTGGTCGTTGGGTCAAGGGCCAGATTCAGAAAGCAGTGTTATTGGACACGGCACGCATTGTGAGGAGGTTCCTCACACTGGGGTCCTAACCACTGGTGGCTTGGGTCCTAGACCTCGCCACTGGAGGGTGATATTTTTTATATTTTTAAATGTTTTATTTTTTACAAATGCTATATTTAAAAATGTAAAAAAAACCTTTTAGAATAAAGAGTACTGTACATAATAATAATAATTAAGGGATAAAATTGAAAAATAATGATGAAATAAATTTATTGTTATACATATGTACAGCTATTGATTATTTTGTATTCATTACTCGAAAATTAATCAACAAAAAAGTATTCAAGGAAGATTAAAGACCTTAGAGAGGATTATATATGCGTTGCTGCAACACTGATTGTAGGATTTTAAATGCTGAGAATCGTTGAATATGGCCTGCCCATCATCAATCAGGTAAACCAAAGGTAATCGATGGTATGCATTGAGCCCCAGGGATATTTTTACCCTTGGTATTCTGACACCTTTTACAATGAGATAGGGTAACTGTTTTACCCCTGACAGGCCCATGATGGAGTGACCTTATTAAAACCGATAGATTCTTTGTTAAGCTCCATTAATACAATGTAAGTAACTATAGTCTAATGCCATGGACTGCCAAGATACTATTTTAACTCTCTCTTCAATTCACTTGATGGTAAGTGATCTGCACTTCACGCCTACATTAGCAGTTGAATGGTGGGCGCGTTGCCGACCTTAAAGAAAGGAGGTAATTAATGGGATTGGGAAGGGAGGGCAGACATAGGCTTCTGGATGTCTCACTCACCATGCAAAGTTCTGTGTGGTGTTGCTTCTGTTTAGCAGGTCAGGCGTGGCACTTACCATCAGGTGAGCGCCTTGTTCGTCTCATCATTCAATCAAATAAAAAAAAGTATTTCTAAGAATTGTGGTCGTACTAGGTCAGCGTGTTGGACGAATAATTTAAATTCTTTCATGGTAAAAGATTATTAATGGCTGGGTTATCTATTTTTGCTTGGACAATAAGGTCTTTACTTATAAACTATTAGGCATTGATTAGATAAACAATATTTATCTGTCAACGCAGTTCATAAGGTGGATAGAAAGAGACAGTGTTTAATTAATCATGCTTAATAAAGTTTATAAGTAAAGCCCTATATTTACAGGGCTGTTATCCTAACTAATATTAGGTATAAATGAGAAGGTGTGTTTGTGGGAAGGTGAGTTTGTTTGTGTGTTAAGCTTTCACACCTAAATCGCTGAAACGATTTTGATGAATTTCGGTACCGAGATAGAAGTGATCCTGGAGACCGTTATAGGCTACTTTTTATCCCGAAATTGTTATCTCGGTAAAGGCTGTTCACGCGGGCGGAGCGGCGAGCAAAAAGAAGCCAATAATAAAATATTAAACAACAATTGCAGAAGTCCTATCACTCATAATTACCGCTTCACGGTCCCTGTGAGTTTTTTATCGTCAGATTTATTGCCGTTTCCCAGAATATGACGTTTGGATGAGCGATGGCATAATAAACTTTAATGATGGATCGCTGTTTGATTTCTGACAGCTTTTAACCGCGACTTTACGAACATGTGTCGTCCCAAAGGACTCGCTTAATGGATGAGTGAAAATCATGTTAAATGCATGGTGTTTATGAACTTATAGTGAGAACTAGAGAGGTTGAGAGAAAAAAAAATATTGATTTGAAAAAAAATACACAAGAAATGGCCAGGAATTGGAATTTGTATTTGATATAGCGATAGGCTTGCGTCAAATCACATCATGTGACGGGTATAAGCTTGGTAAACTGTAGATGTACCAGTTGCCCCTCTACCTAAACCTTGAAAAAGACAGGCGTGTGCTAATGTGTAAGTGATGTGTTGGTGTTATAAGTAAAATAGTTATTTTATGTAAGATTGGTGAATATAAGGCAAACAATTTAGGGATATTTTTCTACCCGTAGGAAGGCGACAATCATTTCTCATTATACAATCGGAAATCGTGTTTAGGATACAACCAGCAGTTCTGATGTATGCACCGATACATTTCCTACACGAAAACCGACTTCATTATCCGATTAAAACAAAAGGATTAACGGCCATTGTATTCGTATTTTTGAAAAAAGAACACGCGTTCGAAATTCGAATAAATCGTAAAACGGCTGACGTTTGTAATAGGTTTCCGTGCGCACGCGTCGGTCGGACATCAAACGTCCCGCCGTCTGCAGCGACGACGCGGCGACAAGCATCATAGAGTAGTAATATGGATCGGATATAACTATGATGTTTAGAGGATACAATAAAACAGAAAAATGGAGCTGATATTTTTGGCGTAAAATAAATACCATGGTCCAAGAATAAAATGTCTCACCGAATAAAATTTATTTATATCTGATTGAAAATTTAACGTGTTTTTGTAAGTTTTGCCAAAAAATGTGTGGAATCTTAGGAACTTAAACTTATAATTTTTTTATCATTTATAAATAATACAGTGAATTAGGTAGACTCGCTTCGCTTTTTCGAGTTCAAAAAAATTATGCTGATGAGCCAAAAATAATAATTTCAAGTCTTTTTGGAGTCGGTGCAATTTCAGTTGACTGGCGATACAGGCACCGACTCCAAAGAGATCTGAAATTTTTATTTTTGACTTTTCAGTGTTATTTTTTTGTAGTCGTTTTTTAAGTTTTGTTATTATGTATGTGACTGTTGGGTGTATAAAAAAAAAGTTTGCTGGTGGGAGGGATATTTTTGTACCCGACTAGATAACGACGACCATACACATGGTGAAAATCCTCCATAGTAATTGGTTCAGACGGTTCGTATTCCGGGATCATCAGCCAGACTATATCTAGTAAATTCAGGTCGGTATAATTCAGCCGACCGTTGAGGGTTCCAATATCTCTTGACGATCAACATTATGTGTGGACTGCACTGTATATATATCAGGTCCACAGTCACTTTGCCGTACCGGGATGAAAAAAAAACTGAAAAAAAACAGATACTCCAACTTATAGGTACTCACTCAGTAGACCCGTCAAGATAACGATACAGTATTTGTACCAATACTTACAACTTCAATACAAGTCGGCCTTCTGCCAACTATTTATTCTATAACAATGACCACCTCAGTCGTGATGTACGTGACGGAAGCGCGCGCGTAGTTTTATTAAAATGTTACTCCTCTGTGAATACTGTTAATGCTTCTATGATACATCTAACTTACTTTATAAATGATGATTGGGTTTATCCGAGCACGGCAAAGTGACTGCACTTCACCTGATGGCAAGCATTCCAAAATAAACCAGCGACCACCGGTAAACAATGAGTTTTATCGGTGTCACATGCTGGACTGTATAAATGCTTCATCACACTCCGAAGAGGGAAGAAGCAATTCGTGAGGCCTGTGACAGGATAGGCGGATAACCGATGCAGGCACCGGGATACAATGATTTACCCCTATAACCGCCCCAATCAACCATCAAGTCCTATCGCAAGCCCTTAGGAAGATCCCGATAAACATTGACTGATTCTGGAACGTGATCTACACAAGGTGTTTGGTTCACTGTGGCTGGTTTTAACACCAAGTGGACGGTGGTCGCTATCCAGGCGAATATGAATATCCTACCACCACTTTCTTATATTGTATCTGTTAAATTACGTTCACATATTTTTACTATGGCAATTTTTAACACCATGTGTACGACCACCAGTGATACTAAATAATAGTTAAACAGTATTTGGAGTTTGTTTTCGATTCAATATTGATAATTGTGAACTCTCGTAGTATTTGTTATGTTTGCAAAACTTTTCAGGTCCACGAGTTATTAAATTAATTGATCGTAGTTCTATGAAATGATATATTACAATAAGAGATTATGGTTTTCACGAAAACTTCTTTAATTACTTTATTGGATGAAGAATCTTGGTATTAAAGACTGGCTTAATAATAGACAAGCAGAAGAAAAGGTATGAACGTGTATTTTTTCTGAGGGCCCTAAGGTCTTGAAGACGATTTTTTTTATTAGCTTAAATGATGAAATTGGAAGGTCATTCGCCTGAGTGCCATGCTTCCCCATAAACTAAATTGACACGAATACCAGAACTTTGAAATATAGCACTGCATGGCCCTAGACTTCGTTCGTCAACCCGAGACATAAGTTGTCAAGTTTTATAATGCGTAGTAATTTTACTGGCTTCAATTTCCTTCAAACCGAAACACAACTGTGTTTACATACTGCTGCTTGGCGGCAGAAAAAACAAAGCAGTGTTACCAACCCAGACGGCCTTTCGAATCCGATCGACTTACCACTTGTTACGTATGCTCATATCTTTCTTTAAATGAGGCTTAAAACGTATTTGATTGCAAAGCTTGAGTGTGCCCCTGGCTAAGCTTGAGGCTTAGCATCAAATGATAAAAAATATATAAAATCAAACTGGCATGAAGAAAAGTTAATGCGATCTATACAAGAGCCCGAATAGGACACTGAGAAATATACCTATACTATTATATCACAAACTCAAACATGAAATTGTGACCGCAATGAAGCTATAAAGGCAGGACTTAAGGCAGCAATGAGGTCGGTGGTGGAAATCAAATTAGATGTTACATTTGCACAGGACGGGGACGCCTTGTGCCGCATCCATTGTCCTAAAACATCACATGCTAACGTGTGTTTAATGTATTAATGAGTCAAGAATGTTGAAGTGTCGGGAGAGGCAGTATGCTGTTTTGGAGAATCTATTTTTATATTTATATCTTTTTTTATCCGAGCACGGTAAAGTAACTACATCTGATGGTAAGCGTAGTGCAGTTCAAAAAACCAGGGACCACGGACAAACAATGAGTTTATCGGTGGAAACCAGAGTCATGCCAGCCTCTTTAAATGCTTTTTTCCTCTTCGGAGAGGGAAGACACAAATAGAGGGGCCTGCGACAGGATAGGCGAATGACCGATGCAGGCACATTAATACAAGGATGTACCCCGATACCCGCCCCAGTCAACGATCAAGTCATGTAGCAAAAGAATCTTGAATCTATAGGCCGGCAAATGAGAAAGTATATCGCCTGATGGTAAGTGATCTTTACCGCGAATAAACTCCCACAATCCATAATGAGTTATAGACGTGTTGCCCACCTTAAAGAGTAGGAAATTGTGTCGAAGATACCAGAATTCGGCCTCAGATAATAAATTGAAATTGCAAAAGCAAGCTGCTATTTCACGTCGGTTTTCTGGGAGACGCTGGTGTGTACCCGGGTGATATGGTCTTTCAAGCTGTAGACAAAATTCGTTACAACGTGCGTCTACCAGGCTATATCATAAATTACATTTTTTTTATCTTTTATAAAATCTTTACATAGTATAAAATGAAGTCGCTTCCGCTGTCTGTTCGTTTATATCTTTTAAACTATTCAACGGATATGAATGCAGTTTTCAGCAATAGATAGAGTGGTTCATGAGGAAAGTTTATATGTATATCACGCCATGACCCATAAGAGCCGGGTAGTAACATACAGGTAAAACCGCGAAAACAGCTAGTGGTATTATAAAGAATAAAAATGTACAATCGTTAAAATAGACTCCGAGTGGCATAACTTTAATCGTAGTCTGTACTTTACGTACCGACAGAATATTAGTACGCACGACTACATTAATATTATTCTAATGTTTCTCTACTATCCCTAACTATCCCATCGCAAGGGGATCGGCAGAACTGTCCCGTTAGCGAAAGTTTTATTTGTGTTAGATGTGTAATCTGTTTAATTAAATATTGACCGAGGATTGATTAAGATGCCGTATGGCGTCTTAGCAAACGGTGTTTGTTAACTTAATGGGACATTACCATATGTGTCCCTTTGTTAATTGTAATAGACTATTATAGGATTGTTAAATTGGAATCGGTTCAATGAATTGACGTTTGTAATGCAAGTGTCTAAAGTGATATACGTGTGTATATTTATTTATACATGGTGGTTGGTCCCTCGTATGCGAGAGGACGTCTGGCTTGGTACCACCGCTTTGTCTATTTCTACCGCCAAGCAACAGTATGTAAGCACTGTTGTGTTTCGGTTTGAAGGACATTGAAACCAGTGAAATTACTGGGCATTATGGGACTTAACATCTTATGTCTCGGGATGACGAGCGCAGTTCAGTGCCATGCAGTGCTTTATAATTCAAAGTTCTGTGTGGTGTTGCTTTTGTCTATGGGCAGGCGTGGCGCTTACCATGAGACGAGTGCATTGCTCATCTCGTCATTCAATCAAATAAAAAAAAATACAAAGAATACACCGATTACAATTTGAATCCCATATGTCTATGGGCTCCTCACATTTCATACCATGGAAAGGACAAAAGCTCGAAACATCTGCCTACCCTTTTACTGATATAAGCGGTGTCTTATAAATATCTGAACATGCATACCAACTAAGCTGTGATACCAAATAAACTTACCACTTACTTTACCAAATAACCATACCCAAGTCTCATTACCAGATCCCGTTGATTACAAAATTTCAATAGACCTTTGTCAACCGATTGAGCACACAACGGTACAAGATAAAAGGCTTATAAACCCGACCCGACCAACCGGAAGGACCACACCGAGCTGTTTGATCAGGCCCAGACGCCAGGAAGTCAAGTGCGGCGTTTTTAAATGATAATGGGAGCAAACAGAACCAAGGCCCACCTGATGGTTGGAAGAGAAAAAAGTGAAAATGATTTGCTAATAGACTCTAGAATCATTCTTTTTTTTCATTGAATGACGAGACGAGCAAGTCGCTCGCCTGATGATAAGCGCCTGTCCATAAACAGAAGCAACGCCACACAGAACTTACTGAATTACAAAGCAATGTATGGCACTGAACTGCGCTCATCACATCGAGACATAAGATGTTAAGTCTCATAATGGCCAGTAATTTCACCGGCTTCAATGTCCTTCAACCGAAACACACTGTTGCTTTGCGGCAGAAATAGACAAAGCGGTACCAACCCAGACGGCCTCGCATACGAGGGACCTACCACCTTGTTAAAGATTTATTAGGCAATAATGATAATTATTTACCGAAGGCTTTCTTTGAAAAGCCGACTGTCTAAAATATGAAAGGCTCGCTATGATGCCAGATAATGATGCAAAAAAAAAACAAAAGAATCTCTTAAAACTAGAAATGCATTTGCAACCGCCCGTCCCCTGTGCATTAGTCTAAAGAAATGGGTTCGTTTCGATACGCCCTAATAGACTTATGGCGTTAAAAGGCAAAAAGTCTTATGCGTATCTAATTGTAATACTTTAAGCGATATTTTAAATTTAATGAAGGGTGCCAGGGTAACGGCGTGAGAGTTTCTTTTGTGTCTATTTACCAGGGTTGCTACCTTACTTTCTTATTGAAATAATAATTGTAATTTGCTACGCGAAAAAAATACCATTTAAATTTATTTTCTATTTATTTTCTACACAAGATAATCGTGTCTTATTACTGTCGGGTCAGGGTGATGTGTGTGACTGTTCGATATTAATTAAAAAAAAAGTGAGTGTGTGCAATTCACACATGGCAGAAGTGAATCTTTACAGAAAAGTATTAGATAAAAAGATAGAAATATTCACACTGTCAAAATATTATTGTGTGTAAAATCAAAACAAATAATTTACATACTAATGTTAATACATTTAATTTTAGACAATTTATATAAACTAAAAATATTGGTCAAATTAACACAGATTTTTTTGATTTGATTGAATGACGAGACGAGCCAAGCGCTCACCTGGTGGTAAGCTCTACGCCTGCTCATAAACAGAAGCAATACCACACAGAACTTTGAATTACAAAGCACTGCATAGCACTGAACTGCGCTCGTCACCCCGAGATGTAAGATGATAAGCCCAGTAATTTCAATCGTTTCAATGTCCTTCAAATCGAAACACAACAGTGCTTACACATTGTTGCTTGGCGGCAAAGACAGATAAAGCGGTGGTACCAACTCAGACGACCTCTCGCATACGAGAGACGTACCACTTTGTAAAATACACATTTTCGTTAATTCTAAACACGTTTAAGACAAAAATGATGGTAATTCAAGATTACATCTAAAATTTAAGTGCATCCATAACTTATACTCGGGACTTAAACGTAGCTTTTGAATATTAACTTACACCAATGTTTATAATAGGAAAATTATACAACATGATTGAGGAATTTATGACTACTATGACAGTCAACTTTATTACTTACTAGCTTTTGCTCGTGGCTCCGCCCGCCTGAACAGCATTTAAATATTATCATCCCCTATTTTGACCCCTTTGGGGTAGAATTTATCAAAATCCTTGCTTAGCGGATGCCTACGTCATAACATCTACCTGCATGCCAAATTTCAGCCCGATCCCTCCAGCGGTTTGGGCTGTGCGTTGATAGATTATTATGTCAGTCAGTCAGTCAGACACCTTTGAGTTTTATACAGGGTTATTTTTAAAACACCAGCAACCTCGCAGGGGTAGATACCTAAGGTTATAAGCTACTACTTTTGTTCTACGACTTTTGATAATTTGTTAGATTTTATTTTCATACAAAAATAAGTATTCATTTAATTTCCGTCTTGAAAGTTACCTACACGCATCGCAGATTACGTAAGCAAACACGCGAAGCGTGGGGAACGGGGCTAGCGTTGAAGGTCATCGCCCGAGCCAGCTGAGCGGCTTCTTTGAGTCGCCCGCGCACGCCGACCGCTAGGAAGAAAAATACGACACAACAAAAACTTGTAAAATCATTTTTTTTAAAATATATTGAGTTATATACAAACTCGTAGAACAAAAGTTGTTCCGTATGGGGTCAGCTATCTGGTCCTGCGAGGTTGCTGGTGTTTTAAAATTAACCCTGTATATTTAGATGAGCCTACGCCTGTATCCCCATAACGGTAGGCAGAGGCTGCTAGTGATGTTCGTACAACTTAATTCCGTCCCATGATGATAGGGGGCAAGACTTTAATCATAACAGGAAATGCGTGATTTTATGTAAAATAATGATTTTTGGACAGAAATAAGCTTGGCTAAGCGTACTGCACTAGTTGCAACTCTATCACTTCAGGGTTCATTGCCATACAACCTAATTACGAGCAAACCACTCGCCTGATGGTAAGCAACACGACCTACGTTAGTTTTTTGACTACACTACGCTTACCATCAGGTGTTGTGCAGTCACTTTGCCGTGCTCGGATAAAAAAATAACTGTCTGATATAATATATATTGGCCTAGTTTCCATCTACGAAAGATGATCTAGGAGGCGTCAGTTAGGTTGTGAGTTAGCCACGCACTTCCGCGCATGACTAAAGAGACCTATTCGAGAGTGGCAGCAACGGCCACATATTTGGCAAGTAAATACATTCCCCGAAGATGGTACGAGGTTAGTGGCTCTTTGGTGTCTTAAAGTCCGCTTCTGGGCTAGCAATTCGAACCACAACCTATCATGGGTAGCTACGCCGTCAGAGATGAGTTTTCTCCAGGCATTTCGATTATCTGCCTGACTTTCCCATCTAACATGGTCAATTTGGAAAGTTGACATATCGCGCTTGACACTGTCTTTCCAACGTAGCATTGGACGTCCGATAGGCCTTTTGGCGTCTGCTATCTCTCCCAAAAGCGTTTTTCTTGGCCAGCGAGAGGGCTCCATCCGGTATACGTGACCCAGCCACCGGAGGCGCTTTTGCTTCAGTAGAGCGATGATACTGGGTAGTTGGGCGGTCTTCAGGACAGCCTCGTTGGTAATTTTGTCCCTCCATGTTATACCCAATATGTTACGGAGACTGCGCATGTGGAAGTTGTTCAGCCTCCGCTCCTGTTTAGCGTATGTCGTCCAAGTTTCAGCTCCGTACAGGAGAATGCTCAAGATACATGTTTGGTACACAATCATCTTGGTGCGAGTCGAGAGGTGTTTGTTGTCCCATACTCTTGCACGAAGCTTACCAAGCATAGTAGATGCTTTGCCGATACGGATGGTAATTTCTGCATCAAGTGACATATTGCTTGAGGTTACTGACCCTAAGTAACAGAAGCTGTCAACAACCTGCAGAGGAGAACCGTGAACGAGTATTGTCGGGCGCTCCGTGCTACCTTGTACCATCACTACCGTCTTCTTTACATTAATGGCCATCGCAAATTGAGTACATGCTTCCACAAACTTGTTGACAATATTCTGCAGCTCATCAGGTGTAGTGGCGATAAAGGCCGCGTCGTCGGCGAACAAGAGATTGTCTACATATATGTCCTCTCTATGACGTGGGGACTTAAGTAGGGCAATATTGTATAGTTTGCCATCAGTTCTTGTGTGTAGATGAATTCCCTGACTTGTGTCACCAAACGCGGTCTTCAAGAGCAAAGAAAAGAATATGCCAAACAAAGTGGGCGCTAGTACGCAGCCCTGCCGTACTCCCCGCTTCACGTCAAATGGTGCAGATGTTTTGCCACCAAAGACGACTGTGCCTTTCATATCATCGTGAAATGATTTTATTAAACATAATAGTTTTGGAGGGCATCCAATTTTCTCCAGTGCCAAATAAAGTGCTTCTCTGCTAACGGTATCAAAGGCTTTATTAAGGTCGACAAAGGCCATAAACAGAGGTGTTCGTTGTTCTCTACATTTTTCTTGCAATTGCCTAAGAGTAAATATCATATCTACCGTTGAACGCCCAGGACGAAAGCCACATTGTGACTCGGGATAAACTCTGTTAGCGAGTTCTTGCAGTTTGCCTAGAACAATACGAGCAAATAGCTTTCCTACAATACTCAGAAGGGATATACCGCGATAGTTGTTGCAGTCGCCGCGGTCCCCTTTTCCTTTGTATAAAGTAATTATGTTGGCATCACGCATTTCCCGAGGCACAAAGCCCTCGCGCCAGCACTCCACGATCATGCTATGCAGTAAAGGTAGAAGGTACTGCAGTTTAATGAGTTCAGCTAGGATGCCGTCATTGCCAGGGCTCTTTCCGCATTTAAGCTGTTTGACAGCTAGGTTTAACTGTTCTATAGTGGGCTCTGCATCTAGCTCATCCCAAGATGGAAATTGACCAATACTGCTCAAAGCTCCCGGATGCATCCTAACAGGCTCGGCATAAAGTGTGGTGTAGTGTTCCACCCAACGACATAGCTGACGGTCTACATCAGTTATGATAGAGCCATCAGTCTCCCTAAGGGGGGCCGTTATCTTGTGAGATACACCTATTGCCTTTTTTATTGCTAGATACATACCGCCAAAGTTTCCGGCTGCTGCACAATTTTGAATATTCTTACAAAGGTCAACCCAATAAGCGTTGGCAAAGTATCGGGCATTGCGTTGCAGGTTGGCTTTAGCGATACCAACATCCTCACGAGTTTTGTGGTTTGGGTTGAGGCGATGTCTTAATGCGGCTTCGCGTTTAGAATCCAGCAGAGGTCCTAATATAGAAATATTGTCTTGAAACCAATCCTTACCCACTGACTTTCTATAACCAAAAACTTTACCGGCTGCTTCTGTGAGTAAAAATTTAAGTTTCGTCCATTTTTCCTGCGCTGACATATCTGAACGCCACATTTCCATTTCCTCAATGACAACGTTGCGAAACGTTGCCAACATCTCTTCGTTTCTTATTTTGGAGACATCTATCTTTCTCGCTCCCATCGGCCGAGAAGAATGGATCTTTTTAGGTCTTAAGTAAATTGTAGCCACCACCAATGAATGATCTGTATCACAATCCGCGCTATGAAAAGATCTTGTGTGACGGATATCTTGCAGGTCTTTCTTTTGCGCTAAAACAAGATCCAGCTGATGCCAGTGCCCCGACCGGGGATGCTTCCAAGAAACTTTGCGTATTTCCTTGCCCTTGAAATAAGTGTTGGTAACACAAAGTTGCCTTTGGGAACAAAACTCCAAAACACGTTGACCATTTTCATTTATCTTCCCTATCCCATGGTTACCCAAACAATCTGGCCAGGCTACGGTGTTCTGTCCTACCCGAGCATTGAGATCACCGAGAATGATAAGACGATCGCCAGAACGCACCGAACGCACCACATCGGATAGTTGGTTGTAAAATAGATCTTTGGTTTCTGCAGATGAGTTTAATGTGGGTGCATAAACGGAAATTATTGTGGTGTATCCGTTGGTTGTACACAAGCGTAGAACTATGATACGTTCTGACACTCCACGCGGTCCTTCAATGGAGTTGAGTATGCTGTTGCGAATAGCAAAACCTACTCCATGCTCACGACGTGACAGAGCATCCCTACCTTTCCAGAAGAAAGTAAAATTATTTTCTCGAAGGGATCCCTCATCTGGTAGCCTGGTTTCTTGGAGAGCTGCAATCAGAATGTTGAGCTTCTTTAATTCAGTGTCAATGACAGCTGTTTTGCGTAGGTGGTCGTCGCCATTTAAACTTCCACCGATGTTCGGAAAGCCTGTCCTCATAGTCCGGACATTCCATGTCGCAAGACGCATGGAATTTGTGTTTGTGGAAGGACTTTTCTTTTTTAAACTGGCAGGTGAACATGATAACGGCACCGACTGTCTAGTTTTTAACCTAGTGTTCTCTTCACCCAGGGAGAACAAGACAGCACCGAGACGGGCTAGTAACTCATTGGCTGGGGGCTGCCCAGCTTAAAGCGGGCGTTAACTAGCCAATGGGCTTACAATGAACCCTCCCACTGTCGAGAGTGACCCCTGGCGCCCGAGTTTACGTCTATCTCCTCGGACTTATAACCGGTCACTGTCACTCCCCGTGTTGTTTTCCACCCAGCAAGCTGTAGTGGGTGAAGTGACCTCTCCACTGACGCCACACCGCCTGGGACTCATTTTTTTTGATAGTGTAGGACTTCCCGGGTACCTACGCCATCCTCTTGACCTTGCCGACGTACCCCACAGGAATGACTAGTCAATACGTGTGGAGTCGGTTCGGTTGCAGATACATTTGATGTATGGCTTGTACCGAGCCATCTTAACATCCATAAAAGTAAGACCATTCCATAATAAACCAAATGCCAGGACAATTTTTTTTTACAAACCAAAATAGACCTCTACAAGTCCGGGAAGTCAGGGGAGTCTTGGGAAATAGTGCAGCGGTTTCCCCTTGCCTTCTGCACCAGACATTTCAGACGTTATTTGGACGCCAGGCCGCTGAAGCCTCTTCCAGCCGGTTGCCCGAGTGGGTGTGTGGTTATACCGCCATGGCTCGGTCGCCAGAGCCTCGTTGGTTATCCAGCAGGGAGCACCACGGCGGCCCGAGAGCCGCCGCCGCCGGCTATTCATACGAACCACTGACGCGTGCAGGTGAGGTTGACATTTGGGTCGGATGTGATGTTGGTTCCGTTCGCCCCTTACTCCCCCGTCTGATGTCTGATATAATAAATAATAAATAAATAAATACACCCAACAGTCACATACATAGTCCTGACCCCACAGTAAGATACGAGTCTTGTGTCGTGGGTATCAGCAACTACGAGAGACTTTCGGTCTCACAACATCCAGACCCCGAAACAAATATTTGTGGATCAACCCAAACATTTGTCTCGGTGCGGGGATCGAACCCGCGGCCTCTCGATTCACAGCCCGCTACTCGCCCGCTGCGCCACGGAGGCTGTCAAATATATAATCACATAATATAATTCAGATTGGAGTCGTGAGGTGGTCGTTACACCAAGCCAACTCTGCATATGCATGAGATAATTAAAATAATACAAGGGAAACGAGGTGAGGTGAGAATATAAGTGGTAGAGCCATGCTGTAGACAGTTTTATCTGGTCGTTGTCACTGTCTCACAGAAAACCGACGTAAAGTAGCGTTCGTTTGTAAGTAGCTTCCTGTAGCGTACCGTACAGTGAGTGAGATATCCGGAGGCCCTAATCCTCGTCCCCTTCCCAATCCTTTAATTTATCCTTTCCCTTTAAGATAGGCAAACGCGCCTATGATTCTTATAGTATTATTGGTGTACATAGACGGTGAAGATCACTTACCATCAGGCGATAGCCTATTGTTATTTAATCATCTTTGTATATAAAAACTACGTGTCACGTTGTTTGTCCGCGATGAACTCCTAAACTGCTGAAACGATTTTAATCAAGTTTTGAAAACTGTTTGCAGTTTGATC
Source organism: Amorpha juglandis (assembly GCA_949126905.1). Taxonomy (NCBI): domain Eukaryota; kingdom Metazoa; phylum Arthropoda; class Insecta; order Lepidoptera; family Sphingidae; genus Amorpha; species Amorpha juglandis. The sequence goes on from OX421365.1 coordinate 22,825,297, forward strand.
CAACTTAAGAGATAGGATAGTTTATATCTTAATTTATAGTCTCAATATTTCTTAATGCAAATTATTTGTTGATTATATGACAAAGAGTTAAAATTATCTGTGAGACCCATAAGATTCTAGCAGATTGCGGTATAAGATAATTTATCAGCTGGATTGAGTAAGTTTTCAACAGATGGCGAATATGGTATTGAATAGTTTACTACAATATAATTTAACATATACCTTAGCCACAGCAACGCGTGGCCGGGTCTGCTAGTAACTATACAGAACTAAGTCGTCTTATTTCTTATACTTATCTATATTTGATTAGGTCTGTAGATTTTTAAGATTAAATGGTGTCATACTGCATCTCTGTATACAGTGTAAATGTTGCATTATCATACAAAACGGGTACAGATGCAATGAATGTTCATGTAACTATTTGTCGTCACTGATGTTGAATGTACCTGCACTGATTGCAGCGTGCGAGTTACCGTCTTACTAGAAAGGCTCGGGGGCTCGATACCCATCGAGACAAATGTTTGTGTGATCCACAAAATACAAAATTTGAAGTCATTAATTCGTAATTGTCAATGATTTAACACGCAATATTATTATGAGGAGTGCGACAGTCATAAATTAGTAATGTAAAGAAAATTGACAAAACTGAAAATCTACCAATGAGCAGTTAACAAACAGCGCCACAAATCTCGGCAATTTATAGTAGTTTTTTTTATTTAATTGAATGTCTAGACGAGCACGTCGCTCGCCTGATGGTAACGCCTGCCCATAAACAGAAGCAACATCACAAGCACCTTTGAATTATGAAACACTGCATGGCACTGAACTGCGCTCGTCACCCTGAGACATAAGATGTTAAGTCTCATAATGCCCAGTAATTTCATTGGCTTCAATGTCCTTCAAACTGAAACACAACAGTGCTTACACACTGTTGCTTGGCGGCAGATAGATAACATTGTGACACTGCACACAGTTTATAAAACAGTACTTGGTATATCCACATTTCTCACATGACATCCACTTAGCATCCCGTCCCGTTACGCGTAAATTTCTCCCATAATTACGATACAAATCTGCGTAAAATTAGCATACGGTTTTTATACGAATTTCTTCAGTACATTCCGAAATCATTCGACAAAAATGGTCGAATCCGTGACGAAATTGGGGACATCAATCATCAGTGAAAATGAAATTACGGTGTCTTGTACACCGCCGTAAATGGCCAGTCATTGATGATAAGATGGCTTGTTCGCTTTACCATGGAAATTTGAACAAAACTTTAATAATATTCCAGGGAGGCCTTGCTGTCGGTATACTGGCAACCTCCCAGTATTTTAACATATTATTAAATAAATACACCCAACAGTCACACACATAGTCCTGACCCCACACACTAGGTTTACCTATATCGTGGGTATCAGAAACTACGAGAGACTTGCGGTCCCACAACACCCAGACTTAAAACAAATATTTTTCGGGAATCTCGGTGCGGGAATCGAACCCACGGCCTCACTTTTCGCAGCCGGCTTCTCACACTGCGCCACGGAGGCTGTCGTGTAATTTTGAATCTAAATATATAAAACTCAAAGGTGACTGACTGACTGACTGACATAGTGATCTATCAACGCACAGCCCAAACCGCTGGACGGATCGGGCTGAAATTTGGCATGCAGGTAGATGGTATGACGTAGGCATCCGCTAAGAAAGGGTTTTGATAAATTCTACCCCAAAGGGGTCAAAATATGATAATATTTAAATACCGTTCACGCGGGCGGAGCCGCGAGGAAAAGCTAGTTCATTTCATAAATATGCGAGCAACCGTTTTTTTAACAGCTTAAAAGATGAATTCTGTTATCTAACAACATTTCAATAGAGCGAGGTGTCATACACCGTCAGTAACAAGACAAGATAATTAAGACACGTCAATCAATAATACAAGCCACTGTAATCTTGATGCAGCTGAGTAATTAGTACTGTGGATATAAACATGACGGTACGACTTTTTGTCTCTATCTTGGTTAGTCCCGATCATAATTAGACCTACTTACGCAAACAGGAACCAACCCACAGCAAGTTCAAATGGAGATACTGATTTGGTATTACTAAATTCAATGAATTAGTTGAATATGCTGTCAACAGATGGCACTGTTAATTTTCATCTTTTATTGACAAAACCTATAATTTTAAAACATTTATGAAATAGAAAATGATAAACACTTATGGGATGTTACGCCGTTACGACAAAAAAAACCTTTGAGAAATAATATACAGTGATTAATATTACAACAAATGCACCAGCTCGAACAGGGGGCTTAGCACATGCAACGCGAAGTAATTTTCTCGTGAAAATCCAGCTTTACCTGGTTATCTCTGTCTATCGAAGGTAACTAAGTTCCATAGAAGACTCAACTCGTTATATCGAATGTAAAGATAAAGTAGAGAAAATAGTAATTCCAGTTTCTCTGTGGTATTTTGTTTACGAATTTCTGTCCCATGATGTGATAGGTTGCGATTTTTATTCTACTGGCGATCGAACCCGAGAGCTCAGCACAGCAGTCCTAAGTCCACACCAAGTCAGTCTATAGGAGCTCATCTAATAAATCTATAGCACTTATTTCCTTTAACACTGATACTCAGTTACGGTTTCCACGAACCAATAAACTCCCTATTATATAAATCGTCAAATTAATACGTTTTAAAATTTTATTTTTCCATATCACCGCAGACATCGACTCGTTAATGAGTGAACAGCTTTACGACATCCACTTACTGTCGTGTGTACCTTATTTAAACAGAATTATTGCTTGCGTAAAATTTTAAAGCTGTATATTTTTTCTCCTTTGTCAATGTATAATATTATGAGGGTTGGTATTGGTATATTTTAATGTAATGAAGCTAGTTTTTGTGGGAAGATAAATCTATTCGAAAAAAATACTCTGTTTCGCTGCGATGAAATTAATAATATTATATTGATGAACAATGTTCAGAAGAACATTAAAAGTATTTTACTTTGTCATATAAAACCAATTTTTTATTGAAAAAGTGATATTAAGGAATAGCAAAATACATTTTATAGTGCATCCCATGTTTTGATGTTACAATAGTTCCCTACAAAAGTAGAATATAATCTGAAGACAATAAACCGAAAAATTGGTTAATTGTTAGTAAATATATACACAATGAAATAAATAAATTCACCCAACAATCACACACTATAATATGTTCCCTGACCCTATAATATGTTAACTTGTATCGTGGGTATCAGGACCTATGAGGGACTTGCGGTCCCACAAAACCCAGACCCGAAACAAATATTGTGGTTCACGTGAACATTGGTCTCGGTGCGGAAATCGAACCCACGGCGTCTCGCAACTGACTATACCCCCCTGTGCCATTACCTGCGCCGGCGCCTGCCTACATACAACATTATATAATAGTACGAGTACTTAAAACTAAATGAAAAAAAAAGATAAAAAATATTTCCAATTTGGAATTAACTATTTGCCCTTAATGTTCTAAAAGTAGCAAATAAATGCAAAGTATAAAATGTTATTACCATTAAAAACAAATAAAATTGATCAGTTGTAAAAATGATTTACTTTCGAACTCATATTTTTAAGATGGTAAACATTTACGCGTATTCTGGTCTAGCTTCTTTAAATTTACGATGCTATAAACCCTATGATGTCGTTATGGTGCATGTAAGGAGATATTGGTAAGCAACAAAGCTTAAGTTTTTTAATTTATTGCTAGTATTAAAATTACTTTGTTGATCACTTATGTTACACTAGTTACATTTACATAACAAGTTCACATCTATGTCGCCAAACGGGTAGTCAAAATCAAATTCTTTATTCATCATGTAAGCTAAGAAAGTGCTTATGACAGGTCAAGTTCAGAACATTTGTTATTAATAAGATTAATTTAAGATTAGCGGAACTTTGGAAAACCGCCGCGCTATAGGCTAGGAGGAAAAGGTACACCAACAAGCATGGGAAGAGGGAGGGGATCGTTAATTGTAGGGATTCACGGACTAGGATGGGGGATATGGCAATCGAGACAAAGGCAGGAAGGAATAGGGCAAAGACGCACACAGTATGGCCACGAATCGCAATGACGAGACAAACTTGCCTGACAGTAAACGTCTAACATAAACAGAAGCAACACCAATGTGAACTTTTGATTATGAACTACTGGTAATGGAGTGCACTTATCACTACGAGATATAAGATGTTAAGTCCCACGATGACTAGTCATTTCACTGGCTTTAATTTCCCGTAACCACGAATACAATAGTGCTTACAAACTGGTAGCAAAAATAGACAAATCTATATACTACGCAGACTGCATACGAAAGACCTATCACTTAGTAGCACCTTCATATGTGTTGTTTTGTGTCGTGCGCCAGCTATGAAACGTGAGGTCGCTGGTTCTATTTCCCCAAAGAAAATATTTTGTGATGCGAATATTTCTTTCAGGTCTGGGTGCTGTGAGACGACTTGTTCTAGACTTCTTTGCCAAACTTCAGCTATGAAAATCATCTAAAATGTATATATTTTCTCCTTTATTTTCCTTATATTTACTCATAACCTTCACAGTATTTTAGTTAAAACCCTGCTGGTAACATTTACTACGTTACAATTTTTATTCGCTTTGCTGCTTCTGCAAATTCCTCGAAACTAACAAACTTCCCTTCTTTATTACAAATTGTAGATTAGCCAGGGAGATTTCGTTCCGTAATCTTTATGGTTACTGCGGAAACTGCAGCAGGTAAAGATTAAATGTATCCTTTATGCGTAACTAGAACGTAAACTATCATTATGCACCGATAATTGTGAGATATTGGTCCTAAGATTCTGTGGCTTCGGGAATTTGATCCCATTTGTGAATTACTTGTGAATTATTTGGTTAGTCCTACACTAGGGAAACTAAGTACATCTCAAGACATGCTTAGACTTGATTATGCATGAACTGAATCAGGTAGATATACAGTTTCAATTTCTTATGGTGGATTATTTAAAATTTTTGTAATTTAATTACAATCGAGAATTGCGAAGTATCAAGTATATCATAATTTACAAAGAGTGTTTCATTATCATCATCATCATCGACCACAGGACGTCCACTGCTGAACATAGGCCTCCCCCAATGATTTCCAGACCGACATGTTGGAAACGGCCTGCATCCAGCGACTTCCTGCGACCTTTATCAGGTCATCTATCCACCTTGTAAGCGGACATCCAACGCTGCGCTTGCCAGTACGTGGGCTCCATTACAGAACCTTCCTGCCCCATCAGTTATCGGTTCTGCGAGCTATGTGGTCTACCAACTACCACTTGAGCTTGTTAATCCGCTGGGCTATGTAGGCTATGAGTGTTTTATGCGCTATTAAAATCCACTTTATCAAAATTGTAACCTAACCGAAGAGCCTCTGATATAGATCAAACTCCATCCTCATAAATACTCATAAAATACCATCATCAACCGCTAAACCTTCCAAGCCTTACCGAAATAAGAAAAAATAACAAAAAATGAAGATTGATGGAGAATCAATCCGATCTTGTCTCGGAGACGTCCGTACGATCAATTTTAATCTCGCAAGATCTTCCTTCTTACTTACACTCATGCTATGCAATGAAATGTGGAAAGAGATAGAGATATCAATAAAGTTTCCTTAACCGATGATGGAGGCCTACTTACGAAATTAAAGCCGGGTAAAGCAGATCGAGGAGGGGTTAGCTAAGACAATGATGTAAGCGAAAAAGATAATGTGCTGTTAAAATATGTACCACCTACTAACAGTATGAGATTAAATGGATTTTATTAGGAAATTTAAGTACCGTCGAACTATATTTTGATACAGAGAGGCCTAATTTCCTATAAATTGTCCGTGGCATAGTAATATCAGAAATGATTATAACTTCTATATCAATAAGTCATAGATTATTAAGAATATTAATGTTAATGTTTTTTTTTTTTATTTGTTTGAATGACAAGACGAACAAGACGCTCGCCCGATGGTAAACGCCAAGCTTATCCATAAACAGAAGCAACATTACATAGAACGTTAAATTAAAAAGCACTGCATGGCACTGAACTGCGCTCGTCACCCCGAGACATAAAATGTTAAGTCTCATATTGCCCAGTAATTTCACTGGCTTCAATGTCCTTTAAATCGAAACACAACAGTGCTTACACACTGTTGCTTGGCGGCAGAAATGAATAAAGCGGTAGTACCAACCCAGACGTCCTCTCGCATAATAGGGACCTACCACCTTGAAGTACTTACTAATAATTTAAATAAGAATAAAAGATAGAGTTATTAGGAACAAATTATTCAGAAAGTTATACATACTCAATAAGAATGAGTTGCACAAATCGGCAATAAATCTAGGATTAAAACATGCCAAGAACCAGTTACAGATATTTGCTGCGAGTATTGAAGTGTCGTGGAATGATTGATTGTTTATTGTGAGGACTTAGATGTTCCATGTATGCAAATAATGTTTTCGTACCGCCCGTCGGTTTGTTAATTTTGTTTTATTAGTAGTTATGAACACACTTGTTAGTGTTCTTAACTTTTCAAAATTACCTTTTGATATATGATCTTATTGAGTGATAGAGTCACATTGTAGTCAGTTTGTCTACAACATGAATGGGCCGACTCGACCGGATCTTTACCACTGTCTGACAGAAAACCGATGTAAAGTAGCGGCTTGCTGCTGCATTTCGTACGGTGAGTGAGATATCCGGAGGCCCAAAACCCCCTCCCTTTTCCAACCCCTTAATCATCCCTTTCCTTTAAGTTTGGCAACGTGCCCATGATTCTTATGGTGGTGGGCGTATATGGGCGGTGGAGATCACTTACCATCAGGTGACCCAGGTGACTTGTTTTGATTTAATGAAAACGGCTATGATGTGATAAAAAAATTGTATAGAAACAAAGAAGAAATAAATTGAAAACATCCTTTTCATGTTTCTATGAATATTTTAGCGGCTTTGACTACACTCCGATAAACACTATGCATAAAAAACATGTAAAATGTAAGACATTTTCCGTTAATATTCCATACATTTTAGATGGCTTTACATATAAATTAAAGGCCTCAGGGTTCCATAGCTTCACGGCTGCAATTTAGGATCGCTTTAGCAGTTCGTTTACACAGCGGAACCCATGAGAACGAACAGATGGCTTCTAGTGGGACGTGGATGTGCTAAAGGAATAAAGTTTGGTTTAAGGCGTTACCAATAAAATCCCTTTAGCTGAAGTTTTAAGAGATACTCTTAGTTTTCTATTCTTATCTTTTCATGGTCTAAGTCCTTAGTTCGTAAAGTGGCCCTGGGATTCATGGAAGACTCGACGGAGGTCTAGGTTTGCGTGACAAAAAAATGGGGGTTCACAATTCGTAAGCGGGGAAACCACGAAAATTTATCTGCTTTCGTTAATGAAGAACTAAAATGTTGGCTTGACTTTTACTTTAAAGCAAAAACTATTAGTTCGTGGTTAGAACTCTGCCGTATCTAAGACAACTTTTGAATCACAAGAAATCCCAGACAGCCGACGAATATTCTTTGTCTGGACGAACTGTTTGCTCAAAGATGAAACAATGAAAAAAAATATTAAGTATAGCATCAATATTTTAGTCCAATTTCTTTGTTTGGCCGATCAGCCCATTCATGCTAGATAGAACTGGTTACAACGTGCCTTTGCCATTACGATACGCGAAATCTATCTCATCTTTTGATGCCATATCCACGCCAGTATTTCGAACGTCATAACCACAATGGCCGTTTATTAGTGTTTCCCCGGCAAGGTGGTGTTTTTCTAAGGGAACTCCACCACCCTAAACTATAAAAAAATCACGCGCCCATACCCAGCCACTACATTGGATTTTCTTTGCCGAGCTATTGTAGGAGTTACAATCGATTTAGAATTTTTGAGTCGTTTTTAAATTTTACTTTTTCTTAGTTTTCCGTTGGTAGGTCAATGACGCCTCATATTTTTTTTGGTTGGATTTTAATAATGGACATGGACATCTTCGAGTTGAATTTGGTTGGAAGAGCTTAATAAAATAATGCAATTAGCTCTAACGTTGAATTACTTATTTTCTTGTATGAAGGTCACCATGTTGATCTTCTTGATTCCGAAAAGGCAAAATAGGCAATAATAGACTATTTCAGTGGCTTAGTGCATACGCGGTACGATTGGTGTGGTGTCTCGCTTTCGATCCTCGGTTCGGGTAAAAGTGATATTGGTGCGGCATACGAATGATCTACCACCTAGTAAAATACTTGTTATGACCATCAAGACTCAGCCTCAGAAGAAAATAAATTACGCCAATTTCTCACAAAATATTTCATCACATAGACTAGCATCATGTACGTAAACAATAAGTTAAAAGAAAGGTCTTTCCCCATAATCTTCAGGGTAAAGGTCAGATACAAGCAACAATATCTTTCCAGTATGATCAGACATGCAATGGGCGATACCTCAGTATTACTACTGCTGTCTTACTTTATGTTGGTATGAATATAGTGATTTCTACACGGCTCTCTTATTTTGTACCTATTGTTTATTAAGAAAGAAGTTCAGGTCGTCATAATTCTGCCGAACGTCGAGATACTTCATGTCTCTTGCAGTCGTAATTATGTTTACACTCACTGTACTTAACATCAGGTCCAGTGTAGTCACTTTGCCGTGCCAGGATAAAAATTAAAGTAATTTCATAATCAACCCTTTCCTTTAAGGTCGGTAACGCGCCTATGATTCTTCTAGTATTGTAGGAGATCGAACCCGAGACCTCAGCATAGCGGTTGTACCGCGAGCACAATACAACTGCGCCACCGAGGCAGTCTCAATATTATATTACCAAGTAAAATATATTTTGAATATCCTTTGAGGTTCATTAAACCACGTATCTCTTGTTGAAGTGTCCCAAATTAAAACAAACTGACGATTTTATTTCAAAAAACCCTACAGATTTTGTAGAATGTATCCCGTGGAATAACCAACGAAAAAATATGGAAATTGTATTTGAAACACAAATGAAACACGCGGCGGAAAATAAAAAAATTGAAACACATTTCACACTTTTCAGTTGCAAAAACGTGGTATGATAACTTTATGTATTCATATTTTGTTGTGATAGAAAATAACCAGAATATGAATTGACTGTGTATACATAAATTTAATTATTTTGTATAAGTATTGTTAGCTAATCAGAAATCTGGCAGTGGCATAACAGAAGCTGCTGCTTTACTCAAAATTGAGAAAATGAAGCCACGTCTTTCTAGTACTTTAGTAACACTAATTTATTCACTGTCATTATTAAACGAAATAAGCGACATAACAGAAAACTTTGGTTTACGAGGACACATTATACGATTCTTGTGTCAAATCCCATGAAGAGGCCTCAAAAACGCGAGCTTCTGTAATATTTTCATACGAAAATTTTTCTCCACGTATATAAATAAATACACCCAACAGTCACATACAAAGTCCTGATCCCACAGTATGATACGAGTCTTCTGTCGTAGGAACTACGAGAGACTTTCGGGCTCACAAAACGCAGACCTCGAAACAAATATTTGTGGATCACACAAACATTTGTCTCGGTGCGGGGATCGAACCCGCGGCCTCTCGCTTCACAGCCGGCTACTTGCCCGCTGCAACACGGAGGCTGTCACTGAAGTGGTGCTTTACCGAGGATTATTAACTAAGTACAGTGGCAAACAAGTAAACGAATCATCCGAAGGTGATAATATTAAAAATAGCCCTGGATTATACACGTTCCGCTGCTTTGCACTAGCCTTATCTACTGATTATGAGATTAGGCCTTAGCCCACCACGGCAGTCTAGTGCAGATGGGCAGACTTCAACTACCTTCAAAATTCTTACAGGGAACTTCTTACGTTAGCAGTTCCTTTACGATGTTTCCTGCACTGTTAAAGCAAATAATACTTAAGAATGAAAAAAACACGTAACTAAGACAGCCTCCGTGGCGCAGCGGGCGAGTAGCCGGCTGTGAAGCATGAGGCCGCGGGTTCGATACCCGCACCGAGACAAATGTTTGTGTGATCCACAAATATTTGTTTCGGGGTCTGGGTGTTTTGAGACCGAAAGTCTCTCGTAGTTCCTGATACCCACGACACAAGACTCGTATCTTACTGTGGGGTCAGGACTATGTGTGTGACTGTTGGGTGCGTTGGGTGCGTAAGAAAAGTTAGAGATCCATGCTCTTAGGGCAGGTTTCGAACCTGTAAATCAAATCTTCATAGTCCGTACCAGCTGAGCTAACGCTGCTGTTATTAAGTGATCACCATCGATATATACCCATAAGTAAACTCAAAACTTATTTCTCCAGGTGCAACTCTTCAGGACACAAGCGTAACAGTTCATAAGACGGGGCACTTTGAATAAGGCGAAACACGCCTTTTGCCTGTACCTCTTTACATCCAACCGAATATTGAATAGCTTGTAACATCGGCTCAGACCTCGGACATTTGAGTTTGAATGTCCACACGTCAATATAGTTCATTGAAGTAGTTGAATAGGATGTTTCGTACAAGTTTTTTCTCGGTGGTTAATGTTGTTGAAATATTGCTGAGTAATGGGGTTTGAAATAAAGTTCACATTTACAAGGTTCTATGTTGGGATATAGAACGGTGACAGGATTCCATGCAATACGATAAAAAATATTTATTATTCTTTGTATTTTTATCGTGCAAAACAGAAACTGTTTTAGAGGTCGGCAAACGAACGAATGTGTCTCCTGATGCTATGTGTCATTCATCGCACATATCAACCTATAATAGTGGTAGATGGTTTGAGGAAATTAAGGCATTGGGAAGGGAAGGATTTGGGTCTCCAGCTATCTCCCTCGCCATATGAAACGCAACAACAAGCTTCTACTTCACGTCCGCTTTCTGTGAAAGTAGTAAGGAAGTCGAGCAGGCCCATTCATGCTGTAGACAGAACTGTTTACAATGTGGATCTATCACATATTCATGATTAGTGACTCATACGTAGTTATGGTGAGCTTGCTTGTGACTCACGATTTTGTAAAAGTGAATCAATGGTGATGAATAATATGAAATCTGATTCAATAGTGATCTAATTTTTGTGAAGTGAATTTGTGTGAGTGACCATAAGTCACTTTTAAGTAACCATACACTAATTCACGGTATAGAGAATCAATTAAATCAAAACTCATATTTGTTTTATCCAAATTTTCCCTACCTAATGAATGTGATAAGTTAAATCTTAAAACCATTCGGACGAACAACAACAAACAATTTTAAACATCATCTACAATAATATGATGACCTTAACTTTCATTTCTACTATATTGATATCCTATACAATCGCTCTATCTATCTCTCGCTCTATCTATAATCGCTCGATCGAAAATGACTTCAATTTCAACCCGGTATACATAATAAGAGTCGACAAAACAAATTGCTTTAGCACAGAAACTGGATACGGTTGAACTGGGTAACAGTTTGTTCATTAAAGGCGTATCCAGCCTATCGTGATTAAAACGATAGCGTTAATTGGTGTCGTGTACAATGATGATTAACTTACAAAACTGTTACATGGTTTAATTGGGATTGCTTTTTTATGTTTGTGATTAGATAGGGTGGAAAGTTGATATTTTAATAGAGTTTTATTGCGTTTTTATGAAGGCACTTTATATTTGCAATTAGTAAACTATACCATATTTATTTTATTTAAACTTCTAATGTCATGTTTCTGGATAAAACCCACTAAACACTTTTTTTCAGATATCACGCTCTGGGACTTCTTTACTTCAGAAGTTCTTTATCAATGATTTTTTATTTGAGCAATCACCTGATGGTAAGCGCCACGCCTGCTCATAAACAGAAGCACACCATACATAGCTTTGAATAACAAAGCACTGCATGGCACTGAACTGCGCTCGTCACCCCGAGACATAAGATGTTAAGTTTCATAATACCCAGTCATTTCACTGACTACAATGTCCTTCAAACCGAAACACAACAATGCTTACACACTGGTGCTTGGCGGCAGAAATAGACAAAGCGGGTACCAACCCAGACGGATCCTCGCATTAGAGGGACCTACCACCTTATGAATGACCTTGTTTTCAACCAAAGGCATGAATTCCCCTATAATCAGCGTAATAATATCTGCCATGAATCTTTAAAAAAATCACAAATTATCCATCAATATTTTCTCATCATTGGTCGCATAGACATGCACTTTTTTAATATTTACTGCACCAGCTATATTATTAGAACCCGAATCTTTTAAAGGAAATCATACTACTCATCAGTATATTATGATGTATTAATCGTCCAACCATCGTTCCTCAAAATATTACCTTACATCACTGTAGATAACACTGGCCGACATGATTTTCGTTTTTTCAAGTATTATTGTTTTTTTTTAACAGTTTTATAGTACTGATGGCGAGACCGAACCTCATTTTATCATATCACATCAAATTTAAAAAATAAATATTTTTTCTGAATCTTTCATGTTTTTAGTAAAAGTGAATTGAATTATTAAGTTTTGGCGCTCATTTTTGAAAATGTGCGACTTCTCGTGACATAACTTATTAGTTGTAACAGCGACACACCCAGTGATAAGACGCTACTTGAAAATAAGCTGTTACAGTAACGTTTACAAAATTTAAACTAAAATTAGAGTACCTATTTAATAAAAAAAGAGTGTTAGAATTTTACTTTTGATTTTATTGAATCTTATCATTGATTTTTGGTTGAACAACATTTTTTTAACAAAATGGCTCGAAGGCAGTCTAAAAATATCTAAATACCTTTTGTTACGTTTGTGGCAATTTTATAACATCGTAGAAAAAACAAAATATTAATGATTTTGTGCAAAATGCATATAATTTATATAATTTCAGTTGTATTTTGGCTTCAAAATACAACTGAAATTGTGAACTCCGGAGTTAGTGTGTTCGATTTGTGTCGAGCAATTAGGCAATGGAGAAATCGTAAAAAATCGTTACCTATTCGTATGCCTATTATATGGAGAGAGCCAACTAACCATATCAATGATTGCTATTTATGCTGTACGAATGTAAAAGGTATTAGTGCGAAGAATAAAAATAAAATAGCCTATGCAAATGTTACCTCAGTTACTCGTCCAATCCCACACGGTCCAGAAATTCCAATACCACTTCCAAATTAATTTAATTCAAATTTTAAGATACTTTATTACATAAAAAAACCAATAAGTGTAACAGAGTAGAAATTAAATGGGTAACTGCGCAGCTGGTGAAGACGGGTCAGTCGTCACCCCGTCATCGTACGGTGCAACACGCTCCTGCACTACCCTGTACTAGCGATAATACCCTGTACTTCCAAATTAAACTTCCGATCTTAGTTCAACATCGTCAGAACCAAATATACAGCGTCAAGAGTCAATGGTAATTTTCAAACCGTTTTCTAATCAGCCACAGCAATTCACACAAGTGTCAAAGTTCACAAAAAGTCACATCCAGGCGTAATTTTATAGGAAAACGAAAAGAAGTCACTCTAAATAATCCTATAGTAATAATTGTAATTAACATTTCATTTATAAACGTCGAAATATACGTATTTGTAACATAATAATCGATTTTTTCTTAAAATTTTATGATAAAAGCTTTTTCCCTTTTAAAAAAAAACCTGATGTGATAGAAAAAAATCAGTGGTGTTTCCGTGTTCAGAACACTTAAAATTAGCGATATTTAACACTCATATAAAAACAACGTTCCAAAAATTGAAATTTGTGGGCCAGTGTAATCTAATAACACGAGTCCTGTTTTGTCACGTAAGATATTTATCTCGTCCAATGTAATCCGACCGGCAAACACTAAGCACAGTATCTGATTCTACGTAGGTGGTTAGGTCTTAATTATATAAACAAGTGACGGGTTGGTCACTATCAGGATGATTAAGTGGCCAGCTTGGTGGGAGAAATTGTAGCTTTCTTATAGAAACATCATGTTTAATGGAGTTGAAAAAAATTCAAAAGCAAATTGCGTTATCGCTCGCATTAAAAGCTAAGGGAAAAAGTGGATAAATCTACTATTTGGCCAGCATTAGACCAAAGTGGTGGGCTAAGGCCTGAACCCTCCTATAAGTGGAGTAAAACCGTGGGAACGGGTATAAGTATAGGGCTGATTAATTCGTTTCAAGTAAATTACTACAAATAGATTTGATACTCAGTTTAACTCTGTATACGTGATAGGTCCGTTTTTTCCGGACTAAAACGGACCTATCATGTATAGGTACAGAAATATACACTTAGGAAAGAGCTCATGTTGTTATTGTTCTTGAAATACAGGCCATAGAATTTACCTCCCTACACAAGTATTTACAAAATAATATCATCAAAAGCACTATCTAGACATTTCGACAACTATTCAACCCAAGAGTAAAATTCCAGTTTCACTATCGAATTCCGAGTGAATTTCTGTGCGCAATAAAATACCGCCTTTATCCTCTCGAAACAACTAAATTGTCTAATGAAAATACCATTGGAATCTCTCTAATTGTGAAAGAGAATCAACAATTAAGAGAGCATTTTTAATCTTCTCCAAAAAAAGAGGAAGTATTAAATTTCACTGTATATTGTGTTATTACATGCTATATTCGACAATGTTGAAACATACTGAATGCAGTTCTTTATAATTCAAAGTTCTGTGTGGTGTTGCTTCTGTTTATGGGCAGGCTCTTACCATCAGGTGAGCGTCTTGCTCGTCTCGTTATTCAATCAAATAAAAAAAGATTTGCGTTTGCTGTTTTTCTTTGAGGAGTTTTCCATTTTACCTTGTACTCCATCAAATCGTAACCAAATTTATATGGGATCATTACGAGTACGCTATCGAATATTCAATTATAGAAATCCACATTTGGTGGAAATTCCATGTAGCATACAGTAATAAAGAACAAAATTAGACGTATTGAGAAAATCCTCGTTTTGAAGTTGGTTGGAAATATTTAAAGTTCACCAGATTTTTTAATGGTAGAGCCACTCTGTAGACAGTTTTGTCTACAGCATGAACGGGCTAGCTCGACAGGGTCGTCACCACTGTCTCACAGACAACCGACCTAAAGTAGCGGCTTGCTGCTGCGTTTCGTACGGTGAGCGAGATATCCGGAAGCCCAAATCCCCCCCCCCCCTTCCTAATCCCTAATTATCCCTTTCCTTTAAGGTCGGCAACACGCCCATGATTCTTCTGGTGGTGGGCGTACATAGGCGGTGGAGATCACTTACCATCACGTGACCCACTTGCTAGTTTGCTGGCCTATGCTATGCTATCACCCGCGCCGCATTCATGAAATAATTCGAATGTAACAAGCTTGTAATGTACAGCGATACGAAATGGAGTACGGAACCGGTGTTACTTGCAAATCGATTGATTGCAAACTTTTAGTTTATCGAATTTATTACAATCGGTAGCGAGAATGCGGTCAGCGTAAATGATTTATTTATGTAGCAGTCGATTATTCAAACCAAATAATTTGCATACATCCCATATGCAACTACATAATATTTTTTATTTAGTTGAATGACGAGACGAGCAAGGCGCTCACATATACAGCCGCTACATAAATAGAAGCAACACCACACATAACTTTGAATTGCAAAGCGCTGCATGACACTGAACTGCGCTCATCACCCCGATACATAAGATGTTAAGTCTCATAATGTCCAGTAATTTATCTACCTTCAATTTCCTTCAAACCGAAACACAACAGTGCTTCACACTGTTACTTGGCGGCAAAAATAGACAGCGGTGGTACCAACCCAGACGCCCTCTCGCATACTTACCACCTTGGACTTACCACTTTGTCTAAATATATAAATATATACATAAACTCGCGCCTGTAAGAGTTTCGGTGTGTTAATGTCTATATGATGAGAGTAGGTAGAAATACAGTTTGTTTGTCCACATTATGCCGTGCTTATTTTTATTGTTGCTGGTGGTAGGGTATTTCTATTCGTTCGGATAGCAACCACCGTACACATGGTGTTAAAATCTGCCATAGTGGCCCACACATATTATGTGGATCGCATTCCAGGTTCAGCCAATGTATATCTTGGGTTGTGGTTCTCCCGGGAGGTTTGCGACATGGCTTGGTAGTGGATTATAATTTACCAACGACGTTTCGAGAGAATTATTATAAAATAAATGATTACATATAGTTACTACGACATAAAATGGACCTTTGATGTAATGTTTCTGGTTAAGGTGTGGTACTAATCGGTGTGATTTTCTATAAAAAGTGCAGCCAATAATATGATTAGCCTGAGTAACCTTATTCTGTTCGAAGGCTCAGTAATGTCCAATTATTATTTCTATTGTTTTATTTAACACATCAAAAACTTATGTAATTTCTACCTACAAGGTGGTACATCCCCCGTATGCGAGAGGCTGTCTGTGTTGGTACCACTGCTTTGTCTATTTCTGCCGCCAAGTAACAGAGTGTAAGCACTGTTGGGTTTCGGTTTGAAGGACATTGAAGCCAGTGAAATTACTGGGCATTATGAGACTTAACATCTTTTTTTTTATTTGATTGAATGACGAGACGAGTAAGGTGCTCGCCTGATGGTAACCGCCACGCCTGATAAACAGAAGCAACACAAAACAGAACTCCGAATGACAAAGCAATGCATGACATTACACTACGCTCGTCACCCAGAGACAAAAAAGATTTTAATGCCCAATGATTTCACTGGCTTCAATGTCCTTCGTTTCTTCGCCTTAATTTGAACTATCTGAACAGACATTCAATCGAGTTGATCAATAAAGACCAAACAACTTTTGTTGATTCAAGTCATTGCTCAACTAAAATCGAATGGTGTGATCGGTTATTAATAACATACGACATGTAGTAACATTAAATAGAAATAACCAGTAACAGTTATATCATTTTAGTTTTATCGAATTCCAACAATAATTACGCTAGAGTTATGATCTGGCTCTATAATACTTAAATATTGTAAACGGTCGTAAAGATAATGTGTATTGCATAGGAAATAATTGCCTATTTTATCATTACTACCATAATTCACTTTCTGTCTTACGCCTGTTTGAATATTAGACTCGATTTTTCTTATTTTAATCAATAACTTACGTTTCCCAAAATCTATTATCGAAAGATTAATATAAACGTATATTATATACGTATATAGTATTATTATATTAGTATATCGTAAAATATGTACATCTATTCTGTGTAAGTTTCATTTATATGTTGACCGCCCGCTCATTTACCTATCAATCCAGTCCATCCAAAGGTTGCCTGGAAGAAATTGCCGTTAGCAATAAGGCCGCCAATTGTACTTCTTTTTTATTCTTAGCTGTCTGTTGTATATTTTCAATACTTTATGTTGTGATGTACAATAAAGTTATAAATAAATAAATATAAATAAATTACTAGATGACCCGATGAACTTCGTATCACTTACACGAGCGCAATTCAGTGCCATGCAGTGCTTTATATTTCAAAGTTCTGTGTGGTGTTGCTTCTGTTTATGGGCAGGCGTGACGCTTACCATCCGGCGAGCGACTTGCTCGTCTCGTCAATCAATTAAATAAAAAATCCTTACTATATTAGATAAATGATTTTTTCTCTTGATAATCATCTCGCACAGTTTAAACGCAAACAAGATTAGACTTTGCAATTATCATACATTTTTCTCAAGTTGTAAGTAAACACTATGAATTCCCGCAGTTTATCCCTAATATTTATTCATGATAGTCTACTTTACGGCTCGCTGGTCAGTCGGCCTCGTTAAAATGAACCCTAACGAGGTAAGGCCCAGTCTGAGCTCAGCCGATGTAATAAACATCACTATTGCAAATCCACGATTGTTGAGTGCTACTTTTTAACTGCAGTGAGTGCGGACTATGGGATGAGATTTAGCCAAATATTTGTTTTTTGAAGTGAAACTTCCATATAGACGGGGGTATTATGATTTTTCTATCACGAAAAAGCGTTACGGCCGCGTGGAGGGGGTAGACGTTATATCGCGTGGTGCGAGGCGGCAGCGGCGGAGGGAGAGAAACAGTTTCTTTGTATGTGTATAATTTTAGCGTTTAAATTGATTTTGTCATTTTGTATTCGAATTTGTCACACTATGGGACGGAAATAACGGCGACACGTGGGTGCAGCGATCGTTGCACCTTTGCCTACCCCTTCAGAGATAAAGTCGTATGTTATATCTTTTCAAAGTTATTTTATCGAAGTTACCTAGGCTTTGCCTTTAATAAATTATTTTGTTAGCAGTATTGTTTAATGCTTCCGCTTCTAAATTGCACCATGTTTACTGTTCGACTGTTGTGACTGTAAACATAATGAAGTATTTGCATTATAATATATCATAGTTTGTAAATGCATGTTTCTCGGAGGAGAACACTTGGAATTTTTGATACTATCAAGAAATTTACATACATAATACTAAGCGTGTAGAATAAGCGTAAACAATCCTAATATTAAAATTGTTTGTTATGCTTTCACGCCTAAATCGCTCAATCAATTTTAATGAATTTTAATACAGAGATAGATGGGATCCTATAGATGATTGTGAGTTACTTTTTATCCCGGAAAAAGGTGTATACGCTGGAGGAGCCGCGAACAAAAGCTAGTCTTTTTATACGTACGAAATACTTACCTACTGAAATCACACCAAATAATCTGTTATTTAGGATAGTTGTTAAATCCCTCAACATCAAACAAGTTTTTTTTTCTTATATGTACTTATAGTAAATCGAATAATATTTTCGCTATACTACTTTCAGCTTAACCAAGTCACGAAAGGTCATCCCGTCTGATCTGATAACGAACCTCCTTAATTTTGTCTGCACAGAACATCTCCATAAATAAAGGGTCCAAATCGAATCTGTCCGTGAATGAAACAAAAATATAAAGGTAGCCAATAAAGGTACGTATCATGTTACGTTAAAGAAGACATTTCGCTCGTAACTGCTTCGCGAGGAGGCTTGCCCGTGGGCGGCTGTAATGATCCTTGTGGTTCTGTGCAAAATATAGAAGATTGCGAATGATTTTCATTATTAATTTGAATGTTGAGATCAAAGTAGTCTGATATAGGCTTACATTACATGGTAGCTATACCCACCAGAATTTTGAATTTTAAAACTATAAGAATTTTCAAGTCTATGTCCATCAGAGGAACGTGTATAATACGGAGCTAGTATGACTATTATTGTGTTTCCTGGGGCCTTTTTTGTCATATTAAAGACATGGATGGGTGTATAAGTGGGTATGGCAGGGGCCATTTTTTAATTGTTTTTTTTTTTATTTGCTTATGCATCTTTTTATGTTTATTTATTGCATTTTTATGTCTACTTATTTTATCTTATCTACCCTTATACTTCCCTGTGTTATGTTACAATTTACTGCCATCTAGTCCATAGACAATGACAAATAAAGTTTATTTCTTTCTTTCTTCTTTCAACAAAGGCTCTAAATGAACTGAAGTTAAGTTCTCGCTTCAAGTTTCTAACTTGGCACGCTGATTTCATGTGTAGATTAAGTCGTTGTGATCTGTACGTCCATTTGAGATAAGGTTTTTATGTTCATGCCGTCGAAACGTATTAACATTCATAAATATATGATATATTGCCACTGAATCATCCTATTGTGAAGAGGATGTTCAAAGTAAAACTCGCAAACACAGCGTAAATTCACGCCTGTATCCTAAAAGAGTTAGGAACGGGTGCAACTAGTACATATCTAGGTACCCCCAACTTACTGCTGAACTGCGACGAGTACGATTGGGTGACGAGCGCAGTTTGTGTCATGCAGTGCTTTATAATTCAAATTTTTGTGTGGTGTTGCTTCTGTTTATAGGCAGGCGTGGTTATATTGTATTTGGAGAGCGCCTTGCTCGTCTCAAAATTCAGTTCTTAAGATTCGCCGAGTTAAAATAATGAATCATGGGAGTGAAATGTGCAATAAGTTGAAACGAACGGACCATGCCGTCCATATCTCGATCACTTAACGCCTACTCCACGTCTAAAGTTAGAATGTGTCTTATTAATAAAATTTACTGTCCTCCCGGTTAACACTATTAGCTCCCATTCTGGCCTTTTGTTTGTCACCATTCGACGGTTACAGCGGACGTGTGCCAACGCCTGTCTTATTATCGCTTTGTAAATGTATTTAGATTTATATGTTGAATTGCCTCAGGTTAGAGGTTTTGGAATGTACAGGACGGTTTGATAGGTGTTAATGGAGCAGATATTTGTGATTTTGATTTATTTTCTGTGTGTGGTTTCGTTAGAATTGAATTGTTTTAGAATTGAGTTGAGGTTATTTGCTGATGGAAAGGTACGCTATATTTGAACCTGACATCTGGTCAGGTTTTGATTCATTAATTCATATTCAATTTATTTTATTTTTTAATTCAATTTAATTCATTAAGATTGCTTCCACCGTAAACATATCGGAAAACCCGCCATAGATGCTCGTTCCGGTGATTCGCGTTCCGGGAGATAAAAATTTGTGTGATGTATAAATATTTTTGTGTGGTAGAGCCACGCTGTAGACAGTTTTGTCTACAGCATGAATGGGCTGGCTCGACCGGGTCGTTACCACTGTCTCACAGAAAACCGACGTATAGTAGCGGCTTGCTGCTGCGTTTCGTACGGTGAGTGAGATATCGGGAAGCCCAAATCCCCTCCCCTTCCCAATACCTAATTATCCCTTTCCTTTAAGGTCGGCAACGCGCCCATGATTCTTCTGGTGGTGGGCGTACATGGGCAGTAGAGATCACTTAGCATCAGGTGACTCACTTGCTCGTTTGCCGGCCTATGCTATAAAAAAAGAGCAGCGAGCATTAAGAAGTATGAACCCAACAAGTTTTAATACACAAATGCAGAAAATAAAATTTGAAAAAAGCATTTTTTGATATTTTTACAGATTTTACAAGCATATCAAAATAGGAAACGTGCTTAGTGATCATCCCACACTTTATACCACAGTTTTCAATTCAATACAATATTCTAAGATGTTATCTCAAACACGATCCGTTGCTGATAAAATTTCTTAATATAAGGCAATCTTTATATCGCAAACAACGCTGACCATATTTGTACATTTTGCTATGAAAATTAATGTACAAACTTTACTATGAAGTGAGATCCATAAAATGTATTTAAATTGAGCAGTTCTATTTTCTATGATTATTAGAACTGGTTTACTTTATTTTATCGGCAAACGAGTAATGGGCAGGGAGCCCTCGGGTAGCTGATCCACTTGACTACTATCAAGCTTATTTTCCGTCAGTAGCTTCGTTTCGATGAGACGACCAACTATTCCCTATGCGAAAATTCTCTATTGTGGTAGCTAACAGAGGTAGCAAGGATAGAATATTTCGATTTGATGATACTCAAAAAAATATTATTTTATTTGTAGGACAATATGACAGTTAAATTATATAAATATTAACTAAGTAAAAACAAAAAAATCAGCTGGTTAGTAATCATACCTATTGGAAGGAGGGGCTTCCAATAGGTATCGATAACGAGGTCATAAGAATGATTACTAATAGAGAATATAATAGAGAATTTTCGCATAGGGAATAGTTGATCGTCTCATCGAAACGAAGCTACTCACGGAAAATGAGCTTGATAGTAGTCAAGTGGATCAGCTACCCGAGGGCTCCTTGTCTATAAGTGAAAAGCTATAAAATAAATAATTACACCCAACAGACATAACATATATAGTCCTGACCCCACAGTAAGATACTAATCTTGTGTCGTGGGTATCTGGAACTACGAGAGACTTTTGGTCTCACAACACCCAGACCCCGACACAAATATTTGTGGATCACACAAACATTTGTCTCGGTAAGGGGATCGAACCCGCGGCCTCTCGCTTCACAGCCGGCTACTCGCCCGCTGCGCCACGGAGGCTGTCAATATATATAGATATTGACAGCCTCCATGCCTCCGATAGATCTCTACTGGACGAATCATATAGGCAGGGATCCCTGAGCCATCTTTCCACTTGATTACTATCATGCTAATTTTTCGTAAGTAGCTTCGTTTCGATGAGACGTCCAACAATTCCCTATGGGAAAATTCTCTATTGTGGTAGCTAACAGAGGTAGCAAGGATGGAATATTTCGATTTGATGAGTCCCAAAATTTATTACTAACTGGTTTTTTTTTTGTTAAATCTGATGATAATTATCTAAATTATTCGAACAAAATATTTGTCCTACAAAATGTATAGTATGATCAAAGAGTCCCCTGCTTCCAACATATATCGATAACGAGATCATCAAAAATGATTACTAACCAGCTGATTTTTTTGTTTTTACTTAGTTAATATTTATATAATTTAACAGTCATATTGTCCTACAAATAAAAAAAAAATTGTGGTGTCGTGGGACACCAGGCAGGAACGAAGTTCCTTCGGCTAATGAAGAACCGACACAAATTGCAAAAAAAGTCGTGCTCAATTTTATGTAGGTTTTCTTGATTTTTCTCTTAAATTTTGCTGATTAGTTTTTATTTAAGTACAAGAAAGTATTTAGGAAATTCAGTATTTTAGGAAATAATAAATTACTTAAAATAAAAAAACATCGTAATTCAAATTATCAACTAAAATAACAAAATATGTCTCTTTATTTTTGTTTGACAACATAAAATTACATAGAAATAGAAAAATAGAAATAAAACAAATTATCTAATCACACACCCGAGTATAGTCTAAATATAACATACGCAATAAAATATAAAAATACATGACCCTATGTATAAATACCAATATCATTGGACAAAAATGGAAGCATAAAAAAGGGCAAGAGATAATATATCGCAAGACGAATAACGAGCTAGCGTAATCTTTTAAAAATCGAAGGAGATATAAAAATACTTCAACTATAACTGGCTGAATGAATTTCATTTTAAAAAAGGAACTAACGCTGGCTGGTTATGCGACTGTCGCGCATGCGCACGTCTCATTTAACGCTTTTATTCCACGCATTTTTCTTACGGTTTTACTATCACATTTTTTTCAGTTCGGTCACGCAGCGAAATCCCTATCCCCTCCAAGCCTGCCGTAAGGAACTTCGTTCCAAAAATATTTTTTTGAGTAGCATCAAATCGAAATATTCTGTCCTTGCTACCTCTGTTAGCTACCACAATAGAGAATTTTCGCATAGGGAATTGTTGGGCGTCTCATCGAAACGAAGCTACTCACGGAAAATTAGCTTGATAGTAATCAAGTGGAAAAATGGCTCAGGGATCCCTGACCAATAGATTCGTTGCTGATTTAAAACGATAGAAATGGGGTGACGAGATTCAGGAGGAATAGTTGTGTTTCGGTTTGAAGGACATTGAAGCCAGTCAAATTGCGGGGCATTATGAGACTTCAAATCTTATGTCTCGGGGTGACGAGTAAAGTTCAGTGATTTGTAATTCAAAGTTGTGTGTATTGTTGCTCCTGTTTATGGGTAGGCGTTGCGCTTACCATCAGGCGAGCGACTTGCTCGTCTAGTCATTCGATTAAATAAAATAAATCAAGGAACTCGCAACTGTTTCAATTCCCAAACTCATTTACTATGTACAAACAAAAATGTATCGCAAATCCAATACGGTCAAATGAAAGGCTTTCAAAATGACATACTATCAGAATGAAATATTATGTGAAATCACATGTGGTAATAACACAGAGGGGCGTCTGCTTTAATAGATTCTTTCAATTCGTGGTACACTAGTTGAATATATTAGCTTAAGAAGTTGATATCTATCTGTATATATAAAAATGAATTGATGTTCGTTTGTCTCACTAAAACTCGAGAATGACTGGACCCATTTGGCTAATTCTGATCTTGAAATATTTGTGGAAGTTCAGGGAAGGTTTAAACGGTGAGAAACATAAATAATAAGTAATTGATATCAGATGTTTTTGAACCAACGCAACATGATAACTAAATGTCGTGCAGTGCTCAGTGCCATACAGTGCTTTGTAATTCAAAGTTCTGTGAGGTGTTGCTTCTGTTTATGGGCAGGCGTAGCGCTTACCATAAGGCGAGCCCTTGGCTCGTCTCGTCCAAACTGATGCAGTATCGATAACCGTAATCACTATAACTGAAAAATAATAAACATCTAACGCTCCATCAGATAAACCTTGGAGAAAAATCACAGATGGCTTCAATTACCCACTGCACTTTGCTGTACTTTACAAATCAGATTTCAAAATGGCGTCCGTTTCAAACAATCCTATCTAGATTTTATGAATTTCGCCGCTCATGCTACATGTCCCATATCGCAGCGTAGACAGCCGGTCTATCATGCAATATTCAAAAGCTAATGGCAAACAGAATCGATACACCCTTCCTTACTGTTTCAAACCTTTGTTCGAACGTTTGAGCCTAGTTATTCGATGTACCTCGATTTAATATAGTTGTTCTTTTTATAGTAGTTTATTTTCTAAATATGTACTGGCATGGTGATAAAAATATTTCAATATAAAGCTGAGTTTCTTGCTTCTGTTTCTCAGGCTAGTAGGCACTGTTGAGTCAACGGTAGTATTTGTAGTATATTATATTGTAAAAGAACATTTTACGGCAGGGCAGAAATTATCAATATTGGTGTTAATTATATAAGTAGATGATGATAACTAGAGAAGTGTCGTGTAGGAGACGTCATTTTTTTGCCAATATTATTTGTTTACGTTTCTATTAAAGAATATAATACATGTACTGGTGGTACAGGTTTGCGGGTGGGAGGATACTTGTATCCGACCGGATAGCGACCACCGTACACTGGTGCTAAAACCTGCCATAGTGGCCCACCTTGTGTGGGTCGCGTTCCAGGGTCAGCCAGTGTATATCCGGTTCTCCCCAGGGGGCTTGCCCCCTGATTCTAACCCTTTTCCCATCCCTTTTTCCTTCCCCTCCCCCTTGGCCCTTTGGCAGGCTGGCATGATCTTGCCGACCTACGATGGACACATTGTTTATCGTTGGTCGACACTATTCTTGGATTGCACTACACTTACCATCAGGTGTAGCGTAGTCACTTTGCCGAACCAGGATAAAAAAATGAATAAAAAAAATACTGTCAGTTTTACTTATAAAGAAATTTTGTTATTCACTAACAAATCCATTAAAGGCCACCAAACTCAGTAATAATTCCGCTAGCAGATATTTAACTTCGGAATATACACAAAAAATCAATTATTCTCACAGAGTAAAGAAATATCTCAAGATACAAAACAAACGAACCAGATCATAACTTTCCTTTTAAAGTTACCAATGCGAAATTGAAAGCAATTTCTCGAATCGTTGAACTTTAAACATCGGAAAGTCAAAGTAGAAAACAATAAACAAAGTGAATCCAAAGGGAAAAATTTCCAAATAATTTTCTTGTTGATAACTCAAACGAGGACTTGGGAAATATTTAAACATGCTGATAGCTTTGGCGTCGACTGTCTTCTTTTTAAAACCACCTTTAAATTGATCGATTATATATGTATTTAAAAATCGAGTGGGCCACTTCAAAATGTTGAGCAACAAAACATTTTTTCTTTTGAAAAATTTAATTTTTTTATAATGTACAAATTATGCCCCTATTTTGAAAAATGTTTTTCGATCCATCCTAGTGTGTAAGCACTATCGTGTTTCGATTTAAAAGACATCCCATTCAGTGAAATTACTGGCTATTTGTAGCCTTAACATCTCAAGTTTCGGAGTGACGAGCGTAGTCTAAGTAAAGTTCTATGTAGTGTTGTTTCTATTTAGAAGTAGGCGTGACGCTTACCATCAGGCGATCGGGCGGCTCGTCTCGTCATTCAAGCTATAAAAAAAATACAATTTATTGGTCAAGAGGCAATGGTGATGACTTATTATTTTGTTAACGTAAACTTCTCAAAGTAGCAAACCAGCTGTTTTGTACTACATACTTCAGGTAATGATAAATCTGCTAAAATTTAAGAAAGAATTGAAAAAATCTTTGACTATTAACGAAAATTCAACAACAGACACACCGAACTAGGAATAAAATATGTATAGATATCTAGTAATTTTAGAATTAATCAAACTTCCGCATTTAACAACCGGACCGCCCAACATTTTTCAATATCAAAACCTATCAGAACCCTTATAAATATTCCCAGGCTGTTTCAATTCCGGAGTTAATCTCCAAAAGGATTGTTTATGGTAAACATTCTGATTCAAAGTCAAAGTGGAAGGATCTCGGAGGATCCTGCAGCCTCATTTACAATTCTAATTAATCTTTCGGCTGCTAGATGAACGTCTTCGAATGTTTTGTTGAGGAATTTGATGGACAGAGGCCAGGATTTGCATTCTGATACTATAGGCTGAGTCTTGTAGGACGAATACTAATTATGTATTACTGGGCTTGTTACAAAACCCTGGTTGGTCGCTTCGACCATGGGCTTTCTTGATATTGTGCAAAATGTAAATTGATGGTTGTATTATGTAAATGTAAATAAATAATGTAATGTAAATAAATGTAAATAAGTACATTTTATTAAGCAAATTAAAAAGCATTTAACTGTTACTGTAATAAAATATTAAAACATACTTATTTCTCTTACCTCATAGTATTCTTGCACATTGCTCTGTCTTGGCTTATTCAGGCACTTTTTCTTCTTCTTCTACCTGCCTTTACCCGACTCATAGTAGGGTGGGCGCAACAAAGGTTTTTAACACATATCACAGAAAGATTTGGCTTATAGTTTTTACGATCGGCCGCCTACTTGTCGTCAACCCGTCTGGGGAGAAAATACCCAACACGAAACAAATATTTGTAAAATTAAAAATAAATATAATACAAATAAAAGTTAACATATACATGACATAAACTCACTTCTGTATGCCCTGAGAGGTGCAACTGGGGCACCTTAGTTTCATCAAGCTTATTTCATGATAAGCAAGCCTTCATCATTTAGCCTATCATATCGGGCCTAAATTCCAATCTTGGACAATCCACACGTCTATGTATATAGGAAAACATACACATTTTGATGGTCTAATCTAGAAATATAACCTCACTTTGATCGACTTACTACGTATTCTTAAATACAATTCCATTGGACTAGCATGGCAATTGAGGAAAATGCATACCGAAATATTTCTGTAAAACTTAATCAATATACCAATAAACTGCTAACTACGCCTCCCTGTAAAGCAAATTCGCAAACAAATTTAAACTGCATCCAAACAATGGCCAAACTTAGTAATATAAAGACAAACATTTAGTTTATAACACACGCAAACTGTACTGGCGCGACGTCTAGCACCAGTTTACACAATTCTCGAGACGATGTTCAATATTTGCGGGCACTCAGATCGCACTGATGTTGGAAATATGCAGCTCAATATTATAATGCCGATGGTACATAGGCTTGAGTCCTTTCAGAATGCTCTTAATAACTCAATGTTTCGAAATGATCCTTTTTATGTACTTGAAGAAATTCACGAAACTGTGAAACAGTTACACATCATCTGGGACAAGGAATCTTTTTCATTTGCGATATTAATGAATTAACAAGACTTTATTATATAAAGTTGCAGTTAAATGTAAAGTAGTTTGAAAATAAAGGGGAATCACAAAAATTGTTTACTTTGAATGGTCATCATAATGTTAGATGATTAGGATTAAGATGTTCATTTACACTTTCTGGATAATAAGGTAAGTGTATTCAATATTACTAAAAACTATAGTACAAGATTACTTGACTCAACCACCTTATTCACCCAGCTTTTCCTAACGTCGCGTTGGTTCAATTTGTACATATAAATCCATTACAAACGAAGTCCTTAGTGGATAGTAAATTTCATCAACATTTCAGCGGTAACATGCGGACACAAATCTGTCTAACATTTCAACAAACTTACACAAAACGCGTATAAATCAGTGGCACACGATCCATTGTGGAGCCCATAGTTTAAAAAACATACAGCCTGTCAACGTCTTTCTTTCCGACGACCATCGGGAGACGCAATTTGTCTAGAAAGACCCCATTACATTTCGACGATTTTACGCACACGTTGATTAACGCCATAATATTTTAGTTACTAAGCTACATTCCTAAAAATATATTATCGAAAGAATTATATAAATCAAGTCCAAAATAAATAAGTTATAAGCTATTTAAATCTGCTGGGAAGGGTTACTGTCAAATGGCTAAAAACTGTTGCACGACATGTATATTGTGTTATATCACAAGACAGGTTACACCATTACGGTGCACACGTGTAATGGAGGTCGTGTGATTAGCCACTACACGCCCACCTTTGCTCGTACCAATATCTTAAATATTAACTGCGGCCTCATTTTACATCCAATTATGTTTCTGTTTTACGCAAAAATATTTCTTTTTCTATTGTATTGGTTGAATAGAAAATAATATATAAAAACGACTTATTTAAATACCCTACCCTACCCTATTGCTCCGTCTTTTGCCTTCCAGACGGACAGTCTGTATAATTTTTACACTATGATAGAGCCACCGCTCCGTTGACAGTGTTTGCTCTGGAGAAGAAATAATATTTGCTGATATTTGAACCGCGACATTAATTTCCTTTTATTCTTTGGAAGCTTTGTTGGAAATTTGAGTGCTAACTGAGTTGTGGTGGTTGTTTTTTAAAAGATTCTTGGGGATAGATGAATTCTTAATTTTTTTATCTTAAAAATGAATGTGTTATGTTTTGTTGTGTCTATTGGTACAATTACGTAATATATTTGTTGATTTTTGTAAAGTTGGGTTTGGTTAAGGGTGGTTTTTTTTTTTAAATCTTGGCGTGGTAAAGTGACTACACTAGAATTTATTTTACGTACAGTGCATTTCATATGTTATGTCGACCTCGGTGCATGTCAATATCTTCTTCTTTACAATTTCTGGCTTCGCATTATTATGCATTTCGCAATAACAAGTATAATTTATTCTCAAGTCTTCACAAGAACGATGAAATATCGGTATGGGCGATTTCAAGGTCTTGTTGGAGTGTAGGTTTGAATTCCTTCCAGAACGATGCTTAGTTCCCTTATTCCAATGTTTCCATACACTGTTCATACCGTCAATGTTTATTGCACAAATCCACACCACTTTTAAACAACAAACAAAACTTTAAACTAGTTTTTGAAATAAATTAAAATAAGAAATGATCCGCACTGTCAGAACTCCCGCCAAAACTCCTTCTAAATATCATAATTAAATTGAACTCTATCACTTATCGTAGTCAGTCTAAAATTGTGTACTGATGCACTAAACACAATTAGGACGTTAATGTCGCTGCTAATCCACTACAAATCCAATTGTCCTGTCAAGTTTCATAACAGGATCCAGGAAGAAAGCCCATGTGAATATCAAATGTGTCACAGTGGGCGAAATGCAGTGCTAATCAGAACTCCATTGTCCCACGGGAGCATGCCTAACAAAGTGATATGGCTAATGTA
Source organism: Amorpha juglandis (assembly GCA_949126905.1). Taxonomy (NCBI): domain Eukaryota; kingdom Metazoa; phylum Arthropoda; class Insecta; order Lepidoptera; family Sphingidae; genus Amorpha; species Amorpha juglandis. The sequence goes on from OX421365.1 coordinate 22,854,758, forward strand.
CGTACGTGGTGGGGCTTGACATTATTGGAATGATTGTTTCATGGTCTTATGATCAGTTTATTTTAATGACAAATTATGTTATCTAATGATGAATAATACTATCACTACACTATTGATAAATAGGGTGTATGTGCAATTCAATTCGGCAGAAGTGAAACTTCAGAATTACTAACATAAATTAATTAATAAGAAGCGAATTTTAATACGCAAATGCAAAAAATTAAATGCATGAATGATACACCACGTTGTTTATTACACATTTTCCGAAGGCTTCGTTGTACGCGGGTGCAAAGACATGTGATAGCATACGTAAAACATATATATATACGTAGAGCGCTTGCCGAAGTAAGTATTAGGCATATACGACGGCTTTGTAACATGATGAGGCTGTATAATATGCAGTCCTTTACCTTTCCAATAAAAGAAAAAAAAAGAGGAGACAAAGATTACAGAAAACACTGTATACTTGTAATCTATCTGATTCTCTCGCAGGCTAAATCCTATTTATGAATATGTTTTTTTTTGTACTGTCTCTCTTCGTTTCATCGAATTTTCTAATCACAACAGTGCTAAAGAAGTTTCACATCCAAAAATTTCCCATCATTTCAAATCCCTATATAGCAAAATGCGTTTGCAAATGTTTTCTATTGCATCATGTATAGCGCACATCGGTAGTACGCGATGGCTCGCCAGGTGACGGACCACTTCTGATATGAAATGTGAGAGTGCATGCGGCCTACACTCGCGATATGGACAAGAGATATGACGCTAGATTGTTTTTTTTTATCCGAGCACGGCAAAGTAAATGCACTACACCAGTTAAGCGTCGTGCAATCCAAAAAACTAGCGACCACTGACAAACAATGAGTTTATCGGTGGTCACCACATGCCGGCCTGTATAAATGCTTCGTCCCTCTTCGGAGAGGTAACAAGCAAATTGAGGAGCCTGCGACAGGACAGAAGGATGACCGATGCAGGCACAGTGATACAAAGATGGAAGCCTCCGGATATCTCACTCACCGTACAATACGCAGCAGCAAGCTACTAGTCCTGATCTGGTCGAGCCAGCCCATTCATGCTGTAGACAAAACTGTCTATTGCGTGGCTCTAACAATCAAAACGAGCACCAAGCTATAGCCAACTAGCACTTAAACTTTCATCGTTTTAAGACAGCATCATATTTAATGCCTTAACTGGAAGTACCCAAAAAGTTCGTGCAACAACAGTGTCGACTGAGAGTCCGCCAAATGGAATGGACCGTCGTTTTTAGGTAATTGAAATCCGGACGGCCACTGCCAAACACCAATATCGATTAGACGGGCTGGCTATGCATTTAAAAAACCATTCGTTGAATATTTATAGGGGCGTATTATTATTTTAAACGGCATTGTTTAGGGTAGTAGTGAACGTTGATTATGAATGAATATCAATTTCAGATATATTTTACATAAAACCATGCATGCGTCTTTATAAATTGAATCTGTATATATATTTAGGATTTGACCACAGTAAAAATATGGAAAAATAATTTTATTTATTTATTTATTTTGATACTAATTTGAACAAAAGAGTACATAGTCCATACTCTTTTATTCTATCCTCCTAAGAGATTTGACGTTTTTTTTGATACGGGCACGGTAAAATGTCTGCACTAAACCTGATAGTAAGCACAGTGCAGTCCAAAAAACCAGCGAATAAATAATGATTTTATCAATGGTCATCAGAATCTTGATGGCCTGTATAAATGCTTCTCCGCATTCTGAAGAGGGAAAAAGCAAATCGAGGGGCTTGCGACAGGACTTGATGGTTGGTTAGGGCGGGTATAGGGGTACATCCTTGTATCCCATCCCTGTGCCTACACTCGCCGGTCTTTTTTCAGGCCCCTCGATATGCTTCTTCACTCATCGAAGAGGGAAGAATCATTAATATAGGCCGGCAAGACTGGTGATCACTGATAAACTTATTGTTTGTTGGTGGCCGCTGGTTTTTTGGACTGCACTGTGCTTACTATCAGGTGTAGTTCAGTCAATTTGCCGTGCTCAGTTAAAAAAACTTATCGAGAGCTAAAAGAAAAAAGTTAAAAGCAAACACCAATTCTGTCGCCCAAAAAACATACGCAACTTTGAACGCAATACAGAATTCAATTAAACGGTTGGCATGTTTACATTACACACATGTATAGTTATAAACAGTATGGCAACAGTCATTAAGCATTCAATTAAGTAAAACGCATCGTTTGTTTGCCATACACTCCGCGCGTCGATATTTGAACATTTGAATGGTTATGTGACGGGTGTTCGTATTGGTGGACTTGGTAAGTTATAGAAGTAAAAATTAAAATATAATATTACCATTAAAGTAATTTGCTGTCCAATTTTTTACCTACAAAAGAACGGATAGTTTCTCAATTTGTTTTATTAGATCCACTAACCTAACCTAACACATAACTTATATGTTAAGCAACTAACATACATAAAAGTAAAATTGCACAAATGTGTATGCTCTTCTAGAAGTGAATCCAACATGCTTTTAATGCATGCATGCAGCATGCTTTTATATATGTTCATGCAAAACTCCGCTAAATATGAATTGATTTGGATAATTCTGAGGACAGAATCATCCAAATCATCAGCAGTGCACAAGTGAACAACAAGTATGTTGTTCACTTGTGCATTGCTTTGTTGGTGGTCACTAGTTTTTTGGACTGCACTGCGCTTACTACTAGGTGTAGTGCAGTCACTATGCCTTGATAAAGAAAAACCATCAAGATAGGTTCTAACTGGAAAAATGAATTGAACTATATTTACATTATTCATTAATACATTGATTTTGTCTTGTGTATAAAAATAATGACTCAAGAACTTATTAGGTGAAATATTAAAATTTCCTAGTATCATAGTATGAACACGCTTGCAAATTCTAAGCAACGCAGTGTGCCGCCCCAAGCTGAGGAGTTGTTGCTTAGCGCCATTTGCCGTCACATTATGCGCCAACAAACTTCACTGTTTATGTGTACCACCTGGTCACAGAATAAATCAATAATAGAATTAGATTCGACATTTCTTTAGTAGTTTCAATGGTTTAAAAATACCCATATATTTATTTGTTTTATGTTAGTTACTTTAGCACTATGAGGCTGACTTAATCGTTGTACGACTAAAAGTCCCCAAAAAGTTTTGAATTAAAAAAATGTTAGTTACTTACATTCTCGTTTTATTAGCATAGGCTGACAAACGGTCAAGTGGGTCGCCTGATACTACTAATATTATGGGTATGTGGTGTGATATTAGGTAAGCGTTAAGGCGCTAGACGGCCTCTTGCATACGTTGGATCTACCACCTTATAAACCTTGTTGACCTCTGATAATGTCACTGATTTAAGATACGTAAGAACTGTTACGTTAGTTACCTGTAAGACAGTGATACAGCCTAGGCGGGTACTGCCTATTCATGATATAAGAATAACTGTCTATAGTGACTTGACAATATGAGTGCTACATTGAATTATGTTTATTTACTAGCCTGCAGGAAAAAACAAGCAGGTGACTGATGGTAAGCGTCACGCCTGCGCATAAACAGAAGTAACATTACACAGAACATTGAATTACAAAGCACTGTATGGCACTGAACTGTGCTCGTAACCCCGGGATATGAGTTGATATGTCCCATAATACCCAGTAATTCCATTGGATTCCACGCCATTCACATCAAAGCATACACTGCTGAAAATTGGCAAAACGTTGGTACCAACGCAGACAGCCTCTCGCATGCACAGGACCAACCAAAATGTAGATTTAAGAATAAGTTAAATTTTAATGCTCTATTCTAAACCCCATATTCTATGAGAATATTCTTATTAGAATACGCTCGGATTATCTGAATGGAGAAATATCTAAACTTCCCAATTTCAAACTACCCACAATAAAAGGTAATGGTGGTAATAATCGAACGGCGTTGCAATATTATTCCTTGATTTCTATATCATGCACGTGTGAAACAACTCGGTAAGTATAGATAATGTTAGTAACTGTTGGTGCCAATGTTGGATTAGTTGGATCCAAAGATATTTTGTCAACCATTGTGAGACCAAGATCTTATGTAAGTTTTTGTTTCTGGGAATTTTTCTTACTCTTCCTATCTTCCTGGTTATTACGTTAGACAAGGTTTTTGACAGTGGCTGTAACGGTTACTGGCTCTAACCATAAACTAAATTAATCTGTGAATGACTTAACCAATGTTTTATTTATTTCACTGGCTAATGATTAGATGTAGGGATGAAATAATGATTAGTCAAACTCACTGATTGATGAACTGATTAACGGAGTTGAGAGAGTACTTCTATTAAAAGATGAGTTAAAAATAATATTGTAGCTTCTAGCAATATATAGGTGCAAGCAACAGTGTGTTTTTTGCACTGTTGTGTTTTGGTTTGAAGGCCAGTGAGATTACTGGGCGTTATGGGATTTAAAATCTTATGTCTCGGGGTGACGTGAATAAAATTATTTGATTATTTTGAGGAAAGCGCTTACCTATCGACCATAAAACGCAAGATTTCTCAAATGTTGCCGAAAAAAAAATCATATACCGTCGGGGATTTTTGCTCACATATTTGATCAAACATTACACCAAAACGTGGAAATCGGTAAACGATATAATATTATTCTAAATGGTCTAGATTTAGACGTCGTGCGAATAACGTCCAATGAAACATTAATGTTAACACTATTACATTATTTAATGCTTTTATTGCATCCGTACAAACTTGTGTCAGGACAGCTTTGCTTGTCTTTAAAATATATTCCTGCTAAATCACAAACGATAATATTGTACAAATCTGACTTAAATATATAATATTTCAATTTAAATGTCTTCTAAAACCTACTTTCATAAACCCACCGTATCAAATTTTGACCGGTTAACACTACGACTCAAATTCTATTCCATAATTGATGGAAAGTCTAAATAATACAATAAATATTATATTATTTATATTATATGTAGTTTAAGTATATCATTAAAATCTGAGGTCTGAACCCAACCTCACCTGCACGTGGCTCTGCTGATTAATAGACGAGGCAATAGTTCTCTTTGCGGGTTGTGGGGGTCAGGCCACGAGTCTCGCTTGCTATAAAAAAATAGTTTTTCACATATTTTATTTAATCACGTACGTAATATGAAACACAAGATGTAAACTATGCATTTTTTTGCAGGAAAGTAGCTCCAAGATATCGCACTGACCCGTGTCGCCGATGTACATAGTTCGAGATTCCGGAACAACTAATACGTCGGGACGTACTGACTAAATATCGCAGTGGCCCTATTCAGTCCTCGTGCAAATCTTGGGAACACTTTTATCAACCTCGTTAACCTAATAATAATAGTGCTTTGTAATTCAAAGTTCTGTGTGGTGTTGCTTCTGTTTATGGGCAGTTGTGGCGCTTAACATCAGGCGAGCGACTTGCTCGTCTCGTCATTTAATGAAATAAACCAAATAAATAAATAAATTCCTTCAAAATTCATATCCAAAAATCACAAGTATGTAGGTTTCCTATATTTTTCCTTAAAGCAAACTATAATTATCAATTAATAAAAACATATAGGAACATAAATTGTTCGCAATGTTAGAGGCATATGAACCCGAGATTCCAATCTCAGGCTGTAGATGTTCTGACACTTATTTCTTAACAATCTCACCGTAAATTGCTCGAAAAGTCTCGTGTACTATACATATCCAACTCCAAGGTGTTCCAGCGAACGAGCCTGTTCATCACAAATGAAGGGCAATTAATTTTAATTAAACTCGACTAACGGTCGCGCGATATGTCCGAGCTTGAAAACACTTCAAATAGCGACAGTTATATTTGGACGAAAATTATTCAAGACTGAATGATGTAGCGTTTTTTTGACGCTGCGTTTTTGTCGTTGAAACGCGCTGAATTTTTATGTGCCAGATATTTTTCATTACAGGGCCAATGCCTGAAACCCCGCTGAAGTAAAGTGCTTAGGATACCCTGCCATGCTGGTCCAGTTGTACATCGCCAATTTCTTGTTAATATCGAGTGGTAGAGTCAAGCTAGACAGTTTTGTCTGCAGCATGAATGGGCCGGCTCAACTGGGGCATTACCACTGTCTCACGGAAAACCGACGTAAAGTAGCGGCTTGCTACTGCGTTTCGTATGGTGAGTGAAAAATCCGTACGCCCAAATCCCAGTCCCGTTACCAATCCCTAATTATCCCTTTCCCTTAAGGTCGGCAATGCGCCCATGATTCTTCTGGTATTGTGGGAGTACAAGACGGTGGAGATCACTTACCATCAGGTGGCCCACATGCTCGTTTGCCGGCCTATGCTATAAAAAAGCGTATATTAAAACGCGCGTTTAAAAGTGCTAGTGCATATCGGTTCAAATAAATCTCCACTTGAATACGGTATGAACATCACTCAAGTCACATTTGAACCCAATAAAACATGAAAGAAAGCATATTTTACATCTTACACCAATCAATCTTTTCAAATGATTAACATTACTTTTTAATTGACTTGTATTTTATGTGTGAAGTATTGTTTCGCGATCACAATAGGGTTTTTGACTGTTTAATTTTATACATCTTTATATATAAAAATTACGTATCACGTTGTTTGACCGCGATGAACAACTGAATCGATTTTAATCAAATTTTGCAAACTGTATGCAATTTGATCTAACTTGAGAGATAGGTTAGTTTATATCTTAATTTATAGTCGGTGTATGGTAATTTATCGGCTGGATTGAGTAAGTATCCAATAGATGGCGCCTACTGTATCGAATAGTTTACTACAATATAATTTAACATATATCTTAGCCACAACAACGTGTGGCCGGGTCTGCTAGTTATTTTATATGTAATGAACAATAATACGAAAAAGAAACTATTTTGCGAAAACAGAATTACAATTCACACTCACTAAATAAAAATTAGTAAAAAAATTGTCAAATACTCGTTTTATTTCAATGTGTAACCATCGCGTAAAAGTAAGAAATCATATATTTGATTAGATATATTCTTTGATTTGAAACTCAAATGGTATATTTTATGCAGTGGTGATTTAATGCTGGATTGTGGGGAAATAATATAAGCAACTTAGCATTTGGATGGAATTACGTTACTTAACTGTGCGAATTTGCCTACAGTAAGATATTGTATTTTGCAAACTCTACCCGAGAAATGAAACGTTATTTCTATTTATTTTGACCTCTGCGGAATTTCCGACGAAACGGCGCGGCGTGGGTCCGACGGGGCATACAACCATATATTATTGGTGCTAAATAATATTTGAATGAAATAGCTGGAAATAAAATTTTACTGAATCTAAACTATGTTTGACATTTTAAAGATTTAAAAATGATTTGATTTTGAATAAAATTAAAAACCTGTAATTGACAATTAGACGACATAGGTAGGTGGACGCACATGTCCACACACACAGACGCACTCATGTGTTCAAGTAGAGGGCAAATTCTAATACCCCTCTTTTTTGTCGGGGCTTAAAAATACAGTAATATATTTTTCTATTTTCTGAAATTGGCTCGCGTATTAATGTAACGTCATTAAGAATTATTTGCGTCTCTCACCAGAACAACTTTTAACTTACCGCAAATAAATTATTTGCATAAAATGCCGCCGACATTCAAACTATTTTTGTGCTGCAGAAAAAAACCATGCGAGCAATTTACAATCTAAATTGTTGCCATTCGCTAAAGGATTTATTCAAAGAAATACACATTTTAACTGCCGCTTCTTAGTATTTAAACCTAATTTATTTAAAAATGGATATTAATATTTCTTTCTTCTCTCTTCTTTTCTAATTTTCCAATCGCAAAATTAACTTTATATTGCAAACAAAATTATACACTGAAAGTCAAAGATTTTTATTGTGGTCTTTTCCTTATCCAAACTTCATTATACACAACAAATTATCTCAAACCTAGACAGAGACTCTTTTGACGTCACAATTGTCATCGAAACAATCTGATTGGCGACGGCAGTGGCACAAAGTTTTCATGAATAATAAACTCATCCAGTCCCCGGTAGCTGTAAAGTCTAATGTCCACGAAAGCGTAGCTACATTCAATAAATAATAAACCATTGGTTATCAGGCAACTATAACCCATAGATAGAGAGAGACCTTACAAACTAACATAGACATATAAAATAATCGCAGATTATTTATCTTTACATAATATAAAATAAAGTCGCTTACGCTGTGTGTTCACCTAGATCTTTTAAACTATTCAACGGATTTTAATATAGTTTTATTCTCCCATGGGTCATAACGTGATACACATATAAACCTTCCTCATGAATTACTCTATCTATTGCTGATAGCCGCATTAAAATCCGTTGAATAGTTTAAAAGATCTAAGCGAACAGACAGCGGAAGCGACTCCATTTAATACAATGTAAAGATAAGTAGCAACTAAGTATAATTGTATACTAACGAATATATGTTATGAAGCTATGCTTCTGTGGATGTTGGACCTAATGTAGCGGGATGGACTTGTCGACGATTGTCACTTGGAGTGTACCGCCGGCATTTGTTTTGTCATTTAATTTCAAATTGTGTGTATTTTGTTTGACTGTTTTCTTGCGAAATGTTTTAAGTGCAAGTCAAACGGGAAAATATTCCAGAAATAGATTAGATACTTTGTATGAATTGGTATAGACTGCAGTACACCTGACAATAATTTATCAGCAATAAAAGCAGTTTATTGGTGTAATAGTAGTATGAAGTCCAGCAATCAGTTCTCCAAATTTGCCATAATTATTGTTTATAATATTTTTCTAATCTTTACATAGTATAAAATGAAGTCGCTTCCACCGTCTGTTCGTTTAGATCTTTTAAACTATTCTACGTATTTTAATGCAGTTTTCGACAATAGATAGTGATTCATGAGGAATGTTTATATGTTTATCACGCTATGACCCATGGGAGCAGGGCAGTTACATGCTAGTGAAACCGCGAGGGACAGCTAGTAATGTATAAGTGTAAGTGTTCCACTTCATGTTGGCCCACAGCCAACCTAACCTGTACGTGATACACTTGGCTGATTAATAGACAAATGTAGAAACTTGGGCTTAGAGTCAAATGGCGTGTCACCCCACACAATTAATAGTAAATTCACCGTCATCATGATGAAGAAAAGTGTACCCCGTCATTAAGCTGGAATAACACCAGACAGAAATAAAATATATATTTTTGAGAAAATTCATGGATATTGCAATTTATCTTTTTAAAATTTTACTTAGGATAATAATTTTATTGCCATACCACTAAACTGGTCTCTGCGACTTAAAGTAGTTTTTAATTTATTTCCTTTAATTCTTAAAACTATAATAATAATCAGCCAACATATTAATCAACAGTTCCGCATAACGTCACTATTAAATAAGAATTGAAAGCAAAGCCATGGAAATCCTGTGTCATAGACATTAATAGATATCTATTCACATGTTTCAGATAGAGCTATAAAGGCATTTGCAGAAGCCAATATCATAATTTGCGAAGTAATGAGCGTACTATCTGTTAACACACATCGAACAATGGACGCAGTATCGTATAAACCAGAAATCGTTACACTTTGAACTGCTTTCATCGCGAGCTCAATTAAACGCCATCTAAATTTTTACGAGCCCTCGAAGTGGACGTAGTGAGGAGTTTGGTTGGAAGATTGTGGAATTAGTTTCGTTTTTGAAGTAAAACTTCTTTAGAATCATTGTGATTTGAAACTCGATGAAACGAAAATGAATCATCAAAGACAAAGATATTCATAAATAGGATTTAACCTACGCGAGAATGAGATAGATTACAAGTATGCTATCACGTTACAACGAAGCCTTCGGAAAATGTGTCATAAACAACATGGTGTATTATTTACGTGTTTTATCTCTTTGCATTTGCGTATTAAAATTCGTTGGTTAATTAATTTATTTTAATGATTCTGAAGTTTCACTTCTGCCGTGTGTGAATTGCACACACACACTTTTTCTTTCAATCTCATACTGATTGACTGTCAAAGACCCAAAAATCTTCCCATTCACCCAGTAGTCATTCTATTCCATTTATGTCAGTAATGGTCACGCTGCTTGTGAATATTTGTAGGCTGCAGCAATTACTTACGATCTGATCAAAATAATGAAAGAAGAAAGAAAGAAATTAAATTTATTTGAAGAAGAAGCCAGAAGTATTCTCGTAACATTCAACTTGGTATCTTGACAAGTTGGTGATACCGAGGCCACATAATATTGCAAACTTATGTTTCAAAGTTTCTTATAAATATTCGTCATAAGCCAGGGAAACAAGCCCCCATCCTCAATACGCCCACGCTACATTATCAGTGCATTCACCACCCCGCAGTCTAAAATAGCTGTGGTAATTGTCGCGATCTCTGGAAGCGAGCCAGCGTGACGTGGCGCGTGTCAGCTGTCATGACACCGTTTGTTTTGTCTCCTTGTCAACTATTTGCATTGACCGTAATGTAAAAGTTCTTTTGTTTTCTTATATTTTGAAATTTTCTTGCATATTTCTGATCTTTGTTTGTAACGCTCCATGAAGAGCATCACTCAATTTCATATGCAATATGGTTAAAAATTGTGTTACATAATTTCAAATTATTCCATCTAATTAGTAGAAGTAATGCGACTATCACGGAATTCGACTTGATATGATGATGATAAGGATTTAAGGCTGCATTTATTAGAACCTATTTTATATTTAAGTAGATTATTTTGGTTATATTTAAATAGCCAATAAAGATTCTGATTTCGGACATAATCTTAATGACAGCCTCCGTAGCCCAGTGGGCCAGTAGCCGACTGTAAAACGTGAGGCCATGGGTTTGATCCCCGCACCGAGACGAATATTTGTCTGATCCACAAATATTTTTTTCTGGGTGTTGTGAGACCAAAAGTCTCTCGTAGTTCTCGATACCCACGACACAAGACTCGTATCTTACTGTGGAGTACGGGCTATGTACGAGTATGTGACTGTTGGGTGTCATTTGTCATTTATTCATTTAATGCCTTTTTGTGATAAAATAGACTGATTAATTAACTTGACTATAAAAAGAGATTCGATATTGTAAATACTAATAACCAAATACTGAAATACCGACTATCTAACGGTAACTTATTTTCAATTTCCATAGCTAAGAGGATGTTAATTTATTAACAGGATCTTAAATGCTTAACTTGCGTTTCAGTATCTGGAGCTAAGTTTAGTTATTTTCGTTCACAAATCACCACTCAAATCTACTTCATATAAATGTAACGTCCTTGTACCTTGTTATAAACTTAGCACTGTTTATAAAAAATATATATCAATAAAGCAAACAAAAAATCAACGTGCATCGGAATTTACAAAGATCGATGAAATTCGACCCGCACTCACATCTCATTATGATCATTTTAAAAGGATTAACTGGAGTACATTTAAAGCCCTTTTTGTAACCCAACACGCATCCTTTATATAGAAAACGCAAAATTAAAAAGAAAATCAAGTTATGGGAACAAGAATAGTCAATAGGCACTTCATATTGTGTTTGCTGAGTAAACCACAGTGTTCCGCGGTATCAAGTGACGCTGTTACAACAAGATGGAAGTATCTACTGTAAATAAAGACCTTACCAAAACCATCGCTGGTGTTGTTCTAAGAATTTAAAATACATTAGCTATGTGACCAGTAATGGATGGCGAATTATATGAAGAGACAGGTTCTACTGTTGATATACCCACACTGGTGGATTGTAAAAGGATTGTGTATCCCGCAGGAGACGAAGTTGAGTGAACTCATCTAACCTAAATCGTTGACAATGACGCCATTGTCTTGATACGTTGAGAAATTTTCTGTTTTCATACAGGTAAAGTGGTGTGAAATGTGTGCTCCACGCTTTTCCGTAGTTTTTGTAGCGACAATGTTTGTTAACATAGTAATTGAGGGCGTGAGAACTAAAGTAGTGTTGGTGATAAAAATATTGTTATCTAAGTGCAACTTATATAAGGTTAGAGTGGTTTAAATACAATTTTAGTTTATTGAAGATGCATTATGGAAAACCGTACTTTCAATAAATAGGTTTTCTTTTATTACTCTTGAGCGTCTAGCGCGTCGTAGCCTGGATTGATGTAGTTAACCATATGAATGGTATAACGGTTTGTGGTCTTTCTACTTTCTTACGGTTCTCAAATAAGATTCGGTCTGTTTGTATCAGATTATGTCAAAAGTACGGACTTTTGTAGTCCTTTGCTTCATTCAATTTTTTAACATCATATCATTACATCACATATAAAGGTAAATTCATTAAGGATGAGATAAGGAATTATTAGATAATATTTTAATAAAGTATGCATAAAATAAAGTGAATGCTAAGGTGTTCAATACTAAGGAATTAGTAGCTGATGATTGTAACATCATAAGAATAAGTTATTCGAATGATGTATCAGAAATGATTGCTGTTAATAATAACATTCTAAAGAAAGTCACAAAGTAACTCGGCCATAAGATCGAGATAAAAATAATGACACTAAATTATAGTTTAAAGAGCAGTGATTCTAAATAACTGTAGTTACATCCAAAGATAAAATCTTAAACTGTATTCAACTTTTAAACACCCATCTACACTATCTGATAAAAATCAAAATTAAACGACAAATTAATCTTAATTGATACTTCATTAATCCAGAGGTATAGGGAGCATTTATTTTGCTTATCTTGAGATAAGTGCAAAGAGCCAGAGGTGTCGAGTTGATTGCATTCCCTCTATAGATATCTTATCAGATGAGGAAGTAGATTAACTGATTTTAAGATTAGTAAGCCGTGGAAGCTGGTTAATGTCTGAGTATTTGCTTAATATTCGTGTTTTAGCGATTAAGGATTTCTCATTAGTTCTGATTAGAAAGGAGACTATTTCATTCTTATGTTCAAGATCAGGTACTCTAAAATGAGTAGCACCGTTTGACTGAATGTAGAGAAAGCTATTGACCTTGAAAAAAACTAAGGCTAGTGTCTTGCCTGACATTATCTGATGTAACTTTTAGAAGAGAGATGCTAAGAGAGTATGCAGCAACTTTCTGAAAATTTGAATGATGCTTAGTATTTGTTATACCGCTTATCATAAAACAAAGCTTCCTGCGATTTGCTTTTATTGGTACTGAGGCCCTACAGTTGAGCAGAATTTAATTTCACGCTCTCTCGGATCGCATTCACACATTTTGTCCTATCGTAAAAATAAAAAAATATTATTCAATTAAGAAAATGATTTAATAAAATCTTAATTTATTCGCATTTGAAAAGCTATCGAAACGAACGCCAAAAATAAAGGAATAATTTGGACTCCGAGTGGACCTAACTCTCTCGCCACACTGAAATTGGACTTTCGGTAAAATTACTCACAACCACATATTTGGGTCAACGCAATGTTGATTTTATTTATTCACGTAGACTGAGGTATTTTGAACCGGATTGCGCATGTATTTTAAATGGATTAATTTGTGTCGTCGTGACCGGCATCACGGAAGGGTTAGATTCGAAATCAGGAGCAAAATTGTTGATGGGGGTCATACTGACCCTGTTTCGGCTTTTTCCGTCACAAATGTCAACCAGAAAATAGACAGTCTTTATTCTTTGATGGAGGTTGATTTTTTCTTTCTTTTTATTGGGTCAGTGTGACATTCATTGTACTTCAGAAGGATTCTTCGGTCAATTTCTTATTTAACTTATTTTTCTACAACAGCTTATTATGCTATAATAGTCCGCCGTTATGTTTAGTATTGGGGTGCAAATAAAAAAATACGAGAAGAAAACACTGTTTTTTTACATTCGTTATTACTTTAAACTGTTCTTTACACCGCAATAAAAAAAAAATTACACACCCATTATAAAAATTAAAAACATGCACGATTAAGTGAAAACCGGAAGCGATACACCCATAAATTAATTCCAAATACGAAACGCACAAATTCTCCTATAACGAACCCAAAAAACTACCCTCTTTTTAAGCCATAAATCATAATTATAAGTAAAGTTTCACACATGCATACTATTTATATTAATTAATAATTTCTTCGGGGGTATATTTCGTGTGTAATTAGGCACAGGGCCGCATGTGTCTCCAATTACTCCCCATTTCTAACGACCGTGAGAAGATGATATTTCAAAAATAGACCTTTTTTTATTGAAAAGAAAAAGTGTGAATTCTATCTCAGTTTTCGGTTTATGGGATTTAAAACTTATTATTGTCATTTTAAATTAATTTTAGACTATGATTATTCGAACATTAATATTAGAAACTTTTATTTCATTAAAAGTATGTTTTGTATGGAATTATGCCAGACGGCTGCAAAAAAATTAAATCGTAAAAGGCCTATTTTTCTATAAGGTTCGTTTATTACCTATTTAAAATCTAATACATAGAACGAAGTCGAAGGATTTGTGTTTCAACTTCGTCGCTTTCAATTGTTAACATTATATTTTACTCGGCGAACGTTCTTAGATCAAATAAGTCGGAGATTTTCACGAGAAAGGCCAGGTCAGAAATACCCTAAGCCGACGTGCATGCATGAAGAATATAATGAGAGTGAAAGAGGCCAAAAAGGTGTGTAAGGATCGTAGCAGGTGGAAGTCCGTTGTCTCTGTCTACCCCTACGGGAAACAGGCGTGAGTCTATGTATGTATATTTTAGTCGTTTAAAATACTGTATAAAACAGTATAACTTTCTAAAAATATAACAAAGCTCAGCTCGCAGTAATCAAGCATACAAGACATTTGAGAACAATGATTAATCACTGCATCTTACATGAAAAAATGCCTTAACGTGGCCAAGTCGTGCTTGTGGCCAATAAATCCTGGATCCAATAAATGGTCGTCGCGTTCCGGCGGCGAATCGAAAGGTGCTGCAATTAAATCCCACGGGATTAAATGGAGTCCATCCATTTGTGGTCTTGGCCTTCTCCGCGAGTGGGGTAAGTCATAAACTGACTGGACATTACATCGGTGTAATGGAAGCTGACATAGGTTGAGAAAATATCAGGTATCAAAGGTCAGGCAAACACAGTGCTATCACATCATAGTACGGAAATAAATCTGGCGAACTGTAGGTACTTAGTTGCACTTCTTGCTAATTATTACTCACCGTCAGGCGAGATTGTGGCCAAACGCAAGCCTATTACGAATAAAAAAAATAACATCTGTCCATCTCTTTGAGAATAAAGGCACGAGTTTATGTTATATTGACTTCCAAAAGTTTGTTATTGAGATAGCATAATCTTTACTTGTTTTGGTACCTATGTCAAAAAAACAGCAAACGAAAAAAGAAAAAAAAAACGCAAAAAAATTAAAGCAACAAGTATCTTGTTGTACTTGTGCCATATTGCTAAGCCTTATATGGAAGGTGTATGCGACGCATTTAAAGCACATGTTAGTCTTGGCTTTATGATTAAATTTAATAATATGATTTATTTCGGTATTTATTTTAATGTTATTACTACTTTAAATATGTGTGCTGCGATCTCTTGCCAAAATACAATAAACATTGTGGCGAGCGACCGTTTCAAGGCAACTATTCTTATTTTTCATATATTTTTATAAGATCCCGTGGAACATTGACCTTCACCCATCTGTTTACCGGAGGAAAATAATATAAAAGGTGTTGCTGAACACATAAAAATAGGGTTGCCTAAAAAAATATGGTCAAGGATAGGTTTTGCGAATTAAAAAAAAAAAAGAAGATATTATTTCACTATCTTGCTCATCAAATAAATGAACCTTCAATGAAACCAGCAGATTTTTTTGTTTTTACTTAATTAATATTTATATAATTTAACTGTCATATTGTCCTACAAATAAAATAATAATTTTTTGAGTATCATCAAATCGAAATATTCTATCCTTGCTACCTCTGTTAGCTACCACAATAGAGAATTTTCGCATAGGGAATTGTTGGTCGTCTCATCGAAACGAAGCTACTCACGGAAAATGAGCTTGATAGTAGTCAAATGGATCAGCTACCCGAGGGCTCCCTGTCTATTATTGTTCATATCTAAACTAATATTATAAAGAGGAAAGATTTGATTGTTTGCATTGAATAGGCTCTGAAACTACTGGACCGATTTGAAAAATTCTTTCACCATTAGAATCCTACGTTATCCCAGAAAAAACATTCACGCGGGCGGAGCCGTGGGCAACAGCTAGTATTTTATATAATTACAGTTATTATTTATAGATTAATATTATTGGATTATGGTCGCAGGAAGTCGCTGGATGCCGGTCGCTTCCAACAGGTCGGTCTGGAAATCTTTGGTGGAGGCCAATGTTCAGCAGTAGACGTCTTGTGGCTGATGATAATGACGATGATGATGATTATTGGATTTTGTCACAACACCAAGCTCCTTACCTCCGCTGCGTCTCCAAACTTGCACCATATACCATACAGCACTGTCCAATGGCTAAGTAATTAATGCTTTCGTGTAACTTTCTTATGCCACTGCCGGGTACAGCAGATTGGGATCGAATAAAAGACGCCCCTCGTCCCGCTCCATACCTTTCACATTCTCACACGTGTTGGTAAATAATTCAAAAGGGTATTAACGTGGCATGTGTTTAAAACGACATTTGTCAATCCTATATGATTATATCGATGACTTTGCTGTAAAATATGCGGTTGACATTTGTTTTTATTTCATCATCATCATCATCATCATCATCAGCCACAAGACGTCCACTGCTGAACATAGGCCTCCCCCAAAGATTTCCAGACCGACCTGTTGGAAGCGGCCTGCATCCAGCGACATCCTGCGACCTTTATCAGGTCGTCTGTCCACCTTGTAGGTGGACGTCCAACGCTGCGCTTACCAGTACGTGACCTCCATTCCAGAACCTTTCTGCCCCATCGGTTTTTTGTTTTTATTTAATACAATTGAATGACGGGACGAGCAAGTCTCTCGCCAGATGGTAAGCATATCTGCCCATAAACAGAAGCAACACCACACAGAACTTTGAATTATAGAGCACTGCTTGCGAGATGCCGTCTGGGTTGTTACCACCACTTTGTCTATTTCTGCTGCCAAGCAAGTGTGTAAGCACTGTTGTGTTTCGGTTTGAAGGACATTGAAGCCAGAGAAATTACTAGGTATTATACATATATTGACGAGCGCAGTTCAGTGCCATGCAGTGCTTTATAATTCAAAGTTCTGTGTGGTGTTGCTCCTATGGCGTGGCATGGCGCTTACCATTAAGTGAGATACTTGTACATCTCGTTATTAAATTAAATAAAAAAAATCCTTGGCCAAACTCTGCTATAAAAAACAATAATTTAGAACTGACGGTGATAAACACATTTTCTCTTCGACGTTTAAAATTACAGTTTAAATGTTGAGCAACATATTACGCGTCAATTATTGCCCAATAAACACGACTTAATTAAGCTATCAGTGATAATAAAAAATCAAAAGCCCACACCGACCGCTACCATCGACAAACAGATAAGATCTCATAAATAAGGCACATCCTACGCCTTGTACACGTGTGATAACAGATAATTAGGTTATTTGTACTGATAACGCTTTCACAAGCCTTAACACCGTTTTACGTATAAAATGATTAACGAGTTGTTAAAGGGAAGTTAAATATTGGTTACCAAATATAAAATCTATTATATAAAATTCTCGTGTCGCGGTGTTTGTGGTTAAACTCCTCCGAAAACGGCTTGACCGATTCTCATGAAATTTTGTGTGCATATTGGGTATTTCTGAGAATCGGACAACATCTATTTTTCATCCCCCTAAATGTTAAGGGTAGTCCACCCTTAAATTATGTTTTTTTTATTTTTAGATAAATTTTATTATTTTATTTTTTTATGATACATTAAAAAATACATACAACCCTAAATTTTTACCCTTTTATCACCAACCCCTATTTTTTAATAGCCATTTTAGTAATCTTTTATCCCGGAAAAAGCAGATCACGTGGGCGGAGCCGCGAGGGACAGCTAGTAATAATATAAAAAAAAAAAATATAGGCAAGGTCAGCCAACGAGCAATTGGGTCTCCTGTGTAAGCGATCTCCATCGCCCATGTACGCCGACAATACCAGAATAATCATAGGCGCGTTTCCAACCTTAAAGCGAAGGGATAATTAGGAATTGGGAAAGGGTGGGGGATTTGGGCCTCCGGATATATCACTCACCATACGAAATGCAGCAGCAAGCCGCTACTTTACGTCGGTTTTCTGAGAGACAGAGGTAATGACCCGGTCGAGCCAGCCCATTCATGCTGTAGACAAAACTGTCTACAGCGTGACTACCGCTCATACCACTTTGTTGTAACGCACTAAAGGCTTTAAGTTTGCCTTCACTCACTTTTATTTTAATACCTAGCTTTCCCGCGCGGTTTTACCCGCAACATATAATTAAAAGCTTTGTAGCGCCACCTATCGGATCCAATTGTGACAATTGTGTGTAAACCATCTATGGACCCAGTCACATACACACAAAAAAAAACATTAAAATCGGTCTAACCGATTACAAGTTTTTTCGAGACCAACAAATAGCTAGTGATTTTTTCCTAATTTTAATAATATAATGATCCAAATAATATTAGTAGACGTGGCACTTACCATCAGCGACATGCTTGTCATTGAGACCAATAAAAAAAGTACAAAAATAAAACCACATTATTATTTTATACGTGTGAATAATTCTTGCACATACTTTCTTTTATGACAAGGGTTGGGCGGGGGATTAATTTGGCACAAATATCGCCATTTACACGATTTATTGTTATTAATTAATGGTTCGAGGCGATTAACTTCGGTTCCAGAAATGGAAAACTTACGGTTATGTTGGCTCATAAATCGGTATTTAAATTATTACATTCGCACTCACGCCTGTAACTCCCGAAGGGGTAGGCAGAGATGTAATCAGTACACCACATTTCGCCGAGCGTATTATGATGTGATAAGGTGGCGATCCTATAGCTATACCGGGCCCAAATTCCAGACTCCCGGTAGATACTGAGCATTTCGTGACACAAACATCCAATAACACTTTAAATGGTCCCGAGGATCGAACCCGAGACAGAAGTTTTGCAACGTGATCAGTACTTCTGCGCCACCGAGACACCGATGCAAGAAGTAAGAATATTACTAATATAAAATACTATGGCTCTACTAAGAATTAATTGTAGTTTAATTTTTTACTAGTTTACGTTTTAGTTCACAGGCTGGTGGTAGGATATTCATATCCGCCCGGATAGCGACCACCGTACACATGGTGTTAAAACCTGCACTAGAGAGCCATACACCTTGTATGGATTGCGTTCCAGGATCAGCCAGTGTATATCCGATTCTCCCGAGAGGCTTGCGACATAATTTGATGGTTGATTGGGGTCTGCATCGGTCATCCGTCAGTCCTATCGCAGACGGAAAAAGCATTTATACAGGCCGGCACGACTCTGGTAACCTCCAAAAAACTCGGGTGGATATGAATATCCTACCACCAGCATTGTCTACCTCCTAAACTTAAACTTACTTAAACTTAAACTTTATAATTCTGAGTTCTTTGAAACATTAAAGTTCCTTAACAAATTGACAAATTTGAATGTGATTTCTTCTGTTTAAAAGCTGCTTTAATCAGGAAGGTTTAAATAAATCTAAAAATAGGTTTTTTTTGTTGCCTTGATAGGCAGACGAGTAAGCGGCCCGCCTGATGCTAAGCGGTTACCGCCGCTCATGGAGATCGGCAATGTCTATGTAAATATGTAAATATGTCTATGTAAATTCCAATGTAAGTTATAGTTAAATTCTTTAAACGACCTTTCGGAGTCCATCGCCTATATTAACAGAAATCATAATTCTGATGCATAAAGATTTGTGGGCACGAATCGCCTTTTCATTTGATATTTACTACCGAACTCAGTAGCTTCTATAAGAGAACGCTATTACTCAGCCCCTTAAATAACAAGTAAAATGACCGTAAGTGGTAGTTAAAGCGAGGTCCGTGACAAGTCGACACGAACCGCTGCAGCCCGCGGCTCCCAGCACTACGCTTAAATTGATTGATACGCTGTCGACGGGGCTTGGCTATCGTGATATAATTTGCATGTGTTTTAGGTAATATGGATTGCAACCGCGGTCAATATATTTTATTTGATTGAATGAGGAAAGGAGCCAAGTCCTCGCCGCGCCACGCCTGCCCGTAAACAGAAGCAACACCACACAGAACTTTGATTTACAAAGCACTGAACTGCGCTCGTCACCCCGAGACGTGAGATGTTAAGTCTCAATGCCCAATAATTTCACTGGCTTCAAACACAACAGTACTTCCACGCTGTTTCTTGGCGGAACCTTCAAGAAGAGAGCGTATTCTTTCCTTAAAGACCGGCAACGCATTTGCAAGCCCTCCGGTGTTGCAGGTGTTCATGGGAGGCGGTGATCACTTTCCATCAGGTGAGCCTCCTGCCAGTTTGCCCCCTTTTCCCATAAAAAAAAAACAACCCAGACGTCAGACGGCCTCTCGCACACGCGGGACCTAACACTTTGTGAAACCAATTTGTGTTCTTACATCATCGCAACAACAACCTACTTCTTCACCTCTACCTAAAGCTACAACATTTTATTATGAATAAACCCACATGAAACCAGTAAAATGAGCACTTGATGTAAATTCCAGGCGACAAGTCATCGCGTCCACCGTTACTGCCTCAGGCTAGAACGCTGTGCTTCAGTTGATTGATTCACGCCGTCAGCAAGGCTATCCTTAGAAGTGTTATTATGCTATGTAAGAAATACATTGAAGATTATAAAAAAGATAAAAGTTGTGATAAAATTGTGTTTCAATATAGTTTCTTCAGTCTATTAAAGACAGCCTCCGTCGCGCAGTTGGTAAGGAGTTGCGAAATATGATAGTAAGTGATTTCCACCGTCTATGTACGCCTACAATACTAGAAGAATCATAGGTGCCTTGCCGACTTTAAAGGGAATGGATAATTATAGGATTGGGTAGGGGTATTTGGGCCTCCGGATATCTCGCTCACCGTACGAAACGCAGCAGCAAGCCGCTACTTTACGTCGGTTTTTTGTGAGACAGTACTAAGGACCCGGTCAAGCCGGCTCATTCATGCTTTAAACAAAACTGTCTCCAGCGAGGCTGTACCACTCATTGAAATCTCTATTAGTAACAGAGCCTAATAGCATACATTTAGTTCTCAGAAAAAAATCAAAATACAAAAATATTCATCCTAATAATTGAAATCAGGTGAAGCTCGGTGGAAATAACACGTGAACATGAATGTGGTGGGGTTGGGTCATTAGACCGCAGAGTTGAGCCGAGAGCGGACTTGCACCTAGACGAACCTTGCAATCTACGAACAGATAGGGAGGAGTAGTTGATAAGGCATTTGTCGATAAAGATACTTAAATGAATAATTAAGACCTATTAGAATATATACATCATAGTATAGAGCGAATTGAGGTAAGATCAAATGCAGTGGAAGAAAGTTTTGAACATGAAAGCAGTCGCGTTGGGTCATTAGAGTGTAGAGTTGAGTTGAGAATGGACTTCAAGCTAACATAATTTTGGCTAAACTATAATATGGTCTGCACAGAAGTTTCTAAAGTTAAGAAGATAAAAAGAAAAATAATAACAAGTAATTCTAGCTATATAGAATTTTTAACCATTATAAAATTTAAGGTACAACGCCTAGGAATCATGGGAACTGCTTAGTTATGAACCATATAACGTAGTAGTTATAATTTGTATAAAATTATAACAATTTTATAATTATCGATATTATGTAAAACACATCCCTAGGTTGCTTCAGAGTTAGCAGGACGTGTGACACGGTGCTCTTGAGGTAATTGCCGCATTTCACACTGCAGCCGCCCCCGGCGCTGTTCCGTTACGTCCACGCTATATCGTCAACCAACTGATAGGTATGTTCTAGAATAAATGTTCTTTAATATATTTACATAATGAGAGCTTTAAATGGTAAGACCATTGAAATAAAACTAATTTAAATGGATTATATCGCGGTTTTTTATTAATTTTGATCCCGACGTCAGTCCACCCCGAGACCACGAAGGCTGAAAAGTCTTCGAAACGTCGGGATCAAAATTTATAAAAAAACCGCGATATAATCCGTTTAAATTAGTTTTATTTCAATGAGTAATATTCACGTAAACGTAAGAAATCATTATATAGTAGTTTTATTTACACCATGAAAGGATGCTTGGAGGCATCTTAGTAATTAGGCTGGTAGTAGGATATTCATATCCGCTCGAATAGCGACCACCATACTCATGGTGTTAAAACCTGACATAATGACCGACACATCTTGTGTGGATTGCGTTCCAGGATCAGCCAGTGAATATCCGGTTCTACCGAGGGACTTGCGATATGATTTTATTGTTGTTTGGGGCGGGTACAGGGGTACATCTTTGTATCCCTGTGCCTGCATGGGTCATCCGCCTGTCCTATCGGAGGTCTCTCGATTTGCTTCTTCACTCTTCGGAGTGTGAAGAAGCATATATAAAGGCCGGGATGATTCTGGTAACCATCGATAAACTCATTGTTTGTGAGTGGCCACCGTTTTTTTGAATATACTGCGCTTATCATCAGGTGTAGTGCAGTCACTTTGCCGTGCCCGAATAAAAACAAAAGAGGTCCCAAAACCCTGACATTAAACCGGGATAAAGCTATGCAAAAAGAAAGAAATCTGTCGGTAAATATCAAAAATGGATATATCCAAACGAATTTTTTTTTCATGGTTATTATATTTTAAAAACTGATAATTGTGTATAGATTTACGTATGAAATACATTAGATTTAGATGTATTTATATAACACGATGGTTTTATGTAGCTTAGCTATGATTGAATAGGCACAAATTTCGTAAAAAAACGAAAATAAAGTTTGGATATATCCAAGTTTGATATTTCCAAGTGGATTTTACTACTTTTGAAGTAATTCACATGTGGATTTATCTAATTTTGATCTACTCTGTCATTGAATTGACATTCAATGACAGATCCTGACGGGTTAGGGTTGTCGTCTTTATGAAAAACAAATGGTACATTCTACATGTAGGTATAAACGGTAAGCCGGGAGCAGAGTACCTGAAAAAAATGCCCTTTTAAGTACCTATTTATAACATAAGCTCACGCCTTTATCTCGGAAGGTGTAGACAGAGGTACGTTAGTGCACCCATAGTTCGCAAGATGTGATAGGTGTCGAGCCTATCGCCAAACCTGACACAAATTCCAGTCCCGGACAATTACTCTTGTGTGATTTTTCGAATTGTAATACCTAAAAAAAAATCACGGTTCTTAGCATTAGTGGTGTCGTTTTATTATATTCAAGTAGTTACTTACATACACCCATACCAAATTCTCTGTGCACTCCGTCACCGATGGTGCAAGTTAAAATCTAAATCTTAACTAAAATATTGGACCATTGTAGAGTGACGAGTCAAGTAAGGGGATTTACAAGGTGGTAGGTCCCTCGTATGTGAGAGGCTGGGTCGTATGGGTGGTTACCACCGCTTTGTCTATTTCTGCCGTCAAGCAACAATGTGTAAGCACTGTTGTGTTTCGGTTTGAAGGACATTGAAGCCAGTGAGATTACTTAGCATTATGAGACTTAACATCTTATGTCTCGGGGTGACGAGCGCAGTTCAGTGCCATGCAGTGCTTCGTAATTCAAAGTTCTGTGTGGTGTTGTTTCTGTTTATGGGCAGGCATGGCGCTTACCATCAGGCGAGCGCCTTGCTCGTCTCGTCATTTAATCAAATAAATAAAAAAATAGAGTAAACCCTATCAAATACAAAGACAAATCATCAAAATCAGCGGAGATATCGTTTAACATATTTGCATAAAACATTACGGACATATTGAAAACTTTCTCCTTATTGAAGTCGGGTAAAAACTAAAATCGCGGCATATTAAGTTCACCAATAATCAACAATAATGCTATACCTAAGATGTATAGTACACTACAGCATATTGCGAATTGCGGCCAACAACTTTGACAACCCTTGCAGAAGTACTAACAATTCTGCAGCATTACGTTTGCAAACTTACCGATTTTCCTTCAATTGCGCGTTTTTATTAAAAGTTGCATAGATTTTACGGTTGCTTACTTTGTCTGAAGTAACTTTTGGTATAGCACTCATTTCGAAAGTCCGTAATTATTTAAAAATATTAATAAAGACCGAACACGAACGCTCATTACGATCACGTCAGATTTGAAATTATCGGCCATATTGCAAAAATGCGCCCTCGTGATTGGTCAAAATGGATTTTGCCAATATTGATAAAATGTATAGCATGGATGTTGCTGAATTTGATATACCATCAAACTTTAGACCAATATTACTATGGTAAAATAGTAGATTTTTACACCTTTGTAAATAACGTCCTTTCCGTAAGAACCCTTTAGTGGTGATGGCATAAAAAAACAATTTTTTACCAACAGTGGATATAACCAGTTTTGATATTTACCGACACAAATATAGACGAAATATTAAGAAAAGCAAACAAAACATACATATTAAGATATATAAATATAAGGAAAAACATATCTTACCGCTGTAGGAAAATCCTAACCATTATAATATTTCGCTCCCATTGCTATATCTAATTTGGCATTCATCGAATACCATATTTCTGGGCGTCTTATACCAAACCTTATCTTCCATTATCACCTCTAACTTTAACACCACAAAGTACCAAATCCTGTGGCAGTTAGCCCAAGTAATGCCAAGCGATTCGATACAGAATCCGAAGAATGTATTTTTTCCCTTAAGCGTAGAGGAAAGCCTGCTACATCGGTACCAATCCGAAATATTGGATTAAGATAAAGAAATGATTTACAGGCGATTACTCCGCGTAATGTATTGGGAAGTATTGTTTTTTATTCATGTTCAGTTTGTACGTCTATATTTATTGATGAAGACAATGATTTTGGAAATTCAAAATATTTTGCTTTGTTGTTAATTGTATCATATTATTTTTTTAATTAGTAACAGCTATTTAGGTTTTCAATCTGGTGAGGTTCTGGATTAGATTAGATAAGACAATCTAAAGAATAATTCAAATTTAGAACACAGGAGCGCGCGAGCGTCCACCATATTACGGTTTCTGGTTGACATCCATCAAGTATCCTTGCAGGACAAAGTGACTGCATATTTGTTTCGGGTCTGGGTGTTATTGGACCGCAAGTCCCTCGTAGTTCCTAATACCCACGATACAGGTTTAACCTAGTATAGGGTCAGACCTTTCTGAAGAGGGAAAAAACATTTACACAGGTCGACATGA
The DNA here is from genome assembly GCA_949126905.1 of Amorpha juglandis. Classification (NCBI taxonomy): domain Eukaryota; kingdom Metazoa; phylum Arthropoda; class Insecta; order Lepidoptera; family Sphingidae; genus Amorpha; species Amorpha juglandis. The sequence continues at coordinate 22,880,093 of OX421365.1, forward strand.
CTCTGGTGACGTGGTCACTGGTTTTTTGGACTGCTCTACGCTTATCATGAGGCGTAGTGCAGTCACTTTGCCGTGCTCGGATAAAAAAAATCTGCTACTTCACCTCGGTTTTTATAACACAGCCGAACCGGTACTTTCATGCTGTAGATAAGTGTTTAAAACGTTGCACTAACATTAATCACAACATAAATCATTCCATGCATAATTTTACCTCCAACGTTTAAACTGACAACAATACGAAACACAGACTGCCGAAAATGAAACTATAAGGAAAGAACAGTATTATTCCAAAAATACTTCCCTTTGATGTGCACATTGTGAGGACGACAGTGGCCCGACAGAGTATCACGTGCCATTACCGACCTGTCCGTTAATTTGACGACGCGGTAACCGTTCTAACAATGCCTGTTTTTAATTTAAATTCCTTATGTACTGTGTTTTGAGTATTTCTTTGTTTTACAGTATTCATTAATAACTTGCTTTAGCTCGCGAGTTCACGTGAAAGAATATCTCTTTCCGATAAAAAAGTAGCATGTTTTTGTCCATGATACATTTGTCTGTCAAATTTCATCGAAATCCATTCAGCCGTTAAGACGTGATTGCTTCAATAACATTCAAATTTATAAACATTAAAACTTCACGTCTACGTTTTATGAGTGGTAGAACCACGTTGTAGACAGTTTTGTCTACAGCATGAATGGGCCGGCTCGACCAGGTCACCACTGTCTCACAGAAAATCGACGTAAAATAGCGGCTTGCTGCTCCGTTTCGCTGAGTGAGATATCCGGAGGGCCAAATCCCCCTCCCCATTCCAATCCCTTAATTATACCTTCCAATTAAGGTCGGCATCGCGCCTATGATTTTTCTAGTATTGTAGGCGTACATGGGCCGTGGATATCACTTACCATCAGGTGACTCACTTGTTCGTTTGCCGGTCTATTCTACGAATTAAAATATTCTTTAATATTTTTGGTATTTAAATTTTACTCTTAACAACTATCTTGTTGTACATAATGGAAACAAAAATTTACCTTTTATATTCTTTTGTTGATCACTGCAATTAAAATGAATCAACCTAACAAATTATATAACAAGTCAAAAGAATAAATTTAATCTAATGAAATTTATAAAGACAATTCGATCACAGAAATGGAAAATTGGTGACTTAAAGAAATCCTCATATTAAACGTATCCCATTCGATCCCTCTAATCGCTGGGGAGTGAAGTCCCATTAATCCGGCAGCAGTCGTGGTAATCATTCAATTAGGTGCCGTGAGTTTGACGCCGTGGATTAGAAGCTTAGTAAGACGGGGAACTTTGTTTCTTTTATTTGTATTTTTGTCTGGAAACAAGTCTACTGCTGGTCCCTTGTCTAGTTTGAACTGTGCTGGAAAAGCTACCACATTTAACGCATTTATAGCACGAAACAGCGTCTTAGTATGAATATGTTACAAATCTCGAGCCATCTGCACCTGATAATATTTGTATGTGTGTGGTGTTATGAGTGGTTGAGCCACGCTGTAGACAGTTTTTTGTACGGCATAAATGAGCCGCCTCGACCGGGTCGTTAATACAGTCTCACAGAAAACCTTATGTCTTGGGGTGACAGCGCGGTTCTGTACCATGGAGTGATTTGTAATTCAAAGTTCTGTGTTGCTTCTGTTTATGAGCAGGCATAGCGCTTAACATCAGGCAAGCACTTGGCTCGTCTCGTCATTCAATCAAATAAAAAACTATAACTATTTATGTCTAAAACATCCCGATTAGAATTTCTTCTTTGTCAGCGGAGTTAAATAGTGTCTACAAAAAATAATTTCAATCTACGTCCGTTGAGATGTCACTCACACGCTAATTGAATGAATGCTTGATTGGATCCGTCGGCCGTCCGGAGGGAAATAGTTACCATTACCCTCCGTGAGGGGAGTAGCCTTGGATACAGTTGTTCTTGATGTTTTGTTCTGAATAGTAACTGAATACCGGTATTATTAGAATTAATATTTGTATTAAACCCACTGCTAAGCACAAGCCTCATCTACTAAAGAGATTAGGACTTAGTCTACCGTACTGGCTTAATGCTTGTACAGATTTGACATACCTTCGAAATTCTTATGGATTTTTTAAGATGTAGTAGTTTTATTTAAGGTGTTTTCTTCGTCGTTAAAGTAAGCAATAATTATATTATCAATCAATACACATAGAACTATAAACACGTTAAATAGCTTAGTGTAAATTGACTACACAATAATATTACGATGCAACCATCACATCATCCCAACATTAACACCTTATTAATGGGAATAAAACTAAAAAATCCTTGTTCAAAAGCAAATTAAATCCTTTATTAATTAATTAAGTAATTAGGTCGCCAAGGACAATTTTAAAACTTAAATTTAGAATCCACCGGTGTTTATATACAGTCCCTCAGATAGCCATGAACCACCTTTAAAATGAGGATGTAGAGATTTTTCGACATTTGCATAAAATTTAAACCGTACTTAAAAAACGTGACATCCAATAGCCAACATCTTTTTGTAAAAGCATTTTGAATGGCACGGGAATAGCAACCTTTTCCCACATTCGACGCTTCTGGAACCTGACCCGGACATCCGATAGCGGTTAATTTATTTACTCACCGCGCCCGGAGCAATCCACCCGGATATTTCCACTCCCGAGTTTTTCCGGATATAACAAGATTCGGGAGGCGGAAGAAAGGACCGAAATTGATTATCGACTTATGTTATTGTTTCATTCTAGCGATTGTAGAATGTTCTGAAGCTTTGAATACGGAAGGAGGAAAATTAATGTTAATCGTGTAATACATCTGAAGATTAGCTGTAAGTTTATTGTTTATAAATTACTAGCGACCCGCGCCGGCTTCGCACGGGTAGAAATATGTTTGTTAGGATATCACATTACACATCTTTGAATTTTTCGGCTTTTTCTGTGTTATAATATGTATGTATAGGCGAGGGGTCCGACAGGTGTTAAATTAAAGTCAAAGACGGTGTAGTTTTACTTCTATGTTTACTATTTAACTATTTATACCAAGATTATAACCAAACCATATTGTGAACGTCTGCACTAGGCGGCGCGGGCGGTGGCCGAATGAATGATCCCGGCTCCTTTTTTTTTTTGTTTGACGCTTGCTGTAAGCCTGACGCTAATCGGCTGTATACAGCTCCACTCGACTTTCGGGTGAGCGCTTTAGGCGCTCTCAACCCTTACATTTAAGTGACCACGCTGAGGCCACCCCCTTTGGGGTACGACATCTGCGATTATCGGTTTGGGGGATCCCGGCTCCAGTCGCGCTCCTTTTTTATACTGGAGCGGACTGGTGAGGGAAGTCGTGACGTGTTGAAATAAAACTAATTTAAACGGATTTTATCGCGGTTTTTTCAGCCTTCGTGGTCCCTCCCGTGACCACAAAGGCTGAAAAGTCTTCGAAACGTCGGGATCAAAAATTCATGTATTCCAAAATGCCATGAAAAACAATAACATTTTCCACAAGAAATCAGCGCAGGTTACACCGCACTAACTTCGGAACAAATTCAATCATCCGAGCGTGTTATATCCCACAGGATGGAAAGTTCGTGGGCCGTTTTATTTCTTTATACGTTCTTTGTTAGTTTCAACGATTGATACAAATTGCTTTAGGGGATTGAGGTTAATCAGGTAATATTGCCGGTCGAAGGAAAGTTTAATTCTAAGGCTGTAAAAGAAGTTATATACATTATTGAGCAGGGCTCGTTTTAGTACCTTATTGATAGATGGGGACACAGGAAAGAAATAGTTAGATTATGCTATTAAAAATTATTGCCCGTTAAATGAAAGATTGAGACTGTTCAAATAAGTAATACTTCAATGTATGTAGCGCAAATATGTATTGTAAATCAATTTAGAAAAGAGCATCGTTAGAGTTTCTTGCCCGTTCTTCTTTAACGAAACAGTATTCTGAACTGGCGGTAGAGTTAAAATTTGACTGAATCTAAATTATGTTTGACATTTTAATGATTTAATAAATGATTTGATTTTATTTGATAATAATCCGTTTTCATTGCCTTTGAAAGCAATTATATAGCAATAAAAACGGACACTGAATATTCAACTTATAAAATACACATGAAACTCCCATTCCCAAATCGGATCCAACACAAAACCCACAAACTAATCCATTCTTACGCCAAATCAAACATTGCAAATCGGATATAAAAACAAGAATCGCATGAAAAAAACAAGCCGCAGCAATGCGTTGTGAAAGTGGATGAAGACATTTGTGATCGCTCTCATTCCGGTCACGCAGGGGGACCGCCGTGGAATACTAAGACGAACGAGTCTGGCCTTGTTTGTATCGCCTGCTAATCCCAAATGTGGACATAGCTTGAATTTGATCTTCTGTTTGTTTCGAGATTTTAGCTCTGTTTTATTCACTTAAATGATAAAACTGGCAGGTATAGGTTAATTATGTAGTAGATCCTTCGGATGCCGTGTGGTTTGGAGCTACAGAAGTGTATTTCTGCTGCCAATCAGTGTGTATTCACTGTTTTCGATTTAAAGCACATTGAAGCCACTGACATTACTGGGCATTATAACAATTAACATATCTTAATTACTTAGATCAAGTCGGAAATATTCTCGACATAGGCCAGGTCAGAAGTGCCCTAAACCGACGTGCACGACAGTGAAGGAGGCCAAAGAGGTGTATAAGGATCGTAGCAGGTGGAAGTCCGTTGTTTCTGCCTGCCGCTATGGGAAACAGGCGTGAGTCTAGGCAAGTCCAGTACCGACGAGCGTAGTCCAGTACCATGCAGTGGTTTGTAATTCAAAGATTTGTGTGGTGTTGTTTCTGTTTATAAGCAAACGCGGCGCTTATTATCAGACTAGCGTCCTCCTTGTTTCATTATTGAGATTAATAACAAATACTTAAAATAAATTTCTGACTTTTCTAATTTACGTGTATATTCATTGTTAATTATCGCTAGCTTTAACGGTGAAGGAAACATCGTGAGGAAACCTGCATACCTGAGAACTCGACAAGATTTTTCGAAGGTATGTGTAGTCTGCTAACCCGCATTAGGCCAGCGTGGTGGACTAAGGCCTAACCCCTCTCATTCAGTACAGGAGGCCCGTGCCCAACAGGGGGACATGTATAATACAGGGCTAGTAACAAAATAAAAAATAAATAAATTTGTTCGCCTGATAGTATATGATACGCCTGCTCAAACACATACCACGCGAAACTTGGGTTTACAAAGTGTTCCATGGCATCGCACTATCATCTCGATATGTTGTAGAGCCATGCTGTAGATATTTTTGTCTACAGTATAAATGGGCCGGCTCGACCGAAAACCACAGTAAACCAACGTAATGTTGCGGCTTGCTGCTGCATTTCGTACGGTGAGTTAGATATCCGGAGGCCCGTTGAGCTCGGCAACGCACCTATGATTCTTTTCGTGTTGTGGCCGTGCATGAGCGGTGGAGATCATTTACCATCAATAATTTAAAGTTCTATTTTGCATAATGGATGATGCGAGATGTTCAATTTACGTTTTTTTTTTGTTGTAAAATACGGAATTTAATCTACTTAAATCTAATCTAATAAGTGGACGTCTTGTGGCTGATGATGATGATGAAATCTAATGAATTTAGCAAAATAAAATCAACATCTAAATGTTTACTTGATGTGGGTTGAAATGTTATTGCATATTTGCATCCAAATATCAATTAAAGTTCTAAACAACGACTTATTTTATACTGACCAAATAAGCTGTCTTTAATATAGTAGATACTATATTTGATAATATAATCCGGGTCGACATTATTAAACGCCACACGGTATAAGTACAGATTTAACATACTGACTAAAGTTTGTAACTTGACTATTAATATAAATAATTACGCTCCGACCCGGCTTTATCCGGACAAGATGGATTAAGTTGTTAAACGACAACGGTGACGAGCGAGTAGAGGATACTGTTCTCTTCAAAATATTATATCACCAGTTTTGGTTGCGGTTCTGCTCGCGTAAGTAGCCTTTTTTCGGGATAAAAAGTAACCTATAACCATCTGCAAGATCCCACCTATTTCTGTGCTAAAAATCTTCAAAATTGATTCAGAGAATTAGGGTGAAAGCGTAACAAACATACTGACTGTTGCATTAAAATCTGTAATATTAGTTAGGATTATACGGTAATTAGTTTGTTGCTGAAAAATGATTAAAGCTAATTGTAATTAAGTGAGTGTATATTTCTGTGTGTTGTGAGACCGAAAGTTTCTCGTAGTTCCTGGTACCCACGACACAATACTCGTATCTTACTGTGAGGTCAAGGCTATGTGTGTGACTGTTGGCTGTATTTATTTATTATCCATTAATTTGTTTATTATTAGTACCCATATTCAGTTTAGCACTAAACATGGACCATCAAGATAAACTGAAAGTGAACTAAGTTTTCATATTACATTAAATTCATTCATTTTAAATGCAAAAGGATAAATGTCTGTTTTCATAGTTGTTATTAATGATGAAATTTAAATTTTAACGCTCTCTGTTGACTGGTTAAGGCAAGCCAAAGAGGTTGCTGAAACTTCCTGAAGTATGGCGATAAGTCTGGGTGCTGTATAATGTATAAGCTATCAGAGATTGGATAATTAAGATATTTGTAAAATTCTATCTACACATTTTAAGTGTTTTTTTATAGCATAGACATAGCATAGATTTTATTAAAATATTTTTTATAGCATAGACGGAAAACGAGCAAGTGGGTTACCTGATGGTAAGTGATCAATGCCCATGTACATCCACAACATTTGAAGAATCATAGGCGTTTCGGTTTTCTGTGAGACCTGTGCAACGACCTGGTCGAGCCGGCTCATTATTGCTGTAGATAAAACTATCTACAGCGGGGCTCTACAACAATTAATAAATTAATTGACAGAATGAAGAGCTCACTAGTGACATTTCGCCCCGCCCAGAGACGTGACTGTGATGACCACACGTGGTAAATTCCCAAGTGTGAACGGTTGTCAAACGTCACAATTTAATGTCATGGAGCGATCCACTTTGAGACCGCGTACAATTATGACTATTTTGCTTTGCTATGACATTTTGAGAAGGTAATAAAAATAGTGCCATAGACAATACTAAACGTTTTCCAAGATCTGACGCATCTTCGTCATCATGTATCAAATGTAATTTTCCGCTAATCTTTCTAAACTTAAATCCATAGTTTAAAGACAATACAAAATTTAATTAAACTCCAGTCTGGATAGTTTATTAGTTCTTTGAGGTTTTGTTTTATCTAGTTTTCTTTTTACCGTTAAGGGCCTTTACAAAGCCATTGATGTCCAATCCATTGATTTCTTTTGTTTTATAACATCAAATAAATCAGTAGTTAGTTTTTTTGGAACTGCTTGATGGGATATTAAAAAGTCTTAGAGCGTTCGTCAAAATCTTGATCCCTGATCCCCGATCTTGACCTTGACCCCGACCTTGACCCGACCTTAAGCCACAAAATTAAAATTAAAAACAAAGGTAAAAAAATACTGTATAAATAAAATAAATAAATAATTATAATTACATACGTTGATAAAAAAATGCTATGCAATAGCTTTACCGCGGCAGTCTCCGAGTGCCACACGTCTTTTTAATAGAGTGGTAGAGCCTCCCTATAGACAGTTTTATCTACTTGACGACTGAACTGTCGTCCGTTGAGGAGTTACAGTTTTTACTCCGTATTCCATCGTCAGATCATAACCAAATGTATATGGGACCACATGCAGCTAAACTCTATTAAATATATTTTTTTCAAAAATGAAGATGTCAATGTACATACATAAAAAGTAAAATAAATATCGCCGAATTGAGAACCTCCTCCTTTTCTGAAGTCGGTTAAGAATTAAAACCTGCACCACCAACATTCCGCCATTCCCACCTATTCCAATCTTAAAGGTAGGTAACGTATTAATAATTTCACTAAACCACTTTTAGCTACACAGTAAATTCTCATTAAACCATAATACCGTACAAGGAAGCAATATTCCCCAGATAATAAAACGTAAGTGAAGATAGCAGACAGTCTTGAGACTTGTCGTTTACCGCTGAAAGCTAGAGTTACGTAAAGTACGACGGTATCCGATAGCAGTCACTTAGAGCGAACAAAGGGCTTTATTGTCATTGTAGGTACTGAAGGCTTGGTAAAATATTTAGTAAGATATATTTGTTATATTCGAGCACAGCAAAGTGACTGTACTACACCTGATAGTATGCGTAGTGCAGTCCAAACAACTAGCGACCACGGACAAACAATGAGTTCATTGGTAGTCACCAGAATCATGCCAACCTGTATAAATGCTTATTCAAACTCCAAAGAGATGAGAATCAAATTGAAGGGCCTGCGACAGGACAGGCGGATGACCGATGCAGGTACAAGGATACAAGGTACCCGCCCCAACCAACCATCAAGTCATGTCGCAAGCCCCTCGGGAGAACCGAATATACACTGGCTGATCCTGGAACGCGATTCACACAAGATGTCACTATGGCAGGTTTTAACACCATGTGTACGGTGGTCGCTATCCGGGTCGATATGTATTCTACCACCAGCAAACCTACTATTATTAAATTTTGTCATAATTCACTTTCATTTTTAATATAAAAATCTACTGAGAAATAAATCGACATCGGCATGTATCTATTAGAAAAAAAGAAACATTGAAAAACAATTGATTTGTCACAAAGAGTTTCTTTCTTGAAAAGTATCACAACTCTATCAAACTATTCAAAAGAAGCCAAACTTGCCAGTACATGAACCGCTCCCCTCCTCAGGAAACTCAGAACAGTTGCCGCTGACAATGCTTGTAATTCACTCCGCAAGGGACGGAATAAATTTGTACGAAAATTTTCCAGTCAAATCACGATGTCCATAACAGATGTTGTTCTTCGTGCAAGATTTTTTTTCTTTACAACTTTATTAAACTGATTTTTTATGGCAGGTTGTTTTGTTTTATATTGGCATTATCAGAATATTATTATAGAAGTAGTTGGAGTGACACAATTCTTATGAAATTTCTTTGCTTGAAAAGATGATTACACAGCTGTTACATCCGTTTTTTTATTTGATTAAGTGACGAGACGAGCAAGGCGCCTGATAGTAAGCGCCACGCCTGCCTATAAACAGAAGCAATACCACACAGAACTTTAAATAACAAAGCACTGCATGGCACTGAACCGTGCTCATCACCGCGAGACACAAGATGTTAAGTCTTACAATGTCCAGTAATTTTAGTGGCTTCAAGGTCCTTCAAACCGAAACACAACAGTGCTTATACCCTATTGCTTGGCGGCAGAAATAGACAAAGATGTGGTAGCAATCCAGACGGCCTCTCGCTTACGAGGGTCCTACTATCTTGTGCACCACTTAGTTTTGAGTCAACAGTGAGATACAATTAGAAACAAATTAGATGCGACGTAAAGCAACACAAATCACACTATATTTAAAACATATAATTTCTAATCCACACAAAATAGTTTTTCCTTTACAACGGAATGTAATAGCTTCCAGAAACGTTTTCTTTCTCCGCAAACCAATAATTTCTTCAACTCAATAATTCCAGAGGCTATCGCCCTATAAATATTTGAAGAAACTTTATTATTTCCTACCCAGTCATTACTACGGGGAAATACACTCGTCATGTCTCACGGTAGGTGGGGAAATCAAAAAACCGGATAGGCCGTACGTAGTAATTTAATATTTAATAGACTGAATGTGAACCTTGATTAGAAGCAATTTGCCCGGATTGATGTAGGTTACTTGAATCAGAAACGAAATGTCGGTGAACAAATCTTAATGAAGTAGGAATTTAGTAAAAGATTGAAATTGACCTAAATATCCTTTTGCGGACGTCTTGTGGCTGATCATGATGATCCTTTTGTGTGAATTTTTTATAGGTTCCTAGGAAATAGAAGAAATTTTGGATATCCTACTTCCATCTGAGGACTCTCCAATGCAACAATTCAAGTGACTTTGTTGCTTGGCTATCTGGAGATATGTTAGATTTTAGTTGTGGTCATTCCTACATCTAAATTTGAATAGAATGAAATCGCTTGTCGCTATCGCCTGACTCACGTCACACGTCGCACTCTCTCGGACTCAATCGCGTGTATTAAGATAAAAAAAGCTCTGATAATGTAGCGTAGGCTTTGTAAAAGGCGTTCGTTTGTACCCTTTGGGTAGGGTAATAAAAAAAATATTAAGTCACCATCAGCTAGAAAAACATCAAAAATTTTAAAAATCAAATCAAAAATCAAAATCTTTATTAATCATGTAGGCTAAGAAAGCGCTTATGACAGGTCAAGTACAGAACATATGTCATTAAAAAGACTAACTTAGAATTAAGGGAACTTCGGACTAAACTCCGCGCTAAAGGCTGGCAGGAAAAGGTACACCAACAAGCATGGGAAAAGGGAGGGCATCCTTAAGTGAAGGGATTCACGGACTAGGAGGATATGGAAAACGGGACAAGGGCAAGGAGGAGTAGGGTAAGTTTACAAAAAAAAAAATCTGTAAGGGTTTAAAAGGTAAGGAGATGTGTCGTGGACCTTACTGGCAGGAATATCCCTAGCCTAGCTAACCTACCAGCCTTTATCTAGCTGCCTACTGATGACGACCCGAAGAAGAAAGGCAGAAAGAAACTCCGGGCTTATTTTTTTCGCCATCAATTATATATTGCATACTTTTCCTTTTTTCTTTTAAATATGTATTTTTTTTTTAACCTCAATTTACAATAGAAATCTTCATATGGACTTGTCCATTTACAATACTAAATTTACAAATATATAACTGCATCATAAGTAACAATCGTGATAATTTCTAAAAGATGCATACAGCAATACATACAGATACAGAAACAAATCCAATATAATTTACCTAAGGCAAACACTGTTTTTATTGGTCGATCGGTCAACTAGTGTTATTATGATGTCAAAATTTAAATTATTATATGTCAAAATGTGATAGTAATATATTATGTCAATCTTACAAACTAGCATTGTCAATTATTATTTATAAATTTTAGCATGATGTACTTTATGTACAAGAGAAGGCAGATTTAGTGAAGGCTACAGTGTCTTCATGCAAACTGCTTCCAAACTTCCCTGTCATCTAAAAAATAAAACTAAGTATAAGGAACGCAATATGCTTGAACACTTCAGTGACCATATTTTTACGCTATTGTATAGATTTTATCGCGGGCCTTGAGCGGCGAGACCGAATACAGAAATTACGTAACGAAAAAACCTAACACCCCCCACTCCGACCAGCCAGCGTTAGCTGACCTCCCTGGAACATCGATAATTTCGAAGTCCCAGGTGGCGTCACACAGTGACCAGTCAGCTTGGACCGGACTTTCACAAGACTTTGACCGGCCTTTGACCCCAACCTTGACCCACAAAATTAAAATTTAAAATAAAGGAAAAAAATACTGCATAAATAAAATAAATAATTATAATTACATTAAGTAATTGATAAAAATGCTATGCAATAGCTTTACCGCGGCAATCTCCGAGTGCCACATGTCTTTTTTTTATTATAATTCACAAAACTGATGTACAATCTTACATGCCATAAATAAAAATTTATAATACAATCCGTGTGATTGACATCTACTAGATGTGAATCCATCACGCATAATACTGTGAGTCAGACAAACTAAAATAAAATTAAGATATTACATTGTATTTTGTTTTAAGGTGAGAGATAATTTTTAATTAATTATGTCTTTGAGCTTAGATTTTATTGAGGCTACAGAACCTGTAAAGACATCTATGTCGCTACGAACGGAGTTGGCTAAAGAAACCATGCAGGATATTGGCGAAGAAAGACCTATATTTGTGCGACTGTGAGGCAGTACAAATGTTTTTCTGTTAATTAGGCGACTACTATACTATATAGCGACTACTATCATATCATTGTCTAAAACATTTTAAAATATATCTCAAATGAAACGAAATAGAACATTTTCCGAGCAGGCGGTACCATTAAAAATACAGTCTTTTGTCTGTTTCTAACATCGCTTTGTTTCAAAAGCAACTCTGAAACGACTAATGGATATGAAATTTTATGTGCAAAACTTTAAATTCTGTTCACGTGAGTCATACATGAAGGGGTATATGGTCCAAAATGACATGGCAGTTGGTATCAGCTATGTTCGTTTCTCTCAAGACAGCAGACAAAGATTTATCTAGAATAAATGTTGATACAAACGGAATCTGTAGACACATGGACTGCAAAGCCGATGCCAGACATGAAATACAAGTGAAGACTAGCTTTAACTCCTGGCTTCATTCGATGTAAGTAGAATCAACAAAGCATCTGTATGACATAATATTTTTTCTGTTCAGTTTATTTATCTGCAATTTTTCATTCTGGAAATTCTAATTATCTATCTTGAGTGGTAGCGCCACGCTGTAGACAGTTTTGTCTACAGCATGAATCGCCGGCTCGACCGGATCGTTACCATTATCTTCTAGAAAACCGACGTAAAGTAGTGGCTTGCTGCTGCGTTTCGTTCCGTGATTGAGATAACCGGAGGCTTAAATCCCCATCCCCTTCCCAATCCCTTAATTATCCCATCCCTTTGAGCTCGGCAACGCGCCTATAATTCTTCTAGTGTTGTGGGCGTACATGGGCGGTGGAGATCACTTACCATCCACTAACTCGTTTGCCGGTCTATGCTATAAAAAAAGACAGGGGACCGTACTCTGCTGGTAGCATTCAAACTATGTGACCTAGTGGTATGGGTGTATTCGATACAAAAAACAAAAATCTGTCAAAATTCTGGTGCGAGGCGATTGCGTTTATAAATTAAAATGTATGTATCTATGTGGTTTGTGTCCTAGGCGTAGGCGGTATCCCATTGGAGGGTGATTTATTTTAATTTTTTATTGTAAATTTAATATTTAAAAATGTAAAAAGCCTTTTAAAATAAAGAGTACTGTACATTGTACTTGTGTAACAATATTTGTAATTTTCAAATATATTTTTTTTCATTTTCAGCTAAAAGCATATCAGCACCTATCACGCCTTGTTGCAAAGCCTTACTTATAAGGCCACTAACGCCTTAATTGTGACCGTCGCGTAATGTAATGCTATGTTTTTGATGACAAACCTATTCGCTGAGCATAAAAGCACAGCGGATAAAAAGTGGCGTATAATTACACATTCTTGCACGAAAGGGGTAAAGTACAGCGCGTGTGATGGCAAGGGTTGTAAACAAAGGGGTTTTGTTTTACTTTAATATCTCACCGCTGTCAGCAGGCGAAAGATTTCGCTTGATTAAAACTTTTTGTTCACCATACAGTTTGTATTTATAAAGATTACATGCGAAAATTGTTTGCGTTCTATGGTTTTAATTTAGGTCGAATATTTTGTTTATTCTACCACTTTTAAAAATTAATTGTTTCATACAATGGAAGATAAAATATTCATTAGCAGAAGGAATAAAAATACCACACAAAATAAAAATAACAAAAAGTGTGTGTGTGCAATTCACACCACACAGCAGAAGTGAAACTTCAGAAAAAATAAAACACGTGAATGATACACAACGTTGTTTATGATACATTTTCCGAAGGCTTCGTTGTACGCAGGCGCAAAGACACGTGATAGAATCTATATCATTTTCTCGCAGGCTAAATCCTGCTTAAGAATATGTTTGTCTCTTTTTACTGTCGCTTTTTCGTTTCATCGAATTTTCAAATCACAACGGTCCTAAAGAAGTTTTACCTTAACAAAGACAGCCTAGTAAAAAGTGCATGATTTAAAATCTAAACAACATCCAGACATTAACAAATCATTTTGTCAACTCATAAAATGCAATTCACTTAACAATTGGCATGTGGACACGATTCATATGCGAATATGTTGTTCAATATCACTTAATTGAATCAATAATTAGCGTTGTGCCCTTACAAACAACGGCCGGACGTTTCTGATTAACAATCAACAATTTCATAAATGGACTATTTGCGATATGTCTGAGTTCATTGTTTCATTGCTGCATTGTTTTTGTATTGATTTTTCGACTTGTAATATGGTTAGTTGCAAAAATAACATGATACGATCAATGTCCCGTCGCCGAATTTAGAGTTCAGAAAAATTGAAAAAAAAAATGTTAGAATTTAAAGAGTCATATGGGGTAGAGCCACGCTGTAGATAGTTTTGTCTAGGGCATGAGTCGGCTTGACCGGATTGTTACCACTGTCTCTCAGAGAACCGACGTGAAGTAGCAGCTTACAAACAATCAAACTCAAACACTGAATGTTGATTTTCCGGGGATTGGATACCAGGATCTCAGAGGTTTCTGAGCCAACTACGGTAATGACGTGCTGAACAATTTAGCACCAATTTTACAAGCTATTGATACTTCTATCAAATCATTGGAATCAATGCGCGTGAACGACCCTTAACTAGATTTTACGCCTGTAACGAGTTCCGGCGAGAAACGTGGGGCGGTACACTGCCACCAAATTGGCTTTTTACATTACAGAAACGGATATAAAATATTTTGTGCTAGGGACGACGTTCGATATAAATATTTTTGTTTTATTTGAACTTTTGAAGTCTGAGAAATGGCTTCCCTATTCTTCAGATCACGTTATATGGTGTAAGGATTTGATTGAAGATAAGGTAGTTGGCAAAAAAATGGCATAACATAAGATTTTAATTGCCGTATTCATAAACAACACGTAAGCTCTATGCCAAGTGTCGAATTCTGTGTACATGATTGATCTGTTTTATTTAGAGTTAAAAATTAACTAATGACCTTTGGCAAAATTGTTACTATGCCTTTGCGGTTACTATGATGCCTCATTCTAAAGTTTATGAGTTTAGGGGTAAGTTTCATTATTCCCTGATATTTCAGTGTCTTCGACTCGACTGAGACTCGAGCATAACCACATAGTTAAGTACCATCAGAAAACCGTGTTTATTTTTCACAAACTATTATTTTTTATATGATTCTATAATGCAAAACAGTATGTGGTCCTTTGTACCTATGCAAGAGGCCTTCTGAGTTGGTACAACCACTTTGTCAATTTCTGTTGTATCTTGTCTAGTATGTAAGCATTGTTGTATTTCGGTTGGAAAGGCATTGAAGTCAGTAAAATTACTGGTCATTATAAAACTTAACAACTTATGTCCGGTGTGACGAATGCAGCTCAATGTCATACAATACTTTGTAAAAGTTTTGTGTATAGGAGGGCTAGCCGCTAACCATCAGATGAGCGTTCAGTCATTCTAGCTAATAAAATACATTATTTAAAATAGAGTTTAATTTTTTCCTGAATATTCAATATATCAAAATTCCGAATCACCACGGCCACACCACAATCTTGCAAACTCACCCACTCGCATGATTGGCCAATACTAATCGCTCAATAACCCCGAACCTAAGAGGTTTTTTCCGCACAAATAAGCAATACGCCACTATGTCCAAACACTCCTGTGCCAATAACCGCCACGTGTCACAGCCTATCTCAATTCGATCGCCACTTCTGAGGGCCCTTCAATGGAAATCACCAAGAGATATTCAACTGTAACACAATGGTGCAAGGTTGGGATTTGATTGGCATTCATGTTGCTACACACAAGATTTCTGCCGCTTCAGTAGATGAATTAATATCCGCTGATAGTGACAAGGGAGTGCTCATGAGATTTAGAACTTAAACTAATATTTATTCATTCGTTTATAAATATACGATTTTCGATCGATAGTATTCTACTGACTTTCCTTCATACAACGTTCGTATTAAATAATAAATATTTTACTAATGGTTTTATGGTTAGCTACAAGCTTGAATTCAGCCATACCTCGGAAACTTGTTAGTGAGTACTACATGATACAATTGCTAAAATAAATTGACTTTTTGGCTTTTCCTCTGGTCGCTCAATCAGCAAGAACATTTCGATACTGTCTATATGTATCTTTTGTAGATATCACAACATAGGTGGTAAAGTATGACATTCCTCATTTCCTAACAGTTCAATACTAAACAAAGCATAATTGTCCTCCAATCATTTTCTTTCTCTTCTAAACCATCATAATCTTCCACTTCATTTGTCTTTCTAATACTTCTTCCACGTAGTTTTAACTCAATATTAATACCTACAGTATCGCAGTTATTCTACGTCAGTCCACGTTTTACCATCAAACGTCAATGAATCACCAGGACGATGCGCGTCACGGCCCATAAACCGCCTTTGACTACACGCGCAACTGGCGACACCAACGGACGACGAAATTACAGACACCGTCGCATCAGTTCACTTCCACGAAACTCGTGTTTTGTTGGAATTTTGGGTGAATTCGATGTGGATTATATATGAACTGTTATAATTAGCTTAAGATACTTCTAATTTTTATATCTTCCTATTTTCTTTAATTCTCTTTTGTAAGTTATGTGTGCTACAACGTAACACTACAGACTAATCGATTTTATCCAGTGCAAGTGAGCCTAATTAAAAACAATCAAGTTCCAATTTTTCGGGGTGGTCTGGAAGTTACAACTTTGGGCAATACCAAAAAATAAGAAAAAAAGCTTGACATATTATACATATAAGCCCCCATGCCAGTATCCGCTAAGGCTAGTAGAGTTCCAACTGGTGGGCCCACAGATCGCCGCGATTATTTCAGTCGCATATGTGATAGAAGGTGAGTCTAACGGCATACCGAGCATACATTCTCATGGGTGAATTTCCGAACCAAAAACTCAAACTCAAATTGTAATTAGACGAATTGAGTAGCTTTAAGTCTTCTAAAATCACTTTCAGCTATTTATAATATGCAATCAATACAAAATTGTTTATTTTACTGTGTTAGCAATTATATTTGCTTCCGACAAATGCTGGTGGTAGGTTATTCATATCCGCCCGGATAGCGACCCCCGTACACATGGTGTTAAAACCTGCCACAGTAACCCACACACCTTGCGTGGATCAGCCACTGTATATCCGGGTCTCTCGAGGGGCTTGCGGGGCGGGTATGGGGGTACATGTTTTCCCTCTCCGAAGAGGGAAGAAGCATTTATACAGTCCGGCATGATTCTGGTGACCACCGATAAACTCATTATTTTTCAGTGGTCACTAGTTTTATGAACTGCACTACGCTTACCATCAGGTTTAGTGGAGTCACTATGCCGTGCACGGATAAAAATAAATACAGATGGACACGGTCATGATTGTGCAAGACCTGCCTTTGACTTACATTCCGCTAAGATATTACATCGATCATGATTAATGGTTTGCCAATAAGATGACTTGCTAACTGCGACGGCTCGTGTCATTTTTCATGCACTATTAAGCTTATGAGATAAGTTTTTGCACGTAATACCATTTTTTCTTGTAGTGATGATACGGATATTTTATTTAAGAATAATTTTTACAAATTCTATTCTATATCGATTAGTGGCGATCATAATGTTAAAGTTATCAAGCTACCTAAAGGCCTTAGCGACTGCTCTTAGTTGATAACTGCCAATACCTACATTTTACGTGCCCTCCGAAGTACGGACACCTTCAGTTGAAATATCATTAAGCGGTGACCCACCCACGACTGATCACGCCAAGAGTATAACTCTGTATAACTACACAACTAAAACAGATAACTCGAACCAAAATAATCCTCGTCCAAACTTAATTGAAGACTCTCCACGGTCCCAATATTTTTCCTTCCCAGAACCTATTCAGACACTCGTGTGTTTTATCTAACTTACTTGAAAAGCACTCGGCTTGTAGCGGACGAAACCCTTTTGATGTAGAGGTTTTTTCTATGTCAAACACAGGACGTATCCCTAATGTTATTTGAGGGCTTTAACATATTTCGAATACAGCACTTCAGGATTTTCCATTGACCTCAATTTTATTGAAGAAGAAGAAAGAAAGAATTTTCTCGACGAGTACATGAATAATAATTCCAACGTGTCACAGATAGGTGTCGTTAAATCCAAGGTTCCTTACATATACTTAACAGTGAATGTTTATGTGCAGAAATTTATAAAAATGTGGGTTATAAATAGTAGTATTAAAAAAAAAACTATTTTGCCAAAAACCTGACCTGTGGTCCGAAACGTCCGAAACGTCTGAAACTATCATTTTCGCGCGTTCTTGTTCCAGCTCAACTGTTATACATTTCGATTGCTATACTTTTGTTTGAATAGTATGACGGGAATGTCAGATTGCAAGGTAGTCATATTGTTTTATATGTCAAAAAAGCAAATGAGTCGTCATCAGTCTACACCCACAACATCAGAAGAATCATAGACACGTAGCCAAACTTAAAGGTAGGTATAATTTACGCATAAAGAAAAGAGGAGGAATTTGGGCCTCCAGATATCTCACTCGCCGTACGAAATGTATCAGCAAGCTATTATATCATATCGGTATTTTGCGAGGTAGTGGTAACAATCCAATTGAGTCAGCTCAGTCATGCTGTAGAAAAAACTATTTACAGCGTAGATCCACCACTTCAACTTTAACAACTAGTCGTATTGCCGGGAATTGAGAGTGATTTATAATTCCCCTGATCTAACCTTGCCGATGCTTATTCTTGACGAATTGCATGACGGATGATTCTTGACCCATATAAGTACTACACATTTATCATTTGAATTCGCAATAATTGCGCAAATTATATTCAGCATCATTTCTCAAATATCCAATTAAAATGATAAATTGTATTTAACACGAGCGCCAAGTTTAACCGGCTATTGTGCAATGCTACTCGTAAATTACGCCTAGCTATTGAAATTAAAATGCTTTTCATTGCCCGTTGATGCTTTTGTGGTAATATTAAATTTTGCTGTATTATACTCACTTATTTTTAATTTATTGGTAGCGTTTAAGGGTTTTATTATTACCACGATGATACAATAGGTGTTGTAGGTAGGTAATTTGATGATAGAATACAAATCAAAGGTATTTTGTACTTGTCCGTTAAAAAGTAATTAATTCAAAAACTACCGATGCTGCTGACATTAAGTTAAAACGATATTATCCAAAATTAATTCTCGATCAATTAACAAAATTCATTCCGTTTGGCTTATTTACGAGATAAACCTGGACATATTAATGAAGATAGTAAATTAATAGTGACAGTAAATCCACATCTAACAAAACTTTTATTCATAG
Organism: Amorpha juglandis; assembly: GCA_949126905.1. Taxonomy (NCBI): domain Eukaryota; kingdom Metazoa; phylum Arthropoda; class Insecta; order Lepidoptera; family Sphingidae; genus Amorpha; species Amorpha juglandis. The sequence goes on from OX421365.1 coordinate 22,899,271, forward strand.
TGTTAATTCAAAAAATTCTCTAGGAATGATAAAAGATCTGAAAGACGTAGTATTTGACTTGAAAGAGACATACGGGCAAAGTCAGCACAATATAATTCGGAGCTCTTAGAAGTGAACCAAAAGACAAATCTGGTACTCTCGGCTTTTAGAAGGCGAATTGAAACATCCTACGCTCCATTTGGGTGCAATGGAGCGGCGTCGGTAACGCAGCGTCGCTCGCGTCCGGTCCGCGGTTCATTTCTTTAGTTCACTTTTAGATTTATAGCTTTTCTGTACTTTCGCAATGTTTCCTTATGGGTTAGATAGTTTATGTTTAACTACTTTTATACATCCTTTTCATGCTGTGATGTAAATCTGTTTTCTTTCCTGTATATTGATTTTGATATTTTTTATACGACAGTTTTGTTATTGTATGGTTTAATTAAAATAACGTTTATTCAAATTAAACAGATGAATTAAATATTAAATATTGCTATCTAAAGGTTTCCTATCACTTAGCATAAAGGACGTATATCATAAAGTAGAAAACGTGATATGGCAAACTGTACTACGGATTAATGGTGGGGCAACGGTATATGAAAAAGTCCTTTTAAAAAATGTTTTATTTGGTGTATTATTTATCAACAGTGCGAATTTTTTGGGTAATAAACTTAAGATTTTGAGATTGAATATGCTTATTTTTTTATCTCAGCAAAAAATATAAACATGACCAGTACAATAAATGTGTGTATGAATTAAGAAACAAATAAATTCAAGTAGTAGAACCACGCTGTAAACAGTTTTGTCTACAGCATGAATGGGCCGGCTCGAGTGGGTCGTTACCACTGTCTGTTACCACTGGCTCTACCACTTACCATCAGTTTTGATTACGAACATATTACCCGGCCCATTCATGCTGTAGACAAAACTGTACCACTTATTTGCAGTTGCACTACATTTTGCTCTATATTTACACTGTAATAAGTAAATTCAAATGAAGACACTGACAAACGTTAATGTATATAATAAATCAACGTACAGACGCAGCTACGGACAATCCATTACAAGCAGTATGCAAATGTGCCGCAACCGCTAAATTAAGAGCCACTGCATAACTCGACTAACTACTATTAGCTGCATCAAGTACATATACCTTAATGCTACGCATATTCATTTGAGGTTTGACTGACAGATAATTTCCAATTGTTGGCATTAAAATCTCGGTCTATGGAACGTCAGGCCAATTCGATATTTTAATATTTTTATAAATACACTTAACCGTTACACACATAGTACTGACCCCGCAGTATGATACGAGTCTTGTGTCGTGGTATCAGGAACTACGTGAGACTTTAGTTCTCACAACACCTAGGCCCCGAAATAAATGTTTGTGGACCATTCAAATGTTTTGTCTCGGTGCGTGGATCGAACCCGCGGCCTCTCGCTTTACAGCCGGCTACTCGCCCGCTGCGCCACGGATCACTGTATAAAAACTTTAAAAACTGCGACAGGACAAGCGGATGACCGATGCAGGCACAATAGTACAAGGATGTACCCTTGTAGCCGCTCCAACCAACCAGCAAGTCATGTCGCAAGCCCCTCGGCAGAACCGGATATACACTGGCTGACCCTGGAACGCGACCCACACAAGGTGGGTCACTATGGCAGGTTTTAACACCAGTGCAACCTCAGCTCAGCAGTCTTACCGCGTACGCAATATAACTGCGCCATCGAGGTAGTTATATTTTTTTATTTATTACTAACTATGAATTTCTTAATATAAGACATTGAAGCCATTAAAATTACTGGACATTATGAGGCTTAACATCTGATGTCTCGGAGTGAAGAGCGTAATCCAGTGCCATGCAATTCATTTGTAATTCAAAGTTCTGTGTGGTGTTGACTCTGTGTGGTTATACCTAAGTCTTACTAAAGAAAATACAAAATTTACATTCAGCAGCCTATTTCCAAGAGATACCATAACCGCAAATTTAACTGTACAAATAATGTGGTAGCTTCTGGCCGACTGCCTCCCCAGCCCGCAGAGATTCTTAATATTTTGCCAAATTATAATTTCACATAAACCTTAGCATCGTTTGCATACTACGCTTAGAGAATTACATTTCTCATTAATTCGGATCCAGATACTGTGTAGAAATATTAATTAACTGAATGATGCAAAGAATAAGTTGTGACATGGGACGGTTGCAAACATTTGTATACAATGCCTAAATTATATACAAAAATATAAATAATTATAAAAGAATATATTCCGTGTGTATTTTACTATTTAAGCGAACTTTGATAAAGAATTGACGTAGTTTTAAACAGGAAAACCAAAACAATTTATTTATTTTTAAAAATATAAATGAATTTTGGACATTTTAACCCACAACAAGTAAAAATTAAGACGTTAATTTTATTTTGCTAAATACATTCTCCCAGAGGATTTGACGTCAGGCCTGCCTGGTCGTAAAATCTACAAAACAAATCTCTCTGTAACTTATTAAAAAGCACGTCGCGCCGACCCCACTGCGAGTGGGATAAGGGCAGGTGTAAAAAGAAAAAGGTTATAAAATTATTAACAACATCTCAAGTAACACATCTACACAAATTTAATCTATGGCCCAAGGGATTTGCAATTGATTTGCATATTTCTAAATTTCACGCGGACATTCTGTTTATGTTGTTATAACTGCGATTTATCTTTGCTTTGACATTACACACTTTAATTACAACGCATTATTCGAGAATGACAATAAGCTATTCATTAATATTATGATAAAATATATTTCATGTGTTGCCATTTAAAATTAGTACAAGCTGTAGGACCCTCGTATGCGAGAGGCCGTCTGGGTTGGTACCACCGCTTTGTCAATTTCTGCCGTCAAGCAACAGTATGTAAGCACTGTTGTGTTTCGGCGTGAAGGACATTGAACCAGTGAAATTACTGGGCATTATGAGACTTAACATCTTAGGTCTCGGGGTAACGAGCGCAGTTCAGTGAAATGCAGTGCTTTGTAATTCAAAGTTCTGTGTGGTGTTGTTTATGTTTATGGGCAGGCGTGGCGCTTAGGTACCATCCAAATGAAGAATTAAATATAAATAGATATATTATTGAGACTTCACTATTAAATTATAGTAATAGAAAGAATATTCCGTAAAGGCAGCTCTATGTAGATTTCAAATGAAAGCTTTTTACCGCCAGATCCTGTTACAGAAACTCCAAATAACGTTATTTTTTAAATAAAATATAAAACGGCAAAATAAAATATTATCACGATGCGCTGTTAATACATTATTTCCAATTAAAACTTCGTAAATCGCCTGTATAACGAATTTCCTAATCTTGTCGCAGGCCCCTCGATTTACTTCTTCCCTGTTCAGAGCGTGAAGAAGCATTTATATGGGCCGGCATGATTCTGGTGATCACCGATAAAGTCATTGTTTGTTGGTGGTCACTGATTTTTTTGGACTGCACTGCGCTTACGATTAGGTGTCGTGCAATCACTTTACCGTGCCCGGATAAAAAAAATACATTATTTGAAATTCGTCTTTAACATACTTTTTAATCGCGTACTTATCGAGATCATAACAAATCTAGTAAACTATTTAAATCTTCAATCGATAACATAAATTAAATACCAATCATTTAAATGACTCTGGGCAAAAACATGTATTGCTTTCCAAAATCCCATTTGTATAATCTCATGTATAAGTCTCTGTCGTTGTGTTTTGTTCTCATTGGATTTATTGTGGATACTTTATACTGATGATCGTGCAATAAAGATATATGGGGCATCGTGTCGCTCGGTTGGACGTCGATACAGATTAAAGATTCTTGGCGAGAGACTTGCTTATGTGGAAACTGAGATAGCGGTCTACATTGGTGACAAATATACACATGAAATATGAATAGTATAATGATGACAACATAGGTTCTAGTAAGCTATGAATTGTAAAGTAATTTTTTCCATAAAGTACCGATTTAATCTTATCAAAAGACATTAAAAAAGTGATAGTTCATTTGTATTTTGCTGATGGTAGGATATTCATATCCGCCCGGATAGCGACCATCGTACACATGGTGTTAAAACCTGCCATAGTGATCCACACGCCTTGTGTGTTCCAGGATCAGCCAATGTATATCTGGTTCACCCGAGGGGCTTGCGACATGACTTGAGGGGTATATCCTTGTATCACTGTGCCTGCATCGGCCACCCGCCTGTCCTGTCGCAGACCCTTCGATTTGCTTCTTCCCTTTTGGGAGTGTGAAGAAGCATTTATACAGGCTGACATGATCTTGCCGACCACCGATAGTCACGTCGTCTGTCTAGGTCGACACTATTTTTGAATTGCACTTACCACCATCAGGTGTGGCGTAGTCACTTTTTTCAGTCAGTTGTTAAGACTTTTAATATCCAGTAATTTCTCTGGCTTTAATAATCAACCAAAAACACTTTCCGTTTATGCAAGACATTTACGCCATTTATTTTCATGACATTAACAAGGTCTTGGGTAAAAAATAGTGAATTATAATTCGATAGACAACGCGAAGTCATTGTCGAACCATTATCATAAGTAAACATATTTCATATGCTCCGAACATTTCCCGGTGAAAAGTACTGCAACCTGTATAAATAATGAATTTCTTTGCACCTGAAGTAATTTATTCTGCTTAATAACAAACTAAGAACATAGCAGGTATCATAAATTAATAAAATAAACTCGAAATTACGAACATCTATTGAAAAAAATAGTGGAAACTGTATAAATATGTAACGAAACTTTTTTGCACTAAGATATAAAAGCCAATTATGTACTGACACCATGGAGTTAATATAGAGGGAGTGTGCACATAAAGCATTAAAATCGGTCCGTATATTTGTAGAAAGAGGCGAGGCACCCAAGATAGTCTCCCTAGTAGGTCCCTCGTATGCAAGAGGCCGTCTGGGTTGGTACCACCGCGTTATTTATTTCTGGCGTCAAGCAACAGTGTGTAAGTACTGTTGTATTTCGTTTTGATGAGACTTAACTAACATCTTATGTCTCGGGGTGACGAGCGCAGTTCAGTGCCATGCAGTGCTTTGTAATTCAAAGTTATGTGTGGTATTGCTTCTGTTTATGGGCAGATGCAACGCTTATCATCAAGCGAGCGACTTGCTCGTCTTGTCATTCAACGAAAAAAAAACTCTAAAAGCTGCTAATACAACTATACTATATTTGAGAGTATAACGTATGTTTCTTGAACTTGTGGGTGTAATATTTGATGCCGACTCTGGCAACACCGTCACGTACAAACAAGCAATGTTCTCAAATGCGCATCGATAACCACACACCGCCGGCTGAATGTTAAACAGGTATCGATGTATCGGTTGTTTATTTATTTTTTACGTTGGCAACTTTTATTGTGACAACACATGCAGCCATTAGAGTCCGATATATTTATTTTCAAATTTATAAGTTGAGGTAATTAGTATTTGTCAGAATTTTATATTATTTTTGCATAAATAATGCGCTTTGTATCCATCGATATATAAAAAAAGGAGGATAGAACGCTACTAATATCGTCATTGATGCAGGTTTATGATATATGTGTGCGAAAGTTGAGGGATACCAGATAAATGAAAATTTTCCCCAGTTTTAACCAACTCCTAAGAGGAGGTATTATATTCGGCCCGTGTTTATTGGAATAAAGTATGTAGATAGTAATTATGTACTTAGTTCAAACAATTAATTGTTTCGTGTAATAATGGGGTAGGTATATAAAAAATTAAAAAATAAGTTAAAAGCCTTTAAAATTATTTAATTTTCTATACACATGCCTCTTACTTTGCACGGACCGTTCAATACTTTCTAATTTAGAAATGTGGTGGAAACGAATGCTCAAATATTTTGTAAGATACATTTAATTAAATTGATCTTATGTTCGGCGCCTGCCAGAGTGTGTTCTAGTTCCAAATTTAAAAAAATATTATTATTCGCTATAAAAGAATCCAATATTTTTTATATTATGTACGTATGTTGTTTTTCATTAGAAATTATAATGTTTTCTTTTATGAGCCTCCTGGCTGCCATCTCGCAAATGCGACATACTTTGTATAAATCTTCAGCCGGGAAATATAGGCCCCCTTTAGATTAGACAGAGACACAGCACGCATTGTGAGAAGGTTTCTCTCTCTTAGGTCCTAACCGCCGGTGGCTTGGGTCATAGGCCTCGTCATTGGAGGGTTATGATATTTATTTTTAAATGTTTTGTTTTTTTTGTGACTAATATTTAAAAATGTAAAAAATCCTTTTAAAGAAATTATTATTATTATTTTTAATTATTATTTTCAATTATTATTATTTTTAATTATTATTTTCAATTACTATTATTTTTAATTATTATTTATAATCATTATTATTTTTAAATAAAGAGTACTGTACAAAACACAGTTTAAAACGCACTGAAAAATAAAAAAGTCAGGGGCTTGTGCCGCTGCCGCACAACACAAATTTTACCGAATCCAAAAACACCTCTGGAAATTAATGTTATTATTTACTTATCAATGAGTTGCTGAAGATATATTTTATGTTTTGGTAATCTCGATGATATGAAGCCGGTTAAGCTTTAAAAAAGGAGGTTCTCAATTCGGCGAGTTATTTTTTAATTTATTTGTTTGTTTGAGGAGTTTAATATCTTCTTTACTCCATATTCCGTTATCAGATTTTAAGAAAATCTATATGCAGTAGCGTAGCTAGGACCGGAGGGGGGGGGGGGGCACTGCACCCCGGTTGTCACCGGTTTTGGGAAGACACTCGACCTGATATAACTACCACTACACACACCACTATATATAGGAGACCGCATAGTACCTAAACTTTATCGAACATCAACATATTTCAAATTCGGTCCATATTTGATGGGGAAATTTATGTCCATACATTAAAGATTAAATATAAGCTTAATTGACAACCTCCTCCAGTTTTAAAGTCGGTTAGTAATGTTTGAACTAATGTTCTTAATCACAACGGAATACTCACACTTTGGGGAAAATACCTCATTTATTTTCTGGCAACACATGCACGTGTAGTTGACGTTTTGTGTTCCGAATATTACATAAATATTTTTACCAAAAACATTATAAAAGTGATTATAAATTCGTATCTTCCCTGTGATAAGTAATTCCTTGATATTTCTTTTTCGATGTGGAATTGTTTTTACAGTGTTTTATAACACATGTCGGCATTATTATAACACTAGTTGGAATGAACTTTTCACAAGGCGGTCGTGTTGCGTAATGGCGGGAAATGGTGTACTATGATGAGAGTGTGTGCGTGTGGCCCCTATACGTACAGAATTCTGGCACACTATAGGTCACTTCACTTTCGATGTATGGGAAGTGGCGTCCCCCTTTTTTTATATGTCGATGTTTGTATCGTAAAAATACTTTCGAAATTTTCACAACTAGTGGTCGGTTTTTTTTTATTATTCACTCACTGTCACTCGCGGTTTCACCCGTTTGCATGCTGCTGTTTCGCTCCCGTGGGTCATAGCATGGTGTTATGAAGCAGATATAAACCAATATCTCGACAAACCAAATATTTAGCGTGAATATGACCTCAATCGTTCTAGGGGCTCAAAAGTTCCCAATTGGTTACAAAAATTTATTCTGTTGGTTCTTTTCAGTTGAATAAATTTTACCAAAACAGTTTTTGGACGCGAGTAGGCCGTTTTCCTGTCAAATTTACGATAGTCCACTTCCTGACGGATTGAGCGTTAGCTCAGCGGAGAGAGGTAAGGGCTGTCGAGACAAAAGTCGCAGGTTTGAAACCAGCTCCAAGAGCATACACCTCTGACTATTCTCATTTACGTGTATATTAATTGTTAATTATCGCTTGCTGTAACGATGAAGGAAACGTCGTGAGGAAACCTGCATATCTGAGAGTTCGCTAAGATTTTTCGTATGTGAAGTCTGCCAACCCGCATTAGGCCAGCGTGGTGGACTAAGGCCTACACCCGCCCGTTCAGTAGAGGAGGCCCGTGCCCGTGCAGTGGGGCATGTATAATAGAGGGTAGTATTATTATTATAACTTTCCGGCTTATAGGCTATCTCTATGGAGAAATTCATGAAATCCTTTGCTTCCGTTGCATCAAAGAAGAACTAACAGACACTTTCGTATATTTATGATCACTAGTATAAAGTCCTAGGAACTAGTTTCATCATATTAACGGACAATGACCGCCCCAAAAAGCGCCGAATCAATTCCGCGTTATTGGAACGGAGTTCCTTACGGCAGGCTTGGAGGGGATAGGGATTTCGCTGCGTGACCGAACTGAAAAAAATGTGATAGTAAAACCGTAAGAAAAATGCGTGGAAAAAATGCGTGGAAAAAATGCGTGGAATAAAACCGTTAAATGAGACTTTTTTTAAACTTAATTTGATATCTAGCACACAAAGTAAAGTCGAAATTCCTTTAATAAAACAGATAGGTGTGAAACTTATGACATTTGGAAATGTAGACGCGGTGTGAAATTTGAATTTGAATTTTTGATTATAGAACACGGCCGTCCACCGTTTAGTAGCCAGTCTAAGTCTAAATTAATAAGTTTTTATTTATAATTACATAAGTTGATAAAAAATGCTATACAATAGCTTTACCGCGGCAGTCTCCGAGTGCTACACGTCTTTTTGGAACGAAGTTCCTTACGGCAGGCTTGGAGGGGATAGGGATTTCGCTGCGTGACCGAACTGAAAAAAATGTGATAGTAAAACCGTAAGAAATATGCGTGGAAAAAATGCGTGGAAAAAATGCGTGGAATAAAACCGTTAAATGAGACTTTTTTAAACTTAATTTGATATCTAGCACACAAAGTTAAAGTCGAAATTCCGTTAATAAAACAGATAGATAACTTATGACATTTGGAAATGTAGACGCGGTTTGAAATTTGAATTTGAATTTTTGATTATAGAACACGGCCGTCCACCGTTTAGTAGCCAGTCTAAGTCTAAATTAATAAGTTTTTATTTATAATTACATAAGTTGATAAAAAATGCTATACAATAGCTTTACCGCGGCAGTCTCCGAGTGCTACACGTCTTTTTGAAGTTATACTTCTTTAGGCGCGTTATGAAAAAATGATGAGAGTGAAATTTTAAGATGCGCGCGCACCTGTGACACAAAAAATTAACAGTATGAAGTTAGGCGCGTTAAGAAAAAATGATGAGAGCAGTATGAAGTTAGGCGCGTTATGAAAAAATGATGAGAGTGAAATAAAAAAATAAATAAATAAATATAAATAAATAAATATAAATATATATATATATATATAATTATATATAGATGCGGTTTTTATTTTATAATTTGGAACATGGTGCAGTAAAAAAAGTACCAGGTTCGCATAAACGCGAAGAGAGTAGAATGTCCATTTTACATGGCGAGTAGCCGTAATTAATAAACAAATGACGATTTGGACAAAGAAAAACTCTTTAGGTTTTTTCTTATTCGGAACATGTTGCCGTCAAAAGTACCAGGCTCGCATAAACGCGAAGAGAGTAGAATGTACTTCTATCATGTCGAGTGGATATGTTGATATAAATTAAAATACTTTTATTTAATATAATTAACACTAAATATTATTAAATTATTAATGTTAAATACTTATTATTGGTTATTTAATGATGCAAAAGAAGTATAACTTCTCACGCGCGTACATAAGTACACGCACCCATTTTTTTTTATTTCTATTTTTCTATTCTATTTCTATGTAATTTTATGTTGTCAAACAAAAATAAAGAGACATATTTTGTTATTTTAGTTGATAATTTGTATTTTTTACCATTTGTGTCGATTCTACATTAGCCGAAGGAACTTCGTTCCTACCTGGTGTCCCACGACACACACCAATTTTTTAAACTTGTATAACGCTAATAAAAATAGCTTTAAACCTGTTAGGATACAATCAACTAACATTACTATTAAAATTATAGAGATGCTGTGTAACAAAAAATGTGTCATTTATGTTAATGATAAACCTGTCAACAACTTAGTTTAATCCACTTGAGTCCATCTTTATATGGATGAGTTCCCATTGAATATTTTAACAATTAGCAATCTTTAAGTGCCTCTTTTGTGGTATAAGAATTTCTGTCAGATAATTCTTTATCTGAACTTCTAAACGGTGAAGGAAAACATCGTGAGGAAACCTGCATACTTGAGAACTCGATAAGATTTTTCGAAGGTATGTGAAGTATGCTAACCCGCATTAGGCCAGCGTGGCGGACTAAGGCCTAACCCCTCTTATTAATAGAGGAGGCCCGTGCCCAGCAGTGGGACGTTACATAATATAGACCTAGTAAAAAAAATCTTTATCGGTCTAGCCTCCGTGGCGCTGTGTGCGAGTTGCCGGCTGTGAAATAAGGTGGTAGGGCCCTCGTTTACGAGAGGCCGTCTGGGTTGGTGCAGCTGCTTTGTCTATTTATGCCGCCAAGGAACAGTATGTAAGTACTGTTGTGTTCCTGTTTGAAGGACAATGAAGCCAGTGACATTACTGGGCATTATGAGACTTTACATCTTATTTCGCGGGCACGTGATGTGTGACGAGCGTAGTTCAGTGCCATGCAGTGCTTTGTAATTCATTACTGGGCATTATGAGACTTTACATCTTATTTTTCGGGCACGTGACGTGTGACGAGCGTAGTTCAGTGCCATGCAGTGCTTTGTAATTCAAAGTTCTGTGTGGTGTTGCTTCTGTTTATGGGCAGGCGTGGCGCTTAACATCAGGCGAGCGCCATGCTCGTCTCGTCATTCAATCAAATAAAAAAACTAAAAAATTGCATTTGGATATTAAAATTCGTTGGTTAATTTATTGGAACGAAGTTCCTTACGGCAGGCTTGGAGGGGATAGGGATTTCGCTGCGTGACCGAACTGAAAAAAATGTGATAGTAAAACCGTAAGAAAAATGCGTGGAAAAAATGCGTGGAATAAAAGCGTTAAATGAGAAGTGCGCAGGCGCGACAGTCGCATAACCAGCCAGCGTTAGTTCCTTTTTTAAAATGAAATTCATTCAGCCAGTTATAGTTGAAGTATATAAAAATACTCCTTCGATTTTTAAAAGATTACGCTAGCTCGTTATTATTTATAATTACACTAGATGACCCAGTGAACTTCATATCACCTACATATATTTGTGTAAAATGTGATCTAAACTTAATACAAATGTTTTATTTACATTAAATGCAACACAGTTATGCACTTAATGTAAATAAAAAAAAAGTGTGCGTTCCGGGACGCTCGACAGAAGTGATAACTTAAATTAATGTGGGTTAAAGTGAGAGCGGAGGAACCTGCCTGCTGCTGCCGTATGCGTGAGAGAAAGGGAAGCCAGAGTGGCGACGTAACGCGTTAAGTTACGAAATTCGGTCAAAGTCATGTCAAAGCCCTGTCAAACTTCTGTCAAAGTCCTGTGAAAGTCCGGTCAAAATCCGGTCAAAGTCCGGTCGAAGTTCGGTCAAAGTCCTGTAAAAGTCCGGTCAAAGTCCAGTCAAAGTCCAGTCAAAGTTCTGTCAAAGTCCGGCCAAGGTCCTGTCAAAGTCCGGTCAAAGTCCGGCCAAAGACCTGTCAAAGTCCTGTAAATGTCCGGTCAAACCCCGGCCAAAGTCCTGTCAAAATCCGGTTAAAGTCCTGTCAAAGTTTGTCAAAATCCGGTCAAAGCCCTATCAAAGTCCTGTCAAAGTCCGGTTAAAGTCCTGTCGAAGTTTGTCAAAATCCGGTCAAAGCCCTGTCAAAATCCGGTTAAAGTCCTGTCAAAGTCCGGTCAAAGTACGGTCGAAGTCCGGTCAAATACCGGTCAAAGTCCTGTCAAAATCCGGTTAAAGTCCTGTCAAAGTTTGTCAAAATCCGGTCAAAGCCCTATCAAAGTCCTGTCAAAGTCCGGTTAAAGTCCGGTCAAAGTCCGATCAAAGTCCGTTTAAAGTCCGGTTAAAGTCCTGTCAAAGTTTGTCAAAATCCGGTCAAAGCCCTATCAAAGTCCTGTCAAAGTCCGGTTAAAGTCCGGTCAAAGCCCTATCAAAGTCCTGTCAAAGTCCGGTTAAAGTCCGGTCAAAGTCCGGTCGAAGTCCGTTTAAAGTCCGGTCAGAGTACTGCCAAAATCCGGTCAAAGCCCTATCAAAGTCCTATCAAAGTCCGATCGAAGTCTGGTTAAAGTCCGGTCAAAGTCCGGTCAATTTCCGGTCGAAGTCCGGTCAAATACCGGTCAAAATCCGGTCAAAGCCCTATCAAAGTCCTGTCAAAGTCCGGTCGAAGTCCGTTTAAAGTCCGGTCAAATACCGGTCAGAGTCTTGCCAAAATCCGGTTAAAGTCCAGTCAAAGTCCGGTCAAAGTCCGGTCGAAGTCCGGTCAGAGTCCTGCCAAAATCCGGTCAAAGTCAAGTCAAAGTCCTGTCAAAGTCTTGTCAAAATCCGGTCAAAGCCTGGTCAAAGTCCTATCAAAGTCCTGTCAAAATCCGGTCGAAGTCCGGTTAAAGCCCCTTCCAAAGTTTGTCAAAATCCGGTCAAAGCCCTATCAAAGTCCGGTTAAAGTCCGGTCAAAGTCCGGTTAAAGTCCGGTCAAAGTCCGGTCGAAGTCCGGTCAAATACCGGTCGAAGTCCGGTCAAAGTCCAGTCCAAGTCCGGCCAAAGACCTGTCAAAGACCTGTCAAAGTCCAGTCAAACTCCGGTCATAGATCGGTCAAAGTCCGGTTAAAGTCCGGTCAAAGTCCGGTTGAAGTCCGGTCAAAGTCCGGTTGAAGTCCGTACAAAGTCCGGTCCAAGCTGACTGGTCGCCACCTGGGAAATCGAAATTATCCATGTTCCAGGGAGGTCGGCTAACGCTGGCTGGTCGATGGACCGCTCGCGTTACGGAACGTTTCGGTTCACCCTCCCATAAGAAGTTATCACTTCAAAAAAAAAATTAAGTGAGGTCCTGCACCATTGCATGTGAGGTAGTCCGTCGCACAATTAATTGACTTCGACGACCTAAGGCAGGTCGTCTTCTCCTTCGGTGTGCGGGGGCATCTGAGCCCCCCTACATTTGGAGACGGGCCGCAAGGCGGCACCGCGCAGGGGCGGTTCCTGCTGAAGCCGGGGCACTTCTCGCCTCGGGAACCCGGGGCCGAATATGGCCACTGCGGGGTTTTTAGTTGATATTCGCCGTGCATATGGTGTACATAGTGTTACAGACTCGGCCCAGCGGTCGCCCGGATGTTTTCCATCTCTCCCGGGTGGCTCAACGCTGGGTCGTAAGCCCAGTAGAGCCCAACATAACCGTTCCACCTCCCCCGGTGGGACGGTAACGACAAACCGCTTTTCCCCGCGACAAAAAAAATAAATAAAAGAAGTGTGGTTCTCGAGACGCTCGACAGAAGTGATAACTTAAACTAATGTGGGTTAAAGTGAGAGAGGAGAAGCCTGCCTACTGCTGCCGTATGCGTGAGAGAAAGGGAAGCCAGACAGAGTGGCGCCGTAACGCGTTACGTTACGAAGCGGTTTACCCTCCCATAAGAAGTTATCACTTCATTGGATTGCTCTGTACTGCACTGCACTCCAGTCCGGTCAAAGTTCTGTAAAAGTTTGTCAAAATCCGGTCAAAGCCCTATCAAAGTCCTGTCAAAGTCCGGTTAAAGTCCGGTCAAAGCCCTATCAAAGTCCTGTCAAAGTCCTGTCAAAGTCCGGTCAAAGTCCGGTTAAAGTCGGTCAAAGTCCGGCCAAAGCCCGGTTAAAGACCTGTCAAAGTCCGGTGAAAGTCCTATCAAAGTGCGGTCAAAGTCCGGTTGAAATACGGTCAAAGCCCCGTTAAAGACCTGTCAAAGTCCGGTGAAAGTCCTATCAAAATCCGGTAACAGTTCGGTCAAAGTCTTGTCAAAGTCCGGTCAGTCCTATCAAAGTCCAGTCAAAGGCGGTAAGAGTCCGGTCGAAGTCCGGTCAAAACCCGGTTAAAGACCTGTCACAGTCCGGTCAAAGTCCTGTCAAAGGCCGGTCAAAGCCCTGTCAAAGTACTGTCAAAGTCCGGTGAAAGTCCTTTCAAAGTCCGGTCAACGTCCTGTCAAAGTCCTAACAAAGTTCGATCAAAGTCGGTGACAGTCCGGTCAGTCAGTGAAAGTCCGGTCAAAGTCGGTCAAAGTCCTGTCAAAGTCTGGTCCAGGCAGGTCCAGTCCGGCCCAGTCCGGTCCAGTCCAGTCAAAGTCCGGTCCAGTTCGGTCCAGTCCGGTCCAGTCCGGTTAAAAGTCCGGTCAAAGCCCGTACCGTAAATAAAGTTCTCGGGCACTGACAAACTGATGATGAAAAAAAAAAACTGACAAATTGTCTTGAAATTTATTTATTTATTTTCTTTTTTCGTCAACCAACTGATACTTTTACACTTTTTTTATTTCTGAAACAAAACTGTATTGTATTCCAACAAAACAGACCAAAGAGATCGGACCTCATACCATATATTATATATCCATATTAGCTATGAAACAGACAAATTTCTGAACGCACCTATAAATATTTGACAACCAAGTGTCAATTTATTTCTAAAATGACAAAAGACATCAAATTTTTCATACCTAGGAACGGTTTGTATTGGAAAATTGAATTGTCGTTTTTGGTATTTTCCTTTACTTATTATTTATTTTTCTCACCGGGTAAACCTTCCCTGAACTTCCACAAATATTTCAAGATCAGAATTAGCCAAATCGGTACAGCCAGTCTCGAGTTTTTGCGAGACACACGCACAGCGATTCATTTTTATATATATAGATAAGTTGATAAAAAATGCTATACAATAGCTTTACCGCGGTAGTCTCCGAGTGCCACACGTCTTTTTTTATTTTTATTTTTCTATTCTATTTCTATGTAATTTTATGTTGTCAAACAAAAATAAAGAGACATATTTTGTTATTTTAGTTGATAATTTGAATTTTTTGCAATTTGTGTCGATTCTATATTAGCCGAAGGAACTTCGTTCCTACCTGGTGTCCCACGACACACACCAATTTTTTATCTTAATATTTTTAAAGTTTCACTTCTGCTGTGTGTAAATTGCACACACACTTTTTTAACCTTGATTACTTCTTGAATGTACTTACTTTAGTGTATGTTTATCGCTCGAAATTAAGTCGAATTTTGAAAACCTTCTGGAAATATAATTTAACTTCAAGTGTTCTGCATTAAAAATAACGTAAAATTACGTTATTTTTCCCAAAAGCAGATGCGGGAAATATATTATTATGCATTATTTAAAATGTATATTAATTTTTATATTGTTTAATCAGCTTTATAACGCGATGTTAATCGGTAAATATGATGTCATCTAGAAATACTCATACATCTTACATAATTGCAAACATCGCGCCACCCGACACTGAATTAATTAAATTACGAACAGCCTTCGTGGCGCAGTGGCTGAGTTGAGCTGTGAAGCAAGCGGCCGCGGGTTAGATTCCCACACAGAGACAAACGATTATGTGATCCACAAATATTTGTTTCTGGACTAGGAGCGTTTTTTTTTTACGACGAGTGGGTCATCTGATGGTAAGTGATCTCCACCGCACATGTACGCCCACCACCAGAAGAATCATGGGCGCGTTGCCGACCTTAAAGGCAAGGGATAATTAGGGATTGGGAGGGGGAGGGGATTTGGGCTTCCGGATATCTCACTCACCGTACGAAACGCAGCAGGAAGCCGCTACTTTACGTCGGTTTTCTGTGAGACAGTGGTAACGACCCGGTGGAGCCCATTCATGCTGTAGACAAAACTGTCTACAGCGTGGCTCTACCACCATCAAAAGTTTTATCCCCAAAGTGGTTGACGTCAGGTGGCGAGTCGTAAAACTACAAGCTAAATGTTTCTGTAACATGTGTTAAAACGTCATGTTGCACCGACCCCATTGCGAATATAATAGACAGGGAGCCCTCGGGTAGCTGATCCACTTGACTACTATCAAGCTCATTTTCCGTGAGTAGCTTCGTTTCGATGAGACGACCAACAATTCCCTATGCGAAAATTCTCTATTGTGGTAGCTAACAGAGGTAGCAAGGATAGAATATTTCGATTTGATGATACTCAAAAAAATATTATTTTATTTGGAGGACAATATGACAGTTAAATTATATAAATATTAACTACATAAGTAAAAACAAAAAAATCTGCTGGTTAGTAATCATACCTATTGGAAGGAGGGGCTTCCAATAGGTATCGATAACGAGGTCATAAGAATGATTACTAACCAGCTGATTTTTTTGTATTTACTTAGTTAATATTTATATAATTTGACTGTCATATTGTCCTACAAATAAAATAATAATTTTTTGAGTATCATCAAATCGAAATATTCTATCCTTGCTACCTCTGTTAGCTACCACAATAGAGAATTAAATGTAATTTCTGTCTTGAATGTTACAACGCGCATCGCGGATTACGTAAACAAACACGCGAAGCGTGGGGAACCGGGCTAGCGCCTTGACCCCCGAGCAGCTGATGGCCGCCTTTGATGTCGCGCGCGCACGCCGCGCCGCGCCGCAGTCAACGAAGAAAAACATGACACAACAAAAACTTGTAAAATCATTTTTTTTTTAATATATTGAGTTATATCCAAACTCGTAGAACAAAAGTTGTTCCGTATGGGGTCAGCTATCTGGTCCTGCGAGATTGCTGGTGTTTTAAAATTAACCCTGTATATCATAATTGTAAAATTCAGGCAATCCAGCAAGTGTGCCACCTGAAGGCAAGTCATCTAGGTGGTAGGTCCGTCGTGCCCAGGCTATCTAGTTTTGTACAACCACTTTATATATTTCTGCTGCTATGTTGTGGGTAAGCACTGTTACGTTTCAGTTGAAAGGACATTGAAGCCAGCGAAATTACTGGGTATTATGAGATTATGTCTGTTGAGAAGCGCAATCCAGCATCATGCAGTGCTAAGTAATTCAAAGTTATGTGTGGTGTTATCTTAAGAAGTTAAGTCTCATAATGGCCAGTAATTTCACTGGCTTCAATGTCCTTCAAAGCGAAACACAACAGTGCTTACACATTGTTGTTTGGCCGCAGAAATAGACAAAGCGGTGGTACCAACCCAGAAGGCCTCTACCACCCCTTAGAAGAGGGATCTACCACCTCGTAAACACACGTAACGTAGAAAAGTGAAAGGTGTATACTATGGAGCTGGTTATGAACCTGTGGTTTTCGTCTCCATATTTCTTAACACTCTCCCCTCATGATTTCTTATGTTTACGCGAATATTACAAATTGAAATAAAACCAATTTAAACAGCTTTTATCGCGTGACCACGAAGGCTGAAAAATCTTCAATATCTCGCGGATAAACAACGTGACACGAAATTTTTATACATAAAGATGTAAGAAAGCAAAACAAGCAAAAATGCCATAGTTACATTTCGAGTTTCATATCGCCATGAGCGTACGAAAAATTCATCAAATCCGAGCCTAAATAAACTAGCACCGATATGACGATTCACACCCAAAATCTGTTTGCAAACACGCAGTTATTAAAAACGCGGTGTACATTGCGGTTTTACCCGCAGATCAGTCCAAATATTAAACTTGGTAGCGAAGAAATATTGCGCTGGATCCCGGGATTAAGCCGATGTCAACAGTTTGGCTTGGTATAAGTACACTTTGGGTCATGAGACATGCTGACTTTAATTAAAAAGACTAACAAAAGTATAACCAACAGAAAAGAAAACCAAAAAGATAAAACAATCTTACAAGGTCGTAACTCCCTCGTATGCGAGAAGCCGTCTGGGTTGGTACCATCGCTTTAACTATTTCTGCCGCCAAGCAGCAGTGTGTAAGCACTCTTGTGTTTCCGTTTGACGGACATTGAAGCCAGTTAAATTACTGGGCATTATGAGACTTAAGATCTTATGTCTCGGGGTGATGAGCTCAGTTCAGTGTCATACAGTGTAAAAAAAGTTCACAGCTGAAGTTAGATTTTGTTTACTTTCTAGTTGGAGCCGAGTTGGAGGAGTCCACTGTGATGTGGTTCTGCAAGCCAGGACCCATGGTTCTGTTAAGGACAGTTAAATTATATAAATATTAACTAAGTAAAAACAAAAAAATCAGCTAGTTAGTAATCATACCTATTGGAAGGAGGGGCTTCCAATAGGTATCGATAACGAGGTCATAAAAATGATTACTAACCAGCTGATTTTTTGTTTTTACTTAGTTAATATTTATATAATTTAACTGTCATATTGTCCTACAAATAAAATAATATTTTTTTGAGTATCATCAAATCGAAATATTCTATCCTTGCTACCTCTGTTAGCTACCACAATAGAGAATTTTCGCATAGGGAATTGTTGGTCGTCTCATCGAAACGAAGCTACTCACGGAAAATGTGCTTGATAGTAATCAAGTGGATCAGCTACCGGAGGGACCCCTGACCATTAGTAGCGTCTGCATCATTCACAACGTCGAAACCCCCTCGCTGCAATAATTAACAATTCTTGTTGCTAGAACATAATAATAAATTTAATAACATTTGTTTTATTATGTGTACATGTAATATGTATATTAAATTATTTTTTTGCATGTTCGGAAGTGATAAAAATCTATGTTCTTTGTCCTTGGCACACGCTTCGCTTACGCTGCACGTAATTTACGCGCAATGAGGAAGCACTGCGCAATGTAAAGGCCTATTTTGATATATGCGACCGAGACAGGAAGACGGCAAAGTGTGTCAGGAGACTGGTGATCACGAGACAGGCGATAGCAGCAGCTCAACGGTAAGCAGCTCGATTTGTTTGCAATTGTCGCCCGTCGCGGTACATGTCTCCCTCGTAGCTCAAAGCTTAATTTTAATAAAATTTCCTTCTGCTGGACCATTAAGTTGTGGAATAGTTTGTCGGCACACGTGTTCCCTCCTTCCTACAATATAGGGTCCTTTAAACGGAGTGTGAAGAAGCAGTTAGGCAGGCCGGCATGATCGTGCCGACCAACGATATTGCACACTGTTTATCATTGGTCGACACTATTCCTGGATTGCGCTACACTTACCATCAGGTGTGGCGTAGTCAGTTTGCCAAGCCAAGATATAAAAAAAATCCCATGCATTCGTAATTTAAAATTCTTCGTAGTCTTGTTTCTGTTTATGGGCATGAGTGACGCTTATCACCAGCCGAGCAACCTACTCGTTTCCTCATTCATGCTAATAAAAATAACAACACAATATGCGTAAAAATGTAGTAATATAATTTATTATGCTTTTCGTATACGAGTAAAGGTTGCTCATAATGAGTGTGTGTAGTTCCTTATTTTTTTTTTAAACTTGTTATGCTTGTTGCTGCCGCTTAAAAATCACGATAAAATAGTTAGTTTGAATTACATACATTCAGGTTGACCTTGCAACTAAGATATTGTACTTGGAATGTACTTATCAACAAATGCATTTGCTTTAGTGTAATTATTATAGTGAAAGAATCGCCAAAATCAATTGACAAGTTTTTGTCAAAATCACGAACATTAGCGGTGGTGAGATATTCATATCCAGCCGGATAGCGACCACTATATACATGGTGTTAAAATCTGCCATAGTGACCCACACACCTGATGTGAATCGCGTTTTAGGATCAGCCAGTGTATATCCGGTTCTTCCGAGGGGCTTTCGGAATGATTTGATGGTTGTTTGGGGCGGGTATAGGGGTACATCCTTGTATCCCTTTTCCTGCATCAGTCATCCGCCTGTCCTGTCGTAGGGCCCTCGATTTACTTTTTTCCTCTCTGGAGTGTGAAGAAGCATTAATATAGGCCGGCATAATTTTGGTGATCACCGTTAAACTCATTGTTTATTGGGTGTCACTGCGCTTACCTTCAGGTGTAGTGCAGGCACTTTGCCGTGCCTGGATGGTAAATCATTAACAGCCTCCGTGGTGCAGTGGGTGAGTTGCCAAGGAAGCGAGAGGCCAAGGATTCGATTCCCGTCCTGAGACAAATGTGTAATCTATACTTATAAAATAACATGTCCTGACTGACTGACTGATTCATCATCGCCGAGCGCAAACTATCAAGGCTACAAGCATGAAATTCGGACTGTATATTCATTTTGTTATGTAGGCACCTACTAAGAAAGGATTTTAGAAAATTCCACCCCAAAGGGGTCAAAATAGGGGATGATAATATGTATGAAAGTCCGTCATATTGAAAGTTACATAAACAACATTTTGTATTTCGGTTATTGACGTAAAACAAATAAATACATGTTTCAGGAATTTTGTAAATTTTAGTTAATAAGGGATGAAAAGGGGGGCAAAAGTTAATGCGAAAGTGAGTTTGTTTGTTACGCTTTCACGCCTAAATCACTGAACCGATTTTGATGAATTTATCTACAGGGATAGATGGGACCCTGGAGACGGTTACACGCTACTTTTATCCCGGAAAATGCTGTTCACGCGTGCGGAGCCGCGAGCAAAAGCTAGTCTACCAATAAGTGTTTCGGGCGTAGATGTTGTGGGACCGCAAGTCCCTTATAGTTCCTAATACGCACGATACAGGTTAACCTAGTGTGGGGTCAGGACTATGGGTATGACTGTAGGGTGTATATATTATTATTATACTTACATACGGGTCGGATATGGAACATAGTCGATTATAGCGATTCCATAGTCACAATGACTTGTACTAAGAAGGGGCCAATGTCACATGCGCTCGTCACCCCGAGAAATAAGATGTTAAGTCTCCTAATGCCCAGCAATTGCACTAGCTTCAATGTCTTTCAAACCGAAACACAACAGTTCTTATACTGTTGCTTGGCGGTAGAAATAGAAAGCGGTGGTACCAACCCAGACGGCCTCTCGCATACGAGGGACCTACCCTACCTTGAAAAACTAACTACACCTGACCTGATGTTTGTACATCGCAGTCCAAATATAATGTTTTTATCATTGGAGCCTTTTGAACCTTCATTCAGGTGATATTAGGAACATTGAACTTACAGGGTATTAGCCTTTATCTTTATCCTTAATTGAAAACAAGTTGCGGAACGTGTTACTCATTATTGGGCAGTTTTACTGCTTCCATATATTAAAATGTGTTTAATTTTATATAGCTTATATACTAGCTTTTGCCCGCGCCTCTGCCTGCGTGAGCGGTCTTTTGCGGGATAAAAAGTAGTCTATGTCCTAATCCAGGCCATGGCCTACCTGCGTGCTAGATTACATCCAAAACTGGTGCTAAAACCTGCCATAGTGGCCCACCTTGCGTGGGTCGCGTTCCAGGGTCAGCCAGTGTATATCCGGTTCTCCCCAGGGGCTTGCCCCCTGATCCTCACCCTTTTCCCATCCCTTTTTCCTTCCCCCCTCTTTGGCCCTTTGACAGGCCGGCATGATCTTGCCGACCAACGATGGACACATTGTTTATCGTTGGTCGACAATATTCTTGGATTGCGCTACACTTACCATCAGGTGTAGCGTAGTCACTTTGCCGAGCCAGGATAAAAAAAAAAAAAAAAAAAAAATATATAATTTTTCTATCCATAAAAACCTTATTCGGATTCTTACAAATTAAACAAAATAGCCAAATAATTAGTCCAGCCGTTCTCAAGCGATGCTGTTACAAACGAACAGCGTTTCATTTTTATTTATATAAAGGATCATTAACCGTTAAAGAACTTTCTGAGATTTGCTACCACTACAATATTCCATCACGGTGTGTTCGTACGAACGCATGGATATTTTTAACACCATGTTGAAATTATTGTTTCTTTATTATAGTTTTTATTGTGTTAGTGCATTGTACTATGATTCATATTATGGGACAACTATCACACGGGAAGAACTGAAGCGGCATGACAAGGCTAACACTACTTTGTAAGTTTTTTTTTTATTTTTATTCGGGCACGATAAGTAACTGCACTACACCTGATGGTAAGCGTAGTACAGTCGAAACAACCAGCAACCACCGACAATCATAGAGTTTATCGGTGGTCACCAGAATCATGCCGGCCTGTATAAATGCTTCTTGAAGATTGGGATTGTAGGGGGCGAGCCTATCCCCATATCGGGCACAAATTCCAGATTCCGGGCGGATACTGACCATTTTATGATAGAAATACCAAATATTTATTGGAACGTAGTTCCTTATCGCGCGTTGCGAAAGGGGGCTAGACGGAAAAAAATGGTACGAAAAGTTGGCACGACATAATTCTCCGGCCAAGAATAAATATAATATTAATTTGATATCTAGCACACAAAGTTAAAGTCGAAATTCCGTTAATAAAAGTAAAACTTATGACATATGGAAATGTAGACGTGGTTTGAAATTTGAATTTTTGATTATCGAACACGGCGCGGCGGTCCACCGTTTAGGCTGCGTTTAGACGACGCGAAAAATTTCGTGCGGCCGTTTACACGATCGCGCAGTCGCCGCGTGGTTGGAGCGTTGCGAAGTATTAAACATTATGGCTTAGTCAATAGAGTTTACATTAGTTTTTCGAGTGATTCGAGCGCGGCGGCCGCGCGGCCGCCGCGCGGCCACAACGCGGTGGGATTCCTTGTCATATAAATGCGCCCTTAGTAGCCAGTCACCAAATTACCTATCATAAAATATTTGAATGTTGGCTGCTTCCAGATTATACAGTGTCTAATATATAGTCTACGGGATGACTGTTTAATATTACGACTCACATCGAATGTTCTGGAACTCTCTAGAACGTTCGGTGTGACGTCACGTAGACTGTAAGACCGGCCGGTGCTCGCCGATTTACGGGCTGGGCGACGTAGCAGCCGGTGTGCTCCCTTCGGACCCTCCGTCCCCCCCGAGATCGAGATCATTTTAGTCAAGCCCGAGAGGTGGTCAAGCGCGAGCAGTCCATCGATCAACGGAAGGTTCGAGAGAAATCGAGAACCTTCCGGGTGACGTCACGCGCGCCGATTGACCAGCCAACGCTAGCCGACCTCCCTGGAGCTTCGAGAATTATGGAAGTACCAGGTGTTCAAACCCGTTCCCCCTACCCCCACCCAATTTGTCCTCACCCCCCCTCGGCCTAAATCGGTAATTTTTGAGGCTAGAGGGTCGTGCGACGGCTTGTCGCAATGGGCTTATTGAGCCCGACACTTTGGCCCCAATAAAAATAAATTTCGACCCCCCAGTAAGAAAGATCTGTAAAAATATCTCTAAAAATTCAAATATCTCAGAAACTACAATAGATAGACAAATAACATTTTATTAAAATTCCTTCACTAATTAATCGAAAGGAACTTCGTTCCATCCGGGTGTCCCTTGACACCTCTCAAGTTTTTTTTTTTTAATAACACAAAGGAGAATCTCAGTGGCTGGATTAGCAACGTTTGTGTCAGTGTCCAGTTTTTATCCTAGCTCGACAAAGTGACTACACTGGACCTGATGTTAAACAGTGCAGTCTAAACATACTGTCGACTGTCAAGAGACACTGAGCCCCTCAACGGTCGGCAAAGTTATGCCGGCCTGAAGTTACTGGATATTCGCTGGCTGATCCTGGAATGCGACTCGCCAGAACGAGCCACTATGGTTTTTCATCATGTGCACGGTGGTCGCTATCCAGTCGGGTACAAAAATATCAGGTACCCTCCCACAAGCAGCTATCCCCCCAGCCCGCCCATTTTTGTTATATATTTATAAGTGATAATATACGAAATAATATAAGCC
This sequence comes from Amorpha juglandis, assembly GCA_949126905.1. Lineage (NCBI taxonomy): Eukaryota > Metazoa > Arthropoda > Insecta > Lepidoptera > Sphingidae > Amorpha > Amorpha juglandis. The sequence goes on from OX421365.1 coordinate 22,922,893, forward strand.
TTATACAATATCCTCATTCTCTATTTTAATTATGCTCACGCCTTTATCACTGAAGCGATAGGCAGAGGTGCAATTAGTGTACCACCCACGGTTCATCGAGCTTCTATTATTCCCAAATTGTCATAAGCGCGAGCATAATAAACTTAGCACAATTCAAAATCCACACATATTTTTCGAATCGATAAATTTTGCCCCACCAGGGGATAGAATCTTGATATATAACGTTTTCATAGTAGAACTGTGTTACACTAGATCGATACAGCAATATCTTTAAACGACATTATTATTATTTCGATGGTAAGAAAATACTATAAGGCCATTGAACCTATAAATTTAATATGCAAATTAATTTAGTACCGTTTTTCTTCTAGCTTCTAAGCTAGCTGTTAAATTAGAATATGTATGAGATAATAACTCTTGTTATATGGATACATAATAATTAAGGTAATAATTAAGCGATTGGGTAGAGGATGAGGATTTGGGCCTCCGGGCGTACGAAACGCAACAGCAATCTGTTACTTCACGTCGATTTTCTGTGAGACAGTGGTAGCAGTCTGGTGGACAAAGTGGTGGCTCTACCACTCAGAAAGATTTATATATATTTACATAGACTCACACCTGTTTTCTAGGGTAGGTAGAAACAACCGACTTCCAGCTGCTACGATCCTTACACACCTCTTTGGCCTTCTTCACTCTCATTAAATTCTTCATGCATGAACGTCGGTTTAGGGTACTTCTGACCTGGCCTTTCTCGAGAATATCTCCGACTTTATCTATGTAAGTTCACCGAGGCCTTCCCCTCCCAACAGTACCATTCACACTCGCCATGTATTTGTTTTGTCAATCTTCTTTCATCTATCCTCTCTACATGCCGAAACCATCTCAGTATGGTTCTATTGGAGGATCTGTCCATTTCGAAACTACAGATATTTTTTAAGATGTTGGGGTTTTTCGGGGTTAATAATAATATCGTTTTAGTTGGTGCGTGAATGAAATCGAGCCATGCAATCCCAATGAATGGAGACGTGTGGATGGATCCTGTAACAACCTTAAATATCCTACTAGAGGAGCTGGTCACACGCCCTTCTATAGGGTACTACCACCTGTGTACGACAAAGGTAATGATTACAATCTTTACTTTGTTTCGATATACTAAATGTGCTCAGTGCAGGAAAAATATTCAAATCCTCATCACGAAACGTGATTCACTAAAAGATCTATACGATTGATTTTTTATCAATTTTATCACGACCTAAGCGAGTAACTGTAGTTTCCATTAACCTCATATTTAATATTAAATTAATTTAAATTCGTAAAAGCAGCGATAGCTCAGCCGGGAGTAGTACGGACTGTCGAGACGAAAGTCACAGGTTCGAAACCAGCTCCAAGAGCATACTCTTCTGAATATTCTGATTTACGTGTATATTAATTGCTAATTAACGCTTGCTTTAACGGTGAAGGAAATATAGTGAGGAAACCTGATAAGAACTTGATAAGATTTTTCAAAGGTATGTGAAGTCTGCCAACCCACCAGCGTAGTGGACTAAGGCCTAATCCCCTCTCATTCAGTAGAGGAGGCCCGTGCCGAGCAGTGGGACGTATATAATACAGGGCAAGTATTATTTTCATTAGAAGAGATCGTTATGAACAAATAGACGTATGAAAAACAGAAGTTGGTGCCAATACTTTACTGCTTTGGTGTTCACTAAACGTATCGTTACAGATTTTGAACCGAGAAAGACGAAGTCTGGAAACGATTTGCCTCTCGCAAGGCACTTGAGGACCTACCTCCTCTCAGAAGGTCGTGTGCCGAGTCAAACGTTCACTCAGCTTGCTGTAAATGACTTGGTATTTATGTCCGCTGACATAGTCTCTCTTCATGATACAGGTATAAATCTGATGTAAATTAACGCGCCCACCATTTTATTTTGAACCTTACTACACTAAATATTGAGTGGGGAGCGGTTTGATGGCATACGTCATTCAAAGAGCTACGAGTATTGTGATCGCACTGATGCGTTTTAAACTTGAAAATTGATGAGTTTTTTTACGGTTACCTTTCAAATCCCGAGGATAGGATAGACGATTTATAAGTGGTAGAGACACGCTGTAGACAGTTTTGTCTACAGCATGAATGGGCCGGCTCGACCGGATCATTACCACTGTCTCACAAAAACCGACGTAAAGTAGCGGATTGCTGCTGCGTTTTGTACGGTGAGAGTAATATCCGGAGGCCCAAATCCCCATCTTATTCCCAATCTCTTAATTATCCCTTCCCTTTAAAGTCGCCAACGCGCCTATGATTCTTCTAGTATTGTGGGTGTACCTGGGCGTTGGAGATCACTTACCATCAGGTGACCCACTTGCTCGATTGCCGGTCTATGCTATATATTTAATATCTATATAATGATAGTCAAGTGCTTAAATAGCGTTTGAATAAAAATATATCCGAGTCACAAAAATGTTTTAGTGAAGTACATAGTATGGAAACCCTACTGTTGCGCCCCCAAAGGGAAGACGGACAAAGACTGTGTACCAAACAAGATTCCTGACGATGACCCGGTACATCGCTTCTCTGATATAAGATGCTTAAATATGACCAGGCCTGAGTCTTTCCAGTCCATCGGATGCCTCAAAAATGGCACTCTACCCGAAAGGGTAAGTTAATTAATAAGATTATTTTTTTTCTTTCTAGTAAAAAATTAGGTACCTTAAAAAAAGCAGATAGCTCTCAACGATACCTCAAGAACTGTAAGTGTGCCTGGGCGGCGGAAATCACTTAACATCGCGTGACCCACCTACTCAATTGACCTCTTAAAAGTTTGTAAAAAATTAGATATACCATACAAAGATGGCAGGACAAAGCATAGAAGTCTCACAATGCCCAGTAATTTCACTGGCGTCAATGTACTTCAAACCGAAACACAACAGTGCTTATAAGCGGCGGTGGTACCAACCCAGGCGGCCTCTCGCATACGAGGGACCTACCACCTTGTAAAACGTTATCGATACCTATTGGAAGGAGGTATAGTATAGTATAAGTATATATAGTACCTTCCAATAGGTATCGATAACGAGGTCATAAGAATGATTACTAACCAGCTGATTTTTTTGTTTTTACTTAGTTAATATTTATATAATTTAACTGTCATATTGTCCTACAAATAAAATAATAACTTTTTGAGTATCATCAAATCTAAATATTCTATCCTTGCTACCTCTGTTAGCAACCACAATAGAGAATTTTCGCATAGGGAATTGTTGGTCGTCTCATCGAAACGAAGCTACTCACGGAAAATGAGCTTGATAGTAATCAAGTGGATCAGCTACCCGAGGGCCCCCTGACCATAAGCGATAGAGGTTTCTCGTTTCTCTAAATTTTAGCTTGCTTCTAGTTGCTGCGTGTGCGCCAACAGTGGTCATCGCAGAGTGAACCCGAAATGATCGTCATAGCTCGGGCAGCCGCCAAAATAATACACGAGCGAACTATTGAAACAATAAAACACTGGATTGTGTATCTCTATAAAAAAAAATTATGTTTATATTTTTTTGTTGAAAATTATAATTTAGTTATTTGTTTAGAAAATGTTTATGTGTAAACTTCGCTGGTGGGAGGATATCCATATCCGCCTGGATAGTGACCACCGTACATATTGTTAAAACCTGCCGTAGTGACCCACTTATATGGATCGTGTTCCAGGATCAGCCAGTGTATATCTGGTTCTTCCGAGGGGCTTGCGACATCACTTGATGGTTAGTTGGGGCGGGTATAAATCCTTGTATTCCTGTGCCTGCATCGGTCATCCGCCTGTTCTGTCGCAGGCCCCTCGATTTGCTCTTCGGAGAGGGAAGAAACATGTATACAGGCCGGCATGATTCTGGTGGCCACCAATGAACTTAATGTTTGTCGGTGGTCGTTAGTTTTTTGAACTGCACTACGCTTACCATCAGGTGTAGTGCAGTTAGTTTGTCGTGCTCGGATAAAAAAAAGTGTACCCAAATCGTTTTAAAACCTAAATACCGAATACTCCAGGTGTGAAAAAGGGGCTCGGTTTGGTCACAGTATGCAATTATGTCTTGTAACAGCGCGGAGCGAGGCGCTTCACGCTCGCTGTCGCTAAGCCACGCCCCTGAAGTTTTAATTATTTTTTGACGTAGACTCTTGTTGTTTTTAGAAGTTTTTAAACTAAAAAATATGACTAGAATAATAAACATGGCCATAAATTATGTAAATGTAGAAAACAAGTTATTTAAAATAATAAAATATCTCTTATTACATTGACGTCAAACAAGTTTGAAAATGTTCATAAAAATAAACCATCGTAATTTATAAATTATGAATATTCATAGTTATTGACCGCAACATTGTATGTTTACGGAAACATTAATAAAAATTTATAAAAATAAAAGAAACAGGTAAAACATAAAAGATAATTATCTCCTACAATACGTATTAAGTACACAAGTATAGGTATCGAGTAGTAGAGCCATTCTGTAGACCGTTTAGTCTACAGCATGACCGACTCGACCGGATCGTTACCACTAGCTCACAGAAAACAGATTATACCTGTTGCACATACTACCTATGACCTATAGGGTCCCGCTTTCAATCTAGCAAGTACCTAGTAAAATCTAGTGAAATCTATGCGAAAATCACGTACACGTACCCGAGAGACCGTCTGAGTTGGTGGGACCACTTCGCGTGTTTCAGCCATCTCCAGTTTTGAAGCACATTAAAGCGCAATGCAATCTTATGCACCAATTTGTAATTAAACATTCTGGGTCGTGTCACTGTTGTTTATGGGCAGGAGTTGCACTGACATCTATGATCTGCTCATAACGTCGTTTAGGCTAATAAAAAAAATATGCTAGACGAAACCATACACGATATTTTTTTTCAGATTGTATCATCGACACCTCTTCTAGACTTGTCTGTAATTTATGGAAACCTGCTTAAAAACTTGCAACAAAGGGGGAGACTGTTCGAAGGTGGTTTATTGAAGTTTGAGATTTCCAATGGACGTGTGTTCCCGCCTAGTTACAAGACTCAAGCCCACGTGTGCTTTCTGAACGAAAGACCCAGGGAGACTCGCTGCCATAACATGCGTAAGTGAATGATCAAAACTGCAAAAAAATAAATACTCCTTGAAATTTCATTTGATTAAGATAGCCTTCGCAGCGCAGTGGTTCGATCCCCGCACCGAGACAACTATTTGTCTGATCCATAAAAAATTGTTTCGGGTCTCGGTTTTATGAGAACAAAAGTCTTTGATAACTACAATACAAGATATTTCATATCTTACTTACTTAGAATGTTAGAACATTCTTATTTTTATACATATCATCTATCAAAGAGGGTCTGTACTAAGTCCATGTAATTTTTTCTATACTATTGATTGCATGCCGCTTAGAGCCAGTTAGTGCTCCGTTATCAAATACCGAAATAGTCTGACGTCTCTGGGAGTAATAGAATTTTAAGAAAGTACATTACGACAATTTTGACGTTTCTGAGTGCCGCAATGAATTCTTAGCAAAACTATTTATGAAAATTTACATTTCGCAGCTGAAGACGGCGCGAACACCTTAGCGGGCATCAATATGATGGCGATATGGTTCTGGCGGCACCACAACTTCATTGCCAGACAACTGGCTCGCATCAATCCATGCTGGGATGATGAGAGATTATTCTATACAGCACGGGATATTAACATTGCTGTCGCCTTGCAGATTTATTATTACGAGCTCTTGCCGATTATGTTAGGTATGGATAAATACCTATTTAATTTTATTTATTTAGGCATATTTTGGAACGATGTTTCTTTTTTAATATAAATAAGTTCTGACAGTGTAGATAGTTAATTACTAAGTTGAAAAGAATAATTTTAATAGGTTGATGACGGACAAAGATGGTAGAACTAAGGCGACGCGTAAGTAAGCGACTTTTTAATATTCCAGGTCGGCAAAATCTCATAAGAGATGGCGTTATATCTCCGTCTCTTGGTTTTAGAAATATTTACAACCCAGACGTAATACCTCAAGTGTCTCTTGAATATCCATTTGTTTTGAGATGGGTGCATACTATGCAAGAAGGAGCGTTGAAGTAAGTGTAGAGGATAAGTCTAGATGTCGCCATATAAGTATAATTTTAGATCTATTCACACAAACCAATGAGGGAACCTTGTGGTTTTCGACGTCCACCATGTAATTTCTTTTAAACAATGTCAACACTTGTGCCAGATATTGCTTGATATCACAAAGAGCAACCGGTCCCACTACCTGTGTTTTTTATCTAGGCAAAGTGAATTGCATGTATGTAGTAGTAACTAAAGTGCAGCGTAGTTTAAATATAATGTCAACCAGACAAATACTTTGCATCTCTCGATTATCGCCACAATTCTGCAAGTTCTGAACTAGATATATACAAGCTAGTTTTCTTTTCAACTCTGCTTTATAAGTAAAAATCACTATTAGTCTCCCTAAAACCATACTGCAATTTTTAATGTAAATTAAGCATTCTAAGACCACTTTACTAGTCATTGAATATTCATCCATGCACGCCTATATTAATTACAAGTTGTAAACAATCAACTAATCAAAATATTATTTCAGAATGTATGACAAAGAAGGACATTACCTCAAGCAGTATCCGATCGTGAACTTGACTTTGAGGACTGGCTTCTTCGACGTGGATGACAACCTCGATTACTTAACGCAAGGATCGTTCAGACAAGGAAGCGCTCATATAGATTACATCGTTGATCCTGATGTAAGTTACTTCCATGATATTCGCATTGTCATTTGGTACCAAAATATAGTAGAAGGTGATTAAGGTTTCTAAGTTCATCAAGTCTATAATGATGTTTCAAAACTTAATGTTGTGTGGAGTGACTATCAAAGTTGATTGATCGGCGTCAATGTAGGTTAAACGAAATATACTTGATTTATCGTTTTTATAACACAAACGTACTATAGGTACTTTCTGAGAATCGAACCGCCGATAAACAATAGTCACATTTCTTACAACCGATCCAGCACATTACGTGTCATTCCCATGGATTTTGCAATTTAGGTGTAGGTTCTGGGCATTTTTACACAATCTAAATTAGCATTGAATAATATTTTTAGACTAGGCCATGCGGATTATAGAGTGTTTGCTTCACCGACCACATATGTTTTGTCACTTTAAAGATACAAAATCATTAATAATACTTTTTAGATTTCAGAAATTGGCCTCGGGCCGCACCAGAGGGCTTCAGATATAACTACCAACGACGTAGCTAAGAACAGATACTTCGGCTTCCAACCTTATGTTAAATATCGGCAATTCTGCTTTGGGCATACTGTCAGGACTTGGGATGACTTGATCGGAATAATCGACCCTGAGGTAATAAATTTATTCATGCTATAGACCAAACGTTGCAAAACGTGGCCCTGCCACTTTAAAAATATTTCTTGACGTCCATTAGTTTTAATTCTACATTATGGTTTATATTCATAGAGAATAGAAGTTCTTAGAGATCTCTACGAAGATCTGGAAGACGTGGATCTGCTAGCAGCTATTTGGGTGGAGAAACCAATCAAAGGTGGTTTTGTCCCTCCAACGTTCTACTGCCTTGTAGTGGAGCAACTGGTACGCAACGCGGTCTCTGACAGGCATTGGTACGAAAGTTCTGAGAGGCCAAATGCCTTTACTATCGGTAAGTTTCAGCATTCGTATTCTTATAGCACCAGGTGAGCCGTTTATGTTCTGTGCCAAACTTTCAAGAGGGTCACCTGACAATAAGTCATCATCGCTATTTAATAACACATTCAATACTTAAGGAAATATTGGTGCGTTCAGACGAATCGTAGGTGTATAGGCACTCTTAGCCAATTGCACTCACTGATCGGTCAACCATTAGGAAGTTAAGCAACCGTTGGCGCGGTTAATATATGAATGAGTGACCGCTTAGTAGTTTTTCAACTGAGCGCCTCCGTGCTTCGGAGGACACGTAAAAAGTCGGTTCTAGCTGTTCTCAACCGATAACAGCCGTTAAGACAAGTCATTTCATTGCCTGCCGTCCGGCCTGCATTCTGCCCATGCAGGCCGGACGGCTTCCATTGTCGCCGAAGCAGTGGGTTGCCTTAAACGTTGCTCCCAATCCACCTGTAGGATTTTGTGGAGCCAAGATCTATAACCATAAATTTCTATTTCACAGATTTAATCCCAAACCTTTGTGTAATTTGTCTATGTAAAACACAAATTAAAATTGCCTGACCTCTCATTGGAAACCAAGACTTCACCGGTTTATGAGAGATACGACATCACCTACATAATACATAATAAATAATGTGTTATTTGCAGAGCAACTATTGGAAATAAGAAAAGCAACCATAGCAAGACTCCTGTGCGATGTTGCTGACACCGTGACGGAAATCCAACCCTTTGCATTCTTGAAGGCTGGACGGGGGTAAGAAAGTAAAATTATATCTAAAACCAAATAAAATTATATTAACTAAGACCTTTTTAAATTTGGTTTTTAACCAGTTAGTAGCTATTCCAACAACCAAAAGATAATAAATAATTATTAATACCAAGTTTTAAGTTTTGACCACAACACACTTACATCAGGAAGGACGTCCGTGCCTGCGATGGTCTGGTGGTAACCACGCTGTGGACAGTTTTGTCTATAGCATGAATGGGCCGGCTCGACCCGGTGGTTACCACTGTCTCACAGAAAACCGACCTAAAATAGTGGCTTGCTACTGCATTTCGTACGGTGAATGTGTTATCCGGAGGCCCAAATCCCCGTCCCCTTCCTAATCCCTTAATTATCCCTTCCCTTTAAGGTCAGCAACACGCCTATGATTCTTCTAGTATTATGGGTGTACATTGGCGGTAGAGATCACTTACCATTAGGTGAACCAATTTTTTTTTTTTTTTTTTATTCTGGCTCGGCAAATTGACTACGCTACACCTGATGGTAAGTGTAGCGCAATCCAAGAATATTGTCGACCAACGATAAACAAAATCGTTTGCCGGTCTATGCTGTAAAAAACTTTCATTTTTTTTCAGAAATCAGATGTGCAACTGCAAGCACATACCGTACATTAACTATGAAGCGTGGAGAGATGCTCAATGTTATGCTGATGATCTTTGGAAGAAGAAAGTGGAATTTCCTCCTAAAATAATGATTTAACTGTATTTTTTGCTGGGGGGAGGGTATATAAACATACTGTCAAACGAGTTAGGGACTACGGGTTAGGGTTCTGGGGTCAACCAGTGTATATCCAGTTACATCGCTGGCCTCGGCTATTAAAGAAAATCTAACGGATGAATTCTTAAGAAAAATATGATAAACTTTCTGAGCAATACAGTCATTGTTTTCATTTAACAGCTCCTACCTTCCACCTGCCCTTTTCCCACTTGCAGTGACGTACGCAGCATGCTTTTTAACATATTGTCTAGAAAAATATTGGCTTGTAGTTATTACGACCGACCGCCTGCCTGACGTCAACCCGTTTGGATAAAACACCCAGACCCGAAACAAACATTTGTGGATCACAAACATTTTTGTCTCGGTGCGGGAATCGAGCCCACGGCCTCATGCTTCACAGCCGACCACACTCCTATTGCGCTCCTGAGGCCGTCAAAAGAATTTGTATACAAGCAAAATATATCAACTTATGTATACATAAAATACGTAGCATCATCAACCGTTTAAAAAATGCTAATATTTTAATAAATATTAATTGATAATAATACTTAGCAGATAAATATATAGGGAATTTGTATTTAGATTTTTATTTCATTATAAATTTACATACATTCGCACTCACGCCTGTAATCCCCGAAGTGGTAGGCGGAGGTACACCTGGTTACAACCAAGACACCCACATTTCGCCGAGCGTATTTCCATCCCATAATGTGATAAGGGGTAAGCCTATCACCATACCGGGCACAATTACAGACCATGGGCCGATACTAAGCATTTCGTGACCCAATATCACTTTCCTCCGATCCGGGGATCGAACCCGAGACCTCAGCTCAGCAGTCGTACCGAGTACGCAATACAACGGGCAGTTGTATTTTTATTTATTATTGTACCGAAGCAGGTAAATTTACATATATATCGGAGACATAATTAGTACGGGATGTCAATTGACTACGAAACGCAAATGTGAAGTTGGCGCACTTTGACAGAGTCTGGCATGACGTTCGTCCGGGTCGAGAGAACAGGGATAGCTGCGTCACGCAGCCTGCGTGTTCGAGCTACACACTTCTCGTCGGGACTCCGTGCGAACAACAAGTGTCTAGAAACTGTCTCACGTTTCGTACAAAATAGTAATTGCAATTTTCAATTAAATTGGATAATCGTCATTACGAGTTTTCCTTCTACAAACATCCATATCTACGCCCTACAAGATGTGCGGTGGTGAAGAACCTAGCTGCAAATCGGCCACCGCACCCGACATATATGAATTAAGGCGTATTATATGTGGAATGTTTGTATTAAAAAACACCAAACGGAGCCTTGTTCATTTCATACAATTTTCATGAATCAACCGTTTCGTTTTTAGTTCACCATAAGAATTTAAACAACCAGCGACCACCGAAAAACAATGCGTTTATCGGTGGCCACCAGAGTCATGCCGGCCTGTATAAATGCTTCTTCCCTCTTCGGAGAGGGAAGAAACAAATCGAGGGACCTGCGGCAGGACAAGCATCCTATCCATGAACATCCTACCACCAGCTAAGTGTGGACTTAAGGTAGCCATCCCCATGCCGGGCCTGCGCTATGACAATTTGTGCCATCAAAAATCTAACGAAGTAGAAACTCCGCACGACTGACATAGGCAACGGTTGTTTTGTTTTTTAACCGACTTCAAAAAAGGAGGAGGTTCTCAATTCGACTGTATTTTTTAAACCCCGACACAAAGAGAGGTGTTATAATTTTGAACCCTTTGTCTGTACGTTCGTCCGTCTGTCTGACTGTAAATTATACATTATTTCCATCCCGACTCCACGGCCGCGACCAAAAAGGAAAATAAAACTAAGTGACATCATAGCAGGTGTTTAAATATTTTTCATTAATGATCGAATATTTTCTCTTTCAACATTTTATTACTCATGCGATATTTTGCATGAATTTGGAACAAAACAAATATACCTCGAACTTACTACTACTTTTAAATATTTTCTGCATCCGATAGCCACCTGTTATTATCAGCCAAAAAATGATCATTAATAAACAATTGATTAAACATATCGGTATATTAAATGTCGACACACACACACATAAAGAAGCGAAAGTTGTATGAATTTTTATTTATTTTTATTTTTGTATAACGTTGGCGTCTAGATGTAAATCAGCGGCAAGCAATTTATTGTTTGGCGTTATGCTGATCTAGATCCTCTTGGCACTGTTGTTGTGGGATATATACCGTGTACACGTGTTGTTTTTATTTAATTTGACAAAGGCTCCGGACTCGAATCCCATCGAGACAAATGTTTGTGTAATCCACAAAATTCAAAATTTGAAATCATTAATTCGTAATTGTCAATGATTTAACACGCAATATTATTATGAAGAGTAAAACTGAAACTCTACCAATAAGCAGTTAACAAACAGCGCCACTCATCTCGCCAACTTATCTATCGTTTTTGGAACGAAGTTCCTTACGGCAGGCTTGGAGGGGATAGGGATTTCGCTGCGTGACCGAACTGAAAAAAATGTGATGGTAAAACCGTAAGAAAAATGCGTGGAAAAAATGCGTGGAATAAAACCGTTAAATGAGACTTTTTTTTAACTTAATTTGATATCTAGCACACAAAGTTAAAGTCGAAATTCCGTTAATAAAACAGTGTGAAACTTATGACATTTGGAAATGTAGACGCGGTTTGAAATTTGAATTTGAATTTTTGATTATAGAACACGGCCGTCCACCGTTTAGTAGCCAGTCTAAGTCTAAATTAATAAGTTTTTATTTATAACTAGATGACCCGGTGAACTTCGTATCACCTACATATTATATTTGTGTAAAATGTGGTCAAAACTTTTAATACAAATGTTTCATTTTCATTAAATGCAATTAAGTGAGGTACTGCACCATTGCACGTGAGGTAGCCCGTCGCACATTTAATTGACTTCGACGACCTAAGTCAGGTCGTCTTCCACCTCCCCCCGGTGGGACAGTCCTGTCCCTGTCCCTGTCCTGTCCTGTCCTGTCCCAGCCCTGTACTGTCCCTGTTCTGTCCTGTCCCTATCCTGTCCCTGTCCTGCCCCTGTTCTGTCCTGTCCCTGTCCTGTCGCTGTCGCTGTCGCTGTCGCTGTCCCTGTCGCTGTCCCTGTCGCTGTCCCTGTCGCTGTCGCTGTCGCTGTCCCTGTCGCTGTCCCTGTCGCTGTCCCTGTCGCTGTCCCTGTCGCTGTCCCTGTCGCTGTCCCTGTCGCTGTCCCTGTCCCTGTCCCTGTCCCTGTCCCTGTCCCTGTCCCTGTCCCTGTCCCTGTCCTGTCCCTGTCCTGCCCCTGCCCCTGCCCTGTCCCTGTCCCAGTCCTGTCCCTTTCCGGTCCTGTCCCTGTCCTGTCCCTGTCCTGTCCCTGTCCTGTCCCTGTCCTGTCCTGTCCTGTCCTGTCCCTGTCCTGTCCTGTCCTATCCTGTCCTTGTTCCTGTCCCTGTCCCTGTCCCTGTTAATACCTGCGCTTATAAATGTTTCACATCAAAAAGATGTCAAATGTTTCATACCCAGGAACAGTTTGTATGGGAAAATTAAGTTGTCGTTTTTAGTGTTTTCCGTTACTTATTATTTATGTTACTCATTTTTTCTCACCGGGTAAACCTTCCCTGAACTTCCACAGATATTTCAAGATCAGAATTAGCCAAATCGGTACAGCCAGTCTCGAGTTTTTGCGAGACACACGCACAGCGATTCATTTTTATATATATAGATTACATAAGTTGATAAAAAATGCTATACAATAGCTTTACCGCGGCAGTCTCCGAGTGCTACACGTCTTTTTTTATTTCTATTTTTCTATTCTATTTCTATGTAATTTTATGTTGTCAAACAAAAATAAAGAGACATATTTTGTTATTTTAGTTGATAATTTGTATTTTTTACAATTTGTGTCGATTCTACATTAGCCGAAGGAACTTCGTTCCTACCTGGTGTCCCACGACACACACCATTTAATTTTTTTTAATTGAACGAGACGAACATGTCGCTCGCCTAATGGGTAAGCGCCACGCCTGCCCATAAACAGAAGCAACACCGCACAGAACGTTGAATTACAAAGCACTGCATGGCATTGAACTGCGCTCGTCACCCCGAGACATAAGATGTTAAGTCTCATAATGCCCAGTAATTTCACTGGCTTCAATGTACTTCAAAGCGAAACACAACAGTACTTACACACTGTTGCTTGGCGGCAGAAATAGACAAAGCGGTGGTACCAACCCAGACGGCCTCTCGCAAACGAGGGACCTACCACCTTGTAAATCTCTAATCTCTCTCTAAATCCAATCTCTTTATTACCACCACTACTGGTCACCGGAAGATGGCAGACACTGGAATGAACTTCCCTCCGCGATTTTTTCTCAAATTTACGACGTGACTTAAAAGAGACTTAAAAAGTATTTTCACGGCAGGCAAAGGCCTTAATGTTCACGTGTCGTTGTTAATGTCAATGGCGACGGTAAACACATACCATCAGGTGAACCAACAGCTTATCCAAAAATTCAACTTAAATTAAAAAGTCAATTGTATAAACACCTTCATTATGTCAACACACGGTAAGATAAATAGGACAAGTTCCATGCAAAATGTCACATGTGTCTTCGGCACCGTCAAGTTCAGCAGAAGCATGTGGGTGCAAATTTTGATAACCGTTTTATTTTCCAAGGCCAGTGTGGGAATTATCTTCGATTCCTTCACTGGGAAGCCTGCCAGCGATGAACTCGTAGAACTCTACACAAGCGCCAATATTCTCCAGTGAGTATAGATCTAATGTATTTTAATCATGTTTTTTACCAACTTGAGAACTGTGAGGTTCTGGATCCAGTTCCAAGGTCGATGTGTCGATTAACATGTATTGCACGTGATTGAAATTTTTGGAACGAAGTTCCTTACGGCAGGCTTGGAGGGGATAGGAATTTCGCTGCGTGACCGAACTGAAAAAAATGTGATAGTAAAACCGTAAGAAAAATGCGTGGAAAAAATGCGTGGAAAAAATGCGTGGAAAAAATGCGTGGAATAAAAGCGTGGAATAAAAGCGTTAAATGAGAAGTGCGCAGGCGCGACAGTCGCATAACCAGCCAGCGTTAGTTCCTTTTTTAAAATGAAATTCATTCAGCCAGTTATAATTGAAGTATATAAAAATACTCCTTCGATTTTTAAAAGATTACGCTAGCTCGTTATTATTTATAATTACATAAGTTGATAAAAAATGCTATACAATAGCTTTACCGCGGCAGTCTCCGAGTGCCACACGTCTTTTTTTTATTTCTATTTTTCTATTCTATTTCTATGTAATTTTATGTTGTCAAACAAAAATAAAGAGACATATTTTGTTATTTTAGTTGATAATTTGAATTTTTTGCAATTTGTGTCGATTCTACATTAGCCGAAGGAACTTCGTTCCTACCTGGTGTCCCACGACACACACCAATTTTTTTGCCCAGTATGGCGATGGATTCGCCTCGTTTCATTTCACTCGGCGAAACGTAGGTGCAACTAGATGACTTGTGCTAATACTTTCTGGGTTAAAGACGGAAACATATGTTGTAATTTTTACAATTAAAAATTTTCTCGATTCAACGCGTAGGTGGTATATGTTTTTATTGTTCCGTTTCCATGATTTACAATACTAACTATGCATTTTATATCTGGACAGAGTGATTTGTTATTTTCGCTCGATATAATAACTCATACAACAACTCAAAAGTTGGTCCCATTAAAATTTGAAGAAAACACACGTTACACCCTTAACGTGAATATTTTCTCTATTATATAAAGAGATGAAAGATTCATTATAAATGTCTGTTGAATACTTTGTCGTTCATTATTTTTTGATGAATTTTTATGGAGGAATACTAAATTGGTTCTTTAAAAGATTTACAGTAAATCGAATTAAATTAAATTAGGATAGGTAACCGTTTTTTTTTTAATCTGATGTCTGGGTTCTTTTTTATATTCGTTCGAATCAATAATAAATAGTATAAATTAAATAAATACTATATTTTACGTTTGTTATAACAACTAGACAAATTTGATTATACTTTATAACAATAAATGATAGTTTAAAAAAACTAAAAAACACGCTTTTACATAAAATCCAACTAAAAAATTAAAAATAAATTTTAATGAATTCGAATTAGGAATAGTGTACAAAATTTAAAAATATATATAAATTAAGAATAGTGTAAATAAGAAAAAATATGTATTTTATTGTAAAAAAAACGTGGGGTGCTTTTTAAGACATTATCAAAATGATGATCCTTCTACTCATATCTGTCAATAAAATATTTTTATAACTATTGACACCATGCACCCCACGCTTTTTTTACAATAAAATACATATTTTTTCTTATTTACACTATTCTTAATTTATATATATTTTTAAATTTTGTACACTATTCCTAATTCGAATTCATTAAAATTTATTTTTAATTTTTTAGTTGGATTTTATGTAAAAGCGTGTTTTTTAGTTTTTTTAAACTATTATTTATTTTTAATTTTTTAGTTTGATTTTCTATAAAAAGGTGTATTTTCATTTTTTTTTCTTTGTGTTTTTATTTCTTTTACCATTTTTTGAAGTGAAACTTCTTTCGAATCTTTGTGATTGGAAAATTCGCTGAAACGTAAAAATGTCACGAAGGAGGTAGGAAAGAAACAAGTTTTACGAATGGCTTGTTTAACAAGCCATTCGTAAAACTGTACCCGATCAATCGTACAACACCCGTAGTTCATACAAAGCGTCGGAGGTAATGATTCGCTGGAGAATCTTAACATCGCGATGTAGATGTCCCATACAATAGGATTATTCTACAGCAGTGGCGCCATCTCTTGATTTTTTCTTGTTTTATTTTAATGTGTCATGTAGACTATAATCCAATGTTCTATTATATTGCTGCCACTAATTGTAAATAATATAAAAAAGCGTGTTAAAAAAAGTGTTTTGCGAACATCCCTTACTACTGAAGTAATTTTAATAACAGTTGTAGATAATAAATTTGTAATTTATAACAATTATTCAATGAAATATTTAAGGAAGTTTTAATTTTTACAATATTTATTTATTTTGTTCTAAACTCGTATCAAAATAACACAACAAAACAACCAGCACCACCTTTATTGCATTTAAACTACAAGTCGACAAGAAAAAATCATGAGATGGCGCCACTGGCACATCTACATCGCGATGTCAAGATTTTATCCGACGTTTTGAACTAAGTCAAAATCACGTTCAAAGACAAGTTACAGACAAACCTACCAACATACCAACATACATACGTCTGAAGCTAATAAAAGCGTGTTAAAAAGAACCTAACATATGTCGCCACTGTAATGTCGAGGCTGAGTTTTAAAGTTGTTTTGTTTTACAATTATAATTAATAATAATTATATGAGGAAAAAAAATGATTCAATGAAATATAAGTTTTCCTGAAAATTCTACATTATACATCATATGATTTTAATCGTATAAATACAATTTTAAAATGCTGTTGGCGCTTTATTGTATTTTAGTAGTTTCGCCTTTATTATTTGGTCAGAGATCTATCAGAGAGAGAGAGCTATCGGAGCTCGCAACAATATTTGTTGCGATCTTGAATATCATAACAATAAATCGAAAGTGTATGGGCTTGTTGCGATTCATTTAGTCACTTTAATACATTTAACTTTTTATTAAACTTACTAATTATTTTTTTACTTAATCAGTGCCTCGACCCTTCCGCACTGACATTTATATATCTAAATCTCAATAACCATATACAAGCTCCTCAAATAGTATTTGTAACTTATCCTATTGTCTCGAATTCCTATCTCCTATTCGAACGTGTAACAACTAATATAAATTACGTATGTTGTATGTTTTGTATACCTAATTGGAAAAAAACTGCAAAAGACCAACGGCTGAGTTTTTTGGTGTTTCTTCTCAGTGCGCATTTTCGTAGCACCGGTAGATTCGAATGATGTGTAATTCCTTGGCGGCTTAGTTACATACAGAATGTTTATTTAAAATATTAGAATTTTATCAAATGTAATTATATAATGAGTGGGATAATTATATGTCTGCACGTCACATAAGCCCCTAATTGAAAACCAGCGTTGCAGTGTTGCTTAGATCGCAATACAGTATGTAACTGAATAAGGGGACCCTTTTTTGGAACACTTTTTTTTAGCATAGACCGGCAAATGAATAAATGGGTCACCTGATGGTAAGTGATCTCCACCGCCCATGTACGTCTACAATAACAGAAGAATCATAGGAGCGTTGCCGAACTTAAATGGAAGGAAAATTGAATTTAACCTTAATTGGGAAAATGAGGGGGATTTGGGCCTCCGGATGTCTCAATAACCGTACGAAACACAACGGCAAGCCGCTACTTTACGTCGGTTTTGTGTGACAGTGGTAAAGACCCGATCGAGGCGACCCTCATGCTGTAGACAAAACTGTGTCTACAGTGCGGCTCTACCACTCTGTTCATTTAATTTTATTTTTTAATTATTATTATTAATAATAAGCAGCGATAGCTCAGCGGGGAGTGGTACGGACTGTCGAGACGAAAGTCGCAGGTTCAAAACCAGCCCCAAGAGCATACAGCTCTGACTTTTCTAAGTTATGTGTATATTCATTGTTAATTATCACAGTTTGCTTTAACGGTGAAGGAAACATCCTGAGGAAACCTGCATACCTGAGAACTCGATAAGATTTTTCGAAGGTATGTGAAGTCTACCAACCCGCATTAAGCCAGCGTGGTGGACTAAGGCCTAACCCCTCTCATTCAGTAGAGGAGGCCCGTTCCCAGCAGTGGGACATGTATAATACAGGGCTAGTATTATTATATTATATTATTATTAATAATATGTATGTTGCATTATTCCGACAATAAACTTCTTTTCTTTCACTCAACGTTTATTACAGAAACTGTACCAATGATATCGAACTACCCTGCAAACATGATGGGAGGCGTTTGGACGGATCATGCAACAATCTCAACTACCCAGTCAGTGGTGCCTTCCATACACCTTTGAAAAGACTATTGCCACCTGTCTTCAGCGTCGGTAAATTGATTTTAAATTTATAATTTTTTCATTAATCGTTGTTCCAATAATCGTATATATCAGTAGGTTGACAGCAAAGAGCCCCGAAAAATACCTTCAGGGTCTTCTGCCTTAGCTTACGCAACACGACATATATTATATTACAAGGTAATATAATATATATCCCTCGTATGCGAGAGGCCGTTTGGGTACCACCACTTTGTCTATTTCTGCCGCCAAGCAACAGTGTAAGCACTGTTATGTTTCGGTTTGAAGGACATTGAAGCCGGTGAAATTACTGGGCATTATGAGGCTTAACATTATATGTGTCGGTGTGACGAGCGCATCTCAATGCCATGCAGTGTTTGTAATTCAAAGTTCTGTGTGGTGTTGCTTCTGTTTATGGGCAGGCGTGGCGCTTACCATCAGGCGAGCGCCTTGCTGTCTTGGCAGCAGAAATAGACAGAGCGGTGGTACCAACCCAGACGGCCTCTCGCAGCCGAGGGACCTAACACCTTAAATTGTATAAAACAAGTTTTAACAAAACTAAAATCCGGCTAAAAATGAAGTCGGCGCAATTTCAGTTGATCGGCAGCGACACAGGCACCGACTCTAAAGGGATATGAAAGTGTTATTTTTCACTTTTCAGTGTAATTTTACTGGTGGGAGGATACTTGTATCCGACCGGATAGCGACCACCGTACACTGGTGCTAAAACCTGCCATAGTGGCCCACCTTGTGTGGGTCGCGTTCCAGGGTCAGCCAGAGTATATCCGGTTCTCCCCAGCGGGCTTGCCCCCTGATCCTAACCCTTTTCCCATCCTTTTCCTTCCCCTGCCCCTTGGCCCTTTGGCAGGCCGGCATGATCTTGCCGACCTACGATGGACAGATTGTTTATCGTTGGTCGACACTATTCTTGGATTGCGCTACACTTACCATCAGGTGTGGCGTAGTCACTGTGACGAGCCACGATAAAAAAAAAATTGTCTATACCGAGCGTCTGATTTCTTTTATTAGTATTACGTTATTAAGGAAAATACTATTTTTATTTTTATTTTAATAAAACATCATTGTATTTAATGGTTTAAACAAGACTATGCATAAAAAATAAAAATAATCTAGAAGGATATTCATATCCGCCCGGATAGTGACCACATGTGATGTTAAAACCTACCATAATAACACACCTTATGTGGATTGCGTTCCAAGATTAGCCAGTGTATATCCGGTTCTCCCGAGGGGCTTGCGACATGACTTGGTGGTTGGTTGAGGCGGGTATAGGGGTACATCTTTGTATCCCTGTGCCTGCATCGGTCATCCCCCTGTCCTGTCGCAGGCCCCTCGATTTCCTTGTTCCCTCTTCGGAGTGTGCATTTATACAGGCATGATTCTGGTGACCACCGGTAAACTCATTGTTTGTCGGTGGTAGGTTTTTTTTGACTGCACTGCGCTTAGCGTCAAGTGTAGTACAGTCACTTTTTTATTTGTATCATATATGTAATCGCCAGTACTGCCGTGCTGAGGTCTCGGGATCGATCCCTAAGTCGTGTAAAAGTGATATTGAGTTTTTTTATCATCAAATGCTCAGCAGTAGTGGCTGCGTGGGGATACAGGTGGGAGCTGATCTATGTTTGTTTATATTAATTAATATTGTTGTAGACACCGTACCGTACCAACCGAGACTCGCTGTTTCTGGAGATCCCTTGCCTCTAGAAAGAGTGGTGCGTACAAGATTATTGCCGGAGGGCAAATCCTCAGATATTGAGTATACCCAAATGATGACCTTCGTGCCTGCAATTACCTTCGCGGACGTTGGATCCGTCCACGATACAAGTATGTACTACAAATATTATAAATATAATTATATGAGTGGTAGAGCCACGCTCTGGACAGTTTTGTCTACAGCATGAATGGGCCGGCTCAAACGGGTCATTACCACTGTCTTAAAAAAAATCTACGTAAAGTAGCATCTTGCTGAGATATGATATATAGAGATGTGTTTTATTTTATTTGATGGTGAAGCAGTCGCTAAGTGTTTGCTGATGTACAGACAATGCAGTAAAGCTTAACACAAAAGTCGAATGCCTTCTAATAATATAATACATAACAGCCTCCGCGGTTTAGCGGACGAGTAGCCAGCTGTGAAACGAGAGGCCGCGGATTCGATCCCCGCACCGAGGCTAATTTTTGTGTAATCTACAAATATTTGTTTCGGGTCTGGGTGTTGTGACACCGAAAGTCTTTCGTAGTTCCTGATACCCCACATAGATACGTCACAAGACTCGTATCTTACTATTGGGTCAAGGATGTGTGTGCGACTGTTAGGTGTATTAATTTTTTTATTAATTGGTCACACACGGTTCCACCATAGAGTAAAGGC
The DNA here is from genome assembly GCA_949126905.1 of Amorpha juglandis. Taxonomy (NCBI): domain Eukaryota; kingdom Metazoa; phylum Arthropoda; class Insecta; order Lepidoptera; family Sphingidae; genus Amorpha; species Amorpha juglandis. The sequence continues at coordinate 22,943,514 of OX421365.1, forward strand.
GGCTCTATTTCGCGATTAGAATTTGTGCAGGATATGGCGATGGGCTTTTTATCACATAACGGGTCGGTAATAGGCTCGTGAAGCCTCTGCTTACCCATTTGATACAGGCATGAGGTACAATGTTTTGTGTATAACAGCAGAATAGATAAAAATTTTAATGCATTTTAATATATTTATTTTATATACGGTCGTCACACCGCTTATCAATCCAATATTTTCAGTGAACTACCTACGGGAAACAACAGTGTGTTGTACTGCAGAAGGAAAGAGTAACTCCACGTGCGCCCCCATCGAAGTTCCGATTGATGATCAAACTCACAGATTCTCTGGCGTACGATGCCTGAACTTGACTGTACCTAAAACCTTCCAATCTTTCGGATGCGCTGCAGAAGACACCGAGCAAGCCAGAGTGAGTTTTATATTTGCAGTTTGCAGTATCAATACAAAGTATCCGTCTGTTTATCAGCTTATCTACCATAAACTATGCTCGGCATCTAAAAGTCATAGCTCATTAGAGCCACCCGGCACCCAACCAGCACCGCCTCGCCTCGAGCGGTTAGTATCATTATATGGATTTCTATGGATACGCGCTTATTACCTACATCAACTCCGTATCGTCACCGGATTGCCTCGCTCGCAAGTTGGCCACGCGCGGACGGCGGGTGGACCACTCGGTGACAACTCGCTGCTCGCACGCTTGGCTTGCGAGGCCGCGAGCTGTCCGCGATTTCATTCGATTTGATTCACGCGAGGACAACTCGTTGGCGATGCGTCTTTCATTTTCTTTTTTTATCAAGCTTGACAGCTATGAGAGCCAATTCACGGTTTGTAAAATTTGTCTTTAAGAAAAAAATGTGTAGACCTAGTACACTACTAACACTACTACTCGGAAATACTCGAAAAGTCATGGACCAAGCGATGTCCACTCGTTGACCACGCCACGTTCACTCGTTGGCCACGCGAGGTTCACTGGTTGATCACGCGATGTTCACAAGTTACAACGCGTCGTCCAACCGTGGACCACCTGTCGATAACGAGTTGACGACGAATGACGAGGCGGTGCTGGTCGGATGCCGGGTCGCTCTAGTGAGCTATGACCCTAAATCTGTTGATTTAGATGGCGTTTTGGCTATGATTGAGAGAATATGGAAAGTTTATATCACGCAAGACCCATGGGCGGAGGGCAGTAACATGCCTATGGTGGAACTGCGAGGTTCAGCTAATGAATACAGTGAAACCTAGATAAGTGGGCCCTGGGTATGAGAGCAACCTCAGTTATTGATAATTACAACTAGTAATCGACACATTTTTCTTTGAAATGCCTCTATTGAGAATTTTCAAACCTTTGTAACTGAGACTTGATTTCTTAGAATTTTTAGATGTTTACCTCTATAATTGGAACTTTGTAGCTCAATAGCCCGTATAAGTGGGAGAAGTCATAATGTGTAGACAAGTTATAACGCGTTTATTTTGAGACCTCTTTATATAGAAAGTGATATATTTCGACCTTTCATGGTGGGACCCTCTGTAAGTAAGATAACTGTCATGTTAATCTGCATATTTGGGAAACTGGGTAAATGAAAAGCCTCTATGCTGCTTTTCATACGGTGAGTGAGATATCCGGAGGCCCAAATCCTCCTCCCCTTCCCAATCCCATAATTATTCCTTCCCTTTGAACTCGGCAACATACCTATGATTCTTCTAGTGATGTGGGCGTGCATGGGTGGTGGAGTTCACTTAGCATCAGATGACCCACTTGCTTGTTTGCCGGTCGGTACTATAAACAAAAATTATATCTGCTCATAATAATAATAATTGTAATAGGTAAGATAATGATAAAGAGATATGTTTTTTTTACAGATAACATTCAACACGCCCTTTTTGGACTTATCGTTTATATACAGAAGTGTAGTGCCTGCACCAGAGTACAGGGCAGGTGTGGGTGGTTTGCTCTTGGTTGAAGAGGAAGATGGTTCAGAGTGGCCATGGAGTCAAGGCCCACATAACGTCACATCATGTCTCGCAAATGTGCGTGAGAATGGAGAGAATAGGTGTTGGGGAGTTGGTAAGTAACTATTTCTGTTTATTTCAGACTAATTTATAATCTTATCTAACACTAGCTTTTATATTATAATATTTTTCCCCGTTTTTGCAACATTTTGCACTCATGCTTCGCTTCCAATGGTCGCAGCGTAATGTTATATAGCCTAAAGCCTTCCTCGATAAATGGACTATCCAACACAAAAAGAATTTTTCAATTCGAACCAGTAGTTCCTGAGATTAGCGCGTTCAAACAAACAAACAATCAAACTCTACAGCTTTATAATATTAGTATAGATACAAAATTCTCGTGTCGCGGTGTTTGTAGTTAAACTCCTCCGAAACGGCTTGACCGATTCTCATGAAATGTTGTGTGCATATTGGGTATGTCTGAGAATCGGACAACATCTATTTTTCATCCCCCTAAATGTTAAGGGTAGTCCACCCCTAAATATTTTTTTTTTTAATTTTTAGATAAATTTAATTTTTTTATGACACAGCATTAAAAATCAATATGACAGCTGATGAAAGTTTTTTTTTACCTTTCAATAAAAAAGCGGTTATACGTGTGTATGTGTGTGATACCTCGGTTAAGTATCACACACATACGATTAGGTCGATTTGAACATAGTTATTTTTTGGAAAACGGGGGTAATTCGAGATGGTTCTTACTATTCGTTGAAGTAAAACTGTTTAGCATTTCAAACGTTCAGGACGTTTGTCTATTGGGTTTTATATGTTTTTTTATTGTTACAGTGCAGGGATCAATCCCCCCCGTGACAATTGCGACCGTTTGGTTCTACAGGCTACATAATGTAGTCGCTACTTCGATAGCAGAGGTCAACCCTAATTGGAGCGATGACAAAATCTTCAACGTAACCAGAGAAACATGCATTGCTCTCTACAATCAAATGATATATTATGATATGTTGCCTGAAGTATTGGGTAAATTAATTGTTTTTTAAAAATATCATTAATTATAATCACCATTTCTTTTTATTTGTTAGATAGCGAGAGCATTTTGGAAAAATGTTCTACAGTTAAACATTAACTGGAAAGCCAAACGGCCCATGGTTAGTTTTTTTTTTTTTTTAATATTGCCTTGATAGGCAGACGAGCAAGCGGCCCGCCTGATGGTAAGCGGTTACCGCCGCTCATGGACATCGGCAATGCCAGGGACACAGCCAAGCCGCTGCCTACCAAATAAATTTAATCATCATGATCTTATCACACGTATTGGCTTATTAATTAGCCAGTTAATTTCGCGCTTTCGATTTGATACACAAAACCATACAGCTTTTTGATTCAAGTCAATTGATCAACTAAAAACGAACCGTGTGAATCCGCTATTAGTGAGAGAGATATGTTTTGGGAATTTCATCATACTCTAGCGATGCAGTTTCTGGGAAAGGTCATTTTATAATCTAGTTAATTCAAAATCAAAATCTTTATTAATCATGTAGGCTAAGAAAGCGCTTATGACAGCTCAAGTACAGAACATTTGTCGGCAATAAACCTAACTTAAAGTTCAAAATTAAGGGAACTTTGGAATAACCACCGCGCTATAGGCTGGCAGGAAAAGGCACACCAACAAGCATGGGAAAAGGGAGGGCATCCTTAAATGAAGGGGTTCACGGACTAGGAGGATATGGAAATCGGGACAAGGGCAAGAAGGAGTAGGGTAAATTACCAAAAAAATCTTAACAATTAAATATGGAAATAAAAATTGCCCGTATAATTTTGAAGCTATTTGAGGTCACATTAAATATGTTAGAAATTGATACAACTGGCGTGCCACACCCTAATAGTGTACAAACATAAATCTAAAAGGCTTTGAAGTCTTAAGGATTTCTATCTGAGACAATTTTTGTTGCAGGTGAACAAAACACTTATGACGCTGGGATTATTTCGAGAAACACTGGTTTCAGGGATCTCTACGATGATACTGTGGAGCCTCAAGCTTCCTTTGATTATATGTACGCTTTGAGATGGTTCCATATTGTGCAAGAAGGATCCATAAAGTCAGTATAATTCAAACGTTACTAATTACGCCAAATAAAACGCTTAATCTTACGACTATTATGAATGTGGTGCTGCTGCTGGTGGTAGGATATTCATATCCGTCCACCGTACACATGGTGTTTAAACTGCCCGTGTGATCCTTGTGTGGATCGCGTTCCAGGATCAGCCAGTGTAAATCCGATTCTTCCGAGGGGCTTGCGACATGACTTGATTGGGGCGGGTATAGGGGTACATCCTTGTATCAATGTGCCTGCATCGGTCATCCGCCTGTCCTGTCGCAGGTCTCTTGATTTGCTTCTTCTCTCTACGAAGAGGGAGGGAAGAAGCATATATACAGGCCGGTATGACTCTGGTGACCACCGATAAACTCATTGTTTGTTGGTGGTCGCTGGTTTTTTGGACTACACTAGGCTTACCATCCATCTAGTGTAGTGCAGTCACTTTGCAGTGCCCGGATAAAAAAAAATGTGAAAGTTAGGATGTTTGTGACTTTGTGAATTTGGATGTTAACGACTAAATGATTTTGAATGAAATGGCATTGGCACACAAGTAGACCATGGTTTGGATTAAGACATAGGCTACTTTCTACCCCGAAAAATGCCGCTCATGCGGGCGGAACCGCGGGCCAAAAGCAAGGAATAATTATATTTAACCCTCGACAAAAAAGAAAGATGTTATTAGTTTGACCCCTTTGTCTATCAGTCTGACTGTTATTTTGTCAGTCAGTCTGACAGGAGTGCATCGATTTGATTGTGGTTATGTATTTATAAGCCGATTTGTTCGTGATGGTTCTTGGCCATGTTTGAAGAAAACAGCCAACGTAGATAAAAGTTACGCGGGAGCGCGAGGAGGTTTTAAAATCAAAAATGTAGAGTCCAACTCTTCATGATGAAGATTTATTTAAGACTGAATTAAAATTAACAATAATCCTTATTTATACTCTTAACTTATTTACAAGGCGTATTCAGTTCTAGGAATTTTGATCATAACAAGGGCACTCTCCAGACACCAGGTCAGCACTTTTACTGTCAACATGTTTTCATATAGTGCCAAGAACTTTAATCTAAACAAGAACACGTGCAAAATTCATTGGTCAGCGAAATATGATCATGTTTTCAACGGATAGAGTTACATAAAGTCCTTACGTTCAAAAAAAGCTAATTTGAATGGTCAGCAAATATTTATCATGTTATGAACAGGTGCAGGATGCATAACTACGTTGAGACATTTCGATTTATGTTGCAATTTTTTTTTTATGTGTTTACACACTGTATTTGAAGTGACTCCGAGAAATATTTATGCGGCGTAGCCATAGGATTATTTGCATTAGTTGTTGTTCATTTCGGATTATTATCTCGGATTTGAATGGAAAACAGTGCGTAAATATATAGTTTAATAAATAATATAGCCTAATAATAGTTTGTAACATTCCAGAATGTATGACGAAGACAATAACTTCTTGAAAGAAGACCGCATTGTTAATCTTACACTGAGGGTTGGATACTTATCACAAGACGATAACTTTGCCAAAATTAACAGAGGAATTTTCTTACAATCTAGTGGAGGACCCAATAGGATCGTGGACCCTGATGTGTGTATATCTTATTATAAGTGATAGAATCTGATGTAGACACTTTATAATCGGTCATCCACCTGCTTTGTCGCAGGCCTCTTGATTTGCTTCTTTCTTCTTCGGAGTGCAAAAAAAACATTTATACAGGCCAGCATGATTCTGGTGACCACCGATAAACTCATTGTAACTGCCGGCATCAGAGGCGCTTATTCTATTCAATTGACAATTAAATTTATAATTTCTACATTCAGAGCCGGTTGATGTTTAATGTGCCGTTATTAAGTTTAGATAGAATCTAAATTTATTAAGATATAATCGAATTTTCAGTTATATACCTAAATATAAAATAATGTCAGTCCTATATTATACACGTTCTACTGCTGGGTCCGGGTCAACTCTATTGAGAGGGATTAGACTTTAGTCCACCAGCGTGGTGCGGGTTAATGCGAGTGGCAGACTCCATAAACGTTCGAATGTTTCCCTCACCGTTAAATCAGTGATAATTAACAATGAATACAGACATTATTATGAATTCAGAATGAGTCCATAAGATTCCTTTAGAATCAGCGACTTCTGTCTTAAGAGTCTGTACCACACCCGCTAGGCCATCGCCGCTCTTTCACAAAATCTATTATTTTATTTTTCAGATAGCGGAAATTGGACTGGGAGGTATGCAGAAGGTTTCCGATCTGACTACTTCTGATATGCGTAAAGGCAGATTATTTGGTGTACAACCATATACCAGTTATTTAGAATATTGCGGTGCCAAGAAGCCCACGACTTGGAAAGAGTTATCAAAACATCTTAAATTGGAGGTAATATATTCTTTAATAGGTGAAAAAAAATCAGTATTGTATGGAATTCGAAGACTGTATTTTTGCGATATAATGCACTATCTTTGATTCTTTCACTAAATCAAAAAGAAATAATTATAGAATTCTTGAAATGGCAATTATTTAGATTCAGTCAAATTTGAACCCCACCGCCAGTTCGGAATGCTGTTTCATTAAAGAAAAACGGGAAAAAACAGAAAAGTTTGATAATACATAAACAGAAAATTTGATACTCATTTCCATAACTGCACTACATTAAAATATAATTTATTTCAATTAGCGCAGCTTAATTTATGCCAATGAGGAACATTATAAAGTAAAGTATTGAAATTATAATAATTTTTGTGCATGATACTCACCACTACGATGAATAAATTAAAACTATAAAATGCGTTCACACAAGCACATTTATTCTTTCTAGCTATAATTCTGACATAAACCCAGGATCCGCTTTCTGCTAAAATGCCTCTACTACGCCCGATCTTGAGCATCCTCTGTAGTAAGACCATTGACTCTGATGTCTCTAATACATAAGCCAATGGTTTTTGGGCTGTACTCTTAGTACGTTGTAGCACAGGCATTTACGAGCAACATACTAGTGTGGATTCCTCAAAACGCGACCAAACATTTTAAGCACCATTTCTGTATTTTATCCGTTACGTTGCGGAGCTAAGGCTACCGCGGATATACTCGTTACGTATACGATCACGTCAATTCTTTTTAGCAGCTTCAGAAAAAGGAAAGGCTCTCAATTCATCTGTATATACATATAATTTTTTATATATGTTCACGCATGACTCCACTAAATATGGACGGATTTGGATATTCTTTTTACATTCGATGGGGTTTACTGCGATGGTGGTTTCATTAAAATTAAATAAAATAATTCCGCACCTAAGGTGGTGAAAGTTTAAAGCCATTTTTATGTACTGATTTATGCACCGCGCTGATTTTGATAATTATTTCACTAATAAGTAACAAAAAAAACCACTCAAAATATCTCTTCCACCTGCCCTTATCCCACTCGCAGTGGGATAATACCTTAGTCGACTATACTAGCTTAATACAGGTTGGCAGACTTCACATACCTTCAAAATTCTTATGGACAACCTCTCAGGTATGCAAGTTTCCTCATGATGTTTCCTTCAACGTTGTAGAAAGCGATAATTGACAAAACACGTAAAAGACAACTTAGAAAAGACAGAGGTACCTGTTCTTATGGTTAGTATCGTGCCTGTGATTCGGCATTCCCCGCTAAGCTATCGTTCAAAACTGGCCGTGTCTCTACCACTTTCTTTTAAATTTACATGTTTGTAGGTCATTGAACAATTAAAAGAAGTATACGAGGTTGTAGATGATGTGGATCTGTTAGCTGGACTATGGGGAGAAGAAAGATTGGAAGGTGGTTTTGTGCCTCCAACCTTGGCTTGTATTCTAGGAGACCAAATGTATCGTGCTATAATTTCTGACTATTATTGGTACGAGCGTAAAGGTTTTTTCACATACGGTAAGTTTTTATCTATTCAAACGTCGAAAATAGGAAATCATACAAAATCTATATCTTTCACTACCGTGGAAAAGGTCTCTATTTCCTATGAAGGTGGGGGTATGTGTCAGTAATCCACTACGCTGCACTGCTCATATCTGAGTTTAAATTCTTCATAGCCTTTGGTATGCTACTCGGGTGGTTGATGGAGTTGGTGTTCATTGAATAGTAACTAAACGTCAAATTAGATTAATTTTTGTTATTTTTATGAGCCTGAATGACGAAACGAGGTGACTCGCCTAAGGATAAGGGACACGCCGGCCCATAAACAGAAGTAACACAGCAATATAACCCTCAATTACCAAGCACTGCATGGTATTGCGTCATGCTCCTCACCCCGGGTAATTACTGCCATAATGCCCAGTGGTCCCACTGGCTTCAGTGGCCTTCAAACAGAAACACAACACTGTTGTTTGGCAGGAGAAATACACAAAAAGGTACCAACCCAAATGGCCTTTCACATACAAGGAACCTTGGTTGTTTTATGGTTGATCTGTGATTCGTTTGATTGGTTGATTTCCGTGATCTATTGGGATAATCAATCTAACGTTTATTGAGACTGGCCATAAATCTACAGTAACGGCAGTGAGATGACTTACAATACCGTTATCCATCCATTACCATACATTCGTCTACTGCTGGACATAAGGCTTTCCAAGAGCTCACCACCCACGCCTGTGCCTTCCTCATTCAGCCGCTCCCCACAGCGTCTCTCAGGTCATCGGTCAAGCAGGCGCTATCTGAGCTTGAATAGACAGTGTTGTAACACACTATCGATACATAACAGCTCCGGTAATACGTCACAATTACGTTTTGTACAATGAAACTCAGCAATTCTTTTTCACACGTTTCTAAAGGACATAAAATATAGTCTGTTACAACACTATTGACATTTGTCGTAAGTGATATCGTAGTGGCCAATTGAAGCCAAGTCAACATTTACTAATATTAAATACACTTTAACTAAATTACAAAGTGGTAGGTCCCACGTATGCGCGAGGCCGTTTGGGTTGGTACCACCGCTTTGTCTATTATCTAAAACCTGTCATAGTGATCCACACGCCTTGTGTGGATCGCGTTACAGGATCAGCGTCCCGTGAGTATACGGGTACATTCTTGTATTACCTGCATCGGTCATCCGCCTGTCCTATCGCAGGCCCCTCGATTTGCTTCTTCCATCTCAGAAGAGAAAAGAAGCATTTATACAGGCCAACATGACTGGTGACCAACTATAAACTTACTGTTTGTCGGTGGTCGCTGGTTTTTTGGACTGCACTTCGCTTAACATCAGGTGTATTGCAGTCACTTTACCGTGCTGGGATAAAAAAAGAAAGAGATATCTCTTTAAATAATATTCTCAATTTTATTTATTATTTACTGCGTTCCTATTAATGAATGTAAGTTTTTAATGAAGGCATAACTTTTCTTACAGATCAATTGCAAGAAATCAGAAAAGCAACTTTTGCATACTTGATATGCTCTACAGAACCTAAAATAACAAAGATTCAGCGAAATCCGTTTAGAAGAGTTAGTGATAGGTAAGTGTATATATATTTATAGTAGGTAAGGATCGGTAAACGAGCAAGTGAATCACCTGATGGTAAGTGATCTCTGCTGCTCATGGCCCACAATGCCAGAACAATCATGAACACCTTGCTGATCTTCAAGAGAAGGCATAAAATTAAAGGATTAGGAAAGGGAGGGGGGATATCAGCCTCTAGATAACTTTCATCGTGCGAAATGGAACGGCTAGCGGTTGCTGTTACTTTACGTCGGTTTTCTTTAAAAAAGTATATTTTAATAATCTAGCAAAAATAACTTCAATGTGACAGGCTTTGGGCCCAAGATGATATATGTTATATTGGGACCATCTACACTCCAGAGGGCTACGGAAAACCAGTGCTACTTTGAGGCTCGTATACAATACAGAAATATACCTGTCTACTACAGCCACGATGTGCATTCATTTATATAATATATCACTAGATTTATGTTTTGATAATATCTTATAAGGTATTTATTTATCTTATAAATTTTATACACCCACAATATCTGGTCTCTGCGTCACCCGTGGGTTGACTGTTAAAGAATACCTCTGGCATTTAGTCCGACTTTATACATGTTTTGTATATAAAGTTTAAATAAACAAATAAAAAAATTGTATTTTTATTTGTTTCAGCAATCCATTGGTCAGCTGTGACAGCATTGAAAAAGTAGACTTCAGTGCCTGGAAAGATGAAGATAATGAGTGTTAATTTTTGTTATCAATTGAAATATAACAAAGTTTAATATGATTTAAAACTGACTTTTTTTTAATAAATGAATCTTTCTTTTTGTTTGGCGTTATCTCGGATTAATGCGACAGTCCGCCTTGCCATCATGGTTTGACGATGTATTTAGTATTAAGTGGAGCAATCCCAGAACTCGTAACAGGAATCGAGCTTCACCATTGCCTCGTCCATTAATCAGCAGAGTGTACATGCAGATGGGGTTGGGTTTGAGCCTAAGATACGTAGTCCAGTTACACTTCTAAAACTCTCTTAATAAATAATACCTACAACGAACATAAAATTGACGGAAACTATTGTTTGGAAGAGTGTTTGCATTGCATACGATTCAAATCCGAAAAATATCGGTCCGAAGTTACCTTAGTATTTATATGCGTGGCTGCGAACTAGATACCTGAATTCCGTGTTCTGAAGTCGTCGGATGTTTTAATTCTGATAAGATTCGGTACGTTTACTGTCAGGTCTATCTATATATTTCTTTCTTTCTGCCTCGCGTTATCCCGGCTTAGTGCCATCCGATCGTGAGCATCCTCTGTAGTGAGACCATTGGCTCTCATGTCTCCCTCCAATACGTCAAGTCAACGCTTTTTGAGCCATCCACGGGATTGTACCTCTGGTACGATCTGGCTCAGGTATCTGCGACCGACGTACTCCTGCGATTTACTCAATACATGACCAAAACACCTTAAGCGACATTCTTGGAGTTTGTCTGCCACGTCGCGGACACCAAGGCTGCCGTATACTCGTTACGAATACGGTCTAACCGTGTGACATTGGATATCCACCGCAGCATCTTCATCTCCGCGACATGGATTTCTCTGACATGGCACTTTAGAGCTGGCAACGACAACGTCAGGAGAACAGAAGAACATGTCTATCTAGGTGTATCTGTCATGACCCTTAAATATGACCATACCTTCCTGTAACACGTTGCAAATAACTAATTGTATTGACTACAGCACCAAATGTCGTTGGTGATCCTTTATTTTTTTCGCCTAAAAGAGGAAACGAGCAGAGCGCTCGCCTGATAGAAATCGCCACGCCTGCGCAGAAACAAAACACCACGCAATGTAGATTTTTGAACTACAAAGCACTATTTTCTTTGTATCCTGGTACTACAAAGTGTTTACACTGTATTTAATGTTAAATATACTCGTTACTATGTTAGTCCTGTATCATGCATGTACTAGTAGTACACGGGCCTCCTCTACTGCTGAGATAGCCTTAGTCCACCACGCTGTTCTACTGCAGATTTCCTCACGACGTATCCTTCAGCGATAACCTAGCAATAATCAACAATTAATACACGAGTATTTTAGAGAAGTCAGAGGTGGCTCTTGGGGCTGGTTTCGAACTTTTCGTAAATAGTCTATCGCCGTTTAATATAGTGCAGTCTTAATATTGATAATAGATATGATGTGCCCCGATGGTTGGCAAATTTATGCTGGCCTGAAATTATTAAATATTACGCGACTCGCCTAATCGAGGCACTATGGTGGGTTTTTCTCTATGTGTAATATGGTCGCTATTTATAAGTACAAAATTATCAGGTTCACTTGTACCAGTAACACTACATTGCATACCACTAGACTGCACCAATCATCCAGAGATATATGATGCATAATGTCTTATAATTTCACTGGCCTCAGTCTTCCTTGAATTGAAACACAACAGTGCTTACACACTACTGCTTTTTTTATTGTATGACGAAACGAGCCAACCGCTCGCCTGATGGTGAGCGCCACGTCTGCCCATAAACAGCAGCAACAACACACTAAACTTTGAATTACAAAACACTGTATGTCACTGAACTGCGCTCGTTACCCCGTAACACAAGATGTTAAGTCTCATAATGCCCAGTAATTTCACTGGCTTCAATTTCCTTTTTTTATGGAAAAAGGGGGCAAACGGGCATGAAGTTCACCCTTATGTAAAGTGATCACCGCCGCCCATGAACACCTGCAACACCGAAGGGCTCGCAAATGCGTTGCCGGCCTTTAAGGAAAGAATACACTCTCTTCTCTTTCAAACCGAAACACAACAGTGCTTACACACTGTTACATGGCGGCAGAAATAGACAAAGCGGTGCTACCAACCCAGATGGCCTCTCGCATACAAGGTACCTATCACCTTGTAAAAAATATTGGAACGAAGTTCCTTATTGCGCGTTGCGAAAGGGGAAAATTAAGACGAAAATTAAAACCGACACTAACGACACTTTTTTTAAAGTGATGACTTTATTTGATATCTAGCACACAACGTTAAAGTCGAAATTCCGTTAATACAAGTAAAAGGACTTAATCCCATCCATAGGGGTGTGAAAGTTTCACATTTCATCACATTTGTTTAAATAATTTGATATCTATTACACAAAGTTAAAGTCCGTCAATAAGCCGCCTTCAATAGGTCGCCTCAAGAATAAGAAGAACAACAAGAACAAAATTCTGGAAGAAAGAAAAACGTCTGAAAGAAGAAGAAAAAAAAACGTATAACGTCAATCACGAAGGGGATTCTGCGCATTCTCCTGTTTAAAACATTTCCTCTTTAAATAAACGGTCTGACGTCTGTATCACTGGTTTCAATTACCTCGCAATCCAACACTCACAAACTGATCAATGTTGAAATTAACTAATCATCTGTCAAATCTCATCATCATCATCATCAGCCACAGGACGTCCACTGCTAAACATAGGCTTCCCCAAAAGATTTCCAGACCGACCTATTGGTAGCGCTGCATCCAGCGCCTTCCTGCTACCTACCTTTATCAGGTCGTCTGTCCACCTTGTAGGCGGACGTCCAGCTCTGCGCTTGCCAGTACGTGGCCTCCATTCCAGAATCTCATGTCAAGTCAAAATTGGGTTGTTAGAAGCGTGGTCAATGCTTTTGATTTGACACACCTGATAGTTAACAAAGCTGCAAACTAATATGAAAAATTCGTATGTCAAACGCTATTTGGGTTTTTGGAAGATTCATAGATAATTCTATCATCGAATGGTGTATCAATTACTAACTAATTAATTAATTACTAATTTGATAGTTCGCAATTTAAATCAGAGAATAACAGAATTAGAAATAGAATTCACTAGATAACGTTCCAGGACCTCGAATCGATTTGACAGCACTGTCAAAATCTGTTAGGACGAATGCTGATTTGATCTAAATCAATCATTATAACTTCCCTTAATTATAATAACTTTGTTTGGTTAAGCATTGCTCAACTCGATTGTACATGCGGGAGTCCGAAATTATGACTTTTTTATGCTGGCTCGGCAAAGTGATGAGTAGACTTACTTGGTGGTAAGTGTAGCGCAATTCAAGAATAATGTCGACCAACGACAAACGATGTGTCTATCGTAGGTCGGCAAGATCATGCCGGCCTGCCTAACTGGTTCTTCACAGTCCGTTTAAAGGACCCCATATTATAGAAAGGAGGGAACACGTGTACCGACTATAGCGACCATAAAGTATGATGAGACATATAGCTATGGGTTTCATTTTTAGGACTCTAAAAGTTACGCGACGCGGTGCGTTGGATCCGAGATACTATTTCTTTTTTATTTAATTGAATGACTAGACGAGCAAGGCGCTCGCCTGGTGGTAAACGACACGCCTGCCTAAAAATAGAACCAACACCACACAGAAATTGAATTACAAAGCACTGCATGGCACTGAACTGCGCTCGTCACTCCATCATAAGATGTTAAGACTCACAATGCCCAGTAATTTCACTGGCGTCCATGTCCTTAAAACCGAAACACAACAGTCCTTACACACTGTTGCTTGCGGTGCGGTGGTACCAACCCAGACGGCCATAGCATGTAAAGTGTTGTCGCGAAATAAATAGCCGGGGCAACTATACAGCTTAATATAAGATTAAGAGAATTTAGTTGCCAAGGAAAGTGTGTTTTTAGAGAAGGAGACATGCTATATCCTAATAATTGTGTAAAATTTGTATTAGTAATAAGTATGCATCATGTGATAAGCTTCTTTTTTAAGAATATGTTTTAATTGGCATACTTATAGTGATTTTAACCTGTTATACTATGTAGTTGTCGGACGAATGATTTTTCAGGACAGTACAGAGACACTGACAATCACAAGATGTGTGATCTGTTTTCTTACAAATGTATGTGTTTTTATTGTGTAAATTTTAATTATATATGTCTCTGTACTTTTATTGCTGTAATAATGCAGACAAACACTAATGTGTGCATTTTTATTTATACATATTTATATATCCTTTTTACATTGCATTATTACGGGGTTTTTATATTAAAAGATGTTGAGAATTTTTCTAGCTGGTTAACATCTCTGAAAAATAATGTCAGAGGGACGAGAGTGGGGCATAGAGCCCCACAAATAAAAAATTAAAAAAAACCCAGACGGCCTCTCGCATACGAGGGACCTGCCACCTTGTAATGCAAACTACATGTCATTGTGTAAATAATAACTGTTTTGGGATGGCTTATAAAATAATAATAATTAAATATTATTGACCAAAGCGCCAAAGCATTGACTAAGTTAATCATTAATAAAACTGTCTTCAAAAATATAGTATAGTCTTAAAACTAAATTATTGATTAATTGTTGTAAATTAAAATAATTACTTATTCAAGGTTAACATTTTCTACTCGCAGTTTCTTTGTAATCGGAATAAGTAATGAAATAAACATGTGCGGTTGACTCATAACATACGTTATATAAATTCAATAAAAATACAATATAGTACACGAATATATTGTATATTTTCGGGTCTGTATCGGTATCTTCAATTATTATTATACACTTGCAGCATTTATCAATTTTTTTTTAAAATTGAGTGTTCTACTACTGTTTCGGACCGTGCTGTGAAAAAGACACGGCGGAAAAAACTCCTTCGGCCACACGATATTTGGAATAAAAAAAACTTAAATACCTACTTCAAAATAAGTGCAGTCACAATTGAACGGCAGCGACACAAGCAGCGACTATAAAAAGAACTATAGAGAATAATATTCATGCTAATAAAGCCGAAAAGATAACATAATGATAGATTTTACATACGTAAGACATCAATGATATGGAAAAAGGAATGATCGGTAGTGTGACTTCCAGGCTTTGGCATAGGTACAATACAAATATATAAAAAAAAAAAAAAACTGTTAGCAAAAATACTATTATATAAAGATGACTCGTTTGCCTACACAGGGAAGGTTATGATACATCGTCAGATCCAAGGTTCTACATTGTTCTACATCTCTCTCTCTCTCTCTCTCTCTCTCATCTGCATTGTTCGAGCTCCTGATTTTTAATAGTCACATGTATACCAAGTGCTAACATCTTAGTACTCATTCCGTACTATTTTCACACGGTCATCGTCTTTATATCGACGAACTGCTAAAATCTTAGTAAATGTATGGGGATTCGAAAATGATAGACCAGCGCTGTCGCCTGTTTTGCCTATAACATGAATGAGCTGGCACAAGAGTTGAAGTACCGATATCTTTGATTGAAAGATGAGACGAGCAAGGCGCTCGTTTGATGGTAAGCGCCACGCCTGCCCATAAACAAAAGCAACACCGCACGGAACTTTGAATTACAAAGCACTGCATGGCACTGAACTGCGCTAGTCACCCCAAGACAGAAGATGTTAAGTCTCATAACGCCCAGTGATTTCACTGGTTTCAATGTCCTTCAAACCGAAACAGATAAATAGAAATACACAAAGCGGTGGTACCAACCCAGACGGCCTCTCGCATACAAGGGACCTACAACCTTGTATGCGAGAGTAGTTTTGCTATCGTGTTTCTTACGATTTAGAGACAGGAGACACACGACTACAGCGACACGTATGCAATTGTATAGGTAGGTTTGAAATATACGAAAAAACACTACGACGTGCAAACGTACCTGCAAAGAAACATGTTTAAATGTGTTACAGTCTCGCTATAGTGTTGATCCAGACACTTGAATACACGGTTAAACATATTAAACAAATAGAAATGGTATATATAATGCCTCTATTAAGATTCACTTCTTCATTTATGTAAGCTGACTTTCAAAATGTGGAATTATTATTATATTTTTAATTTGCTTTATTGTATTGCAAATGCAATGCAATTTAACACGTACACTAGATGTCCGGCTACTAGTGAGGAAATATCAGAGTTTGAAGCACAAAATACCGCCGAGTAAGTTCCCATCGTATTTTTTTTTTACTAGTCCTGTATTATATATGTCCCACTGCTGGGCACGGGCCTCCTCTACTGAATGAAAGGGGTTAGGCCTTAGTCCACCACGCTGACCTAATGCGGGTTGGCAGACTTCACATACCTTCGAAAAATCTTAAGGTATGCAGGTTTCCTCACGATGTTTCCTTCACCGTCCTTCGTATCGTATTATATTTTTTTAATAACACAGGCCGGAAATACACAGTGGGTCACCTGATGGTAAATGATCTCCACCGCGTACGTACGTCCACAATACTTGAAGAATCTTTGGCGCGTTGCCAATGCCAAAGGAATGGGATAAGGGATTGATAAAGGGAGGGATATTTAGGCTTCCGGGATATCTAACCATAAGAAACGCAGCAGCAAGCCGCTATGACTCCGAGTTGGCAAAGTCGTGCTGTAGTCAAAAATATCTAGAGCGTAACTCTACCAAACAATTTCATTATTTTAATTAAAACATTCAAAAACGACTTTCTTACTCTCATAAAACTAAATAAAAATGGTTAATTTCAGACAAGTACAGTCCATATTGCTCCGCTTGCAGTTTTTACGACAGGCTGCCTGCCTAACGTTACTCCCTCTGGTGGTGGAATTAAAATTAGCTCGTAGGACGACCTTAAACCACGAAAAGACCACGCCTTGCGAATAAGACTATTAATAATAGATTAGATTAATTTATATATAAACTAGATGACCCGGTGAACTTCGTATCACCTACATATATTTTTTGTAAACTGTGGTCAAAACTTAATACAAATGTTTCATTTACATTAAATGCAATTAAGTGAGGTACTGCACCATGGCACGCGAGGTAGCCCGTCGCACATTTAATTGACTTCGACGGCCTAAGTCAGGTTGTCTTCCACCTCCCCCCGGTGAGACAGTCCTGTCCCTGTCCCAGTCCCAGTCCCAGTCGCAGTCGCTGTCGCTGTCGCTGTCGCTGTCGCTGTCGCTGTCGCTGTCGCTGTCGCTGTCGCTGTCGCTGTCGCTGTCGCTGTCGCTGTCGCTGTCGCTGTCGCTGTCGCTGTCGCTGTCGCTGTCGCTGTCGCTGTCGCTGTCGCTGTCGCTGTCGCTGTCGCTGTCGCTGTCGCTGTCGCTGTCGCTGTCGCTGTCGCTGTCGCTGTCGCTGTCGCTGTCGCTGTCGCTGTCGCTGTCGCTGTCGCTGTCGCTGTCGCTGTCGCTGTCGCTGTCGCTGTCGCTGTCGCTGTCGCTGTCGCTGTCGCTGTCGCTGTCGCTGTCGCTGTCGCTGTCGCTGTCGCTGTCGCTGTCGCTGTCGCTGTCGCTGTCGCTGTCGCTGTCGCTGTCGCTGTCGCTGTCGCTGTCGCTGTCGCTGTCGCTGTCGCTGTCGCTGTCGCTGTCGCTGTCGCTGTCGCTGTCGCTGTCGCTGTCGCTGTCGCTGTCGCTGTCGCTGTCGCTGTCGCTGTCGCTGTCGCTGTCGCTGTCGCTGTCGCTGTCGCTGTCGCTGTCGCTGTCGCTGTCGCTGTCGCTGTCGCTGTCGCTGTCGCTGTCGCTGTCGCTGTCGCTGTCGCTGTCGCTGTCGCTGTCGCTGTCGCTGTCGCTGTCGCTGTCGCTGTCGCTGTCGCTGTCGCTGTCCCTGTCGCTGTCCCTGTCCCTGTCCCTGTCCCTGTCCCTGTCCCTGTCCCTGTCCCTGTCCCTGTCCCTGTCCCTGTCCTGTTCCTGTTCCTGTTCCTGTTCCTGTCCCTGTGCTGTCCCTGTCCTGTCCTGTCCCTGTCCTGTCTAGTATAGCGTGGCGACCCGTCACCACTGCAAGCTTCGCAACGCCAACAATCCGGTTTATACCTGCGCTTATAGATGTTTCACATCAAAAAGATGTCAAATGTTTCATACCCAGGAACAGTTTGTATGGGAAAATTAAGTTGTCGTTTTCCGTTACTTATTATTTATGTTACTCATTTTTTCTCACCGGGTAAACCTTCCCTGAACTTCCACAGATATTTCAAGATCAGAATTAGCCAAATCGGTACAGCCAGTCTCGAGTTTTTGCGAGACACACGCACAGCGATTCATTTTTATATATATAGATTATATATATATATATGTATAATTAAATTAATTTATATATATATTTAAATTATAATATTATTTTTGAGTGGTAGAGCCACGCTGTGGACAGTTTTGTCTACAGCATGAATGGGCTGGCTCGACCGGATCGTTACCACTGTCTCACAGAAAACCGACGTAAAGTAGCGGCTTGCTGCTGCGTTTCGTACGGTGAGTGAGATATCCGGAAGCCCAAATCCCGTCCCGTTCCCAATCCCTAATTATCCCTTTCCTTTAAGGTCGGCAACGCGCCCATGACTCTTCTGGTGGTGGGCGTACATGGGCGGTGGAGATCACTTACCATAAGGTGACCCATTTGCTCGTTTGCCGGCCTATGCTATAAAAAAAAAAGACATATCGCTTATTAATTTCGATATCAGGCATAAATATTCTGTCTTTCTTCGGTCTGATCCTATCGCGGTATGGCGCCCGAGATTGCTGCTCAGTTCTATCTCATCGAACAACCACTGCACTAATTTATATAATTTATTTCTCGATAACGTATTTTTTTGTACTAGTACGGCAAATTGGTTATGCTAAACCTGACGTTCAGTGCCATCCAAACATAATGTCGATTGTCAAGAGATGATGAGTCCCTCTACGGTTGGCAGAATTATGCCGATCTTAAGTTAGTGGGTATATTATACTGGCTGATACCGGAGAGCAACTGGCTTTAACGATCATTATAGCGGGTTTGCACCATGTGATGGTCGCTATCAAGTCGGGTACAAAAATATCAAGTGCCCTCCCACTAATAATCCGATGCTTTTGAGACATCTGCAAGATCGTACCCTCAATTTATATATAATATACCGCGAATGAAGAATGCACTTTAGATTAATTTACTTTCCTTGCCAGTGTTTGTTTAGTCGATATTGAACCGTGCGGTGAGAACGAATGGAGAAGAATTGACGGTTCCTGTAACAACTTGAAGTATCCTAGCTATGGAACAATTCATACTCCTGAATGGAGGATGTTACCTGCTAATTATGGGGAAGGTTAGTATACATTGGTGCGCGTTTACTGCCTGCACTAAGAGCCGTGATATTTTTTATCATATAAAATAATAATCTCGGAATTCATAAATTTTATTCAATAAATTTATAAATTAAACAACAAAAAATATAGAAATGATTCAAAAGATTATAGAATATATAACAGCGCTTTTGGAACATAGGTATTATGAACTCCATTACTTTTCCTCAGAGGTAAATAGTGCTTTTACGATACTCCGAGCCTATTTCCGTCCCATGTGATAGCTGGTTAATACATCGCTATACCGTGTGCGAATTCCAGTCCCATGTAATATAGTTTTTATAGAAATAATATTTTATGTTAAAAAATTAAAAATGTACAAGCGAAAAAAAATAATTCAAATATATTAAAATAAGAAAATGATGTTGAAAATATTACAATAAAACAAAATCCTAATAAAATAATAATAGGTTGTTCACACGGCCTGAGGTCAGGATTCCTGACCTCATCGGTTTTCAGCCTCACTACCATGCCACTAGGTCAATAAAACGACACTTTATACTAAAATCATCTTTTATATTTTACTTTTCATAAATTCACAATTTTCGTTCAAATGACAATATTAGGGTTTTCGTGTGTAACTGGATAAATAGTTATATTTATTTATGTTGGTAACACTATCAGTTGATTGGATTTGATTTGATTTTAGGGTATACGCCAAGGAAAATGGTATCGGGTGAAGATTACCCCCTTGCGAGATTAATTCGCTTGTACCTTCTTAGAGTTGGTGATGGAATAGATCAAAAGTTTGCCGCATCTGCTACATACTTCTTGGAATACATAACTACCGATATTATCAGCGCACATGACACAGGTCTGTACTTCTGTAATACAAAATACAAAACACATATCACCAGGTGATAAGGTATCTCGTATACGAGAATGCGAGAATGCGAGAATGCGTCTGAGTAAGTAGTACTGTCGCCATCATTTAGTTTCGGGCAAGTAGTGCTAAGTAATCTCTACTACCCATGAACGCCAATAATACCAGCATATCCTTGGACACGTTGCTGACCTAAAGGAAAGATATAATTAAAGGAGAAGAAGGAGAGAAGGATTTTCAAGTCTCTGGAATCCTCAATCACGATACAAAACAAACCATTCACTACTATACGTCAGTTTTCTGTAAGACAGTGGTTGTTACTAGGTAGAGCCGGCCCATTTATGCTGTAGACAAAACTGACTACAGCGTGGCTCTACCATTCATACCAGTTTGTACACTCTTATTCACCGGTTCGAAGGACATTAAAGCCTGTGAAATTACTAGAAGATTAACATAGTGTAGCGTCAGAAATATGTTTGACTATTGAGAGGATTATTATTCTTTTTATTATTCTTTCAGAGGAATATCTATTAAAAAAAACCTATTGCTGTGAGCCAGAAGGTTTGACCGACCCAATGTGCGTGCCAAACTATATACCTGAAAATGACAATGTGCACAGGTTTTCTAACCATAAGTGCATTAACATGACTGTACCGAAATTCTTCCAAAACCAGGGCTGTGCACCAGCTGATACGCTTCCTAGTAGAGTAAGTATCTTCATATAACTTTCCATTACGTGGTATTTTTTGAACTTAGATAGGTTTGTAACGCATGGTACTGCTATATATACATAACTAGCATTTGCTCGCGGCTCCGCCCGCGTGAAAGGCTTACTTTTATACAACCTTTTATCCCTTATTTCATGTGTGTATACAATTAACGAAGTTTCATACAAACTTGCGACCCCTATTTCACCCCCTTAGAAATGGAATTTCCAGAAATCCTCTCTTAGTACTCCCCTACACCCCTGAGAAACTTTCATACCAAATTTCATCTTTCTACGCTCAGTAGTTTCGGCTGTGCGTTGTCCGTCAATCAGTCAGTCAGTCACTCAGTAACGGAAGAGTTTTATAATTATATTGATTGATTGATTAAAGGTAGTAAAATTACATAATATATTTAAAGCTCTAAACCTGGTAGTGCATCTCAGTGCTTCCGCACATTATATATAAGATATTATCATAGTGTGTATTGCGACTTCAACTTTACAAGATTTAGTTATGTAAAAAGGATACACGGAAAATATCACTAATTCAAAGTTTTTTTTTAAACATAAATTGAGATCATTTTCATAATTTATTTTTCGATAGATATTGCAATATGATTGCAAATTGCAATTGACAAAACTATATTACACATATTATATAAATATATTATAATTTTGGCACAGGGTAATATATTGAAATCCTTGCATTTGACGGTAATCTAGACCTATTCTTGTGCTCCGAGCATCAGTTCGTCAAAACAGCTGGGCGTTATCTTGAGACGTTAACTATTGCCAGCAGCATTACCAGTTGATGTTATTAAGTATACATTTTGCGCTTGGATGTTAATCTGTTAGCAGTAATGTTCATAAATAAATAAATAAATAAATAAATAAATATTATAATTCAGCAGGTTATTTTTTTCAGAATTTTTAAACTTCCGTAAAGTTTGTTTTTGCAATTTTTCCTCAGTTACAGCCTTATGTTATTTTGCTGTTTTTTAGACTAACTTGGCGACACCACATATAGATCTGTCATCAATATATTATTTTAACGGCAACGCTTCAGCAGCCCGTGATACCAGAACTTACGAAGGTGGAAAACTCAAGGTTGAAGTTGTCAATGGAATAAGTTTACCTAGCGATGCAACTAATTCTACAACATGCTTTATACAACAAGCAAGGGAAACTGGTTGCACTAGATATGGTAATTTGTACTCGTATTATTTTACCTACTTTTGTCAACCTAAGTCTGTATATGTACAGTACTCTTTATTTTTATAGGATTTTTTTACATTTCTAAATATAATTTACAAAAAAAAAACATTTAAAAATATAAAAAACATTACCCTCCAATGGCGAGGCCTAGGACCCAAGCCACCGGCGGTTAGGACCCAAGAGAGAGAAACCTCCTCACAATGCGTGCCGTGTCCAATAATACCGCTTTTTGTATCTGGCTTTTGACCCAACGACCAATTGAGAGCCTCTGAAGATGTTGGTCGAGGCTCTTCGGTATCAACCCATGGGTAGAGACGACTATCGGGACAATAATTGTTGAGTCCACATCCCCATTTCGGTAACCTCGTGTGCCAGATCTAGATATTTGGTAATTTATTATTAGTAATATTATTTTGTTTTAATGTAAGGCCGGTGAGTCCTGCATATTAATTGCCTCACCTCCGTATTGTGATGGTATCTTTAAGATGAGTTTAACCGCACCAAAAAAAGGCAGTTTAAGTTACTGAGATGATGCTGGCTTTTTAGCAGCAAATACGACATTATAAAAGTGCTTAAACTATTTTCATATCATCACTTAATATATTTCTGTCACAGTTAGTGTACACTGCTTTTACAACATCATCTCAGCTTATTGCCGTCCACTGTTGGACGTAAGCCTCCCCAAGTAAGCGCCAACCATCCCGGTCTTGGGCAACCCGCATCCATCCGCTACCTGCCATCTTTTTCAAGTCGTCGGTCCACCGTGTAGCCGGGCGCCTGTACAACTGTACAACTTTTACAACAACAGTATAATTATAGCACTAGAATACAAAGTTTTTTTTTTTATTACTTTTTTAGTTCCAAACGTTTTACCGGGCACGAATATTGTCACGACATGGTTTTGGAGATTTCACAATTTTATTGCGGACGAGTTAGCTAAGCTAAATCCTTGTTGGGGTGACGACTTACTGATGAACGTTGCAAAGGACATCAACATAGCTTATCAAAACCAGCTCATGTTTTACGAATTATTCGCAGAAGTACTTGGTAAGTGATTTTCATTATAATATGATATTGATTTCTTAAATTATTTCATTATTCTTTTACGAAAATATTTGATGTGCCCAATGGAAGGGCTTGCTTCTAATTTCATGATGGCGTAGACGAATGTCAACGGTATCGTTGGCGAGCTGCTGTTTTGTGGCATCAAATGCCGTCACAGACGTCACAAAAATAGATCAAATATCACAATCACATAACGAACTACTACAAGATCTATATGGATAAAAGCTAAAATAAAAAAAAATCATAAAGTTAGAATCATAAAACTTGGTCAGATGATATTTAGTGTAACGTAGGGACCCGTTTTGAAAGATTTTTTGAAAATTTGCGTATTAGGGGTAAAAGGAGGGTTAAACTTTGAATGTAACTTTTTTAAAATACGAAAAACGAAATGAAACGGAACGAAATACGACTGTGAAATTGAGCATAAATATTGCTTAATGAAAATATCTCTGCTAAATCATGTATATTTTGATGTGAAAGTTTTATGTTTGTAGATCAATCACGCCTTAACGGCAGAACAGAATTTGATACACAAGTAGAACAAGACATGAATTAGAACATAGGCGGAGCCGCGGGTAACAGTCAGTATAGCTACATATAATTTTTTATTTTACAGGCAAAGACAATTTGATAAAAGAAGGCATTCTCCACAGTGATGAAGGATTTAGAGATCCATATGATGAGGAAGTTATGCCCGCTATGAGTATGGAATTCCTTTACGCGTTGCGTTGGTTTCATACTACGCAGGATGGACAGCAAGAGTGTGTATTTAAATTACTTAGTCGTATGTGCGAATCCCGCACTGGAACAAATGTTTCTGATCCGCAGTTTTTCTCGGGGATGACATTTAAACAAAAGTCCGTTGTAGTTTCCGTGTCCACGAGAATCATCAGAAAAGTACGCGTGAATTCCCAGAGTCGAATCGCTATACTTGTTCTAGAAATGTAAATAAATACCTGCCGGATTTTCAATTATCTTTATCGCATTTGATGTAATTGCCAGGTCTTGGTTATTAATTAATTAATTATATAGTTTAATTATCATAAATGAGACTCGCCGAACAAAATTATAGCGCGCTGTGTCGCCGACGCGAGGGACGATACAACAACACGGCACTATTTACGGAATCATTTTTTAGATATAATATTTATTCGCATTATTATGTAACTCTGACTAGCCTTGAAAAGCGACTCGTGGGATGTGTTAAGGGTTGTTTTGAGGTACCACAGCGAAGTTGTGACGCGTGACGCGAGTCAGGCGGTAGCGGCAAGTACGATTTGTACGAAACCGTTCCCGCGTTGTGGTCTCCTGTCTTGATTGCGTATCTCAAAACGCTCCTTTAGCTTGAAAATTCACAATATATAATATTTTTCTGCAATATTTACAGAATGTACGACGAAAATGACCATTTTATTGGTACCACTCCAATGGCGAACTTCTCTCTTGCCGTCCACGAATTAGCATACGATAAAAACTTGGAAAGGCTTACTCGTGGTCTCTACCTTCAACATGCCGGCTCATTTGGCGATAATACAGTACACCCTGATGTGAGAATTACTTCTTTTCACCTACCTTTATCCTACTCCCAATAGGGTTGGCGCAACATGCTCTTTAACACATGTTATAGAAATATTTGGGTAGTAGTTTTAACGACCGGCCCCCTGCCTGACGTACTCAACCCTTATGAGTAGAAAATAGTCAACATTAACCTACCGTTTTTCCAATCCTCTCAGTAGTCTAGTGCTAACCGACTTAGATCGAGATACCATGAGGTACCTACGTTCAAATTCAAGGAAGGGCTATCAAAAATCGTTTGAGTTTTCGATTCAAGAAATTACCGCCCAGACCATCAGGTGCCTAGGATTAGATTTTGTTTTATATATAGCATAGGCCATCGAACGAGCAAGTGGGTCACCTGACGGCAAGTGAATTACTTGAAGTGATCTCCACCGCACATGTTCGCCCAAAATACCAGAAGAATCAGGAGTGCGTTGCTGACCTTAAAGGACATAGATAATTAAGGAATTGCGAAAGGCAGAGGAATTTGGGTCTCCGGATATCTCTCTCAGCGTACGAAACGCAGCAACAAGCAGCTACTTTGCGTCAGTTTTCTGTGAGATAGTGGCAACAACCCGGTCGAATCGGCCTATTGCATTTGTGCTCGGTGTGGTGATAGGCTCGCCCGAGTGAGATGATGTGTCATGGAACAGAAATAACTCGGCAAATCGTACGTGCAGCAATAGTTGCACTTCTGCCTAAATCTTAAATTCGTGAGCTTATGTTTTTATTAAACATGATTATCTAGATCCTTCAGCACCCTAATCCCTGAACCTGATAGAATCCACCTAGGACAGTCAATATGTGTAAAGCATTGAGGATGTGAAGAGTCTAGTTTATGCCTACCAGACGCGTAATTTCTAGATTATTTTGCCCAATGCTTGTAATTTAATATAGAGCTTCATTATCATCTCAGCCTATTGCCATCCACTATTGGAAGTAAGCGTCCCCAAGTGAGCGCCAACCATCTCGGTCTTGGGCAGCCCGCATCAATTCGTTACCTGCCATCTTTTTCAAGTCGTCGGTCCACCGTGTAGCCGGGCGCCCTACACTACGTTTGCCCAAGCATGGTCTCCACTCTAGCACCTGTCTGCTCCACCGAGCATCTATCCGTCTGCAGACATGACCGGCCCACTTCCACTTCACCTTGCTAATTTAGTGTTTATATTAATATAGAAGTTAATGTATACTAACACAAATACAACATAAAATGGGTGGCTTAACTTATTCAGATGGCTGACCTAGCTCTAGGACCCTTGCAACAAATAATAGACATCACCACCAATGATTTAGCGAAGGGAAGATACTTTGGATTGCCTCCGTATATACAATACAGAGATTATTGCACCAACTACACAGTAAAACACGAGACATTTGAACAATTAAAGGACGTCATGGACGATGATGTAAGTTATAATAACATTTTCAGTAAATTTACCAGTGAATTTTGTAATTCATATTGTATCATAATCATCATCATCATCAGCCACAGGACGTCAACTGCTGAACATAGGCCTACCCCAAAGATTTCCAGACCGACCTGTTGGATGCGGTCTGCATCCAGCGACTACCTGCGACCTTTATCAGGTCGTCTGTCCACCTTGTAGGCGGACGTCCAACGCTGTGCTTGCCAGGACGTGGCCTCCATTCCAGAACCTTCCTGCCCCATCGCTTATCGGTTCTGCGAGTTATGTGGCCTGTGTCCACTGCCACTTAAGCTTGATAATCCGCTGAGCTATGTCGGTAACTTTAGTTCTTCTACGGATCTCCTCATTCCTGATTTGATCACGTAGAGAAACACCGAGCATAGCTCTCTCCATAGCTCGCTGAGTGACCGTGAGCCGTATAAGTAATAAAAAATATTTATGAAGTATCAACACTTTTAAGAAACACTCATCGCATAGCAAGTCAAAAATATATTGAGCAGAATATGGATAATTGTCACTGTAAGAGCCATAATGAGAATTAACGACTTTTGTGTTTTCATATTATACAATAATGAAATTTGAATACTTCAAATTGTTTTTTAATAATGTTATAAATTTTAATTTAGACATTAATCTTTATAGAAAATAGAGGAGCTTGCAAAAATGTATGGCGATATCCTTAATATTGAAGTGATGGCTGGCATGTGGTCAGAGCGTTTAATGGAAGGAACCTCGGTACCACCAACGGTGCACTGCATGATGGTGAAACAACTGTATCGGACTATAATTAGTGACAGTTATTGGTACGAAAGGCCGAATAGACGACACGCTTTCACTGAGGGTAAGCGGACATCGTAACTTTGATATATCACTCAGTGCTCATACGGCGGTCATAATTACTTTTCAGTACGATTTAAAATTGGTTATGGTTATATTTACAGCCCAACTGAAACAAATACGGCAGGCAACTTTTGCTGCACTGCTTTGTGCCGTCGGAGACAACGTGACCGAGATTCAACCTAAAGCGTTCTTGAGAATTGGACCTGGGTAAGGAACAATATTTAGAATACTACCATAAAACCAATAAAAAACTAAAAAGCTAAAAATAAAATGATGTTCAGCAAACAATGTCAATATTATGAAGTGCGAACATTTCAAGAAATTTTCGATTAGTTTATGACATTATCACTTTTACGATTTGGTCACAACCTGATATAATTATATCCTTCCCTCAATCCTTTAGTAGTCGGCTTGCAGTGGGAAAACTTGCGTTTTACTCTAATTCCTGTTTTCTGCTTATTAGAAGTTTCCGATTAAATATAATAATATCTTTTTACTGTCGCCCTTATTTGCTATCTTTTATTACCGCTCATTATTAGGTAACATTTAAGGCAGATACGTATTAGATTAGATAGGACTAGCTTGTTCTTGTCACTCTACCTTTTTAAATGGCATTTTCAGTGATAAAAAGTAGTGTATGTTCTAATCAAATTATGACTGCCTGAGTTTCATCTAAATCCTTTCAGCCGTAAGGCGTGATTAATGCACAAACATTAAAACCTTCACATAATTTATAATGTTGTTGAAGTATAGTAACTATGACTGATATATCAGAGTACAATAATTAAATATCTTTTTTCTTTAGGAATGAAAAGGTGAGCTGCGAGGAAATTCCCAGATTAGACGTCACTCCGTGGAAGGACGACAGCTGCAGCACATAGTGTTCATAGATCATAATACAATTGTTAAATAATTATTGTGTTTTCATATGTGTATATGAATTACTATTATATGACATTTTTAATTGATACCGGCATTTCTATTTAATTCCTACTCAGTTCGTCGTACGCACTCGTGTAAACCGACATTGTCGCTGTACTCGGAAATGATGTATTCATTGCAGCGCGTGTCTTATCTAACGTCGACATCGGTCAGGGGCTACGCATTGCACAGAATAATCTACTACAGTAATCCATCGTTTCTATACTATTAAAGTACAGCCATAAGTTAGTTAAACTATACTTTCGACTAGACAGATGATGCTAAGGATGTCAGATCTTTTGTTAATTGAGTCGAGCCTCTTCTTGGTTATAAATCGCAAACAGATTAGCTGATCATAAAGATTACACCACAAACCTCGGTAAAAAATATATTAGTTATACGAAAGTAATAATTTATCTTTGATTGAAAGCTGATTTACTCGACAAGACCATAGCCTCAGCAGAGTGGCAACACTATCTATAATAGCTGTTTTGTACTCTAAAATCAACTCTAAAATCAGGACTTGCAGGACCTTTTCTCGCCAGTCACAGTCTCAAATTCCAACTGTCTGAAGGAATTGAAGGCTACCAAGGAGTTGGTTGAAGATTTGTACAGGTAGAGAGATAAAAAAGAAAAATTACTGCTGGAAATGTCTGACAAAAATTATCTATCAGCTACATATCAATAAGAGAATTGTAACATGAAAGGCAGAGGTTGCAAGATATAGTTGAGGGATTAAGGCATTACATATTATTATTTATCAAGACGATCTTAACTGTGTTTAAGTTAAACATTTACACCACTAATAATTTCGTTTATCTAAATTGAAATGAAATGTCATGCAAGCCGGCCTAAATAAATAAAATAGGTAGATACTTGGTGTATAATATATTTGTTTTGATAAAAGTTTTTGTAGAAAGTCTAAAAAATAGAAAATAATGATATTTACGTTTACGCGAATGTTACGCATTGAAATAAAACTAATATAAACGGGTTTTATCGCGGTTTTTTTTATTTTAATTTTGATCCCGACGTTTCGTCCACCCCGTGACTACGAAGGCTGAAAAGTCTTCGAAACGTCGGGATCAAAATTAAAATAAAAAACCGCGATAAAATCCGTTTATATTAGTTTTATTTCAAATAGAAATCAAATTTAAAGAAAACAATGTATTTTATTGCAAAAAAAGCGTGGGGTGCATGGTGTCAATAGTTATAAATATTGTATTGACAGATATGAGTAGGATTATCATTTAGATAGTATCTTAAAAAGCACCCCACGCTTTATTTCCAATAAAATACATTGTTTTCTTCAAATTTATTTTCTATTTTTTAGTTAGACTTTCTATAAAAGCGTGTTTTTAGTTTTTTTTAACTATTATTTATTTTTTAGAAAAAATATAAATACATTGTAGTCGGTTGAGGTTCTTCACAAATAAGACATATTATATTGATGCAATGTTCAGAACGCAACGATGATGTTATGAGAAACACACTGACAATAAAAAGTTCGGTATAAATCTTAGATACTACGATATTCCTCATAATTAGCGGAGATCCAGCGAGATCCAGACAAGTGGATACAATTGAATACGTATTAATTAGGAATTATAACGTAATTCCTAACACGAATATCAAAAAGCGCCATCTATTGACGCAAGAAAGACAGAAAGGTTCTGGATTGGAGGCCACGTACTGGCAAGCGCAGCGTTGGACGTCCACCTACAAGGTGGACAGACGACCTGATAAAGATCGCAGGAAGTCGCTGGATGGAGGCCGCTTCCAACAGGTCGGTCTGGAAATCTTTGGGAGAGGCCTATGTTCAGCAGTGGACGTCTTGTGGCTGATGATGATGATGATGATTGACGCATTCTTATACGTAGTGTAGATGGCGCTAAACTAAACTTTACACATATCACAATTATTTATAATTAATCACAATTTACAATACTTTTTATTTATTTTTATATAATACTGCATTGTCATCGGTTCTTGATAAGTATGCCAAATTTCGATTCAATCCGACGTTTTTAAGGTGGTCAAAATCACGTTCAAAGATTCCGTTACATACACACATACAAACATAAATACATACTAACATACGTCTGAAGCTAATATAAAAGTGTGTTAAAAATGGTATCAAAACGGCCGCCCATTAATTATTTTTACGATAATATAAATGTTTTCAAATGCACAAGCAGAACTCCCAAAATTAAATGTCCTAGTTACAGAGATATGACTAGTTCTGACAATATCATAAAATATGTTTGGTAGCAGGGAGTTCTGTTCATGGGCTAAATTAAAATTAAAACCTAGCAACACTGCTTGTCTGACGAAAACATCCGGCGCATACTAAAAGAGCAAGTCGCTCGCCTGATGGTAAGCGCCACGCCTACCCATAAACATCATCATACAGAACGCCACTGGACAAAACACTGAATACTACTGGACTACATAATCCCGAGACATAAGAGCTGCTGCTAGCTAGCTGGTGGGATGATACTTGTATCCGACCGGATAGCGACCACCGTACACTGGTGCTAAAACTTGCCATAGTGGCCCACCTTGTGTGGGTCGCGTTCCAGGGTCAGCCAGTGTATATCCATTTCGCCCCAGGGGGCTTGCTCCCTGATCCTAACCCTTTTCCCATCCCTTTTCTGTCCCCTCCCACTTGGCCCTATGGCAGACCGGCATGATCTTGCCGACCTACGATGGACACATTGTTTATCGTTGGTCGACACTATTCTTGAATTGCGCTACACTTACCATCAGGTGTAGCGTAGTCACTTTGCCGAGCCAGGATAAAAAAATAAAAAATAACATGTTAGGTTCCATAACGCCCAGTAATTTCGATGGCTTCAATGTCCTTCAAACAGGAACACAACGCGGCTTGCAGTATGTCAGCTGCTGCTTGGCGGCAGTAATAGACAAGGTGGTGTCTTCTAGCATGCCAGAGACCTACCAGCTAGTAATATTAGTTAAGCCAGAATGAATGTACAATACTGTGGATGTTTTCAAAATATGAGTTGTTAAATAATACCTAGAGAAGACTTTAAAATGTAAAATATGAGTAAAGAGTTGAATACGAAGTACTTATGAAACATATTATAATATTTGTACATAATTTGGAACACAAAACTGTCAATAAAATAATTAATGATATTGATTCAACAGAATTTACATGAAAAAGTGAAATTTATTACACACACCTTTCGCGAAAACAAATTATGCAACCAATTTAAATAAGGAAAGCATTTAATACCTAGAAGTATGGTTTTATACATACTACGGTTTTTATGTTTTTTTTTTTTTTTTTTTATCCTGGCTCGGCAAAATGACTACGCCACACCTGATGGTAAGTGTAACGCAATCCAGGAATAGTGTCGACCAAAGACAAACAGTGTGTCTATCGTTGGTCGGCACAATCATGCCGGCCTGCCTAACTGCTTCTTCACACTCCGTTTAAAGGACCCAATATTATAGGAAGGAGGGAACACGTGTGCCGGCAAACTATTCCACAGCTTAATGGTCCGGCAGAAGTACGAATTTGCGAACTTTTTAGTTCGAGCCGAGATGGAGGAGACCACGAAGCTGTGGCTCCGCAAGCCAGCACGCGTGGTTCTGTTAAGGAAAGGCGAGGATGGGATAAGGTCAAACAATTCTTCGGAGCATTCACCGTGATACAGACGGTACAAGACGCTCAGTGAGGCAATGTCCCTCCGCAATTGTAGCGGTTCTAAGTGTCTTGTAACGTCTGCATCATTCACAACGCGGACAGCCCGACGCTGCAATCCATCCAAGGCATCGAGTAAGTATTGGGGGGAACCGTCCCAAAGGTGCGAACAGTACTCCACACCCGGCCGCGCTTGCGCTTTGTATAAGCGGTAAAGCTGACCGGGAGTAAAAAACCGACGCACCCTGTTCAGGATTCCGACCCTGCGTGAAGTGGCGGATATTACGCCCTCGATGTGGTTCCTTGGATTCAGATTGCAGCAAATATCCATACCCAGGATATTAAGGCTATTCCGCATTGCGAGCGGGATACCCCGAAGATTGGGGAGGGGAGAGAACGGGGATTTCTTGCACGTGAACGCGCACACCTGTGTTTTCTTGGCATTGAACTCAACCAGATTCCTTGCACCCCATTCCGAAATGAGATCCAAGGTCCGGTTAAGCTCAATGACGAGATTCTCTCGCTCCCTCTCAGTGACTTCCCGGCTACCTGGAGGCTTACTGCAGTAACGCCCATGCACTGTGCTGTCATCTGCATAGCAATGAATGTTACCGAGTGGTAACATATCATTGATATGCAGAATAAACAAGGTGGGCGAAAGCACAGAGCCTTGTGGGACTCCGGCATTAACTGTCATGAGCCGTGAAGCATGTCCTTCGACAAGGACACGCATTCTGCGCTCATGCAGAAAGCCGGAGATCCACGTGCACAGGTTGTCGGGGAGCCCATATGCCGGAAGCTTGGAGAGAAGACCACGGTGCCAGACCCTATCAAATGCCTTAGCAATGTCGAGACTTACGGCTAGAGCCTCGCCATGCTTATCAACCGCCTCACCCCAGCGATGTAGCATGTACGCTAAAAGATCACCCGTTGATCGTTTCGACCGAAAGCCGTATTGTCGGTCACTGATCAGCGAGTGATCCTCCAGGTAGCGGATCAACTGTGTATTTATGATCCGCTCCATTACTTTGCACATCACTGAGGTTATGGCGATTGGACGGTAGTTGTTAGGGTCCGACCAATCACCTTTTTTTGGGATCGGTTGCACATTGGCCTTTCTCCAAGATTGGGGCACAATACCCGAGAGGAAGGAAGAGCGGTATAGGCGCGTCAGCACAGGAGACAACTCGGCTGCGCACATTTTAAGGACCACCGCGGGGATACCATCCGGACCACTAGCCTTGCGGACGTCGAGGAACCGTAATTCACGCCGCACATCACAATGCCTGATACGAACATCCGGCATGGAGTGTCCGCAATCAGGCATTGTGGGCGGTGGTGCATCACCGTCCTCGAGCCGCGAATTAGCCGCAAAGAGTTCCGCTAATAGAGTGGCTTTCTCTTGCGGCCTGTGGGCCAGAGATCCATCCGGATATCTCAGCGGTGGCAACGAAGGGCGACAGAAATTAGATTGGACGGCCTTGGCAAGACTCCAATAAGCACGACTGCTCGTCGGATGATCCGCCAAAGCCCGTCCAATCCTGTTGATGCGCTGGGCATCCGCTCTGACGTACGCCTTCTTGCAGGCCTTGGTGGCTTGGTTATAGGCCGCTTTGAGAGAACTTATGTTGGGATCCTTCATAGCGCGACCCCTAATCCAATCGCGATACGCAGCCTGTTTCTCACTAACAGCATCTGCGCATTCGCGATTGAACCAGGAGCGTCCGCGACCACCACCGACGACCTCCGAGGAAGGAATGTAATATTCCATTCCTAACCGGATCTCGTCGGCAATAGCGTCGGCACTCGCGGAAGGATCGTTACCCTCAAAGCAGCGCTGCCCCCAAGGGATGGATGCGAAATACTCTCGCATACCATCCCAATCTGCAGACGAGTAGTGCCAGATTCTGCGCCTGACTTTGACTGGCGAAGGAGGCGCAGAACGAGGCACTGTGGATCCAACGAGGCAATGATCGGAGGTACCCAATGGGGCGCCCACCGTCACACTGTACCCGGCTGGATGACTCGTCAGCAGAAGGTCCAGCAATGAAGGCGTGTGACTTGCCACATCTGGGATTCTGGTGGGCTGATTCACCAGTTGTGACAAGTCGTGAGTCAGAGCAAATGCATGAGCAGTACGTCCAGCATGGTCAGTCTTGGAGGAGCCCAACCACAGCTCATGGTGCGCGTTGAAGTCCCCCAAGGCCACCAGTTCCGCTGTCGGATACTGCTCCAGCACATCGTCTGTCGCCTGGCTGATATAGTTAAACAGCCGAGTTGTCTCGTCATCCCCGTTATGGGATCTGTAAAGGCACACATAGATCCGGCTCTGGGAGCCAAGATCCACGTGTACCCACAGTGTGGAAAAGGAAGGGTCCTCCATGCAGTGCAGACGGCGACAGCTAACGTCCGACCGGACATACAAACATACCCCGGCCCTTGGCTTGAAGCTCTCTTCAAGCAAGTAGCCGGGATAGTGCAAATATGCCATATCGGTCGGACGACAGATCTGCGTCTCCGTCAAGAAGAGCATTGCAGGCCGGGCCGTCTCAAGATGGTGGTGTGAACGCGGTGGTGGGGCTGTGCACCGCTGTAGGACCTGCTCTCTTTAATGGCACTGTCATGGTGGGTAATGGGGAAGGAAGAAGGAAGAAGCAGCTTGAGGGACCTGCAACATGACAGATGGATGACCGTGACATGCACATAGTTACCAGGCTGCCGAACGGAGACAGACTGAACCGCCGGACGGAAGGGCCCCCGTACCCTTCCGGGATAGGCCGCCGGGACCCCACATCCGGTCACCAATCGGCACGACGGACCTACCCAAGATTATGCGTGGCATGGTGGGGCAGCCTCTCGAGGTGGTTAGTCTCGATTGGGCCCCTGTACTGTACCACGGGCGGCCAGCGGGACAACCGTTTCTACGGGTCTCCCTGGCCGGCAGTTCAATCCATCTCCATCCGACAATGAACCGATATACATGACTCTACCAGCCATCATGTCACGCTGCAGGCCCCCCAAGAACCGGATGTACACAGGCTGATCCTGGAACGCGACCCACACAATATGTGAGTCACTATGGCAGGTTTTTCACCATGTGTACGGTGGTCGCTATCCGGCCGGATGTAAACATCCTACCACCAGCTGAGCGGATGTTGGCTCAAAGATCCCTCGGTCGCCTCTTACGACCCCGTCGGGAAAGATAAGGGGAAGCGGTTTGTATTCTCAAGCCGCCGCTCCACGGCATAAACATGGCATGTTTAAAACTTTGGTGAATATTATCCATTGAGAAGTTTCTATTTCCCCTCAAACTCCGTCATACTACTTTTGCTTCTTATCTCTTCATACCCTGAAGAGGTAAAAATTAAATCGAGGGGCCTGCAACAGGAAAGGCGGATGACTGATGCAGGCACAGGGATACCACGATGTACCCCGAAACCACAACAACCATCAAGTCATGCCGCAAGCCCCTCGGCAGAACTGGATATACACTGACTGATCCTGGAACGCGATCCACACAGGGTGTGTGGGTCACTATGGCAGGTTTTAACACCATGCTTACGGTGGTCGCTATCCGGGTTTATATGAATATCCTACCACCACCTACGCTGTCTACCTCGGGCGATGTTACCCGATGTTCGCTACCAACAGAAGATGAAATAACATAGGCGAGAAAGTGGTGCTCTAAAAAATCCATACCGAACCTACCTTTTTTTTAATGATTGAATGACGAGATGAGTAAGGCGCTCGCCTGATGGTAGGCGCCACGCCTGCCTATAAACAGAAGCAACACCACACAGAACTTTGAATTACAAAGCACTGCATGTCACTGAACTGCGCTCGTCACCCCGAGACATAAGATGTTAGGTCTCATAATGTCCAGTAATGTCACTGGCTTCAATGTCCTTCAAACCGAAACACAACAGTGCTTCCACATTGACACGGCAAAAATAGACAAAGCGGTGGTACCAACCCAGACGGCCTCTCGCATAAGAGGGACCTACCACCTTGTAACCTACCTCTCCATACACGTATGAAGCCAAACTGTTTATGATGTAAGAACTTATTTGAAGTTAACAAATTTTTTATATGGGTAAGCATAAATATTCCAAAGATTTCATTAATGGTAGTACAGAAATCGGTCTAAAATGAGTGGTCAGTTGTGCTACCAGATTTATAAAGAGGTATGATTTAACTTAGTTTTATTAGTCAGGAAATATACCACAACGGATACATGAATTAAATATTTATACTAACTGGAGAGTTTTAACAGATATTACAAATGTAGGGACATAATAGATGCACACACGACACTACGTTGAAGTGTGTGTGTACAAAGCACTAGGCTACTGTAAAACCGCCAGTACGGATTAGGCAGTTAGTTAGAATACTTGTACCACTTTGAAATAGCATTTGTGATAATTGAACTGTATTTATTGTGAATTGTAAAAGTACGAAATATAGACATTTAATTAATGAACTTTATTATTTGGGTTGACCTCGGGGAAAGAACCAAAACAAAATTTAAATGATTTCTATGCTTAGGTCGGCTACGTGATATTTAATTTTTATTGGTTGAAGCAAAATTAGTTAAACGAAATTGGTGCTGTAAACATGTTTACTAGTTTCTTTGCTAATAACTCTTTGCTTGTGAAATTTTAATTTTATTTATGGAGTTCTTTATTTTGTTGTTTGAAGTGGTATGTTGTAGACAGTTTTGTCTGCAGCGTGAATTGATCGGTTCGACTGGCCTCTCTCCAATGTTTCATAGAAAACCGACGTTAAGTGGTAAGTGAGTAAGATTTTCGGAGGCCCAAATCTTTCTAATACGGGCCATTCCTTTCCTGTAGGGTATTATTATGTTATTGGAGATAATTTAACATCAGTTGCCTTACTTGCTAGTTTGCTGGCGTCTTCTATAAAAGAATATGTAATTAACGAAACTATATTATATAATTGTAAATAATATATTTTATTATTGAATTAGTTTCGTCGCGTATTATTGATACAGCAGCACTTGAATACACGAAATGACAAAAACAAATAATAAAATTACTATATAAATAAGGAACAAAACTCCAGGCAACACTTTATCTTCAAAGTCGACGGTAGAATATATTCACAATGTGGAAATATTTTCATATTTTTAACTTGCTTTATTGTATTGCAAATGCAACATTGACATATAACACCTTCACTAGAGAACTAGCTACGCCTGAAGAAATAGCAGAATTTGAAGAAAAAAATATCGCCGAGTAAGTTTAATATTATGAATCTTGTTCTTCCACCTGCCCTTATCCCACTCGCAGTGGGGTCGGCGCAAAATGCTTGATAACACACGTTACTTATAGATTTTGCTTATACAGGGTTATTTTTAAAACACCAGCAACCTCGCAGGGGTAGATTCCTAAGGTTATAAGCTACTACTTTTGTTCTACGACTTTTGATAATTTGTTAGATTTTATTTTCATACAAAAATAAGTATTCATTTAATTTCCGTCTTGAATATTAACAACGCGCATCGCAGATTACGTAAACAAATACGCGAAGCGTGGGGAACCGGGCTAGCGGCTTTGAAGGTCAACGCTCGAGCAGCTGACGGCCGGCTTTGATGTCGTGCGCGCACGCCGCGCCGCACCGCAGTCTACGAAGAAAAACACGACACAACAAAAACTTGTAAAATCATTTTTTTTTTAATATATTGAGTTATATCCAAACTCGTAGAACAAAAGTTGTTCCGTATGAGGTCAGCTATCTGGTCCTGCGAGGTTGCTGGTGTTTTAAAATTAACCCTGTATTTAGTTTTTACAACCGGCCGCCTACCTAACATCAACGCCTCTGAGGAAAAAGTACTATTTAGTATTATAATTATATATTATTGGCTAATTATTTTAATTGGCTAGTGGTAGGATTCATATCCGCCCGAATAGCGATCACCCTACACATGGTGTTAAACCTGCCATAGTGATCCACACGCCTTGTGTGGATCGCGTTCCAGGATCGGCCAGTGTATATCCGGTTTTCTCGAGGGGTTTGCGACATGACTTGATGGTTGATTGGAGCGGGTATAGGGGTACATCCTTGTATTACTGTCGCAGGCCCCTCAATTTGCTTTTTCCCTCTCCGAAGAGGGAAGAAGCATTTATAAACTGAATTTATCGATGGTCATCAACCATTGATAAATTCATATTTATTTGTGGTTGTTGGTTTTTTGGACTGCACTACGCTTACCATCAGGTGTAGTGCAGTTACTCTGCTGTGCTCGGATAAATAAATAAAATATTGTTTTAACCGACTTCATTCTATCCTATTATGTCGAACTGCTAGACAAAGTAATTTCCACTGATCTCTCTTGCCACGCGGTTTCGTCGGCATCTAGATCGACAAATCATATCTTCCTACGTCTGCCACACTGCCACCTGGCCATAAATATAAACATCCACTTAATATAAATATAAATATCTATCGTGCTTTACATCTGGCTTCTCCAGTTGAAAATGTTCTTACACTTGAGGTGAATACCTCCTTAGTTCATTGTTTTGTCTCCCGCTTTGCTATGCAGGGAAGTGCATAATTAATATTTCCAACACCTCCCTAACCTTCTATCTGATTAACTTCGTTGCGGGACAAAGACATTTAGACATTCGCCCTATCCGGAGGCCTAAATACCCCTCCCCTTCCCAATCCCTAATTATCCCTTTCCTTTAAGGTCGGCAACTCGCCCATAATTCTTCTGATATTGTGGGCATACATGGGCGGTGGAGATCACTTACCATCAGGTGACCCACTTGCTCGTTTGCCGATCTATGCTATAAAAAAAAAAACCCAGAGACTCGCCAAGCTCCTCTGCTCGGTGTCAAAAATGAGTGCCACTCTTGATGCCGGTGCACAGGAGTTACAGTGGCGGGTGCGTGGGCGGGATAGTCTCTTACCGCTGGCCATTAGAAGACACTCATTCAGCGGCGATTTGCACTCATCTCTTCGGATTCATACAAATCAAATGTCTTTTCTAATTCCACTTTAGTCATTGAAATAAAGTGGTATCCAATTTGCGACGAAGCAGCTCGTGTAAATGATTTTGTCGCGAATTGCCGCAAATCTGTCGTGTTGTAACTGCGTTATAATATAATAATACCAACCCTGTAATATACATCTCACTGCTGGGCATGAGCAACCTCTACTGAATGAGAAGGTTTGGGCCTTAGTCACTGCGTTGCGGTGACGCAATGTGCCATGTGTTATCACTCTTTATCATTATGGATTTAATGCTTATGACTTAGGGACTTGCGTCATAAATATTTCGTTTTTCGTCGGCTTGTTTTATCATGGCAACATTCAGCTCGATCACTTCGCCCTAGCTTGACTAACCTTTGCAGGTAGCCCATTGAGTAACTTTTTCCTCGACTATGTCATGGTAGCAATTTTAAACTTCCAGTGTGATGGTCCCCTTTATAATGAAAATATATATAATTGTTACATTCTTTTCCAGTATTTGCACAGTTACTATTGAACCTTGTCAAGAAAACGAATGGAGAAGAATTGATGGTTCTTGTAACAACTTGAAGTATCCTAGCCATGGAACGATTTATACTCCTGAGTTGAGGTTGTTACCTGCTAATTATAGCGAAGGTTAGTATCCACTGACATGAGCGTACTACTTCCAGTTAGTACTGTGCGATTTTATGTAATATCTAAAATGAAAAGATTAATTAAAGTAACCATTAACAACCATGATTCTAGAAAAATCATGTATTTGTTGCCGAGCTTAAATAAAAGGGATAATTAAGAGAAGGGTGAAAGGAATTTGGGACTCAAAGTACTCTAGTCACTCACCGTACGAAAGACGTCAGCAAGCTGTTACGTTTCTGTGAAATAATAACTACCCAATCAAGCCAGCCCATTTCCCCAGATAATTTCACCTACAGCGTAGCCCTACCACTTATAAAATAATGATATTACCCCAGACCAGCACTTACTTCTTCTCCTGTGGCCAGTAGCGTCGGCTAAACTAAAGGAAAGTCAATTTCATCAAAACGTGGTAAGCCGTGACAGCTTTAGCTGGTGGTAGGATAATCATATCCGCCCGGACAGCGAGCATTACAGAAGGGGCTTGTGAATATAATAATCTAGTGCAGGCGGATGACCGATGCAGGCACAGGATATACAAGGACATACCCCGATACCCGCCCCAAACAACCGTCAAGTCATGTCGCAAGCCCCTCGAGAGAACCGGATATACACTGGCTGATCCTGGAACGCGATTCACATAAGTTATTTGGGTTACTATGGCAGGCTTTAACACCATGTGTATAGTGGTCGCTATCCGTGCCTATATAATAATAAATATCCTACCACCAGCGATTCTTGTCTGCTTAAGACAAAATGCTCATCCACTCAAGAAAACATCATATAATGTGCAACCACACTTAATGTTTTGTGTTCACATTGTGTCCACACAATAAAACTGTAGTAAATGTTCATTAGTTCAAAGATTCATAATTCCATTTCAGGATTTGGACTAAGAAAAACGGCGGCAGGCGAAGATTTTCCATTGGCGAGGTTGATTCGCTCGTACCTTCTTAGAGTAGGTGATGGAATAGACCAAAAGTTTGCCACATCCGCCTCATATTTCATTGAATTCATGGCTGCCGAAGTTCAGACCATTCACGACATAGGTAAGTAGGTGTTATAATTAGAAAACGAATACCAAAGTAGATTTCCAGCATACAAAAAATGTATTTATCCCTGATTTTATACATTACCTGATCTAACGGAATTCTATACAACAGCTACGCAGTGTACGTAGTAACTAGAGCTGTTCTATAAATTGCATAAAG
This sequence comes from Amorpha juglandis, assembly GCA_949126905.1. Taxonomy (NCBI): domain Eukaryota; kingdom Metazoa; phylum Arthropoda; class Insecta; order Lepidoptera; family Sphingidae; genus Amorpha; species Amorpha juglandis. Next base: position 22,984,182 of record OX421365.1, read on the forward strand.
AAGCCCAGTATTATATTCAATGAGTAAGTAGTCTATATAAACTTTGCCGTTAACATCACTATATGATACTAGCACACCCGGCGAACTCCGTTTCGCCACCAGATGGCTTCGTTTTATGTAACATTTCTCTACTTAAAATATTGGTTTGTAGTACATGCTATGTATCAGAGATGGCGCTGTATTTAAAAAATGATTTTCCCTATTTTCCCGCTTTTCTATTGAAATTTTTCCTAGATTTTCGTTGCTATAAACCTCACGGAGCCCGAGACCTTTCCAACGAATGCAAAACCGTGGAAATCGGTTCGTGCGTTCTGGAGTTATATCGTCAGGAAGGAAAACCCGACTTATTTTTATATATATGATATAAAACAAAGTCCTCCGTCGTGTCCGTATGTTTTTTTTTTAATTGAATGACGAGACAAGGCGATTGCCTGATGGTAAGCGCTACGCCTGCCCATAAAGAGAAGCAAAGCACAGAGAATTTGAATTTGAATTACAAAGCACTGAATGGCACTGAACTGCGCTCGTCACCCCAAGACATAAGATGTTAAGTCTCATAATGCCCAGTAATTTTACTGGCTTCAATGTCCTTCATACCGAAACACAAAAGTGTTGGCAACAGCTTGGCGGCAGAAATAGACAAAGCGGTGGCACCAACCCAGACGGACTCTCGCATACGAGGGACCTACCACCTTTCTTGTCAAAGTCTGTCTGTTCGCGATAAACTCAAAAACTTCTGAACGCTCTGAACCGCATGAAAATCATGCGGTTTTCACCAATAGACAGAGTGATTCATGAGAAATGTTTAAGTATATAATTTGTCAAGGTTTTTGTATATTGGTTGAAATATGACAATAACTGTTGGAAGTGTCGGAAAAAGTCAACCCGCCTAGGGGCTTTCATCGAAAACGCTGTCTAATGGTGGGATATTCCTCTTTTATAGTTATACAAAAAAGTCCGCGATGGCATATATCTTTTAACGATAGCTTACCATTGCATCATCTAAAATCCAATCCCAGGCTTGTTCTAGCTTCCAACCATCTTCTCTATTGAAATTTGGATGTTTTTTAATTTCAATAGCCTCGCGTATCATCCTAGGCAGCAATCGGTGTTCTTTGGCAAGGATCCGATTAAACATTTAATTAAATCGGAAAGACCAATTGCCAGACCTCAAGACACTGTGAGCTCTTTCTGCGTAGATCAGACCAAAAGTTATTTTTTATTAATAATTGTAAACTGAAGGTAGACACTGTAACATTAACTTTGAGTGACGTCACGGACGGCAGACTGGCTTAAGCTAGTCACGGTTCTTTTGTCTAGAAAAAAAAATTGGTGTGTGTCGTGGGACACCAGGTAGGAACGAAGTTCCTTCGGCTAATGTAGAATCGACACAAATTGCAAAAAATTCAAATTATCAACTGAAATAACAAAATAGGTCTCTTTATTTTTGTTTGACAACATAAAATTACATAGAAATAGAATAGAAAAATAGAAATAAAAAAAAGACGTGTGGCACTCGGAGACTGCCGCGGTAAAGCTATTGTATAGCATTTTTTATCAACTTAAAAATAACGGACGGCCGTGTTCTATAATCAAAAATTCAAATTTCAAACCGCGTCTACATTTCCAAATGTCATAAGTTTCACAACCATCTGTTTTATTAACGGAATTTCGACTTTAGCTTTGTGTGCTAGATATCAAATTAAGTTAAAAAAAATTATGTCGTGACAATTTTTTCGTGCCAACTTTTCGTACCAATTTTTTCCGTCTAGCCCCCTTTCGCAACGCGCGATAAGGAACTACGTTCCAAAAAAAAAAAACAGCTGGTCAGTAATCATTTTTATGACCTCGTTATCGATACCTATTGGAAGCCCCTCCTTCCAATAGGTATGATTACTAACCAGCTGATTTTTTTGTTTTTACTTAGTTAATATTTATATCATTTAACAGTCATATTGTCCTACAAATAAAATTATAATTTTTTGAGTATCAGCAAATCGAAATATTTTATCCTTGCTACTTCTGTTAGCTACCACAATAGAGAATTTTCGCATAGGGAATTGTTGGGCGTCTCATCGAAACGAAGCTACTCACGGACAATTAGCTTGATAGTAATCAAGTGGAAAAATGGCCCAGGGAACCCTGACTATTAGTATTTATATAAGAAATATTTTTTCATCCTGTCATAGTATTACTTATTTATTATGTCGAGTTTAACAGACAAGACGAGCGCAGTTTCTGCGTTGGAAGGTTGCTATCGTATTCGGACGTATATAGAATAAAATAGAATGAGACTAAAATATCGTTTATGCAATGTGATATTAATTAGACTTCTATTAGTAATTTTATAATCTAAATGGACTTGTTTCAGATAACTATGCTCTTAGAACTACCTATTGCTGTAAGCCAGAAGGTTTGACCGACCCAATGTGTGCGCCAAACTACATACCGGAAGACGACAGTGTGCACAGGTTTTCTAAGTATAGATGCATTAACATGACTGTACCGAAAACATTCCAAAATCAGGGATGTGCACCAGCAGATACGGTTCCTAGCAGAGTAAGAAGTAACATAATACTTTCCCATCTATTATACGAGCGGGGCTATTATCGTGCCTCGTAACAGGTTTATTAATTATTGTATAGTATTTACTATCAAGCATTAGCAACATTATAAATGCGAATATCCTCAGAACGAGTCCTAACGGCTAAGCCGCCAAACCAAATTTGATATAAATTGCTATAGAGATATCTTGAAACCTAAAAAGGCGAGCATTCATAGTGGTATAAAACTTTGCCATGCTGATGCTGTCTACCTAAAAATATACAGTACATGAACACATTATATCAGAAATAAAAAGGTTGAAAAGCCATGGGGTCCTGAGTTTAAATCTCATATCGAACAATTACAATTTGCGTTTGAATTTTCAATATAAAAAATCAAACATGAATTGCCCAGGATTGAAATTTGTACCCGGTATGGCGATAGGCTCTCTGCCGGTCACACTAAGGAATGGAAATAAAATTAACGAAACGTGTTCCGCCATTTATATCACACAAGGGTATATTTACCAGTTATCACTAAGCCCAAACATCATCTAGAATCTAGCGGATCAGTTCAAGCGATCAAAATCCCTACGGTATTGAATAGGTCTACAATAGGTCATTGTGTACCTGAAGGCTTTAATCATGCTATGTTTCAGATTAACATGGCAACACCACATATGGATCTGTCATCAGTGTATTTTTTTGGCGGCAACGCTACAGCAGCCCACGATCAGAGAGCTTATGAAGGAGGAAAACTAAAAGTTGAAGTTGTTAATGGTATAAGTTTACCTAGCGATGCAACGAATTCTACAACCTGCTTTATAAAACAAGCAAGAGAAACTGGTTGCACTAGAAATGGTAATTTAGACAAAGGATTATTATTTTACATAATTAATTCAATTGACTGCCTCAGTAGCGCAGTTGTATTTCGTACGCAGTACGACTGCTGTACTGAGGTCTCGGGTGAGATTCCCGGGTTGATTACTTGTAGTATAAGTGATCGCCATCGCTCATGAACGCCCACAACACCAAAAGAATTATAGATGCGCTGCTGAATTTAAAGGAAAGGGATAATAAAGGGATTGTGAAGGGAGAAAGATTTAGGCCTATGAATATCTCACTCACCATATGAAGCCAAGGCAAGCAGTAGTTTTATATCGGTTTTCTAAATGACAGTGACCGGCAACATTCTGGTTGAGCCTGTTCATTCATGCTTTAGACAAAACTGTCTACAATGTGGCTTTACCGCTGAATTTTAAAGCTATCAAGTCAGTAATCGATCGTAACACACAGTATTTTATACTTTTTTCAGTTCCAAACTCCATAGCGGGCACGAATCTTTTCACGACATGGTTTTGGAGAAACCACAATCGTATCGCAGACAAGTTAGCTGAGCTGAATCCTTGCTGGGACGACGAAACGCTGTTCCACACTGCGAAGGATATAAACATTGCTTGTCATAACCAGATTGTGTACTACGATTTTTTCCCACATTTATTGGGTAAGTAAATTTCAATATTATATTGATTTTTTTATACAATTTTATTGTAATTACAAAATCAAAGTAATAAAAAACATTGTCTCATTGATTTGCTTGTCATGGGATTTTGCCGGTTTCCGAAAAGGTTATAGTACCATAGACCACATTCATACGCTGCGACAAGTTATACAAAAAACCGAGGAGTATAACTTGCCACTTTGCTTAGCGTTTGTGGACTATGAGAAAGCCTTCGATTCGATCGAGACCTGGGCGGTGCTGCAGGCTCTCCAGCGGTGCTGCATCGACTATCGGTATATCGAAGTGTTGAGGTGCTTGTACAACAACGCCACCATGTCGGTCCGAGTACAAGAACAGAGTACGAAGGCTATTCCACTACAGAGAGGCGTGAGACAGGGAGATGTTATTTCTCCGAAACTGTTCACTGCCGCGCTGGAAGATGCCTTCAAGCTCTTGAACTGGAAAGGATTCGGCATCAACATAAATGGCGAGTACATGACTCACCTCCGCTTTGCCGACGATATCGTGGTCCTTGCGGAATCGCTGGAAGACCTGAGTGCAATGCTCGAAGACCTCAACAGAGTTTCTCAACGGGTGGGCCTCAGGATGAACATGGACAAGACGAAGGTCATGTCGAATGTCCATGTTGTGCCCACCTCGATTACTGTTGGAAGCTCATCTCTCGAAGTTGTCGACGAATATGTCTATCTAGGACAAGTAGTCCAACTAGGCAGGTCCAACTTCGAGAGAGAGGTCAATCGTCGAATCCAGCTCGGCTGGGCAGCGTTCGGGAAACTTGGCAAGGTATTCTCGTCCAAAATACCTCAGTGCCTGAAGACTAAAGTCTTCAACCAATGTGTGTTACCAGTGATGACATACGGGACTGAGACGTGGCCTTTGAATATGGGCCGTATAAGACGGCTCACAGTTACTCAGCGAGCTATGGAGAGGGCTATGCTCGGTGTTTCTCTACGTGATCAAATCAGAAATGAGGAGATCCGTAGAAGAACGAAAGTCGCCGACATAGCCCACCGGATTAGCAAGCTGAAATGGCAGTGGGCAGGCCACATAGCTCGCAGAACCGATAACCGATGGGGCAGAAAGGTTCTGGAATGGAGGCCACGTACTAGCAAGCGCAGCTTTGGACGTCCACCTACAAGGTGGACAGACGACCTGATAAAGGTCGCAGGATGTTGCTGGATGCAGGCCGCTTCCAACAGGTTGGTCTGGAAATCTTTGGGGGAGGCCTATGTTCAGCAGTGGACGTCCTGTGGCTGATGATGATGATGATGCCAATAGGCTCACCCTATATCTCGTCATCGAGAGATATTATCTATTTGCTTGTGGGAGGATACCCAATCTTGTTGTATCCGACTGGAAAGCGACCACCTTACGCCTGGTAAAAAACCCGCCATTTATATCTAGTTACATCAGGCCGGCATAATTTTGCGGACTGTCGAAGGACCCAATGTCTCTTGACGTTTGGGATTATATTTGGACTGCACCGTTAACATCAGGTTCAGTGTACTAAAAATATCGGTAACGTCCTCCGAGTATCGTACTTGTAATGCAGCCATCTCTATTGTAGCAAAAATAACATATTATTATCACTAATCTCGAACCCGTAACAACCTGCTACAAACTCTATTTTTGTATATTTTATTTAACAGGTGAACAAAACATGATAGACGAAGGACTTATCAGCAGTAACGATGGATTTAGAGATATGTATGATGAGGAAGTCACTCCTGGCGTCAGCATGGAATACGCTTACATGTTACGTTGGTTTCATATCACTCAGGATGGTCAGCAACAGTATGTACATAAGTTTGACTAATAATTCGAAAGACATGAACATCAACTGTAAAATTAGGGACTATCTATAATAATATTTCTTTGTCCCCACCTACTTACATTGTCTACGACAGGCAACCCAAACCGAGGGTCTCGAATAAAACGTCGTCTTGCCAAAATTATTACACTGTATTTCTTGTATTCACTTATAGGCTCTTCGGAATTGTTTCATTGAATGCGTGCCGACGTACGTTTTTGAAGTTATACTTCTTTAGGCGCGTTATGAAAAAATGATGAGAGTGAAATTTTAAGATGCGCGCGCACCTGTGACACAAAAAATTAACAGTATGAAGTTAGGCGCGTTAAGAAAAAATGATGAGAGCAGTATGAAGTTAGGCGCGTTATGAAAAAATGATGAGAGTGAAATAAAAAAATAAATAAATAAATATAAATATATATATATATATATATATATATATATATAATTATATATAGATGCGGTTTTTATTTTATAATTTGGAACATGGTGCAGTAAAAAAAGTACCAGGTTCGCATAAACGCGAAGAGAGTAGAATGTCCATTTTACATGGCGAGTAGCCGTAATTAATAAACAAATGACGATTTGGACAAAGAAAACTCTTTAGGTTTTTTCTTATTCGGAACATGTTGCCGTCAAAAGTACCAGGCTCGCATAAACGCGAAGAGAGTAGAATGTATGAAATATGTTCTATCATGTCGAGTGGATATGTTGATATAAATTAAAATACTTTTATTTAATATAATTAACACTAAATATTATTAAATTATTAATGTTAAATACTTATTATTGGCTATTTAATGATGCAAAAGAAGTATAACTTCTCACGCGCGTACATAAGTACACGCACCCATTTTTTTTTTTTTGGTCGAGTGCTGTAAGCTGTTCTGACGCTAGTCGGCTGTATACAGCTTCACCAGACTTTCGGGTGAGCGCTTTAGGTGCTCTCAACCCTTAAATTTAAGCGACCACTCTGAGGGCACCCCATGTGCATGTACGAACTTCGGCTCAGGACGGCCACCGAGAGAGGGCAGAGACATCTGCGATTATTGGTTTAGGGGAGTTTTATAACTACTAGTCATCATCGGCTCGCGGGCCGCCCGTATAACTACTTGCAGTAGTGGTACTGCAAAAAACTTGGCTTGTAAGTATACTGATAGTGGTATCAGTATAATTACAAGCCAAGTTTTTTACGATCGGCCGCCTGCTGGAGTTCAATCCCTCTGGGGAGATGTTGGTTTGGGCTATACAAATACATACATAATATTATATTAACTCATCGCTCGCATGGTTGCTATTAATTAAGGGTTGTAAATATCAGGCGACTATCGCTCTCTGTCAATTAACTATCTGAGTTTGACTCACAATAAATAACAATTGACAAATCAGAATAGAGTTTCAAGGTTACGCGTGCATACTACTTAGTCACACCATAAGTTACATACCTATATAAAAGTGCGTTCACACTTCGGTGACTTTTTACTGCAGCCCGAGGTGTCGCTGTGACATTTAGGTATTACGCTAATGTGGATGAATGTCGTAACTCGCACTGTGTCATTTTGTCGTGGTTTAAAACAAAAAATTACAAAACCTTAATAGACCGGTGATTTTCCAATTTGAAACATAATTAAATTATAGTAGAATCAAACCCATTGTAAAAGGAAGAGAATACAACAAAATTGATAGGAAAAATAAATTAACGGCGATCTGAGGTCGGGAAGTGGGAAGGGGGGGGCTTTTAAGGGTAAAAAACGGTTTATCTCGATTTCCGGAAAAACTACAAGTCCTATGGAAAAAAGTTAAATCGCAAAGTTGTAGGTAATAAAAAGATCTACAACTTTTGTATACACACTCTCTTCACATAACCCCAAAATATATGTGAAAAATTCAAATAACCAAGTTTTTTGTTTTTATTTTTATCTATTATAGCTTTTGCTCGCGGCTCCGCCCACGTGATCAAACAAACAAATAAACAATCAAACTCTACAGCTTTATAATATTAGTATAGATTTGGGTAGCTTAGCAACGGAAGCCTTCAAATAATATTATTAGGGTAGCTTAGCAACGGAAGCCTTCAAATATGAATAATTTTCCCCGTTTTTGCAACATTTTTCACTGATGCTTCGCTTCTAATGGTCGCAGCGTAATGTTATATATCCTAAAGCCTTCCTCGATAAATGGACTATCCAACACAAAAAGAATTTTTCAATTCGAACCATTAGTTCCTGAGTTTACCGCGTTCAAACAAACAAACAAACAAACAAACAAACAATCAAACAATCAAACTCTACAGCTTTATTATTAGTATAGATAATAAATCATTTTTTTTTCACGAAATTTAGTGAAAACTTACCTTTTTGTATCCCAAATACACTGTAATTTTTTTGATTTAAAATATTTATTTTTGCACCTTATTTTGACTTAATATCGAAAAAGCAGCCTAATTTTCAAACGAAAATTCTCACGTCAAAATATGAGCTTTTTTAAAAAAGTCTGTTGGTTTCTTGTTCATTGAATTCTCTACTTTCTGATGGTGTAAAAAAATATATACATTACTATGGTAAATGTGCTCAGAAAATGCAAAGAAACGAACTACTAAATAACAGGTAGTAAGGTCCAGACCCACCTAGCCCCTTCCCCACTTCTTTATGATGGGCTAAAATTTTCCGTAGATCACTCAGGTATATAAGTTATATTAAAATAACAATAAAGAGGCATCTACGCATATAATTTAAAGAAGATTCTACAACTTACTCAAAATATTGTAGATATGTCTTATTAAATATTAACTTATAACTTTACATTTTCTGAGCACATTTACCATAGTAATGTATATATTTTTTTACACCATCAGAAAGTAGCGAATTCAATGAACAAGAAACCAACAGACTATTTTAAAAAAGCTCATATTTTGACGTGAGAATTTTCGTTTGAAAATTAGGCTGCTTTTTCGATATTAAGTCAAAATAAGGTGCAAAAATAAATATTTTAAATCAAAAAAATTACAGTGTATTTGGGATACAAAAAGGTAAGTTTTCACCAAATTTCGTGAAAAAAAATGATTTATTATAATAGATAAAAATAAAAACAAAAAACTTGGTTATTTGAATTTTTCACATATATTTTGAGGTTATGTGAAGAAAGTGTGTATACAAAAGTTGTAGATCTTTTTATTACCTACAACTTTGCGATTTAACTTTTTTCCATAGGACTTGTAGTTTTTCCGGAAATCGAGATAAACCGTTTTTTACCCTTAAAAGCCCCCCCCCCCTTCCCACTTCCCGACCTCAGATCGCCGTTAATTTATTTTTCCTATCAATTTTGTTGTATTCTCTTCCTTTTACAATGGGTTTGATTCTACTATAAATTTGTTTCTATTTTTACCATTTTCAACCGGATAATCACCGGTCTATAAATGGCATGTCACGGCGAAATGTGACAAGTCTCAGAACGGATCACTGCGTGATAGTAGAACATAGCATTTGACAATCGTCCACTTTTGAGTTTGTCACGGGTGTTTATCACAGTCACGCATGCCATGCAGTGACATGTCTCAAAAAAGTGTTCTTGTCTGAGGTCAAAGTAAAATACGGTTGAAAAAAGTGGGTTGTGGCTGTCATGGACACGGCCGTGTGTTGTACGTGAATACGTTTTTTTTTCTAACACATTATATTTACTATCACTACTTTAAACTCATGTTTTATATACAATTGATAGATTTTGGAGACAGCTGACGATTAAAACTTAAACGAACATCGTAGCTTCTCCGAGTCGAAAGTTATACTAATTGCAAATCTCGATACGCAGCAAAATAACCTCAAAATGGCGGCGCTTCACCCTCCACCGCACCCGTTGCGTCAATGTTCTCGTTTATTGTAATGAATTATTTAATCCTTTAGCTATCCAGTGGTATAATTTAATTTTGGATATAGATGATAGATTCGTAACTACAATGCCAAACTTTATTCCCGATTTTGTTATCATTAGGTTTTTTGGATTGCCCCCGTATGGTAGCAAATTTAAAGACGTATTCACGTCAAAATATAACACTAAGAAGATTGCATATTTTTTCAGAATGTTTGACGAAAATGATAATTTAGTCCGCACGTTTCCAATGGTAAACTGGACTCTTGTCGTCCACGACTTTGCATATGATAATAGCCTGCCGGAGTTAACGCGTGGTCTCTACAATCAACCTGCTGGAGGATTCGGCGACCATACAGTACATCCTGATGTGAGAATTCAACATTACTTATATTACCTACTCGTTTTAAATTCGCTTTCGTGGAAAATCAATACATTTATGCTGGGTTGCACCAACTTACTTTAGCTATGACAAACATGTTAAAGTACAGGTTAAGCAAAAAATGAGTTGTACCATTTAACAAATGTTACATGACGTCATAACTTTAGTAACTTATTATACGTAACTTTATTATAGGTACGAACAATCCGCACATCATATTCTTTGGGAGTGTAGTATCTGGCAACATGAGCGCAACATTATGTTAGACAGTATGCAAATAACATCTGGAGCTGTATACTATATGGATCTTGTGGAGACTAGAAAGAATTTGCATGTTTTCCCGCGTTTTTGCCATACCTATTATTGAAATAAAGTGTAACAGCGTCCGTGACAGCACCCACTTAATGCCATCCGTGGTGCTTTACACCTGGCTTCTCCAGTTGTAAATGTCTTTACACTTGAGGGTAATACCTCTTCAATTCATTATTTTGTCTCCCGCTTTACTATGGAGGGAAGTGGACAATTAATATTTCCAACTCCTCGCTAACCTTCTATCTGATTAATTTCGTCGTAGGACAAAGACATTTAGATATTCCCAGAGACTCCCCGGTGTCGACAAAAATGCGTGCCACTGTTGATCCTGGTGCACAGGAGTTACAGTGGCGAGTGTGTGGGCGGGATAGCCCTTTTTTTCTTTTATCCCAGCACGGCAAAGTGACTGCACTACACCTGATGATAATCGTAGTGCAGTCCAAAGTCCAAGTCCAAGAGACCACAGACATACAATAAGTTTATCGGTAGTTACCAGAATCATGCCAGCCTGTATAAATGCTTCTTCCCTCTTCGAAAAGGGAAGAAGCAAATCGAGGGGCCTGCGCCAGGATAGGCGGAAGACCGATACAGGCATAGTAAAACAAGAATGTACGACCTCCAACCAACCATCAAGTCATGTCGCAAGCCCCTTGGGAGAACCGGATATATACTGGCTGATCCTGGAACGCGATCCACACAAGGCGTGTGGATCACTATGACATGTTTTAACACCATGTGTACGGTGGTTGCTATCCGGGCGGATATTAATATCCTACCACCAGCAAAAGTCTAGACAATAGTTTAAGTTAAATAGCTATCAGATGGTTCAGTTATAACATCCAAACCGATATATCTCCTAAAGCGTCTGTGCTCCAAAATAATATAATTTACCTGCTTCTAGAATTGATCGAAAAATCTAGTAGTATCGGAATACGATGGTGCAATACATTCCACAGTCAATGTTAAAGTTAGCGTTACTGTTATCGTAAAAATTATCAGAAACCTTAACTATAACTGCTATTATGGTACAATCCAGCCTTAATGTAAAATATAGACAGCATTTTATTATGTTTCAGTATGATTCAAAGGGATTTGAATAGTAATAAAACATAATAAAATGTTAAACCTTCAAACATGACACTAAACACGAATTACGGCATGTTTGGTGTTATACTTTGAGGAGTTGAGTAGGTTTTTGTATGCGAGAGGTCATACAAGAGTCATACAAGAGGTCGGTTTAAAGGACATTGAAGCCAGTGAAATCACAGGGCATTATGAGACTTAAAATCATATTTTTTCGGGATGATGAGCGCAATGTAGTATCGAACAGTGCTCTTAAATCCAAAGTTATGTGTGGTGTTGCTTCTGTTTATGGACAGGCATGGCGCTTACCATCAGGGGAACGATCTGCTCGTTTCTTCATTTAGGCTAATAAAAAAAGAAGTTTCTCATTTTCTTCCGTAACTCGTCAATATACATTGTCTCGTCTCTGCATCAACCGTGGGTTGACTCTTAGAGAATGCCTCTGGCATTAAGTCCGCCTTTATACTTACTTTAAATATACATTAAACAAATTGATATGAAATCATCCTCAGAATACTCTCATCCCACACCAATTCTTTTTTTTTTTTTTATAGCATAGAATGGCAAACGAGCAAGTGGGTCACCTGATGGTAAGTGATCTCCACCACCCATGTACGCTCACCACCAAAATAATCATGGGCGCGTTGCCGACCTTAAAGGAAAGGGATAATTAAGGATTGGGAATGGGAGGGGATTTGGGCTTCCGGATATCTCACTTACCGTACGAAACGCAGCAGCAAGCCGCTACTTTACGTCGGTTTTCTGTGAGATAGTGGTAGCCACCCGGTCGAGCCAGCCCATTCGTGCTGTACACAAAACTATCTACAGCGTGGCTCTACCACTCTTAATCCTAATACTCTTAAGTAATAGTCTCAAGTGTATAAATACTTTTTTAGTTTATATTATTATCTATTATTTTTCTCACGGCCATGTACTTCTATTGTAATCCTCCGAGGGTGGGCCCCTGGTGACTTGTAATACAGGTTTAGCAAAATAATTTGGAAATACATTCCAGTCAATATTGTTTACTTAAGACTACCTGTTGTGACGAGTAAATAAATGATATTATTATTATCCCAAATCATTAAAATATGTCCTTATTAATTCGGTAGAGGTATTGCTTATCCTACTAATATTATAAATGTGAAAGTTTGTTTGTTTGGATGTTTGTCCGTCAATCACGCTGAAATTACTGAACGAATTTTGATGAAATTTGGTATACAGACAGGGTATGAGCTGACTTGGGTGATAGGCTACTTTTTATCCCGGAAAAAGCCGATCACGCGGGCGGAGCCGCGAGCAAAAGCTAGTCAATCATAAAAATACAGATGCTTTCATTGTCGTCCTTTTTGAAGTCAAGTTTCAAACGTAATTTAAATGGCGTTTTTTTTTTCAGATGGCTGAGCTCGGTTTGGGTCCCTGGCAAGATGTACTTGATATCCAAACCAATGATTTAGCGAAGGGAAGATACTTTGGTTTCCCCTCGTATATACAATACAGGGACTATTGTACTAATTATGAAGTAAAACACGAAGAATTTGACGATTTAAAATCTGTCATGAGCGATGCTGTAAGATTTCAGACTTATTAAGATGAAGAGAGTTTATTGTACAATATATGCGAGAATATAACCGACAACCGCCTTTTAAAGGGCACATTATACGACGCGGGCACGGTTTGCCTGTGGCACACAGCAGGTATGACGGGACTGCAGCGAAACGTCGCGTCGCGTCGGCGTTCCAAGGACGGTCCTAGTTGTATACGGAATTATATTTGGCAATGTACACAGCGATGTACCGCCAAGTTGAGCGTCGGTGCGTCCTCTGCCCTCGCCGCAGTTCCAAAAGCCGCTGGGTGCCGCGGGCTTAAAAAATATTTTTCTAGTGATATGATATGATACATACTAGAAAATGATAAACTCTCTTCATCTCAATAGTGCTATATAACATTTTCTGTTTTTTTTTCCAGTTAAGAGTATTTTGCAATTCGAATTAAATTAACAACGATTGCCTCCATGGCGCCACAGATTCAATCCTCGCCTCGCGACAAATGTTTGTTTGATCCACAAATATTTGTTTTAGTTCTGTGTGTTGCTAGACCGAAAGTCTCTCATAATTCCTGATACCCACGACACAAGACTCGTGTCTTAATATATGTGTGACTGTTGGGTGTATTTAGTTATTTAAGCATCTAAAATAATTCATCGAGTGATGATGACATGACATGATACTAAAAATCAAAACTTGATGTATCGCGTCACAAATAGTGAGCAAATTATGATAATTCTCATTCTACCTGCATTTATCTTTAGGGAAAAAATGTGATGATGAGGTAACATTTTTTTTATCCTAGCAAAACAAAGTGACACTCCACTTGGTGGTAAGTACAAAGCAGTTCAAATATATTGCCGAATGTCATTGCATACCTAGACGGTCGACAGACTTTCTTTCACCCGCTAACCCCAACAGGCTTAACATATGCGCCTACATAAATTTATGCCAACTCGTGAAATAACCATTTATATATGATTATTTCTAAATGTCTAACAAACCTATCATGGTTACACATAGTCAACTCGCTACATCAAAAGCAGAGTAAAATATAATTAGAGATAATATATTTTTTTATCCGAGTACGACAAAGTGACTGCACTACACCAGATGGTAAGAGCAGTGCAGTCCAAAAAAAACAATAACCACCAACAAACAATGAGTTTATCGGTGGTCACCCGAGTCATGCCGAATATTTCAGAATACAAAAGTTATAAATAATATACGAATACAGTAACAGAATATTTTACTTCTCTGTTGTATTTTGAGTAAAAATGTTAACATTCGACGTAATTTTGTCTTATGGCCACAATTTTATGTGAGATGTTTTTATCGCTAGTTTTCTCACTGACGCACGTTGTGTCTCGTCGACTTATGTTAGCCCTACCGAATACAATTCGCTGGACTGAAACACTAAGGTTATCATCACCATGTTTACGATGGCCCCTATGCAAACGGGTAAAATAAATTTAATGTAACCATTCATTCAAAATTTACCACTAATTAGAGCAATATAAATTACAGAGTATAGATGAGGTTAAGAGAATTTATAAAGATGTCTTGGACCTTGAATTGCTGGCTGGTGCGTGGCTTGAGGAAATAAAGGAGGGAGCCTCGGTACCACCGACGGTGTGGACTATGATGGTAGAACAACTGAAAAGGTTTATAATCAGTGACAATTATTGGTACGAACGACAAAATAGACCACATGCCTTCACTGCCGGTAAGTAGACCATCGTGATTCTATCAGTTATGTTCTTAGTATTAAACTGTTCATTAATTAAAAAGTACAGGTTTAAATTAATAAATTATATTGTAACGTAATAAGTACTAACTTCTCTTCACAAATAAAATTGTGTTACATATTTAATGATTCGTTTGAACACGATTTAAAATTACGATTTATTAACGATTTATTGATTTGCAGCTCAATTGGCTGAAGTACGAAAATCAACATTCGCTGGATTACTTTGCGCCATTGGAGATGGCGTAACAACCATCCAACCTAATGCATTCTTGAGAATTGGACCGGGGTGAGTTACCCAAATATCATTGTAATATTTCTATTTTCTACTACCTTTAATTCTCTCATTAAATGTTGAAGTATGGATGTGTGTGTGATTGCCAGTTTTCGAATTTTGATGTTCGTTAATCAATCACTCCTTAACGGTTGAACGGATTATGATGAAATTTGGCACACACATAGACCATGACCTAAATTATAACATAGGATTTATTCTCGCCATACTACAATCAAGAGGCATATGATATAGAAAAAAAATCATACCGGTGGAACCTCGAGAATTACCTATTTTTTTATATAAGCCTGGCAAAGTGACCGCACTGCACCTGACTGCTTACCGTCCAAAAAAATAGCGACCATCGACAAACAATGAATTTATCGGTGGTCATCGGAATCATGCCGGCCTGTATAATGCTTCTTCACGGTCCCTAGAGGGAAGAAGCGAATTGAAGGGCCTGCGACAGGACTGGCGGATGACCAATGCAGGCATAGGGATACAAGGTTGTACCCCTATACCCGCCCCAAACAACCATAAAATCATGTCGCAAGCCCCTAGGGAGAACCGAAGATAAACTGGCTGAACCTGGAACGCGATCTACACAGGGTCTATAGGTCACTATGGCAGGTTTTAACATGTGTACGATGCTCGTTATCCGGGCGGATGTGAATATTCTACTACCAGCACAATTACTTTTGCCTGGTTTGCCTAGGATAAACTTTCGTAATGTTCAAATATAACTTTCGAGGATGCTACAGGACTATTGATTGAATCTAGGAAACAGCAATTTATTATTTTGAAACAGCAACTGAGTGAATTGTAATGGTCCACATGGACAAATAGGCTAAACTAAACAAAACAACTAGACTACCAGTAGGTTTGATTTCATGAAGATAAATATACAGCAGAATAAGTGCAAATTCACTGAATAAATTGCCATTATAAATTAATTCCGTGCCGTGATGTGATTATTCGTTATATCGTACTTCACTGTAGTAAATTGTTGAAGTCATCACCAAAATTTAAACAAAACTTTCTATCACTATCTAGCACTATCGTTTCCGTCCTACAGTCTATTTCTATATATTTATTAACTTGATACAGCTCATAAACGATCTTAGTTAGATAAAGTATCTGGATAGATATTGGATTTTTTTTTTTTTTTTATGGCATAGGCCGGCAAACGAGCAAGTGGGTCACCTGATGGTAAGTGATCTCCACTGCCCATGTACGTCCATCACCAGAAGAATCATGGGCGCGTTGCCGACCATAAAGGAAAGGGATAATTAGGGATAGGGAAGGGGAGGGGATTTGGGCTTCCGGATATCTCGCTCACCGTACGAAACGCAGCAGCAAGCCGCTACTTTACGTCGGTTTTCTGTGAGACAGTGGAAATGACCCGGGCGAGCCAGCCCATTCATGCTGTAGACAAAACTGTCTACAGCGTGGCTCTACCACTCAACCAACCAATAAAACTAAATAATTTGTGAGTGTGAGCCTAAAGCTATATCACCTACCTGATTGTCTACTACCTCTGTCTGACTGATATTTATTTGATGTTTTTTTTTTATTTAGTAACGAAAAGGTGAGCTGCAGTGAAATTCCCGAATTAGACTTCACTGCGTGGAAGGATGACACCTGCAGTTGTTAAACCTTTATTTAACCTCCTTTAAGGATGTACCTAAAAATGCTATTATACGGTGTTTTTATTAGAAGACGGCATTTTTATTTCATTCCTAGTCATTCACATACATTTAACTACTACTACTACATTTAACTACTAATTCATTAGGTATTTACTTGATGGTTGTATATCATCATCAGCCACAGGACGTCCACTGCTGAACATAGGCCTCTCCCAAAGATTTCCAGACCGACCTGTTGGAAGCGGCCTGCATCCAGCGACTTCCTGCGATCTTTATCAGGTCGTCTGTCCACCTTGTAGGTGGATGTCCAACGCTGCGCTTGCCAGTAGCATTTGCCTTTCTATTTCACTATCTTGTCTTGCCTGGAAGGAGACAATTTCACCTAGGTATTTAAACAACGTGCTATAAAATGGTGCTGTTAAATTTAAGCAACGTTTAGTGTACGATGGATATATTTCACCTCCGGTAGTATTAAAGCCACCCGATGGCATTGCTAGGATATAAATAAAGAATTTTTATGTTTATGGAATAATAACATGGTCGATAATTGACTTACAACTTCGGGCAACACTAAATGATGAACAGTTTCAGAATTCAGACCTTTCATTTGAAACTAGTATTATTAAAAAACAGTTATTGTCAAATGTCAAAAATTATTTGACGTAATCATGACGTATGAAACATATTCCATGTACGATTTTACAAAAAATACGGTATTAAAATTATTTTGAATTAATGGATTTAGCAAAACAAATTCAGTATCTCCATTGGAACTCGCTGTGGGCTGGATACTTTTTTCCTTACTATGTCCAATTATAAATGTCTTCTCAATTTATTTTTACAAGGTGGTAGGTCCCTCATATGCAAGAGGCCGTCTGGGTTGGTACCACCGCTTTGTCTATTTCTGCCACCAAGCAAAAGTGTGTGTTTGAAGGAGATTGAAGCCAGTGGAATTACTGGGGATTATGAGACTTAACATCTTATGTTTCGGGGTGACGAGAGCAGTTCAGTGCCATACAGTGCTTTTTAATTCAAAGTTCTGTGTAGTGTCGCTTCTGTTTATGGGCAGGCGTGGCGTTTACCATCAGGCGAGATCCTTGCTTGTCTCGTCATTCAATCAACTAAAAGAAATCATAATAATAAATCAGTAGTTATGTTTGTCATATAAAGTAATGCAGGGGGCTCTAGCTTATTCTGATGCTCAACATATAAACCACACAATAGCAATACATTTGCCTATCAATTAGTTGTGATAGTTTAGGCTAGTGTTGTAAGAAACTCGAGTCTTGGAGTCTTATTTAATAAAACTTGAGCTATTTTTGAAGATTCGAGTCTTATAAATAAAACTTAGAGCTCAAGTCATTCAGAATTTTGAGTCTTTTGTAAAAAGACGAGTTCTGCCAAAAAGGACTCAAAGACTGAGTCTTTTTAAAAACTCATAAGACACTTGTCGCAGGAATACTTAGTATATCTAAAGCCATTTTGGATAATTTAGGAAAATATTTGATATTTAAATTTAATTAGTACATTCAGCAAATCGTCAGTATTCAGGTGGATACTTTTGATTAGGTTATTTGCGTTTAATGCTATTTAATTGTTACAAATTTGCGATTTATTTTCATTAAATAAATATGGATAACGATATAAAATCACCCGTATTACCTATTATAATAAACCAACACAAGTTCATGACTCAGTCTAGCTCAAAGAACTTAAAAGACTCGAAAGGACTCAGAAGACTCAAAGGACTCAAAGGACTCGGACTCATGTGACTAACGAGTCCTAGTCTTGAAAATCTACTCATGTCTCGAAATTAAGACTAAAAGACTCGAGTTTCTTACAACACTAGTTTAGTCGCTACGCCACGCCGCGGCGCGCCGACGCGACAACCACAAACGTCGCGTCGTTTTTACCGAACTTCGCCTCCCTTTCACATTTTGATGGGATCATATTTTTTTTTAATTTTTGACCCTATTTCACCATGTACGTAAAAAATAAATAAATAAATACAACCAACAGTCACATAGTCCTGACCCCACAGTAAGATACGAGTCTTGTGTCGTGGGTATCAGGAATTACAAGAGGAACTATAACACCCAGACCCCCAAACAGATATTTGTGGATCACACAAATATTTGTCTCGGTGCGGGGATCGAACCCGCGGCCTCTCGCTTAACAGCCGGCTACTCCCCCGTTGCGCAACGGAGGCTGTCAAGTCAACATTCGTTAATTTAAAGTTAGATTAATAATACAAAATATTATCACACGAGTCAATGTTTTTTGAAGTGATAACTTCTTATGGGAGGGTGAACCGAAACGTTCCGTAACGCGAGCGGTCCATCGATCAGCCAGTGTTAGCCGACCTCCCTGGAACATCAACAATTTCGAAGTCCCAGGTGGCGTCACACAGTGACCAGTCGGCTTGGACCGGAATTTGACCGGACTTCAACCGGACTTTGACCGGACTTCAACCGGACTTTGACCGGACTTTAACCGGACTTCGACCGGACTTTGACAGGGCTTTGACCGGGCTTTGTTCGGATTTTGACAAACTTTGAGATGACTTTGACTGGACTTTCACCGGATTTTGACGGGACTTCGACCGGTATTTGACCGGACTTTGACCGGATCTTGACCGGACTTTGACAGAAGTTTGACAGGGCTTTGACATGACTTTGACCGGACTTCGTAACGTAACGCGTTACGACGACACTCTGGCTTCCCTTTCTTTCACGCAAACGGCAGCAGTAGGCAGGCTCATACGCTCTCACTTTAACCCACATTAGTTTAAGTTATCACTTCTGTCGAGCGTCCCGAGACGCACACTTTTTTTATTTTATTTATTTATTTGGTAACGCAACAGCATTTTACAACTTTAATTTTACACTATCTTATATCTACTATAGTACAAGATCCCGGGGATTATATATTTTTTTAGGCAACCCTATTTGTATGTGTTCAGCAATACCTTTTATACCCTAAAATATTATTTTCTTCCGGTAAACAGATGGGTGAAGGTCAATGTTCCGCGGGATCTTAGACCACTATAGCCAATTACAGGATTACACCATATTTTTATATCTTAACTTAATTTAAAACATGTTAGACAACAATTTTGTATGTGTGTGTATGTGTGTTGTGTGTGTTGTGTTGTGTGTGTTGTGTTGTGTGTGTGTGTGAACCTCGGCTCTGAACGGTCGCTGGGAGAGGGCAGAGACATCTGCGATTATTGATTTTAGGGATTTTGAAAACTAGCCTACTGGCGGCAAATATGTACCTCCGTCACTGGTCCGCCTGATCATCATAATTTGAAGATGGATTTGACATTATGTGGGGTGACCGGCCGTCTAACCTCCACAACTAACAACCAAGTTTCGCCAGTGTTGGTGAGGTTGGCTTTGCATCTGCGATGTTGGTGATCCACTTACACTCCAAATTAGCTTGCACCCCGGACGGCTGAGAGCCACGCTACGCCACTGTTCAACCCATTAGGACTGGATCTTTAACCAACTTAAAAAAAGGAGGAGGTCCTTAATTCGGCGAGTATTTTTTTCTTCAAATTTAAATGTATCCACCTCGAACTAAACCCTATTGAATAAAAAGAGAATCCTCCAAATCAATTTATGAGCGCCTATGCCGAATTTGCTATTTTACGTTTCTTTCTTTATTTCATTGAATGACGAGACGAGCAAGGTGCTCGCCTGATGGTAAGCGCCACGCCTGCCCAAAAACAGAAGCAACACTACACGTAACTTTGCATGGCACTGAACTGCGCTCCTCACCCCGAGATATAAGATCTTAAATCTCATAATGCTCAGTAATTTCAGTAGCTACAATGTCCTTCAACACGAAACACAACAAGGGTAAGAACACACTGTTGCTTGGCGGCAGAAATAAACAAAGCGTGAAATAAACAAACACCTAATAAACGTGGTTTTTCTAAACGTAATGTAACTCAAATATTAACAGGAGAATAAAATAATCTTAAAAAAATAAAAGTATTTTATTTTGTTAATGAAGCATATTAATTAAGAAACTTTAAATTAACATAGCTGTAATATGATAAAATATTTTTTTCAAAGTTCACGATTTCGTACTTTGTACAATTCAGTTACGGCCTTACTTATAAACTTTCTGAGCACTGCTTAGTTAAAACACTATTTTGTCTCTTTCTACCCTTTAGCAATCGCGTTGACAGAGGGAGATAACTTTTAACTAAAAAATTCAACCGACAAAAAAACTGAAAAGCAATAAATAAAAAAAAGCACAATTGCAGGTCTCTTTGGAGTCGGTGCCTATGTCGCTGCCGATCAACTGAAATAAGTTATTATTTTATATTTTTTTTGGCTATAGCTGATATACTAGTAGAATATATTTATTAATATGAGACCAACTACAAGGTATGAGAGGTGTACACAATAACTCAGTGAAATCAGTGAGTGAGTACGCTATCATACCCCATTTTTCTACTTCTACGGGTTTGAACTTTTGTTAAAAAAAAATATGGGATCAACTTCGGAGTATACCCTATCCATTAAAAAAGAATTATCAAAATTTGTCTACTCTATAAACGTTATGCGTGGTCTAACATAAAAAAAATATACGTGTCGAATTGTGAACCTCCTCCGATTGTTTTCGTCGGTTAAACAGAGTGTTTAATTGAGCAATGCTTAAGAAACGTTTGTAAGTAAGACCATATGACTTTACGCTTGTTCTACAAGCACTAGGGTCAACCAGGATAATTGTAAACAGGGGTTATTGGAAACGACTCTCAGTAAACTTTTAATATTGTGATTAAGATGATGGGAGTGAAACAGAACATTATTTTATTTTATAGTCTAGGTATGTCTTTATATTTACAAATTTACTCTTGTCAAAGAAGTAACCTCAGTTTGAGCGCGACGAAAATTTGTCTGCCAAAATATTGTTTTTAAGTTTTCATACGAAGTTGATACCCAAAAGATTTTGTATAAAAAGTTGCCGGGTAAGTTCTTTATTGGTTTTTACGGTCATTATAATGAAAATATCTTTGCATTTTTCTAATACTCTATCAATAAAACCAAGCTAACAAGCATCTGAGTGTTGTTTACATTTTCCCATATGATAAAACTGGGCGGGGTAATAGTAATCGGCTAAGGGGGGGAATTGTAAACAGTGGGGTAATTGTGAACGTATATCATTTTTACTACTAACATGGTGATGGGTAATGGTAAACATTTCTTTTAGGTACATTTTCAACATGTCACGTGTTTACGTCCGAAAAAGGGAAACTTACATAAGGCTGTTAAGGCCATACAAGAAAATAAAACGACATACCGACAAGCCGAAGTAGCATACAACGTACCTATCTCAGTTATCTATCACCGAATAAAAAGTAGAATAGTAGATATGAATAGAATGGGTGCTGGTGTGTCTAAAGTGCTGCCAGATCGCGTGGAAGAATACGTAGCCTCTTGTCTGAAAAGTCGAGTCATCATCGGGTCATCCAGTAGTAAAAGAGGAATTAAAAAACCTAGTTAAAGATTACATAGAAAAAGTGAAATTGTTAATAATTTCAAACAAAAAAAACCTGACGTCGATTAGTACTTATATATATTTTGTTTTATTTTACCCCTTTAAAAATGTACAGGTTTATTTAGTTAGTTTTCAAAATATTTACAATTGCCCACAGAAAAATTAAATGTTTCTAAATACCCCATAGTTTTGTCAATGCATAATAAAAAAAACTAGATGATTTGTTTACATTTGCCCCTGTATATAGCTAGATGCTTATATCGAATACTTTCGTGTTTAAGAGGCACTAAATAGTGAAAACAAGTTAGTTTCATTATAATTCTTATCATATAGGTATACATTAGCTATTTCCATTTACCCCAAAATATCAATTTTGAAAAAAAAAGCAGGGGAAATTGTAAACGCTTGATTTTCAGTGCCACCAATGCGCCAGCTAAAATAGCTGATTCTGAACTTTTTAAATAATTTAATGCTTATTCATAGTAACTAACTTCTTCCTTAAAGTCACCTATATATTTTTTTTTACAAAGCGCGAAACTATTTGTGTGCAGGTATTTTTCAAATGCGTTTACAATTACCCTGGTTGACCCTAATAAGTTTCTATTTCACGTCGAAATTGTTATCATTTACCTATTAGCAAACGTATCAAGGGCAGAGCCACGCTGTATACAGTTTTGTCTACAGTATGAATAGGCCGGCTCGACCGGGTCGTTACCACTGTCTCAAAAAAACAATGTAAAGTAGCGTCTTGTTGCTGCGTTTCGTACGGTGAGTGAGATGTCCGGAGGCCCAAATACCCTTCCCCTTCCCAACTCCTAATTATACCTTTTCTTTAGGGTCGGCAACGAGCCCATGATTCTTTTGGTATTGTGGGCGGACATGGGCGGTAGAGATCACTTACCATCAGGTGACAGCTCGTTTGCGGCCTATGCTATAAAAAAACATACTTTTGTAATTAAACGACTGAGCATTCAACGCACTCACGCACACATATTTCGTTTCTGCCAATATCAAACTATAACGAAATACCTACCAGTGTTAGTAATGATTCCTTTTTATTGTAATTATGAGGGTGCGCGTAAATAATAATGTAGGGTTGACTAACCAGTTGTGTCTGGTGCGATGTCTAAAACATAGCCTATCCATTAGGAACGGGGTTCACCGCCGCCCCGACCCTAGTACCAGCCCGCAAGTCGATGATCATGAATAGTTTTAAAAATACCCCAATATCAGTAATCGCAGATGTCTCTGCCCTCTCCCAGCGATCGTCCTGAGCTGAGGTTCGTAGCCCACAGGGGATGCCTTTAGCGTGGTCGCTTAAATGTAAGGATCGAGAGCGCCTAAAGCGCTTACCCAAAATTCCAGTGAAGCTGAATTCAGCAGACTGACGTCAGGATATCAACATTGCGTCACTAAAAAAAATAGTAGCGGGTCAGTTCAGGCACAGTTCAGCAAATTCAAAGTCATTAGTCTATAATAGTTCAAAAGTTCATTACGCGGTAGGCTCGCTGGTTTATTGTTCCGTCCTAGTTCTGTCTTGGTTATAATTCATTAAAGAGCGGTCTATAGAGAATCCTGACACGGGGTTGTGATCTATAAAGCAATAAATTCGTATAAGTGGTCTAAAAACTATGAACATCCTACTAATATACCCTATCCTACTAATATTATAAACGCGAAAGTTTGTAAGTATGGATGGATGGATGTATGTTTGTTACTCTTTGACGTAAAAACTACTGAATGGATTTTAATGAAACTTTACAATAATATAGCTTATACATCAGAATAAGACATATGCTACTTTTTATCCCGGAAAAAGCAGATCCGCTCCCCCCGAAAATTTAACAAGTCTCGACTTTTCTATAGTAAAAATATGGAAAAATAATAATAATAGATAATTAAATAGATTTAGCACAATTGTCGAGTGTATTTTGATGATGCTCTGTATAGACTCGTCGGAATCGGCGCATGAGTACCGAAAACAGTTCCACCTACATTTTTGTATACCATCCTCTTCAAATTGCCCTACTGATGATATTATAAATGCATGTTGCCATGGGGAAAGCCATGGGGGATTTATTTATTATTATCAAGAGAAGAATTAAACAAATTTGTTAAATAAAATACTACTTAATAAAATTATTGATATTATTAACATATATTTGAATTACATATATATATATATTTTTTAATTCATCTCTAGATAATAATAAATAAATCTCTGTGAACGCGCGAAATTAACAATTAAAAAACAGGTATAAACAACGTTTTTTTTTAATTCTCTATTAAGAATATTATTAACTATTGTATAAAGAATTTCATAAAAATAATTATTTATATTTTATTTTATTTTTTGATATATTTTTCATCGGTCAAAAGTATCCAAATTTGAGATTTTTCGAACCCTTAAAAATTCATATCTCTAAAAATATTAACTTTATCGTGAACCTTTTTTATTTGTATTTCAATAAGGGATATAAAAAAAATGTCCGGTTGAAAAATAACAATTCCTTGAAATTGTTTAAACAATTTCGGTTTAAACAATATGGCACGGGGTTGCACCATGGCAACATGCATTTATATCATCAGTAGGGTAATATGAAGAGGATGGCATAAAAAAATTAGGTGGAATAGTTTTCGGTACTCATGCGCCGATTCCGACCAGTCTAGTGTGCTATGTCACGTACATTAGTTGACATTGATTTCTATATATATAACTTTCTGTTAATATTGCACTAACTTGTCAAGAGCACTATTTCAATTACCTACATCATTTATAAACTATTTTATTTCATTCCATTTCAAGGTCGGTGGCTTGTTTAAATATGCTCATGAAAAAAGAGCACATATGTACCTTCCACGTGATCTTTATACTTATATATTTCAGTCACGTGTACCGTTTTATTACAGGTGACAGAAACGACTATATTTTTTAATAAAAATAAATAAATTTCTTTCTTTCTTTCTTTGTATTCAGGAATTATGAATTACGAAACGTGCAAAAGGCCTATTCTCGTATTAAATTAACACAGAATGAATTTTAACCGAATTGAAATTAGATGGTGATTTGAACGGGATTCCAGTTATAAGTTTCTTCCGGTTTCAATATCATGTCAGTATGGTTGTAGTATGATCACCAACCAAACTCAGCCGCCACAGACTAAATTAATTTTTATTTGCATATGTAGCGAATATTACGGAGACGGAATATTTAAATGATTTGTTTCTTGTTCAATAAGTATAACTTTAATTACCTGTGAGTAGCAATTTTCAAATGAGTAAAGGAGGATGTACGACATTTGGATTGTGACGTTACAAGACATGTCATGTTATTACGGTGGCGTGTGTGAGGGAGATGGTAAGAATTTCCCATTAAGCTCCCATTTACTCATATGAATATTGAAAATATTAATATGTCCTGTGGCAGACTCCTCGTTTTGCTTCTTTCCTCTTCGGAGTGTATAGAAGCGTTTATATAGACCGGCATGATTCTAGGGATAAACTGTCTTTTTTTTTAGCATAGGCCGGCCAACGAGAAATTGGGTCAACTAATAGTAATACCTTCACTGCCCATATACGCCCACAATACTAAAAGTATCATGGTCGCGTTGCTGACCTTAAAGGAAAGGGATAATTAGGGATTGGGCAGGGGAGGGAGATTTGGGCCTCCGGATATCTCACTCGCCGTACGAAATGCAGCAGTAAGCCGCTACTTTACGTCGGTTTTCTGCGAGACAGTGAGAGCCACCAGGTCGAGCCGGCCCATTCATGCTGTAGACAAAACTGTCTACAGCTTGGCTTCACCACACATAAATAATGTCGGTGATCGCTGGCTTTTTTGAACAGCACTGCAGTGCAGTCAATTTGTTGTGCTCGGATAAAAAGGGGCCGGTTAACATTTTTACAGAACGTGTTATGATGGTAAGTATGCAAATAAAATTAAATAAAAAATGTAGGTACGGAACACTCAGTGCACGAATTGCACGTGACTGTTGTTATGTAGAATATTAAGCATTAAATTTCGGAAATGTAGACTTGTGTATTGTTAAAATTTTATCAGTATTGACATTGAAGCACTTGAATAAACGAAATAACAAATTCAAACAAAAATAATTTGTATATAAAGAATGATTACCGTATACTCAATACCTACATATTAATAAGTCGACGAAAGAAGACGTTCAAAATGTGGAAATCCTTATATATATTTAATTTGCTGTACTGCATTGCAATTGCAGATAGTTGCACTTTCAAATCTTACGAAGGAGTTGAGGCAACGAGTGAAGAAATAGCTGAATTTACCGAAAAAAATATTGCCGAGTAAGTATAAGTACATAATATGTTTTTACTATAATTTATTTATTATATTAACAGTATCTGCCCTGCATTATACTCTTTCACTGTTGGGCAAAGGCGTCTTATACTAAAGGGTGAATGAAGTCTTAGACCGCTAAAATAGCGTTAGTCAAGCGAGCGCGTTCTTCCAACGCTGACATCAGGCGCACGTGGCATTCTCGTAGCGATTCTGCTATACGTAGAGCGCTTGCGACGCATCTTCTCGTAGTTACCGCGTTGTTTAAACGTTTCGACAAACCCCTACAAAACTCTAGTATGTTTCCACCATGCTATTCTAATCCGGATTTGTAGACGTCACATAACTTAGGATTTTTTATAGACAATTCACAGGTATTCAGGTTTCCTCACAATATTTTAGTTCGCCGTTAAATCTAAAAAACAGAAGTGCGTCTTCTAGAGTCTGATATCGACAATCGGAAATTATTTTATTAAAACATTGTGTGAAAATAAAATGATTAAGCGTCTGTTTCACCACGTATAATCTGATATGAAATACTACTTACCAATAAAAAATAATACTTCCAACAAAAAATAAAAATAAACGACGAAAATACTTTGACATATTATATCGGAAGAAAGTTAATTGTTAAAACACAAATTAACTTTAAGAACAGCTAAAGGACAGCTGTTAATGGAATATTATAGAATAGGCCCTTATTGTAATTGTTTAATACATTGTTAATGACGATATATAAATTAATATGTTAGAACCAGTATATTTCTCTCTTTTATTTTTGTATGGATTTGTGATAAGCGCTATTTTAATTGTCAACTTGATCAATAAACAAATTTATTTTCATTGCAAAAACTCCCAAATATATTAACTAGCAATTATAAAAGAGCAACGT
The DNA here is from genome assembly GCA_949126905.1 of Amorpha juglandis. Taxonomy (NCBI): domain Eukaryota; kingdom Metazoa; phylum Arthropoda; class Insecta; order Lepidoptera; family Sphingidae; genus Amorpha; species Amorpha juglandis. The sequence goes on from OX421365.1 coordinate 23,011,633, forward strand.
TAGAGTTTTTGCACGGTCTTCTTTAACGAAACAGCATTCCGAACTGGCAGTAGTGATAAAATTTTACTGAATCTGACACGTTTGACATTTTAATGATTCAATAAATGCCTTTAAGTGACAGATTTCTGTTCAATTCTTGCATTAACTCATGTCATGCAATTAACTCTCTTCCTCAAAATGGAGCTAAATGATAATGCTATTGGTTTGTCAGAGATTGTTATGTTATAAAGTGTATGCGGTTGTGAATGTCATTTTGTGAGTGATAAAGCCACGCTATAGACAGTTTTGTCTACAGCATGAATGGGCCGGCTCAATTGGGTCGTTACCACTATCTCACAGAAAACCGATGTAAAGTAGCGGCTTGCTGCTGCATATCGTATGGCGAATGAGATATCTGGAGGCCCAAATCCTCCTTCCAATCCGTCAATTATACCTTCTCTTTAAGGTCGGTAACGCGCCGACGTATTTACTAACTTTAACTATTCGTCTAGTATTGTGGGCTTACATGGGCGGTGGAGATCCCTAACCATCAGGTGATCCACGTGCTCGTTTGCCGATTTATGCTATAAAATAAGGAATAGTTTTAAAAGTGGTTGCTATTTTCAGTATTTGCACAGTCACCTTCGAACCCTGTGACGAGACAGAATGGAGACGAATTGACGGTTCGTGCAACAACCTCAAATACCCAAGTCGTGGAATGTTCCACACTCCTATGTGGCGAGTGTTAGAGGCTAATTATAGCGACGGTACATATTTTATTAATAATAAGACACTTATGGTCACGCAGCAATGCCACAGTATCCCAGTTTTATACCGTAACAATGAGCCGGCTCTGCCAGCGAAGTATTGCTGTCTAACATAACATCTACGTGAAGTAAATACTTTGCTGTTTTATGCGTGTATACGTATGATGTTGCCGGAGGCCGAAACATTCCCAGCTAATCCTATTTTTCAAATATAAGGTGGACATCGTATTCTGGATTCCACTGGAATCGTGGCTTTTCACCCCCACTGTTTAATCTGGCATCCATCAACACACATAATTCAGGAGCTATAATTTGCCAGTGGAAGATTACCTGCTATACATTTATTCGTGTACACCCGACTGATTGAAGACCACACTTTTTTTTTACTAGTCATGTATTATATATGTCCCACTGCTGGGCCCGGCCTCCTCTACTGAATAAGAGGGGTTAGGCCTTAGTCCACCACGCTGGCCTAATGCGGGTTGGTGGACTTCACATACCTTCGAAAAATCTTATCGAGTTCTCAGGTATGCAGGTTTCCTCACGATGTTTTCTTCACCGTTAAAGCAAGCGATAATTAACAATTAATATGCACGTAACTTAGAAAAATCAGAGGTGTATGCTCTTGGAGCTGGTTTCGAACCTGCGACTTTCGTCTAGACAGTCCGTACCACTTCCTGCTGAGCTATCGCTGTTATTCCCGCTGAGCTGTCGCTGCTATTAGACCACACATAATGAAAAATTACGGCAAGTCTCTGGACTCTGGGATCAGTCGATATGTATCTAGTTACTTCAGACAGACGTAGTTCTGGCGACCTACATTATATTCAAACTGCACTGTACATACCAGTGCAGTGTACATACTTACATATAAACAATAATAAGTGGAGGTGATTGGCACGAAAGAGCGTTTTGTTTTTAATTTAGGACCATCTCACTGACTGCACGAAATACAATAGAAAGGTTTTATTAATTGAAAACGTTATTCTTTGTGACATATTTGGGTACAACGTATTAACTACATACATTTATTTATTTGGCGCAAAGTTTTGAATTAAATGAGCATTATTTTTTTAGGGTTTGCTCCAAGAAAAACAAAGTCAGGCAAGGAATTTCTTTTGGCGAGGCAACTTCGCTCACTCCTTCTTAGTATAGGTAACACAATAAATACAGAGCTTGCGACAGCCGCTTCATTCTTTACGGAATTCTCATTCGTCGATCTCGGATCCGTCCATGACATAAGTAAGTACAAGAATCCCATCTGGTTGAGAACCTCCCATAGTGACTTTCACACCATGTGGATGGTATGCTAATTAAAGATATTTATGTTTAAGGATACTATCTCACTCAGAATACGCACTGCTGTGAACCAGAAGGCTTGGATGACCCCATGTGTGCGCCAAACTATATACCTGAAGATGACTACCTTCATAGGTTCACTGATATACGTTGCTTTAACATGACAAAACCATTGACTTACCAAAACAGGGGTTGCATAGCAAATGATACGACTCCTGAGAGAGTAAGTATACATTTTTTGTAGCAGAGGATTAAGCGGTTCACCTGATTTTAAATGATTTCACCACCCGTGAATCAGAAACGCCAAGTCGTCGTCAGGCCGTTGTCAAAAAGATAAACAGTAATCTTTTATTTTGATCATCATAACACCTACATAGAGAACTCTATTGCCCATGTCTTCGGTTTACACTGATTTGTCAAGAAAAACACTGACATTATTTAATTAATTAACACTATGTTTTACTAATAACTAAGCTTTAAATATGCAGTTTGAAAACACGCTTATGTTTTCATCAAATATAATCAATCAATTTTATAGGCCTTTGTTAACTATATTTGTAAATTTCAAAGCACCTTTAAGCCCCATAATGGAAAGCGTTTATTGCTCAACACAGATAATAATAATTATAATAGAAAACACTTTCCGCCGTATTTATAAACTTTACTATTAGACCTCATAGTGAGCGCGATATAGTGATGATTTCTCTAAATGTAATTAGTTAAATATCGGTGCTAAATAAAAACAGACCTATCATGTGACAAAAAGCTTACTTATGTGTTGTTTGTGAAAACGGGCTTTGTTTACCAGGCTATGTTTACAAGCATACACTTAAAAAAATCCTATGACGCGGCCTCGTAAATGACAATTAAATGAATTTAACATAATAATTTATGTTTTATAGTTCGTGCGAGAAACTTTTCCGTCTATATTAAGCTTTATAGTTTAATACAATTATTTGAATTTGTCGGGTAGCCACAGCCCACAGACTGTGTCTGTAATATCGTATAACTCATCCAACCTTAACTATAGGCTGATAATACTCCTTTTTATTTCAGATTAACTACGCTACAACATTTTACGACTTATCGAATCTATACGTACACACGGCTGGGTCTACTCAACAAAATAGAGCTTACGAAGGTGGCCGACTTAAAGTTGAGGTTGTTGATGGAAGAATCTTTCCAAGTGACGCCAATGAGAATACAACATGTTTTATAAAAGAAGCTATCGAGACTGGTTGTACTAGGAATGGTAATTATAATTGGCATGAGGATCAAGGTACAATGTAAGTTTCAATTCTGTACAGTGACTGAGTTGAGTGCGCTTTTTTTTTAGTTCCTAATGGGCTGCTTGGCACAAATCTTTTTTCAACGTGGTTTTGGAGAATGCATAATCATATTGCGGACGCGTTGGCTGAGCTGAACCCTTGCTGGGATGATGACATGCTGATGTATTGTGCTATGGACATAAACGTTGCTTATTATAGTCAAATTCTATATTACGAATTTTTCGCTCTTATGCTTGGTAAGTAATTTATTTGACTAGTTGTTTTAGTTTGAGCATTTCACAGAGACGCGGGCACCTCAAGCCAAGTATCGATTACAGTGCATACACGTCTGGTTTTACTTGCATGTTTCAGAAATATAGAAATACGAGTAAAGAAACATTGTTTGGTTACTGGTTTTTTGGACTGCACAACGTTAAATATCAGGTGTATCTCGGATAAAAAAAAACAAGCGGTGAAGGTCAATTACCATCAGATGACCCACTTGCTCGTTTGCCATAAAAAAATTAAGTTGTGCTATAAAAAAATACGCCGAACGAATATACTTTGACTTGAAGTTCGAGGAACAAAATTACCGTGGACCTTAAAAATTGCTTATTTTGCTTTTACAGGAAAACAAAACCTAATAGACGAAGGTATTCTCCACACTGATGAAGGATTTAGGGACCCGTATGATGAAACCGTCGTACCTTCGCTGGCGTTAGAATTTGCGTATGTTTTACGTTGGTTCCATACCACGCAGGATGCATTCCAACGGTATGGTATTTTTCCATCCAATGATCTCAATAGTAAGATAAAATGTTAAAAAACCCTACTTTTAACATACTTCAAAAAATAACATAAGCATACGCCTTCATTTCCGAAGGAGTAGACAGTAGTTAAGACTAGGACTACACGAATCTTCACGATACTTAGTTCGGTGCCACTACACAATGTTAATGGGCAATGAGGCAGCAAAAAAGAGAAGAATCTTATTTCAGCGCGTTATTGCGTGTTCATGCTTATAATACAACTGCGCCATCGAGGCAGACTTCCAAAAATAATACCAAAAAATTTAAATAACAGATTATCCTATATAACATTTTTGAGTATGTACAATTTTAGTTGACCGGCAGCGGCATCAACACCAACTCGAAAACGGCCTATAGATATTATTGCGATATTTTTGGTCTATACATTTTAGGTTGATTTCTTTATGGTAATGGTACTACTCCGGTCAAGCATTCCATTTTCGCTGTTGACAAAACTGGTCTCAACTTGGTAGACTCATCTACCACGCACAATACAATGCTTATCTTCTTCTTCCATCTTATGCCAGTCGCAAGTCGATTCGAGTCGGCGCAACATGCTTTTTAGCATATGTTACAGAAATATTTAGCTTGTAGTTTTTACCACCGGCCGCCTGACGTCAACCCCTCTGGAGGGAAAACACCCAATACAAATATATTATTATAATGAATTGCTTATATGGGAAATTATTCCAGAATGATCGATACCAATGGTACTTACGTTGGTTCGCGCCACATTACCGACTTTAACCTTCGCGTCCAGGAACTGGCAGCTGATAACAACATGGCCTTAATGACACAGGGTATCTGCAAGCAAGCTGCTGGAGCCTTTGATTTTACGGTACACCCCGATGTAAGTTATCAACTTTCTCAGCATTAAAAGAATAAATGTATCCAAACAATGGTAGCTATACATCATTTAGATTCTGTAAAATGTTTACTTTACCAACAGCTTGAAAGGTTTTTTTCACCGGAGAAAAAAGTCGAGAGACTCAAGAGTTTCCCTTTTTTTTTTACTAGCCCTGTATTGTACATGTCCCACTGCTGGGCACGGGCCTCCTCTACGGAATGAGAGGGATTAGGCCTTAGTCCACCACGCTGGCCTAATGCGGGTTGGCAGACTTCACATACCTTCGAAAATCTTATCGAGTTCTCAGGTATGCAGGTTTCCTCACGATGTTTCCTTCACCGTTAAAGCAAGCGATAATTAACAATTAATATAAACGTAACTTAGAAAAGTCAGAGGTGTATGCTCTTGCGGCTGGTTTCGAACCCTCGAAGTTTCCCTTTATAATAACTATTTTATAATGAATCCTTTTAAAATGAATTCCCCACCCTTTTACCTAATCCATATTATTTTCTTTTAACGTCAGCAGCGCATCTATGGTTCGTATAATGGTGTGAGTGTTTATGGGCGATCAAGATCACTTACCATCAAGTGATCCGCTTTCACATTTGCTTATATATGCTATAAAAATAATTATGTCCCACTCCATTTTCTAGATTGCTGACACTGGTCTCGGACGCTTAGCAAAGGCATTTGACATTGTAACAGCTGACCTATCCAGAGGAGCATATTTTGGATTGGCACCGTATATACAGTATAGGGATATGTGTACCAACTACACTATCAGTCATGAGACATTTGAAGACTTAAGTTATATCATGGATGACGATGTAAGATTTATAACATTTAGAAAAAAACAATAGCTCAGCAAACCATCCTTATAGCATCAACGTTAAATGTATGTTTTTATATATTACAATCGTTTGCCCGCGGCTCCGCTGACCGGGTTTTTGCGGGATAAAAAGTAGCTTATGTCCTATTCCTAGTCATAGTCTACCTGTGTGCTAAATTTCATCCAAAACCGTTCAGCTGTTAAGGCGTGATTGGCTAACAAACATCCAAACTTTCACATTTATAATAATAATATTATAATAGTAAGATAAGAACGTATAACTCCATCGAATTTAGAATGATTTGGATGACTTTTATTTCATTCAAATTGTGTCAAAATTGTTTCCATTTAATTTCAAGAATAAATTCCATCCCTAAAGGCGTGAAATCGAGGATGAAAAACTCAAATTTCATGATCCACCATATAATAATTGACCAATACATTGCAATAGGAACAACATTTAGTTGGTTATTTTTTGAGTCAGTTTTATTTTTGATATACATTCTTAACTAGTATGTTTTATGTTTTAACTGAAACGATAGTATAACAGAAATCTCTTACTAATCGACTTCAAAAGTAAAGAGTAGAGTTGACGCGACATACTTTTTAACAAATGATACAGAAAGATTTGGCTATATGGTGTTTACGGCTATCCGCCTGACGTTTACCCGTCTGGAGAAAAAGCACACCCAGATCCGAAATAAATATTTCTGAATCACACAAACATTTATCTCGTTGTGGGATTCTAGGCCGCGACCACTCGCTTCACAGCCGGTAACACGCCCGCTGCGCCACGAAGGCTGACGTTGATGTAGATTGTTTGTATCCGCAGAAAATTGAATTGCTCAAATTGGGTTATGAAGATCCCGTGGATATTGATATGATGGCTGGAATGTGGACTGAAAACTTAATGGAAGGAACCTGGGTACCACCGACCGTCTACTGCATCCTTGTAAAACATTTACGCAGATCAATAGTCAGTGACCGCTTTATGTACGAAAGACCTAACAGACCACATGCTTTCAATGCTGGTAAGTGGAATTGATCCTCAATTAGATATGTAACACGAGAATATATGAGAAAAGTCTAGGTTATGACGCCGTCTTCTGCGGTTTGAAAAACAAATGTATGATCCGGCCTCGTAAACGACATATGTTAAGTTCTCAACTGTTTCGTATGAGAAAACCTTGGTCTTAATGACGCTTTATTCATTGCACCGTTTGTAGTCGCCGCCTGATGATATGAACAATTTTGATAAAACAATAGTACAGTACTAACATTTAAATTATACTTTTCTACAATCTATGTATATATGGGAAATAGGAACGCCTAATGCTAATGACCTGATGCACAACTATAACATTAGATTATTACATATTGTTCCCCCAAGTGACTGACCGAACTCAGTTGGCCAGCCATTTTCTGCATATTCGTTTCATTTGAATGTGTCTTTTTATTGAAAGCAGGTTTAATCCAGATGGTCTAGCCATGTTTGAAGATAATCTAACAACCGTTTCTTATTGACGTCGAGGGTTTTGTTAGGAACGTTTATAAATATTATAATTTTATTTGGCATAAAAATAGCACCAGAAAAGACATATTACTTTAGTTTGATGTGTTATGTATTTCTGAGAGTTTTTTTTATTCCACTACAATTTCTGGGTGCTTGCACCGATCCAAATGTATGTAGTATCGTTAGGTTAATTAAATTATTTCAGGTGACATAAACAAGGTTCACCGTACCCCTGGCCGTACGTCATTTTTGTAAAATAATTGCATGATCCTATTCGTATATTTTTATTTTATAATTACAGAAAATTTGGCACAAATACGTCAAGCATCACTGGCTGGATTGCTTTGCATGGTCGGAGATGATGTGTCTGAAATACAACCCCATGCTTTCCAGACTATTGGATCTGGGTAAAGAACATCAATTGTATATAATGTTTATTAGTTTTAAGAGGCCAATAAATGAAATCTTCTTCATCTATCGATAAGTAGGTGGTAGGTTAGTTAGTTACTACGTGTTAGGTTCCTCTTATGCGAGAGGCTGTTTGGGTTGGTACCGCATTTTTGTCTAATTTCTGCCGTCAAGCAGCAGTGTGTGTAGAACGAATATCAGGCCCTGTCTCTCTGGATAATGTGTAAAATATGGTGTATTAAATTAGGCAGTAAGTATCCCTAACTAGGGCGATTGAGTAGTCCTGATCTCCCTATGTGCTTGACACCCCGTTGACAGAGTAGCGTAATAAGAAACAGGGAGGCACCGACTCTTAGCTATAGGTAATTTTTAATTTTTTATGCTGTGTGATAAACTAGATGCCAGAGCAACGAACGCGCATTGGTATCTATATTCGTCTTCAGATTGAGTAAGAAAGTGATCAACAACATAATGTAATTTGCGCGAGGTTGGGGAACAGGGCATCCGAGAGATTGGGCCCTAGTAATATTGTTGTGAAATAAGTATTAAGTAAAGGAATTGGGATTGTGTTGTTCTGAATCTCGCTAAATAGGAATCTTAACGTAAACCTTTACTCGTTAGTGTTCTCGGAGACAATAGCACATTTATTAATTATACATTTTTTATTTCCTTTCTCCAGCAACGAGGTGGTCAGCTGTGATGAAATTCCGCAAATGGACTTTACCTCCTGGAAGGACGACACTTGCGATTTGTAATATGAATGTTACTAAAAAATAAATCACGTCTGAAAGAATCTATTACATTGTATCTTATTTACTTCCCTCGATAGCTTTCCGTATCATCAATGCATAAAACAGAACGCTTATTCGACAATTTGTTGTTCATATATCTATCTGTATATTCGTGTATCAAGACCATTATTATAGGTATAGCAAAGCGCGGCAAACAAGCAAGTGGGTCACTTGACGCTTAATGATCTCCACCATCCGTGAACGCCCACAATACAAAAAGAATCGTAGACGCGTTGCTAACCTTTAAGATAAGGGATTAGAAGGCGATGATTTGAACATCCGTATATTCTAACTAGCTTAGCTAGGGATAAAAGTAGGCTGTAACCGTCTCCAGGGTTCCATCTGTCTCTGTAGATAAATTCATCAAAATCGGTTCACTGATTTAGGCGTGAAAGTGTAACAAATATACTCACTTTCGCATTTAATTTCACCCCCTTTTTGATCTCTTATTAAATAAAATTTTCAAAATTCCTGAAACATTTATTTGTTTTACGTTTAATAACCGAAATACAAAATTTTCTTTATGTAACTTTCAAAATGACGGACTTTTGTACATATTATCATCCCCTATTTTGACCCCTTTGGTGTGGAATTTTCTAAAATCCTTTCTTAGTGGGTGCCTACATAACAAAATTATTATACAGTCCGAATTTCATGCTTGTAGCATGCTTGATAGTATGCGCTCGGCGATGATGAATCAGTCAGTCAGTCAGGACATATTACAATATAAGTATAGATGACCGTACTAAAAGCTATAGCAAGCTCACTTTACATTGGTTTTCTGTAAGATAATAGACACAACCCGGTTAAGCCAAGTCCTTCATACTATAGATAAAATTATGTACAGGGTTATTTTTAAAACACCAGCACCGCAGGGGTAGATTCCTAAGGTTATAAGCTACTACTTTTGTTCTACGACTTTTGATAATTTGTTAGATTTTATTTTCATACAAAAATAAGTATTAATTTAATTTCCATCTTGAATGTTACAACGCGCATCGCAGATTACGTAAACAAATACGCAAAGCGTGGGGAACCGCGCTAGCGTCTTTGAAGGTCAACGCCCGAGCAGCTGATGGCCGGCTTTGATGTCGTGCGCGCACGCTGCGCCGCGCCGCAGTCTACGAAGAAAAACACGACACAACAAAAACTTGTAAAATATTTTTTTTTTTAATATTAGGTCCTTACATATATAATTGGCGTTTTTCGTACTGGCCACTTTAATCACAAATTTCTCCTCTTTGGTAAGGAATTCCAAATTCAAATTTGTACAGCTATAGACTCATGTATTTGTGCTTCGATGATCGTTATTCATTTGTTTTTTTTCTGTTTCTCATTTTACAAAATGGAAAACTTAAAATATCGCATTATTTACAAGTACGAGTTCCGCCGTGGCGGGAACACCCAAATACTTCGAAATATTTTATTCCGAATTTCGATGTTCCGATGTTCAAAAGTCCGAATTTCATAATACCTAAAAATTATAATGTCTATTATTCAAATTTACGAAAATTATTTTACCGAAAGTTGTAAATACGATCTGTTTGTTTTCCGATTTTTATATGTTCGAAGAGTCAAATGCTCGATGGGTTCTCGGTCCGAAAAACGACATTCCGATTTTCAATATTCCGAATAAATTGCTAAAATTAGGATTTTGATTTAGTTAGTATAATCATTACATGCATTTGGGTTAGGTTAGGTTAGAACTGTGACCATTAAAGCGCGAAGGCGAGTGAGCGCAGCGAGCGTGCCGCGGCAGCGGCCGCCGAGCGCCAGATCCTCTCTATTGTTGGTGAATCATTTGGGTTAGGTTAGAATTGTGATCAGCAAAAAAATATTTTTATTGGAAAGAAAATATTTTTAAAACGCATTTGACATTAGTTTTTTAATTATACCTCCTCATACCATTATACTTCTCTTTGACAAGCAATTATGTGTTGATTTGTCTTTCTATTCAGTTTTACAAGGCGTTTTTATTTCGGAATTTTAATTAATAGGTATTTTAATAATCGGAATTCGTATTTTTGATGTTTCGAATTATCATTAATTCGGACTTTTTGTTGTTCGATCTATTGAAACTCGGTATTTTGAGAATCGGAATTATATACGTTAGGAATGTTGAAATTTCGGAATTATAAAAATAGGATAAATGATACATCGGAGTTGTTATATTCGGAATTTTAAACCATTCGGAATTATGAAAATCGGTATTTTGAAATTCGTATTTGTGACTATCGGAATAAAGTTTGTCGTATTATTGTAGTGTACCCCGCCGTGGCACTAGTGCTGCGGAAACAACTCGAAGGGTGAATGATGTGTATGGCGGTCGTGTTGCAAAAGAAAACACAGTTCGTTTTTGGTTCCAACGTTTTCGTTCTGGAAATTTCGACCTGCAGAACAAGCCCCGTGGACGGCCTGAGACTCAAGTTAATAATGAAGAGTTGAAGGCTATTGTGGAAGCGGATCCATCGCAAACCACGTCCGAGTTAGCTGCAGGCTGCGATGTTAGTGATAAAACTGTTTTAATTCACTTGAAGCAAATTGGGAAGATTAAAAAGCTTGAAAGGTGGGTACCTCACGAATTGACTGAAGCAAACCGGCAAACGCGAGTCGACTGCTGCGTTACATTACTAAACCGGCACAATAATGAAGGTATTTTAAACCGAATCATTACCTGTGATGAAAAATGGGTTCTTTACGATAATCGGAAGCGCTCAGCGCAATGGTTGGATCCTGGCCAGCCAGCCAAATCCTGCCCCAAGCGAAAATTAACCCCAAAAAAGTTACTTGTAAGCGTTTGGTGGACTAGTGCCGGTATTGTTCATTACAGTTTTCTCAAATCTGGCCAGACTATTACGGCTGATGTCTATTGTCAGCAATTGCAAACCATGATGGAAAAGCTAGCGGCCAAACAACCTAGGCTGGTCAATCGCTCCACGCCACTGCTGCTTCACGACAACGCTAGACCACACACTGCGCAACAGACGGCTACTAAATTAGAAGAGCTTCAATTGGAAATTCTAAGACATCCTCCGTACTCCCCGGACCTTGCTCCAACAGATTACCATTTTTTTCGAAATTTGGATAACTTCTTGCAAGGGAAAAAATTCAACTCCGATGGGGCAGTCCAAATCGCCTTCAAAGATTTTATTGATTCCCGTCCGACTGGTTTTTTTAGTAAAGGGATCAATGAACTACCTATGAGATGGCAAAAGTGCATAGAAAATAATGGTTCATACTTTGATTAATTAAATATATTATATTAAAAAATATTCGACTTTTTGTTCCTCCCATACAAAACGCCAATTTCATATGTAAGGACCTAATATATTGAGTTATATCCAAACTCATAGAACAAAAGTTGTTCCGTATTCCGTATTCTTCCCTCTCCGAAGAAGGAAGAAGCATTTATACAGGCCGGCATGATTGTGGTGACCACCGATGAACTCATTGTTTGTCGGTGGTCATCAGGTGTAGTGTAGTCATTTTGCCGTGCTCGGATAAAAAAAAAAACTCGTGTATGTGCGACAATTTGGAACACTTGAAACAAAGTAAACAAAAAATATCATTAATAAATTTGGTATGAAATTAAAAACAAATATAAGATACATTGAAAAAATACCTACTCACAAAACACGTAAATATTATGTCTGTTTCCCGTAGTGACTAATACAACCTGAATAAATATAAACCATACCTTGAATAGTAGAGCCATTATGGAGAAAAATATATATCTGCTGTTCATGTTATAATGTAACAATATCTTGGCAATTGAAATGAAATAATTTATTTCTGCTGCCAAGCAACAGTGTGTAAGCACTGTTGTGTTTCGGTTTGAAGGCCATTGAAGCTAGTTTAATTACTGGGCATTATGAGACTTAACATCTTATGTTCAGTGTCATGTAATGCTTTGTAATTCAAAGTTTTGTGTGTTGTTGCTTCTGTTTATGGGCAGGCGTGGCGCTTACCATCAGGCGCGCGCCTTGCTCGTCTCGTCATTCAGTAAATTTTTTTTACAATACAATACGTTTTTTCTTATTTACACTATTCTTAATTTATATTTATAAAACAAATAAACTATATTTTTTTTTTCTATTTTTTAGTTGAATTTTCTATAAAGGAGTGTTTTTTTTAGTTTTCTTGAAACTATTATATATATTTCATTTTTTAGTTTAAGATATAATTGTCATCGGTCCTAGATAAGTATGCCAAATCTCGATTTAATCCGACGTTTAAAGGAGGTCAAAATCATGTTCAAAGTTTCCGTTACATACTAACATACGTATGAAGCTAATAAAGGCGTTGAATTAAAACAAATTTAAACGGATTTTATCGCGGTTTTCAATTTTGATTTCGAAGACTTTTCACCTTCGTGGTCACGAGGTGGACTGAGGTATAGGTTGTCCCAAAATGTTAATGTTACTTTATCTACCTTCAATTTGAAATAATTAGTTTTTGTGGTTGGTCCGATCTACGTAGAAGGAGCTCACAGTGTCTTGAGGTCTGGCAGTTGGTCTTTTGGATTCCGATTAAAATGATAAAATCTCTTTAAATTAGTTTTATTTCAAAGTGTAACATTCGCGTAAACGTAAGAAATCATTAATAAAGCGTGTTAAAACGTGTCTGTTTTGCGACAAAATTCCTGTCTCACCCACCATAATCTTCTGACCTTGTGATTTTATCTCTTTTCTAAAATTAAAGGGGCAAGCAGTGTGAAAGCAAAGAGGATGCCTTAGCTGCTTATAACGTTGAGATTTCTGAGATGCTTAAAGAAAAGTGGTCTTCGGTATTTTCCAAGTTGCTAAGAAGAATGGAAAAGTGTGTACTTGTCGATGGTGAATATTTTGAAAATATCATTGCCTTTAAGAATAAAATGTATAATTTTTGAGAAGCTAATTTCTTTGGACCTAACCCTTGCATATCCAAATAAAGTTTAACAAAACATAAAAACCGACTTCAAAATAAATATACTAAAAAGTAGCAAATAACAAATTTAGCACTCCTTGGAGTCGGTGCCTGTGTCACTACCGGTCAATTGAAATTGCACCGACTCCAAAGATTTTTTTAAAAAAAATTCAGTGTTAAGTACAGCTATGGTATGTATAGGTGACTCAATTATCCGGATAGCCTATAAAAGATTCGGCTGATTATCGTTAATTTGCTCCGAAGAATTGAAGAGTTGTTAAGTATAAGTACGACTGTACTTATACTTAACACTACGGACACATGTATTAAGATGAATTATGTATAAAGAGATGATATTATAGGTTTCTGGCTCATGGAAAGATCGGAGCTGTACAGTCTCTGAGAGATGGACTAACCTCACCTCGGCCCACATAAATGATCGCACATTTATCTACATCAACCTGCATATTGATTGAGTGGTTGAAACATTTAGTTATTTTCAGCAAGTCATACAAATCAGTTATTTTTGGTGATCATTCATATAGAGTAAGTGGAATATGGGTTCTCTCTTTTTACGAGGACGGTACTCTATGACTGAATCTAACAACAGAGAGCTAAAAGGATTCAGGGACCAAAAAACCACAAAGGTCTCAAACTATGGCCCTTAGTCGATCTAATTTACTCATATTAATCAGGAAGACCCGTAGCTCCTGGGTACTTTGATAAATGGTCCACCCATTGCCCTGTCTCACACATGCCTAAAGAAAGATGCACATATTGCTCTATAATCTTATACAAATTCAGCACCTTCATAAGCCAAGTATGAAGTACTAAATATATATTTTTATTAACTTGAATGAGGTAGACCGATTCTCTCTACAGAGAACATTAGGCAGCCAACCGGTCGTAAAAACTGCAAGCCAAACCTTTCTGTTACATGGGTTTAACACATATTGCGCCGACTCTACTGCGATCTGGATAAGTGGAAGAAGAAGAGTTTGAATGACGAAACGAGCAGGTTGCTCGTCTGTTAAACCCACAAACAAAAGCAACACCCATACAGAACTTTAAATTACAAAGCACAGCATGGCACTGGACTGTGTTTGTCCCTTCGAGACATAAGTTGCTGTCTCATATTTCCTAGAAATTTCACTGGCATCAATATCCTTCAAACGGGAACACAACAGTATTTACACATTGTTGATTGGCGGCAGAAATAGACAAAGCGGTGATACCAACCCAAACGGCCTCTCGCGTACAATGCATCTAGTTAGTATAATATGCCTTTTGTAGTCGATCCAGGAATCCATTAGTTTCTCTGCATGTCTATGAGAAGAAGCTCTTACGCACCACGTGACCCAACCTTGAAATCAGTCTGTCCAGGGAACGTGATAATTATTGTCAATATTCATTTGATTTTTTAGCCATAAAATTGAGGTAAGAAAATATTGGAAGACGGTAGGTATTAATTTAATTATATTATGTCGGAGATCGAAGAGGTTCGAAATTGATTAATTTAAGTTTGTTAACTTGTTATTATTTTATTACTGGCTGTACAATTAGATGTTCCAAATTCAAATAAGAAAAAAAAAGCAGTACAAAGTTCGATATTATATAGAGTTTTGGCGGGAATTCTGACAGTATGGTTCATCGCTTATTTTAATTTATTTCATAAACTAGTTTATAGTACAAGATCCCGGGGAACATTGACCTTCACCCATCTATTTACCGGATCAAAATAACATTTTAGGGTATAAAATGTGTTGCTGAACACATACCAATAGGGTTGCCTAAAAAAATATGGTCAAGGATATGATTAATTAACATTTAAAAAAAAAAAAAAATTTTATAATTTCCCTGGCTTGCTTACCAAAAAAATTTAACCGTCAATGAAAAGTATACAATGTATACTATCTGCCAAAAATAGGTTGCCTACCTTTTTCTGGCCACTACTACCTGGTTGCCGTGTGCAAACAGATAACTAAAAAGTGGTAATTGCGCTCATCTAGCTCCTAGCTTTTGCAGGTAGTATACATTGTAGGTTTTCATTGAAGGTTCATTTATTTGGGGAGCAAGTCAGTGAAATAATATCTTCTTTTTTTTTTAATTCGTAAAACCTATCCTTGACCATATTTTTTTAGGCAACCCTATTTGTATGTGTTCAGCAACACCTTTTATACCCTAAAATATTATTTTCATCCGGTAAACAGATGGGTGAAGGTCAATGTTCCGCGGGATCTTAGACCATTAGAGTCGTGTTTGTTGTTTAGAAGTGGTGTGGTTTTGTTCAATAAACATTGACGATGATGAACAGTGTATCATCATCAGCCACAAGACGTCCACTGCTGAACATAGGCCTCCACCAAAGATTTCCAGACCGACCTGTTGGAAGCGGCCTGCATCCAGCGACATCCTGCGACCTTTATCAGGTCGTCTGTCCACCTGAACAGTGTATGGAGACATTTAAATAAGTGGATTAAGAAAAGGAGTTAACACCAAAACTCCGACAAGACCTTGAAATCGCCCGCACCGTGTTTCATCGTTCTTGTAAAAATAACTTGAGAATAAGTTATACTTGACATTGGCAAAAAGCATAATAATGCGAAAGCCATAAATAAAAAAGAATAGATCCTTTGATTAGCAACAGTTATGGCGGGAAATTGATATGAAAGGAATGGCTTGCAATGTTAAATACACTCAATATGTTGTCTCAAGAAATTATTAACTACTAGCTTTTGCTCGCGGCTCCGCCCGCGTGATTTGCTTTTCCCGGGATAAAAAGTAGCCTATTATGTCTTATTCTGATGTATAAGCTATATTATTGTAAAGTTTCATTAAAATCCATTCAGTAGTTTTTACGTGAAAGAGTAACAAACATACATCCATCCATCCATACTTACAAACTTTCGCGTTTATAATATTAGTAGGATGTCGGTTCAGGATGTTTGTGAATTCTGAGTAAGAAATAAGAACAGGAGTTGATTTTCTGTCACCGGCTGTTTTCAAAAGAATTAATAAACAATAAATTGATAATCCCGAGCTATATTTTAAATAAAAACATCTTGGTAATAAAATAATTTTATTGAATAAAAACAACTATTAAGTAAAATTTAACATAATTTTTTAAATGACCAGTGATTTCTTCTTACTCTTCTTCTGATTTATTCTTTAGATCTCGAGCTCATGCTGAACAGCTGCTGTCAGCCCAAGCCGTGTAGTCCATGTCAACGATTTCATCACAAGAGACAATTACATTGCTAGAAAAAAAATAGATTTTAATATGTGATAGAGCCACGCTGGAGACTTTTTTGTTTATAATATGAATGGACCATACTATATTCATTGTCACACAGAAAACTGAAGAGAAATAACTGGTAACTGTAGCATTTTGTACGGTAAATGAGATGTCCGGACATCCAAATACGCTTCCCTTCCCCAATCCTGGGAATTTTGCTGGTGGGAGGGTACCTGATATTTTTGTACCCGACTGGATAGCGACCACCGTACATGAAAAACCCGCCATAGTGATTCGTTAGGCTGATTCACGATCAGCCAGTCAGTGTCTATTTATTAACTTCAAGCCGGCATAATTCTGCCGGACATCAAGGGACTCAATCGCTCATAACGAGCGACATTATGTTTAGACTGCATTTTACTTAACATCAGATCCAGTGTAGTCACTTTGCCAAACGAGGGAAAAAAACCACAGACCATATCATTTTTCCTTTGGGGTCGACAACGTTTCCACGATGCATCTTGTCTGGTATTCTGAGCATTCATGGATGGTGGAGATCGCTTACCATCTGACCCATTTCCTCATTTGGCGCCCTTTTTCCTCCTGACCTTACCCCACTCATAATGGGATCAAAATGCTTTATAATACATATTAGAAAAAGATTTGACTTTGTTTTACCGGCCGCCTGCCTGACGTCATCCCTTCTGAGAAGAAATCACACCCAGACCCCAAACAAATGTTTGTGAATCAAATCAATGTGTAAAAATTATACATTATTAATAATAATACATACTCATATCCCGGCAATTCAAACGCGCTCGGTTGAATTTCGGTTACTGTATCTCCGATATCGCAGAGTATCCTGGCTATAGTGATGTTTCTGATTGCGCACATTTGTTCTGAAATGTGTAAAAATATTGTTCTAAAAGATCACCTGAATCTACATATTTTTGCTGTTGATTCATCAGTTATTAGTATCACACATATACATCCCAAGAATGTCGCCGTTCAGGGTCGGCCAGTGTATAATAATATCCAGTAAATTCTGCTGATCGACCATGGACGCAATATTTTACGACTGTCGACACTATATTTGGATTGTATTGTAATTAAAATAAGGTGCTGTATAGTCAGTTACCCGTTCTAGGATAATTATGGAAACGGTGGCAAAATGCTTACCTTCAGTGAAAGCATTTGGTCTAGTACTACTTTCAAACCAATGACGGTCACAAACGGCATTGCGAAGGAGCTGATCCTTGACAATGCTGTAGAAAGTGGGAGGTACATAGGCGTCCTCCATTAATTCTTCCATCCAAACACCCGCCAATAAGTCCATTTCTTCAACACAACTGTATTTTTCTTTTAAGGCTTCTATTCCCTAGAAACAGAACTTAGTGAGAAGATTTTATTTATTACTGACATTTTTAGTATTTGTACCACACTGTTATTGTTTGAAATTATCCAAACTCATTTAAATGTAGTGGTACACTTTGTCTATGGAACAGTTTGGGTTTTAGGTTTAAACACCAGTCCGAAAAATCATAATTTGTGTTTGAGTTTTTCGATTCGACAAAAAAGGCAGGATACTTGTGGCTGGAATCTGTGGTGGTTAAGGCAATCGGCCCAATGCAAATAAGCTTGGTAAACTATGACTCTAAGTTATATCTATGCCAACTCCTTTAAGATACTGGCGTGAGTTTATCCATTGATGTTAGCCATATCTTCCACTTGCGTCTTCCTTTCTATTTCGCCTTCCCCATTAGGCCGCATTTACTGCATGTGAATGTAAATTTTCATTCCATAACATAAACCTACACGTGTACCCCTGGAGAGATAGACAGGGGGCTAGTACTGTGGCACCTAAGCTTAGCTTATTTTCGTTTCATGATATATGGGACGAAGATCTTATTTGAATCCCCAGTTTTAAAACGCTAGTAGTATTTATTTATTTAACCGACTTCAAAAAGCAGGTGGTTCTCATGTTTTATGTATCTCCGCCAAAACCCGACCGATTATAAAAAATCTTTTTACTGATGTATTTGCTCTGATGCTAGTTTCGTGTAAATTTGGTTACATCTGGCGAAGGAGGGAAAATACTTAACTCCTTATATAATCTCACCTTTCATACATTCTCTCCAAATGTCCAAACCACCTGAATCTCTTGTAATAAGTTATATGTTTTATTTATATATTACCTCATCTGAAATTATTCCTGTCAAATCATCGAAGGAGGTGATGTCGTCATCGAAATAATGTGTTCGGTATTTTGTGTATGAAGGGAAACCAAAGTATCGCATCTTTGCCAAATCATTTGTCAATATATCATTCGATCGTTGCAAACCTCCAAGTCCCATGTTTAACAACTAAAAAAGACCATTGATTTATCATTTACAATAAATATCAAATAACAACCCTATATTATACACGTACCACCACTGGGTACAGGCCTCCGCCAATAACGAAAGGGATTTAGTCCATCACCTGGCTAAGTAGGTAGGATGACTTCATATACCAGTTTTTTTATTAACTTGAATGAGTACATGAGCAGGACGCACGCCTGATGGTAAGCGTCACGCCTGCCCATAAACAGAAGCAATACCACACAGAACTTTGAATTACAACGCATTGTATGACATTGCGCTTATCATCCGAGACATAAGATTAATCTTTCTTTTTTTTATCGTGGCTCAGCAAAGTGACTACGCTACACCTGATGGTAAGTGTATCGCAATCCAAGAATAGTGTCGACTAACGATAAACAATGTGTCCATCGTAGGTCGGCAAGATCATGCCGGCCTGTCAAAGTTCATGGGATGCGACCCCGCAGTATCTCATCTTAGGTCCAAGGGGGAGGGGAAGAAAAAAAGGGATGGGAAAAGGGTTAGGATCAAGGGGCAAGCGACTGCCCTCGTTACATATAAACCCTGTAATACCGATTTTGCTATTATGGGTTCAATTTCAAGAAACCGTTTCTAGAACGATGTCTTCACTATAAAATCAAGACCCTGATAACGATTCCAGATTCTATCAACGGTTCGAACTGGTTTGTACCCACACCCTTTAAAATTAAAAGGTTTTTGTTATTTTTATTATCTTTTAAAAAATCTAATATGCTAATTAATATAGGAACTATATGAGGATTAGTGACTTACATCAGAATCAACTACATGGTCATCAATTTTGCCAGAGGCCTGTCTGAAACATCCTTGAGTGATGTACCCCATGTGTCCACTTTGTTTGATGAAGGTTTGGTTCGAAGTGAGGTTCACCATGGGGAACGATTGATCAAGATAGTTGCCTTCTGAGTCGTAGAACCTAAACAAATAACATAACATAATATCACATCACATCACGCCTGTATACGAAATTCACTCTTCATTCTCTTCATGCTCAACCACACAGACTTGAATATATATGCCATAAAACTGAAAACTTACTTCAATACACCATCCTGCATCTTGTGCATCCAGCGTAGTACTGCAGGATATTCCAAAGCGATTTGCGGTGGCACAGTGTCATCGTATATATCTCTGAATTGAGTGTCTTCTAATGATAAATCCATTATAACTCCGTCGTTTATAAGATTCGTGGCACCTATATAATAATACGATAAATAAAAAATACACCCAACAAAGGGGGTAGCATAAAGCTAAGCGAATAGCTAAGCGAATCTGCGAAATAGTATTTGGCGAACGAAAACCAGCCCTCCTGGCAGATATTGTTCGTATTGTTGACGTAGATAATATTGTGGGGAACATAAGATTTGACCTTCCCTTCCCCTTTGTTGAAAATGTGAACGTTAGTAAAAATGGAACGCGAGCTTGACGTACGTAGGACGTGAATATGTCAAATGAAGAAAATCAAGTTAGGGCCCGTGCATTAATCACGTGATGTTTTTTTAGCATTTCTTAACCCCTCGTCCCCCTTGGTGATACGTGGTGAGGCTTAAGCGCCCCGCGCTCCCATCCAAAATCACGTGTATTTTTTAGTACCTACAAAGAATATCTTAAAATTTTTAGATAAAAATTCACGTGATATCTTACTAAACTCCCCTCCCCCTTGTGATATTTCGTGATTTTTGCTAAACCCCCTCCCCCCTCTCAAGCCTCACGTGATTAATGAACGGTCACTTAGTTGCTTTCGCGCCGCACTACAACCGTCAAACACCGGACCAGAAAACCATCACCTCGGTTTCCCAGCATTAGGGAAATTAGCCCTTATTCCTATTTCGGTCACGAAATCTAAGTTACGCAACACGCCTAACTCTGTACATATTAGGAACAAAGGTACAGTCCACTTCATTTAATATCGGAAAAGCGTCCATGATCCTTCTGGTATTGTGGGTGTTGAAGGGCGGTGGGGATCACCCACTTGTTGTTTACCGGCCTCTCTTATAAAAAAACAGTCCTGCCTGCGCCCAAGACTCCATATGTCCTGGTTATCAGGAATTACAACAAACTTTCGGCTTCATAACCCCCAGACCAGAAAATTCTTCTCGGTGCTAGTAATATTTGGCTTATCACAGTTATTTTGAAATAAATTAATGTTTTACCCATCAATTTGGCCATCAGTTCGTAATACTGTATTTGATTTGCACAAGCTATATTAATATCTCTGGCTGTTGAAAAAATCTGCTCATCAGTCCAGCAAGAGTTAATTTCGGCTAATTTTTGGGCGATATGATTATGGAACCTCCAGTAGAAAATGATGCCAATGAAGTTCACACCAAGCAGCAGGTTTAAGCCAGCTGAAATACAAAATACGTTATGAAGGTAGTGTTTATTATGTTGATATAACACAATATTATTTAAAAAGCATACAATATGTAAAAAAAAGCTCTGTCCGACCCGAAAACGGCATATAGGTATCACAATCATCAAAAAATCAAAATTCTATTTTTCCATGAAATTAAAAATGTTATTCTAATTCAAAGTGTACGTATTAGTAAGCAAATTACCCGATTTTTTGGATTTTTTTTGAATCTATAGTCTAAAATAATACAGACGAATTGAAGATTTCTTTTTTGCGTCTGTTAAAATACTTACTGGTAGGAGGAAAGACGGCACCATTAACAGTTTCTGTCTTAAGAGTTCCATTCGTGTATGTCCTTCTGACTGTATCCACTACATTACCATATACCGGAGATAAGTCAAACAATGGCGTGGCGTCTACTATCTGTAATACATAATCTATGCATAATATATTGCTGGTGGTAGGATATTTATATTCGCCCGAATAGCGACCATCGTACACATGGTGTTAAAACCTGCTATAGTGATCGAGTTAAAGCATCAGCCAGTGTATATCCGGTTCTTTCGAGGGGCTTGCGACATGACTTGATGGTTGATTGGAGCAGGTATAGGGGTACATACTTGTATCATTGTGTCTGCATCGGTCATCCACCTGTACTGTCGGATGCCCCTCTATTTGTTTCTTTCCTCTCCGAAGAAGAAAGAAGCAAATCGAGGGGCATTTAGACAGGCTGGCATCTCTGGTGACCACCAATAAACTCGTTGTTTCTTGGTAGTCGCTGGTTTTTAACACGCTTTTTTTGCACTACGCTTACCATCAAGTGTAGTGCAGTCACTTTGCCGTGCTGAGATAAAAAAAAATGCATGAGATTATAGCTAGTAGCTGTCATTAAACGTTGCTCATTAACTGTAAACATTTAGCGAATTGAGAAACCCTTGCCACGGTCAGTTTACAGATGGGTGACCGTTTAGTAGTATATCAACTGAATATTTTTTTTTTATCCGAAACGGCAAAGGTACTGCACTATACTTGGTGCTTAGCGCAATGCAGTCCAAATAAACAAACGACCAACGACAAACAATGAGTTTATCGGTGGTCACCAGAACCATACCAGCCTGTACACATGCTTCTTCATACTCCGAAGATGGAAAAAGCAAGTCGAGGGGGCTGTGACAGGACAGGCGGATGACTGACGCAGGCCCACTGATACAAGGATTTACCCCTATACCCGTCCCACCCTACCATCAAGTTATGTCACAAGCCCCTTCAAAGAACCGATTGGAAAATTAGAAAATACACTGATTGGTAATGGAACGCGATCCACACAAAGTGTGTGGGTCACTATGGCAGGTTTTACCACCATGTGTACGGTAGTTGCAAATCGAGCGGATTTTACTACTACCAGCAAAAACCACCTTCGTGTTTCGAAAGCCACGTAAATACTCGGTTCTGGCTCTTATTAACTGATAGCCCAATACCCAATATCACAATGTTTATCTTATTTATTCTACTTTGTTTGTTAGTCGGCACAATTACATTACATTATATTATTTACGTTATTTGGCAATCCATAATTATACACACGATACTACGTGGCAGGTCCCTCGCATCCGAGAGACTGCCTGGGGGTAACCACCGTTTTGTCTATTTTTGCCACCAAGCAGTAGTGTGTAAGCTAGAAATTATTCGAATTACTCTCTGGTCATTATGAAACTTATATTCCTATGTCTCGGTGTGATGAGCGCACTCCAATACCATGTAGAGCTTTATGATTCAAGGTTCTGTGTAATGTTGTATCTGTTTAAAGGCAGACCTGGCGCTTACCATCAGGCGGGCAACCTACACCTTTCATCATTCAAGTTAATAAAAAGTAAGAAAAAATCATGCATATGCCGAATTCAATACAGCCCTAATTTTTACTGTCTTACCTATCATAACTGTGAGTTTGTTAATTTGGATGTTTATTAATAAATTCGCCTTAAATGCTGAACGGATTTGGATTAAATTTTGTATACCGATATAACCAGGTCATAACCTGAATTCGGGCGTAGGGTATTTTTATAACAGAAAAAGCAATTCATGCAGGCGCAGCCGCGAATAAACGCTAGTAATGAATAAACCTACACGAAGAGGGGTGGTAGTATTTGGAAGGCATCCTGAAGTCTGGAAGGTGAGAGGTCTTGTCATATTCAAGCATCGTATGCCAGTGAAGCGATGGACGTAATCATCTTCAGGAACAGGGTTGGCAGCACATTGGGGATCACTAGCTCCTTGCGCTGTACAACAATGCGGTCTCCAAAGAACATAGTTTGCTGAAATAGAAAACTGGTTTAAGTAAACAATACATATTAAATACAATTCTGATTCTTATCCCCAACTGACGAAGTGTCTAAACGCAAATAAAGAGCGAGCTATAAACAAGCGCACTTCTGTATTTTTTCTCTACTGCGCGCTTATGTATAACGCCCCATTTACACGGAAAGAGTTCATAGCTCGACAAACATCAGGATATATAACAGAAAACTCTTGATTCAGACAATCAAATGATGATTAACCGTCTTCTTTCCTCCATAGCAAAGGAAGAGAGAAATTAATGAACTAAGGAGGTATCAATAACATATTTTACAACTGGAGAAGCCAGAGGTAATGTACATGTCATTAAATGGGTTCCATCACGCGAGCTTTTAAACTTGATTGCAATAATAGGTACGGAAAAAAACACTAGAAAGCATGGAAATTCTGCCCAGTCTCCACACAGTATACAACTTCAGATATTCTTTGCGTGTTGACAAATAGACGACACGGTAGATTGTTATGTAGACGATATGCTTACAAGTGCCAACAGTGCTAAAAAGTGGCAAGTTTATGACGTCACACATGATTGTAGTGTAAAACTTATGTCAATCTCTGATATTCACTTATAATTCATAACAACAGTAATTTAGCGTGAATGTCACAAGTACCAGCAGTACCAGACACGACACGGTTATTACGTCACACTAAGATATTAAAGCTTTATAATTCATTTCGCCGGTAATTAGATATGTTAATCTCTGATTTATTTTTTATTTTAATAATTATGTATTAACATTATGTAATAAAAAATTTTGAATTTTCAATATCAATTTATATAATTACTAATTTGAAACATTTATAGAAAGGTTTTTATAAGGTAGAATAATTATGTATTGCTAGCAGTTAGTCGGTTGATTAACGGAATGTAAAATGTGACTGCAAAATGAATACAAAAGATAAAGTAACATATAGTGTGTCTATGCATTTACTGGCAGCCGTTTTTTTTGCAGCCTTTGCTACTTATGTAAACAAAACCTAATATTTGGTAGATTATACTTTTTTTTATCTCAGCACAGCAAAGTGACTGCACTGCACCTGATGGTAAGCGTAGTGCAATCCACAAAACTAGCGACCGACAAACAATGAGTTCATCGATGGTCACCAGAATCATGCCGGCCTGTATAAATGCTTCTTCCATCTTCCTTACTTACTAGTACTTACAAGTATCCTGAGTATTTGTAATATCAGTAGCATAGAACACAGCGAGATGCGTAGCGGCGTGAGTGAACTTAGTGTCTTCAACGCGTCCGTCAACTAGTAAAGTGCGACGAACGTCTCTGGCAGCCGGCAAAGAACCACCAGTACATGTCGATAATCTCGGGTCAAATACTGCAAACAATGATTATAGCTATTACCCTGAATGACGAAACAAACAGGTGGTTTGCCTGATAGCAAGCGCCATGCCTGACCATAAACAAACACATCACCACAGACAATGTTGAATTACAAAGTAATGCGTGAACTCCATAAGTATATTTCCCAGTAATTTCACCTTCTTCAATGTCCTTCAATGTGCTACTTGGTGGTAGAAATAAAGTTTAAGATTGGATTATTAAATCATATCGATATGGTAAAAACTCATTTCGACGGATCATGATGCGGAGTCTGAAGATGTATATCTAATTCTCTTCTTCTCATGGCCTTATCTTTTGCTAGGGTTCACTTTCTACTTAGACACTTCTATTTCGCGTGATCTTGTGCATCCTCCGTAGAAAAACCATTAACTGACATGTCTCCCTCTAAGACAAATACGTCAAGACAACGCTTTTTGTGATCATACCTCAGGTATGATCTGGTGTAAGTATTGGTGATCGACGTACTTCTGCGACATTTTTAAAACGAATCATATATTGCTGGATTAAAATAAGAACAGATACAAAGTAATGAACCCTATAGTTTTTGAACCTATTCATTCTTTTTTCAGCGTACTCGTTAAAAAATTGCTTGTTTGGTTGGCAGAGCCCTTACCCCTAATTTAATTGGTTGTTCAACACACAATCTTAGACGTATGCAATGTAAGCGATGGGACTAAAAGTTCACGCGTTTACGTAAAATTTTAACCGTATCATGCCAAAATAATGTAAGTAAACTTGGACCATGTTAGGCAAAAAAGTTACATACAATATTTCACCGAGTACATTGATAAAATCATTAATATTATTCTTATACCTGTACTAGAAGTCCGGTTGAACTCGGCCTCTAAAATTCTGTAATAAGGAGTACGTGCTGCTCCAATGCTGGGATAATTAAGGTTATTGCACGTTCCATCAATTCGTCTGCCTTCTGTCTCGTCACAATCCGCTACCACTTTGGTACAATTCCTATTTAAAAAACGTTGGATTAAAACTATTGCATTTAATCTTCCAAATGTTAGTCTTTCGGTCCGATCTCATCCCTTTAGAAGCAAATTCAAAAAAACATCACCTGAACCCAATCGAATACAAAAAGAACTATTCAAATTCAAAATGTGGACTACATTTGGCGCCATAGACACACATGTATATCAACATACATAAAAATATAATAAACAAACAAATTGAGAACATCTATATATTAAAATAGAATTATTTATACATCATTTTTTTTTATTCTGGCTCGGCAATGTGACTACGCTACACCTGATGGTAAGTGTAGCACAATCCAAAAATAGTGTCGACCAACGATGAACAATGTGTCCATCGTATGTCGGCAAGATCATGCCGGCCTGCCAAAGGGCCAAGGGGGAGGGGAAGGCAAAAGGGATGGGAAAAGGGTTAGGATCAGGGGGCAAGCCCCCTGGGGAGAACCGGATATACACTGGCTGACCCTGGAACGCGACCCTCGCAAGGTGGGCCACTATGGCAGGTTTCAGCACCAGTGTACGGTGGTCGTCCTAAGTATTTGGGGACTCCTGGCCGGAAGTGAGAGCAGTACTCCACGTGAGGCCGCACTTCATTTAGTAAACCGCTAATGATCTTTTAAGACCTAATGACCTGATGACGCTAATGACCTGCCTCGCTCTGTTAAGACCTTTCGTTATGACTATACTGAACGTTAGAATAGCGCTGCTATAAAAAAATATACTCACGAATAAGTTCCGTTGCTCTTATATGCAGCTATTTGATCACTAGTCAGTATTGTAGCAAAATATGAACTATAGGTTGTGTTACCGGCATAACTGAGTTGACAAATGACGAGTATTGTCAGAGGAACGATAAGAAATTTGCACCTCGCCATCGTCATGTCTTTAATGGAAGATACTGAAATTCACTCGTATTTATTGAATTCCTCTGTTAGCTCATATGGATGTACAGCTAATATTTGTGCAAGTGTTTCATTTTTAAAAGCAAAATTCACGTGTCTTGACATCCGTGTCTCGACATAATTTTAAGTATAACTTGGTATATTATAATTATTTAAATGATTACCTCGGAGGCGCAGTTGTATTGCTTACGCGTTACGACTGCTTGCTAAGGTCTTAGGTTCGATCTCTGGGACTGTTTTTATTTTTATTTTAGATAGTTCTGAGATATGTGTTACTCGTTGGTGCGTCAAGTGGATTAACTGACGCTACATGATCTTTGTAGCTCATGAATAATCATACTAGAAGAACCACGAATGCGCTGCCGGCCTTTAATGAAAGGAACGGCGATTGGGTAGCGGAATTGGGCTCCCAGAAATCTCACTTCGGCAACAATTTCACGCCGATTTTCTTTGAGATAATGGTACCGCTGTAGAAGTTCCGGCCTACGCATGCTGTAGAAACTATGACTCACCATCAGCTAAAAATGATTACTACATATTGAAACGGTGCTCCATTAATAATCATAAAAATAATTTATACCAAAACTATGATAAAAATCAAAAGCTTCTTTGTCTGTACATATTACTTTTCATATATTTGATTGGGTGGAACTCTACTGCTCAGAAGGCTGTTTCGCTAGAGAAGAACGTGCAAGAAAATCTAACGTTGCTCTTTTTAAAACCAGTTTACAATCAATAATCGAATGGATTCAAAATAGTCGACAATAAAATCAACAACCGTAAAGGGGTAATATTTGTGAAATTACTGTACTTTATGGCTTTTATTATTTTATCTTATGTTTCAGGTTGACGAGCGTAGTATAGTACAATGAAATGCTTAGTAATTCAAAGTTCTGTGCGGTGTTGCTTCTGTTTATGAGCAGGCGTGGCGCTTACCATCAGGCGAGCGCCTTGTTCGTCTCGTAATTCCATCAAATAAAAAAAATCTATCAAAGTTTAGTTAATGAGTATTTCTTCTAAAAAAAAGTTCGATAGATGGCGCTGTGCAAATGACATCTTTTTCTGAATCGCGTTATGTAGAAACCAGCTTGTGAAATTTTGGAAATATAAGTTTTACCAAAAGTAAACTTGAGGGTTGAAGTAGGGTTGAAATATTTTTATGGAACTGAATACCACTGTTAAAATTGAGTACAAATATTGCTTATTAAAAATAATAAGACATGTGCTTCACATTTTTATTTGCTTTATTTTGCGTCGGTGAAAAATAAATTGAAAACAGTCACGCGAAATTTATTCAGACTTTGTAATATTCAATTTGTTTTGGAACTGTTTGTTTAGTGGTGGTAGATGGTAGTTATAATAATAGCTTGTATTACAAAGAATGTTAATTAAACAAAATATATTTTAACCAACTGCATCGGTGGCGCAGTTGTAATGCGAACGTGATACTGCAGTGCTGAGGTCTTGGTTTCGATCCCTGGGTCGGGTCAAATGATATTGGGTTTTCTAACACGAAATGCTCGGTATCAGCCCAGAGTCTGCAATTGTGCGCGGTATGACGATCGGCACGCCGCTCGGCGAAATGTAGGTGTACTGATTATACCTCTACCTACCCTTCTGACAGGCGTGAGTGCATATCGTCACTGAAAGGCACAAATACTAAACCGCCAATACATGAACTTTATGGTAGAGTATTTTAAAATGTTTTTACGGTATCGGTGCCCCCCGATTACGTGACAGGACGGAATTAAGCTTGGCAAAGTGTGGGTACTGTAGATGCATCACTGCCTATCCCATCAGTTATACAGATCTAAGCTTTTTATACAAGCATAAAGACCGTCTGATGGAAAAGGAAAAAAACAGAAGAACGACATAAATCCAGTAGTTTCACTAACTACAATGTTCTTCAAATTATTTCCCTTGCCCTTCATTTCAATTTCTTTCCCTTATAAATTAATTAATCAACGTAATAATATTTAATAAATCTTTATTACATTCATATTTTTGTTAAAAATTAATTGTCACACTAGTATTTTGGGATATCAGCTGCTTCCCATTGAATTTATTATTATACATTTTTTTGTGCTTGAATATATTTACATTTTATACCTGAATAATTCCTGGTGAACAAGTCAATGAGAAGTTTGTGTGGTTTAATGAAATATTTCCTTTGACCATTCAAGTCCTTACTCTCCCATAGAAACCTCTTTAAATTCCCAAACACGCACACAACCAATACATTAAGGGGACCGGACATTCATAAACACTGTGTAACATTTTATTGCTTCGATTTATACAAATATATTATAGGATACGTTGGACAAAAGAATGCACTTGTACGGTGTAGGTAAAACAGCTCGTCGGTACAAACTTGCGGTTAACACGCTCCGGTTCGAACGCTGGAACATCGCTGGTAGGATATACATATCCGCCCGGATAGCGACCACTGTACTAATGGTGTTAAAACCTGCTATAGTGATCTCACCTTGTGTGGTTCGCGTCCCAGGATCAGCCAGTGTATATCCGGTTCTCCCGAGGGGCTTGCGACCTGACTTTATGGTTGATTGGGGTGGGTATAGGGGTATTTCTTTGTATTACTATGCCTGCATCAATCATCCACCTGTCCTGTCGCAGGCCCCTCGATTTGCTTCTTTCCTTTTCCTTACTTATTCTCATTTTGTGAGTGTTTCCACCTTCTGCAAACGAAAAGGCACCCAATTCATGTTACCTAATATTTCAATATTTCCGATATACCGCTTGCTGAAGAGTAAAAAATTTGTACACCCCATTATTACCACGACAAATAATGCTATGTCCTACCTTGTTAAAACGCAGCGTTTAAACGCTCATGTATGTCGACCATAAGGTATAAATATTTTATACAAAGCGAGGAAATTGAGTGAGTATTCGCGGCTCAGAATTCCGAACAGTTCTAACAATCGAACACTTTATTGACTTTAATAATAGCTAGCTACAGCCCGCTGCTGCGTTCGTTTGGAAACTAGAAATCCTGTTAAAGTTTTAATGAATGATTTTAGATCTGTATCTACGGGTGAATCACAAAAATTATGTTCCAAGAAAGTTCAAGGTGATAGGTCCCTCGTATGAGTAGCGGCTTTCTGCTGCGTTTCGTAACTTTGTTGATATATCCAGAGGCTCAAATCCCCTTCTCCTGGTGACCCACTCGCCCGTTTACCAGTCTGTGCTATTAAAAAAAAAATTATATATAGATAAGCCTTCTGTGAGATAAAAATAATATTACTGCATCAAAATTTTGATTGATTTTATGTATTTATTTCGCTTTCGTTATAATTGTATTAAAATATACATTCATAAATAGGCTCAGGTCTTTATGCCCGAAGGGATAGGCAGAGGTCCAACTAATCAAATAAATCAAAATAAAAAATCAAATAATTTAATATGTCAATTGGATCATAAATATCACTTTTACATGACATTAATTTACGGCACAAGTTCCAGTTCACGTCAATTCTTGTTTGATTTTTCCAATCGACACAAACCATGATTGCCAGACCTGGAAATTAAACCCAGGATATCACGGTTGTAAGCCTAAAGCTGCCTTTACACCAATGAGGCGATTATTTAAACAGTTTCATTTTAAAATAAACATCTGTTAAGCGATCGCGTTTCTTAAAACGTGATCTTCTTTCAGATGATATTTGTAAAAGAAATGGTGAGGCACAACTTTGGAGTAAATATATAGATGGAGTATGCACATAAAGCCTTAAAATTAGTCATAATTCAAGATAATATTCTCAATATTGTTAAATCACGGACTTGCTAGAAACAGAAAAAATGTTATGTATATTATATTAGCTATCTATTTAGTATATATTATTGAAGTTAAATGTGTAGTTTTTCTTTTATGTACCCTACCCTTTCTGACTCCTTCTTTTATCTCCATCCCATGGTTGCCTGGAAGAGATTGCCTTGAGCGATAAGGCCGCCAATTGTACTTTTGTATTTTAGTTGATTTACTTCCATATATTCCAATGTACAATAAAGAATTATAAATAAATAAAATAAATAAATAAAAAATCTAACTCATGTGCCTTTCCCTCTTTTCAAGGTCACATAATTTAGACCGTTTTTTCCCTATGGACCGAACACTCCCTATATATTATATCTCTAAGGGCCCGACGCAACCGGCCTTTTATTTTTAAAGCAATTTTATTCGCGCAAGCCAAATGCAACGCATCGTTCCAGTCTACATCAAACCGAACCCACGGCATCGCTTCTAGTGTGGTTTTGCTGGTGGTAGGATATTCATATCCGCCCGGTTAGCGACCACCGTTAATACACATGGTATTAAAATCTGTCATAGTGACCCACACGCCTTATGTGGTTCGCGTTCCAGGATCAGCCAGTGTATATCCGGTTCTCCGGAGGGACTTGCGACATGACTTGATTGTTGTTTGAGGCGAAGGTTGTTTGAAGGGATAATAGGGAAAGTAATTAAGGGATTGGGGAGAGGAGGGGGATTTGGGCCTTCGGATGTCTCACTCACCGTACGAAACGCAGCAAGCCGCTACTTTACGTCGGGTTTTTGTGAGGCAATAGTAAAAAAACCGGTCGAGCTGGCCCATTCATGCTGTAGACAAAACTGTCTACAGCGTGGCTCTACCACTCGTGGTTCTTTCAGTATTATTGATGTTTAAAGGCCATAGAAATTGCTTACCATCAGATGTCCCACTTGTAGGATCCCTGAGTATAATCCTCTAGTTGAAACAATATAAAGAAAAATAATGCGCATTTACTTACAACCCTATTCCGTTACCCCTACCACAGTGTCCGATTACCACACGTCACCCCAGCGTTAACTGTAGCTGTCGGGTGTGGTCACCCAGGAAGGTGCCTGATGCAAATTATTCACTTACGATATGATACATAACTCTACAAAAATCATAGGTATAGAGGAAAATAATAACAGATACAAAGGAAAATAATAACAGATATAGGAACAATTGCAACATTTGTGTAAGCACTGTTGTGTTTCGGTTTGAAGGACATTGAAGCCAGTGAAATTAAAAGACCCGGTCACGCGTTGGACAACGTTAAATTAAATTGTAGACTGTAGTAAACCATTCAATACAGTATGCGCCATCTATTGCATACTTACTCCATCCAGTAAAAAAAAATATTGCGACTATAGTCGCAATATTATATTTCAATTTATAAATTGAAATATAAACTAAACTATCCTATCAAGATTTTTTTTTTTTAACTTGGCTCGGCAAGGTCACTACGCTACACCTGATGGTAAGTGTAGCGTAATCCAAAAATAGTATAGACCAACGATGAACAATGTGTTCATCGTAGGTCGGCAAGATCATGCCGGCCTGCCAAAGGGCCAAGGGGGAGGGGAAGGGAAAAGGGATGGGAAAAGGGTTAAGATCAGATTAAGATATACACTGGCTGACCCTGCAACGCGACCCTCACAAGGTGGGCCACTATGGCAGGTTTTAGCACCAGTGTACGGTGGTCGCTATCCGGTCGGATACAAATATCCTCCCACCAGCAAAAAAACTTACACTTACACTTACAGCAAACTTAGACTTAAGAAAGTTGGATCAAACATAGTTTCTAAAATTTGACTAAAATCGGTTCAGTAGTTTAGGAGCTAATCGCGGACAAACAACGTGACACGAAATTTTTATATATAAAAATAATATTGGTGCAGACCCCAACCTCGGTCTCATTACACACGTCACCCCATCGCAACAGTGGCTGTCGTTTAGTCGGTCCGATGATTATTATTCACACATGAGCCGACTGCCGCATCTGTTTCTAATGGTCACTGCACGTGCCAGGGTTGCCTGGTTAAACGTGAGTTAACGGCAAAAAAATTACAATTGGGGGCAGATTTTTGAATTAGAACTTACTTTGTCGTTACGTTGGTAAGTTACTATCTTTATCGTATTTTTATAGTTAAATATATACAGGGCTACTTTTAAAATACCAGCCACCTGGCAGGACTACATAGCTAACCCCATAAGGAACAACTATTGTTCTACGAGTTCGGACATAACTAAATACATGAAAAAAAGACGTGTGGCACTCGGAGACTGCCGCGGTAAAGCTATTGTATAGCATTTTTTATCAACTTAAGTAATTATAATTATTTATTTATTTTATTTATGCAGTATTTTTTTTCCTTTGTTTTTAATTTAAATTTTGTGGGTCAAGGTCAGGTCAAAGTCGGGTCAACGTCCGGTCAAAGTCCGGTCAAAGTCAGGTCAAAGTCGGGTCAAAGTCGGATCAAAGTCGGATCAAAGTCCGGTCAAAGTCGGGTCAACGTTGGGTCAAAGTCGAGTCAAAGTAGGGGTTAAAGTCCGGTCAAAGTCCGGTCAAAGTCCGGTCAAGTCGGGTCAAAGTCGGGTCAAAGTCGGGTCAACGTCGGGTCAAAGTCGTGTCAAAGTCGTGTCAAAGTCGTGTCAAAGTTGGGTCGAAATCGGGTCAAAGTCGGGTCGAATTGGGGTCAAAGTCGGCACAAAGTTAGGTCAAAGTCGTGTCAAAGTCGGGTCAACGTCGGGTCAACGTCGGGTCAAAGTCGGGTCAAAGTTGGGTCAATGTCGGTTCAAAGTCGGGTCAAAGTCCGGTCAAGTCGGGTCAAAGACCAGCCAAAGTCCGGTCAAAGTCGGGTCAACATCCGGTCAAAGTCCGGTCAGAGTCGCGTCAGAGTCGGGTCAATGTCCGGTCAAGTCGGGTCAAAGTCCAGCCAAAGTCCGGTCAAAGTCAGGTCACCGTCCGGTCAAAGTCGGGTCAAAGTCGCGTCAGAGTCGCGTCAGAGTCGCGTCAGAGTCGCCGCAAAGTCGCGTCAGAGTCGCCGCAAAGTCGCGTCAGAGTCGCGTCAAAGTCCGGTCCAAGCTGACTGATCACTGTGTGACGCCACCTGGGACTTCGAAATTATTGATGTTCCAGGGAGGTCAGCTAACGCTGGAATTTCTGGATTCGGTCTCGCCGCTCAAGGCCCGCGATAAAATCTATACAATAGCTTAAAAATGACTGAATGACAGACTACTGGCGGCTAGATAAATGAATCAAATTCAAAGGCGCTAGCTGCACCCCCCTTCCTCACGCTTCACAGGGGTTTGTTTACGTATGCGCGTAGAGATATAAACATTCAAGGCAGAAATTTAATTATTGCTTATTTTTATAAAATCTTACAAATTATCAAAAGTCGTAAAACTAAAGTTGTGAAGTTCCTGTAAGGCTGTTGGTGTTTTTGAAGTAACCCTGTATAACGTTACTGAAAAGGTAAAAATAGTAAAGCGCTGCACTTTATGGTAAAGCATTTTAAAATGATTTTTACGATAATAGTTCATATTAGACTTCAGAATAAATTTAATTTTAGATCATTTATATGAGTAAAAATTATTGGTCAAATTAACACAGATGTTTTAAATAATTAACAAAAATTAATAAACCGACGAATTTTAATACGCAAATACAAAAAATAAAACACGTGTATGATACACCACGTTGTTTGTGACATAAATTTTTGTACGCAGGTGCAAAGACACGTGATAGCATCTATCTCATTCTCTCGCAGGCTAAATGCTATTTATGAATATGTTTGTCTCTTTGTACTGTCACTTTTTCGTTTCATCGAATTTTCAAATCAGAACGATGCTAAAGAAGTTACACTTCAAAAAACACCTAATTTTTTTCGGGCAGTAAAAATATTCGTGTAAACTAAATAAAGTAACATCAAAAGGTTAAATTTTTTATGTTGCCCCTACTATGAGTATATCAAATGCATTGTGTACACGCCCTAAGCAAGGGTAATGCAAGTGTCATAAGCAACATAGCGATCAATTCGAGTGGCCACGGCACAGTTGAAACTTTTCGGCAATTAGGCTAACTTTACACGATCGATTAGGGTGGTGTTGCGAGTCATAAGCAGTAGCGGGTTGATGATTAAATTTAACATTGAATAGATAAAGGACGTGTCAGACCGCTCAACGTTTCTTATGTACAATTCTGGATGAAGCAACAGTAATAATAATTAAATACACGCAACAGTCACCCACATAGCCCTGACCCCACACTAGGTTAAACCTGTAGCGTGGGTTTCAGGATCTACGAGGCACTTGCGATCCCACAACACCCTGACCCGAAACCAACATTAGTGGATCACACAAATATTTCGAACCCACGGCCTCTCGTTTCGTAGCTAGCTACTCGCCCGCTGCGCCACGGAGGCTGTCAAGTCTTGCCGAGGGCCTTGCTATAGAGCTTGATAGTTGGTTGGGGTGGTTATAGGAGTTCATCCCTGAATCCCTGTGCCTGCATCAGTCATCCGGCTGTCCTGTCACAGACCCTTCGATTTGCTTCTTCTCTCTTCGAAGTCTGAAGATGCATTTATCAAGGCTGGCATGATTCTTGTGACAACCGATAAACACATTGTTTGTCAATGATCGCTGGTTTATGGACTTCACTGCGCTTATCATCAAGTGTAGTGATTTGCCGTGCTCGAAAAGCTGCAGCTTTGCAATATAATTATCGCTTACAGCTTGTCGCTTGGCCCGGAGTGTGATTTTAACGAGCAACACGTGTCGTTTCCGTGTGCTTAGTTATTGTAATTAACTGCAACACGTCCAGTGCAGCGTCTGCCGTGTCTGCATCATACAGTACTTAGACGAGACAGTCATTTGTTTTAAAAATAACATGATATTACTAATGTGCTATGTACTAGGACGACGTTTAGAATGATAGGTCTTTCGTGTGCAAGAGGCTGACTGGGTAATACTGCTTTGCCTATTTCTGCAGTGTAAGTAGTTGTTTTGTTCGGGTTTGAAGGACATTGAAGCCAATGCAGTAACTGACTATCATAAGAACATTTTTTGTCTCGCGGTGACGAGTGCAATCAAGTGCCATACATTGCTTTATAATTTATAATTTTGTTAGTGTTTATGACTCAATAGCGTTTAGACAGTAAATAAAAAGCGTGTAAAAATGAAGTCGCTTCCACTGTCTGTTCGCTTAGATCTTTTAAACTATTCAATGTATTTTAATGCAGGTTCAGTAATAGATACAGTGATTCATGAGGAAGGTTTATATGTATAATACATACATATTATAGTACAGAAAAGCCGAAAAATTCAAAGATTTGTAATGTGATGTCGTAGCAAACGTATTTTACCCGTGCGAAGCCGGCGCGGGTTGCTAGTAAAACAATAAAATGTTTTACTTGAAAAATGCTATCCGACGCGACTCTTTGTGATGTTAATATTAATTTCATATGAAACATCTTGTAACTTGACTCATATGCTTGTAATATCGTTTTGAGAGCATAATACCTCCTTTTATGTGATTTGTAAGATGGCAGATAAAATAATATCGTGTATTCTGTTTATTTTCGTAAGGGAAATTGCATTTCCCGAGTGTCTACAATATGATTCTGGTAACAAATAATGTTGTTTGTTTTTGTCTACAGCATGAATGGGCTGACTTGACCGGATCGTTACCATTGTCTCACAGAAAACCGACGTAAAGTAGCGACTTGCTGCTGCGTTTCGTACGGTGAGTGAGATATCCGGAAGCCCAAATCCCCTCCCCTTCCCAATCCCTAATTATCCCTTTCCTTTAAGGTCCGCAACGCGCCCATGATTCTTCTGATGGTGGGCGTACATGGGCGGTGGACATCACTTACCATCAGGTGACCCACTTGCTCGTTTGCCGGCCTAAATCCTATTATTCGGAGGCTCAAATCCCTTCCCCAATCCCTTTTCTTTAAGGTCGGCAACAAGCCCTATGATTCTACTAGTATTGTGGGCGTATATGGGCGGATATGGTACATATTAATTGATTTTAATATCTACCGTATTTTTTTGCAAAATCGTACTGTATGGGATATATTTATGCCCGATTTTCCAAAAAATTACGAGATAAAATTAGTTTTAATTATAGAATTTAGTAAAACAAAATCAGTAGGTATCTCGATTTGAACTTGTTGTGGGTTGGATCATTTTTGTGTTACTAGGTTCAATTTAAAAAGATTATTATTCATTATATATTCCTTTGATATACGAAACGAATTATATTATAAAATACGCGAGGGCTCTATAAAAGCTTTCTAACGTGAAACTTTGTCCCTACGTTCTGGAGAAATAAACTCAATATTGGAGTTGGCAGCATTTTTATTGGGGTAGGTCGAGGGATGCCGTTGCCATGGTTACGGCACGAATATAGCTGACAAACTCCCGTTTGTCCAAATGTTTGTGAAGCACTGGAAAGCGGGAAATTGCTGAGAAAACTGCTTGCAAAGTAATACAGTCAACGGTGTTAATACAACATAAAATATTATGAACTACTAGCTTTTGCTCGCGGCTCCGCCCGCGTGATCTGCTTTTTCCGGGATTTCCGGGATAAAAAGTAGCCTATCACCTAAGTCAGCTCATACCCTGTCTTTATACCAAATTTCATCAAAATCCGTTCAGTAGTTTCAGCGTGATCGACGGACAAACATCTAAACATCTAAACAAACAAACTTTCAGATTTATAATATTAGTAGGATATAGTTTTGTTAAAAGTGTGATAAGTTGAGCTGGCCGAAATGGTTGAGCCGGCCCATTTGTGCCGTAGAGAAAACTATCTACAGCATAGCACTCAACAGAAGATAAAGCAATAACTGAGTATGTAGGTGAAAATAATCAAAATCTAATAAACGATTTAATGACGACTAAAGTTAAGTGACTTTTTAAAATTAAATATTCTATAGATTTAATGCAATGACACGCACACACAGTTATTGCCTCTACAAACAATGAAAACACATCGAAACATGCAAGAACGATGTGAAACATCTATAATAGGAAAATCCATCCAACACAAACCAACCTCAGTCGTGTTCTCTTTCAGATGCCCCTAAAAATTTCCGCTAAGCCAGAATTGGCGTTTGGTAGATGGCAAAAGTTGTAAACGATTTATCAAATCCTGACTCGGTTCGAACAAACTTGCGAAGTAACATGACGCGTTAATGACCGTTTCATCTCTCATCTTGCAGTGATGCTGTGAGGTTGCGTCCATAGACAAGATTTATTTCATAAGTGCGAATAGACAGTGAAACAATGTGTGTTTGTTCCACAAATATTTGTTTTGGATCTGGGTTTTGAGTGCTCAAGTTCCCGCAGTTCCTTATACCTGAACAGCTCTATGTATAAGATTATTGGATGTATTTATTATATACAGGACAGCAATGTCAATGTGTTTTTTGATGGTCTATTTTTGTATGAAAAATCGCACACATAGTCCTGACCCCACAGTAAGATACGAATCTTGTGTCGTGGGTATCAGGAACTACGAGAGACTTTCGGTCTCAAACCACCCAGACACGAAACAAATATTTTTGAATCACACAAACATTTGTCTCGGTGCTGCCATC
The DNA here is from genome assembly GCA_949126905.1 of Amorpha juglandis. NCBI lineage: Eukaryota > Metazoa > Arthropoda > Insecta > Lepidoptera > Sphingidae > Amorpha > Amorpha juglandis. Next base: position 23,050,040 of record OX421365.1, read on the forward strand.
GTGCCCGCGCTTCACAGCCGGCTACTCGTCCGCTGCGCCACGGAGGCTGTCAAGGCGGAAACTAGACACAATCAGTTAACAAAAATCGCACTTGAGGATTCTCAAACTGGGAATCGAATCCAAATATCATATCATTAGCTTTTGCTCGCGGCTCCGCCCGCGTGATCTGCTATTTCCGGGATAAAAAGTAGCCTATGTCCTATTCTGATGTATAAGCTATATTATTGTAAAGTTTCATTAAAAACCAGTTTTTACGTGAAAGAGTAACAAACATACATCCATCCATCCATCCATATTTACAAACTTTCGCATTTATAATATTAGTAGGATTACCCATATTTGCTATAAAAAAATGGTGACTATAGAATAAAAAACGCACGCCAAGTTGTGTAAACGTGGTTTTGGAAAACATTATCGCTGACGCGCTCCCTCGTGTATGAATGCCCTTAATTTAACGTAGTTAGCAAACTGAGCGGTTGAGGCTGACGCGGCTCAAACGCGAGCCTTAATTGGTCACAAACGAACTGAGCTTACAGTACTGTTTATTTCTTATCTTGTTTGCGTAAATATTTATTGTAAAATATGAGTATACTAAATATTTTATAGACTAGTATACGCAGTGTTGATTGGTGACATTATCCTTAGATAATTTTGGTCTGAACCAGAAAATCTGTCAATTTGAAATTATTGTATTTTTTTTATTTAATTGAATGACGAGACGAGCAAGTCGCTCGCCTGATGGTAAGCGCCATGCCTACCCATAAATAGAAGCAATATCACACAGAACAATTACAAAGCACTGCATGGCATGATATACATACTATACTACTATACATGCTATTGAAAACTTAAAATGTTATGTGAGAGAGTAAGTAAGTAGTATGGTGATAAATAAATGCCCCATTTCACATAAGTGGCGTGAGCTTTAACAAATTAATGTTCATAAATGGAGCAGGTGCGTGTAAAAACTTCGCTAAAACTTTTATATTAGCGAGGTTTTGATTTATTGTGAGTCGAAATGTTGCAGATTCCAAACGTACCCCGACTCACATACGGTATTTTATTGACAATTTTACTCTAACATTTACCGGGTAACTTTAGCTTTTGGAGGTTTTTTTTTATAGCATAGGCCGCCAAACGAGCAAGTGGGTCACCTGATGGTAAGTGATATCCACCGCCCATATACTCCCACCACCAGAAGAATCATGGGGCGTTGCCGACCTTAAAGGAAAGGGATAATTAGGGATTGGGAAGAGGAGGGGATTTGGGCTTCCGAATATCTCAGTCACCGTACGAAACGCAGCAGCAAGCCGCTACTTTACGTTGGTTTTCTGTGAGACAGTGATAACGACCCGGTCTAGCCAGTCCATTCATGTTGTAGACAAAACTGTCTACAACGTGACTCTACCACTCAAAATTTATATTTTAACTTGCCCCTTATGTTTAAATAACTGGAGGCCTAAATCCTCCTCCCAGGCACAGACATACATACTTGTTTATTGATTTCTTATGTTTACACGAATATTGTACTTTCGAAAGGTTTTCAGCCATTGTGGTCACTCCGTGTCAGTCCACCCCGTTTTATTTCAAATCATACTTGTTTATTTATTGGCTTATGTTTTAGAATAATGGTCATCTTCAAAAACAGCTCAGCTCACTGCACTCCCATCATACGTTCACCTGTCTAGTATAAACTATTTGAAAATTCCCAGAAATCACACCCTATCTCATTTATACCAGGAATTGCGATCCATGTAACATTCAGACATGGGACGGTTAATTTCCGGTTTCCGCTGCAAACTGGCATAATTCATTCGACTATGTGTTGAAAATCAAAGTTTGGTAACTGAGGAACAATTCCATGACGTATGGTATTGTGCGAATCTTCTAATATTAGATTTTATGTGGTTGAACCATATAACTAGTTTTGACTGACTTCAAAATAATAATAAATAAATACATACACATAGCCCTGACCCCACACTAGGTTAAACCTTTATCGTGGGTATCAGGAACTGCAAGTAACTTGCGGTCTCACAACACCCAGACCCGAAACCAACATTTGTGGATCACACAAACATTTGTCTCGGTGCGGGTATCGAACCCACGGCATCACACTTTGTAGCCGGCTACTCGCCCGCTGCGCTACGGAGGCTATAAAAAAATCAAGTTCTCAGGTCCAATATACATCGATATACTCACCAAGTGTATTAGGTAGGTCTCTCGTATGCTAGAGGTCATCTTGGTATCACCACTGTCTATTTCTGCAGCCAATCAGCAATCAGCACTGTTGTGTTTCGGTTTGAAGGACTCTGAAGCTAGTGAAATTACTGGGCTTTAGACTTAATAACTTATGTCTCAGGGTGACCAGTGTAGTCCAGTGCCGTGCAGTGTTTTGTAAATTAAAGTTCTATGTGTTTTGCTTTTGTTTATGGGCAGGCGTGATGCTTACCATCGTAATAAGATAGTATGGATCGACTTTGATGTTTTGTTTTTGTTCAATAGAGTTTATGAGCCATTTGGTTTCATTTTAGGTTACAATCGAATGACGGAATCTAAACCAATAATAAATATGATTCTAGCAAATATTACAAACCGACAAAATAACGGAGAAAGTTCTCAATTCTATAACCATATCAAAATATAACCACGCGTATCTTTTCACGGCGTGAATAAATTTTAAAGAATCTTTTGTATCAAAAGACCAAAGTAAGTGGCACGTAAATTGAAAAAAAACACCAAAGAAACCAGGGATAAAAGCCAAAGAAATCGTCATTTATACACTGATTTTCATGGTTTTTACTAAAAATAATAACTTTTTAAATAGGTGCTATTAACACTAGTGACCTTTAATACTATCCACTCAAAATATTTTTTGTATCGTTTATTTCAATTTCAATAATTTAAAAAATCTACATTCTATTTTCCGTATATTAAGAGCCACACGAGGATGTCGTTTCCCCGAAACGCTCGTAAATCATTTAAATGGTTTGCGAAAATAATTTGCACAAGGCACACGGGACACGATGTTAATATCTAATTAAAATTTATCTTTCGCTTTACTTACATGTGGAATGGGTTTATCTGTTCGTTCTACTTTATTCAGTTCTATCCATTTAACACATACTTCATGATTTTTTTTAAACTTAAGTGGAAATGTACTGGCCTCATTGTAAGAGATATTGAAAAATTTAATCGGACCATCACGTTTTGGTACCCAAGAAATAGAAAAAGGAAGAGAGGAAGGCAGTTCAGACGTTGGGAAAACGAGATAAAGGAGGCAGTGGGAAATCTTTGCACAAGAACAGCAAGCAACAGAGTGGAATGGAAAATGTTAGAGGAGGCCTATGCCAAAGTTGGGAAACAGACGAAGTTGCCGATGTCGAAAAAAATAGTAATTGTTCATTGTGAATCATTATTGTAAACATATCTAAATAAAGGATTTTATTATTATTATTATTATTTTGAATTTTTTAAGCATTATGCCAATCTTTCTCTTCCTACTGCCCACTCTTTTTCTTAGCAATTAACAATTGGGCCAGGGTTTGTTCAGTGCATAGTAGGATTGTGGATATCCATGGGTGGTGGAGATCCCTTACCATCAAGTGACTCACTTGCTCGTTTACTGGCTTATGCTATAAAAAGTAAAGGATTTTCATATAAGTTAGAAACTTATTCAAATATTTTAAATGAATGTGTTTTAATGTGAAATGTTGATATAAAGCTATTAAATATACTGTTTATGAATACTTTAAAATCTCCTTCTCTTCTCTTTATAAATTGAGATAATGTCTCTTTGTTTGTCCTTTAAGCACACCTTTACCATTTATCCGATTGTGATCTAGCTTTGAGTCTGGGTGCGCTTGCCAAGAAAAGTTTTGAGACAAAAAATGTACCGATTAGAATGATTACTACCTACTACAAGGCATGCAAGGCACCAACTATTTCTGTATAATCAGAATCGTTTCATAGTTAAATGTAGAATGTCTTCAATAATATAAAAAATAATAAAAGAACAAAAAACTCAGAAAATCCTTACACATAATCAGATAAAAAGACTTTACAAACTACCCCTGCGCAGTAAAACTACGGAGATTAACTGGATGAAAAGAGGAAAACCGTAAATAAAGACACCGGAAAGCGGAAGTTATATATCTTTAAGTTTGTTGACTGGCTTAGTGCGCTAGAGAAAAGAAAAGTCAGATATTTAAATGTACACTGAAGATGAAGGCTATAAAACTTGATGTAAAAATTCAGACGTTTGCCAGATATTTATTAAAAAGTTTCCTACTATTTTGATGGGAAGATACTCTATATTAATAAATGATTTGATAACAACCACCAAAAATATGGTGTAAAATACGCCATACACCGCCATATCACAGCCTGTTCTGGTCAGCCGAGATCCGAAGTCAAGCGGTGCACATTTAGATTAAAATTATTATTAGTTAAACTAGCTTCATCCTGGTGGCCATCGAAAGTAGCAAAACACTATACTAACAAGGATGTCTAATGTAGTTATAAATTCAAACATAAAGAAAGAAGAAGAATGATAGACACATGGTCTGTCGTTGGCCGACAGTATTCTTGAATTGCGTTACACTTACCATCAGGTGTGGCGTAGTACTTTGCCAAGCGAGAATAAAAAAAAGTATTATAAACCATGTCCGCAAAGTTAGTAAAATATTAACATTAAAGCACAGCAGGGTTCAAGCGACGTTGTGAGAAAACCTAGTATCAGGGACATAGATATTTCTGATCAAACCAATACTCAAGCAAAAGCTAACCTTCTTATAATGAATTAAGGATGTAATTGAATCAAACTATATCTCAATTACCTGAATATGAATGCAGACGACGTTCCCAGTAATATAGCAATCATTCATATCCTTCGCTTCTTTGAAAGATTAATGAAGGAATATATTCTTAACAAGTTAGTATCCATTTTATCTAGAAAATATAATAGTTATTCTTATTTGATGGACGATTTGGAGTGTGGTGTCTACATTAAGACCTTTGCACTTCTATCTCTTAATCTACAATAAAAATGCTGTTTTTTTTATTTGTATATGTATTCTTCTATTCTTCGACTTTCTCTTAAACACAATTATCTATTTTTTAAGTTTTATTTAAACTTATTTTGTTCTCTTTTGAGTAACATCGCTTATATTCTTATGAGTTTTTACATTTAGTCTCTTCGAATGACAGGCTTATAAAATATCAGAATAATGTTTGAGACACTATAGAATATACAGACCACACCACACTATATTATTGATCGACATTACATGATTTATTTATAATACTAACATTAATATAAATATTAGTCATAAGATACTAAATGAAGAGCGAACCACTTCCTGCTTGGTTCGACAACACTTTGGTCGGAAACTAAAATAACCTTAGTTGGTGCCGCCCATTCCATGTTAATGTGCCTCATAAAAATATTAATTTCTTCATCTTAAATAATATCAGTGTGTTAAGGAGAATGTTATTAATAATTGTTCATTCATATTGAATAGTGCCCGTCCAGTGAAGACATTTTGGAAACTCCCATATTTTGACTTAACAGTTTTCATTTTGATGGTGGCATGACTGCCGCGGTGGGGTAGTTGTATTTCGCACCCAGTACGAATGCCATGCTAAAGTCTCGGATTCGATCCCCGGGTGGGGTAAAAGTGATATTGGGTTTCTATATCACGAAATGCTCAGTATCAGTTTGGAGCCTGGAACATTGCCCTATATGACGATAGACTCCCCCTATCACATCACAGGACGGAGTTACGCTCGGCAAAATGTGGGTGTACTGGTTACAGCTCTCACACTGTCTGTATTTTGATGGTAAATTGGTGGTTAAACTATGAAAGGGATGGTATCTGAGAGAAAGATTGAGTTAGTTCCACAGCTTAACACAGTTAGTTCCAAACAGCTCCACAGATAGTTCCAAACAGTTCCACAGCTTAACGCTCCATCAGAAGATTTTACGAAATAAAATCCTGGTTGAATATTTAAAGTTAAAAACCGCTTCCACTTAATTTTGAATCATACGGACAAGTATTTAATACACAGTACAACAGTTTAAATAATTTGTTCGTTAAAATACTTATTAATAAACATGAATCGATAAATTATGTTCAGTTTTTATTGATGGTATCACGCCCTTTGCCTTAAGCATGACTGAAGGTCTTGACTCTTGTTTTTTTGTGCGATTTTTCCACAGTACCAGAAAAAATAGGGTGCATAACCAACCTTGTAAGATGTAATGAGAACTGGAATGGGAGGGGAATTTGGGCCCCCTGATATCTCACTGACAAAACGAAACGCAAAAGTAAAATAAAAAATACACCCAACAGTCACACTGTACATAGTCCTAGAAATAAAAAAAAAAAAAAATATCGCAAAATATTTGTCTCGATACGGGGATCGAACCCGCGGCCGCTCGTTTCACATAGACGGCAAATCGAAATTTGCATTAGATTAGAATTGAAAAAATATTGTGAGATGTTCGGGACTGGAATTTAAGCCACATATGGGGTCAGGCTTGCCTTATGTTATATGATAGAGTATAATAAAATCGGCAATCAGTGAATGTACTATTTGCAACTCTGCTTACCGTTTGACGACAAAAATTAAGATCAAATCTTGGTTTACAGAAATTATAGTAGCGGATAAGTTACTTTTCGGAATTTTAAAGTTGTTTTTTTTCCATATTTCCCTCCCCTTCCCAATCCCTAATGTAATTATCCCTTTCCTTTAAGCCGGTAACGCGCCCATGATTCTTCTAGTATTGTAGGTGTACATGAGCGGTGGAGATCACTTACCATAGGTGACCCACTTGCACGGTTGCCGACTTATGGTATTAAAAAAAAGCATTCAATCCCCATAGTTAATTACTATTACAAAGTTACGCCACCGCATTCACCATTAATGTGCTAATAAAATGTAATGTGATTAGTCCACCCTTTTACCTGCAAGTCGTTAGCATACGACATAATTACGCATTCAGGGGCCTAAATACATTTCCATAAAGTAACATATGCATATTAAACAAGTCTGTATTTACCCTTATTACATATTCCCTTGCGATAATTTATGAGTTTTGTGTCTTTAGTGAAAATCCTTGAGAACTGTGGCGCGGTTTGAGACGAAAATTTATTTGAAAGTTCCGAGACGTAGCAAGGCGTCTTATTAATAAATTTATTACAAAGATTTTTTTATATGTTCACGCGTAACTTCGTCAAATATAAACTAATTTAGATTATTACTGAAGTGAAAATTCTTTAGCACCGTTGTGATTTGAACATTCGATGAAACGAAAAAGCGACAATAAAAAACCGACAAAAATATTTATAAATAGGATTCAACCAGCGAGAGAATGAGATATATTACAAGTATACAGTGTTTTCTGTTAATTTGTTTTCGTACTATAAAAAATCATAACAATTTTATTATGCAAAAAATATGATTGAATAAAATATAAATTTTGCTGAAAATTCGATGCAAAGATACAATAATATTTTAACCCACATCAAATAAAAATCGTGATATTAATTTAAATCAATAATTTTAAGTTCGACTTGGCACAGTCGTACATGGGAAATGTTTCATTTACAAAATATGCAATTTAGCAAAACAAATTATAATAATTAATACACACATAGTGCTGACCCCACACTAGGTTAACCTATGGGTATAAGGAACTACAACGGACTTACGATCCCACAACACTCAGACCCGAAACAAATATTTGTGGATCGCACAAACATTTGTCTCGGTGCGGGCATTGAGCCCACGGTCTTTCGCTTTGCAGCCGGCTTCTCGATCACTGCGCCACGGATGCTGTCGAAAATGGAATCAATATCTTAATTTTCACTTCATGTGGGTTGAAGTGTTATTGCGTATTTGTAGTAATTTCATCATAAAAAAACAACTTTGAAATGCTCTACTGTAAAGTTCACCTATTGGCGCATTAAGATTGTTGATTTTTCCACTATCGATATAGACTGAATATGGCGCTTACCATCTGGCGTGTGATCTACTCGTCTTTCGGTATAAAACCATTTTTAATAGTACATTATTACAAACATTATTATAAAATAGTTAAAACCAAATCGTTAAGTTATAATGGTATTATGAGAGCAAATAATCCAAAAGACAAATAGCGCTCTGGTTTGTCGTCGTCTCTTCGCCTTTATCAATATTAAACCTTAGACCTTCTCAGTTTCATACTGCAATACAGAATCAATAGAAACTTGAAACGGTGCAGGTATCGATTCGCGTTTAAAAATTAATAGTATTTTGTTTTCCACCCCTTGTTTTTTCAAGGAAATTGCCGGATCCACGATCCCCCCGGATAGGTACACTCGAACGCATTAGGTAAACTTGGTTTGCGTCGACGTTAAGGCCAAGTTTTGTTACAATATCTATATATATATGTAAAGCCAAGCTGTAGACAGTTTCGTCTACAGCATGGTGAGACCTGGTCGTCACCACTGTCAGACAGAAAACCGACTTAAAGTAGCGGCTTGCTGCTGCGTTTCGTACGGTGAGTGAGATATCTGGAGGCCTAAATCCCCGTCCACTTCCCAATCGCTAATTATCACTTTCTTTTAAGGTCAGCAACGCCCCCATGGTTCTTCTGGTATTGTGGCTGTACATGGGCGGTGGAGATCACTTACCATCAGGTCACACACTTGCTCGTTTACCGGCCTATGCTATAAAAAATACCTAATCTGGATTTCTATTCAACTCTAATTTTACTAACAGTTTTTTATCCAGTGGGGGGGTACGTGATACTGTCTCCAGAGGGGATGACGTCAAGCAGGCGTCCGGTGGGAAAAACTACTAGCCAAAGCTTATTATAACATGTGGGAGTGGGATAAGAGCTGGTGGAAAGAAATATAGAAAAAAGGGAAGGTATTCGATATATTTTTATACTCGACTGGTTAACGACCACCGGATTCAAACAGAGTATATCCGATAACTTTAGGCCGGCATAATCTCGACCGTCGAGGGACCTAATGCTTCTATACGGTTGACGTCCATTCTAGACACTTTGCCTTGCCAGGAAAAAAATGGTAAATAATGAAGATACACATTATTTCTCACTATTTCACTTTCCCTTGATATCTGCGTGGCCTTTCTTAGTTGGTAGGCCCCTTGTATGCAAGAGGCTGCCTGGGTTGGTAACACCTTAGTCTATTTCTGCTGCCAAGCCATAGTATGTAAGCACTGTTGTGTTTCGATGTACAGGACATTAAATTCTGTGATATTACTGGGCATTATGAGACTTAACATTTTCTGTCCAGGGATGACGAGCGCAGTTTAGCGCCATTGGTTTGTACTTTGTTAGTTCTTAGTTCTTTGGTAGTTCTTAGTGCTTTGTAATTTAAAGTTCTGTGTAGTGTTGCTTCTGTTTTTGTGTAGGCGTGGCGCTTACTATCAGCGAGCCACTTGCTAGTCTCGTCAATAAAAAAAATATTGCAATAACTCCTCCTTAACATCGTATCTATAATAAAACGATGCATAATTAAATCGTAGACGTTTGATCTTCAGAAATAAACAAGATAATGCAAACAATAATGTATTTTTAACGTTTTTACCAACTTAGCCAATAAACGGAGACTTTCAGAAAAATACTTTACTTCTTAAATAAAAAATGTCTTCGTGGAAGTGTAATTTACATACGCACTCACTGTAATCCCTGCAGGGGTAGGCAGACGTGTAACCAGTACACCCACACTTCGTCCAGCCTATTTCCGTTCCATGATGTGATAGCGAGCCTAACGCCATACCGAGCACAAACTCCGGGCTGATACAAAGCACTTCGTGATAGAAAAACCCAATATCACTTTTACTATACTTTTATGTTGTTTCGGGGTCTGGGTGTTGTGAGACCAAAATACTCTCGTAGTTCCTGATACCCACGCCACAAGACTCGTATCTTACTGTGGGGTCAGGACTATGTGTGTGAATGTTGGGTGTATTTATTTATTTAAAGATCTGCTATACGCTTTAGAATTCTCGTAAAGAACTCAGCAAATGGGTTACTAAGAGCATTTTTTGTTCCATAGCCAAATGGTAAATTTCGACAAGTTTATGTTGACACCGAGCAGTGAAGCTCGGCGAGTCTCTGGGAATGCCTAATTGTCTTTGTCCCGCAATGAAATTAATCAGAAGGTTAGAGAGGAGTTGGAAATATTAATTGTCCACTTCCCTCATAGCAAAGCGTGAAACAAAATAAAGAAATAAGGAGGTATTAACCTCAAGTGTAAGGACCTTTACAACTGGAGAAGCCAGATGTAAAGCACCACGGATGTCATTAAGTGGGTCCTATGACGCGAGCTATCAAACATGATTCCAATAAGGTATGGCAAAAACGCCGGAATGCATGGAGATTCTTTCTAGTCCTAACCTACTCGTCTCGTCGTTCGAGCAAAAAAAGATCTAAGTCTTGAATCACACATTGCCTTTCTCTATATAGCATCTGATCATCAATTATCCTACAATTCCATCAACCCCTTGATTATAAATAAAAGTTTATTACTTTTAAATGGTCGTAAAATTATATTTATACCTTCAGCCACTACTCCATTAGGGAAGCGTTTGGATCGCATTAAACTGTCCGTTCAAGAGCAAACACAACGTTAATTACACGTTTTATGATTGCCACTTGTTTTCACTGGATATAGCTTTCCATCTTATCTATTGACTCATGGCGAAACTACGGTAGATGCTTTTAGATTTCACTTTGTTATATAGATCATGTCAGAAATTAAAATGTATGTCGGCATTCTGAGCACCTAAGATAGATTCATCGTTTGTCGTTAGTCGACGGTATTTTTAGATTGCGTTGAATTTACCATCAGGTGTGGCGTAGTCGTTTTGCTTAGTAACGATAAAAAAAATTAGACAGATGTCACTGCTCAGGCCAGTCTTAGGTTATGTGGGAGCATTGGGCAACCAGAGTTTCGTGCACATTTTAACTTAAGCAGTTCTTAGTCCTCTTTTTTAAATAACGATTACCTAGGAATTAACAACCATTACTTAGTTCATGTGCATTGAGTTGCGACCTCTTTCAGATAATTTTGGAGGAAATATACAGTTATTTGGGTTTGACATTTCAAAGACTTATTAGCCGTTGGCCTGTGGGATAATACCAAGCATACGCTTATGGTAACACAGGAACTAGTTTTCAGGGCCCCCGTCACGCCTCGAGACGATTTGATTAGAGTAAAGAAACACTAGTCTGATACTATTTTATAACTGAATCATCACAACTTACTGACAAATAATATCAAACCATTTTTTATAGCATAGGCCGGCAAACGTGCAGGTGGATCACCTGGTGGTAAGTGATCTTCATCGCCCATGTACGCCTATAATACTAGAAGAGTCCTAGGCGCAATGCCGACTTTAAAGGAAAAGTATAATTAGGGACCCGGTCGAGCTGGCCCATTCATGCTGTAGACAAAACTGTCTACAGCGTGGCTCTATCACTCAATTTTATTACACTGACACGTTACACGTATAAACAATATTCTTTCATTTACAACATAGGTTGCCAATAAGTATCAAGTGAAAACCATCAAAGTAGCTAGTAAAAATAGCTTCAAAGAACTGTCGCAATTCTGACAACCACTTAATAGCTACCATGGTACCTAAACACATAATCAACGCAAACATCTCAAATCAAAACATCAAATGAAAACAAACCATTATTCACACTGTCTATCAAAACGTTTGCTAGACCGTTAGCAAAACAAAGATTTATTTCCGATTCTATTAAAGCGGAATAAAGTTCAAAATACAAAGATGGGGAAGGCCTGAATGACATTGCTTTGTAAACAACTTAATGTAGCCTCAGCGGCCGTGGATTATGCAAAGTAGCTGAAGATAATTTCTTTCTTCTATTACCATAATACACGTGGCAAAATGTTTGTTGTAATATAAAGCGACGTGGGAAAGGCTAACTTCGTTTATCCTACTGTACGAAATTGTGGACATACTTTGCACACACCATTACACGCCACATTTTTCTGCCGCCAAGCAACAGCATGTAAGCAGTGTTGAGTTTCAGTTTGAAGGACATTAAAGCCAGTGAAATTACTGGTCATTATGAGACTTAACATCTTATGTCTTGGGGTGACGAGCGCAGTTCAGTGCCATGCTGTGCTTTGTAATCCAAAGTTCTATGTGGTGTTGCTTCTGTGGCATGGGCAGGCGTGGCGCTTACCATCAACTGTATCATGGGTATCAGGAACTACGAGGGACTTGCTTTACCCAGACCCGAAACAAATATTTGTGGATCATACAAATATTTGTTTCGGTACGGAAATTGAACCCATGGCCTCTCGCTTCGCAGCTGGCTACTCGTCCACACCACGGAGGTTGCTCTCTTTTGAACCATATTCCTTAACAAATGACTACTAGACCACCAGACTAATAAGTAATTGTATTCATAAAATATTTTTTTTTTAAAAACAACAATTAAAAAACCTCATAAACAAATAATTTAAGCACCTGTCTCTCCATCTCAGAGTAAATGCTGCTTACGAACTTTCATAAAAACTTTCAACCTCTAAATCACCCGCTTGGGGGTAATTGTTGTAAAAAACTCCGATATATATTATTTTTAACCAAAAGCAGGTATATTAAATGTCTAGCTTCTTAATTTTTAAAAATGATGGAGGTCCATACTTATTTTACCCCCTCTTCCCTTGTTTTACCTCCAAATTTCTAATTAATTTCCAAAAATCTTAGTACATGTTTACAACATTATAGACATCGCCTGCCAAAGTTTTAATTTCGTAGTAATTTTATAGTAATAGTAGTATAGCCAACGTGTGTTCGCCGAGCGTGGTATTAGTATGTCCCTAACAATACCAAGGTATTTTAAACAATTCCACACAATTTTAGAACTTATTTCGTAAGTCATAAGGAACATTAACACGCAATATAACAGACAGTAGCAATATGCGGGCGTTTTTTCTGTATTTGTTCTACGGGGCCGTCATTATCGAATTTCAGCAATATCACATTACATTCAACCCTCATTTTAGTTTCGCTTTATTATAATCTAGTGATTACTCATATTATCGACCGCATAAGACACGCTCCAATACCTGCAGACTCTGTCAATCTTCGTTTTTTTTCTATTTAGTACTAATATGTAGATGGGCTTCGTAGCGAAGTGGGTGTATAGCCGGTTGTGAAGCGAGAGGTAGCGGTTTCGATGCCCGTACTGGGACAATGTGCTTGTGTTTTGTATGTAGACATAATCGTTTTATTATCAGTCCAATATTGTTTTACCAGTTTAAATTTTAAAAACCCGTTACTGCCAGATGTCATACTACAAAATAAATCATTTCATACATTACCTAAAAGATTTATAATACGCATACATTTGTATAATTACATTCTGGCAGTTATATTATAAAAACAGCCTACTTGAATGATGATATAAAACAATCAAGAGTTGTGTGTGAATCACATATTGTTTTTGTTTCGGGTTCTTTTGTTTTATTCGTACACACTTGTTTAAAGATGTTTATGGAGTGTAAGACATTACTCATGGAAGATATGAAATAAAGATTTACTATTAAATGGCCATGATTCTTTATTTAATAAAATATTTAAAATCTTTGAATGGTTATATAAATGAGCCAATGGTTCAAATACTGAGGATATACTAGATCTGCGGGGTGGAAACATTTAAATAGGAAGACCTTGGTAATAAACCGGCATAACACAGGTTTCGCATTACTCAGAGTTTATGCTCGGAATTTCGCGGGTGGAAAAAATACGAAATGTTTCCATCGTTGAATGAGCACACAAAAATAGAAATGGGCATGCTACGCCTGCCGATGGACGAATGGTCGGTGAAGCACGTACTGGAGCGGAGACCCCACTAGGCAGACATAGCGTAAGAGGCCCCCTGCACGATGGATCTACGGACCTACTGGGTAGCAAAAAGCAAATGGCTGCAAGCTGTCCAAAACCTTGATATTTGGCCTAAATTTAAAAAGACCCAGTGGCAGAGCACCACTGTAAACAGTTTTATCTCCAGCACAGTTGCCTTCCTATTCTCCATTCTTTTCCTATATGACAGGCAACGCACCCATGATTCCTCTGGTATTGTGAGTATTCAAGGGCGATGAGAAATTACTTATCATACGGTCTTCCGTTTGCTCGTTTGTCGGATCTCCTATAACAAAAGAAAATATCAATTTCAAAATCTTATACTCAACAATTTTTCAATCGCAATAAATGGATTGTAAGAATTTCTAAAAGACAATACGTTCTATTCTCATAAAGCTCCAAATTAGTACATCTGCAGTTGGGATGTCCGTCTGCGTCAACATTAGGAAATATCAATTTGGTCCGTATCCTCAAGCGTCTCGGTGCGCGGGAGTGGCAGGAATGTCTGGTGCCAATTAGGAAGGCGGGTGACAAATGCGACTGACACAGGATACACTTACACGCACAGATTTTTTGTTAAGTTTAAGGAGTAACACATTTTTGGTAGGTTATTTTGGCGGCTAGTTACTTTTTGTTGTCTCTGAATTTCGGTAAGAAACACAACAACAAAAACATCAAAAGTTTCGAATATATTATTATGATTGTTCAACCGCTGATTTCTGGCTGCAAACATATTTTCATATAACTTTTGTTGCTAAAATATTTAATAACCACTATATTTCTTTCTATAGCTTAGACCAACAAACCAAGTTTGTTGACAATACCAGACGATAAGTGATTTCCACCGCCCATGCACGTCTAATGCTAGTACTCATAAGCGCGTTGCCGACCTTAAAGGGAAAGGATAAGTGCTTCGGAAGGAGAGGGGGATGTCGGCCTCCAGATACCTCAATCACCATACGAAGTGCAGCAGCAAGTCGCTACTTTACGTAGGTTTTCTTGAGACAGTGGTAACGACCCTCGAGCCGGCCCATTCATGCTGTAGACAAAATTACCTACAGCGTGGCTCTACCACTCTGAAAACTCTGTGTTAGTTCTGAAGGAAAATTCAATGATAAAAATGCGCATCACGTAGGATGATAAATGATTTTCACCGTCCATGGAAACCCCTATACACACTCAATAATAAAACAAAAAACATATATATAAGCATTTTGCCCAATGTATGCGGTAGAACGGGTCCAGTATACGCTGTTGAGTCTGCACCGATTTACACCTGTTCCTCAGCGTTTTCCGTGAGACAGAGGTACCACTCAGATCAAGCCGACCCAGTCATGCTGTAGACAAAACTGGCTCACCACTTATCAATTCTCTAAAGTGTCATATTCGAAAACCGCCACCAAATTGCAATTGGAAGTTCAAATTTAAAGTACCTACCCAAAATCTATTGCATTATTAAAGACATTTCTCGTCAGTTGTACCGCTGCATGCTACGTTTAGTTTGAGTAATGGTCGACGGTGACTGTCCTACACAGTAAGAGCGTTTCGCAAGACATACGCACAGACATGCGACATTTAAATTTAATTTCACACCGAGCTCTTTACAAATAACGTGTATGTGTTGTAAATCTTACGGCCGACACGACTTTGAGGATTTTAGTTTAATTTTGTTTTGTATTGTGTTAGCTTTTAGTTACAAGCTATAGTGAAGGAACTTTAGGTACTTATAAAAGTAGCAATAACTCAGCGGCGAGTGCTACGGACAGTTGAGATGAAAGTGACAGAACAACCAACCCCAAGAGCATGCACTTCTGACTTTTCAAAGTTAGGTGTGTATTGTTAATTATCTGTTGCTGTTACTTATTCGTTCTTCTGTATTTGTTTCACTTATTTTCAATAACTATTATTAGCCTGACTGTTTTAAGTGATTCCTTTAGCATAGTTGCTAATTAAACTATTTCACCAATTGCCTTTCTTTATTTGACATTTTGTTTAGAAGTTGGAATTAGGATATGTCAATCAGTGATGTCAAAATGTTCACTAATAGTTGCTTTTTTAGCAGAGGGCGGCAAAGGGAGGCCTTGGTGTTGTTATGGTGAGCGCTCTTGAACGGCCACAATATTAGAAGAATCATGGACGCGTTTCTGACCTTAAAATAATGGCATAATTAGGAAGGGAAGTGAGGATACCTGATTCACCATATGTAGCTACGTATGAGTTACAAATAGTATTACAGTTTTCTAATTACTGTTGAAATATCATACCAGTAATTCATACTGTAAGAAATGGTCCGGAGTCCCTCGGCCAGCTGATCCACTTGATTACTATCAAGCTAATTTTCCGTGAGTAGCTTATATGACTGTTTTTTATTTTGTTTTTGTTTATTTTTTTGTTTTTACTTAGTTAATATCCATATAATTTAACAGTCATATTGTCCTACAAATAAAATAATAAATTTTTGAGTATCATCAAATCGAAATATTCTATCCTCGCTACCTCTGTTAGCTACCTCAATAGAGAATTTTCGCATAGGGAATTGTTAGGCGTCTCATCGAAACGAAGCTACTCACGGAAAATTAGCTTGATAGTAATCAAGTGGATCAGCTGGCCGAGGGACTCCGGACCAAAAGGAAATAATCGCTCGAATTCAAATTTCGTATTCGACTAGTATGATAATATAATTATAGCGACAGCGACAGCGACAGCGACAGCGACAGCGACAGCGACAGCGACAGCGACAGCGACAGCGACAGCGACAGCGACAGCGACAGCGACAGCGACAGCGACAGCGACAGCGACAGCGACAGCGACAGCGACAGCGACAGCGACAGCGACAGCGACAGCGACAGCGACAGCGACAGCGACAGCGACAGCGACAGCGACAGCGACAGCGACAGCGACAGCGACAGCGACAGCGACAGCGACAGCGACAGCGACAGCGACAGCGACAGCGACAGCGACAGCGACAGCGACAGCGACAGCGACAGCGACAGCGACAGCGACAGCGACAGCGACAGCGACAGCGACAGGGACAGGGCAGGGACAGGACAAGACAGGGACAGGACAGGACAGGGACAGGACAGGACAGGGACAAGACAGGGACAGGACAGGACAGGGACACGACAGAACAGGACAGAACGGGACCGGGACACGTCAGGGACAGGACAGGGACAAGACAGGGACAGGACAGGACAGGGACAGGACAGGACAGGACAGGGCGGGACAGGACGGGACAGGACAGGGACAGGACAGGACAGGACTGGGGCAGGACAGGGGCAGGACTGGGGCAGGACAGGGGCAGGACAGGGACAGGACAGTACAGGGACAGGACAGGGAGAGGGAGAGAGACTGTCCCACCGGGGGGAGGTGGAAGACGACCTGACTTAGGTCGTCGAAGTCAATTAAATATGCGACGGGCTACCTCACGTGCAAAGGTGCAGTACCTCACTTAATTGCATTTAATGTAAATGAAACATTGTATTAAGTTTTGACCACATTTTACACAAATATATGTAGGTGATACGAAGTTCACCGGGTCATCTAGTAATAAATAAATACACCCAACAGTCACACACATAGTCTCACAGTAAGATACGAGTCTTGTGTCGTAGGTATCAGGAACTACGAGAGACTTTAGGTCTCACAACACCTAGCCTCCGAAATAAATATTTGTGGATCACACAAACATTTGTCTCGGTGCGGGTATCGAACCCACGGCCTCTTGCTTCACAGCCGACTACTCGCCCGCTGCGCCACGGACGCTGTCAAAATGGTAACAACTCAATCTAGCCGACCTCTTTGCTGTAGACAATACTATCTACAGTATGACTCTTTTGCTATCATAGTTCTATTCATTTGATCCTCACACATTATTCGATCTACATTCAGAAACAAATTCGAGAACTATTCTCTATGTGCCTTTCGGAATACCCACTGTTTTTTTTTATTCACCGCAGTCTGAAGCATGATCTCAATTTACCATACCCTGCAGGAATGAATCTAAATTCCTGAATATGGTCATACCACAATGGGTGGTAGCAAAGTGGAGCACTTCGCAAGCGTTCTCCACAACTCGTAGACAATTCTAATAGCCCTCAAGTCCTTCTCGATTGGAGCAAACAGTTTTACTTTATAGTCCACTTCGACTTTGTCCTACAAAACCAAAATAGATGTAGCATCGATGCACACAATATTCGCCATTATATCCAGTGAGTTACGAAGTATGTCTACTGAATTAATAACTTCGTTTTCAGTTCGTGCCGTTGCCATAGTAACGGATACCGGTTGTTAATTTTTAAAAAGTATTTTCAACGTAAATTAAACCCTATAGAGTATAGTTAAAGTACAATTTTATATATAAGAAAAATGTGCGCGTATTGTTTTCAAATGATAAAATATTTTCTTCAATCGACGCTTTGTTTAGTTGGTATTGATTATTGTTCTTGCAATTTATTTTTAAATGCGTTTATACCGATGTATTGTTTCTTTATGGATCGGAAAATTATGAGATAGTTATTTTTATTGAATTGGCAACAATAATTATTAATTCAGCTTTTGATTTTCTTCAAGTCTGTAGAGCATTCAATAAAAAAGGTTATTTTAAAAATGCTTTACACGGTAGAACGTAATCTGGAAATCACAAGATCAAAAACTGCGGAAGAGCAATTCCGCACACTCAGTCTCTATTCCACGTGTCTCTTAATTAGCCATAAACAGTCTAAAGTTACACAAACTACACGTCTATTATTTCAAACGCACAGATTATAAATCTGGAACGTCTTAAACTAGTTCTATTTTTGTTCGGGGTGAGTGTGCATTGTACATATTATGAGAATAAATCGCGGGTCGAGACAACAAACTGAATTGTGCACGTCCCCGCTGAGACGGGAGTTTTAAGATGCCATACACATAAACCGAATAGTTTCATTAATTTTATTATGGCCATTTTCAAGAAATTTTGTTTTGATTCTCCAGATTGATCGTACATATGATCCAATCAGAATATAAGTTGGAAATCATGCGGTAACATTTTTCACATTTAATTTTATTGTTTAATTTCTGAGATCTGTCTGGTTAATCAACCTAAGATCATTTATTGAAAAATGGCCTCTCATTTTTTTGCTGGCGGTATGATATTCATATCCGCCCGGATAGCGACCACCGTACAAATGGTGTTAAAACTGCCATAGTGATTTACACGCCTTGTGGTGATCGCGTTCCAGGATCAGCCCGTGTATACCCGGTTCTCCCGAGGGGCTTGCGACATGACTTGATGGTTGATTGGAGCGGGTATAGGGGTACATCCTTCTATCCCTGTGCCTGCATCGGTCATCCGCGTGTCCCGTCGCAGGCCCCTCGATTTGCTTCTTCCCTTTCCGAAGAGGGAGAGAAATAGAGGCCGCCATAAGTCTGGTGACCACCGCTAGTTTTTTGGACTGCATTACGCTTACCATCAGTTGAAGTACAGTCACATTGCCGTGCTCGGATAAAAAAAATAGGAGGGACCTACCACCTTGTGAATTACATTGCCATTCTACAGTGCCTTTAATAAAATATCTGCACTTGATATTTTCTCCCGTACCCGTTGCTATCTCGCAGCGTATAATAAATCCTTCAGCTCGGAGGGAGTCCCGTGTGTTGCAACTTGAAAATATGAAACCATGCACTGGGGACAGTAGTTTTCGTAGTTTTTTAACTACTGGTTTTATGCCTTTGCGGAAATTATTAACGTTGTGGTACTTTTTACAGTTGCGTACATCCTGTGTTGTTGGTTATAATTTTTTTATTTGATTGAATGCCGAGACGAGCAAGGTGCTCGCCTGATGATAAGCGCCACGCCTGCTCATAAACAGATCACACAGAACTTTGAATTACAAAGCACTGCATGGCACTGAACTGCGCTCGTCACCCCGAGACATGAGATGTTAAGTCTCATAATGCTCAGTAATTTCACTGGCTTGAATGTCCTTACAACCGAAACATTGCTTACACACTGTTGGCGGCACAAAGCACTGTTGGCGGCACAAAGCAGTGGCACCAACCCAGACGGCCTCTCGCATACGAAGGACCTAGCACCTTGTAAAAACTCGTTTGCCGGTCTATGCTATAAATAAATAAAAAATGCCTCCTATACATTTTATGCGACGTTCAAGCGCATTAAATCGTGCAGTTAAACTGGACATAATACAGGATAAGCGTCGCACCGCGGCCCTCAGCTGCTACATTGCATCAATTAACAGATTAACGCCTCCCCCCAGATTATATGGGGGAGTACTAATTGTTTGAAGTGGCGAATGTTTTAGTTTGGGAAAAGTGTGAGGTTTTTACAGCAGAAATAAAGCCTATGGTCCATATCGACCCCCCCCCCCAAATATATAACAATTCTGGACCTTTTTCATACTAAATATATGGAAAAATAATAATAATGGATAAATAAATAAATTTAGTGTAATTGCCGAGTGTATTTTGATGATGCTATATGTATATATTAGTTGATACTGCATCCGTGCCTGACAGCCTCCGTGGCACAGCGGGTGAGTAGCCGGCTGTGAAGCGACAGGCCGCGGGTTTGATCCCCGCACCGAGAGAAATATTTGTCTGATCCACAAATATTTGTTTCGGGGTCTGGGTGTTGTGAGACCGAAAGTCTCTCGTAGTTCCTGATACCCAAGACACAAGACTCGTATCTTACTGTGGGGTCAGGACTATGTATGTGTCTGTTGGGTGTATTGATTTATTTATTTATTCTGTATACGTTTCTTTTACTTTTGTACTGACTTAAGCGCTATTTCAATTGCCTACATGATTAATATATCCATAATTAAAACTAATAGGCAACTATTTAATAAGTTACAATACGGTTTTTATATCATTTCATAATTAAATGGATGGAATAAAGAACTAAATAATCGAAAATTCATTTAATAAAGTGAATTAATATGTACACGAGTTACCACAGCATTAAAAATATACAGTCTGTCAATTATCTTGATAGAGAAGGAGCTAACGAAGTGCGGAGCTGAGCGAGGTGTGACGCATACGATACCGTTTTAAACATATAGATAACTACGGATAATATAATGATATAGACTTCATACTAGTGTACTTCACTTTCGCGCAACAACGTGCACTATATAAAATACGCACACTATAATGACGCTCGGTTTCCATATAGATCAACGTATATCATATCTAATACAATAAAAAAACGTTTAAAAACCGATAAACCTGTGAAAAATTTTTGCTACACAGCCCAGTAACAACGACAGTAGTATATCAAATTATAAGTCATTAAGTTAAATAAATAATAATAAAAATGATGCCTGCAGAAATAAGTAGCGGGATCATAATAGTAGTTTAATAGATGTCATTGACTAAGATAACCTTTCGCAGTTTTAAATCGACATCAAAAAGGAGGTTCTTATTTCATCTGATTATATATGTACTTATTTATGTTTACGCATAGCTCTGGCATTCATATTATATATACTGACAAATAATTATTTTTGTATTTTATGGGGTTTATTCCGAGAGCATACTCATATAAAATTGTTTTAAGTCGAATGCCAGACTATAATTTGAGGAACTCCTCAAATAATAGTAAATACACATCAATTTGGATTTTAACATTATTAAAAAAAAACACTTACAATTAGTAATGTATTTGTCAAAATCAAACGAGTTAACAGACTGTACAATTTTGCTACTGGCACACCTTTTACCCTATTTTGTAGAATAAATGTAGTGTGTTCTGTTAATTGGATGTTTCGTTAACTACACATACCGGAACGTACTGTGCAGCTGACCTAGTAACAGGTAAAAGCAGGTGGTAATTTATAAAAATACCCATGTTTAATTAGTTGTATCAACCGCCTTAATATGTATGAATATTATTTTTCAATATAATTGCAGACCGTAAATATTTTACGTATGTATTGTAACCTTGAGTTTTTTTTTATCCGAGCACGTCAAAGTGACTGCACTACACCTGATGGTAAGCGTAGTGCAGTCCTACAAAACTAGCGACCACCGACAAACGGTGGTCATCAGAATCACGCTCGAAGGAAGAAGCAAGCATACCCACAAGATACAAGGATACCCCTGTACTCCTAACCAACCATCAAGTCATGTTGCAATCCCCTCGGGAGAATCGGATATAATCTGGCTGATCATGGAACGTGATCCACACAAGGTGTGTCAGTCACTATGGCAGGTTTTAACACCATGTGTATGGTGGTCGCTATCCCAGCGAATATGAATATTCTACCACCAGCAAATAAACTTCTCATTTAAACAGGTTTCCTCTCGAGTTTTCCTTCACCATTAAAGCTAGCAATAATTAACAACGAATACATACGTAACTTAGAAAAGTCAGAGGTACCCTTAGGTAAGGTGCCTTTAGGGCTGGTTCCGAACCTGCGACTTTCGTCTAGACAGTCCGTACCACTTTCCATTGAGTTATCGCTGCTGCTAAAGACTAGATTTTAGTGAAAATGAATGAATGTAGATTTATGGCGATCGCAAAATAAGAGACGAAAAATATATAATAAACTTGTCTTCTAAAAACTTATGCTAAATACATACACATGTTTACTAATTATACGTGCCTATGGAATTAAATGGCAGTGCATGACACAAAAACAGACTGCAGAGTTGCCAGCATGAAAAATAAAATATTTTCCTCACATTTCAGTTTCAAATTCCACTCTACAAAGTACTGGACGATACTAAACATAGGCATTATGCAGAATGTCATAGTTTGGCTGTCAACGTGTAGTGAGAAATAATAGCGTGTCGCAGCAAAACATGGGAATGTGTTAAAGCAAGAAGTGTCTACAGATAGCAATTATTGCTACTACCCCACGTTGGGCCAAGAAGTAAGCGAGTTATTGGCAAAGCAACAATTAATTGATAGATATGAATAATGGAAAGATTTTTCAAGGTAGGTAATGTAGGTCCCTCGTATGGGAGAGGTCGTCTGCTTTGTCTATCTGCCGCCAAGCAACAGTGTGTAAGTACTGTGTTTCGGTTTGAAGGACATTGAAGCCAGTGTGACTGGGCATTATGAGACTTATATCTCGGGGTGACGAGCGCAGTTCAGTGCCATGCAGTGCTTTGGAATTCAAAATTCTGTGTGGTGTTGCTTCTGTTTATGAGCTGACGTGGCGCTTATCAGCAGGCGGGCGACTTGCTCGTCTCGTCATTCAATGAAAAAAAATCATAGCTTCAGGTAGCTAATATGGCCAACGCATGTCTAAGGGCCGCACATTACAAGAGCAAGGTAAACGTTAATTAGCGCCAGTGCATAATTTGCAGACCTCAAATTGGCCGCGCCTTGACACCGCTCCAACAGACAGGCTTCGACGATATTTGTATATTGATTCGATCTTGTTTTGTTGTTCGAGATTATTGGGGTAAAATTCGCTTACAATTGTTTACTGTGCCAGTATTTTTGTATAATGGCAATTGACAACATTTCAAAAACCAAACGTGCCTAAAACAAAAATACCGTTTCTTTATTTTGCTATCCTAAGTTCGACTATATTTTTTTTGTTTTTATTATTAGATAGTTTCGGAGTAAAAAAATTAAAACCAAAAAACGTGTGATGACGTCACATATGCGGTTGAATGACGTTTGTCCTTTATCCATAAGTGAAAAATAAAACTACATTAATATTACTTGATAATGTCATAAATTTTATTTTTAAACACACCCAAAAAATCCAATAGCCTCAACTAACAGGTATATTAAAGGTATAAACACCGTCATGCCGTATATATAACTTCAATTGCCGTTTACATCTGTTTCGAATGAAATACAATTCAAAAGAGAATTCATGAATGAAAACTGTCGATTTCGGAAAAAAAAGAAAAGAAATGGGTCTCTTTAATTTGGATCTAATTTAATTTAATCTACTAATAGAGGTATGTTGAAAAAATGAAATGTTGTCAATTTGATACGCGTTTATCCGGAGATATTGTCAAGTAACAAATAATTGCTGGAGGTAGGATATATTTCATATTCATATCCGCCTGAATAGCGACCACCGTACACATTATGTTAAAACCTGCCATAGTGACCCACACGCCCTGTATGGATCGCGTTCCAGGATTTGCCAGGGTATATCCGGTTCTCCCGAGGGGCTTACGACATGACTTGATAGTTGGTTGGGACGGATATAGGGGTACGTCTTTGTATTACTGTGCCTGCATCGGTCATCCGCCTGTCCTGTCACAAGCCCTTCGATGTGCTTCTTCCCTCTCTGAAGAGGGAAGAAGCAATTATACAAGCCGGCATGACTCTGGTGACGACCAATAAACTCATTGTTTGTCGGTAGTCCCTGATTTTTTGGACTGCACTACGCTTACCATCAGGTGTAGTGCAGTCACTTTGCCGTGCTCGGATAAAAAAAATATCATTCTAGGTAAAATCAATTTATTTTCCATTCAGAAAGGTATTCAAACATATTCACGCGATTGAGTTTGTTTTCAGTCTGCCAGTGTGACTGATAACTCGCATCTTTCCACGTGGAAACTCGAATGCATTTGGAAAACTCAATACACAAACATAATGGCACGTGTCTGGTCGTAATTGAAAATATATTTTAAAGTTATATTTTTTAATATTATAAAATTAATATGTACAAATACTATTCTATTTAGAATGGTTAGTGACCAAGGCCCGAAGGCCTCCGACTTGCTTTAACGACTACTATCAGTTGATAAAAGACCGGATCAACGTACAAACGTAGCACGGAGACGCTTAGTTGAAATATTACTAAGTGGTTACGCATCCATAGACACCCACCCTGGTTGAGCCGGCCCATTCATGCTGTAGACAAAACTGTTCACAGCGTGGCTCTACTACTTAAATAATTTCCAAGTAATTTCTTAGCATTTGATTATTTCCACACTCACATATAGTTAATGTCTTTGTGATCCATTAGAGAAGATGCTTTATGCTCTGTTGCTAACATTTTTGAGGTTTATGCACCCAGGACATCAAAACATTAAGGTTCTCTACTCACCATAAGCGACTAACTTAAACATAGCTATTTAAAAAAACCATAAATGTCTCCATTAAAAATTGAGGCGTACCTATTCATTATTAACGAGAGTTGTACATGTCTAAATATATAACTTCCCCCCAAAAAGGAACAAGATAAACAATTTAAAATCAAATCCGTCACTTTTGTTATATACGGAACTTGAATCGACCCCAACCCCAGGAAGAATACTACAAATAAACATAAACATGCCATGGGATTGTCAGCCTTATGACGGTGGAGTAAAGACGTCAAATTATTGTTGAGTTTGTTGTATTACAAAGTTATTAATGCGGTTGACTACTGCGAAAAATAAGAAGACATTTTAACAATCTTATGGCTTTTGATTAAAAAAGCAGCGATAGCTCAGCGGGGAGTGGTATGGACTGTCGAGGTGAAAGTCGCAGGATCGAAACCAGCCCCAAGAGCAGCGTACCAGTGTACCACTGGGCACTGACTTTTCTAAGTTACGTGTATATTAAATTGTTAATTATCGCTTGCTTTAACGGCGAAGGAAACATCGTGAGGAAACCTGCATACCTGAGAACTCGATAATATTTTCGAAGGTATGTGAAGTCTGCCAACCCGCATTAGGCCAGTGTGGTGGACTAAGGCCTAATCCCTCTAATTCAGTAGAGGAGGCCCGTGCTCAGCAGTGGGACGTATATAATACAGGGCTAGTAAAAAAAAAATGGATTTTGATTATTTAACACCAGAATGCTAGTTTCTCTATTTCCGTCATGCAGGAATGAGTTTCACAAACAAGAAAAGTCATATGCTAAAAAACTAGGTGTCTCTCGGAGTTTTACCCACGTGCATACAACTGCTGTGAACCATCGTTTCGACACAACACATTTGAGGTTATAATAATTATGGCGATATATTGATGTATCATATCATGGGACGGAAATACGCTTAGCAAAATGTGGATGTATTGGTAACACCTCTGCTTACCCCATCGGGGATTGAGGCGTGAGTGCGTATGTATGTGTTGTTCAAAAGATACACAATGACAAACAAACGACCCCACTATTGTATAAAAGGATTTATTTTAAATCTAGCTGTCCCTCGCAGTTTCACCTGCATGTTACTGTTCTACTCCCATGGGTCACAGCGTGATATACATATAAACCTTCCTCATGAATCACTCTATCTATTGCTCAAAACTGCATTAAAATCCGTTGAATAGTTTAAAAGATCTAAGCGAACAGACAGCGGAAGCCACTTCATTTTATACAACGTAAAGATAAGTCTCAAGAGGATAAATTAATTCTAAACAAAAATAGAGAATAATGTAAAATTTAATATACGAGTACAATAGATCACATGTCACATTTATTGTGGCACCAACCAGACATCACATTAATTACGAAATGAGCTAAATTTTGGAAGTACCAGATGATATAGTGAAGCAGCAAGCAACCAGCAAAGCACCATATTTGCCATAATTTTATATACCATATTGAACTTAATAAATTGTGGTATAGTACAATTAGAGTAGAAAGCAAAAAGAAGACGGACCTTAATAGCAAATGTAGGTATAAGGATCTCGCCACACTACGATGGAATTGAAGCGTATGAGACGTCACTGCTATTCCATTTTCAAATTAAAACCAGTAGAATAAAAAAAATATCGTTGTAAAGATTTGTCGGCATGAAAAAATAACCTCGATTTATTTCGGTTAACGAACAGCAAAACATCATTGGCACGTCACTGGACCCTCGCTGCATTGTTCGGCAAGACGTTTTCGGAAGAATGTCGCCGCGATTTTGGATGTGTCAGTCGCGGGTGCTGTCACGTCAGTGCAGGGGAGAGTGAGGGCACGAAACCAGCGATAGAGCGATATTGTGACAGCGGGTAAGTTTTTTTTTTTAAATCACCCAACAGCCACACACATAGTCCTGTCCCTACAGTAAGTTACGAGTCTTGTATCGTAGGTATAAGGAACTACGAGAGACTTTTGGTCTCACAACATCCAGACCCTAAAACAAATATTTGTGGATCACACAAACATTTGTCTCGGTGCGGGGATCGAACCCGCGGCCTCTCGCTTCGATAATAATAAATAATCTTCATAAGTGATAAGATATTGAGAGATATTTGAAGTCAGTGATACTATTAGATTTTATAGAAAAAAAAAACAAACTTGTTGATAAAATTATAATTAATTAAAACATTTAGTATCTTATACTGCGGGTGTGTTGCGAGACCGTAAGTTTCATAGTTCCTGATACCCAAAATACAGGTAAACCAAGTGAAGAGTCAGGACTAATTGTATGATTTTTGGGAGTATTTTTTATTACTATTTGTTCTATAATGTCAGCTAAAAGATTAGAAATTCTGACATTGTAAGTGTAAGTGTAAATAAAATGTTTAATTTAATATATTTTACATAATTATTATCAATAGCATTCTGCACTTCTTCTCCATATTAACTTACCTATGTTGAAATCATACACTTCTCCGTGCGCGCATATTGCTTATAAAGGCGTCCAAAGTGTTCTCTACAGGTATTATTTTAATGATTATTATTTTTTTCCACTCGTGGGTACGGCTCACACTATGAAAAGGAGTGGTGAAATAACTAGTTTTGTTTTTTTGGTATCTAGACTAGGTGAGAAAGAAAGACTCTTTTTTAAGATAGAGGTAATGATTATCTTGGTATCCAGTATTAAACCGATTAGGTTAGGTAAGGGATTAGCGGTGAGAAATTTAATAATAATAAATAAATTACGCTTACCTGTAATAATACTGGTAAAATTATTATGGATTGTAACCGAGAAATACAAGTATTTGTCATACCGGTTTCGGTCCCCGGTTATTACATTTTCCATCTTCATCCCGCTACTCTCGGGGCCCGACAGGCCTCCCCCACCATCAAGTGATTGCTTACATCACGGGGGCAGATTGAATAACGTTTTGTTTATTTTCGTTTCGTCCTTAGCTCGCAAACAATAGCTCCAGTTTCGGATATTACGGGACAAAATCCCGGGACACGGAGTACGGGATTAAACTATCTAGCTTATACCTAATTGCTGCCAAAAATACCATCCGAAATCTCTCAATAGTTTCAAGGAGTTTGAGATGATAAAGCAATTGAATTAAAAATTTAATAAATCAAAAGAAAAAACTACAAATGGATGCATATACGCAATAACATATGCACCTAATTCAAGCAGAAATTGAGATATTGATTTTAGCTAAATTCATTAGATTTAAATAAGTTAAATTCCATATTTTATAAAAAAAAAACCATAACCAGCGACCACCGACAAACAATGATTTTATCGGTGTTCATCAGAATCATGCCGGCCTGTATAAATGCTTCTCAACACTCCCAAGAGGGAAGAAGCAAATCGAGGGGACTGCAACAGGACAGGGGGATGACCTAACTTTGCAACGAAATAATATGCTGCTTTCACTATCATTTAGAGAATTTATTCTAAAATTATATCACGCTATGACCCATGGGAGTAAGGCAGTGACATGCCTGCAGTGAAACCGAAAACAGTCAGTCGTCTAATAAACGCTGAAACGTCATGATTATAATATTGAAGTATTTGGCAATAAGGTCCGACAGGCATGCGTCAACAAGATTCTGTTTACTCTTCCTACGCGGGTCGGCTCGCACCAAAACTAAGGACTGCAGTCATTTTGGAAAATAAAGCCGCCTCATTGGTCTGGTGATAGCGTATTTAGACTGAGAACCGGGTGTTAGGTTCAATTCCCAGGTCAGGCAATCGCCTGTTTTTTTCTTCGCCTGTATAGCGCAACGAACTAGTTGGTCCCCTAATGATAAGCGCCACACCTGCCCATAAACAGATACAACACTACAATTAACTTTGAATTACAAAGCACTGCATAACTCTGGATTTTTGTTAAGACTCATAATGCCCCGTAAATTCACTGACTTCACTGACCTTCAAACCGAAGCTAGAACAGGCAACATTGCTACTTGGCGTCAGAAAAAGACAAAGCGGTGGTACCAACCCAGATGGCCTCTGCTATACAAAAGACCCACCACCTAGTAAATCTAATTACGTAAAATTGCATAACTTGAACATAAAGATCCCAATAATACAAATTAAAAGCTATTTTTTTTATCTATTTACTACATCCTACTAATATTATAAACGCCAAAGTTTGTAAGTATGGATGGATGTATCTTTGTTATTCTTTCACGTAAAAACTACTGAATGGATTTTAATGAAACTTTACAATAATATAGCTTATACATCAGAATAAAACATAGGCTACTTTTTATCCCTGGAAAAGCAGATCACGCGGGCGGAGCCGCGAGCAAAAGTTAGTTTATAATAATAAGCTATTCCTAAAACTTTGTATCTTCTAAATATTCAGAAAATTTGTAATATGCTTTATTGCATAACCAAAATTTATTATATTAAGTTCCTTAATAGAATAATAGTAGAAATAACTGTATATTTATTACTTGGTTACAACGATTGTTATAATTCAATTAGTTTATTGTACACTCTCGGCTGCACTTTCTTTCTCCTTCTGTAAGACATTGCCCTGAGCGATAAGGCCGCCAATTGTACTTCTCATTTTAGTTATATTTTAGTGTTCTGTCCAGTACTCCTTGTGTACAATAAAGTATAAATAAATAAATGGCCAAGTTCATACAATCAGCAGTTCGTTACCCGTACCTACGTCAGGATAGGGTAAATTGTGAAATTACCCGCAGTCCTGTTTACCTGGTCGGTCCTACCCCTTGTTTGCATTGCTGGCTTGCACTTTTCACAAGCCCTATCGATTCACGTCATTATATTTTAATGTATACATGGGGGCGGGATATTATTATATGAAATAACGAAGTTGTGCAGTAAATTAGACTGTATGTTCAAAAGTTTGGGTTTAATTTTGTCCGAAAAAAAATAAGGTTCTCTATTCAATCTGTATGTGTGTAAAGTTCGCAATTTTGTCATAACTAAATAATTAAGTGTAACGACTCATTATGAAAGCCATATTTTTTTTTATCCGGGCTCGGCAAAATGACTACGCCACACCTAATGGTAAGTGTAGCGCAATCCAGGAATAGTGTCGACCAACGACAAACAATGTATCTATCGTTGGTCGGCACGATCATGCCGGCCTGCCTAACTGCTTCTTCACACTCCGTTTAAAGGACCCCATATTATGGGAAGGAGGGAGAACACATGTGCCGGCAAACTATTCCACAGCTTAATGGCCGGCAGAAGTAAGTACCATATAGTACTATAGTTATAATACTAGAAAACCATGAACATTTTAACTTAACCAATGATATTTCGTTCTCATTAACAAAAGATCACACAAACATAACCTAGTTTAGTATCGTGAAGTGTCAATTACAATGGTCACGTTAACTAACAGTAACAGCGCCAGTTAAACGGCCACTCACGCCGACAGTAACTAACCAAAAACTTCAATTAATATCGATTAGACGGCTTTTATGTTCCCGAACTTGTTTATGAGATGTGACGAAATAACTAGATAGTTGAAAAGTTTTGTTCACAAAGAACGAACAATGAAAGATGGGGGATTCTTTGTTGTAGCAGACTAGCTTATGCTGGCGGCTTCGCCTGCGTAAAAAAATAGTCTTACCAATAACTCACATTAAGAAAAGCTGCCCACTAGTATTTCGTTATAGCATCGACCGGAAAACGAGCAAGTGGATCACCTGATGGTAAATCCACTCATGTACGCCAAGATACCAAATGAATCATAAGCGCGTTGCTGATTTTAAAGGAAAGGATAGTTAAGGGCTTGGGAAGGGGAGGGGGATTTGGGACTCCGGATATCTCACTCACTGTACGAAACGCAGCAACAAGCTGCTACTTTACGTTTGTTTTCTGTCAGACAATTTCTGTAATTCGGCCAGTAAACGGCTTTGAGACATGATATTTAGAGATATAAAGATAATACAAGGTGGTAAGTCCCTCGTATGCGAGAGGCCGTCTGAGTTGGTACTACCGATTTGTCTATTTCTGCCGCCAAGCAACAGTGTGTAAGCACTGATGTGTTTCGGTTTGAAGGACATTGAAGCCATTGAAATTATTGGGCGTTATGAGACTTAACATCTTATGTCTCAAGGTGCCGAGCGCAGTTCAGTGCCATACAATGCTTTGTAATTCAAAGTTCTGTGTGGTATTGCTTCTGTGTATGGGCAGGCACTCATCATTAGGCAAGCACCTTGCTCGTCTCATCATTCAGTCATGTAGGTTGAGCTCGCACAAAAAAGTAGATCCATCGCCACATGCTCTGTAGCAGTAAATAACAGCGGAGGCGCGCTTTAACGCAACGTTAGTGCAACACTTAAAAGATAATAAGCCACAAACGTCATTGTCGAACAATTCCCCTTGGTTCTTGAAAAGAGACATTAAACCGATTTACGACACGGAAGGCGAATGACTCTTGCAAACCTACAGTCAAACGCAAAGAGTATGTGGCAGATGTGCAACTCTATAGAGGCATATTTTTATTTATACCTTTACAACGAAATACGATCAAGTGGGACACTTGATTGTAAGAACCGCTACAACTCATTAACATCTACAATGCTAGACTTGTCGAGATCAAACATGTAATAAAAAACTTGAATACGACCCTATTTTTCATTAGGAGAAATACTGTGAAGAACCAAATAGCAAGAGAAAAAGAGATAAACCAAATATTAGAAGAAAGGAAAGAAGATTAAAATAGAAGGCCAATCCTGGATGAAGAAAGCGATGGATGTTAACATCCGAAAACTGCTGGAGAAGGGATATACCCGTCGCGGGGACTTTGTTTTAAAAATGTTTCGTAACCACATTAGAAATATGGGATATATAGACAATCTCCGTGGTGCAGTGGACTGTAGATTCGATTCCCGCACTGTGACAAATGTTTGTGTGGTCCATAAATATTTATTTCGGGTCTGGGTGTTGTGGGTCCGCTCGTAGTTCCCGATACACACGACACAGGTTAACCTAGTGTTAATTATAATGTGTTTGACTGTGAGGTGTATAATTATTATTTATTTAAATAATTATAGGTATAACATCTTATGCATCTTGCCTTTCTGCGTTGACAATCTATCGTGAAAACTGCGCGTTCCGCACCGAGCAAAAAGCATTCGAAACCGTTCAATAGGCATAAGTGGAAATCTCAACAATGTTGCTTTCTATCTGTTACTAAACGACCGAGCATGGTTTACGATCGCAAATGCATGGGTTGACGACACCGGTGGCGCTGTGGGAGACTGGTGGGGGTTCGATTCTGTATTTACATCTTCTTTGCTAACTGCATGTATTTGCTCAACAATTTCTTTAAGCTACTTCAAAAAGAAGGATCTCAATTTGTTTGAATTTGTATGTTCTTTTTACGTATGTAACACGATATCTCCGCCAAATATAAGCCAATTCTCGTGATACTTTTTTTCGATAGGTTCGCTCGGTTGTGTGTAAGGAAGTTTAATATAAATTTAGTTAACATCTGCTGAGATACAGTGGAAATACACTAGGTAAATTGGGAAACCTCAATAGGAAAACCGGGATTCTGGTTTTGATGTAGATTTTTGAACTTCGTCATGTTAGGAAGATGCCTTAATTGGTATATGAGACCAAAAACGATTTTTGAACGATTATTTATTAATATAAGAAGACCGCGGTGGGTCCGATTTTAGTTGATGAACATCAAAATCACATGCGATTTGAATCTTTCATCTTCAATCTATCACATTGATCAACAAAAAAATTGTTGTTTCAAGTCAGTTGATCAACGAAAATGGAATCGAATGAATCCTCTGTAGGATAATATGTTGTCGTGTCAAACAGGTTTTTTTTCAATATGTATAACTATGCAAACAGGTAAGGCATCATACCCGTGGAGTTACAGGCATGACTTACGTATATTTATAAAACGTCTGTCCCATAATACTATAATATAAACATAGTTGCTTACTGCGTGTTCCATTACAATGGTATATTCGTGGTTAACACCAAACAAACACCTTTTCATTTAAACAAACTAACCAAATCACTAACAGTTACGCATTTAATATTTCTCGATTACATAAATGCGAAAGATTATATAATAAAACGTCCGATATCACAAAACATAGTTTCCGGACGGCTTGGTTAAATCACAGTACCTGGGCGACCGAGCTCTGCTCGGGTAAAAAAAAGTGTGCGTTCGGGACGCTCGACAGAAGTGATAACTTAAACTAATGTGGGTTAAAGTGAGAGCGGAAGGAGCCTGCCTACTGCTACCGTATGCATGAGGGAAAGGGAAGCCAGACAGAGTGGCGCCTTAACGCGTTACGTTACGAAGTCCGGTCAAAGTCGTGTCGGTGTCGTGTCAGAGTCGTGTCAGAGTCATGTCAGAGTCGTGTCAAAGTCGTGTCACAGTCGGGTCAAAGTCGTGACAAAGTCGTGTCATAGTCGTGTCAAAATCGTGTCATAGTCGTGTCAAAATCGTGTCAAAGTCGTGTCAAAGTCGTGTCACAGTCGTGTCAAAGTCGTGTCAAAGTTGAGTCAAAGTCGTGTCAAAGTCGTGTCATATTCGTGTCAAAGTCGTGTCAAAGTCGTGTCAAAGTCTGGTACATAGAAATTATCAATGTTCCAGGGAGATCGGCTAACGCTGCCTGGTCAATGGACCGCTCGCGTTACGGAACGTTTCGGTTCACCCTCCCATAAGAAGTTATCACTTCAAAAAAAAAAATATGACATTTTCTAAAAATGATTCCTAGCTAGATCGATTTATCGCCCCCGAAACCCCCTATATACTAAATTTCATGAAAATCGTTGGAGCCGATTCCGAGATTCCAATTATATATATATATACAAGAATTGCTCATTTAAAGATATAAGATTAACTGAACGGGCAACCCCCCTACCCCCTCAACCCCGACATGTTAAAATAATACCACGACAAGCTGCCAAGACATGGCCACCAATAAAACACTTTTTATTTCCACGATAATGCTTGCCTCGTAGTCCCAGAGATGCTAAGGTGGCAATCGTACTGATAATGAATATTATAGATTATTTTATATGCTACAGAAAATAATACGAAAAAGAACCCCTTTTGTTAAAACACAATCAAAATCGATTAAAAAATCTGCAATAATGATTTTAAATAGTATGAGCAACGGTGGCCGCGTAGTGGGGATATCTCACTGTCTCCCTCGCATGCGTGGACCGTAATGCCCATTTGCCACGATGACGCCAAAGTTTGAGTTGTCTGTTATTTGACAAGTGCCCCCTCCAGCAAATTTGAAAGATTTCTGATTTATTTCTTTGTGGAGGGATCAATAAAATTAATTCTACAATGGGTTTTGGGTAACGTATCTTATTGATTAAAATAATAAAAAAAATAAGTTAACTACATACCCTATTCATTGTTATTTTAGTTAATATCATGACTGTACATCTTCTGTAGTTCTTAGACGTAGGTCCCTCGTCTGCGAGAGGCCGTCTGGGTTGGTACCACTGCTTTGTTTATTTCTGCCACCAAGCCATAGTGTGTTAGCACTGTTGTGTTTCGGTTTGAAGGTCATAGAAGCCAGTTTAATGACTGGGGATTATGAGACTTAACATCTTATGCCTCGGAGTGACGAGCGTAGTTCACTGCCATGCAGTGCTTTATAATTCAAAGTTCTGTGTAGTGTAGCTTCTGTTTATGGGCAGAAATTTCAATTAAACAAATAAATAAAGAATTGGTAAGTTTCTTTAATTAATAGTACTGCCTAGGGCAATACCTACTTGAATCTAAATTATACAAGTTTATTTTTCCTTTTTTCTTAAATTCAAAGCATAGCTTCTACAGGACGCCGCGCCGGTACATTCTTTTCGAACTGGACGAAACAGGAAATTAACTCTCACCCGGTGGCGTGACAATTTTATTAAGAATACTTTTTCTTTACTTATTTGCGATTTATATTTCCTCTTGTTTAACTTGGGGGAGGGATTTGCTTCCATTTTTCTTTTAATTTCGTCTGCGACAACGTATCGTAAAAATTCTACAAATATATAAGAAGGGTAGTTTCTCCGAGAATTTATTAGCGTTTTAGGAAAGGTTTAGCAGGTAATATGGATATGGATCAGCCTATTTTGCCTTGTGTGACCTAGACCTTACATTGCCCAGAATGATGCGACGAGCAGATTGCTATCCTTACGCTAAAACGTAATTAGTAGCAACGAAAATGGTAAGTGATCTCCACCGCTATATGCGCCCATTATACCAAAAGAATCGTGGGCGCGTTGTCGACCTTAAAGGAAAGGGATAATTAATGGTTTGGGAAGGAAAGGGGATTTGGGATTCTGGATATCTCATTCACCGTACGAAAAGCAGCAGCAAACAGCTAATTTACGTTGGTTTTCTGTGATACAGTAGTAAGGACCTGGTCGAGCTTGCCCATTCAATTTGTAGACAAAAGTCTCTATAGCGTGGCTCTACCACTCGATACTGCTGAATCTTCATTTCAACTTGAATTATCTTGAATAAAGATCCAATTAAAAACACTCAATTGTGGGTTTTTAAAGCGTAAAATCACCCCATATGAAACAAACCCTGAATACAACGAGCCCCTCTAAACCGCAGAATTAAGCAATTAACGGCACAAGTATAGGAAATTATTTAAGCTACACTTAAAAGATTTGCAATCAGACCGCTATTCTTGGGGGATTGAAGGATTTTTGATTAGAGACTTCTTTAGTGGGGTACGCGGCTCTGTGGGGATACAAACAAGAGATAAATTTGGGATTAGAGACTCTATGAATGGGGAATATTGTATGGGTAATTGTTGAGTTGTTTGTAGACAGTTTGAAACCATCTTTAAATATATTTTCGATATCAATATTATGTTGAGTGGTAGAGCTACGCTGCGGTCAGTTTTGTCTATAGCATGAATGGGAATCTATATCGTTCTATACGATTCTTTCCTCTTCGGAGTGTCAAGAAGAATTTATAAAAGTCGGCATGATTCTATCGGATAAACTCAATATTTGTCTGTGGTCGCTGGTTTTTTTGACTGCACTGCGCTTACCATCAGGTGTAGTGTAGTCATTTTACCGTACTCGAGTAAATTTGGAAGCAGGTAATAAACCCCTAACAAAATGGTTTCCTGCTCTAGTTTAAAACTACATCCACGTACAACGATCGCTCACCTCATCTGTTACTAATTAAGCTACTAACAGTTTTTATTTTCAACTTAAAAATAGTGAAGTGTGGCTAGAGATATAAAATTATTAATAAAAAAGAGTAAATAGGAAATGATGAACCCAATAATCGTGTTCATATCATTCCATTATGGCTTTGTGCGAATGAAAATAAATATTGGATAACTTAATAAACAAATTGGCACAGGCAACCGACTTCAAAGTCGAATATATTTATAGCTAAAAATTGACGCGCGAGCTAAGTTCATAAAATCACAATAACATCTTCAATTTATGTGATATGAGACGTGGAGTCGCGACTTTTAATGCCCATAAAGTGTTTACGAGTGTTTTTGTTCGGACGCAACACTTGCGATGCGTTGACCATACGGAGGCGGATTCCAGTTTGAACGGTTTTTTACGAGTGACTTTGAACTTGAACTGGAAATTTTGTCTAAAGTAAGAATTATTGCTTGACATGAAGATGATAATTTACTTTTATAAATGCTATGTAGTTACGTGTGCCTTTATGTACCACGTTTTTGAGTGGAACCTACCACTTCTTATCGGGACCACCCGAGTAAGACCAAAAAGACCACAATATCAGCATTAGCCAGCATAAGAACCTAAGACAATCTCGCCTGCCTGTAGTGGGTATACTTTAGGAAAGTAAGTCACAATTGGGCGAGGCTATGGTGGTGCACCAACCGGCAATAGAACAACGTGGTCCGAATATCAGTTTTGCCCTGGAAGAGAGGCATTTGTCCTTCAGTACTACATAATGGATTAAAATGTCTTCATTATCTATGCTTGTATACATATTAATTGTTAAGATTAGATACATTAGCCACAAATGATTAAAGATCGAAATTCCAAACTAAAAGCAACCTAGTAATTGAATCTGCAAACACTTAGATTATCTTGTGGTTTATATACATAATTACCATCTCTCTAAATTGTCCACACAAAATTAAATACACACGGTCACCACATTGGATAGCAAACTTTTTATGCATGATTTGACTCCAGAATATAGAATAAACTAGAAGGGACTAGAACTGAGGCAACACTAATCCGACCGGTAAAAAATCGAAGTTAATAAGAAAAAGATATGGAATTTCCAAATATGTAGTTAAACTGTTTATCTTATAAATTGGTAAGAACCGTCTCGATTATATTAACTTTCCTGCCAAAACCAAAACCTGCCATAGTGATCCACAGACTTTGTGTGGATCGCTTTCCAGGAATAGCCAGTGTATATCCCGTTCATCCGAGGGGCTTACAACAGGAATTGATGGTTGATTGGGGCGAGTAAAGGGGTATAACGTGTATCCCTGTGCCTGCATCGGTCAACCGCCTTGTTGCAGGTTGCTCGATTTACTTCTTCCCTCTTCGGAGTGTTAAGAAGCACTTATACAGGCCGGCATGATTCTGGTGACCACCGATAGACTCATTGTTTGTCGGCGGTAGTTGATTTTTTGGACTGCACTGCGCTTAACATCAGGGCCAGTGTGCCATTTCCGTGCCAAAAAAAAATACAAAAATGAAGAAAATATCTACAAAAATCGTACACATTTGGCGGAAAAATCACGGAACACATAAACTCCTTTTTTAAGTCCGTTAAAAAGTAGGCGGCCTTGTTATTTTGTATAGAATAAGCGTCGCTCATGTCCATGTGCTCTCTGGTTTATTTTATAATCTGAGAGAATGACGTCAAATTATCGAGTTTGGTCATTATCCGCTATTGATATGACGTATTATAGCTAATGCGTTAGTGTCAGTGATGAAGTGTTATTCAGCATGGACTATTGGCGTTCACTGATGATAATTGCTGTTTATTTTGGTTCAACGCTCTTTGATCGAGCATTGTTTTAGTTAAGGGTTATTGAAGCTAATAGTTAATATGAAGAATTGGCTCCAACGCAACGAAACGTATATTTTACAGAAAATTTACGGTAAAGTTGCAACTCACTGTTGTGTTTCTTACAGTGAGGCAATTTCCAGAGGCCCAAAACCCCCTACTTATTCCAATCCCCATTTCTTTCCTTTAATGTTGCTAACACATCCACGATCGATCTTGCACCTAATATAGGCGTACATGGGCAGTGGATACCTGAAAAATATCTCTGTTATTAAAAAATCAACACTGTAACATTTGATTCATCGAATTGGTTATGTTTTAACCATAATCTTAATGCAGCCCGTTTTTTTATATTAGCTGCATAGACCGGCAAACGAACAAATGGCTAACCTGATGGTAAGTGATCTCCACCACCCAAGTACGCGCACAATGCCAAAAGGATCATGGGCGCATTGCCGACCTTAACGGAAAGGGATTGGGAAGTGGAGGGAGATTTGGGCCTCCGGATATCTCACTCACCGTGTGAAACACAGCAGCAAGCTGCTACTGTACGTCGGTTTTTTGTGAGATCGTGGTAACGCCCATTTCTGCTGTAAACGAAACTGACTTCAGTGTGGCTCTACCACTCATACGGCCTTTTAATTATAAAACATATGATTGAAACATATACACTACACACGGACACCTAGTTCCGAAATATATCGTCGAATCTACACATCTAGATACACACTTCTAGTCAATAGATTTGCGGTCGCAGTTGGTTCGCTCTGAGTTGCTTCTGAATCTAACCGAATTATTGTGTATCGTATCGGTTAAATGTTTGCTAGTGTGGGCTTATCTTCTACGTAATTAATCTATTTTATTTAATAGAATGACCCACAGAACGTTGAAATACAATGCACTGCATGGCACTGAATTGCGCTCGTCACCCTGAGACATAGGATGTTAAGTCTCATAATGCCCAGTAATTTCATTGGCTTTAATGTGCTTCAAACTGAAACACAACATTGCTTTTTTGTGATTCAATCAACAACAAAAACACCTTAGTTGTTTCTAATACGTTCGAGTATATATCCCACTTCATACAAATATACACGGCAAGAAATCCATGCATATAATAATTTAGAATATTTCAATTCCTCAGCTACGAGACGATCAGTATGTAAACCCCAGTTATGATCACATAATTCGGTTGGTTCCAGGTCACTCCATAACCGTGGTACATTCCCGCTCAGCTGTCACAGGCACGTTGGACGCACCGCACGCCACGGCTGACGTCTGAGACGAGATGACGCGACGTTAAGATGCTGCATAAAGATTTCTTATGTTTATGCGAATATTGTAAATTGAAATAAAACTAATTTTAACTATTTATATTTTAATTTGATCCTGACGTTTCCAAAGATTTTCAGCCTTCGTGGTCACGGGGTGGTGCTGCATAAAGTAAGTAGCGATTTACTTCATAATACTTGATTACCTTCAACTTCAACATTTATCAATAAGATACGTAAGAAAATTTTATATCAATCCTATTTTTTTATCCTTGCATTGCGAAGTAACTGTACTAAACTGTATAGTAAGCGAAGTGCAGTCCAAAAAACCATCGACCACCGACAAATAATGAATTTATCGGTGGTCACAAGTATCATGACGGCCTGTATAAATGCTTCATTATACTCCGAAGAGGAAAGAAGCAAATCAATGGGTCTGCGGCAGGGCAGATAGATGATCGATGCAGGCACAGGGATACAAGAATGTACCCCTATACCCGCCCCAACCAACCATCAAGACGTGTCGTAAGCCCCTTTGGAGAACTGAATATACACTGGCTAATCTTAGAACGCGATCCACACCAGGTGTGTAGGTCATTATGACAGGTTTTTAATACCATGTGTACGGTGGATACTATCCGGGCGGATAGAAATATCCTGCCACATAGTTGTTTTCTAAATAATATTAGATAGTCAATATATCTCTACGTAAAGGATTTGGTGATACATGAAATTATAATATTTGAATGTAGAAAATATATTTAGCAAATGCGGTATCTTATCGCTGCACAGTTCGGAGCTCGCAGCAAGAACGTCGATTCCACTGCAATCGAACATCTCCAGGACATTCTGTTCGTTGTATAGCTTCCGAATATACAGAACTATGCCTTCACCAATGTACCAACATAATTTAGAACTTGTACCACTGAGGATAAAGTCCAAAATCATTTACGTTTCATAAGTATTTATCAGAAAGTTGGAAACGAGCTACATTGCCTGCATAGTTTGAATGAATGAATGATAGATTCTGTTCAGTGTTTCGATTATTGGCTAGTAATATTGAAGTACTTCTACTTTAGTTTCGAAACAGACAGTTATAACAGTATTGTTTAACATGAAGTGAATGTAGAGAAATACACTGGCGTATTCATTGCAATTTTTATGAAGTACTGACGACATTTTATAAAATAATCAAAGGTTTTTCTTTGATTAAACTGAACAGTATGTAAGTGCAAACCCACACTTTTACTGGAATTTCACACAGCGTTTGATCAAATCGTAAAACAATGTGAAAACTAATTCAATTATAATATTTTCCTAATTCAACATATGTGTAATATTATTATGAATGGAATGCACTTCATAATGATTAATAACTACATTTATTATATAAATATTACGTTTTTTGCGTGCAATTCTCACTACTTACCAATGATTATTATTGCTTAGATGGTTTTTCTTTATCTTTAAACGGAATTGACTTTAGAACTGAGTAAGAATATTAGAAGGCTCTTTAATGGAATTTACTGTTGATTCTGCAAAGGATTTGCAATTTTTATCAGTCTCTAAAACTATGTATTAAACAAAAAGCTCGTCGACATCAGAACCACATTTGAAAAGGAAACGCTTCGTTTATTTACTAGTGTTACCAAAATTGAAGTAAACGTATTCATGTATTATGCTAACACATTCGAAGGCACTGACATGCCAATTAATTTAATGAATATGCGTCTAGTCTTGTGTTCCGTGCAAACAACGTATCTGTACCTGCAATGCAATGGCTTACTATGAAATGTGAATTTACCGGTAGGTAGCAGCTTGACATTACTAAAGTTCACGGGCAATGGTGATGGTTTACTATGAGGCATGCTTGTCTATCTGGAGAATAAAAAAATACAAATAAATGACAGAGAGCTGTTGTTTCATCATAAAGAGCTGCTTTATGTTACTGGTCTACTAGCAGCGAACGTTTGCTGTGAAACTAGTGAAGCCGTGGTTTCGATTCCCACATCAGAATTTATGTTCAGTTTTCAAATCAAAATTTTAAACATTAGACGCACGAGATTGGACGGTGCCGTAAAAAAGTTATGTTGGCAAAAGCGGTTGTAAGATACACAGTACATAACATAAACTTATGCTTGATCTCGGAAGAAGGCAGAGATGCAACTAGTATTACTAGGATTTCACGGTTTCTTAATCCAAGTACGCTACTTCTAGACCAATGAGGCAATAAAGATATGTAGAATTTCACTAAATACAACATTATCTCGTATATTAGCATTTAATAACACGGAGTATATTTTGGAGTAGGGTTCACGACTCAACTGTACTGCCTGTCAGTCTTGAATCATAATCAGAGATGGATTGTCGTAATTGCAATTGTGGTAATATTGATATAGTGATATACCTATGAGTTAGCAATGGAAATATCTATTCTCAAGTAAGGTTGTCTAGAAGAAATCACCGGTTGCGATATTACCGCCCATTGTATCACCCTTACTGTATGATCCTGTATCTTAAGTTACTTTATTAGGTGTGCAATAATGAATATTCTATCTATCTGTGTAGGTAGTGATGTATTTATGATAAGATTTCCTGATGACTTTGCTTGCAAAATCATTTTGGACGTTATTTTTGATATACATATTAATAACTTAGAATACTTGTATCGATTAAAGGTGTAACCCAATAGGGCTCAAAGGACCTTTTGTCCATCACGCTGCTGGTGTAGATAATGCGAGTTGGTAGACTTAACTAACCTTCGAAATTATTATGGAGAACTCTCAGATATTTAGGCTTTCTCAAGTCAATTTCATTTACCGTTATCATACACACATACCATGACTTCTGCACCACAGGACCCCGCCATGACAGTCAGGTCTATTCAATGTTTATTGGCTGCTATTAGTCAGTTATATTGAAATTACCATACTTAATTTCTTATAATCGAATATAATACACCCACCAACCACACACGTAGTCTCTGACACCACATAAGGTTAACCTGTATCATGAGTATCAGGTCATATAAGGAGCTTACGGTTCAACAACACCCAGACGCGAAAACACTAAATGGTAGGTTTTTCGTATATAAGAGGTTCCACTGGGTTGACAGCATCGCTTAATCTATTTCTGCCGGCAGCCAGTAATGTATAAGACCTGTTGTGGTTCGATTTGAAAGATATTATAACCAGTTAACTGGGCATTATTAGACTCAACATCTTATCTCGGATTGACGAGCGCAGTCCAGTGCCATGTAGTGCTTTGTAATTCTGAGTTCTGTGTGGTGTTGCTTTGCTTGTCTTATTATTCAAGCTAATATTAAAAAGTACAAATATTATTTGATCACATAACGATTCGTCTCAATATAGGAATCGAACCGGCGGACTCTCATTCATTGCTGTCTAATTACGTGCTACGCCACGGAGTCTATCCATATCTACCTATATAATAATTTAATAAAACAGAATCTTAGTTGGTATTTCGGTAAAGATTTGGTAATATAAAAATATAACCTTGTTGTTTCACCCAAATCTCAAGTCCAGCAAAACAACCTTTTAGCTAATACGCATATCAATATAATAATAATATGCATTTTTGATCAGTGATCAAATGTTCGAATAAGTCAATGACAGCAGCATCGTGGTGGACGCGGTGAATGCACGGTTCGATTCAATTGACTAATTGATTGATTAGTGGTCTCGACAGGAAGCTGTCCACTGGCCAGTAGCATTAATTATGTTTCGATGTCTGCGTGGCTACTGCGTGCGATATTATATCTTGCATATGGGTTGGCATTTGTCGAACACGGATTGGGAAACTACGAGTATGTAAGCTGTTTCTTATTCACCTGCTTTTATTCCATACGCAGTGGGGTCGGCGAGATGTTTAACATACGTTATAGAGAGATTTGACTTGTAGTTTTTACAACTGGCCACCTGCCTGCTGCATCGCGTTTCATCAGCTAGTGTATATCCAGTTCTCCCAAGGAGCTTCCACCCTTTTCCTTTACTTTCACTTTCCTATATATCCCTTCCCCTCCCTAATCCCTTAACACTGGGATAAGATACTGCAAGGGTCGCCAGTATCCCATTAGCAGGAACTCCTGTAGTTTATCCCAAAAGGTAAAAAAAAATCACGCCAAATTTAGAACTTGAGGTTTCAGAGACTTATTACATTGCCACACAACTAATGAGGCGATTCGGCAAAATCCAGATCTCCACCGAAATAACCTGGTTAATCATAGTGCCATAATAATTAACAAGTGTGTTAAGTGATACTCGTTGACTCATCCTAGATTTAATGAAGTTGTTTTTCATATGAACTCATCGTTGTTTCTAGAAACATCGTGGTTGGTCCGTTCCTGGAACGTAAGAGGGTTTTATTCTTAGACAAACGAGTGGACATCCCATTATCCCGAAGACACTTGACCTACTAAAAGTTAATTGGGTTTATCAACGTCTATTTTTTGGCATGAAAGAATATGATATATTCATATAATGATAATCACCACGGCGTAGTTGGCGAGTAACCGGCTGTGAAGCGAGAGGCCGTGTGTTAGATTCCCGGACCGAGACAATTTTTTGTGTGATCCACGTGTTTCGAGTCTGGGTTTTGTGCAACGGCAAGTTTCTCGTAGTTCCTGATATCCACGATACAGGTCTTAACCTACTGTAGGGCCAGGACTAAGTGTGTGTCTGTTGGGTGTATTTATTATTTTTTAATATAAGGGACCAGAAATTTCGCCGGCTTGAAATTCTGCACTGTCATATTTCCAACATACTTCCGTATAACCGTGCATCCCTAATTTTACGCTGTAGACAGTTTTGTTCACAGCATGAATGTCAAGAAATATGTGCATAAATGTGCACGACCGTGTTGTTAGTCCCCCAGAGAAAACCAACATGATGTGACAGCTTACTGCTGCGTTTCTTACGATAGGTGGAATATCCAGAGGCTCAAATCCCAATCCCTTAAATCCCTTTACTTTAAGGTTGTCAATGTCCACGATTCTTCTGGTATTGTAGACATTCAAGATCACTATCAAGAGACTCAATTGCTGATTGGAAAAAAAAATACAGTTCTGGATAGCGTTACTACTGTTTCCAGGCAAGCGTGGTATTCACCAAACGACGAGCTACCTATCATCTTGTCATTCTGTAGTATAAAAAAGGACTGCTTATTTAAGATTTCTATTTTTACGAACACCCGCGTCCTTACACGGATGTTATAAAAGTTGAGGACTCCAAGACACAAGACGATAATAATAGCGGATACATTATTTAAATATAATGTGGAATATTTTTAAGTGATACAGCAGAATTTAGAATATCAATGTCAATATATATGAAAAAGCGTATATCAAATCTTTACTTTTTTATAGCATAGACCAACAAACGAGCAAGTGGGTCACCTGATGGTACTTGATCTCCACCACCCATGTAGGTACGCCCACAATACTAGAAGAATCATAGGCGCGTAGCCTTAAAGGGATAAATAAAGGATTGAGAAGACGAAGAGTATTTAGACCGCCTCACATACGTACGAAACACAGCAGCAAGCAGTGGCTTAAGAGCTTAGAAAACCGACGTAAAGTAGTGACTTTACGTCGGTTTTCTGTGAGATGACGGTAACGGCCCGGTCGAGCCGGTCCATTCATGCTGTAGACAAAACAAACTACAGAGTGGCTCTACCATTCATACTTAACT
Source organism: Amorpha juglandis (assembly GCA_949126905.1). NCBI lineage: Eukaryota > Metazoa > Arthropoda > Insecta > Lepidoptera > Sphingidae > Amorpha > Amorpha juglandis. The sequence continues at coordinate 23,094,984 of OX421365.1, forward strand.
TAATACTTACTAAAACTTTCTATATTGCAAATTCCGCTTTTACATACTACGTGTCAAACGATAGTTAATTACCAAGTATCCCTCATACATTTCACCGTAGAACATAAATAAAATCAAAGTGCAGTTAATAAGTCGGAAAGTATCCAACTGCGCCCATCACTTGAGTGACAAATGTTAAAAGGGATCTTTGAACGTGTCCTGCTAGTACCCTTTGACAAATGGCGTGATACAAATAAAGCGCTTGTTGGTAGCGCGATGTATTTATAGCACACGGTACGATATGTAGACGACCTTTTTTATATTTGATGGATGTAATTAAAACAAGTATAAATTTTATATACAGGGCTACTTTTTAAACACCAACAACTTCGCAGGACTAGATAGCTGACCCCATAAGGAACAACTTTTGTCCTACGACTGTATATGGACACAGAGATGTTTATTAAATTTTGGAATTCATTAGCCTATTCTTAGAATACAATTAGTTCCCAGAGACTGCAGTTCTGATTATTTCTATGACCAGTAAAGGAGCATAAATCATCAAAAAATAATTAAAATTTATAAATATTCCTAACACAAAAAATTACAAAATAATAAGTTTAGTTTAGTGGTAGGCAGCGGCTTGGCTGTGCCCCTGGCATTGCCGATGTCCATGAGCGGCGGTGACCTCTAACCATCAGGCGGGCCGCTTGCTCGTCTGCCTATTAAGACAATAATAAAAAAAAAACAAAATAACACACACAATATTTAAAACGGATTTCAATAACACTGAAATTTCACAAATGTTGTGGTTTTGTGCCAGTGCTAATGCCGGATTGCCAAAAATGCTCTATATTTTATGTTCATGTATAAAATATTGTGACTTTCAATGCTATTTAAGTTATTTTTTTAGTTTTATTTAATTTGTAAACTCAAATGACCTCAAATGTTTACTGAGGCACATACGCCTATTAAATTTCATACCAATTATCCTTATATTAATATAGCAAAGCTAAAATTTTATTACGAGGATACACGTTTAACCAACCATAAGTATGGAAATAAAATTATCTAAACTAAAACTGGACCCCACTTAATAGTACAAGTGAACTAATACTTTGACCAGACATCGTGAGTTATAAATATAAAGTCCAGAGTTCTCTTATCATTTAAAGATTCGAAAGTAATTAAGCACTTACGGGATGTATGTAAGTTGAGTATTATTGGGTGGTCGGTTATTAATGGTTCATTACTTTATGGGTCGTTGACACTAGGCTTGATAGTTGCCGTGCATAGGCCGGTGATTATCCATTTTGAAACATAAATAAATTATAGTAGAATTAAACCCATTGTAAAAGGAAGAGAATACAACAAAATTGATAGGAAAAATAAATTAACGGCGATCTGAGGTCGGGAAGTGGGAAGGGGGGGGTTTTTAAGGGTAAAAAACGGTTTATCTCGATTTCCGGAAAAACTACAAGTCCTATGGAAAAAAGTTAAATCGCAAAGTTGTAGGTAATAAAAAGATCTACAACTTTTGTATACATACTTTTTTCACATAACCTCAAAATTTATGTTAAAAATTTAAAAAACCAAGTTTTTAGTTTTTTATTTTTATCTTTTAGAAAACATATTTTTTTTTCCCGAAATTTCGTGAAAACTTACCTTTTTATATCCCAAATACACTGTAATTTTTTTGATCTAAAATATTCACTGTTTCACCTTATTTTGACTTAATATCGAAAAAGCAGCCTAATTTTCAAACGAAAAATCTCACGTCAAAATATCAGCTTTTTTAAAAAAGTCTGTTGGTTTCTTGTTCATTGAATTCTCTACTTTCTGATGGTGTAAAAAAATATATACATTACTATGGTAAATGTGCTCAGAAAATGCAAAGAAACGAACTACTAAATAACAAGTAGTAAGGCCCAGACCCACCTAGCCCCTTCCCCGCTTCTTTATGATGGGCTTAAATTTTCCGTAGATCACTCAGGTATATAAGTTATATTAAAATAACAATAAAGAGGCATCTACGCATATAATTTAAAGAAGATTCTACAACTTTCCCAAAATATTGTAGATATGTCTTATTAAATATTAACTTATAACTTTACATTTTCTGAGCACATTTACCATAGTAATGTATATATTTTTTTACACCATCAGAAAGTAGAGAATTCAATGAACAAGAAACCAACAGACTTTTTTAAAAAAGCTGATATTTTGACGTGAGATTTTTCGTTTGAAAATTAGGCTGCTTTTTCGATATTAAGTCAAAATAAGGTGAAACAATGAATATTTTAGATCAAAAAAATTACAGTGTATTTGGGATATAAAAAGGTAAGTTTTCACGAAATTTCGTGAAAAAAAATGATTTATTATAATAGATAAAAATAAAAACAAAAAACTTGGTTATTTGAATTTTTCACATATATTTTGAGGTTATGTGAAGAGAGTGTGTAAACAAAAGTTGTAGATCTTTTTATTACCTACAACTTTGCGACTTAAATTTTTCCATAGGACTTGTAGTTTTTCCGGAAATCGAGATAAACCGTTTTTTACCCTTAAAAGCCCCCCCCTTCCCACTTCCCGACCTCAGATCGCCGTTAATTTATTTTTCCTATCAATTTTGTTGTATTCTCTTCCTTTTACAATGGGTTTGATTCTACTATAAATTTGTTTCTATTTTTATCATTTTCAACCGGATAATCACCAGTCTATGCAGTGAGTCAATAATATTGAAATATTCTTATTAAGATATTACGTTTTGAACGATTGGTAGTTGAGGAAAAAAAGGCTGGGATCACAAGTCTGGTATAGCCGTGCGACTGATAGCGGAAAGTTTTTTCTATAGCATTAATAGACCAGCTCGACTGGGGCGGATTTCGTACGGTGAGTGCGAATTCTTGAGGCTCAAATACCCATTCTACGCCTATAAGGTCGGCATCCATGGTTCTTCTGTTAACGTGAGTTTATTCTCGTAATCATGTACCATCAGGTGACCCCAATTGCTCGTTGACTAGTCTCTAATATAAAAAAATAGTGTAAGGGTCCATTATAAAATCCATTAAACAAAGCCAATTACTATTTCCCGCCTTCCTGCATCATGAATTGACTGTGAATTTGGTATTATTGATTTGAATGAAGAATTTGAATTGGGTTATTGGTTTGAGCGAACCGCTGCCTGACCCCCACGACCCGCAACGGGAAGCAAATTTCGCCATGGTCGTCCGTTAACCAGCAATGTATCACGTTCAGGTGAAGTTAGTTTTGGGCCTCAGGTATTGCTGGCCCACTCCTCTCTGTCCGTCTGTCTTTAAACAATCAACTGCAAAAATGTGTACCTAAAATACTTTAACAGTTTTTCTACCCAAAAATAATTTCCCTATCTTTCTTTTACAAGTATTTCAACATTATTTTCCAACAGAAGTAGTATATATTTTCCTTTTTCGACATTATTCTTGTCGGGTTCTCTGTTCAGTGGGTTGCACTTTATCAATTTGAAGTGGCCGTTGTAACAACAGTAGTCTCGTGTCCTCGACAAGCTCCATCGCTCGACTGACCGCATTCTGATACTCCAAATATTATCTTAGCAATTTACTTGGAGTACTTCGTTTCGTAGATGTACTTTGATGTCCTATATTTCTGAATCGAGGTTACTGTCCTTTATATGGTAGAAGATATTTTTAGTTGCTATTTTAATAATAAATTATGGTAAATGTTTAATTTCTAAAACGTCTACGAATGGAGTAGCCTAAAGGATACCAGATCAGAAATATCCAACACGGTTTAAGGTTGAAATGAATGTCGTAAGAACTTGATGGGTATCTAAATCAAAGGTACCAATTTGTAATCGACTTAAAACTTGATCAACATTGCTGATCGGAGAGTATCTCATGTTTTTGTACCTGACTGGATAGCGACCACCGGACACTTGGTGAAAAACTCGTCATAGTGTCTTGTTTCAGAGTGTTGCATTCCGAGGTCAGCCAGTGTACATCCCATAACTTCAGGCTGGCATAGTTCTGATGACCGTCAAAGTCGCAATGGCTCTTGATGATCAACATTATATTTGGACTGCAATGTACGTAACATGTTCATGTCTAGTCACTTTGCCGTGCCAAGATATAAAAACATATACTAAATCATGGCTTTGGATCTTTGATACATGCTGAGCACATTTTCTCATTTACTCCAAGGTCATGAGACCAGCGTTTCAAAAAACCCCTTTCTCAACTAATTTTTCTGGCATTGTGTGAGTTCATGGGCGTTGAGGACCACTTATCACCAGATGACATACTTGGTCAGCTGCTCACTATCTGCCAAAGTTTCGAAACAAAAATATATCTGCTTAGCTTAGCTCTGACTAATTACATCTTCAGCATACTGATTTTCATTGATAATGGTTCAAGAAAAGTTGAATTTAGTATCTCCAAATCACTTTTTTTTATCTTGGTAAAGCAGTCCCTACACTGCAGCTGGTGGTAGGTACAATGTCGACCGTCGACAGAATATGCGTCCCTCAGCGTTTGGGAGAACTATGCCAACCTGAAATTACTGGATGTATACTGACTGATCGCTTATCACGACACACCTGAAGAGCTACCCTGTTGTTTTTTTTTTACCATGTGGATAATAATCTCTATCTAGTCAGGTACAGATATGTTTAGATACCCTCACACCACATAGTTTGTAATTATCGTCAGGTCTTCCACCATTTGCTACTATTTTTACTTGTATAGTTTCTAAACTAACTTTAGATATACTGTTTTAAACATTAGCTATTACTAAATCGATCACTAATAAGGAAGTGGGTTGTAAAGTAATTTATTTAACGATTATTTAATCAGCAGTAATATTTCCTCTTATGAATTAATCTGCCTGAGACGATGTCGGCGACTATTTGTCTTATGTATGGTATAATTAAACCAGTCACATTACGATTAGCCACAATCCATTAAATGATACTGGTTGGTGCTAGCTCTTCAATGTTTCTGAAGCTGACGTACTGAGTTATCGGATTGTTGTGGCCTGAGCAGGTGACTTTGATATAAATGAAAATAGATATACCGCCTTCCATATTTTGCAAATAAGCAAAAAATACTGAATTTTGAAAAAAGTGTCTTTGGAAGTGGTAGAGCCACGCTGCAGTTTTATCTAGAGCACGAATGGGCTGGCTCCACCGGGTCGTAAACACTGTCTCACAGAAATCTGATGTAAAGTAGCGGATTACTGCTGTATTTCGTACGGTGTGTGAGATATCCAGAGGCCCAAATCTCCCTCCCCTTCCCAATATCAGAATAATCATGTACATGGGCGGTGGAGATCATTTACCATCTAGTGACTCAATTGCTTGTTTGGTGGCCTAAGCTATAAAAAGATGTTAAGTCTCATAATGCCCAGAAAATTCACTGGCTTCAATGTTCTCCAAACAGAAACACAACAGTGCTTACACACTTGTTGCTTGGCGGCAGAAATATACAAAGCGATGGTACCAACCCAGAATATTTAACAATATCTATAAATAAAACACTATGACATGTTATGTATTAGTTTATTAAAATATCACAGATTAAAATACATTATGTACATATAAATACAGTAGTAAGTAATACAGTAAATGCATTGGCAGCGATCAATTTCAGTCTTAAAAAAAACATGTTTTACAATAATAGTAGCTGCTACAAAATATTTCAATGAAATTAGCTTTTTATCCGGAATATATTAATACCAATAAGTCTAAAGACGCCTCAAACAATGAATATTATTGATCAAATTATAATAAAATATTGATGTATTTTTTTATTATCCTCAGAGGTGTTGAATTCAGGCAGGCAGCTAGTTGTCAAAGCTACAAGCCACAACTTTTTGGGATAAGGGCAGGTGGAAGAAGTAGTTAGATGTATTTTTAATAGCTGAGGGCGACACGAGCGCATGTCAGTCAGTCAGCACAACCCATGAATGCCTTGTCTGATGACGAATTATGGACTAGTTGGCGTAAAGGAATAAGGAAAATGAGGAAATATTTAGGCCTCTATATAGATCTCAATCCCTATACGAAACATAAAGCAAGGCACTACTTATGGTACGTCCCTCGTATGCTAGATTTTCATCAGATATCTAGATTCATTTCTACCGCCAAGCAATAGTGGGTAAGTACTGTTGTGTTATGGTTTGAAGAACTTTGAAGCCAAGGAAATTACTGGGCATTATGAGACTTAATTGTAATTCAAAGTTCTGTGTGGTGTTGCTTCTGTTTATGGGCAGGCGTGGCGCTTAACATCAGGTGAGCGACTTGCTCGTCTTCTTATTTAATGAAATAAAAAAAAAAACGCATAAGTTTTATGATAGTGATAACAATCCTGTTGAACCGGCCCATTCTGTAGACAAAACTTCCTACGCCTTCCACTAATAACAAGATTGAAATAATCCAAAACAAGCGTCAAAAAAGTAAATCAACCAATGAGCGTATGACTCTTTGCGGCTTATGCACTGACAGCACTTAAGCTTGGTGAGTACCCTTTAATGTGGCGTCTTGCAGATTTATTGGACTGTGTATCTCAAGCATAGCTTTGTACATAAAAAGTATATTTAATATTGTACATCTTAGCTAATAATTTCTGGTCCTTGGTCCAAAACGGTTCACATTTTTTTTTTTAGTTCATAATACTTTTGTTAATCAAATGGGATAATCTATTTATTATTTTCATATATTATGATTTAAACTACGCGCACTGGCAATCTTCTATTTCAACAATTTACGAATATGGAAACAATGTAGAGCTTTAGAAAAGTAAGTACCTAGATAATCAAATGTCATAACCACTTCATTAAAGTCCCCGTGTTTTCCAAGATAAAACAATTGCCGAAGCGCATACATTAAATCGTAGTACATATTATTAAATGTAACACAAATGGGAATATTATAAAATAGGTTATTTAATATGTTTTGAAATTTTATTCCAGTATATTTATTGATTATTTTAACAGTTAACTAACAGAGTGACATAAAAGACATTCTTAAAACTCATATAAATGAAACAGATACAATATTCTAACAAAAATATAGCTATTTTTCGACGACGTGTGAATGAAAATTAACCTTAATTTTGAAATAAAACCAATGCTTTATAACGATACAAATATTTAGCCACTAAGTAACCACTAACATTTACAAAAATACATAATTTTCTACGTAAATTATACACGCTTCCTCCCTCTCGAGGTAGGCACAAACATTTATTATATCTACCTTTATAATTTAAACACAACTTAAACGAAAATACAAAAAAGAAAAAATGCAAGCAACACAGTTTCATGCGTTTGAGTTTTAGAACAATTTTACAAGAGTCAGATCAGTAACCAGTTCGATAGCTTGGGGGCCATAACCTCCCAGGTCTCAAATTATTTGGAAATATATATTAATTATTATACAAGATAGCTGACATAAATATGGAATTTGTGTAATTCATTATAAACAATGTGATAAAACGTGTTCTCATTAAAGAAATTACATTGATGAAATATGACCAAATTAAGTCACCGTGAGAATGTCAAAATTATTTACATTACACATATTATAAAAGTTAATATCGTTACAAACGGAAATATGATAATTATTATTACCCCTTATTTTTAGTTTTCTTTTACATATTACAGAGTCTAGGAAACGAGCAAGTGGATCGCCTGATGGTAAGAGATCTCCACGGCTCATAGACATCCAAAATACAGAACGAAACTTGAATAAATGTAGACTATAAAAGAGACAATATTTAAACCCCCAAGCTACCGACTAGTTACGGACCTGTACAGAAACGATCGTTGTTGTAATCTATTTGACAATAGTTAGGCATATCTTATCTCTATAACTTGTGTCCAGCTGTCCCACGGGCAGCGTCACTGCGACGTCTACCTTCGAGTGTGGTGCGACCATCAGATCCAGGGGGGATGAACATTCACTTGATCGTGACGTCATTGTGCGGGCTGTGAGAATAATTTGTATACATTTTGAAAGATATATTTTTTAAACATAAATTCAAAAATCGATAAGGTGTTCATCGGAAAGGAAAGGAAATATGGAAATAGGTACATAATAAAATTATGATGCGTATAAGTAAGTTTATAATTAAAAAAATATTACGCTTCCAGAAGTTATTTCTTTACACAGTTGCAGACTCTGAAATGAACTTCCTACAAGGATGTTTGCGCTACGATTTGTTCTTTAAACGAGGTTTTAAAGATATAGGGATTTAATTGCACTTCACACTGCTCTTGACATGACTGATGAAAATGGGTGACAGTAATCACTTATCAATATTTATTTATTTTTTATTTAATTTAATGACGAGACGAGCAACGAGCAAGTGGGTCACCTGATGGTAAGTGATCTCCACCGCCTATGTCCGCCCACAATACTAGAAGACTCATGGGCGCGTTGCAGACCTTAAAGGAAAGGGATAATTAGGAATTCGGAAGGGGTGGGCGATTTCGGCATCCGGATATCTCAAAAAGCTAAAATAGTTTACAGTTGTAATCGCTATGTTGCATGAAGAGTAAAAGATTATTAAGATCGTAAACAGAATTGTAGGAATGGCTAGTTTACTTACAATTAGTGTAGCAACTAGAGGCTGAATCTCCCGAGGGACTGTAGGGTTTCATCTCATAATGATTACTTCCCTGCGAAGACTGTTGTCTGCTCTTATTGCCGAATGGTGATGAGTAACTAAGGATAATATTAAATATAGGTTCTTTACTGAGAACAAGATATCCTTATCACTATAAAATTTTCATTAACAGGGTTAGTAAAAATTATGAGAAACCAACATCGATATTGATTAAAGTTTACAGTTGTCAATAATTTCGATCCCCGTACCGAGACAAATATTTGTGTAACCTACAAAATATATTGGTTTCGGGTCTGGGTGTTTTCTCTCCAGAGGGATTGCCGTCAGGCAGGCGGCCGGTCATAAAAACTACAAGACAAATCTTTATCTAATCAGTTACATATAATGAGATAAATATTTGTTAATATTACCTGTCCCTCACATGGGGCATGTCGTAATGGTTATCAGAACCTCCCATCCAGTACTCGTTGCAGGTTCGAGTCAGATCGGGGGCCGTGTTGCCCTTGTCCCGGCCCGGACGTGACTTCGGTGTACCTGGACGAAAAAAACTTCTTCAAATTTGCAATTTTGAAAAGTTGAGGAAGCTTTATGAATGTGAAAATCAGGACTTTACCTCAGTCTAAAATTTTACAGTTTGTTCGCTGTATGATGAAACACAATTGATACACATGTTACAATAATATTACTGTCTGTCCTCCTACTACGATGATTTACAGACAATCAGCTATAAGGCAATATTAAATACACCCCACAGTCACATATTTTGCTGGTGGGAGGATACTTGTATCCGACCGGATAGCGACCACCGTACACTGGTGCTAAAACCAGCCATAGTGGCCCATCTTGTGTGGGTCGCGTTCCAGGGTCAGCCAGTGTATATCCGGTTCTCCCCAGGGGGTTTGCTCCCTGATCCTAATCCTTTTCCTATCCCTTTTTCCCTCCCCTCCCCCTTGACCCTTTGGCAGGCCGGCATGATCTTGCCGACCTACGATGGACACATTGTTTATCGTTGGTCGACACTATTCTTGGATTGCGCTGCACTTACCATTAGGTGTAGCGTAGTCACTTAACCGAGCCAGGATAAAAAAAAACATATAAAATCCTGAACCTACACTAGGATACATCTGTATCTTTTTTTTTATTTGACATTTGATTACGTCTTATGAATATAACGATAGCTATTTAATTATTGCCACATGGTGTTGTTATTATTCCATGACAAAGAGACATGGTCTTCTAAACCTCTACATAATTTAGATTCTGGATTTTTCCAGAAATAATATTTTTTATAGGCCTCATTGTCTTCTTATGACTCAATCCAATCTGTTAAAATAATTCTACAACTTCTTACCAGCTCTAGCGGCGGAGTATCCTGGCCTTGTGTTTCTGAACTTACACCATACATACAGTATGGCGGCGGCTGCTATCAGTGTACCGACGGTGATGCCGATGCCGACGTAGAGCGTTACGTCGTTGCTGTATAACCCTGGTTATTTCAAGACAAGGATCTTTTAGACGAAGTTCTAAATATAACCGTTTTCACCAACCTTCCCTTAACTTAAGCGGACACTTAACGGTCAATATTATTTTTTATAGCATAGACCTGAAAACGTGCAAGGGGGTCACCTGATGGTAAAAGATCTGTATCGCCTATGTACGCTCACAATACTGAAAGAATCATAGAAGCGTTTTCGACCTTAAGGGAAGAGATAATTAAGGTATTGGGAAAAAGTACTTACAAAAGAAAACTATTTAGTTGTAGATATTGTGAAATAATGCACATTTCATGTGAATATATTTACTAGTAAAATATTTGGTTGAAAGATTAGATATGAAGGACAGTTTCCGGAGTGATACATAACCCATTTCCTCTTCATACTTTTTTAGTTACCTAAATCAAACTATTGAGTTTCGAATTAAACACTCAAACATGAATTTTGAACTCACCTTTAGGTTGGTAATTAATAATTATATTATACTTTGACTATAACAAAATATTGTTATTGGTAACATAGGTGAAGTTTTACCCTTCTACTGTCGTTATTAGGTATATATACAGGGTTACTTTTAAAACACCAACAACCTCGCAGGAATAGATAGCTAACCTCATAAGGAACAACTTTTGTTCTACGAGTTTAGACATAGTCCTGCTTGGTTGTTGGTGTTTTAAAAGTAACCCTGTATAATAATAATAGAATAATTATATTACTTACTAAGTCCTGCAGTACACATCCCGTCAAGGCAGTTAGCATGTTGCAGAGTAGAACCAGTGCATTCTCCGGTGCATTGTCTTCTTCGTACTCTGATGCAATCTCCTCCACAACTTGACCACGCACTCCAGGAAGACCAAGTTCCTCCTAGTTAGTAGACCAATCGTCTTTTTAATAAAATTTACTTATGCTACTAAAAAAGTGAGGGAGAAAAATAATAATACCGTTATTAAGAAACAAATTGCCATTGAGTAAACTCTATTTTGCTAGTAGTTTTTGTGAAGTTAACTAACTAACTAACTAATAACTAACTGGCGTCAACTTCAAGATTCTTTACTTAGTTATCCTATTTGTAGCTAAATAAATATTGTTACTACACGGGCTTCTGCTTTTGTGTCTGTCTGTAGCTTCGTAGCTTCCAAATAAATGAACTTATATGGATGCGGTTTATTATTTAAAAGATAATTTAATCAAGAGTTTTTGAAGTTTGATGACATTGGTTTGATATTGAATTGATTAATAGCAAATATATTATTATCATGTTTGGACTCATTATATTGATAACGATGAGTAGTTGGCTTTGGGGCTTTATCGATTAGGTTGTACAGGGAACGAATAATCTTTCTCGATAAATTAAATTTGATGTGTTTTATACAATAAAAATAAACTTACCATTCTGGCACCTCAGACAGTCTTCATCGTTCTGCGATGACTGTCCCCTACACGGTGCCCCTCCGTTTGCAGGGGCTGGTTCGGTGCAAGTGCGTGTACGTCTTCTCCCACTGGTCTGTGAGCCGCATGTGCATTGAATCCAAGGTGACCAGTCTGACCATCCTCCGTTTACTAAGAATAAAGACAGAGTTTAGCTAGGTAGGCAGATTATGCATTTTTAGAACAAATAAAAGAATTATGATTAAACAATTATCGATACTATCATCAAAATTTTATTGAAATGGTAATGTATTGCCGTTGCGGTTTAAAATACCTTTTTTTATAATAAAATCATGATATAAAGAATTATTGTACTCCCACAGATTCTTTATAAAATCCTATACTGCTTAAAAACATTTATACTGTTAAATATTTATCTTTAAATTCAAATCCAGTAAATATGGCTGGCTCAATATTAAGTTTTTCTAATTCTAAACCTTTAAAATTGAGAAACTGGCTCTCGTGAACTAATCAGAATCAAGTTTATTATAACTTATCCATGCAAGTATCACAGTCACATTTATAATAATACTAGCTACTAAAATAATACTATGGTATTATACCCGTCCTACTGCTGGGCTCGGGCCTCCTCTACTGAATGAGAATGAATGGGTTAGGCCGTAGTCCATCACGCTGGCCTAATACAGGTTGGCAGACTTCACATACCTTCAAAAAATCTTACTGAGTTCTCAGGTATGCAGGTTTTCTCACGATGTTACCTTCACCGTTAAAGCAAGCGATATTTAACAATCAATATACACGTAACTTAGAAAAGTCAGAGGTGTATGCTCTTGAGACTGCTTTCGAATCTGCGATTTACGTCTTGACAGTCCATACCATTCTCTCTAGCTTTCGTATGCAGTCACATTTACTAAACATGAATGTATTTATAGTTTCATATGGACGGTGTTAGTTATTAAACATACCGTATACGGATAAAACAGCGACGTCCGACTCGCGGCGTCCAGCGATGTTCTCGGCGATGCAGGTGTAGTTCGCTATATCCTGAACATGAAATAAAACTAATTTAAACGGATATTATCGCATGTTTATATTTAATTTGGCTCTGACGTTTTGAAAGCTGTTCAGCCTTCGTGGTCACGGGGTGGACTGACTGTAGGTTGTCCAGAAAAGTTAATGTTACAGTGCCTACCTTCAGTTCACAATTATTGTTAATTTAATTTTTAATTTTGTTAGTGGTCCGATCTACTCAGAAAGAGCTCACAGTGACTTGATGTGAACATTCGCGTAAACATAAGAAATCATAATGATAAGCAAATTATTCCATCAGTTTATTTGTTGTAATAGCGTCACCTTGCAAACGTATTTGTCAAGACCATGAATGAGCCTGCTCAACTGCCGTAGTACTATTATATCTCAGAAAACGACATGATGTGACAACTTGTATTTTATTTTGTACAGTGAGGGAGATTCCTGAAGGTCCAAATCCTTCCCATTTCACATGCGAATCTTTATTCGCATTTTAGGATCGGCAACCACAAAAACGTCGTGTTTGATCCTTCGATAAATGTCTATAAATTTAAGCTATTATGATCTTATCCTATAAATGATTAGTGTTTAAAATCCTTTACCTGCAACCCAACCCTCGGCAGCACCAGATTTTCATCTGTAGGCTCGATGGTGATTCCATTCCTCGTCCATTTGAGGGTAGGTGGAGGTGCAGCTGGTGGTGGAATACATCTGAAGGTGACTCCTCGCCCTGATTCTATCGTGGCTGATTGAGGTTGTTGAATGAACTGCTTCTTTATGTCTAGGAATTAGATTTTTATATAGCCGTGGGTTAATATTCTTGTCACGGATATTTGAATGAAATATGGAAAAATTTATAATAAGAGATCAATACAATTAAACATGGCTGCACCCCTGTATTTCCAAAGGCGTAAGTAGAGGTTTTAAAAAGCACATGTTCTACTTTAAGAGCAGATAGTTGTTATTAAAAAAATTATGATTTATTTATAGCAATGTCGGGAACAAATTCAATGCTCTATCAACTTTTACGTATTTTTAGAAGGTAAAACTCACAAGAATTTTGATTACCTGATCTGGGGATCGAATACAAATCATGACCAGTTTCATAAACTGTATAATATCGCTATTAGACTAATGTAGCGATTCTTTGATTACATAACTTCGTTAAAAGTATACTATATAAATTTAGAGGAAACGAAATATGATGAAATTCATGTTTTTTATTAGCTTGAATGACGAGATAAAAAAACAGGTCGTTTGCCTGATAGTGTGCAACACACCTGTCCATAAACAGAAGCAATATCACACAAATTTGAATTTTAAAGCACTCCATGATACTGAACTGCGCTCTCATCCTGAGACAGATGTTAAGTCTCATAATGTACAGTTATTCCATTGACTTCAATATCGTTCAAACCGAAACACAACAGTGATTACACATTATCAGATATATCAGTACCTATCCAGATGGCCTCTCGCAAACGAGGGACCTACTTTGTAAATATTATTCGAGGTTTGTGATAATTTTATAAATCCGCCCTTAGACGCTTTATGGAGAGTAAGGAATGGCTCCCTGATATCACAAATGGGGTAGCATCTCAGCGATTACTCTCGCTAGACTGCTAGTCATTTAGAAACTTCGTCCCTTAGTATGAAGATGCAAAAAAATCTGCAATAATATCTCAATAACAGCCCTTCGCGTAGTGCGAACCCGAAAACATTAAATTGGCACCATTGATTTGACAGAAAAAGTCACGGGAACAATAAAGAAATACGAGAAAGTTATATAACTTTCCCCGATCATAATTTTTAACGAGCGTTTACTCATCCCCTCGGAGGGTGAGCTGGCGGAACCATTATGTGCAGGAAACGTCACTTCCGCCCATCAGGCCGAATGCTTTGCACTTTGACGGATGCACTGAAGCACTTTCGAAAGTGATTTGAGTTGGAATGGGCGTATTTCTTGAGGTCCTCAGGGTATTGAGGGATGTTGGTAAAAGACATGATACATCTAAAATAGTTTGACAAATGGAAATTGTTAACACAAGTCATTTCGGCACAATATCATTGTCATTTGTCACAAATCATTGATCTATTGTAAATTTTTCATCATCATCATCAAAGAAAGATCATACATACATACATACGCACAGGGGTAGGTAAAGGTGTAACCAGTACACCTACATTTCTTCGAGCGCATCTCCATCCCATGATATAGGGGGCGAGCCTACCGCCATACTAGGCAAAACTCAGACTTCGGGCTGATTATAAGCATTTCGTAATAGAAAACGCCAATATCACTTTTACCCGATCCAACACAGCAAATCATTTTTATAAAAACGGTTAAAACTTCAAATATCCATAAAATTGGGGAAAGCCATCAGTAGAACAACAAGACCTTGTTAGCAATCATTGAAATTATAAAATAAACTATTCTTCCCTACCATTCAAATATACGACGAAAATCCGCTAAAGATTTTGAAACAATAAAATTCAGAGCAAAAGCCAACAATACCGTCGAAGTATAACAATAACCGGAACCATCTACTATAAAACTTCGCGAATGGCTTCCGAAATTAGGAGAATCAATATCCGCTGATATATTTAGCTGTTCCAAGTACCTAGACGTCAATTGTGGATTAAATACTAATTAGTCTGACTAGCGATTTTATGAATCTGTTTTGTCCCAGTGTTGGGTAAAAGCCTTGTTTTCTAAAGAATAAAATAGCACCAAGCGATTCCAGGACATGTTGGTGGATCGATATAGCCTCATTAGTTTGTGGTTACTAAGTAATACTTAAAATATTTGGCATCAGTAACAGGGACTATGTGGTAGTCCTTGGCATGCGAGAGTCCATCTAAATATTGCTTCGCCTATTTCTTTTGCTATGCAGAAATGTGTAAACACTGTCGTATACCGATTTAAGGGACAGTGGGACCAGTGATTTGTGAGCAATCTTACGTCTTGAAGTGACGAATACAATGAAGTACTGTACAGAAGTTTATAATTCAACGTTATGAGTGGTATTGATATTAATCAATCGCAAGGTGGCGTATGCGAGAGGCCGTCGGGGTTGGTACCATGGGTTTGTCTATTTTTACCGCCAAGCAACAGTGTGTAAGCACTGTTGTGTTTCGGTTTGAAGGACATTGAAGCCAGTAAAATTACTGGGCATTATGAGACTTAACATCTTA
Organism: Amorpha juglandis; assembly: GCA_949126905.1. Taxonomy (NCBI): domain Eukaryota; kingdom Metazoa; phylum Arthropoda; class Insecta; order Lepidoptera; family Sphingidae; genus Amorpha; species Amorpha juglandis. Next base: position 23,110,693 of record OX421365.1, read on the forward strand.
TGACTCGGGGTGACGAGCGCAGTTCAGTGCCATGCCGTGATTTGTAATTCAAAGTTCTGTGAGGTGTTCCTTCTATTTATGGGCAGGCGTGACGCTTACCATCAGGTGAGTGCTTGGCTCGTCTCATCATACAACGAAATAAAAAAATAATAATAGGCAGGCTCACTATCAAGCAACCGACCTGCTCGTTTCCTCAGACAGGCCAATAAAAATAGCTCAGGAATATACAAAGCCAAAAAACAAATACCGTTTTGGGACTTATTATTAAAATTCAAGAGCTAAATATTATTGACACAATTTCCAGAACACAGACTCACTTAGTTCCACCCTATGAGCCAAACGTGACGCTAAACGACAAAGCTAACTACAGTATACACATAATAGGGATACGGTGCCAACTCCACGTTTAAAGAAACATATTTTTAAAAGCTGTTTTAGTAAATATTAAATCTTTAAGGGCGTATTTCAGAATATGCGAATAAATGATTATGGAACAATAACAGTTTAGACAGCCAATTTAAGAAATTGAACAACATAATAGCAATTTATGTTTGTGTGTGCGTGAGTGAAACTGTTTAAATGCTGATCTTGTTTATAAGGGGTTTACTCAATGTTTTTTAATAAAGCTAATGCTGCTATGTTGGACAAAAGAAACTATTAAAGCATTTAAAAAATATTGTTCTACTTATGGTCGGAGATTTTAACGGTTAGATTATGCTATCAGATTCCATCCTTTCAGTTACGTTTAAACTTCAATGTAGAATTTCATTTAATTACGAATGCGCTTATACAAATGGAAAGTAATCAAAGCAATAACCATGTCAAATCATATGCTTCTCAGATCAATTTACTTCCAAATCTAATACAGTAGAAACATGCGATAGAAAATATGCGATTCGACGATCTTCAACTACTTCAATATTACAAACATGATATTATGATCTGGATAGCGCCTAGCGTACACATTGTGAAAAACCCGCCGTGGTGGTTTGTTTCGACGAGTTGCGATGTGTATATCCAGTTATACAGGTCAGCATAACTGAGGCAACCGTGGAGGAATGACATTGTATATGGACTACGCTATACTATGTGACGGAACAAAAAGGTAATTAATTTAAACTTTACTTACAACGATGTCCAAGCAGGGAACGGTAAGGAACATCAAAACGAACGTTGCAGGTTCGGAAAACAGAACCAGGGTGCTCGCTTCTGACTTTTTAAAGTTACATGCGCTTATTATTAATTATCGCTTACTTTAACACTGAAGAGAAACATGGTAAGGAAACCCGCATACATAAGAATTTCCCAAAAAAAACAATGGTATGTCAAGTCTACCAATCCGCATTAGGACTAAAGCGTAATCCCTCTCATTAGTATTTCATATTTAGTTTTATTTATACTTACAAGCATATTCGATAAACACAGCTTGACTCCTAATCTTGCCTCTGCTATTCCACGCGTAGCACTCACAACTATATTTCCCTCCAAAATATTCATCTAGTTCATTTCTGGTTACATTCAGTTCAGCTTCCACCACTCTGACTCCATTTTGAGGGTCTACATGCTCCAACTGTACTGTCTTATCAGTCCTTACATCATTACACTTGAAGAATACTTGAAGAGCATTTGCAGCTCTGCATAGAAGAGTAGCAGGTTTTGTTCTAAGCACGTACGAATTTTTAGGTTCTAATAGAAATATTGGTAGACCGTCTATGGTCTCATCATTTTCTGGAAGAGGTATGTAGTCATCTTCTTCCACTTCAGGCTTGATGTCTGATAAGTAGGGATCGAAGTTGAGAAGGCCATCGGGATGAATGTATTCTGGCCTGGTCTCCTTTTTGGTAGTTTGTTCGGCATCTGTAACAAGTTACTCATTTAGGCGACAATCTACTTCGATTTTCATATTAAAATATACATTATTGGCATTATAAATTAATATTCTAAGTTCTATTTTTTGGTACTTCTTCTCAGATCAGTGGGCATTTCCATAGCACCGGTAGAGACATATGAATGAAATGCATTTATTATTGTCATATAAAAAAACCCTTTGTTTTGATTTTTATTTAGATGATAGGCTTCCATGGCAAATAATATTTACAGACCATGGTTCTAAAGTCAGTCTTGAACTGCAATTAAGAACCTACAATATTCAGACCAGAAACGAATATTTATGAATCACACAAACATTTGCCTAGATGCAGAGATTGAACGCACGGCTGCTCGTTTCTCAGCTGGATACTCCATCAATTCACTAGAGAGACTCTCATACATTGCATAAACATACATACGCTCTCACGCCTGTATAGTTCTCGTAGAGGTAGACGGAGGTGTAACCAGTACACCAGTACATTTTACTAAGCGTGTCTCCGTCCGTTGATGATAGGGTGTCTTACCGGGCACAATCCAAACTCCGGGCTGATACTAAGCATTTCGTGATAGAAAAACCCAAAATCACTTTTACCCGACCCGGAGATCCAACGCGAAACCTAAATTGTTGTAAAACAACGGAACTGTTGTGTATGGTACAACTACGCCAACGAGGCAGTCACATGTCAATAGATGATTAAATATTACGCTACAAAATACCACATAAAACCATGATAAATATCTATTATCTAAAGTTAAACTGAACAATAAAATAATTCCATACCATTCTAGTGGACAATATTAGCGCCACACCGTCGCGTAGAATATTAATATAGTTCTACTAATACATGCAGTAAAGAAACGGATGATGAATATATTTATGAATTGTCACTGGATCGTGAGTCATTTCATTGTATGCTTCGGCTATTTCTATTTAATGATGGGATATAGGAAACCATTTCAATGCCGCTTTCGTAAGGGCCCGTACCGGCATTTAAATAAATAGTATATTACCTATAAAAAAAACTAATGAGTGAACAACATAATCAATGATTTTCTCTTCCACTCAAGATGTAGTGTGATGAAGAAAACCGATAAAACAACGATTTCTTAAAAAGCTATTGAAAGCGATTTTCTAACTTACTACTTAAGTTACTCGATATTATCTTCACGAAATATGGCCCAATGTGGTTATTTTTATAGTATTTTGTGTTCAATAGCGTTTAACTTAATAGTATTTTCATAGCAATTTAATTAAGATTTGATGGTACATAGATTGAAGATAGAAGTTAGAAAAGCAGCGATAGCTGCAGGTGTATGTTAATTATTAATTATCGTTTGCTTTAACGACGAAGGAAACATCGTGAGGAAACCTGCATACCTGAGAACTCCATAAGATTTTTCGAAGGTATGCGAAGTCTCCAACCCGCATTAGGCCAGCGTGAGGGACTTATTCTATAGAGGAGGCCCGTGCCCAACAGTGGGACACGTATAAATTATAATACAAGACTAGTATTCTTTATTCTCAAAGGTTTTTTTTACATTTTTAAATATAGGATTTGTAAAAATAAAACATTTAAAAATATAAAAAATATCACCCTCCAGTGGCGAGGCTTAGGACCCAAGCCACCGGTGGTTAGGACCCCAGTGTGAGGAACCTCCTCACAATGCGTGCCGTGTCCAATAACACTGCTTTCTGAATCTGGCCCTTGACCCAACGACCAATCGAGAGCCTTTAAAGGTGTTGGTCAAGGCTCTTTGGTATCAACCCATTAGCAGTAACGACTATCGGAACAATAATTGTCGAATCCACATCTCACATGTCAGTAACCTCGTGTGCCAGGTCTTAATATTTGGACTAGTATTATTATTAATGATGATAAAGTACGGGGTAAAACGTGAAACTCTCAACGAATACCAAATTCATCACAATTTGGATTTCAAATGATGATTTTCGTTGTCAGAAACTTAATGAATTCTTTTGGACTGCATTGAATCTAACACTCACGCCTGTAATCCTCGGAGAGGTAGGCATAGGTGTAATCAGTACACACACATGATGCTGAGCGTATTTCCGTCCCATTATGATAAGGGTCGAGCCTATCACCACACCAGGCACACTTCTAGACTTCGGCCTGATACTTAACATTTCGTGATAGAAAAACCCAATATCACTGTTACCTGACCCGGGGATCCAACCCGAAAACTAAGCACAGCAGTCGCACCATGTAAGGCCTCCGAGATAGTCATGTAATAGTTGCAAGATTAAAATAATCATCAATTGATTATGATGTATGTTCATGCAATCTAAACGGTACCATCGTTCGAAAGGAATGTGTACAGTTGCCAGCCGCCACCGTTATGTCGGCCGCAACAAAAACATCTTCACGCGCTACATCCACCGCATGATGTTATTTTGTGGAGGGAATTCCAACAATGGGACTTCTTTATATGTGTTTTAATTATCCTTTTAGGATCGGCAGCGGCCCATGATGCTTCTGGTATTGTGGATGTACATGGCCGGTGGATATAATTTACCATCAGGTGACCCATATGCTAGTTAAATGCATGCATTAAAAAAACATATTTATATAAGTGCTATTTACAATAAGTTATATTTTGAAATAAAACCAATTTAAAAACAGATCTTATCGCGGTTTATTATTTTAATTTTGGTCCCGACGTTTTGAAAGCTTTTCAGCCTTCGTGCTCGCGGCGTGGACTGCGGTGTAGGTTGTCCCGAAATGTTAATGTTACTTTATCTATTATTATTATCGGGTCCAAAATTAAAATAAAATACCGCGATATAATCCGTTAGAATTAGTTTTATTTCAATGTGTAACATTCGTGTAAACGTAGGAATTCATCAATTAGTTACGTTATTTGTCATTGATAGTTCAACATTAGCATCGGATCACGGATGATTATTTTTTATACCGTTCTATTTAAAACATAAAACAACGTCATCCCATTCCGAATTTATGATCAACATGTCTGCTATATAGCAGAATTCGTTTAAAAATGACTGCAGTATATTTCTATTTTCGTCAAGCGCCCGTGGTTGTTGCAGTTCCATTCTCAGTGGGGGATCGATTATGTCGTGCAGTGGTTTATTTTATATTAGCTTTTGATCGCGGCTCTGCTTGCGTATATACGTTCATCGGTGATATAAAGTAGTCTATTATCTTTGAGTGGTAGAGCCACGCTTTAGACAGTTTTGTCTACAGCATGAATGGACTGGCTCGATAGGGTCGTTACCACTGTCTCACAGAAAACCGACGTAAAGTAGCGGTTTGCTGCTGCGTTCCGTACGGTGAGTGCGATATCCGAAAGTCCCATTCCCAATCCCTAATTATCCCTTTCTTTTAAGGTCGGCAACGCGCCCATGATTCTTTTGGTGGTGGGCATACATGGGCTGTGGAGATCACTTACCATCAGGTTACCCACTTGCTCGTTTGCCGGCCTATGCTATAAAAAAAAATATCATAATTTAGGTCATAGACAGTTAGTCTGTCCCCAAACATCCAAGTTTTCCTATTTATAATATTAAGAATGAACTACTGCTAGATGGTAGGCAATCTCACTTGTACGAATCGAAGGCTATCATTTCACGCCATCGGTTTTCTGAAGACAGCGACGAGGCTGCGTACTGATGCTGTAGACAAAGTTGTCTACAGCGTGGCTCTACCATTAGATATTACAATAAAAAGTTAAGTAAGTTCCAAAGCAATGCTAAAAGCTACTAACGTTCAAAAACAGTAAAATTTAGTATCAAGTTACCGTAAACAAATCGTAAATGTTTATTTCTACAATCAGAAAAGGTATTGCAGAAATATCAGTTACTTTCAACAATTGTGAATATACCCATCTACAGTTCGATGCTGTGACTTCAAATGGTAATAAATAATAAAAAGACAGTTATCATAAAGACCGGCAGAATGGGGTAGTTGATTTGATTTTTTTATTATTTTCATCAATAAGTTACGTTACCCAAAACCTATTGCGGAAAGGAGTTCATTAATGCGGCAACAAACAAATAAAATAGATGCCACGCTGTAGACAGTTTTGTCTACAGCAAGAATGTGCCGGCTCAACTGGGCCACTGTCTCACAGAAAACCGATGTAAATTAGCGGCTTGCTGCTGCGTTTCGTACAGTGAGTGAGATATCCGATGGCCTTAATCCCTCCCCTTCCCAATCCCTTAATTATTCTTTCCCTTAAAGGTTGGCAACGCGCCTATAATTCTTCTAATATTATAGGCGTACATGAGCGTTGGAGATCACTTACCATCACGTGACCCACTTGCTCGTTTGTCGATCTATGCTATAATTTTATAAAAATAGTCATATTTTTCTCGTCCGAAAGACTATCCAAAAGGGAGCAAATACCCTACTGGCATCCGAGCAGATGGTCGCAAAGAACCCCTTGAATGAATAGTGCTCAGCTCAGGTATCTCATTCAAATCAAATGGGGTAACACCATAGCCTAGCGGGGTGTGGAACGAGGTCGCGGGTTCGTCCCCCTCCCCAGCCACACACTTGTGACTTTTGTACGTTACGTGGGTAGTCATTTATGCATAGTTACTGAAAGGCAAAAATATTGAAGTGCCAATATGTGAATATTTTAGAGTATTTTAAAGTTATTTTACGATAAAACTTCATATAAATTTACCTATTGGATAATTTTCAGTAAAACTTATATGTTATTGAATCATATTTTTTCGTAATAAATAAATAAATAACACCCAACAGTCACATACATAGTCCTGACCCCACAGTAAGATACGAGTCTTGTGTCGTGGGTATCGGGAACTACGAGAGACTTTCGGTCTCACAACACCCAGACCCCGAAACAAATATTTGTGGATCAGACAAATATTTGCTCGGTGTGGGAATCGAACCCACGGCCTCACGTTTCACAGTCGGCTACTCGCCCACTGCGCCACAGAGGCTGTCAATAATAATTATTATCGTAAAAAGCAACTTTTAAATGCTTTACCGTAAGGTTCACGTATTGGCGCTTTGAAATTTTTGCCTTTTCAGTAATAATTCATCAGCATCAACTTACGAAGCTATTGTGACATTAAAAAAATCATTCTCTAATACTATTTTGCAAGTGGTTCTAGCGACCTTCTCTGCTATGTTTATAATATATTTATTTTATTATGTGCCGCAAATTTTCTGATCTGAATGAATTCTTATGGTATTGCTTGTCTGTTTTACCGCCAAGCACAGTGTGTATTGGTTTGAATTAATTGAGGCTAGTGAAATTACTGGGCATTATGAGACTAAACATCTACATCGACTTGCTCGTCATTCAATTAAATAAAAAGAGTATGTACTGTGCAATGCAAATATAATATCGATCATTGGGATCTGGTGCATCCTTAAACGGTTGACAGGGAAAAACTTGTTTACACTAAAATAAAACTAATTCGTGGTCACGAAGCTCGAGCAGCTTTCGAAACATCGGGACTAATAGTAAAAATCCCCGCAATAAAGTCCGTATACATTTTATCCCAATGTATAATAGCGTAAACACAAGAAATGATGTAGATCTACGTCGGATAATAACAATTGTTTTTTTTGTTTGTTCCCATAACAAAAATGAAACAAATATCCCTGTTGTTAACAAAACAATCCGAACACACGAAGGTAAAAGTAAATATTTTGTTGTTGTTTCGGTCAAACTTTAATAAACCGGTTTAAAGGTAAAATAAATATTGAAACGCCGCAATGTATGTAAAGATTTATAATAATAAGGATTTAAAATGTGTTGATTTTGTGTTAGGAACTGCATTAACACGGCGGTTTATGTTAATTTATCGGAATGTTAACGGCAGTCAGCCAGTAACACTGAATTGTAAGTCAAAGACAAAACTCCGATTTAACTTTGCTAAGAATTCTTATAATCTATCAATACAGAAATACGTTACCTCCATTTGTCACTTTGCCAACACACATCACGAACAATGTAAAAATCCTCAGTTTTTCCACCAACATAACTGTATACACTTGGTTAACACGGATTTAGTAATAACATTTTTAAACTAATGTGTTCGAAGCACGTGCGCTGCATGGGAAGACGCGCATACCCCGCGGTGACTCGCGCCTTACTGATGATCCCCTATTCCCTATACATGCATGTTGCTTTTCATGGTATCATAAATACAAGAAGAGTTGTTTGTGTACCGGTCAATACGTTATTATTAATCATAAACAAATATATGTATGTACTTCATATAGTTAGTTCTTTTTTTACGGTAGTACGGTAAGTTTATTTGAATATGGAATACTGTTGCACATTTATAAATGAAAAAGTTTTTGTAACAATACAAAATCTATTGTATTTAAAAAATATGTTTTAATGATACATTTGAATTAGCAGAACCCTATTTTCATTTTTATAAAGTAACTTTATTTTACGACAATTAAATGGTTATATAAAGTAGTTAGTTCTATTTTACAACCATGAGTCATTCAAAAGGGTTAACCGTTACTACAAATTGTAATGTATAATACTCACGCTAGTTATTTAATTATACTCATAACGCCATCTAGTGGTAGGAATAGTCAAACGAAAAAGCTTCGAAAGCCCTAGCGCTAGAGAAGCTTTCTATTTCAATTTGGCTTCGTTTGTACATGGGTTTATAAGCTTCTTCCGTAATTTTAGATGTTGTCCAGAGATGTCGCTACTGGTAATGAGAGCAGAGCCATCTGTGCAGATGATATTGAAGTTGAAATACGAACGGTTTGGCATAAAAGAGGGTAAACTGTGGTTTACTAATGGATAGAGCTGTGCAGCAAAATTCTAGAGAATGTTTCAAAATTTTCAGTAGGTGTCACTATAAAAGAAATTTGAATTTTTAATTGATAATTAGAAACGTGTCAACATTTAACATATTGGTCAAAAAAATTTGCAATCATATATTTTTCGTATATATTTGATTTCCTTTATTCCTCATTTGAAAATATATTTTGAGTGATATTTCAATCTATTATTGTTTACATAATAATAGGTCTTTTAACTATAAAATTGCCGTTATGTGCCAAAAAAGTTAAAGAATTTTTTCCAGCTTTATTACTTAAGTAAATAAATAAAATAAATACACCCCACAGTCACACACATAGTCCTGACCCCACACTTGGTTAAACTTGTATCGCATCAGAAACTACGAGGGACTTGCGGTCCCACAATACCCAGACTCGAAACCAACATTTGTAGATCACACAAACATTTATTTCGGTGCGGGAATCAAACCCATGGCCTTTTGCTTCGTAGCCGGCTACTCGCGTGCTGCGCCACGAAGGTTTCTATTATTCAAAGTAACTCACCTTGCTATCGATGCAATTTTAGTAATTTATTAGTGCCCTTCTTAAAGAAATCGGCAGGGTGGAAGGCAATAAACTCTTTAAAGGCATTTTACACTACCTCTCAGGCATTGAATGATTCCCGCCAAATTCTGAAACAAAGAGGCGCAAGTTCTGGTGAGTACGGCGGATGACGGAGAGCAACCAACTCCAGCTCCGTAGCTCGGCGATAGTCTGTTGTGCAGTATTTGATTGCACGTTGGCATGCAGGAGCAGCGGGGAAGAGTAATTGACCAAGGGTTAGAGTTAGAAAAAGTTGAACTAAAGGAAATACTGGTATAGATCGTAATTTATTTTAATTTATTCAAACAAAAATGCTTCGACACATACCAACTTTAGCTATTTGCAAGAATTTACACATCGAACGTCTTCAAAAATTTGAAATTCCAAATGATTGATTCCAAATTCAAACGTGGCTAGCAGTGTTGATAACATTGAATATTGATTGCACAAAAGGCGCTTGGCGCCAAAGCGTATTCTCAATTCAAAATTATTCCCAAACCACACTCCTTTTGATGGTGCAAAAATATGTAAGTAGGCGATTTTCCAGTCACATTTTTATTCTGAACAACATTTTCTGTCTTATTCAAACTCATAAAACTACGTATCTTCTCTCTCATTCACAATTTTCGGTACGGAAATTCAAATTTGACGGGTTGGCTCGCCTTTCCGCTGTGGATTTTCAAAGTATAATGAGCCTTTAAAGGTGGGGCAATCAATGGAATATCAAAAGATTTCTCACGTATTTTTATAACAACGGAGTTCGATCAAACCTACACCCTAATAGTTTCTTGACTTCATGAAAATATAATATGAAACACGACAATCATATTTAATTCAGAGTTAAGTAAAGTTTTTGTATTTAATGATGCTAAAATACTATTGATAGACACATACATACATACACACACAAGTACCTAATCTTCTAACAAATTTTGGTGAAACTTGGGATTTCTGGTTACCCCTCTGCCTACCCCAGGGATTACAGGCGTGAGTGCGTATTTAGGTACGATATCAATCCATTCCCTATATTTTTAAAAGTAGCCAGTGACTATTTTTATACTAAAACACAATATTACAAATTATACTTCACATACAAACCTCTTCGTCTAGATATTTAAAAAATAAATATATATACAGTACTTGAATGTACGAAATGAACAAACTAAGGAGAGTAAATCCGTATTTGTGTTGAGTGGATAAATACTGCGAGAGACGGTCAGGCACTTCAGTTAAACTCCTGCCTAGTCCTTCCCGGCTAGACCATCGTAAGGACATTTATAACTCACGATACGTTATATTTAAAGGTCTGTTCAGCGTGTTATAGGCCTTTACGTACCTTTTTTTTACACAATGTGTTATAAAAATTTATTTAATAAGAAATAAGCCCTTTTGTTCAGTAAATTTTAACAAAGTAAGCAGAATTTTATTTTGATTTTCGTCCTCACGTATCGAATTTTTTTTAGCCTTCGTGGTCCGGTCCACCCTGTGACCATGAAGGCTGAACAGCTTTCGAAACGTCGGGTAAATTAGATTTATTTCAATGTGTAACATTCGCGTAAACGTATGACAACATTAAAGGCATTAAACCTTAGCATAACACGCGAGGTAATCAAATACAACCTTATTTGCGGTGAAAGAGGATGGGCCATCTTTGGTGTTAGTGAGTCATTGCTCATGGCCATATTTCTGAACATAAACATCTATCTTTCAAATATTTGTGGATCACGCAATTAATTGTCTCGGTGGGGCAATCTAACTTGTGACCTCACGCTTCAAAGTCGGCTTGCACTGCGCTATAGTGGCTGTCAAAGCATGCATTTTATTTTCATCGTCGCTATGTTAGTATTAATCGATAATCGTATCGGCCACGTCCCGTCACGTCTAACGAATATCTTTCAAGTGTCACTTGCCCATCCCAGTCACGTGTTGTAGCCGATTGCGGCCCGCTGAATGTTCGCCAATTGTTCGAATCTTTGGGGCTTAACCGCATCAGCCGGTTGCCAGGCGAGAAAACCGATTAACCACTAGAGCAATAGCAGTTTTGTATTTACGGAGGTAACAAGAATTATATCAATTGTTGAGCCTATTATAAACGATAACACTACGAAATAGGTTGGTCGAGTCATTAGTGGTAGCGTACTGAGGGAGAGAAACTTTAAGGTCCCTGGTTTTTTTATCCTGGCTCGGCAAAATGAACGCTTCACCTGATGGTAACTGTAGCGCAATCCAAGAATAGTGTCGACCAACGACAGACAACGTGATTATCGTAGGTCGACAAGATCATGCCGGCCTGCCTAACCTCTTCACACTCCGTTTAAAGGACCCCATATTATAGAACGGAGGGAACACGTGTGTCGGCAAACTATTCTAATCTAACTAACTATAAACATGGTTTTCCGAGAATCTGAAATGTGTTTCCGATGTGGCGATATACTCGTCCGCTATCGCATCATGGGACGGAAATAATTTTGGCGAAACTTAGGTGCAACACTAATTACACCTTTGCCTATCACTTCATGAAAAATGCGTGAGCCTAGATATGTTATGGGAACATAATATCTTAAGTCTCTAGTGCTGTGTAGTTCTTTGTAATAAAAAAACTGTGGTGTTGTTACTGCTTAAGCCCAGGCTTGACGCTTACTATCAGGCGAGCGAACACCTCGTCATTCAGGCGAATAAAAAAAAATATATATCACGACGAACCCCAACCGACAAGTGTCCGCACTCCCAGCCCGAATATGAACAATAATAATTTCATTTTTTAAGCGGCCAGAATTAAAACCTTTATCTGATTATCTTTTATCGGGTTTCCATACACGTATAATATTTTATTATTTTCCGACATTGTTAAGCCGATGGCATTTTTACGCTGCACTGATTTTTTATGAAAGCTTTATTTTTTATTATTTATTATATGTGATTATGTGATGACATTGTGGAATTGACTGTAGAAATAATAAAATAATTTGAGTGGTAGAGCCACGCTGTAGACAGTTTTGTCTACAGCATGAATGGGGGGCTCGACCGGATGGTTACTACTGTCTCACAAAAAGCCGGTGTAAAGTAGCGGCTTGCTGTTGTGTTTCGTACGTTGAGCGTGATATCCGTAGGCCCAAATCGCCCTCCCTTCCCAATCATTTATTTATACCTTACCATTGAGCTCGGCAACGCGCCTATGATTCTTCTAGTGTTGTGGGCGTGCATGGGCAGTGGAGATCACATACAATCAGGTGACCCACATGCTCAGTAATTTCACTGTCTTCAATGTCCTTTTTTTTTTATTGCATAGATTGGCAAACGAGCAAGTGGGTCACCCTATGGTAAGTGATCTCCACCGCCCATGTATGCCCACAATATCAGAAGAATCATGGGCGCGTTGCCGACCTTAAAGGAAAAAGAGAATTAGGGATTGGGAAGGGGAGGGGTATTCGAGCCTCCGGATATCTCACTCACCGAACGAAACGCAGCAGCAAGCCGCTACTTTACGTCGGTTTTCTGTGAGACAGTGGTAATGACCCGGTTGAGCCGGCCCAATCATGCTGTAGACAAAACTGTATACAGCGTGGCTCTACCACTCATAAAACCTTCAAACCGGAATACCGCAATGCTTACACACTGTTTCTTGGCGGCAGAAATAGACAATGCGGTAGTACTAACCCTAACGTCCTCTCGCATACGAGAAACCTACCACCTAGTATATAAAGACATAATGCACAATTTTCCTAAAGCAATTGATATTTGTACTTAAATCGCATAGATTATTTCCAATTTTCTCCACAAACCAATGTTCAGCCTAATAAAATTCATTTAAACCACTTTAAGGCGTGTGTACAGAGCGAGACGGCGCTATGTGAAGCGAGGTGTGGATAGCATCGTGTGAGTCGCGATGAGCGCGGTGCTAATCCGCGAACATTCGCCTACCCTTTAACCAATACGTGACCAGTGGTGTGACGGATGAAGAGGTCTGAAGATTTGGATGTGGTATCAGTTTGTATTAAGCTCAGTTGGTATTTACTTGTTGGTATTTACGTACTTTATGAAAAGTATAGAAGTATAGGGTATGCGGTGTTAAAGATTTTAGTGTGAATTGTTTGAAACATGATGCTGAAAATTAAGTGTCAATCGTTAAATTATCTGGTTGAATTAACTGGTAAATTGAGACTACGTGTTAGAGCGAATTTGGTTGCGAGTAAAGCCCAATTCATATCTACAGACTTCGTATGCAACTAAAAAGTACCAGCACAGATATCAAAATATTATTTCATACATTACTTTGGAACGTAATCACATGTAGCGAACTTACCCGTAGAGATAATGAGTGGTAGAGCCACGCTGTAGACAGTTTTGTCTACAGCACGATTGGGCCGGCTCAACCGGGTCATTACCACTGTCTCACAGAAAACCGACGTAAAGTAGCGGCTTGCTGCTGCGTTTCGTACGGTGAGTGAGATATCCGGAAGCCTAAATACCCCTCCCCTTCCCAATCCCTAATTATCCCTTTCCTTTAAGGTCGGCAACGCGCCCATAATTCTTCTGATATTGTGGGCATACATGGGCGGTGGAGATCACTTACTATCAGGTGACCCACTTGCTCGTTTGCCGATCTAAGATATAAAAAAAAAAAAAAAAGAGATACGGACGACGAGAATATTTTGCTCGTACTGGTGCGTGTCTCCAAGTATCCGAAGATATGAATAGTAATTACTCTCTGCGTGCTACAGCCTTCAACAGTAATCACAGACTCATAAAGTCTTTCTCAGTAAGTCCGATTAGTAACCTCGCTATGTGTTTATACTCTCGAATACTGTAAACTAATATATTGCAAGAACATCTTTTCTAGATTTAGTATCTATACATAAAATTATAAAACTTTTTACTGGCTACTTAAATGCAGCATTCATAGTTACACCAAAAACTATATTTAATACCCTCTCCAACAATTCCGAAACAATGCGAACAACCACAGCAGGCTTGTCTCGTGTCTCCCACAATCGGCTCAGAGTCCATCGTGCCGTAAAATTGTGTTTGACGTGCGCTCGGACGCGGCACGGCGCGAGGGCGAGGGGGGATGCGGGGGCGCCGGGAGGGGGAAATTAACTCGGCTTAGGACGAAATCTCCGTGTTATGATATTGCGTCGGGCGACCGTCCGCGTGATCGCTTTAAGTATGCCACCGGATTTATGTTGTTGCATTTTTCGCGCTTACGTTTATTTGAGTTATATTAATTTGCCTTTGTTTTTTGGTTATCCGAAGGCAAAGTGATTGCACTACACCTGATGGTAAGCGCAGTGCAGTCCAAAAAACGATCACCGACAAATAATGAGTTCATCGAAGGTCACCACAATCATGCCGGCCTGTATAATGCTTCTTCACACTCCGAAGAGGGCAGAAGCAAATCAGGAGGTCTGCGACAGGTTTGGCGGATGATAGATGCTGGCACAGGTATACGCAGGGATAGGGATAAGTCATGTCGCAAGCCCGTCGGGATAACCGGATATACATTTTCTGATCCTGAAACGCGATCCACACAAGGCATCTAGATCACTTTATAGATAAATTAGTTTTATTTAAAGCTACTTTTTATCTTCACAAAAGACTTTTTCGTTAATGGGACCGAGAGAAAATACTAAAATGTTTGTAAAAGCGTGTATCTTTAAATACTCATTAGTCGCTATTGCCATTTCAGAGCAAAGTCAACAGTCAGTTGAATATAAATAAACCCAAGTATTTTTTTTAGATTGAATGACGAGACGAGCAAGGCGCTCGCTTGATAGTAAGCGCCTGCCCATAAACGGTAGCAACACCATACAGAACTTTGAATTACAAAGAACTGCATGACACTGAACTGCCGTACCCCGAAACATTGGATGTTAAATATCATAATGTCCAGTCATTTCACTGGTTTCAATTGCATTTACTTTTACTTACTTACTACTTTCAACGACTTTTTGAATTATCCAAATATCAATCCGAAATCCCCTTTCCCGTTTAAAGAGTAGTCCCATATTCCCTGTGCGAGACAGTCTGCAGAGGATGTCTCCAGGGGATATAAAAAGTGGCGCTAAAACGTCACTCTCCAGCGGGAGAGGAAAATCATATTCTGTTAAACTCGTTACGTGTCCACGCCTTGTCGCGCTGACCTGGCACTCGGCAGACTAACCTGGACATGTCTACGTTGACGGAGTGTTATCCCTATTTTATTTCTTGCGAAATTAAGAGTTATACAAATTTTCAAGGTGGTTGGTCCCTCGTATGCGAGAGGCCGTCAGGGTTATTTATTTACTTATTTATTAAGCTTTGTACACAAGGTATACAGGCGGACTTTAATGCCTCAGGCATTAAACCACCGCTTATTACCACCGCTTTGTTCGTTTCTGCTGCCTAGCAACAGTGTATAAGCACTGTTTTGTTTCGGTTTGAAGAACATTGAAGCCAGTGAAATTAATGGGCATTATGAGACTTATTAACATCTTATGTCTCGAGGTGGCGAGCGCAGTTCAGTGCCACGCAGTACTTTGTAATTCAAAGTTTTGTGTGGTGTTGCTTCTGTTTATGGGCAGGGTGTCGTTTACCATCCGACGAGCGACTTGCTCTTTTCGTCATTCAATTAAATAAATATCAAAAACTGCTAACGCTATTTAAAAAATAATTATGTAATATATAAATGGCCGAGCAGCCATAGCTCAACCCCCGCTGAGTCACACGGACTGTCGAGACCAAAGTCGCAGATTCGATACCAGCCCCAAGAGCATACACCTGTGACTTTTAAGTTACGTGTATATTAATTGTTAATTATCGCTTACATTAACGGTGAAGGTAACATCGTAAAGTAACCTGCATACCTGTGAACTCGATAAGATTTTTCGAAGGTATGTAAAGTCTGCCAACCCGTATTAGGCCAGCATGGTGGACTAAGACCTAATCCCTCTCATTCAGTAGAGGAGGTCCGTGCCCAGTAGTGGGATGTATACACTACTATTTTTTAATTATAGAAGAAAAAAATAAACAGGGGTATCAGTGTCATTTACCTAACCCAAATATCACATTAAAAAATTAAACAAAAATATCAAAAATTTTAGAACAAAAAGAAAAAACATTAAATTATTGTTACAACTTTACGTATAGTAACTTGTTAGGTACGATAGACGAGCGCGGGGGCAGGGGTACGAGGCGGGCGGCGCGCGCGTGTTGCCGTTGTCACGGCGACGGCGGCTACAGTAGGCATAATTTTTTGCACAAATTGGATAAACTAGGACTGCCTATAACTTTTTTGTCTTATGTAGAATTTAAAAAATAGGTTCACCAAGACATTAGTAACATTCGCGGCTATCAGCTAATTTTTTTTCTTTGGTAATTAAAAAATAGTGGTGTATAATACAGGGCTAGTATTATAAAATGGCTGAACAGATTTTATTCAAATTAATCTAAGAACAATCTTGATTATACTACAAAAAAACGACAGAAGTGCTAAACTTATAAAAGACATTTAGACATTGATGAGCCTATCTCCATATCAGGCATAATTTGAGCTTTGAGCATTTTCTGATAGAAAAACTCAATATCACTTTTACCCGACCCGGGGATCGAACCTGAGTCCTCAGCACAGCACTCGTACCTCGTACGCAGTACAATAGCACCACCGAAGCCGTCCACACTAACTTAGAACATGCCTTTTTTTGTAGAAAGTTAAAAAAAAATACTGGTATATCCACAAGAAGTCAAACGCTGCTACTTCGCTGTGAAAGCAATACTGTATTGAGTTTTTAGCGGTGGCAGGAGCAGGGCTCAACTGGGGACGGTGCGAAATATTGAGTTGAGAGTTTTTTTTACTGGAACGTGTCCATACTACTAGGTGACTGTTACAAGACTATACTTAGAATGGAGTACAATGACGATTTATTAAATTAATAAATGTAGCATGTGTGTAAAGAAGCATCAGAGTGTAAAGATAAAGTTAAGCAGGCCGGCATGATCTGGCCGACCTACGATAGACACATCGTCGGTCGTTGATCGACACTATTCGTGGATTGCGTTACACCTAGAATCAGGTGTAGCGTAGTCACTTTTCCGACCCAGGATAAAAAAATGTAAAATTATCATAATATGAAACAATATAATATCAATATAAAACTCGTATTGAAATTCGCTTATTTATGCTAAGTAACCCTGAGACCATAATTCGTGTTGGAGCATTTCATACAAAAAATTATACACGAGTTGCCCGGGAATAAAATTTGTGTCCGGTCCGTGGGGCTTGCGACGTGACTTGATGGTTGGTTGAGCACTACACTTACCATCAGGTGTAGTGCAGTCACTTTGCCGTGTATGGATATAAAAAAATCACAGAACGGAAATAAGTTCGGCTATACAGGCAGCACTATGTGCACCTCTGTCTACCCATTTATCAAAGCATATGCTATGATAGAATAATTTAACCGTAAATTCAGCATCTTTTTTTTTTTTTTTTTTATAGCATAGATCGGCAAACGAGCAAGTGGGTCACCTGATGGTAAGTGATCTCCACCGCCCATGTATGCCCACAATATCAGAAGAATTATGGGCGCGTTGCCGACCTTAAAGGAAAGGGATAATTAGGGATTGGGAAGGGGAGGGGTATTTGGGCCTCCGGATATCTCACTCACCGTACGAAACGCAGCAGCAAGCCGCTACTTTACGTCGGTTTTCTGTGAGACAGTGGTAATGACCCGGTTGAGCCGGCCCAATCATGCTGTATACAAACTGTCTACAGCGTGGCTCTACCACTCATACTACTGAATACTAAAATACATATGTAACTAGACTAAGAAAATTCTTACAAGTATATCAAATCACACTACTGTCAATTAAAATGCAAAAACAATATTCTCACGGAAAACCATCCAACGGTCAAGTCACAAACAGCGGGTGCTAGATATGGGAAAAATAAAAAACAATGTCATCTACAGAACGCAGCGATCCGGTGTCTCTTGTAATTAATTCTTTGTTCATTTTATTTTGATCGGCCGGTATATCAAGCACCTATCGCATTGCACGCTTGGAATGTTACCAACTTATAATTGCAGCCAATATATTGACTTAACACCTTACCTTTAATAACATAAGGGAGAATTTACATTGGCAAAAGTGTAATATTAAGCTAGCACGGGGGTGGTAAGTGGCAACCAAACGAAAGGCTTCAACAATAATTCGAAATATGAAAGTACACTTCAAATTACAAAGCATCGTGATTTTATAAATTAATGCTGCATTGACTTTTATTGTTTGATTTGTTGTGGGAATTGAATTTTGAAGTCAATTAGAATTGAATCAAAAAGAAATTGATATAATTTTTCTGGTCTTTTTTTTGGAAAATATAATAATATTCAGCCCTGTATTGTGCTATCCTACTACTGGATATACCCAGCTGACTCAGAAGACCTGTAGGTCTCCTCTATTAAGAAGCTTAACATCATTTATGAATTGGAATGACGAATGCAGTAGGTACTGTGCCTCCAGTGTTTGGAACTCAGGCTACTAGGTAGCGTTGCTTCTGTTTATGGGCAAACGTTGCATTCAATTCAGGCGAGAGACCTGCTCTCTCATCATTCAAGCCAGTAAAAAGATCTAAGTATTTTCAAAACCCAAAAAAAAATCTTCTAATAATCTGCAACTGACAGATTTACATATTTCATATCAAACACATACCATTCGACCTGACAGAACTGAAATAAGGCCCAACGAGAGAGGCTTTACAAAAATCCCCGCTATCACGCAGCCCAGTTATTAATAAAGCCAATATTTTTACGAGGTAATTTGGAGGAGCGAGGACCCGCGCTATCGACCCACACCGTGGTTTGACCAACATATTCTTAAATGTCTAACGTTCTTACTCTTGGAGACAGAAAGATATGTGGAGATACCTCTTAAATTTTTGTGGTTACTTTTATTATGGCTAAAGCTAGAAGTTCTCTTTCAATCTTAACTAGCTTTTGCTCACTTCTTAATTCTCCTCCCTGCTTTATCTGTTTATTCATGTACTATAAAAAACCCTAAAAAATTCTAACTGAGCCTTAACGGCCCACCTTAAACCGTTAAGAAAACTCAAATCAAAATTTTAGCAGCTATGTAGGCTCAATTATGTAGGCACCGTGATGTCTCGAAATTCAATCCTTAAGGGATTCTTCCATTCAAGGGAATGTATCTTCGCCCCTATAATAAGTAAAGATCAGTTTATAATATCTATAAGTTGTAAATTGATTGTCAACCAGTATTCTGACTTGCTTTTTGTAAAGTACATGAATAAACAGATAAGCAGGGACAATATTATGTTGAAGATCGTCAAGAGTTGCTAACAACTCTATTGCCAATGCATTTTGTTTCTGATCTTTTTAAATTATAACTCTTAATTTGGAAATAGCAGATTACAATTTAAGTTCTCGTCTGAGCGTTGATTTTTTTTTTTCAAGTGCTGTTAAAAAAGAAACCTAGAATCTCAAGATTCTAAAACTTCTATAACACTGGCTGCTCCACAGCTTTTCTAGTTTAATAAAGGAATATATTTTTACGATTCTCGCGCCATCTCACACAATCCGATGAGTTAGTGTCTCGGAGCGTGGGCGACGTATGCTCTTATATATTCAAATTGAACGGCGCGAAGAACTCGAGCGACGCCATTTTGTCGTCGTCATGCGCTTCGACAAAATGGCCGACGGTAAGCCGCTTAGCGCGGGAAATGTGCTCGACTTGTTATTTTCGTTACGTTGAAATATGTTTAAAATACGTTTGGCTGATAATTTAACGAGGGAAGACAATTTATTCACTTATATACATATTGAATAAGACAACAGAATTTAACGGCCATTATTTTCTCATAATCAGTTTGCTTCTTTTAGAATAATCTTAGGAATTTTTCAGGAATAATAAGTTTGGAATGAGGGTTTGAGAACCAGGTTTATCGAATTCCTTCGTGATGGAACGTTGATGCAAAAGTGATACAATAATCTCAATCATGTCTCTATCCTTGAACCCCTAAAATTCATCTAACCCGTAAAGGTACAAGTTGGTAACGGACGACATGAGGCAGTAGCGGACGACGTGTTGTTGCTTCATGTCGCCACGACACGTCGTTACGACCTGTCGCTGCAGTCATGATTTCGAACCCGACTGCAGACGGCAACAGCAGATGGAATCCAGTTGGTACCTACTGAGTGTTCCGTGAAACAAGATGTGACATGTTCAAGAATAGTGATCGCATTTTTTATATCTTTTATTAGAAGAGGAAGAAGACGATGATGACTTGTTTTTGTTGTACTTGTACAGAAAAAGACGAGAAGCCGTACGCCCTATGCTTAAATGCAGAACAAGTGAGGGAACCTATTCAATATTGATTAAAAACCATTTGGAAAGCGATATTAAAGAATTCAGACAGTTTTGTCGTTTGAATCTTGAGAGTCGGAAAAATTCATTTTGAAAAGAAACTCGCTGGACGTGTCGTTGCTCCGTCATCAGCGGCACTACTGATCCGCGGTCGGGCGACATTGGCGTCTGCCGCTCGACGACGCGTCGCTAGCTACGTGTCGCTAACTACGGACGTAATTTCATAGAAATACATAGAAACCAGTAGTGTCGCTACGACACGTCGTCCGCTGCTGCCTCATGTCGTCCGCTACCAACTTGTACCTTAAAAGGACTTTATATAATAGTCCAGCCCAAATATATCGTCTACGAAGAATATTATTATGTATGTTTATCTACAATCTATCTGATAAATTTCGTTATATTTAAGCATTCCCAAAGACTCCCCGAGCGTCACTCCTCGGTGTTAACCAAAATGCGTGCCACTGTTGATCCTGGTACACAGGAGTTACAGAGGCGGGTGTGTCGACAGGATAATCTCTATAGAAAAACATATATAAATGTCTTAAGTGACTTACATGAATATATCCTAAATCAATATAATATTTTTATAATAATTATCATTACAAAAAGTTATTTATAAATGTTTTAGTAACCCATCGATATTAAAGCATTGAAATTCGATTAAAAAGCCAGTTTTGAAACAGTTGTTCAGAACGTTCCGTATAATAAATACATTATGACATGCTCGGTTTGCTCGAGTCACGAGTTAAAAGTGCAATCGATGCCAATTTTAATTCGATTAAATAGAGAATCGAGATATTTTTTCATCGGTCACACTGCACAAATGGTTATTGGTTTGTGGGGCAATTTGTTTCTATAATTTCCACGTTGCGGCTTCCTTAATGTGTTTTTGAAATGTTTATTTATTGAACGTTGTTCATCTACTGGCATATTATTTATTTATAGATGGATAGAAAATGGATGAGTGAGTCTTTTGAACCCCAAACTTAACTTTGAGCTATTTAATTAGCTTAGCCCAGGCAGTAATATCTTTTCTTAAAACATGAAATCGTGTGCGTTGAGAGTTGTGTTGAGAATTTAATAATTACGTATACCTAAATCTACTGCAGAATTTACAACAACTACATATTTTTCCTAGATTCTAGACCCCTGACTTAACAAACATACTAGTTTAAATAGTTAATTTTGTCTCTTTCACATTTAAAAATCGCAATCAATCACCTAAAATTGATATTTTAGCATACTTTTTGCGTTGTCATTGTTAATATGTCATACTTTAGTTAATTAAAGCTAATCTAAAATCGCACACCAGTCAATTTAGAATCTTATTGTACAAAAAATTTAGCAGTTCGAGAATTAATAACTATAGCACATAGAAACCACTCTTTTGATATATTTCTTGACTTATCAACTCTCCTCTATTTTTTTTTTTTATCACAGCAGCCGGAGAAACTGCACGTGGGTTACCTGATGGTAAATCTCCATCTCCCGTGAGCATCCATAATACCTGAAGAATTTTAGATGCATTGTAGGCCTTAAAGGAAAGGGGTAATTAAGAGATTGCGAAAGGTAGGGAAATTTGGGCCTCCAAACATCTTACTCACCGTACGAAACGCAACAACAAGGTGCCACGTTCATCAATTTTCTGTGAGACAGTGGTAACGGCTCTGTCAAGACGGCTCATTTATGCTGTAGCTATAACTGTCTACAGCGCGGCTCTACTACTTAAATATAATTTAATTAACATCGTGTGACCGTCCACATGTCGCTCCCACCGTCTTTGAGTTTACATAATCTGATACCGGACGACACGTCTTCAGTATATAGGGTGTTACTGAAAATTCTCTGCTTTGAACCTGACTGTTGTTATTGTTGAAGTGCCTATGGGTGACGGTAACTTCTTCGCATCCAGTACGTCGTCAATCAAACTGCCTTGTTGGCTTATATAAATTATTGTAACTGGTACACATGAATTATACCAGGAACCCATTTTGTAGCATGGTCGGCAAGTGGTGCAGATACCAGAAGAATCATGGACGTATTGCCAACCTTCAAGGGAAGGGATAATTAAATTTTTAAAAGTAAAACACTTCTGCAATAACAAATGAATCATGTCAAAGTCATTTAGGTAACAAAAACATCAGCAGTATTGAATTATGTAATGACACGATAATTGCTTTTATATTATGCTATGTATCTTATATAATACCCAACAATTCTTATTCTTTCACCATTCTACTATGTCTCGAACACTCTGTATACGCTTACATACATATGCGAGCGGTAAGCGCTCTGAGCTCTCGTACACGTCTCTAATCAATCTAGGATTAACATGTTGAATACTAAACCTCTCTCACCAACACTGAACCACAATGGTGTATTCTCCCTACGTTGAAATAGCAGTATGCAAAACTAACTGTGTGGATGTTGACAGATTTAAACATTTCTAGACCACATTCGTTATACAGGTTCACCTAAATATCAGAAACTACACGAATTTGCTTCTTAAATAAATTTATGATTATTATAATGCTATTTTACGTGGATAAAATCATTTATACCGATACCTTCTCAACAATTAAGGAGGAATGATGGTTATACCGGACTTGCCAGCCATCCGACCCTGTTGTCAACCGAGAAACTACTGGGTCTCTAAGCAAATGTTGTTCTGCCGACACATATTAAAAACCCCACGGTGGCCTTCTTTGACACCTGTGGGACGATCACGGGGATTGAATTGATGCCTGTCACTTTTTAGGCACCGAAATACCCGTGAGGTAACGACGCCTGTGAAGCACTGGATTTGTACTGCCATCCACATGCAATCTGACACCTAAGTCGACCTATACCATAAACTAAGTCGCTAACCACCTGTCACAACCTGCTATAAAAACTTCCTCAAAATGCATCTTCCCAATACAAACACCCAACTGTCGACTAATTAATAAATCCTTCCGCATCCTCACAGTGTAGCGTCAGCAATAAATTATCCGCGCGCGAGTTAATCCGCACTTTTGCGGACGTCCAGCACTATCTGTTGGGAGCACGCTGCAACCTTCCGCGCATCGCGTGGAATACGGACCAACCTCTCGCGCGGATACTGGCCGCAAAAAAGGTAAATAATATAATTACAGATGAAGATTGGGGTTTTGATTTAAGTTGCACGGGAAATTGGGCGTAAGGCAGAGATTGATTTTAGAATGTAATGTGTAATGTCGAATAAGACTTTGTATGTTTTGTTTTGTCATGGTTATTTTATTGTTGAATTATAATATCGATGATTATCTAAATGCCGCTCTCAGAGACATCATTTAGTTTTAATTTGTCATTAAATAGTGTAATACAATTCGATTTTTTCCCCACTAAGAACCAGTAAATGCTTTGTGACTGGTCATAGAAATAATCTTTATTGATGTCTCTGAGTGCGGCAGTAAAAAATATTTTGGATCATTAAAACTTTTCTAATATTGAGTAAAAAGTCGTTTATGTCATTGTGTAGTGTATCATTATATTGTGTAGTATCATATTGTGCATAGTGTTTTTTTTTTATTTTTTTATCCTGGCTCGGTAAAGTAACTACGATACACCTGATGGTAAGTGTAGCGCAATCCAAGAATAGTGTCGACCAACGATAAACAATGTGTCCATCGTATGTCGGCAAGATCATGCCGGCCTGCCAAAGGGCCAAGGGGAGGGGAAGGAAAAAGGGATGGGAGAAAGGTTAGGATCAGGGGGCAAGCCCCCTGGGGAGAACCGGAATGTACACTGGCTGGCCCTGGAACGCGACCCACACAAGATGGGCCACTATGGCAGGTTTTAGCACCAGTGTACGGTGGTCGCTATCCGGTCGGATACAAGTATCCTCCCACCAGCAAAATAAATAAATCAGTGTAGTAAATATTGCGTATAAATAAAAAAATCTTGTAAAAAAAATATGTATAAATTTATATATCATAAAATAAAGTAGATCCTAAATAATTGATGGTTATTAATAACAAAATGTCGGTTATCGAACCGTAATGCAATTTTAATAACGCTTTTATAGAAAAAAATCCAATAATAACAAAAATCATCTCAATAAAGTGGTCATGCACTTAATTATTTATGAAAAAGCTTTTAAGACATTGTAACTTATAAACAAATAAAATTACTGAAATATATCGTAGCGTCGGATTTTGCTATCGGTACCGGCTCGCTGGCACGGCTATTAATCATGGTTTATCGAGTGCTAATCCAGGTTTAAATAGATAACTATTTGAGTCGTCCATTGTCATGCTCAACACTTGGATAGGGTTGCCAGGGTGCTAATCATTTGTGTGTTAATTGTTTTCATGAATATTGTACATTTGTGCTATATGGGGCAGCGAGGATATATTGCAGTTCGTTTTGGATTT
The DNA here is from genome assembly GCA_949126905.1 of Amorpha juglandis. NCBI lineage: Eukaryota > Metazoa > Arthropoda > Insecta > Lepidoptera > Sphingidae > Amorpha > Amorpha juglandis. The sequence goes on from OX421365.1 coordinate 23,135,684, forward strand.
CCCTCTCTGAAGAGGGAAGAAGCATTTATACAAGCCGGCATGACTGGTAACCACCGATAAAATCATTGTTTGTCGGTGGTCGCTGGTTTTTTGGACTGCACTATGCTTACCATCAGGTCTAGTACAATTACGAAGACGCAGACGCCATGGAGCAACATTGACGCGGACGTTTGTTGCTTGATGCAGTGATCGGAAGTCTTTCTTTACTTTTATTTTCCACCCATTAAAATACAGTTAAATACTTTCAATAATAATGAACATGTACGATCTATTATCACAAACAGGACTAGTGTTGCTAATAAGCCTGATATTGCGGTAGTAGATCGATTGCGCGGCGGACAATACTTGTTAATGTCACCATTCTGCATGACGAAAACTAAAGCCGAAATTAAAGCCGAAAAAGACAAAATATCCAAATATTTAGACCTGGCAGACGAGGTTACTGACATGTGGGATGTGGACGGTGCATTGAATGTTTTTTTTTTATTTTTAAAAATGTATAAATAGCCTTTTAAAATAAAGAGTACTGTACATGAACATGAATAAATATTTTAATATTCCCTGTAATATTATATAAAAAAATTAAATTAAGACCTTTCGTCTATTAAACTGTTGTACAAAGTTGTCAATTACGGGTCCACGTGTTAAATCCCCAACCCTAATGCAAACAAAACGCCTTAACAAAAACCATTGTTTTATGCGACAATATTCTCGGTAATGTTTAAGGATTTGACACAACTTTAGAGCCAGGCTGTAGACAGTTTTGTCTACAGCATGAATGAGTCGGCTCGACCGGGTCGTTACCACTAGACAGTGGTTTACGTCAGTTTTCTGTGAGACCACAGAAAACTGACGTAAAGTAGCGGCTAGCTGCTGCGTTTTGTACGAAAAGTGAGATATCCGGGGGCTCAGATTCCCCTCCTTTTCCCAATCCCTTAATTATCCTTTCCCTTTGAGCTCGGTAACGCGCCTATGATTCTTCTAGTGTTATGGGCGTGCATATGGTATTATGGTAGAGATCACTTACCATTAGGTAACCTACTTGCTTAGAACTGGTTTCGAACCCGCTACTTTCGGCTTGGCAGTCCGTACGTCCGTACTACCCGTTGAGTTATCTAGCACTGCTATTGCTTCTATCGGGTTATATATTAAGCTAAATATAATAATGTAGTTTCCCCCACCTTTTTATATGTATAACTAGCATTAACTATTATTTTACAGTATTTATATACACACTTTTACGCAGTTCTAATGAATCCATATTAAATATTAAACAGGTAATCATGGCGGCATAGATAGGGCGATAGCGAGGTGGTGGGCTCGAAGGGAAATCATTTTTTTTTTATTTGATTGAATGACGAGACACAGAACTTTGAATTACAAAGCATTGCATGGCACTGGCTCATCACCCCGAGACATACGATATTAAGTCTCATAATGCCCAATACTTTCACTGGTTTCAATGTCCTTCAAACTGAAACACAACAGTGCTTACACACTGTTGCTTGACGGCAAAAATAGACACAGCGGTGTTACCCACCCAGACGGCCTCTCGCATACGAGGAACCTACCACTTTGTAAAAAAAAGTTGACATAATGCGTTATTTTGGACATGCATAAAGAAGATTCCATTCTAATCGCGTATTATTTATAATCCTTATGGTGCAATCTTTTATGGTGAAAAACTCAGCATTTACACAAATTTTACAAAACTCCTCATCAACATCAATTTCGAATCGAAAATTTTAATAATCCATCAGCACCTAATCGTTTATCATTAACTGCAGTTTCACAAGGGCGTTCTCCCCTCATTCATGTTCACTCAACTTGTAGCTCATTGGCATTTCATATTGTACTAACTGCGTTTAGCTGACCGACACCTGACTTTTTGCGACACAGTTTCTACAGTTAATCTTGTATTAATATACCCTAAGCTAAGCTAAATCTAAGCATTAAAAGAACTAAAATACTAGAGTAAAAACATTCAGTAACTGATGTGTAGAAAATATTTCTCATTGGTACTGTTGTGGATGAATCAATATTCCTTAGTCTAAAAACGTAGTTATATATTTTAACCCACTTGACTCCTTGCAAAGACGAGCTGTTCGAATCGTCGATGATCCTGATCTCACGGATAGCCTGGAACCGTTAGGACTGTGGAGAGACTTTGGTTCTCTCTGCGTGTTCTATCGGCTGTTCCATGGGGAGTGCTCTGAGGAACTGTTTAAGATGGTGCCAACGTCACCATTCTACCATCGCACCACCCGACACCGCAGTAGAGTTCATCCATACCACCTGGAAACAATACGGTCTAGTACCGTACGTTTCCAGCGTTCATTTATACCACGCACGTGTAAGCTCTGGAATGAACTCCCTGCCTCGGTGTTTCCCGAGCGCTATGACATGTCCTTCTTTAAACGAGATTTAAAAAGAGTATCCCTTCAGTGGTAGGCAGCGGCTTGGCTGTGCCCCTGGCATTGCCGATGTCCATGAGCGGCGGTGACCGCTTACCATCAGGCTGGCCGCTTGCTCGTCTGCCTATTAAGGCAATAAAAAAAAAAATTGAAATTTATGTATAGGCTTCGGTATTCCCACAGTATTCGTTTTTTTTTACGACTATGGACACTGGCCCTTTGAGCCTTTCTTACTGATAATATCTTAATACGGTACACCAATGTTCTAAATCGATTTTTCTAATCTATTGGCAGATTTACAGATTTTGAAATAACATTATGTCTACAGATTTTCATATCCATTTTAAAACAGGTCATCCAAGCGCTTGAATGATACATAATACTTAATTTTTCGCAATTTTCAAATGTTACTATAGTGTTCTCCCGATTTGTCGCTCGTAATTTTACCGAATATTTTCGACTAACCCGAGAAAGCAAGCCACGAGACATCCACATAAGCACTTTACAAAATAAAATTAAATAAAACGAGCATTAGAATAATTATGAATATTTGCTTCAATGTAAAAAAATCACCCAAAATCATTTCATTTCATTTCTTCATTTCTTCACCCTCAGTTGACACAAAGAGGTCGGTCATCATTAATATTTAGTTAATTATCGCTATCTCTCTCTTAAACGGAATGTTTCAATTTAAATCATTTAAAAAACACATCAAATAAATCATATTTAAAAAACGAAGCTATCACAATCGAAACGGCGCATGCCGCTAAGCGCGATCAAATCTGCAAAGGCATAAATTTAAATTTAGAATACCCTTTGGAACCCTTTGTACATTTTAAAAATCATCAAGCGATGGAAACGCTACAGTGCATTTATACAAATTACCTTATTTATATCAATATAGAGTTGAATTTGGTTTGAAATATAAAACGGATTGAAGCGCTTCAACAAAAAGAGTTTAATAGAACAGCCCGTATCTTACTAATGGAACGTTGCCGTAATGAAATAAGGTATTTTTGCTGGTAATGGCGAATGTTCCCGGGATGCGATTTGTTAAAATCTTTTTTTTATGCCAACTCGGAGCTTGTGTTTTATTCGATTATTGATTTTAGTCGATTACTTTTTATTAAATCACACTGAAGTTGGAATTGTTTTTAACCGTTTAATTTGGTGTGATTATAAAAACTACAATTTTTTTATTAAGATTTTCTATGCATAGAATTAATAAACTGGGAATTATTTAGTACCATAAATTATTTTAAAAATACATTTTTTAGATAATATTATCAGTATACTTTATAACACTGGTTTTCTTAGTTTTGAATATTTTTTTTACGAAAAATGCTTTGGTTTCGATACGCAAGTTCACGCATCAATAATTGACGGGCATTACAACTTGTGCCCGGTGTGGCGATAGGCTCGCCCCTATCACATTATGAAAATGTGGTTGCAGCACTAGTTGCATCTTTGCCTACCGCTTCGGGGATAAAGGCTTATGTTAATTATGTAGTCCATGTTAAAAGTCTCTCATTGTCTTGAATCCAGTGGTAAAGGAAGCCCAAGTTTTGGATCCAGTGGTAGTTTTAAAACACTTGCCGCTATGATGACGTCTCGGTAATGCCTATGGTCCATTTTCCATCCCCCAAATATTTAACAATTCAGGACTTTTCCATAATAAAAAATATTAAAAAATGATTAGATAAATATTTGTTTATTGGTTTTAGTAGTTTAGTATTTGGTGTAATTGCCTAGTGTATTATGATGATGCTATGTACCTATACATTAGTTGATAATGATTTCTATACACAAGTTTCTTTTATTTTCTGTTGATTTGTCATAAGCGCTATATCAATTGCTTACATAATCAATAAATTATTTCATTACATTTCTTGATGTTATATCATTTAAACGTTGTTTACATCGTTAAGCAACTCATATGAAAACGCGCAGGAAGAAAACGCCAAATGCCCGAAACGCTCGCCTGATGGTAAGCGCCATGCCAGCCCATGAATTTTAACAACACCACATATAATGTCCAATTACAAAGCACTACATGGCACAGTACTGCTCTCGACACCTGCAAATATCATAATAACATATTATTATATAATATTAAGTATCATAATGCTCAGAAACGTTACGGCATTCAAAAGGGAACACAGCAAACTTATCAAATCAAATCATTTATTGAGTCATTAAAATATCAAACATCATTTAGATTCAGTCAAATTTTAACTCTACCGCAAGTTCGGAATGCTGTTTTGTTAAAGAAGAACGGGCAAGAAACTCTAACGTTGCTCTTTTCTAAACTGATTTACAATACATATTTACATACATTGAAGTATTATTTATTTGAATTAGAGCAGCTCAATTTATGACAATGAGGAACGTTATAAATTAAAATAATAAGATTATAATAGCTTTTGTGCAAGATCCTCAAGATCAAGAAATATCACACAGCTGCTTGACGGTAGGAATATACAAAGCGGTGTGGTACCTACATAGACAGCATCTCGCATAAGGCGAACCTACCATCTATTAAAAATTATGAAAAGAATTCATGACGTCATATTTTAATACGTAACTAAAACATCACAAACAGAAACTACTCATGATTTCTTATGCTAGGTTTAAAATAACATTTTGAAATACTACGAAAAATAATACAAAATAAATTATAAATATTATAACAAAGTATAAAAGTCAAACAGCTCAATACTATCTTTCATCTCAATATTTTTTTATTTCTGTCAACCCCCAGAGGACATGGAAGTCAAGTGAGCAGAAAAGAAACCAGCATTCGAGTGAAATAATTAAGCGACGTAAAAAACACCTCGAGAGCATTATCTTAATCTCACTCCATATACCAACTGTCAGACTGGAGGAAAAGTGGAAAAAATGGGAGAATTCCAACCGCTTATTTCTTTAAATGTAATGTTCCGTAGGATATTTTAGTCGATCAAGAATTTATTGTTTCGACCTAGGAATGTTCTTATGGGATTTGATTATTTTGATAGAGCCGAACATCATGATTTGCTTATCAAGGGTGGTATCATAGTTTCATAGGAAACCATTCTAAAATAACAGCTTTTCTGTTTTGTGTGTTTTTTTTTTGGGGCGAGAATTATATATTTGACAGCCTCCGTGGCCCAGCGGACGAGTAGCCTGCTACAAAGCAAGAGACCGTGGGTTCGATTACCGCACCGAGACAAATGTTTGTGTGTTCCACAAATGTTGGTTTCGGGTCTGGGTGTTGTGGGACCGCAAGTCCCTCGTAGTTCCTGATACCCACAGGTTTAACCTTGTGTGGGGTCAGGACTATGTATGGATAAAAAAAAATTTATCAAATTCTAGTCTCGGGCAACTCAAATACAAATTGCGTTTACCTGACCTGGGATTTGAATTCAAGACCTAGCCGACTTTACAGCCCAAATATAATGCCACTAGAACATTGTGGCAACAAAGCTGTCAAATCCCAAATCCCAAATAAAAGCGAGCAAAACGTTTCATAAGCAATCCGCAGAACCCCGAAAAAAATCCCTAACGCTTATCAAAGATCTCGCTTGAACAAAGGGGAGAGGATATTTAGCATAATGAGTGACATCGCCGCAACGTTTAGCGCGAGAGGGACAGGCATATGTACCACAATGAGCTAGAGCGAGATGGGGAGTGATTTACAGAGAACAATAACGCAATCTTGTTTCTAGACCATTTCCTTTAATTAGTGGTAGAGGACAGCGGGTAATTTATTAAACCGGTAATGGTCGAGATAGACGTTCGAATGTGTCGGCTACATTGTACTAAAGGGTTTCTATTTACCCTGAACTTTTATGATCTACGAGTCAGCGAGCTGGTTTACAGAAGTTATGGGGGTTGGAAACGTATTGATATCTTTCTTTTATTCCTTTGTGCTTTGCGTTATTTCGGCTTAGAGGCAGAGTCTGTTTTCTACTTAGCTTTTTTCACACGAGCCATTATTTATGTTTCTAGCACGGCAAAGTGACTAAACTGGACCTGATCTTAAGTACAGTACAGTCCAATTATAATGTCAACAGACAAGAGACAGCTGGTGGGTAGATATTCGTATCCAACCGGGTAGCAACCACCGTACACTGGTGTTAAAACATGCCATAGTGACCCACCTTGTATGGGTCGCGTTCCTGAGTCAGCCAGTGTATATTCGGTTCTCCCGAGGGGGCTTGCCCCCCTTTTTATACCTTTCCCATCCCTTATTTCTTCCCCTCGCGTACGATTGTTATGCTGAGGTTTCGGGTTCGATCCCCGGGTCGGGTTAAATGATATTGGGTTTTTCTACCACGAAATACTCAGTATCGACCCGGAGTCTGGAATTGGGCCCGATGGGCGATAGGCTCACCTCCTATTACATCATGGGACGGAAATACGTTCAGCACAATGTGGATGTACTGGTTACCCTTCGGCGATTACACGCACGAGTGCGTAAGAAATTCTGACGCTAGCGGAGCTGCGAGCCGAAAGGTATCATCATCATCATCACCAGCCACAGGACGTCCACTGCTGAACATATGCCTCCCCCAAAGATTTTCAGACCGACCTGTTGGAAGCGGCCTGCATCCAGCGACTTCCTGCGACCTTTATCAGGTCGTCTGTCCACCTTGTAGGTATCAGGCCATAAAAATGTATCCCAGGAAAAGACTTTCACGAGAGCGGAGTTGCCAGCAAAAGCTAATACATAATATACAGCATCTAGCTTTAACAGATTAACAGACCGGGCTACACATTGTGTACACGGTAAATCACAGAGGCCATAAGATGTGGTTCCCAGCTATGATGAATGACATTCGGTTCGCTGGAGCTTCGTGAAACGCTGACTACTGGATTGTGAATCGTGCTTGAATGTGTTTGTTTGTGTTATATATTTTTGTGATAATATATGTACAAACTCACTCTTTCCTATGTCCTATGAGGGTAGATAGAGAGTAGTGAATTTTTTTATAGCATAGGCTGGGAAAAGAGCAAGTAGGTGAGTGATATCCATGTACGTGCACAGAGAAGAAGAAGACTTAAAGAAAAGGAATAATTAGGGATTGGAAAGGAGAGGGGGATTTGGGGCTCCGGATATTTCACTCAGTGTACGAAACGCAGCAGCTGCTATTTTCGTTTTCTATGAAACAATGGTAACAACCCGGTCGAGCCGGCACATTTATGCTGTATAAAAACACATAGCATGGCTCTAACACTGACTAAGCCTCAAGCTAGCGACATTTATACATCTTTTCATACATTTTCGTCGGCTAAGGGTAATGGTATTCGTGATGTGGCTTTTTTCAAAATAATTTAGTTTCACATAATCGAAAGAGTTACCATCAGGTGAGCGTCTTGCTCATGTCGTTATTCAGTCAAATAAAAAAAAGATGCATTTCTCTACACAGTTTTGGTACTAACTGAAACTTTGCTATAAATACTTACCATTCTCCATTCACAAGATATAAACCATTTTACATAGTGAAATTTAATAATTGTCATCTTCTGAATGACATTTGTAAGGGTTACACATAAATGTTTCCATAGAATGAACCCTGTCATGCGCGATAGGCAATAAAGACCGCAGGCCGTCCGCTACGGTTATTACATTTGGTCGAGAGGTTTAAAGCGGTGCTAACGGATCACACATCAATGTGACAGCATCACTAAAACTGATTATAAGCGCTCACGTGGCTTATGGGTCCATGGGCTATTTATTACAAGGAGAGAAAAGCCAATGGTGTCACTACGGATGATGCTTAAAATCAGGCTAAGCTAATAATGGTAGAGCCAAGCTGTAGACAGTTTTGTCTTGTCAGAAAACCGACGTAAAGTAGCGGTATGCTGCTGCGTTTCGTACAATGAGTCAGATATCCAGGCCCAAATTCTCTCCCTTTCCAATCCCTAATCATTCATTTTCTTTAAGGTCCGCAATGCGCCCATGATTCTTCTGTTATTGTGCGCGTACATGGGCGGTGGAGATCACTTACCATCAGGTGATTCACTTGCTCGTTTGCCGACCTATGCTATAAAAAAAAATGAAGGCGTCTTAGTAAACGGTATTAAAACAGGACGCCCGGCAGAGAGAAAGGAAGAAAAAGATGTATTATTTATTAATTTAATACCTAAGTGCTGTGTTTATAGAATAGTCACTAGGTAAGTCATACGTATGTAGTTTTTTTATAGCAAAGGCCGGTAAACGATTAAGTTGAACGTCCACAATACCCCGGGAATCAACGATGCGTTGCCGGCCTTAAAGGAAAGAGGAAATTAAGGAATTGGGACATAGAGTAGATTTGTGCCTCCGGTTATCTCACTCATCGTACCAAAATGCAACAGTAAGCTGCGACTTTCCATCAATTATCTGTGAGACAGACGTAACAACCCGGTCGAGCGGACCCATACATGCTGTAGACAAAACTGTCTGTCTACAGTGTGGCACTGTTACTTAAAAAATATATAGCATAATGATGATACGGCCGCTTTAGCTATTTCTGCCAAGCACAAGCAAACTTGTGTGCATGTATGAAAGACATGTAACCAGTGAAAGCATTGGCCATTATCAGACTTAACATTTTATGTCTCGAAGTGAAATGAGCAAGTGCACGGCAACGCTAAGCAGCACATTGTAATTTCATGTTCTGGGTGGTGCTGCTACTGTTTATGGGCAGGCATGGCGCTTACCATTAGGCGAGCGACCTGCTCGTCTTGTCCATAAGGCGATTAAAAAGTCAAATGTCACAGTGCAAATATGATTTGTTTTGTAAGGACATCTAAAGAGTGCACTCATATGCACTCAAGCCTGTTATCTCAGGAGTAGGCAGAGGTGTCACCAGTGCACCTGAGCTGAATTCCGTCGAACTTAATACCGTCCCATGATGTGATAGAGGGCCAGCTTATTGGACCAGGCTGATAGTGGAAATTTCGTGATAAAGATTCCAATATCATTTTTGTCCGATCCGGGGATCAAACCCGAGACCTCAGCACAGCATTCGTACCGCGTACGCAATTACGCCACCTAGGCAGTCTAAGATTGCTACTGTTAAATTTCAGCTAAGAAACAAAAATAACCATGTTTAATAATAATATTCGGTATTCGAAGAGAATAACTCGAGTTATAAATTGAACTATTCCGTATAAATTTCTTCTTTAAGTGAAACACAATTGCAAAGCAAAAAATAAAACCACGCCAAAAAACCAACACGGATTCGATTAAGCCTGTTCTATCAATATGGTGTTAAATATAACGAGTTTGGCAGACGGCTTAAAGAATCTTGGCTGTGGTGAGGGAAAATCCAACCAAAAAAACCTAGTACATAAATCATATCGGCCCAGACGGCTCGGCCCGCTGGTTTGTATGCATAATGAGGCACATTCATTTGAGGGTTACTTTTTTATCATTTCGTATGGATTTCCTCCCGCAAGTCATTTGTAACGAGCTTTCTATATTGAGTTATTTTTCTGTTTTCCCGCGGCATTGTTGCGGGAAATATATATTGGCTTCATGTTTTTTTTATCCAAGCACGGCGAAGTGACTGCACTACGCCTAATGGTTAGCGCAGTTCAGTCCAAAAAACCAGCGACCACCGACAAACAGTGGGTTTATCGGTGGTCACCAGAATCATGTCGGACTGTATAAATGCACCTTCACACTCTGAAGAGGGAAGAAACAAATCTAGGAACCTGCGACAGGACAGGCGGATGACCATTGGAGGCACAGGGAAGGATGTACTGCTATAGCCGCCACAACCAATTGTCAAATTATATCGCAAGCCCTTCGGGAGAACCGGATATACACTGGCAGATCCTGAAACGCAATCCACACAAGGTGCGTGGGTCACTATGCCAAGTTTTAACACCATGTGTACGGTGGTCGCTATCCGGGCAGATATGAATATCCAACCAGCAGCAAAATATCAAGATTAATATTGTTTCCAATGTCGACTTTAAAGCCTAATAACCAATTATTAACAATAAGTAATAATAACATTTATAATATTCATCCCACTCTCATTTACCTGTATTAAAACTCCCATTGAATACATCAACAAACAAATTAAATTTCCGTATACAAATAACCGCTGAATATTAAGCAGTTGATTGTTTAATTATAACATTGAAAAAAGCCTCATAAAGACCAAACTTCCCCACAATGGTGGGCAGTTATTCACGCGGCGCTTCCTGCCCTGTGTTCCCGACATTGTTTTCTTTTACTTCGCGACGAACTTTTTCTGTTCATTTGTTTCCCTTTTTTTCGTAAAAATGTTCAAGTCAGGATTTCTCGAACCCATATTTCACGTTCATATTGTTCTCCGTTTGCGTCTGAACTAACTTTTGTTTACATTCAAGTGTTATTGGCTTTTTGTGAATATACTTTTTAAGTTGACTACAATTTCTAAGTTTGAAACGCACGTTCAAGTAACTTGAAGATATTTTTTTTTTAATCTAGGAGCTGAAGTACTACCTCTCTATATGGAGACCTACTACCCAGTAATCCGTTAGTTCTTCAATGCTCTTGAAAACTACGATAAAATTGGGTTTAGTTGATGATGATATTATTCATCCGAGCATAGCAAAGTGACTGTACTACATTTGATCGTAAGCGTAGTGCAGTCAAAAAAACTAGTGACCACCGACAACAGTTTATCAGTGGCCACCAGAATCATGCCGGCCTGTATAAATGTTTCTTCCCGGAGAGGAAAGAAGCAAATCGAGGGGCCTGCGACAGGACAGGCGGATGACCGATGCAGGCACAGGGATACAAGGATGCAGAGTATACGTGCAGGTAAGGATGGATACGATGTTAGTGGCCCACAACTAGAATCCAAAACTAAATTATAAATATAAACGTTTTATGTCTGATTCTTTCTGTTAGTTCACTACAAAGATATTCAAAAGTATTGATTGTTGAATAGCGAGTGCATTTACCACTACATATGTCTAAGTGGGATGTATAATTAAGCGGCGGGCACACTCTGGGGGAACGTAATGAAATTAGAGTAGAATTTTTCGCGGCATATGGCCTACTGCGCCAAACGCTTGGGGTGAAGTGCGTGGTTTTTTGTGTATTTATGTTTAAACTAGCTTCCACTAGCAATCATTTAGGGCTTTGTTGAATATCTTATTATACATCTTTGATAATAATGTCATCATTGACAGCCTCCGTGGTGGAGTGGACAAGATGCCGGCTGCGAAGCGAGAGGCCAGGGTTTCGATTCGCGGACCGAGACAAATGTATACACAGATATTTGTTTCGGGTCTGGGTGTTGTGGACTGTTGGGTGTATTTAATTATTATTGTTTATATATTGTCCTACTCAGATATATATCGCTGTAATCATCAACAAAAAACTAGGATATTAAAAAAACGTCATATAAATCGTAACCATGGCACATTAAAGCTTCAATGGAATCGACCCTGTGCATTACCATAGGGTCTTTGTCCCCAGAGAGCTAAGCCCGTACGTACATATGGCGAATAAATGCTCATCGTATTGCCCCAGAGAAATTCAATGCTTTGATGAGCTAAAAATAATGCGGTTCGCAATTTTCAATGAGGAATACAATTACGTGGTTGTAGTCTTTATAATAACTATTGTTGTTATACTACAAAAAATATTTATAAATTCTACATTTCTAGATCCAAATTTTCAAGCACCAAATTTATCTGGCGATAGTGATTTTTTTTCTTCTTTAAAATAGTAGATTTCTTTAGAAGTAGGCAAATCCTACCAACAGCGTTACATTAAGATCCCTTTACTATCTTCTAAAAGTCCTTCTAGATACAAATTACTATAAACCGAACCTTAAATAAGTCTTACAACGTTTTGTACCATAAAATGTATATGAATAACAATAATTTATTTAGTTAAAACAATTTCAAGGCAAAGACTGCCGAAGTCTATGACTCCTGAGTTAGAAGAAAATCTATCATCTATCTACTCTAGGTACTTAAAACTATCTTATGTCTAAAATCTCCAGATGTCCTCTATATACAATCATTTAATTCTCATCTTCGATCATAAAGTACTGAGTGCTCTATGGTCTGATTACGCAGATAAATATAGTTGAAGGGGACGATCAGAGCATCATTGTGATCAGATGGCAGGTCACCACTAATGCATATGTTGTGTGTTGATGAACGACGGGATTAACTAGTCTTGATCGTGGATCAATTTTGTTATAGTAGACACGAGAAATAAGTGACCGATCTCCTCCGACCATGGATACCTTCTCTAAAGGAATCATAGATGCATTACTATGTTTAAAGAAAGAAATGATGAATGAAATAACTTCATCATTCAATGAATGATGACCATAAAATAACTTCATCATTCAATGAATGATGAAGTTATTTTATGGTCCTGCTGCAATCTCACTGATCTTACATAATGAAAAAAAAAACACTTTACTCCAGTTTTCTGTACAACACTAATATGGTACTGGTTGCGGCGACATTTATGATGTATACAAAAAGGGTTAAGACACCTGAATCTCCGAAGATGTGGGCATAGATACAACTAGTGCACCCACGGTTCACCGAACTTATTTTCGTCCCAGGACTGCGAGCGCCCGTGGCATGCATAGGAATGCCATGTAGTAATAGTACTACAATAGACACAAATTCCAATTCAGGGAAAATCACAAAAATACAAATTTCCTGATCCAGGTTAGAGCGATCAAACCGACGAAACCGAGGATCTTACTGGTTTCTCACCCTAAGTTTACTGTCACTACAAATCTGAAGCGATCTACAAAATACAACTAATTTTTAAAGCCTCCATGATGAAAGATCATTTAAAATAAAGTCCACAAGTACCAAAACCACTCCATCGTCCCACATCCGCAGAGTGGTCCCATACAATATGCATTATTGCGTTTCTTTGTGCAAAATGTTTATTTGTACGCGGGTGCATCGGTCCTCGTGACATGACAAGTGGCATGGACTATTCGCATTCTATAATAATTGTGTTTTCTGTTAATTATATATTAACTAGTAAAGTTTGTTCGTCATCATGTTATAAAGACTGGACGATATTATTTAGCTAAATACAATGCACTTATTTAATTTTCTATGGTAATTACTTTTGTCAAAAATGAATGTCTCTTATAGCTTCCAAATAAAAAACATATCTTTTGTGATAGTTATCAACTATAATGAAGAAATTTGAAGAGCCCATCATAAAATTTAGGAATTGTCTGTCATATCTGGCAATAAATACCATAAGTATAATATTTGTGTATTATGTATATCTATGGGACTATTTTTATGTCTTTATATCTCGAAATCGTTACAGAAAAATGTAATTTGAGACACATTTCATTAAGATCAATGTTATCATCACGCTAATTTATAAAGAAGCTATAGTACGTAACCAATTAAGAGTTGTATAGACATAGAAAGTAAATATTGTATGATAATAAAGAGTGTAAATGATAAATACCACAATTATTGATCGATCCAAATTCATAAGTCCATACGCAATACAATTCTCTTAGAAAACCATTTAACACATCGCATATGGTTTGTACGTCCTGAGTCCATAGGGGTGCATTGTCCACGGCGCTTTCACACCATATGCCATGGAAATTCATAAAAACAAGTGTTCCAATCTTACTTTAATACTTTACGATTATTCATGATTAACAACGCACATTATTCTATTTTGCACCTTAGCACAATGGCAGAAAAGTTTGAAATAATTATGGAGATAATTATACTTTTATTGAGCTAAATAAAAACGTCAATGTAAACTTTATCCTTGAAGCCATAAGAGTTATAATAAATGATGAAAATGTAAAAGAGCCCTAAGTTATAAACCCAAGCGAACTACAATAAACGAGCTTGTAAATCACATTGGAGTTACAAAGGAAAATGTATCTAATTACAAAATGAATAGAGCTAAAAATGTATTTAGTAGTGATAAAATAGATTTTGACAATTAATAGGGTGAGTGAACTAAAAGAGTGAATGGATATGATTGCAGTCCAGTCGAATCGGCATTATTGCCCATTGTCAGAGATCGGGACACCATATGTTGTGTTGGTATTAGCACTCTGTTGTGCTTTGAGGATTACGTTAAACATATTTTAATGTGGGGCACAGGTGACTCAGTTGCGAGATGATTTAATAGCTATGCTTCTTTTTATTATTGTTTATAGAATTTCTTCCGTAACGTTTTTATATAAAATACATTCTAATTTAGTAGAAAAAGTCAATGGTACATAATATTATTATGTTGTAATCAAGTCGTCATAAATAAAAAATGTTATAGATTAATCAAAAATAAAAATAAAAATTTAAATAAATCAAAATATTTTACTGCAGAAATGTTGGTCCTAAGAAAGCTTATAGAAAAGTCAGTGATGTCATAATAAGTCTATTTAGTCTATCTTCTTGTTGGTTGATTCACAGTAACCATTTTAGTAAAGGGTGCTAAGTTGGCAGAGTCGCGAGCATATAACTAATTAAAATTTTGGACTTGATGAAAATATTAATGGTTAGGTCAAATATAATAATTCCCTATGACTCTTCTGTTTCGATAGAAAAAAGAGGTTATGAAGCTGCTGGAACTTGGTACATAATATACTTATGTCTGTCTATAATGTCATCATTCTCTAGAGTGAACTGGTCTAGTAAGGTTTTTATTTTTATTTTTAATTTTTTTTATAGCATAGGCCGGCAAACGAGCATGTGGGTCACCTGATGGTAAGTGATCTCCACGACCCATGTACGCCCACCACCAGAAGAATCATGGGCGCGTTGCCGACCTTAAAGGAAAGGGATAATTAGGGATTGGGAAGGGGAGGGGATTTGGGCTTCCGGATATCTCACTCACCGTACGAAACACAACAGCAAGCCGCTACTTTACGTCGGTTTACAATAATTATATTGAATGAATAAAAACTTAAGCTATAAAACCAATGAGATACTATTTCAATATGATTTTATGTCTCTTATTTCGGATTATTCCATTTCGTGTACTTAGAAATTTGTACAACTAAGTGATATGACCCAGGTACACAAAATGAAATACACACTTTTTTCACCTCAGAATTGGTGATAGTAATTCAATCGTATACATACAAAACCTAATCTAATCAGACATAGACATGACAATCACAATAATTACCAATTATCCTTCTAACACCAATACAGTACGTAACAAAACTTATTCTACTAAGAAATAGAACGATGAATCAAAGTCAGCAGTCCCAATACTAATCACAAGCAGCGCCTCGGGACAGCAGAAACAATCGGCCGGCCGTGACGTCGTCCATCACACGTCTCAACGGATTGTCTCTCGAGTGCGACGCAATCAAAGTTACAGATGCGACCTGCACTTCTATTAGCTATATTGTAGCTATAGACTGACTGTCACCTAAGGTAGGTGAAATAGGAAGCCAAGACAGAATACATAAAACTATTGATTTTTGTTCAATGTCCTTAACCATTTAAACACGGATGAAGGATTTCAATTTTATATATATTTTAAGTATATGATGTCCGTGCACAGCAATGGGAAAATATTGAGCACAAACATACATAAAGATAGCATGTAATAGCAGCATGTATTATTAGTATGGACTTACGGTGTTCATGTTCAATAAATTATTATTATTTCCGCTATAAGTGTCCTACTCCTGAGCAATGGTGGCCTGACACTTCTTCCACACATCCCGATCTTGGCCAACATTCCGCCAGTTCTTAAAGTCATCTAGCTCATCCTGTCATCTCTTTATCGGTCTGCCGTGCCGCCTTCATACAATGTATTAACAATCAATAATTATCTTCTCGGTTCAACAAATTCATTCTTTATCTAAATCCAAAAAAATATGAACCCCATCAGCTATTTTCTTTTTTAATTCTATCACCCTTCACAATATCGACCACAAACCCCTAATTGATAGAAGATTATAGGAATAAATAAAAACATTCGGGTTTATCTTATCACGATCGTATGCACGTGCGAGCGACGCGTGCCGACGATTACTTGACGCGAGAAAATCGGGCTATTAGTTGTATTCGACTTATTGGAAAATATCGTAATTGATTTAAAAGGTTTTTTTATAGCAGAAGCTGGCAAATGAGCAATTAGGTCACCTGATGGTAAGTGGTATCCATCGGCTATAAACACGCCCTAGAAATGAATAAATTACCGACCATAAAGGAAGAAGAATTTGGGCTCTCGAAAATTTCGCGGTACGAAATGCATCAGAGACCTGCTACGCCGCGTGAGTTTTCTGTTAGACCATCGTAATAACCTAGTCGAGCTGGTTAATTCGCGCTGTAGACGAAACTGTCCACAGCGTGGGTCTATTATATTAGGTCCTTACATATGAAATTGGCGTTTTTCGTACTGGCCACTTTAATCACAAATTTCTCCTCTTTAGTAAGGAATTCCAAATTCAAATTTGTACAGCTATAGACTCATGTATTTGTGCTTCGATGATCGTCATTCATTTGTTTTTTTTCTTTTGTTTTTTTCTGTTTGCGTCACTCATTTTACAAAATGGAAAACTTAAAATATCGCATTATTTACGAGTACGAGTTCCGCCGTGGCACTAGTGCTGCGGAAACAACTCGAAGGGTGAATGATGTGTATGGCGGTCGTGTTGCAAAAGAAAACACAGTTCGTTTTTGGTTCCAACGTTTTCGTTCTGGAAATTTCGACCTGCAGAACAAGCCACGTGGACGGCCTGAGACTCAAGTTGATAATGAAGAGTTGAAGGTTATTGTGGAAGCGGATCCATCGCAAACCACGTCCGAGTTAGCTGCAGGCTGCGATGTTAGTGATAAAACTGTTTTAATTCACTTGAAGCAAATTGGGAAGATTAAAAAGCTTGAAAGGTGGGTACCTCACGAATTGACTGAAGCAAACCGGCAAACGCGCGTCGACTGCTGCGTTACATTACTAAACCGGCACAATAATGAAGGTATTTTAAACCGAATCATTACCTGTGATGAAAAATGGGTTCTTTACGATAATCGGAAGCGCTCAGCGCAATGGTTGGATCCTGGCCAGCCAGCCAAACCCTGCCCCAAGCGAAAATTAACCCCAAAAAAGTTACTTGTAAGCGTTTGGTGGACTAGTGCCGGTATTGTTCATTAGTTTTCTCAAATCTGGCCAGACTATTACGGCTGATGTCTATTGTCAGCAATTGCAAACCATGATGGAAAAGCTAGCGGCTAAACAACCTAGGCTGGTCAATCGCTCCACGCCACTGCTGCTTCACGACAACGCTAGACCACACACTGCGCAACAGACGGCTACTAAATTAGAAGAGCTTCAATTGGAAAGTCTAAGACATCCTCCGTACTCCCCGGACCTTGCTCCAACAGATTACCATTTTTTTCGAAATTTGGATAACTTCTTGCAAGGGAAAAAATTCAACTCCGATGGGGCAGTCCAAATCGCCTTCAAAGATTTTATTGATTCCCGTCCGACTGGTTTTTTTAGTAAAGGGATCAATGAACTACCTATGAGATGGCAAAAGTGCATAGAAAATAATGGTTCATACTTTGATTAATTAAATATATTGTATTAAAAAATATTCGACTTTTTGTTCCTCCCATACAAAACGCCAATTTCATATGTAAGGACCTAATAGATGGGTTTTAAAACGGCGGTTATTGCTAGTAGTAGGATGTTCATATCTGCCCGGATAGCGACCATCGTTACCCGGACTCATGGTGTTAAAACATGCCATAGTGCCCATACATCCTTTTCCCGACCAACAGTCAAATAGTTAGAAAATTTTATCCTTCAACCTAAGCCTAGAAATCTTGACGTTTATGTAAAAGTTAATGGGCTACAGAGCTCTGATTAATTAGTAGTTAACCAAAAGTGTCGAAAGGCGATTAAAGTACCTACTACAAAAATAACACCTATACTTAGATAGTTCAACTAAATTAAACAAACATGAGGGTCCTATAAAAACAAATAAAGTATATTTCATAATAATATTAGCAAAAAATATCTACTCATTTTAAGAAAAAATGTGTTCCCAGCGTATAGAATCAGTTTTCCCTACTCGAGGAGGATCATTTGTCTTGCTCCTGACATAAAAGACTGTAACCTCAACCCAAGTGACTCCACCACGAATAATATGTTAGTTTTGTTCCATAACTATTTCTTTTTGGAATAAAAGTGTTAGAGTTTAATATATGTTTTCTTGAAAAGGTTTCTTTGCTTAATAAATCTACTTACTTTTTGTAATAAAAGGTATTATCTTTTATTACGTTTATTTATAAGGTTTCTAAATAATTCAAATCTATTATCACTGATTTTTTTTAAGTAGATCATTTAATATTAATTATAAAAATCATAAAACATATTAATAATTTATTCTCTTTTTGACAAAAATAATACAATTTATTACTAAATTCACCAAGTATTTTCGTATTGTTTCCCTTGGCTACAGTTCTTAGGCTCAGTCTTTAAATTAAACCAATGTTCACTCATTTCTGTATTAAGATTATACTCTGAACCTCGATTAAAATAATGACAATCATTCCATTATTTAAAAACACCTGATAGTTACTTCACAGTCAGAAGGAAAAGAAGTTGCTATCCATCAGTTTGTCGTAAGCGATGTACCAACACGAACATTTGTCGATTCTCGTTAATAAGACGTCACACTGATGGCCCCGCCTAGTCTCCAGATTGATGAATGTTTCGCTTCAGGGCAATATAGAGAATTTTATCTGGTACAAGAAACTTCAATCAGGTTTTATAATCCAAAATTGTCCAATCCACATGCAAAAAAACATCCGCAAATTCATGTCTTGTTTGTCTCATCATGATTTTTATGTTACTATCATGATTGAGAATCTAGATTGACTTTATTAATTATATTTATTGTATGATATGAACAGTACAGTCAAAGACATAGCAGACACACGCAAATTAATTAATTATAAAATATCCGATTGCATGCAGCTAAAGCATTCCCTATTATATTTGAAAAAAAAAACTGGCGCTCTAATCGAATTTTCGCAATTTCCATCCAACGACAATCAACTGATATCAAAAACATAAACGTTTGAAGCCTCATCAGCGTACCCCAGCTAAAATAAATGGAACAGATTTTCATTGAGAGCGAACGAATTGCCAAAAAATGGCCGAAACCTTACAAATGGCTTTCCTTTAACTTCTGCACCCATCTTATTATCATTGCCCGCTGCCGAACAGAACTCATTTGAGTCTTCTTTTGCCTCGCACGTTGAGTTTATCGCACTCAAATTTGACCTTTCGATATTCAATAATACGAATCTATTTGGTTTGAAGTCCTTTATTCTATTAGCCTCAAAATTTGCTTTACGATTTTGTGTCTTATACTTATGTATCTTGGGTCTTGTTTGCCTGCGGCGCTGTTGAGAGGGATATCAATTTAAGAAGAAGCGTCTGTGTTAATAGCATTATACGCAATCTCATCCATACACTCGAGGGTTATGCCGGCTAAGATGGAATTATCATTTTTTATGCGACATATAAAACATATTTATTGCAATTGTAATAGTTTTAGTTTTTTCTATAGCCGTGTTTTTGCTAGATAAATAGATGATAATGGGTGAACAAACTTTTTTATTGATTAACTTATTTTTATAAGTCGTTCTGTCTCTACGATAACTGTATGCTTTAATAATCTTAGTTTGATATTAGTCGTAAAGTTTTACTACTACTTAAGAGTATTATTAAGTTATAAAAAATGATATGGAATCTATACGTACTTCGGGAAGTACTTTTATGAAATTAGGGGACGTAGAATGAGTACCTTCCAAGTGGGTTTTGTTCTATAAGAGTTTTCAACATTGATCTGCCGTCGGTACACATTGAGCGACGAAATAAACCGCGATTTTCAATATCACGGCGACTGTAAAGCTGACCCTACCACAACTCAATGCGCTCTCAATTCACGCCAGTTATTATTATCTTGACCCGGTGATTGAGCTCTCCTGCTCTCCATCGTGTCTCGCGCGTTGATTGGCCGTCGCTTTCGTTTCCCGCCTCTTAGACTACGCTCATTGGCCGATCTCGCCACGCCTCCATAAGTTCGAAAGCTCTGCTAGGGGTAGTTGCAAACCCCAGTTATATATTTTTCACCCTTATGTTACTCCAGCATTCGTATTGTATCCGCCGGATAGTACGCACGCGTCTCACCACCGCCGCCGCGATATAAGTGTCAAAAGTTTTCGTCTCGTGTGCAAATAAATTAAATGAGAAAACAATGACCATGGACGTTCAAAATAATTACCAAAACTATAAAGAAACGTCGCCTGATCCTAAAGAGTCCAGTTTAAACATAGAGAGTGCTAGAACTTCGCAGCTTGGGAAGACTGAAATGTCATCTCTGAATCAAGGAAAAGGAGTAAAGAGGTCTTTTGATGTCGCCTTCCTAATGATGCCGGATGACAAACGTCAGCAGAAGCATCCTGAAAAGCAACTTCGAGTTTCGAAGCAATTATTCAACAGTGAAGAGTGGGAACAGCCGCCAAAGAGAATACCGGAGATTTACAAGCATAGCGAATATTCTTCTGACAATACTATTGACCTGAAAGACCAAGAAGAGGACAGAATTCGTATTAATAACAACATATCACCAACTTTTAGCTCGGACATTAACATTGACGTCGGTACTGATGAATATCCGAGCAAACCGATGTATTATAGTGATTCAGACAATTCTGACAGGTCTCGTAGTAGACCCAACTCCAACGAGAGTGCTACACGACCCCTAAAATTCCTTCCAGAATACAAAAACAAGATTTTTGATGATCCTACTTTGATAAGCATGCAGTCTCGGGCCAGATATGAACGATCATCAGACGTCTCACCAAAAAGTGCTTTTACCAAAGTGTCAAGTTATGCTATGCGATCTCCGAATCCATCAGTTAGTCCTGATAACTTGCTGTACCAAAATTCTGTGAGTCCACCGCTATCTGCTGCGAGCCCTCCAAATTTCAACAAACCTCCAGGATTCAACAATTTGCTAACCCCCGCCCACTTATTAAATGGTAACAATTTCTTCAAGGGTCAGAATACTCCGTCATCTTCGCCTAGTTACCCTGATACACCTCTGCAGCAAAGATCATCCGGATTCGCCAAAGGTATGGAATATCCCGACAAGACATCAGATCCAAAAGTTTCGCCGAATAAACTGAGTTTTTTGCCTTTTCGGCCAGATATACCATACTTACAAGCGGGGTCGTCTTACCCATTTGGTGTGCAAAACTTTCAACCAACAAATCCTGATTTTATGAAGTTCCCAGTACCATCGAGGGAGCCGGTAAATCCTCTAATAGCGAACCCAGCAGCTGCGATTCTTAGCACACTACTACCACCAACCCTCGCCGCATTTTCCTTGCCAGCACAGAATGTATGTGCAAAGTGCAGCATCAGTTTTCGAATGACGTCAGACTTGGTGTACCATATGCGAACGCATCACAAAAGCGAGACAACCACCGATCCAAATAGAAGAAAAAGAGAGGAGAAATTGAAATGCCCAGTTTGTAATGAGAGTTTTAGAGAGAGGCACCATCTTACTAGACATATGACTGCTCACCAAGATAAAGAAGGAGATATGGATGACGTTACTTCTTCGAGTTTTAAGAAATCCAAGCAGTTTTATCCACATAACGGAGGATCAGTCGTTCATAAATGAAAGAAGACGTTCGTTTAGGCCATTTAAGTGTTTTGGACATTGTATGTATACATAGATCGTGGTGGCAAGTACCACCTTTACCAGTAAATTGTTCCATTAATTGTTGTTACTTACATATTTAATATCATCGATGTGCAATATTAGTTGTTAGTTATTTATTTTGTAAATATATAATTTAATTAGTGAAACATTAAAGTAAATTATAAATTATTGGTTATCAAGTTTATTTACATGTTTTCAAAATTCCTTAATACTATGAAAACCCTCGTTAATAACTATCGTGATAGATTTATTCAGTTAAATAAATAAAACATATTAATCGACGAAAATAAAATATCTTCTACTTTTCTTGACGTCAATAACACATGTAGAATTATATTTACAAACCTACATAATTGGTGTTTCCATTACTAGTAAAAGTAATTGAAGTTTTTAATGGTGCCTAAATTACTTTGGTTGTTCTAATAGTACAATTTTTTAACTTAAAAAAGGTTTACAATCAAATGCGTATATTTGTTTTTTTGTATGTATAAGCAGTAAGCACCCATAAACTTTCACAGAGTCATCCAATAGACGTTTTTTTTTCTATTTATAAAAATGTAAACTCAAAGATGCTCCCATTTAAAATCAAGAATTCTAAAAGAAATTCTATTCCTGGTGAGGTAAAATCTGGGGTGAAAAATTTAATCTTCGTCAATTGTATACCGATTATTATGCTTTTCCTCTAAAAATATTGAAACAAGAACTTATTAACACGAGTCAAATAAACTCAATTAAAAAGAAAAAATAATAATAAACAATTTTAGGTCAGTGCTTTTTACCAAAACTTGACCGTTCAATTGAAATAGCAACGACTCAAAATTATTTTAGTTTTGAGACAGTTTTATAAAGTAAAATAAACTACGGAATATTTTGCAAAAACTAATACATAGAAATAATTTCATCATTAAATGTCACAAACATACATATTTGTTTTTTAAGAATTTAAAGCAATAAATCAAGATTTTCTTTTTGATCGGAAACCAAATGAAGAAAATCGGATTGATAATAATAAACTTTAGAAGGTTTATAATATTACAAGTATAATATGAATATATTATAATATATTAAAACATGTATAAATATTTTTTCTTTGACGACTTAAGACAGATACAATAAAGAAACAGCTTCAGTCTAGCCAAATTTCAAAACAAGTCTTTTAACCAAAAATACTTTCATTTCCTATTTAACCTAAGTTTGTAACTAAGCAGCTGCGCTTAGTTGTGAATAGAACATAATAATAAAGCATTTATTAATAAATTGTCGTACATATTATGTTTTGATTTAATTTCAAACCTTTATTCGAGTAAATTTATTAATGTTACAGATGATTTAGAGAAACCTTGAAAATAATTAAATACACTGAGGTAATTTAAGAATTGATTGAATAAATAAAACGATTTTTTTAACTAGTCACTATTAACTGTTAAAAGCCTGTTAATTAGAAAAAGTATTATTGCTTATTATAATATGGCTAAAGTTTTATTTTCAAAGATGGTTCTTTGTTAAACCAGCTTTAAAATAAAACTGAAAAGCAAAAAAATATATTTTCTAATCAATCTAACTAAAGATACTACCGATTCAAAATTTATAAGATTAGTTTAATAGTTTATGTCTTGATTTTCGGTTTTAATTTAGTGTTTGGTTTAAATTTCTTTTAAAAATATATTTCGCAACTTTTTCTAATAAATCAACAAATTTAGGGTACAACCGCCAAAGTTAATCAAAGTTCTTTAATCCCCAATTTCACTGCCTTACGGAGGTGATGCAATATTTGGTTGAGTTTTTTATGTTATCTTAATAGGACTAACTTTGAGCTTATCGATTATAAAAAGTATTCAAATGCAGGGTTTATCTAACATTCAAATTTATTAAGATCTGAGTACAAAACAATAAACTTTCATCGTTATCGAAGTTGGTTAACAAAGCTGATAAATCTTCACCGATATCTGAATGTTTTAATATGATTTCATACATCCATAATTAAACAGATAGAGATGCTGGAGCATGACGAAGGGTGGATGATGGCTTTATCGGCTCACCCTTCACACATTCTCCACGCTACGCCTTGTTAGCGACATAGTCGGAAACTATTAGCAAAACTGCACGCATGGGAACAAAAGATGCATTCAAATTGACTGTGGCTAATCGAGAAATGAAAGAATAACACCGTGATGTGGTGGATTATAATATTTCGGTGTAGGGTTTAGATTGTAAGATTGGTTTATATTAACAGATCAACAATGAGACGAAAATCCGGTAACAGTTTATTATTAAAATAACAATAAATATTTACAGCTTTTCACATTTTTGTCATATTGACATCTTTGGTAGATCATATATTTTATAACCTATTAAAATTACAGAAATCTTTAGCAACAATTATTCGCAAACAAACCTTAATCAACATCTAAAATTAAAGTAACCTGCATTGGAGGAAAAAAGTTTATTCAAGAAATTAATAACAAAAAAATTCGAATGAGCATTTTAAATTTACCACTTTAAAAATTGATAACGTTACGTCGCTATATATATCCTGTTCCCATAAAACATCCAAAATTAAATCGCAATAAACAAGAACCTACAAAGCATGACTAAAGGGCATGCCGAAACTTATGCGAACGAGGCAGTTCCCATGTTAGCACGCGTGGACCACTGGCTCGGGACCCGTGGAGAATGACATGGGAATCTGGGTGCAGATTGTTGGATAGGGTATGTTATTATGGGAGATCAATTTCATTATCACGATTGGATTGAATTTTGGGTGAACTAAATTCTGTTTTGTGTGGAACTATCAGTGGTGTTGCTCAGATTAAAAATATTTCTATGATGCTAATTTTTTTTTGGAATGAACAAGTTTTTTTTTTATAGCATAGACCGGCAAACTAGCAAGTGGGTCATCTGATGGTAAGTGATCTCCACCGCCCATGTGCGCCCACCACCAGAAGAATCATGGGCGCGTTGCCGACCTTAAAGGAAAGGTATAATTAGGGATTGGGAAGGGGAGGGGATTTGGGCTTCCGGATATCTCACTCACCGTACGAAACGCAGCACTAAACTCCAGCAACTTAAGCTGCAAGATGCAATTCACATAGCTGGTGATAGAACCAATTGGAGAGCCTTTGTATCCCCGGTCTGCAGTCACGATTCTAAGCATTGAGGGAAGGACAGGATTGTTAGAAATTTTATCTATATTTTAGAACCTGTTAATATAGATAGATAGTAGACAAGATGATAGCCTTACCCAAATTTTGCAAATAAATGTACCGACGAAGAGAGCAACCCTTATCTTCATAAAATTCATTTTTTGGACCCTAGCAGCATATTTTCCTAAAAGGAAGGTAAGTAAACACATGAAGAATATTATATAGAATATAAGTCAACCTTCCGCCACCTTTTACCCTGGCACAGCAAAATGCAGATACTAGACTTAACTACAGTGCAGCAGTCCAAACATAATGTTGACAGTCAGAGACATTGCGTCCCTCGACAGGACTTTTCTTTAAACTACCCAAAATTTGTTTACCTTTCCTATTTACATAGTAAAACTGAAAACAACTCGACCGACATTACAAAGACGATGTGGAGCTCGAGAATGCGAAAAGTTCGCAGTGAGACAGATAACAGCGAGGTGAACAATATTTTTGCTGGTCCGTCGAACCGTGAGTAATTCAATAGAAAATATTCATATTGGGGACAGAGCGCGGCGCCCCTCAAAGCGTTTCTCATCTACAGTGTGTTCTACTTATTAGGTGTCGTCATTATTGTTGCTTATTGTATGATGTATACATAGGAATATTAATTTTTAGTTCTGATCATTAATGTCATTTATCCATTGACTAACAATTTTAAAAGAGTATTTTAAGAGGAATCAGTAATCCTGATCTACTTTTCTAATTTAGTCAATACTCATCCATAGCTACTAAAATGAATATACCAAATCTTTCTTACTACAGTGAATTAGATCATCCTGTACACAGAAGCATGTTAGCAGACGCCAGTTATGACGAATGCGTCGCGTAATACGCGTCGAAGCACATTTGAATACTGCTTACCCGCCACCGCCGGCTTGAAGATATCTTCATTGTCAACGTACGGTGAACTGCCGTAAAACTGGATGTGTTCGGGTGGAATTATTGTGGAGATGTGTTGGTTTATTTGTGTGTAAGTTTTGGCTGACGGCATCGACGGAATACATATATTTCTGACATAAACTTGAAGGTAAAATAATCAGAGCTGTTCTGTGACGTGGCTGAAATAGCAATACAAGTGAAATGATCAATTTAATAATACTAAGAATGCATAAGTTATAAAAAATCTGGAACTATATAACACTAACTTTGACGGCGAAGAAAATTATGGGGCGGATACCTGATAGTTCTCTGTAAATTTCAAAGATATGTGAAGTTACTACGAGCTGACCCCTTGAGGCCATCGTCTAGCTATGTGTCATTGTTTCATACACATCTGTTATTCAAAGCTTTTTCGCACTAATTCCAAATCTTTATTACGATACATAACACAAAAATAAATACAAAGCAGGAATGATATTATAATACATAGTATATTGATATTCTAGTAAAGATCAAAATCCAAAGTATCAAATTCAATTTTAATATCCCAAACATAAATCTTATCTCTGCCTACAGAATACCGAAACTCACGCATGATCAATGAATAAGAACAATATTTTCCACTCAAACAGGTCCGAGGAATGAGTAACATCATAAACTAGATTGTACCCCTGACTTTGTTCGCGTCTAGTTTTACATAATTCTCGAATAACATTCGTTACGGTGAGACAAAATATGTGCTACGATATTAAATCGGGAGAGTATAACATATTTGTTACTGAATCCTATGTTGGAAATTTTATTGTTTGGAATAGCAAAGGAGAAATTCTTAAATTTAGAGTATTTAACTCTTCATTCCAAACACTGTAATGCCCATCAGCGGAAAATCTCAGCCCTGGTTTAGTCATTCTTGTAAACAAAAATATTACCAAACATGGGCCAGGACTGGTGCTACCGAATATACACCAACGGCGCCAAAAGAGGTGCAACAATGTCTCGAGGTCTTTCAAAAGAGCTGTTGCTGCGGCAAAGCAAAAAAATACATAGAAAGCATTAGCAAGAAGTTTGCTCGCCTTTCTTTGAGTTGCCCCGTCTTTCATAAAAGAAACATACAGGTAATAATTTACACGTTTAGGGCCGGGTAATACTATATGAGCTTAGGGCCCCGCCATATTATAACGGATCTGACTTCTCCAATCATGGGTCGATTGCTTAATTTTATACAAAGACCTAGTTCTGTTCAACATTATAGAACACAACTTATAGAAGCGAAGCCACGTCACGTAGAAAAATATAAAAAATGAAGATAGTCAGAGTCTGTTGCGTCTAAGTATGCAAGGCAATACATAAATAATAAATAATGTATTTCGATTCGCAACATTGTGTAGTTGTTATAGAAAGAGGTCCGCACTGCACGGCCGCGTCATCGCGAATGATGAATGGTGCGCACACTTCGATAATCAAATTCTAATTTGGAATCTGTTCTACCCTCGGCAACTTGTTTTAGGGGTACGTCTTTTATTTTACTAAACGTTTAGGTATTCTTTTTTTCAATATTCAATTGGTTGTTACATTCTGATATACTATATCAAAGACGACTCAGCACAGTTCAACCGGTGTGTTACCACTGGCCCATTGAAAACCGGCGTAGTAGGCGAAGTAGCTGGCATCTTGCTATGGCTTTCGTACAGCCAGAGAGAATTCGGGAGGCCCAAACCCCCCTCTCTTTCTCAATACTCATTCATTTCCATTAATATCAGCAACACATTCTTCTGATATCGTGGAAGTTCAAGGACGGTATCACTTCACATCAGGTAACAACTTCTTCGTTTGTTAGCTTCTGCTATTCAATACTACATATATTTATATTTAAAATATGACCATTAAGCAACCATTTTAGCTCTCTTATCTGTATATCAACAAAATAACAAAGAAAAAGACCATTAAAGATACGTTTTTAGCTTTGAAAAAAGAATGATACCTACTTTGAAAAGCATAGGCTACATTCTATAAAATGTAGTGATTTTAGTTTAAGTTCTTTTTGTATAAATCACACAGAACCCATCACGATCTCGCCTAACCACTCGTTTCCCCAACATCTACGCATTGAAAAGCTTGTAGACTTTATTAACCGTGAAGGAATTCTGTTAACCAATCCGCTACGGAAGGCACGTGACCCGCGCTACAAATCTGCGCCGTTCTATGTAAATTCACGTAGGGTGACATATTCACTTGTGCTTGCTTTGTACTGCTATTATAATACTGAGTGAAGGTGTTCAAGAGTTTTTTGTAGGTCAATTATGTGTTATGTGTTGTGACGTCGCATGCGTAAAGTTGTGATAAAAACTTATATGAATAGCATAGGCAAACAAGCAAGTGGGTCATCCCATGGCAAATGATCGTCACTGGCCACGGATACGCACAACTCCAAAAGAATCATAGATGTTGTTTAAGAAAAGGAATTAAAAACCGATGTATATCCCACTTCTCCTGTTTTGAAATCGGTTAAATATATTACTTATTTCGGCCACAACCAATTTTGATATGCGAACATTATTTCATTACGGGAGATTTATTAAGCTCACCATACATGGGACGGAAATAAGTTCGGCGAAAGGTATGTACAGCATTAGGTGCATCTCCTGCCTACCTCTGCGGGAAAAGGCGTGATTATGTCAATGTTACGAATACTATTTGAATCAGTGTTTTATCCAGCTTGAAAGGCACAGGAATCACGGTGGTAGGTCCCTAATATGCGAGAGGCCGTTGGTACCACCGCTTTGCTTCTTTTGACGTCGAGCAGCAGTGTGTGAGCACAGTTTGAAGGACATTAGCCAGTGAAATTACTCGGCAATACGAGACCATATTTCAGGGTAATAAGCGCGGCCCATTGCCATGTAAGGTTCTGAATGATATTTCTGTTTATGGGCAGGCGTTGCACTTCGCCACCAGGCGAGTGGTGTTCGTTTCTTCATTCAAACCAATGAAAAGTCAACAGATCCAAATAATATAATACTAGTAGATTATTTAAATAGGACAATAATTTAAACAATACACAAGAACAAGAGGCGGGTTGTTTCCTGAACAGACATAGGGTAGCGGACAATGCGACTCTAGCAGACGGAAAGCGTTGGTTACACTCGACGCACACCAGATTTCACTTTAATTAAATTAGATATTAAAATTCAACTTAATATAACATGGGTATATTTTTCCGATTGTTCCTTTAATTTCCGTATTGTGATGTTCCGAAAAATATCACGTAACCGTCACCCAGCATTTCCTTACTTGGTTTATAAGGCTGAATTTATAAATATACACCAGAGCTTAAAACCCCACTAACGAGACTTTATCGTATTAATCATACGTGAATATAATAGAAAACATTTGTTTAAAATACTTTTATACAGAGTGTTCCAGAAAGGTATGGTCATCTTAAGGGTCTTTACACATTATATCATTATTTGGATTGGGATGGGAAGGTCTTAGACCCCCGAATATCTCACTCCGTACGTCTCTTAAGTAAGACAGTAGTAATTCATGCTGTAGACAGAAAGTGTACACCGTGGCTCAACCATAATGATGACCCTAAACAACACGGAGCAGTGTAACGAGAGGAACAAGGCGCTCGCCTGATGGTTAGCGCCACGCCTGCCCATAAACAGAAGCAACACCACACATAACTTTGAATTACATAGCACTGCATGGCACTGAACTGCGTTCGTCACCCCAAGACATAAGATATCAAGTCTCATAATGCCCAGTAATTTCACGGATTCAATGTCCTTCAAACCGAAACACAACAGTGCTTAAACACTGTTGCTTGGCGGCAGAAATAGACAAAGCCAAACCACCAACCTAGATGGCCTCTCGCATACGAGGGATCTACCACCTTATTAATACAAAAATGCAATACTAGCTTTCAACTCGGCTCCGTCTGCCTTTTACGGAATACATAGCTTTTTTGTTATTCCAGGTTATGGTCTACCTGTATGCCGAATTTCATCCAAAACCGTTCTGTTAAGGCGTGATTAACTAACAAACATTCAAACTTTCACATTAATAATAGTAGTAATATAGATTTCATTGTTTATCTTAAAGCGCTAGCGCCGTGAATATACATATCTGATTAAAACAGTCCTGAAACGTTGAAAGTGTACCGAGAGCGAAGCAAGACACCATTTATAATGTATTCAGTGAATATTGCCGTACGAGAACGCTTATTATTTTCAACTTACTTAACGTTTGCTCCGCCTGGGCCTTTTTACATTAATTAATACTTTTCTTTTCTACTCTCTCTCGCTTTCTCTCTCTCTCTTACTCTTCTTTTTTAATATCTGTGAAATGGGACCAAAGTTCAGTTTACATACTATAGCTGTATCTTTTTTATCCGAGCACGGCAAACTGACTGCACTACACCTGATGGTAAGCGTAGTGCAGTCTAAAAAAACTAGCGACCACCAATACACAATGAGCTTATCTGTGGTCACCATAATCTGCCGGCCTGTATAAATGCTTCTTCCCGGAGAGAGAAGAAGCAAATCGAGGGTCCTGTGACGTGTGTGATGCAGGGACAGGGATACAAGGATACCCCCTATATCTGCCCCAACCAACCATCAAGTCACTATGGC
Source organism: Amorpha juglandis (assembly GCA_949126905.1). Lineage (NCBI taxonomy): Eukaryota > Metazoa > Arthropoda > Insecta > Lepidoptera > Sphingidae > Amorpha > Amorpha juglandis. Next base: position 23,166,508 of record OX421365.1, read on the forward strand.
AGGTTTTAATACGATGTGTATGGTGGTCGCTATCCGGGCGGATATGAATATCCTACCACCAGAAATAAACAATTCGTTTCTTAATATTAAAACACGCGGTACTGAGTGGAACTTACCAGATGATGCGCCAAGCGGCGGCACACATCCATATTTATTTAGACCATATTTCATTTCAGTTAATTCATATGCTAAATATATTCGGCGCGCTTTGTCAACCGTTCGCTATTTTGTGTATCGTTTTATTGTTCCAAACCATTCGAAATTTTGTATTTAATCGTATTTTAATTTGGCACATTTTATGATGACCTCGGTAATGCATATACATACTGTATTAATGTAAGTACTATATACATAATAATAGTAATACTAGTCCTGTATTATATACGTCCCACTGCTGGGCACGGGCCTCCTCTACTGAATGAAAGGGATTAGTCCTTAGTCCTCCACGCTCGTCTAATGCGGATTGGCAGACCCTATACCGTCGAAAAACCTTATCGAGTTCTCAGGTATGGAGGTTTCCTCACGATGTTTCCTTCAACGTTAAAGCAAGCGATAATTAACAATGGAAATACGTCATGTAACTTAGAGGTGTATGCTCTTGGGGCTGGTTTGAAACCTGCGACTTTCGTCTCACAGCTCGTACCACTCCCCGCTGAGCTATCGCTATATACATTATAATATGTGTATTTTGAAAGATACTTAATTTAGTAATGATGGTTTTAGAATTCTGAAATGAAATGAAATAGTTTGTTTATTAATCATATATGGTATAATCAATTATGTAGGCACTGTTGTGTTTCGGTTTGAAGGACATTGAAGCTAGTGAAACTACTGGGCATTATGAGACTTAACATCTTATGTCTAAGGGTGCCGAGCGCAGTTCAGTGCCATGCAGTATTATGTAATTCAACTTTGTAATTTCTGCAAGATTCTGGGTAACGGAACTCATTGATTAAAATAATAAAAAAGTCAAGTCATCTACCCTATTTAACACCATGATCCTCAAGCAAGGGTGTGTAAGATATTCATAATATTAATTAGAAAATCCCTTCCTTGGGCCGCGGAAGGGCGCCTAGTGTTTTATACCCTATTGTCTAAGGGCATTGTAGTGCGGATGAGGGAAGTGCGTTAGTTTCTGTTATTTATTGCTTATGCTTTTGTTGTTTTAGTATAATTGTTAGTTTGTTTAAAAATAATACAACTATACTGTAAAATTATAGGTTGGGTCGCTGTGTATCTTATGTATTTTATTTTGAAAATCATTTATGTCCATAGATAGATAACTTTTTATTGTACACCAATAACTAAAATTATACATTAAGAACCTTTAAACTAAATTATGTTCCAAAAGGCGGTCTTGTCACTAAAAGCGTCCATGTATTTTTATGGAACACAATTGTTTGCATTAAACATTCAAATTGAAATAACTGTCCAAAAAGATATTATGCTATCCCTATTTGAAGTTGTTTTGAAGTTACTGTTTAATATAAGATCATGAAGCATACTAAAGATACATACATACTAAACATACATACATACTAAACAAACATTACATAGTAAATAGTACAGCAAAAAACCATGTTACCATCAAAAAGCATGTGTGGTCAAATTTGATATACAAACAAGGTGGTAGGTCCCTCGTATGCGACTCCTAATTTATTTTTTGTGGATAGATTAATGAAATTCTTCCTGCAATTGGTTTTGGGTAACGTAACTTTTTGACTAAAATAATAATAAAAAAAAACAACTATGTACCCTATTGCGGCCTAATTTTTGATTCAATTTTGATTATGTTTTAACAAAAATGTTTCTTTTTCGTACTATTTTATATTGCGTATAAAATAATGTATAAATTTCAGTACAGAAAAATACCCTATTGATTGCAATAATTTTAAAAGCACAAATACTTCAGTAACGTTGGAAGTTGAGTGCACTCCCATTTGTCGCGACTCGTATAAAACGTGGCGTCGATTAACTGTCGATTTGGAATCATAAATCGGTTTTCACATTAGCTTGATGTATAGAGTGACGCCGCGTTGCGAGATTATACTGATCTGTTAAGGCGCAGCCATATATTTTACACGATAAACTTGATGAGAAAAACCTATCAAATGGAAGTCTAAATTAGACGGCTTGATTGCAACTTGCAGCATCAGGTCAAAGTTACTTAAGAAGCTGGATCAAAGTATCTTTCAAATAAAAAAAAATTGGTGTGTGTCGTTGGACACCAGGTAGGAACGAAGTTCCTTCGGCTAATGTAGAATCGACACAAATTGCAAAAAAAGTCGTGCTCAATTTTATGTAGGTTTTCTTGATTTTTCTCTTAAATTTTGCTGATTAGTTTTTATTTAAGTACAAGAAAGTATTTAGGAAATTCAGTATTTTAGGAAATAATAAATTACTTAAAATAAAAAAACATCGTAATTCAAATTATCAACTAAAAAAATAGAAATAAAAAAAATTGGTGTGTGTCGTGGGACACCAGGTAGGAACGAAGTTCCTTCGGCTAATGTAGAATCGACACAAATTGCAAAAAATTCAAATTATCAACTGAAATAACAAAATAGGTCTCTTTATTTTTGTTTGACAACATAAAATTACATAGAAATAGAATAGAAAAATAGAAATAAAAAAAAGACGTGTGGCACTCGGAGACTGCCGCGGTAAAGCTATTGTATAGCATTTTTTATCAACTTAAAAATAACGGACGGCCGTGTTCTATAATCAAAAATTCAAATTCAAATTTCAAACCGCGTCTACATTTCCAAATGTCATAAGTTTCACAACCATCTGTTTTATTAACGGAATTTCGACTTTAACTTTGTGTGCTAGATATCAAATTAAGTTAATAAAAGTCTCATTTAACGGTTTTTGTTCAACGCATTTTTCTTACGGTTTTACTATCACATTTTTTTCAGTTCGGTCACGCAGCAAAATCCCTATCCCCTCCAAGCCTGCCGTAAGGAACTTCGTTCCAATAAAAAAAAGACGTGTGGCACTCGGAGACTGCCGCGGTAAAGCTATTGTATAGCATTTTTTATCAACTTATGTAATTATAAATAATAACGAGCTAGCGTAATCTTTTAAAAATCGAAGGAGATATAAAAATACTTCAATAACTGGCTGAATGAATTTCATTTTAAAAAAGGAACTAACGCTGGCTGGTTATGCGACTGTCGCGCCTGCGCAAGTCTCATTTAACGCTTTTATTCCACGCATTTTTTCCACGCATTTTTCTTACGGTTTTACTATCACATTTTTTTCAGTTCGGTCACGCAGCGAAATCCCTATCCCCTCCAAGCCTGCCGTAAGGAACTTCGTTCCAAAAATTACATCTGAAAATTTACCTACATAATTATTATTTTACGACATTTAAAAGAGACCAGTCATTCTAAATACATACAGAGACTCACTTCTGTTTCCCATCATGGTAGGCAGAGACAACGGACTTCCACCTGCTACGATCCTTACACACCTCTTTGGCCTCCTTCACTCTCATTATATTCTTAATGCATGCACGTCGGTTTAGGGTACGTCTGACCTGGCCTTTGTCGAGAATATCTCCGACTTAATCCAATAAAGTTCGCCGAGGTCTTCCTCTCGTAACTGTACCGTTCACACTCGCCTTCTATATTTGTTTCATCAATCTTCATTCATCCATCCTCTCTACATGACTAAACCATCTCAGTATTCCTTTCTCAATCTTCGTCACTACATCTTCTCTCACATCACTTATCTTTCTTACCTCACTATTTCTTACTCTATCGCTCATAGTCACACCACACATACTTCTCAAAGCTCTCATTTCTAAATATCCAATATATTTCCTTAAAATAGTGTTGCTTCCGCTTATTCAAGAAGCGTTGGTCCTTAAACAAAAATGTGATTACCCAAGTGTCAAACGATATCGTCGAGGCGTCTGATCGTTGATTTATAGATTACTTGTAGCATGCTCTCTTTGATTGTTCCTGAGACAAACTGCCTTCTTATTAGAAAGCAATTTACCATGAACTGTATTTTGAATCCATTTACAATTGATACTTTGTCATACGTGAGTAGTGTCGCGTGGTTTGGGAATATTTTTTTATTTTTATTCAAAGCAAGAGTATTCTGTTATGATACAATTCTGGTCACCAAATAGTTCTGTTAGAATACCAATTCCAAATATACATTGATGATAAATAATACTTTCAGAGGAGCTAGGACGAACAACTTGCGAATACGCATTGGAAATTGTAGAGACACATGTAACCTAGTTAGCGTGAAGCGTGTGCGAGTGACGAATGCAATATTTGCTTAGTATGTAAGATTTCTAGATACATATAGTAGCGGCTGCGCCGCGGATAAGTAGTTCTTAATTAGTTCTTACTTAGTTCTTATACAGTCGCGATTAAACCATGGTACTCAACACTTGTGTATAATTGTCCATCCTCATCTTAGGTAATAGACGCCACCTCTATCATTACCTAAACTGGTGACCCGACATTTACCGAGTGTGGACAATGGTGGAATAAAGTGTTGGACAATGGATCGTAAAAAAATAGTTTATAAAGACGTTCATCTGCGATCGGTTTCCGCCATTTACACGGAAACACGTTCGACGAGATGGAGGTTGGCGCGACGGATTTCACCGTGGAGATTGCACCATGTGGAATAGGCACCTTCCGTCAGCAGTGATGGAGGCGTCCAGGCCACCGGAGGTGATGGAGCTCGCGAGGCACATATCGCGGACCCCCAGCACCACAGAAGAACTCATAGCCGCATTGGAGGAATTGAGTCTCGAAGTTGCCGAGTTACGGCAATCAAGACATCAATACACAGGTCGCGGCGGGGCAAGAGGACACATTAACCGCTCAAGATCGCGGACGCGGGACGCTAGGAAAAATCGTAAGCACCCAGATTGGCTTTGCTTTTATCATTACCGGTATGGACTTAAGGCCGAAAAATGCATCCAACCGTGTAACTGGAAGAAAGGCAAGGCCTCACCGCGTCCGGCGGGAAACTGAAGGCGATACAACCGAGGGCGGAGGCTTGTATCGACAACACCAATCACCGCCTATGCGTAACCGATAGGAAAACAGGACTTAATTTTTTAATTGACACGGGCGCCGACGTTTCTGTTCTCCCTGTGTCAAAAGTGTGCGTGTCCGGGAAATTCGCGAGTGATTCCTCATATAAGGTTTACGCGGCAAACGGCACGGAAATTAAGACCTACGGTACGCGAACGTTAGTGTTAGATTTAAATTTAAGGAGAGCATTTAGATGGACGTTTATCATAGCCGCTGTTAAACAACCCATAATCGGTGCCGACTTTTTAGGCCATTATGGTTTGTTAGTTGATTTAAGCGCGCGGAGATTGAGAGATCAAATTACTCAACTAAATGTCCTCACTTCAGTTGTTAGAAATATTAGCTGTGAGTCATTAATTAAGACTATAGATTGTAACAATACATGGCATGAACTTTTAGGTAATTACCCGGAACTGACTAGGCCTGTATCATACAAAGATACTCCTAAGCATTCCGTGTATCATGTGATCGAGACCACCGGACCCCCGGTGTATGCGAAAGCAAGACCTTTACCGCCCGATAGGTACGCGAAAGTCAAGGAAGAATTCCGGATAATGACCGAGTTAGGTATCTGCCGACCGTCTAAGAGCGCATGGGCAAGCCCTTTGCACGTGGTACCCAAGAAGAACGGGGAACTGCGGCCATGCGGCGATTATAGACGCTTAAACGCGATGACTAAGCCCGATCGTTATACGATTCCCAGGTTGCACGATTTTAAATATTTATTAGCTGGTAAGAAGACTATATTTACTAGGCTAGACTTAAATCGTGCATATCATTTTATTCCAGTTGCTCCCGAAGACGTCGAGAAAACTGCGATCATAACGCCATTTGGGTTGTTCGAGTTCCCACGGATGATTTTTGGGTTGCGCAACGCTGCACAGTCATTCCAAAGATTTATGGACAGCGTAGTACTACGAGGACTAGATTTTTTATTTAACTACATCGATGACGTCATCATTGCCAGTGAGACTCTCGAACAGCACAAAGAGCATTTGAACACAGTTTTTAAACGGTTCAACGAATATGGTATCACGATTAATGTGTCTAAATGTGCTTTTGGTAAATCTAGTCTTGAGTTTTTAGGTTTCGAAGTGTCAATGAATGGGCTCAGACCACTTGACGACAAAGTGCAAGCCATCATTAATTTTCCGAGACCCGATACAGTGGCGCAACTGCAACGATTTCTAGGTATGTTAAATTTTTACAGATCGCATATACCTAGGGCTGTCGCATATCAGTTAGAATTAAATAAATATTTGCATAACACTAAGAAAAATGATAAAACTATTATAGAGTGGACCGATACAGCAATCGAGGCATTTAAGAAATGTAAGGAAAGCTTACAAAGCGCCGCTACATTATCTTATCCTTTGCCTGACACCAATTTAGCGCTGATGGCAGATGCATCAGATACTTGTATTGGTGCAGTTTTGCAACAATATGTTGACAATGTTTGGCAACCACTCGGATATTTTTCTAAGAAATTAACGCAAACGGAGAATAAGTACTCTACGTATGACAGAGAGTTGTTGGCAATATTTATGGCTATTAAACATTTTAAAAGCTTAATAGAGGGTCGATCATTGACAATTTTTACAGATCACAAACCCCTTATTTTTGCTTTTTCAAAGATTAATAGTGATAAAGAGAGCCCGAGAAGAATACGACAACTGTCATACATCAGTGAATTTACCACTGATATAAAATATGTGAGTGGCAACCATAACGTTGTGGCTGACGCGCTGTCTCGCGTTGAGACCATTTATTGCGCTACCGTGTTAGATTTCACTGAGGTAGCAAAACAACAGACTCGTGACACATATTTACAGCACGAGTTAGGCTCATCAAGCAGTAATTTGCAATTTAAGCAAATATGTTTACCAAACACTGGTGTAAATATTTATTGCGAGACTTCGACAAAAAATATAAGGCCATATTTACCGAAATCGTTTAGGGAAATAGCATTTCGTTCTGTCCACGACCTTAGTCATCCAGGCATTAGAAGTAGTAAACTGTTAGTTAAGCAGAAATTTTTCTGGCCGGACATGGATAGGGATATTGCGAAATGGGCAAGATCGTGTATGCAGTGTCAAAAGACAAAAAACACAAGACACACGATAACCGGTCTAGGAGAATTTGAGCGATCTGACAAATTTTCACATGTGCATATTGACATAGTCGGCCCACTCAGTACATCAGTTGATGGCTATCGTTATTGTGTAACGATGATAGACCGTTTTACTGGATGGCCTGAATGTTATCATGTACGAAATATTACAGCGGAGACGGTAGCTAGGGTAGTGTTTGAAGGATGGATTTCTCGTTTTGGATGCCCTGAGAAGCTAACGAGCGACCAAGGCAGACAATTCGAGAGTGATCTATTTTATCATTTAATGAAATACTTAGGCATCCATAAACTACGTACTACACCTTATCACCGGCAAAGCAATGGCATGATCGAACGATGGCATAGAGCACTGAAAGTGGCTCTTATGGCACGTTTAAATTGCAACACGTCATGGGTCGACGAACTGCCAGCCGCGTTACTAGGTTTGCGAGCGGCACCTAGAAGTGACAGTGGCGTAAGCGCAGCTGAGTTGACCTATGGAAAAACACTCAGACTACCAGGCGATTTTTATGACAATGCAAAATTTAGTGGTTCTGACTCTGAATATTTGAGTAAGCTCAGAGACACCATCTCTAAATTGAAACCTAGGCCACCTAGTCATAAGAATTCACGCTCTCTATTCCTTCCCAGCGATCTCGCTACGTGTAAAAGTGTTTTTGTGAGAAGCGAGGTAATGCGAAAGTCTCTACAACCTCCTTATGATGGCCCGTACAGCGTCATAAGAAGGCAGGGCAAGACTTTCGTCATTAAGGTAGGGAATAAAGAGACGACCATTTCGGTAGATAGAATTAAGCCGGCGTATGTAATTAACGACTCACAGGCTACAAATATGTGTGATAATGATATTATTGTTAGAGATAGTAATTTTTGTTCCGATAACGCAGACACTTCTAGCAAAGTTTTCCATCCGAAAACGACGCGGAGTGGACGCATTATCAAATTGCCCATACGTTTTGCGCCGTAAGCAAAACAGTGCATGTGTTAGGTTTAAATGTATGTTAGTAATGTAATGTATGTTAGTAGGTCACCTACTGGTCACATTTTGTAAACAGTGTAATTTGCTTTTATTTTCGTTTATGTGTTTTAATATTTCTATGTGTTTGTGTATTTTGTTTATCTTGTGGTGTGTCCCTGTATTTTGTATAAGTTTTTGTACCCCATATCTGTGCAGTTTGTTTATTTTTTGTAAGAGGGGGAGTACTGTAGAGACACATGTAACCTAGTTAGCGTGAAGCGTGTGCGAGTGACGAATGCAATATTTGCTTAGTATGTAAGATTTTTAGATACATATAGTAGCGGCTGCGCCGCGGATAAGTAGTTCTTAATTAGTTCTTACTTAGTTCTTATACAGTCGCGATTAAACCATGGTACTCAACACTTGTGTATAATTGTCCATCCTCATCTTAGGTAATAGACGCCACCTCTATCATTACCTAAAGAAATGAACTACTTCTTTCACCTGCCTTTTCGCACTTGCAGTAGAATCGCCGCAACATGTTCTTTAACACATGTTACGGAAAGATGGCTTGTAGTTTTTTATACCGGCCTGCTACATGACGTCAACCCCTCTAGCGTTTGTAGGGGTAAACTTTGGAACTATTAAACTAATTTAAAAAATTGGAAGTTACATTATCCCTGAATGCTATAGGCTAATGAATAATTAACCATTGAATTAAATTAAAGAAATACATTAATATAGGGACGTCCATACGACTGGAGCCATAAGCGAAGTCTTTTTCCTTATACAAAGAGTCTGGTATATAAACTACAATGTATCATGCCTGTTACATTATATACAGCTATACCTACAAAAAAGCAGGCAAAAATTGCCAAAACACCCTATACGCTGCAATATATCACACAACACAGTAAACTGAAATCTTTTTTTCAGCTCTGAGCGGATGCGAGCCGCCGGAAACGACTGCCGTATCCATGGCGACGGGCGTTCACTTAATATTCGCAATTGACGGATCTTTCTGTCTCTATCATACAGTATGGGGTAGAGCGGGAGGTGAGATGTGTTTTAAAGCGAAAATTGAGTGTGGTGTCGTTGATGGTGCCCCACAGGAAACAATACTCGATGCCATGAATTAATGACTCGCGGCCCGGTACGCAGGGGTACGCAACATTCGGTAACATTGTATAGATATATTTAATGGCAGTGTTTATAAAATAGGGAATTTTATTTCCGGTATCTGGTTCCAAAATTTTAGAAAATAAATGTCTAAGTAACAATTGAGACCGGTGTAAGTTACACACATGGCTCAACATAAGTGGGAATTCCTTAACTAAGTAATAATACTAGCACTGTATTGTACACGTCCCACTACTAGGCGAGGGCCTCCTCCACTAAAGAAAGAGAGTTAGTGCTTAGACCAACACACTTTAATGCTTCGAAATTCTTATGGAGAACTTCTCAGGTATAGGTTACGTCACGATATTTCTTTCAATGTTAAAATAAGCTATGGATTGGAGTTATTTACGCAAAGAGAAACCAATCCACAGCAAGTTCAAATGTAGATACTCATTTTGTTTTCCTAAGTCCATTTACAGTTTACAATAATGAATAAAACTAAACATAGTAAAATACCAAGTTATACATTTGATATATAGGCGTTATATAATTTCATATTTCCCATTCTATAAAGGCTTTTAAATCGAATTTTCTATAGTCTATAGCAACAGAGTATTCATTTCATGTAATTTTCATCACTTTAAAAACGTACGCAGTTTTCATATTCCTAATCTCATTCCAACAGTTGCGAACCACTGCGGCCGGCAATATTTCAGTAGAACAATGGACGGTTGGAGTAGACCGTTCGTTTGGGCCTCACCTGTATTAGCCTGTGGCATTGTGGTTGCATGACCCCTAGAATGGGTTCGATTATCAGTTTTTGTTCACGTCTTACTTCCGCATCCTCATTGTTATGTAGGTGAAGTAGCAATGGGTCGTTCACATTAAATTAAATTTACTGAAGGATGATTGATCAACAATATAAATTTATCAAAATTGTGCTGTTATTAATAAATAAATAAACCCACAAACATAGTCCTGACCCCACAGTAAGATACGAGTCTTGTGTCGTGGGTATCAGGAACTACGAGAGAGTTTCGACTACGAAGTTCTAGTTCAAGTTTTTACTAGCATCGGATTTGAAATTTTATTATCATTTCACTTTCCTTTATAATCAACTCGCGACCAGCGCCGGTTTCGCACGGGTAAATATATGTTTGCTACGACATCACATTACAAATCTTTGAATTTTTGGGCTTTTCTTTTTTTTTTTTTTTTTATAGAATAGGCCGGCAAACGAGCAAGTGGGTCACCTGATGGTAAGTGATCTCCACCGCCCATGTACGCCCATCACCAGAAGAATCATGGGTGCGTTGCCGACCTTAAAGGAAAGGGATAATTTGGGATTGGGAAGGGGAGGGGATTTGGGCTTCCGGATATCTCACTCACCGTACGAAACGCAGCAGCAAGCAAAGTTCAGTTTTCTGTGAGACAGTGGTAACGATCCGGTCGAGCCAGCCCATTCATGCTGTAGACAAAACTGTCTACAGCTTGGCTCTACCACTCGTAGTTTTCTGTATTATAATCTGTATGTATTATACAAACCTTCCTTATGAGTCACTCTATCAGCAGCGAAGAACTGCATTCAAATCCGTTTAATAGTTTAAAAGATCTAAGCGAACAGACAGCGGAAGCGACTTCATTTTATATTATGTAAAGAAAAATCATCTCCACATAGAGTGAAGCTCCCATTTCTAAAACAATCGAACTGGGCATCGTCATTAGCGCTTTCCGGTGCGTCCGGTGATCCGGTACAATCGTATATGTCACCGCCCCTTCCGGTTGGCCGGACGATTGTTTAGGTTCTAGTTTGCGGTTGGCATTTTACAATTGTATTGTTTAATAAATAAAACATGGACACAACAGGGACTTGCGACATGACTTGAGGCGGGTATAGGTATACATCCTTGTATCCCTGTGCCTGCATCAGATATCCGCCTGCCCTGTCACAGGCCTCCTAATTTGTTTCTTCCCCTTTCAGAGTGTGACAAGCATTTATACAGACCGGCATGATTCTGATGAATATCGATAAGCTCATTATTTGTCTTTGCCGTGTTCGAATAAAATCGTGGATACACACATGGCTTAATACGGGTTCGTAGATATTTCTCTCATTTTTTTTCTTTTGTCGGTAAAGTGAGGGATAATTTAATTAACCATGAATACACATGGAAATTCCAAAAGCCCAAGATGTGTGCCCTGGGGCTGGGTTTGAATCAACGACTTCTGTTTTACAGTCCGTTCTGCTGCTCGCTGAACTCCGCTTCCATGATATATTTAACTAAGGACGTAATAAAAAATAAAGACATTAATTATCTCAATAATGTATGTTATGTCCTTAAACACTGAAAACATTTAATTTTTTCTTTGTGGACTTGATATGGTAATCAATTACCTTATTCTCAAGTTTTATAATAATCAACGCCTACAATAAGAATTAATTAAATATGATTCTTTTTAAACATGGGACTATTAGCGAAAAGGCGCGCTCATTCGCCGACGGCGATATCTTATCGAGCGCACAACGAATCAGTGAGCACGCGAGTTACGGCCCGAACCGAACGCGGCCGAAGTTTCGCTCGGCAACGTTTCAAAATTCGAACACGAAAAATTCTTATTAAAGCGACGCTTCTAACCGATAATGTTCTTTTGTTTGTGAAATCCTGATAATTTTCATTTGAAAAATTGAATAAAATATTATGTTGTTTGGAAGAGGCTATGGTTAAAATACCTATTCAATGTGCGATGCTAATTCCTGTGCAATTTATATGAGCAAAATAGAATAACACGATCTTAAAGCCCGTCATAAATATAAAATCATTTCCATTCATGTATACATAACATAATGGACAGGGAGCCCTCGGGTAGCTGATCCACTTGACTACTATCAAGCTCATTTTCCGTGAGTAGCTTCGTTTCGATGAGACGACCAACTATTCCCTATGCAAAAATTCTCTATTGTGGTAGCTAACAGAGGTAGCAAAGATAGAATATTTCGATTTGATGATACTCAAAAAATTATTATTTTATTTGTAGGACAATATGACAGTTAAATTATATAAATATTAACTAAGTAAATACAAAAAAATCAGATGTTATTTCCTTGGTTGCAATTGCTCTCTACTAGACGTAGAATAATTTCCCTCTCTAATAAAAATCATAAAATCCCATAGAAACCTGTACCTTAAGAGAAGATCACCTGCTAATGACTTATGGAGAGTACATCGGTACCACAAACCAAATGTCTGATACGACCGGCCCAACGTACAACTAATGACATGGAAATGATTCAATGTTTTAAATGTTTATTCGATATTCCGATTTTGTAGTAAGGTTTGGTAGTAAGGTGCTACTTGCGACGATTTCTGTCTCCTGACTCTTTGCTATCATTCTAGCTATGGTTTAAAGCGATAAAAAATCTATCATCTCGTTCAGCAATAGAAGAACAAAATAAATCATAAAACTTTTTGTAACTATTAGAACAACTGTAGACAGTTTTGTAAGCAGTATAAATGGGCCAGCTTGGCCTGGGTGGCAATGCATGTTGTCGATAGTCAGCATGTCATTGATGCAGATGAAGAGTGTCAGCGAAAGCATCAAGCCATGTGGAACACCAGCATTAATGGACCATGGTTCGAAGTAGTAGCCTACCATAACGACTCTAATGTTCCGATCAGAAGTGATCAGCTAGTGATGCACTTGCAGTGTTCCTCAGAGATTCCATAGGACGGTAACTTATAGAGGACCTGATATGATACCTGATCGAACACCTTCAAAATGCTAAGACCTAACGCTATACCCTCATGCCGACTCTTCAAAGCTTCTACCCAGCGGTGTATAAGATAAACGAGAAGATCATCAGCTAAACGATCATGATAGAAGTCGTATTGACATAGGTACTAGATCTGAATGTAACACTAAAATCAATTGATTGTGAGGCACTCAGTAGAGTTGAGAGGGGTGTTAAACGATAACTGCTTACCGTTTAATATTTATGAGGTTCGCAAAACGCATCAGCGTGCGGTTTGTTTAATAACGTTGTTTTTAAACCGCTCCGACGGGGAGCCAAACCCTTTAGGCTACGGGGGTGATGCAGGGCTGTCTAATATTTGTTATTTTTTTTATTTGCCTAGGAAAACAGATAATCAGGTAACCCGCCATATCAAGACCATAATCAAGTTTCTGCATTCAAGATTAAACAAGATACGGAAAATAGCAGCAAAATGACTGTGCTTTGAACAAAGCCAGACTTAATTAAATTCATTTTGTTTTTGTGATTACTTACTTTATCAAACGTAAGCCCGGAGTCATATCATAATTGACAGAAATAGATATACGCTGACTGATCTTTAGGACTCACAAGTAACAACCATGTCAGTCAAATAACGAGTATGTTTGACATTTTTTGTATATCATGGTTTCAAAAAAGCGAAAGTTTAAACTTACACAAATATTTTTTTTCATGTTTGTTTAGACAAATAGCGTGAGTAGCAACCCTGAAAGTGTTGGTGGAGTGTTTAACAGTAGCGCGGATGCTCACAAACCACGTTACGTCGTCATCAAGCGAAACAATCTTCGCTAACTGTTTTACGCTTCGAGATACAACACAACAACAGTGGATAGAATCTGATTTTCAATCAATGAATCTGGGATTTATTTTGAGGATTGTGGTGGGAAAGGTTTAGAATAGTACTCATATAAAAGAAGTGCTTTACTGAACTCTGAAGACTTTGCCTTTTTATAGATGTTTTCGGTAATTTTAAGTAATCAATGACACTAGAATTTCTTTTAAGAATTCTAGTGGGAAGGGTTTTGTATGATAACTATCTGAAAAGTGCAGCTTAGGCTTTTTTTATCCTGAGATAAGTTTTTGATACCAACATTAGCTTGAAAGTGAAGATATTTTTAATTGGATAATTAGGTCTTTAATTAATACTGCATAAGGTAATTATTAGATGATTTACCTTTCCTAAAAACTAATAATGTATGTGGGAGAATATTTCCTTTAAATCTTTAAATTATTAAATGAGTCTGATATCCGTTTTCCGTTTATAAAATAAGTATTGTATTTGACTTGTCGTTGCCTCGCATTACCCCCACTTTACAATAATAGTATAAAGGGGGGCGCGCAGCTGTCGACGGGTCAGAAGTTGTCCAGTTGTGGACACGGCACGGTGGTGCTCTGAGCTGTCTGGTAACGTAAAGTCAATATTATTACCTTGTTACTATGTTCATTTGTATTGTTAAATTCATTGTAGTTTGTACGATTGATTGTATTGTATTATTATACTTTCTTTTAAATAGTCCATAGGTGTTAAATTTATGCCTAATATATTAAATCTACATTTTATTGTGTTGGTTATTCCGCTATCTCCGACATCAGAAGCGGCATAAAGGACTTATAAGCCCACAGTAACTTTAAATTAACTTTGTCACCAAGTAGACCGTTAATTTTTGAATATTGTATCGTTTACAATTAGTGTTATTTTCTTGATGAGTAATTTTTCGAGGCGTTTAGCGCGACATAAATTCCAAGTAACGATATTACTCAATAAGAATTTTAAATTCACTTGTGTTAGTAACTACGCGAGGAACTGCGACTATCTACAAGTGATTTGGTGAATCTTTTTCAATTGTATTTTACTTTTGTTAAAACTAAAAATCGCAAGTAATATTTTCATGTGGTGAGTTGGTTAGAAATCATCACGATTATCCATAGTGCAGCAGTCCAGTGCCAAACAAAATTCATCCAGTGTAAAATTGCATTGAATTGGTGAATTTGATGGTGTTCAGAAATGTAAATGAATAATTATCTACCCGATAGATATTAATAATTCCATGTCTTGATATCTTGAAAGTAACTTGTTTACAATAATTCAATTTATTGTGAACATGTTGTTAGTTTGCTGCTTTTGGATACGAAAATTCTCACATATTGTGTCCATACCTATAAAGTTATTAATTGTGTACCTTTTGTTGTATGTTTCTATAATGAACGAGTTCTACTGATGTGGTACCGGCGCTGGCTTGTAGTGCAAGATATTGGTCTGCAAGAGTTCCCGATCGTTCTACCCACGGTGTGATGGTGCACCCGTACGGCTAAAGGCCGCTCTGGCTTTCCGGACGACTGTGGTCGGATACATTTACGAGTATTAAGTATACGTCGAGAAACATGGATTTGGTGAGAACGTTCCATTTTATGTAGATCGCGTATAAAAAATAATTTGAAGTGCCTACAGGTTTTGTAGAATTGTTAAAATGTGTAGTGTGTATGTAGTGATCGCCTACCGATATCAAAATGGTCTTCACTATCTAGCAAAGCTGTGGACTCCCCGTTTACTAAATACCTAATGCAGGGAATCCATTTCATTGAATTTTACATCAATCAATCCATCCTGATATGATTATCGTTGTAGATGTGAACGATAATTTCTTTTCGAATTTTTAGAGGGTTTATGAACCAATGTTACATAGAATAAAAGTTCAAAGTATTGACGATTGCACCGGTTTCACTAGAAACGCGAGCCCGATTCCGTTATAAGAATATTGATTTGCTTGGACAATCCATTAGATTTTCAATTATCGCATTTGGCTACGTGGCATCTGTGATTATTTGAATAAGATCTTCGCAGCATATTTTGAAAGAAAATAATTGCGTGAGGATTTCTTAATTTTTTACATAGTAGTAAAAACTTTTCGCTAAATGCCAAAGATTTTATAGCAGAAGTCATTTTTAAACGTTAAGGGCGCCATAAGTTGCACCCATCTTACTTTAGCAATGACAAACATGTTAAAGTTCAGGTTAAGCAAAAAAAAAAAATAGTAGCACCATTTGACAAATGTTATATGATGTTATAAGTTTAGCTGTTAACCGTAACCGACCAATATTCGCTGGTTAAAGCTATTGTTTAAGTTAAATCTGTCAATATAGTTCAAATTATAACCTCCATCCTGGTATATCACCTAAAGCGTCTGTGCTACAAAATAATATTATGTCGCTACTTCTAGAATTAATCGAGGAATCTACTAGTATCGAAATACGATATTGCAACACATCCCGTAGTCAATGTTAAAGTCAGCATTACTGTTGTCATCAAATTTGACGTAACCATTAATTATAAATACTATTATGGTGCAATCCAGCCTTACTCTTGTAGAATCACAATTAACCATCGTCTACCCGACAAGATGATTTATTTGTCCACATTATATTTTCATAACTGTTCTTGAATATCGTATTGAGAAATTCAAAAAACGATGAGTGTTTCTGTTCATTATTGACATAATTACAAAAACTGTAACTCCTATAGTGCAATCGTGTTCAATGCTCCAAGACTTATAGTAAAATTTATCACTTGGGTGACTTGCGATAATAATGATGACCTCATCATAAGTTATCGATTTGTGTTCCGTGCAATTATTTTTAGGACCACTATGAATAATAATAGCACTTAAAAACTATGCACTGAGGGTTCTTGGTTTGATTCCCAGATTGAGTTACCACAAGACATTTTCAGTATGAAAGATTTTAGAAATTTGTTTTTATTTAACGCAATGATGATATTGACATCTTATAATGAATTAGTTCGATTGGTTTACAGAGCATTTATGCTAATATTGTTTGTGACACTGTGATTCACATTATAATTTATGTTGCTGCAAATTACAGTAACTGTAAACGTAAACCCGATGCTTGATTTTTGTAGTTATGACTTAATGATGAACAATTAGCGAACAGTGGGGAGCCTTCGATCCACATGTTCAAAGCTTGCATAGCCTACGGTTTAAAATGGTCGGTCAGATTTGGCCTAATTTAAATTATGTTTCTTGTACAGATCAGTGGTCGCCACACCTGTCTAGTCGAGGGCCACATAGTTCAATGAGGTGTCATTGCGAGCCGCACATTCATGGGCTGCAAAAATCACGGGTAAACTGGACTCCGGCATGCGTGGACCGTATGAGATTGACCATGCGTTACCGTGTTATCGCTACGAACTTGAGCTATTTAGCTGGCTCTTATGAAAAGGCGACTCAGGGCCGCCGCAGAACGTATAATGTTGTGGCGAGGCGAGAAAATGCCGGATGCGTGAACACGCTTTTGTAGTAAGTGGTATAGTATCATGCGAATGAGCATACAAAGGTACGGGTTTCTGTTTGCGCGGTCATATGAGGAGATATGCAAACGTTTGGGTCATTGGCATACCAATTTCATATCCGATGTACGTTAGCATTGATACCCCGTTTTATGTAGCTTTAGTTTTAAAAATAACCATGTTAGTTTAAAATGTTATACGTCGTCAGTGACTTGAGTATTGTCTAGTGCGTGACAATGGAAGACCCAATTTCGCGGGTAAAACAAATTCTGTGCGTCGTTCTTCAATCGTAATGTTTGTGTGGTGCCCGAGTCACTATGTTACTCGGAAGACGCGTATCATATTTTTGATACCGGAGTCACTGACATGTATTATGTCATTCTCCATGCATTGAAATTTATTTTTATTCATGTTATGTCTGAAGCCATGAAATGTTTCTTCGATTATTTTATTACTTACGAGACCCTTGTCTGTGGGCGCTTGAGTGCACGCTTGCGCCCATAGTACAGTTTGTCACTTTATTTGATACATTTGATTTTTGGTTACATTACATGATCTTTTTTTGAAAAAGATAAAAATATTAAGATGTGCGGTTTACAGCACCTTTTGTGAGTAAGGGAAGCTGATTCCTGTGGTAAGCCTTTCGAATTCTGATGATAATGAGTTTTGGCTTTTCTGTTTGTTTTGAGCTTCACAACTGCTGAAGATAACTCCATAAGACGCTTTTAAAGTGCCGTTAGCAATTAACATCACTTTCAAACTACTGGTCATACTCTTTTCCGACTTCTTACGGGCTGCCACCAGTCAGCTCCTGTCATATCAACCTTGTTAAATAACTTGGAACGCCTGGGTTTCCATAGCATCCGTCAGGATGAACGAGCTAGCCCAAATACAAAAGGCTAATTTTGACAAAAAGATTGTACCGTTTCAAGTAGGTGATGTAGTATTGGCATGAAACTGGAAATTAATTGTATGTTTCTCACGATAATTTTAGAATTGTTGATCCCGACATGGGACGTGAATTAATGGATTCCTTAGATTATACCTCTGCCTAATGTTGAGGCGATTACGGTATAAAATAAGGATTTTTTATAATTTTCAGTTTTAAGATTGTCTTGCATATCAGTAGTCGTCCGGCCAACGACTATAGTTATGCCTGATAATCACAACTGTTTGTATACCCCAAACTCATTATCTTCCTTCCACGGTTTTCCTTTCCTTCCTTCCTACAGCCATGTGATTTGGCTAACCGTTGTTGTCATGTGATTTGACAACTGCCATGTGATTTGGCACCCCGTTGTTGTCATGCGATTTGGCAACTGCCATGTGATTTGTCGAACCGTTTTGTTGTCATGCGATTTGGCAACTGCCATGTGATTTGTCGAACCGTTTTGTTGTCATGTGATTTGGCAACTGCCATGTGATTTGGCGAACCGTTTTGTTGTCATGTGATTTGGCAACTGCCATGTGATTTGGCGAACCGTTATGTTGTCATGTGATTTGGCAACTGCCATGTGATTTGGCGAACCGTTATGTTGTCATGTGATTTGGCAACTGCCATGTGATTTGGCGAACCGTTATGTTGTCATGTGATTTGACAACTGCCATGTGATTTGGCTAGTCGTTGTCATGTGACTTGGCAACAGCCACGGGATTCGGATTTTGTAATTGACTTTTGTTCGCGAGCCATGGCTGGCTGCTCGTCAGAATGGCCGTGTGGGAGAATATTTCCTTTAAATCTTTAAATTATTAAATGAGTCTGATATCCGTTTTCCGTTTATAAAATAAGTATTGTATTTGACTTGTCGTTGCCTCGCATTACCCCCACTTTACAATAATAGTATAAAGGGGGCGCGCAGCTGTCGACGGGTCAGAAGTTGTCCAGTTGTGGACACGGCACGGTGGTGCTCTGAGCTGTCTGGTAACGTAAAGTCAATATTATTACCTTGTTACTATGTTCATTTGTATTGTTAAATTCATTGTAGTTTGTACGATTGATTGTATTGTATTATTATACTTTCTTTTAAATAGTCCATAGGTGTTAAATTTATGCCTAATATATTAAATCTACATTTTATTGTGTTGGTTATTCCGCTATCTCCGACATGTATGTCTTGCTGAACTTCAACGGAGTTAAGAAGGAAAAATGCCTCAAGAAGATGAGAATTTTTGGGTGTCCAGTAACGTGAGGTAACTGTTTATGTAAAACGCAGTGGTTCTTTTTAGTATCCGGCTCGAGCTGTAGAAACAACAAAAAAACCGGCCTAGGAAAAGCTCTACGACTTTAAAAACACTCTTGATGGATATAATTCTTTTTAGATGCTACTGAATGAATTATTCAACTGAATAAGCCATCGAATACCACTTCCATAACATAGTATCGTTGTAAATACCATAAGAGCAGTTGTCGAAGCTGAACCGGATCCTGTTTTGCATATTCCAATCCTGTGGCGCCCGCGGCCTTCAACTTATGTACAGACAGCAGGAAAGAATGAATGTTTTATAGTTACAAATACGTGGATATACGTTGCTTATTAATTTTATAACAATGATGTAACGATTTTGTAGAGAACTCCAGTTAATGGTTATTTATGGGACTTTATAGCATAATATGGTTTATGAGTGGTAGAGCCACGCTGTAGACAATTTTGTCTACAGCATGAATGGACCGTCTATTCATGTTGCATACAAACCTGATCACAGTATGCCTCTACCACTTACCAGGAGTTGTATACTAGGCCTTCTAATACCAGTGACTTAAAAATACTCAAGGTCCCTCATATGCGGGAGGCCGTCTGGTTTGATACCACCGCTTTGTCTATTTCTGCCGCTAAACAACAGTGTGTAAGCACTGTTATGTTTCGGTTTGAAGGACATTGAAGCCAGTGAAATTACTGGGCATTATGAAACTTAACATCTTCTCGTCTCATATATCTCGTCATATGTCTCGGGGTGACGAGCGCAGTTCAGTGCCACGCAGTCCTTTGTAATTCAAAGTTCTGTGTAGTGTTGCTTCTTTTTATGGGCAGGCGTGGCGCTATCTGTTGGTAAATAGGAACGCAACCAAAATAGTTTTTGTGTCTGTGGCGCTGCTAGTATAATATATATTACCTTTTTTTTGTCTCTGCTCTTCCCTGTCAACTGAGGTTACCGCGCATTTCTCTGAGTGAATTAAAACTTACTTTTATAGTTAAAGACGTTTTGAATTATTTACCACAACCACGATTCATATTCCTTTATGGTAGCAGAGCGTGGTTCTGTAGTGGTACAGTGGACAAACTTCAATCCGGAAAATTGTCGCCGCAATTTTTTAATTTGAGGTTAAGAAAATTTATGATCACAGTTATAAATCACATATTTTAGGTGAAACCAAAGCAAGATGAGTCCTAATAATATGTTCAATTTGGAGAAATTGATTGGAAGAGAAAATTTTGCAACCTGGAAGTTTAGTATGAAGACTTACTTGGAGCACGAAGATTTATGGTGTTGTGTTGAACGCCCTGATGATAAACCTGTAGATTCAAGTAAAGACGTAAAGGCGAAGTCAAAGTTGATATTGTTATTGGACCCACAGAATTACGTACATGTTCAGGAATGCAAAACTGCAAAACAAGTATGGGAGAATTTACAAAGGGCTTTTGATGACAACGGGTTAACGAGAAGAGTAGGTCTACTCAAAAATCTGATAAATACTACACTGGAGTCAAGTAATAGTGTTGAAGACTATGTTAGTAAAATAATGAACACTGCACACAAATTGCGAAACATAGGATTTGACGTCAATGATGAGTGGCTTGGCACTTTGATGTTGGCTGGCTTACCAGAGGAATACAAGCCTATGATTATGGGCTTAGAGAGTTCGGGTATCCAAATTAGTGCTGATTCAGTAAAAACCAAACTCATACAAGAGATTAACACATCAAAGTCAACTGCTTTCTACACGAACACAAAGAAAACAGGAAATTATGTGCAGTCAGTGAAACCAAAGGGACCCAGGTGTTATAACTGTAATAAGAGTGGTCATTTTGCCAAATATTGTAAACAGCCAAAGAAACAATCAGCAAGCAAAGGAGAGAGCTCCAGTTTTGTAGCAGCTTTTTCAGCAACCGTCAAAGAAAACATTAGAGATGATAAATGGTTTCTAGACTCCGGTGCATCCATGCACATGACAAGTAGAAAAGATTGGATGTACAAAGTCACTGAGCCATCAGTAAGTAAAATCACTGTAGCCAACAAAGAGCCATTAGCTGTGAAGGGAGTTGGTTGTGTAGATGTACATATAAGTCAAAATAAAGTGATACAAGTCAATAATGTTTTGTATGTACCTGGGCTAGCTGCTAATCTACTTTCAGTTAGTACTATTGTAAAAAATGGACATAAGGTTATTTTTAACAAGAAGGGATGTGAAATTCAAAATTGGAAAGGTGAGGTGATATGCACTGCAACATTGAGCAACAAGTTATATATCCTGGATACCAGTGAAGAAGTAGCACATTTAACCTCAAGTTCTCAGAATTGTAATAACACTTACCTGTGGCACCTGCGTATGGGCCATTTGAATATTCCAGATGTGAAGAAGCTGCCCAGTTGTACTGATGGTGTGACTCTGACTCGGGAAGAATGTAATGTCACATGCACTTATTGTATGGAAGGTAAGCAAGCAAGGACGCCATTCAAAAATGTTGGTTCTAGAGCGACAAGGCCACTGGAACTTATACATTCAGACTTGTGTGGCCCCATGGAAAATTTATCATTTGGAGGTATGAAATACTTTATTACTTACATTGATGACTACACACGAATGGTTCATGTATATTTTCTGAAAGATAAATTAAACATTTTGGAAACATTTAAAGATTTCAAGTTTAAAGTAGAGAATGAATTGAATCATAAGATAACAAAGCTACGCTCAGATAATGGTAAGGAATACTGTAACCATAACTTTGAAAAATTCTTATCTGATCATGGTATAATTCATCAGACTTCTACTCCGTACACTCCCCAGCAAAACGGCATGGCCGAGAGACTGAACAGGACTTTAGTGGAACGAGCACGATGCATGTTGTTCTATGCCAACCTGGAGAAGAACTACTGGGCTGAAGCTGTGGCAACTGCTGCATACGTTATAAATCGTTCCCCGACAAAATCATTACAAGGTAAAACTCCATATGAAATGTTGAAAGGTAAGAAACCTAATTTATCCCACATGAAAGTATTTGGCTCCGAAGCTATGGTTTATGTACCTAAAGAAAAACGCCAAAAGTGGGATAGAAAGTCCGTAAAAATGATATTTGTGGGCTATTGTCAAAATACAAAGGGTTATCGTTTTATGGACCCTAAGACACACAAAGTTGTCAAAAGTAGAGATGTTTCTTTTATTGAAAATTATATTGAGGATGTCAGTATACCAATTCATTTTGAAACTTATATTCCAGTAAAGGACAGCCAAACAGCCACTGTAAGTTCCGGTTCATTAGAAAATACAAACTCAGGCAGTGAGAGAAAGAAAATACATACTCAGGAGTCCTCATCCCCATCTGCACCCAAGACGTCCAGCAGAGACTCAGATACTCTAGTTAATAGTGAAGACTCAAGTGAGTATGACACTGACACCGGAGAACTTGATGAAACTTACCATCCTTCATATCCGATGAGACAGGATTACAATAGTAATGTAACATTGAGGTCAGCACGATCACGGGCTAAACAAGATGAGACACAAAATGGTAAGATGGGCCTATTGTGTTTGTTTACTGATTTGACTGACCCACAGACTGTTGAGCAAGCACTTACATCACCACAAGCTACAGAATGGAAGAGGGCCATGGACGAGGAGTATACTTCTCTAATGAAAAACAAAACATGGACCTTGACAGATCTCCCTCCAGGCAAAAAGGCTCTTCCGAACAAGTGGGTGTTTAAAACAAAAACAGACCAGAGTGGGAATGCTCTGAGATACAAGGCAAGGCTCGTGATAAAGGGATATGCACAAAGATGGGGTACAGACTATGAAGAAATATATTCACCAGTTGTCAGGTACACGACTATCCGCTATCTATTTGCCTTAGCAGCCAGGTATGGATTAGGAATAGATCAAATGGACGCTGTATCTGCTTTTCTGCAAGGAGAAATCGACAGAGTAATTTACATGCAACAGCCTGAAGAGTATAAACTTGGATCTCAGGTATGCATGCTACATAAATCTATATATGGGCTCAAGCAGGCCAGCAGACTCTGGAACTTAAAATTAAATTCTGTCCTGCACGAGTTAGGAATGACACAATCAAAAACAGATCTTTGTGTCTATTATAATAAAGAGAAGAATACTTTTATAGCCATCTGGGTGGATGATTTAATTTTATTCACTACTGAAGAAAATACAAAAATGCTTTTCAAAGAGAAACTGAAACAACAGCTTGAAATGAAAGACATTGGTCCAGCAAGTCAATGTGTTGGTCTACATATTACCAGAGATGGGGACAATGTACTACTAGATCAAGAAAAGTATATAAACGAAATATTAGCTCGGTTCAGAATGTCAGACTGTAAATCTGTGAAAACACCATTTGAAGTTGGCATGAAACTTGGTGATAAAAATGAAGAATATGAGATTACTGACTGTCCATACCAACAGGCCATTGGCTCCTTACTGTATGTGGCCCAAGGTACCCGACCTGACATATCGTTTGCAGTAAACACACTGAGCAGATTTAACAAACATCCTACAACCGCACACTGGGCTGCAGTGAAAAGAATTTTCAGATATCTGCAGGGTACGAAAGACTTGAAGTTGATTTATACTAAAGATGGTAATGAGAAAATCACAGGATATTGTGATGCCGATTGGGCAAGTGATGAGCGCGATAGGAAGTCGTGCACGGGTTAAATTTTTTTGTTACAGGATGGTGCAATATCTTGGCGGTCACAAAAGCAGCAGACTGTGGCACTATCTACTGCTGAGGCCGAATACATGTCGATGTCCTCAGCAGCACAGGAGGCGCTATGGCTCCAACAACTGCATGCTGAACTCGGTCAAGAACAGAGCAATCCACTCATCATATTTAGTGATAACCAGAGTGCAATTAAATTGTCCAATAATGACTGTTATTTACCTAGGTCACGACACATTGACATCCGCTATCATTTCCTTAAAGATCATGTTAATAATTTAAATATAAAGTTTAGTTATGTTAAGGGTGAGGAAATGATTGCTGATAATCTAACTAAGGGCACCACTGCCGACAAACATTTGTATTGTGTAAAGATGATGGGGTTGCGTCCCTAGGGAGGGTGTTGGTAAATAGGAACGCAACCAAAATAGTTTTTGTGTCTGTGGCGCTGCTAGTATAATATATATTACCTTTTTTTTGTCTCTGCTCTTCCCTGTCAACTGAGGTTACCGCGCATTTCTCTGAGTGAATTAAAACTTACTTTTATAGTTAAAGACGTTTTGAATTATTTACCACAACCACGATTCATATTCCTTTACTATCAAGCGAGTGCCTTACTCGTCTCGTCATTCAATCAATTAAAAGATACTCCTGAAAGCGGACGTCTATATGAAAGCACCCGCCCACATCGCTCCATTGCCGCCGCGGGAAGGGTTAGCCAATTAAACCGGTTTACACCAACTTAGCTTCATTTAACGGCGATAAAAATTTACATCACAATGGATTCCCCCTGTAATCTGGTGTTTTTGCGGGTGTTTTGGCGGGTTTGGCGGAATTTGCTAGAATATTGATGGATAAGGGAAGTCGTTTAAGTTAGGAGTAATTTGGCTTGAGGAATTGATTAACCTATTATATTAGAGCTCGCCTTGATAGCGTAGTGCCACTGCTGGGGTCTCGGGTTCGACCCCCGGGTCGGGTGAAAGTGATATTGGGTTTTTTATCACGAAATGCTTGGGATCAGCCCGGTGTCCGGAACTGTGCCTGGTATGGTGATAGGCTCGCCCCCTATCACATCATGGGATACGCTCGGCGAAATGTCGGTGTGCTGATTATATTTTTACCTACTCCTTCAGGAATTATAGGCATGAGTATTATACTAAACATTTTTAGTTCGGAACGTTTAATAACTCTATTGACGAAGCTGTACAAAAAAACAGATAACTAGCAGTGTAATTTACCATCATAAAATCTATTTATACCCTATAGACCCAATAAATAGCTCTTGGATTGGATATACATGACAAATTATTGGCTACAGATAAAAAAAATTGTATCAAGTATTTTTCTTACCTTAAAGTGTTAGTAGTGTGCGAGTGGTAGAGCCACGCTGTAGCCTGTAGATAGGTTTGTCTACAGCATGACTGGGCCGGGTCGACCGAATTGTTACCACTGTCTCACAGGCAACCGATGTAAAGTAGCGGCTTGCTGCTGCGTTTCGTATGGTGAGTGAGATATCCGGAGGCCCAAATACCCTTCCCTTCCCAATCCCTAATTATACCTTTCCTTTAAGGTTGACAACGCACCCATGATTCTTTTGGTATTTTGGGCGTACATGGGCGGTTGAGATCACTTACCATCAGATGACCCACTTGCTCGTTTGCCAGCCTTTGCTATAAAAAAACTTATATTCCAATTTCTTCGACATAAGCCATTAACTACTTCATCAATGTCATAAATTTAAAACACCGCCATCTATTAATGAAATCGGGTAAACACGAACAATATCGTTTGGTGAAATATAATGTATCTAGCAACGTCTTTCACGCATCACCAGACACCGGTGAATCACACTGCGTTATGTAATGAAATGCGTTCACTACAAATCATACAAATAACACGCACTGTACACAAAAAACGACGCGGGTTTATGAAACGTTATGACGCATAAAATACACCTATTAAAAGCATATGTTTGCTACTTTAGCTCGAACGAGTTGAGAAAATATAGAGTTATGGTTTTTGACTCCATAGCATGCTTTTGTGCTGGTAGACTGTAATGGTATTTTTTTTTATTGGACAGGTCGTTAGGGACAAAGTTTGGACTGTCATCATAAATAAACATATTTTTTTGAATGCATACAATAAAACAGTCTTGGTGCTTCAACGAAGCGTGATTTTTCGGCAAAAATCAGCGAATCATACATTTATTCCTATACTATCGTAAACTCACTGAAATCTTCACAGTACGTGGAATTACAAACTCATTGTTTTAATTTCTTATATACAACACAAAACAATCATCATCATCATCATCATCATCAGCCACAAGACGTCCACTGCTGAACATAGGCCTCAAAAACAAAACAAAACACAAAACAATGCTGTTTCGAAATACGAACGTATAACCAACGACTAAAACGCCTTGGCTAGCTTCCAAAAAAACGCTCGGTTTGCCAGTCTGGTGCGCGTCTCGCCCTCCGGCCATTAGCGGATGACACGACGGTACCGCATCAATCATAGACCAGCCAATTCATTACCACCACTCGGCGCAGATTGCCACCACCGGCCGGTTACATTTACTGTATGTGGATATTGAAAATAAATTATGGAATCAAAAATTCAGAAATGAAAGAAAGTCTAACAGATTTTAGGAGTACACTTTAATTAGTTAAGATATATTTACGAAGTTAAACTGAATGATAATAGTAAACGTATTGCGATTCGGCTTTTGAAGTTATTAACATAAAATTATTAGGTCGACAACCATGCAGGTGCTGGCTTTATAGTTCTCAAGATCTATTATCCTAGGATAATAGATCTTAGAGGAGAATTGAATATATTTCACGTTTCGCTAATAAGTGTGTCTAGTGCTAGATTTTTTTCACATTTGATCCCGAAAACATTTGTATAGAATAAATACAGCGATATCTATTGACATTCGATATTCAAATCGCAGTCAACTTGATTGGGATAGAATGTGAAGACAATCTAGCACTCGTCATTCAGCAAACAAAATAGGCTTTGATTTTTATAAAAAAAAAAAATGTAACCAAAACATATTGTTTTAACAAAATATAAAATTATTTAAATGTAAAATTTTTTAGAGCACCATTTGTCGTCACGAAGTAAATACAACTTTTAACATAAATCTTCAATAAAAAAATTCAATCTGCGACATATTGGCACACGTCATGTATCATGTACAGCAAACACATCAATAATCACCGTCGTTCATATTGTCAGCGAACTTTGCCCCGTGCCCATATGTGTCAACTCCGAACCACAGCCCGCAATCTTCTAAATGGATACATGGAACTATGAATCGTGGTTAGTTCCCAGTTTCAAGGTAAAACAAAGTTATAAGAGGACTACACACGCTGCAGAAGCATCGTAGTGTTGTTAAAGCAACGACCACTTTAATTTTTTATTTTTACAAATTTGTCAAAAATACAATAAATTATTTTCAGTATCCTTACTTGGTTTTCCTGGATACTCTTCGAGCCGTAGTTATCGGTTACTCCAAACACATGCTACTGCTGATCATGGCTAACCGAAGTTGCAACGACAGGCGTCGACTAACTAACAGAATTATCAAGATTTAGGGTAGCCTATGTTGAATATTATACATTATTTTATATGCAACAGAGAATAATACGAAAAAGAAACCCTTTTGTTAAAGCAATCAAAATCGGTTCAAAAATAAACCCGCAAATATCATTTTATATATTGGTGTGCACCGCGATGGCCATTTGCCACGGTGCCGTCAAAGTATGAGTCGTCTGTTATTTTTTTGTTATTCTTGACTCCATCAGATTTGAATGACTTCTATTTTTTTTTGTGGACGGATTAATGAAATTCTTTCTGCAATTGGTTTTAGATACATAACGTAACTTATTGATTAAAATAATAAAAAAACATCAAGTTAACTACTACCCTATTATCGTCCTTTTCCCGGCATAGTTAATATTTTAAAAAGATGCTCGCTGTTGAAAGGCTAGACACAGGCATACTGACCAGATCTTTAATTTATGGGTTTAAGAGTCTCGAAGTTTCAATATCGATGGTCAAATTGACTACTCCAAAACATTTCTAAGATCTTTGGTACATCAGCTCATGCTATGACAGGAGCACGGTGCACCACTGTCCAATTTAATTATATCTGCCAAGTTTTCACCAGATTTTAATATTTTGGCACATTTCTACTGTATTTCTGTTGGCGAACTGACTTTCTTATTTGTAGTTGCTTTTATTTCGCTGTTCTTTTGTTATATTTTCGCTTCTTTTTTGTAAAGGGTAAAAATAAACATAAGATCGTAATAATTTCTTGAGCTGTTTGTTTGCTACAGCTTAGCCTGAGTGTAAATCAATATACTTATTAAAATTGTCGGTATCTTTACATAGTATAAACTGAAGTCGCTTCCGCTGTCTGTTCGCTTAGATCTTTTGAACAATTCAACGGATTTTAGTTTTCAGCAATAGATAGAGTGATTTATGAGGAAGGTTTATATGTATATGATGCTATGACCCATGAGATCAGGGCAGTAACATGCAGGTGCAACCGCGTGGGATAGCTAGCTATAAATAATGCATAAAATTAGCCTAAAATACCCTATTGACCATACCCTGGAACCAGCAATGTTTTCCTTAAATAACCCTCTAACAATGTACTATCATTTGCGATGGTGATCACATGCCATCCGAACCCACTACCCCATTTGTTAGCAAAATAAAAAGCCTAACAGAAAGATTCAAGTTCAATATTTTACCGGTCGTGAAATAAAAATCTGTTATGATAACTAAACCGAAACACTAAGCTAAATGTAATAATGTAGGAGTACGCCATTTAATCACTAAAATGGCTTATTGTAGTAACAATGTTACGAGCCCTCTGTTCAATGGCGAAGCAGTAAATTTTAATCAAAATGAAGCTAGCTGCCGGACGAGTATGAGGGTGGATTCTGGAACATGTAAGCAATGTCGAAACGTTATTGTTTTTGTATGTTTTAAGGGCAGATTTGACGATGACGAGATAAGCAGGACGCTTGCCTGATGGTAAGCGACCATAGTCATGGTAGGCCTGCTCATAAACAGCAGCAACACCACACAGAACTTTGAATTCACTGGCTTCAATGTCCTTTAAACCGATACCCAACAGAGTGTGCACACTGTTGCTTGGCAACAGAAATAGACAAACTAACCAGACCAACTCACACGGCCTCTCGCATACGAGGGACCTACTACCTAGTCATTCTAGTATATAAAGTATAAAACATTTAATTAGCATCAATTTGTCAGACGCTACTCCTTAATTAATACAATCTAAATAGACAGCGTGATAATTTTGTATTTTGCCATGTACACTTTATTTGATATGGACATCAAGTTAAAAATTTTAATTTTTTTAATGAAAATAGCAAAATAAAATCAATATCTTAATTTTTCTTTAATGTGATTTGAAATATCATTGCATATTTGCATAATATCATTTACTGCTTCGGTGGCGCAGTTATTATGCGAACAATCAATACATAAGTAACCTAAATATGTCAAAGCATGGAGCTGATTTCGTGACGCAACTTCCGTTTCGACAGTCCGTATCACTCCCCACTGAGTATCGTTTTTGTATCATTTTAAATAATATTGTCAGTTCAGAATACAGCCGCGGCATAGTGCAGACGGCCGGATGAAATATGCGACGTGCGCAACAGACTACACGACACGACACTTTAAAATATTAACCTTCTCTATCATATACAACTAATATTGCTTAGATACTTACTTTGGGAGAAAAAAGATGGCTAGGCTTTATTTTTGCTATTGTTTTTTTAATATCTAATAACCGACCTTGGCGAAATCATCGAAAATCAATGGATCAATAATTAAAATTAGAATATAATAGAATACTTACTGTGGGTAGCGCAAATTTACAAATAACAGAATAGCGAAGATATAGAATAATGGAAATTTACAGAACTTATTTTGGATTTTTTGTGATACTTACTTATCATATAAACCAGGGGTTCCCAAACTATTTTGGGCAAAAGACCCCTTTTCCAAAATTAATTGATACCTCAGACCCCCATAGCTAAATTACTTTAAAAATCCTATCACTACTTTTTTTTCTTATTGATACAAAACCAATTTTGTTCGCGTTCCAGGATCAGCCCGTGTATATCCTGTACTCCCGAGGAGCTTGCGACATGACTTGATGGTTAGTTGGGCGGGTATACGTGTACATCCTTGTACTACTGAGTCTGCATCAGTCATCCGCCTGTGCTGTTGCCTTTCGTTTTGCTTCTTCCGTCTTCGAAGAGGGAAGAAGCATTTATATAGGCCGACACGACTCTGGTGACTACCGATAAACTCATTGTTTTTTGGACTGCACTGCGCTTACCATCAGGTGTAGTGCAGTCATTTCGCCGTGCTCGGACAAAAAAAATAACCATCATCATCGCCATTCGTATTTCCCAAGACAAACGAGATTTATCTAAGTGCGTAATTTTAATCATATTACAGTATTTTTATGAATTAATATTATATTCACGTATATACTTTACTAGCTTTTGCTCGCGGCGCCGCCCGCGTGAACAGCATTTTCCGGGATAAAAGTCGCCTGTAACCGTCTCCAGGGTCCCATCTGTCTCTGTAGATAAATTTATCAAAATCGGTTCAGTGATTTAGGCGTGAAAGCGTAACAAACAAACTCATTTTCGTATTTACTTTCACCCCCTTTTTCATCCCTTATTAGATAAAATTTCCCGAATTCCTGAAACACGTATTTATTTGTTTTACGTCAATAACCGAAATACAAAATTTTGTTTATGTAACTTTCAAAATGACGGACCTTAATACATATTATCATCCCCTATTTTGAACCCTTTGGGGTGGAATTTTCTAAAATCCTTTCTTAGTGGATGCCTACATAACAAAATGAATATACAGTCCGAATTTCATGCTTGTAGCCTTGATAGTTTGCGCTCTGCGATGATGAATCAGTCAGTCAGTCAGGACGTGTTATTTTATAAGTATAGATCATGCAAACAATAAGTTTCAACCATAACTCATAGTGAAGGCATAGCACATTGGAAATTTGTGTCATAATGTGTAACAGTTTGTCGGTTGCAAGTGCCGTCAACGATGGCAATAATTTAGCATTATAGTGGCCGCGAATCGGCAACACTATTCCCGAACAAGGAACCGGAAACACTACGACCTGGCAAGTATTAAAGATATATAAAAAATTACCAGTGTTACCGCCTACTATGTGGCCAAGGTGATGCAGTTGTATTGCAGGTGATACGACTTCTGTGATGTCACGGGTTCGATCCCGGGGTCGGGTAAAAACGATAATAGGCTTTTCTATCTCGAAATGCTCTGAAGCAGTCTAGAATCTGGTATGGTGATTGGCTCGACCCCTATCACATCATAGGGTTATGTTCCTCGCATGCGGGAGGCCGTCTGGGTTGGTAACACCGCTTTGTCCATTTCTGCCGCCAAGCAACGGTGAGTAAACACTGTTGTGTTTCGGTTTGAAGGACATTGAAGCCAGTGAAATTACTGGACATTATAAGATTTAACATTTTGTGTCTTGAGGTGACGAGCACAGTTCAGTGCCATGCAGAGCTTTGTAATACAAAGTTGTGTGGTGTTGCTTCTGCTTATTATCAGCCGAGAGCCTTGTTCGTCTCAACATTCAATCAAATAAAAAAACCTGTACCTACCCCATCGCGGATTACAGGCGTGGGTGCGTATGCATGTATTCATACATCGTCTAGTTTGGCCACAATATGCGCATCCAATCATTTCTAAAAGCATTTCCTTATGTTAGTAATGTATGCACATACCCGCACACCGTATAATGTTACACGGTACGCGTCGCCTTAATCATTCGCAAATTATATTATACGTTTATTACTTTACGCGGTATGTTTCCTTATATTGTTTATTATTTTTGTGTTGCTAGTGGCCGATGTTTTGTAGTAGTAGCTGCGGGTATAGGGGTACATCCTTGTATTACTGTGCCTCACAGACAACCCAACCTGAGTCTGTGCTGTGTCTGCATCATCCGCCTGTCCTGTCGCAGGCCCCTCGTGTTGCTTCTTCCCTCTCCGAAGAGGTAAGAAGCATTTATACAGGCTGGCATGACGGCATGACCACCGATAAACTCATTGTTTGTTGGTGGTCGCTAGTTTGTTGGATTGCACTACGCTTACCATCAGGTGTAGTGCAGTTACTTTGCTCGGATAAAAAACGTCATTTTTACTTTTGATACAATTCAATATTTTACTCTAACATAGTATCGATGTAATTCCATAAAGGACAATCAAAGGTACATAATGCAAGTATGATAAGAGACGGTGTCATAAAACACAACCTGCCGATGGTCGTGGCGCCTCCCTTCCGGCACGGTCGCGGGCGCCGCGTTCACTCGCTACAAATATGTAAATTACACCAATATCAACTTGTTTATATGATTTAATGCCGCTATACTAATAATGTTATTGCTTTGTTTTCTGTTATTTTGTGACCGATTAATGTTAAATTGAGAAGACAAACAAGGATGATATCCCAATCAATTTTATTCTTATGTCTGTATTATTAGCTCGTTGTTTTTAAAATTAAATCGCTATTTTGCCCACCTCACTTTCGTTCCATCGACGACCCTTGTTGCCAATTATTTTATACAATATGTTCAAAAGTTTTTTTTTATATGATTGAATGACGAGACGAGCAAGGCGCTGGGCTGATGGTAAGCGCCACGCCTGCTCATAAACAGGAGCAACTACACAGAACTTTATAAAGCACTGCATGGCACTGAAATGCGCTCGTCACCCTGATACATAAGATGTTAAGTCTCATAACGCCCAGCAATTTCACTGGCTTCAATGTCCTTCAAACCGAAACACAACAGTGCTTACACCCTGTTGCTTGTCGGCAAAAATAAACAAAGCGGTGGTATCAACCCAGACGGCCTCTTGCATACGAGGGACCTACCACCTTGCTTTCTGCTACAAAACGATACTAAATAAATTGACTTCCTTAAAATCGACTTCATACGTATAAAGGAACTACTTATGTTTAAACAAGTAAGTAAAAATGCTAAAATATGTTATAACGGTGTATATGTAGGGAAATGAGATGTCGGTAATATAAGGTGTACGCCTGGCGCCGCCCCTCGATTACCTTCCCGCTGCGGGCTACGTGGAAAGTAAACACTTCACATAGATATACATTTTATAGAAATGAATATAGTTTATATTCTTTTTTTACGGCATACGCGGGAAAATGAGCACGTAGCTCACCTGATGGTAAGTGATCTACACCGCGCATATGCGCCCACAATACCAGAAGAATCATGAACACATTGCCGACCCTTAAAGGAAAGTGGTAATTAGTGATTGGGAAGGGGAGGGGGATTTGGGCCTCAGGATATCTCACTCACCATACGAAACGCTGCTGCGTTTATAAGCCGCTATTTTACATAGGTTTCCTGCGAGACAATGGTAACGACCCTATTGAGCAGACCCATTCATGGTGTAGACAAAACTATCTACAGCTTGGCTCTACCACTAAACGGTTCATTTATTTAACATAATATACTAGACGTTACAAAAAAATCATAACAACTGTGATTGTTTATGATCGTAATCCACTTTGATTTTCCGTGTTATGAGTTAATATTCGTGACACGGAGCTATTTTTTAATGAAACTCTAAAAACTATCAGGACGATGCAAAACATTTCGAAGATCCTAAAACGCTTAAAAACCTATAAATAAGACTTATATTAGCATCATCATCATCATCATTAGCCACAGGACACCCGCTGCTGAACATAGGTCTCCACCCCAAAGATTTCCAGACCTGTTGGAAGCGGCCTGTATCCAGCGACTTCCTGCGACCTTTATCAGGTCGAATGTCCAACGCTGCGCTTGCCAGTACGTGGCCTCCATTCCAGATTATTTCTGCCCCATCGGTTATCGGTTCTGCGAGCTATGGGGCCTATCCACTGCCAGTTTAGCATACACTTTTTATTTTTTTATTAATTCTAATACTCTCTAAATTAACTGTGCGCCAATCTGACATCGTTTCCGGTTCGTTGTCGGGGACAGGTTATCTTTTGCGAGATTTTTCTTAATAGCCGATGTACACAGTAAATGGGATCTGCCCTGGCTTTTTGGATTCGACTCATGTTGCAACACAAGCAGCCTGAGCTATAAAAAAATAACTATTATTACCCACTGGTAGCCTATGGTAGCTACAGAGATACAGCAAAATGGAAAACCATATAAATAAAAAACGCACATCCAGTTGTTCTATTTCTGTGTAAAAACGAGCTGAGGGATAAAAAATATGAAACGGTCCGGCGTGAAATATGTAATATCCATATTGGGTGGGTGCTGTGAGCCCATATTGGACGCTGTTCCACTTCCAGCGCTTCATGCTTGTACAGTAGATGTGTAGGCAGGGTGGTAGAAATATTGAAGATGTTTATGAGAATCTGACAGGATATCGATGATATCTAAATGATGGTCACCTGGCTCTATTTTTCTATTTAGTCTAGTCGCAGAGTAAATAGGCTGTGAATCCGCGAGACCCTGGCTTCCAGGAAGTCACATATGAGTGTCAGTGGGATTGGAGTTTACCGCATAGCGATAAGCTTGCTCACTAGCATATCATGGGATTAAAATAATCTTCGGGGTACAGACGTGAGTTGTTAAAACCCTCCGGCATAAATTAAAAATGACAATTCTTCTACATCTGAACTGAATTTCTTCAAATATAGCCAACGACTGAACACGATCAAAATCTATTTAAAAAAAAACCCCATTCAATATTGTGCTATGATGCCCCGAACAAATGCAAAAAAACAAAAGAGTCAAACTTACAACTCTCTTCTTGCCCGGGGTTGGTAAAAATCTATCTTTATAGATTAAAATTTCCCTATAGAACAACCTTGATAAATGTATCACCAGATATCGGTCCGGTTTGGAATCCAATTCAAATCCAAACCTTACCCTCTTTGCAATATTGAGTTTTTACTACGGACACACCTCGTAAACAACTTGACTTTCTTAAAGAACGTTGTGTATTGTGTATAATAAAAATACAAGTAAAATTTATGTCTTTAAAAGTAATATTATATTATTAATTTTTTTATTGTACTCCTAGTAGGTTCTGGCACAGGCACTTGCGACCGACGGACTCCTGTAGTTTCCTCAAACCTGACGAAACAGAGTCGCACGCCCAAAACGTATCTATGATAATTGTATACAAAGCATACTGGTCCTATTGTAGGGTCTGGCCGTTCTGAAGATACCAGTAGTTGAACTATCTTTTGTTATAGTGATTTCGTTGTAGCCTGATGTATGTGACGCATAGTACGTGTACAGTGCTGGCAAATATGCGGCCACCCTTACACGAATCGTCGCGCGGAGTCGTTCTAATATGCATAATCTAGTAAAGTTTCGTTATCAAGACGGTTCTCCCTCGGAGAAACACAAACAAAATGATACAATAACACATATCTAAAGTTCCCGTGAAGTTATATGCGTACAGCAGTTGTTCCGGAGGATGTGGGTGTGCCATGTCTTATGTTCAACTGAGCGGATTGTGCAGGAACACTGAATATGTAGACGTGGTACTTTGAACATTGCAGTGGTGGGGGTATAAAATGTGCTCTAGTTTCTAGTTTTTTGTTCAGGTTATAAGTCATCTCCATTATTTGAAGTAAAACTCATTGTGTCAACATTCATATACTGGTAGAAATAAAAAGAAGTACTCAATTATGTTGATTTACGTTCTAAGATCAGACAGTAGTTAGTAATTGACTGTCGCTCGTAATCAGAAAAATGCTTGTGTTTTGTATCTTTACAACCGTCTCAGACTTTATGACGTCATAAGCACACGCCTGTAATCCTGAGGAAGTAGTCTCATACTAAGCCTACGCTATCAATGATGAATTTGATGACTCAAAAATTATTTGGAATGGAAGCAACTTCTAGAAGTTACTTATGTATTTATTGTTATTTTTAGTTCGCTTCAATAGAAAAGGAAAACATTCTGCGGAAACTTATGAGTTCTAAATAAGAATTGAAACAGAGTAGTCTATCAACATTAATTAGGCCAGCGTGGTAGACAAAAGCTCTAATCGCTGTCATTGGATACTCAGTAGTAGGTTAAAATTTAACCGGAGCAGATATTACTTATTACCTGTGCTCAACTCATCCCGACTGTGCTCATCCCACATTCATAGTTTTCCGGCTGTACGTCACCGTTTCCGCGGCACCCCTGTCATAAACTGAACTCACATTCGCCAGTATTTATCATCAAAGTTGAGCAGATACGGGGCGACGTCGCGAATCTGATTCCGCTTGCTGTATCCGCAGAGATTTATGTAGACACGGGGAGGTGCCTGTACAGTACCTCCCGCTAGGGTCGGGTACATTATGTTTTAAAGGCTATAAGAGGTGAGCTGGGAGTTAGCAATGATTCCGCATACGTATGTACTTCGCACTAATTCACCTAGTCACCTAATGCATGATAATAAACAGTTGAGCGATGCTTTTTGTCCCAGCGAGTGAGTGTAGTCCACCTACTCGCATTGTTGTAACCGGTATAACTGTCAGGTACGAGTCGATTAGCAGATTGCATCGTAGCTACTTCAAATTCTGTTTGTCTTCAATTTGCTTTGGGCCTTCGAATATCTCACTCACTGTACGCCGCTAATTTACGTCAGTTTCCTGTGAGACAGTGGTAACAATCCAGTCTGCCTAATCCTGCTGTAGACAAAACTGTTTACAGCGTGGCTCTACCACTCATATATCACGGAAATCCACCAATCAAACCATTTTCTATGGCCTTAACTAGCGATCCGCCCCGGCTGCGCACGGGTAGTAGAGCATATTATGCCTACATGTTTAGTCTGTGGGCGCGGCGTGGCACGTCCCGGGCCCCACCAAGCGAATCCCGTCATCAGTGTGAGAAAAAAGCTTGAATCCGTCAAATAACACATTAAAGAGCCAATTTTCGGAGGACCAATTTGACACATGCTTCCGTGTATATTGACAGTGTTACAATTTTGAATTGTTGAAATATATAAATAACTGGGACACGGTGAAATAAGGGCTAATTTCGATAACTCCACATTATAGTATTTTATGTTTTTTCGTTTGTGTCCTAGAAATGCGCCGAATAAGAGTTTTTTTTCAATCTTTCTATCTACCATTATCCTCTCAGATATCTAGCTCGAATATAAAATATATTTATCAATTTCTGAATTATTTTAAAGGCTACAAAATCATCATAATCAAAAAAGAGTTATATCAGTATCTTGGTCGTTAAACATTATCTCTGCTCTGGTATTCAGAAGGTGGTCTTAGTCATTACTCGTTGCAATAGATGTATAAACGTTTAATGTTTTATTCTAGCAAGATTCGCGCCGAACGCGCGCACCTAGGGTTGACACATTACCGCCTTAATTTCCGCCATTGAAAACTATTTATTTTTTTCAAATTCGATGATTAAAACAACTTTGTCATACAAATATTATTTATGGTATTATTTTTTTATTTAATTTAACAAGTCACTCGCCTGATGGTAAGCGCAATGCCTGCCCATAAACAGATGCAACATCACACAGAACTTTTCATTACAGAGGTCTGCATGGCACTGAACTGCGCTCGTCACCCCGAGACATAAGATGTTAAGTGTCATATTGCCTAGTAATTTAACTAGCTTCAATGTCCTTCAAGCGGAAACCCAACAGTACTTATACACTGTTGCTTGACGTCAGAAATAGACAAAGCGGTGGTACCAATCCTGACGGCCTCTCGCATACGAGGGGCATACCACCTTGAATTTATTAGAAAGATATACTTTTAAATATGATTCGAAGCTAAGTTAATCAAGATCCAATATCCAAACCGTTAGCCTCTTGACATCAATTAGTATATGATGACGACAGCGTCCGTGGCATCAACGAGGAGCCAGCTGTGAAATGAGAGGCCACGGGTTCGATCTCCACACCGAGACAAATGTTTATGTGATCCACTTTGTTTCGGGCCTGGGTTTTTTTTACTTGATTGAATGACGAGACGGGCAAGGAGCTCGCCTGATGGTAAGCGCTTATCAACTCAAACTCAACTCAATACTGCACACTCAACTGCACTGCCCTGCACTCCATACGTCACCTGTATAGCTACAGATACTCAGAGCTCACAAGATTTCATCCATCCAAAAAGCGTCTAACGCGCACAGCACACGGTCAGATATATACGATGTGTTATACGTATTCTGAAATAAAATTAGCATGTCGATGACGCGAAACCAATTTATTTCGCCTACCCAAAAGTGCTCAACACGGCTAAAGAAGTTTTCACTTCAAAAACTACTTATAACCATAAATCCCCTTTAGCTTTGTGGCAGCCCTGCATCTTAAAGACGAGCTCGGTTACCCGTTATCTAGATCACGTTTCAAGTACCGCTCGCGCCTTGCATATTCGTCGCTCTTAAAACCTTATCGTTTTATATAAATTAATTGCTCGGAACAGAGATTTTGCGAGTGCGCACACGGCCTTATCTTTGTTTTGGTAATTGAAATCTTACGGGCGGAGTAAGTTTAAGTCGCTTTGCTTATCAGCTTCGTAGTCATTGTTGTTAGGCTGCATTTGAGACATTGTGACGCGCCAAGACTTCGTGGTTGTCAGATATGCATGAAGAGTGACGCAAGGTGGTAGGTCCCTCGTTTGCGAGAGACCGTCTGGGTTGGTACCGCCACTTTGTCTATTGCTGCCGACAAGCAACAGTGTGTAAGGTTTGAAGGACATTGAAGCCGGGAAATTACTCAGTTTTATGAGACTTAACATCTTATGTCTCGAGGTGACGAGCGCAGTGCAGTGCTTTGTAACTCAAAGTTTTGTGTTGTGTTGCTTCTGATTATGGGCAGGCGTGGCGCTTACCATCAGGCAAGCATTGCTCGTCTCGTCATTCAATCAAATAAGGAAAAAAACAGTATCTCCATTCGAACTTGCTGTAGGTTGGTTCCTGTTTGCGTACGTAGGTCCAAATATCCATAGGCTCGTAAAAAAGAACCAATTGAAAAGTTTAAAATTCAAAACCCCCATAAAAAAACTAAATATCACGCTCCGTATATTCATCCTTTCACTTAAAATCGCGCAGTGGTAAGCTGTAAACAAAGTGTCCTGTCGCCCCCTCTTGAGTCCCGGCGCGGGCGTCAATATCGCATTTATAGTTGCGAAACAATCCCCCGAGGACCCACTGAGTGGCCAATGATTATTTTGCTCTATGCCATGACTGCTTATTCTGAAACTGTAGTTTATTATTCAAACAAATAAATAAATAGTTATATAGGCAAGGGACCAATAGGGTACATAGTTGACTTGATTTTTTTATTATTTTAATCAATAAGTTACGATACCCAAAACCGATTTCAAGATTTCATTGATCCATCCAAAAAAAAAAAATTAGAAGTCATTCAAATTTGATAGAGGGGGCACTTGTCAAATAACAGACGACTCAAACTTTGACGTCACCGTGGCAAATGGCCATTAGTGTGCACGCGTGCGAGCGAGATAGTGAGATGTCCCCACTACGCGCACACCTTTGCTCATACCAATATTTAAAATCATAATTGCAGGTTCATTTGTGAACCGATTTTGATTATGTTTTAACAAAAGGGTTTCTTTTTCCTATTATTTTCTGTTACGTATGAAATAATGTATAATGTTCAACATAGGAAACTACCCTATTGCATTAACTTTTATTATTTAGATAAAAATAACTCTGCGTGAGCGTATCAAAAAACAAACGATTCCAGAATAAGCCGCCAGCCGCCCCAAACTCGCCCCTCTTAAGATTCTCATAAACATGTTTTTGACGCAATAAAAATGATAAATCAACTATTTTTTATACGGTCAATCAGTGGATACAGTGTTTTCGCAGATATCGCCAGCGTTATGGAGGAAAAATAACTTCCTACAATGATTGATGTTGATAACAGTGATAATAAAGTTGTCATAGCTGGGATGATTTAGGTGGTCCTGAACAATGTGGGAGATTGGAATCACGGTAATAAGAATGAAAAAGGTGTATTTATTAATGAGATGGATTAAGCCTTAATCCACCACGTTAGCCTTATGCGAGTTGACAGACTTCACATACCTTCGATAAATCTTATCGAGTTCCCAGGTACGCAGGTTTCCTCACGATGTGTCCTTCACCGTTAAAGCAACCGATAATTCACGTGCATGCTCCTGGGGGTGCTTTTTTTATCCGAGCACGGCAAAGTGACTGCACTACACCTGATGGTAAGCGTAGTGCAGTCGAAAAAACAAGCGTCCACCGACAAACATTGAGTTCATCGGTGGTCACCGGATCCTGCCGGCCTGTATAAATGCTTCTTCCCTCTTCGGATTGGGAAAAAGCAAATCGAGGGGCCTGCGACAGGACAGGCGGATTACCGATGCAGGCACAGAGAAACAATAATGTGATGAAAGCGACACCACACAACACTGGACTGGGCTTGTCACCCCGAGACATAAGTTGTTAAGTCTTACAATGCCCATTTTCACTTGCTTCAATGTCCTCCAAACCGAAACACAACAGCTTGATGGCAGCAATAGACAAAGCGGTGGTACCAACCCAGGTGGCCTTTCGCATACGAGGGACCTACCACCTAAGGTTGCTCAGTGTAAATACAACCAGTAAATCAATGAGGCGGTAAAAGTAAATAACCATCCAATATAGAAGAAAAAACTTACTACACATTATTATGAGTTATGTGACAATTCGCTAGCGAAGCTTACGTTATGCCTTATTGATTATGCGTGAAAAACAGCATGAGTTATAGAGCTGTGCGTCGGCAAACCTTCACCTATTACTTTGTGCTACATTATGTGAAAATATATTCAGAAATTCGTAGATGAAAAAAAATACTTTATTATAAATAAAATATTTTTTAAAATAATACTAATTTAAACGGATTTTATCGCGGTTTTTTAAGAATTTTGATCCCGACGTTTCGAAAGCTTTTCAGCCTTCGTGGTCACGGGGTAGAGTCCACCGCAACCGCGATAAAGTCCGTTTAAATTGGTTTTATTTCAATGAGTAATATTCGCGTAAAAACGTAAGAAATCATTAAATTACTTTTAGTTTTTTTTTATTCGCCAAAGAAGACTGACGAGCTGACGGCCCCCTGACCGGTGGTTACCGTCGTCTATAGACAATAGCGACGCCAGGGGACAGCTAAGCCGCTACCGTGGAGATACTGCTGGTGGTAGGAAATACATGTCATAAACATGCAGGTGTTTGTTTGACTTAGGTACTCTCCGTAAATTTTCACATGTAATATTCGTCTTTGAGTTTGAATTTATATTGTTACTTGCAAATTGTAAAACATAAAAAGATAACAAAAGAACTACGCTGTTTCTTGGTGCTTCTTTTCAAGTCAGTGGACTTTTCCGAAGCACTGATAGAGTCTTTTAGTCAATAGATAATAATGTAAAAATTACGTAAAAAATAATAATTACATTATTAAGTGCATTTAGGGGCCTAATTACTTAATAAATGATTTGAATTTGAATATCCGGTCGGATAGCGACCATCGTACACTTAGTGTTAAAACCAGAGAGCCATAGTTACCCATACACAGAAATTTTTCAAAAGAATTGGGGAGGCCCACGCCAACAAACTTCTCGGCTCGTCTGACCAGACGAAATTTATTTTATTCAATTAAATAATAAAAAATAATAATAATTAACGTCACAATAAAACAAATCTATTCCAAACAAAAAACAAATTAAAATTTCGTCAAATAAAACTTCCCTGTATTTCCTGAAATATGAGTGTCAAACAAAACTAGTTAAGTCAAACGATACAATAAGTCGACACGATAAAATTGAGTCGAAATCATCACAGCGAGACAAAACAAGATAAAATGTAATTGCGTTTCACTTTTTATTGTTTTACCACTTAATAAGCGAAATCGGTTTTCCAACAATCGCTGTGTCTCATTGTGTTGTTATGGTTGAAGTGTGAAGTTAGACATTTTTGTAATTGTCTCATTACTTACACTTTTTGCTCGCAGCTCCATCCACGCAAAATATTTTTCTTATGGAAAAACTTACAATGGAAGATAGCCAAGCTCTCAATGATACTATATTTTTTTAGTCTTGGTGAATGATTTAAATCGGATCCGTAGTTCCAGAGAGCACCTCTACAAACATACTTACAAAGTCACAATTAATTTCTAATATTAGTGTAGATGTATTTATCCAAGATACTAACCTCCTAGAATATATAATGATTTCTTACGTTTACGCGAATGTTACTCATTGAAATAAAACTAATTTAAACGGATTTTATCGCGGTTTTTTATTAATTTTATAAAACCGCGATAAAATCCGTTTAAATTAGTTTTATTTCTCCTAGAATATAATTCATTTATAGAATTTATTTATAAACACCTAATTCCCAAACTAGCAGTGACATGAAATAATTGTGTGCCAAAATAATTCACCCTGAGCTATGTAGAGCTAGTGTTTTTAACACGACGCCACTCGCATTATGGTAGTGGGATTGTCGCCAACTTTTCATTACTATTGCTTTATTAACCAATATTGAGTGGCGGCGTTTGACTTGCCAAGGTTGTACAAGTCTTGGTTAGAGTCGAGATAATTATTAGTTAATATCAATCGTTAGTTAAGGAGATGGGAGGTGGGAGGATACTTGTATCCGACCGGATAGCGACCACCGTACACTGGTGCTAAAACCTGCCATAGTGGCCCATCTTGTGTGGGTCGCGTTCCAGGGTCAGCCAGTGTATATCCGGTTCTCCCCAAGAGGCTTGCCCCCTAATCCTAACCCTTTTCCCATCCCTTTTCCTTCCTCTCCCCCTTGGCCCTTTGGCAGGCCGGCATGATCTTGCCGACCTATGATAGACACATTGTTTATCGTTGGTCGACACTATTCTTGGATTGCGCTACACTTACCATCAGGTGTAGCGTAGTCACTTTGCCGAGCCAGGATAAAAAAAAAAGTTCAGTCGTGAATACATAGGGACCAGTAATGATGCTGCGATCTGAACCATATTCGGGCGCCACTGTCGCTGTGGTCTGCCAACAAGTTTTAAATTACATTTTTATAGGATAAAAGTGAAAAATTAGCAATTTTGTTTCAGTTTCTCAACTAAGATCACCGATCCGTTGTACCATTTCCTGATTAACCATCTTTAGAATATGCGTACCAATAACTAAACATTAACCATTGGTTAAATAGAGTTCAGTTCAACCCAGCTTTAGAATCGCGTCCCTAGAGAGCGGCAGTTAAAGCCGGCGCCGCTCGATCGGGCTCGTTGTAAACCGATTCGGTTGACTAGTGATGTGCATCGTTGATTCAAAGACGAATTTATTATTTCGATGGATTTCTCACGTTTAAATATATGGTGAATTCTTCTCATCAGCCATTAATACTAATGCCTGGGTCCGCCGTGCTACCTTAAGGGTTCAATTTAGTCCATTTTGAAAATTCTTTGTATTGCGACAATTCGCTTTCATGTTTTTAGCTGGTGGTAGGATATTCATATCCGCTCACCGCGATCACCGTACACATGTAGTTAAAATCTGCCATAGTGATCCACACGCCTTTTGTGAATATCCAGTTCTCCCGAGGGGCGTGCGACATGACTTGATGGTTGGTTGGTCGGGTAAAGGGGTACATACTTGCATCGGTCATCCACCTGTTCTGTCGCAGGCCCCTCGATTTGCTTCGACCCTCTCCGAAGAGGAAAGAAGCATTTATACAGGCTGGCAAGACTCTAGTGACCACCGATTAACTCATTGTTTTCGGTAGTCGCTGGTTTTTTGGACTACACTACGCTTACCATCAAGTGTAGTGCAGTCACTTTGCCGTGCTCGGATAAAAAAATCTTTAAACATCAGAGCAACGCTTTATGTCAAAGTTCATAAAATACATAATTAAAATAAAACTCTTTATAGCTCATGTAGATTTTTTTTTTTTACTAGCCCTGTATTATACATGTCCCACTGCTGGGCACGGGCCTCCTCTACTGAATGA
The DNA here is from genome assembly GCA_949126905.1 of Amorpha juglandis. Lineage (NCBI taxonomy): Eukaryota > Metazoa > Arthropoda > Insecta > Lepidoptera > Sphingidae > Amorpha > Amorpha juglandis. The sequence continues at coordinate 23,210,858 of OX421365.1, forward strand.
GAGGGGGTAGGCCTTAGTCCACCACGCTGGCCTAATGCGGGTTGGCAGACTTCACATACCTTCGAAAAATCTTATCGAGCTCATGTAGATGCAGACCGAAAAAGCACTCGATGAATGGTGGTAGGAAAGGGCTATGGTGGAAACTGGTAATTTTGTATAATCTAGTCTGTTAGTATAGGTATTTTATCTTTACGATATACTAGTCAATATCAGAAAAGTTTCTTTCTCGCGAAAGAGTATTCTCATGGGCTTATGATAAGCGGGTTGGAGCAGTGGTTTAAGAATATCCCATTACTCCATTTCCCCACCTCAAAGGATTATATTTGAAGTGGCCAGAGAATCCGAAATGCCATCTCCATAGTTATCCAATATCTACGATCAAACAAATTCCTTTGGAAGCCATTGTTATCATTTAAATGATATTTTACTTTATTATTTTACTATTCATATTTTTTATTTTATTATTAATTTTATTTACAAAATAATCGCACCGTTCACTTCTCTACTCGCAACTTCCAATTGAACGACGCGTCTTGAATTTTAGGATTTTTACACCACACGGTAAAATATTTTGTATAGTTATATAATTAATTTATTAATTTCGGCAATCCTGTGACTAACCAGTTGGTATTTTATTACACAATTATTTTGTAATATCTATATCGTCTTATAGTACTTTAGAGGCACAAGACAGGCGTGTCTGAAATTCTGGTGACATTGTTTAACCTCAATTTACTAAAATTCTCGCACCATACCCGCCAAAAGTATAAGAAATTGTAGGTACTATTTACGGATCCCTTCAAGGAGTATAAACCTCAGACCACGGATAAATTATAGACTTCGTTTATGTACTGCCTTTGCGAACGCGCCTTAAAAAAAATCTATGCGCATTGCAAATGACATTAGTTTATGAAGTAAAAATTGGCACGTTTGATTTACTAAATATATTATCATGTTTATGAAACATTATTGATGTTTTAACCATTATTTTTAATGTTATTCTCAAGTGGGTAGCCAGAAAAAGTTAAGTGCTCCAAAATCACCTTTTCTCAAATTCTCAATCACTTGTGTTCATAGTCTCATTCTGAATGTTACTGTTGCACATCGTTATTTTTAAAAGTTTCATTTGATTTCGCTATTATTCGAGATTATTATGCCTAGGTCTCGTGTTCATATGGATATGGAAACGGCAGCACGAGCGGTGGCTATGCTTCAGGAGGGAAATTCTCAGAGGTCGGTAGCAATACAGCTTGGTGTGTCACGTCGAGCTATCCGGAATGCTTGGGATCGTTATCAAGAGACTGGTAGTGTTGCTAGGAGACGTGGAACAGGAAGGACTCGGGCTACAACAGCTCAAGAGGACCGGTATATCAGATTGACAGCGCGTCGGCAGCGGACGGTAACCGCCCGTGCCTTACAAAACCAACTGCGGCAATCTACTGGCACGCGGGTGAGTGATCAAACTATTCGGAATCGACTTCATGAAGATGGCCAAAGATCCAGAACTCGCGCTGTCCGATTGAAGTTGACAAGTGCTCATCGTGCAGCAAGATTAAGATTTGCTCGAAACCACTCAGCCTGGTCTATGGATAACTGGAAGACAGTACTGTTTACGGACGAAACTAAGGTTAAGTTTTTAAGTGACGATCGTCGAGTGCGCGTATGGAGAAGGGAAGGCGAACGTTTTTCTCAAGCTTGTGTGGGGAGGAATAAGCCTACATGGCAAAACGGAGCTGGTAATTCTGGATGAAGGTACCGTGACTGCTGCTAGCTACGTCGAACTTGTAATCCGGCCTCACGTGATCCCATTTTCACAAAGGATAGGTGAAAACTTCGTGTTTATGCAAGATAATGCCCGCCCGCATACAGCCCGTGTTACTCAAAGAGCACTCTCTGATGCCAATATTAGAGTTCTGCCGTGGCCAGCCATGAGCCCTGACCTCAATCCCATAGAACATCTGTGGGATCAATTAAAAAGAAGCCTCAAGGCAAATTACAGCAACGTCAACAGCCGACAAGACCTCATAAATGCTCTTAAAGTCTGTTGGGAGCAATTGCCTGATCAAGACATAACCCACTTGATTGAAAGTGTTCCAGATAGGCTCAGAGAGTGCATACGAAGCAGAGGGGGGCCAACACGCTACTAATCTTAAAAATTATCCGGTATTTTTTTAAGAATAACGGTCATATTGAAATTTCTGTCTTGTCGCTTATTTGTGTAAATTTTCTCTAAAACTCTTAATTTTGCATAATTTGCATAAAATTGCTAATTTTTGCCCAAGATTACGTTAAAATAATTTCCATACACCTTGTCCATAAATACCCATTCATAAAATAATAAAAAAGTTAAGAGTTTTTACAACACAGCAAAAAAACAGGGTGGGCCCTATTTTGTTTTGGGTAGTTTACATCTTTCTTAAAGGATTATGAATGTTGTCTAAATGTTTTTCTTTAAATGTTAATCTGATATTATGTCAATGTATAGTAATTTCGTACTGAACCTTAAAAAATTTAAGCGCATTGCAAAGGACATCAGTTTATGAAGTAAAAACCGGCATGCTTGTTTTACTATAATACCTTTTATTCTAAAAATCCTTTTACGTTAATAATCCTATGAATGTTGTTTAAATGTTGTTCTTCAAATGTTTTCCTGATTTGTCAATTTATAGTAATGTCGCGACATGAGCGCCGGCAGCAGAGTGCAATAGGGTGCACTTGCACCCCTCTGTCAGCGAGCAGCGGGGATTCCCCGCGCAATAACGCCGGCTATCGACTACAGAGATTAAGTATTTTCATAATATGCATGTACATATAATTCTATATTTTATGTTAGTTAATAGTATAACGTGTACATGCAGATGCACCTCCCTGAAAGTAATCCTGGCGGCGCGGCGCCCGCGCGCCCATGTGTCGTGATGAGTTTAGACAATTAGCCATACTTTAGAATACGATGTCGTCACAACATCGTGTCGGATGTACTAAAACCCGCGACTACAAACTTTGAATATTCCGCGTCAAACCTATGTGTTTTGTTTGACAACTTATTGGCAACACGGACACTTTCATTGCCGCCATTACAATACGAGCTGTTTGTCGCTCCCACCATGATAGCTGTTCTTTATTATTTGGAGTTTATTGTGGGTGTTCACCTATTCCTTTGTTAGGAGGTCGTGATCACAAGTACGATTTTTTTTAAATTAAAAACGTTGCTCATTATCTTTATAAAAGACCGCAGGTCATGATCATGACGTCACTGGAAAGGCAAAAATACTAAAAATACGTGATCTTTGCGGTGGAGCGTTTTAAACTTGAATTTTTACGGTAAAAGTTCATAAACATTCGTAAAACGCTTTACCGTAAAGTTCAAGTATTCGAGCTTTAGTATTTTTGCATATTCTAAATAATAGAAAACAGGCAAAGAAGTGGCAAATAGTGCATATCTCAAACTTCATTATTTTAGTGTCTATTGCATTAAACTTTATGTACTTACCTATATTGGTTTTTCCGCGAAATATGGACCGATTTTGATGATTTCTAAATTGATAGAGTTTACTTGCCAATTAGTATACGATGTAAAGGCATAAGAAGTGCGGAATAAAAAATAAAACTCCTCAGCGATCGTGTTTGGGTTTTCGTTTTGGAATATGTATTACTAGGTATTCTTCGCGGCTCCCCCCGCGTGATCTGCTTTTTCCGGGATAAAAAGTAGCCTATGTTCATCAGAGATAATGTAGGATTCTAATGGTGAAAACATTTTTCAAATCAGTCCAGTAGTTTTTGAGTTTATTGGTTACATACAAAAATACAAATCTTTCCTCTTTATAACATTAGTGTAGAAACAGCGTTACATAAAACTAAAATTGCAAAACAAAAATAAGTTTTAATTAACATCTCATGTTTTACAGTAGTGCTATCTAGTATTCGCATTAGGAGGCGTTTTGAATGGAATATTCAGACTCTAGAACAAAATATTCACTAAGTTTACTTTACGATCCCGCCCAGTATGTAATAATAGCGCCATCTATATAAGGGAGTAAAAATAAACACTAAAAGGTTCACCAAGTTCGGTACTAACGCCATCTATGTAGCATCTTGACTACTTTTTCGTTCAAAACTTATACATTTTCACGAACATAAAATAGTACAGGTAATAGCCGCTAGATGGAGTTAATTAAAAAATTTATTTTTTGTAAAATAAATAGTGATTAGTAAAGTAATGAGCCTTTAACTGCTTAGATAGGAACCTTTCAGATTTAATGAAAGTATTATCCCTCTTCCCTGAACCCGACACACATACCTCTAGTACCTTAAAATGTATTCACACAGAAACTACGAGTATTTTTTAATTTTTCCGCCAATTGAGGAATGATTTTTTTAGAAAAACAAATCATTCGATTGAGTTTAGTTACGGTGTCGTCTCATAAGGTAAATTTATTTAGATTTGACGACGTATCGTACTTAGTACCATACCAACTTAGTATGGAGTGAAAAATGAGACTCCTCAACGGATAACAGCACAATCTTCAGGATTGAGTTATTGTATTTGAATTTACATGTCATAGCTAAATCTACTATCAAAAATTTAAAAATAAAATAAGTTTAAACAAAACTTGAAAACTGATTTCAAAAACAACACTGACATTTTGACCTTTCATTGTAATTTTTTTACATATTGTTTTTTCATTAACTACACAATATGTTACCTATTTGATTTAGTCGGTAATAAAATAATTTTAAACAAACCTTAGCCTAAGCTAAATATTTAAACCTACAAAAGGACTGCCTCAGTAGCGCAGTTGTTTTGCGTACGCGGTACAACTGCTGTGCTGAGGTCACGGGTTCGATCACTGGGTCGGGTGAAAACGAAACTGGGTTTTTGTATCACAAAATGTTCAGAGACGGACTCTGAAATTTATGCTCGGTGTGATGATAGGCCTGTTCCCTATCACATCATAGGATGGAAATAAGCTCAGCGAAATATGGGTGTACTAATTACATCTCTGCCTACCTCTTAGAACATTAAAAGGCGAGAGTGCATATGTATCTATGTAAAAAGGCTCATGATTCCTTAAAATAATCACACAACGGACTACGGGCCTACCAAGCCCCCATGTCATAGTTTACGTAAAATGAGAAACGTCAGTAACTAAAGATTAAACATTTATAATGTACTAGCTTTTGCTCGCGGCTCCGCCCACGTGATCAAACAAACAAACAAACAATCAAACTCTACAGCTTTATAATATTAGTATAGATTTGGGTAGCTTAGCAACGGAAGCCTTCAAATAATATTATTTCGGTAGCTTAGCAACGGAAGCCTTCAAATATGAATATTTTTCCCCGTTTTTGCAACATTTTTCACTGATGCTTCGCTTCTAATGGTCGCAGCGTAATGTTATATAGCCTAAAGCCTTCCTCGATAAATGGACTACGTACCCAACACAAAAAGAATTTTTCAATTCGAACCAGTAGTTCCTGAGATTAGCACGTTCAAACAAACAAACAAACAAACAAACAATCAAACTCTACAGCTTTATTATTAGTAATGTATATATATTGGACCTAGTTACGCAAAAAGGATCCAACCCACATCTAAGTAAAATGGAAATACTGATTGTTTTACTAAATTCAATAATTTTAACTAATTTTATCTCGTAGTTATTTAGAAAAACGGGCATGAAATATATTCCATGTCGAATATTGCAAAAAAATACGGTATTAAAATCAATTTAAATTAATTAATTTAGCAAAACAAAATCAGTATCTCCATTTGACCTTGCTGTGGATTGGTTCCCTTTTGCGTAACTACGTCCAATTTTCTTTGTAAATAATCATTAGAATAAAGTAGTAAACATTGGGATAATTCGGGATTAATAAACGTTCAGAAAACCGTTAACCTACTCGGAAATGTTATAAAACATATAAATCAATAACATCCTATATTTGATTTAGAGCCAATTTCGCCCATTATCCGACTGTTGACTAACTAACCGCGCCATAATTTTTTTACCACCGGCCGCGGTGTGAAGATGAACTAACATTACTGGCACGAACGTTGGATTCGTTTGACGGGTTCCCGGGGAGAGAGAATAATTTTTAAATTTGGTAAAAATATTTTAAAAATAATAAACCTTTTAAATATACCTACCTAATACTCCTGATACTGTATATTTATATATATCTCATTCTCTTGTAGTCTACTTTTCTGAAAACGATTTACCAGAAAAAGCGATAGGCGCTAAGCTATTATTTAAAGAGGTGTAAGACATCATAAAGATTTTGAAATTCACGCCACCAGTTATCAACATTCTTTCTACCTATCAATGCCATACGTACTCGGAGAAGAAAGAGATGAAGAGCCCCAAGGAGACCAAGACATGCTGGCTGATATTTTCAGTGATGAATAACTTCAAAAAACTAAACATATAATCAACATCAGAACAACTAGTCAATTGTAATTGTTTGTTTCTACCAAAGTGATCCAAGTGATTGTTTTTTGGCATAAAAACCCAGATCTTTGTTGTGTCTTTCAATAAAAAGTATTTAAAAAACATTATTTGTATTTTAATCCAACATTTCAGTTATTAATTTTATTAAAGACTTACTAGTAAAATGTAATTACTTTCTTTGTAACAAGTCCAACCGTGTTTCTCTTGTTTTCTTAAAAATATGAAATGAATGTAACTTAGATCACTATGGTTCTGTCATTGGCAAACGCTCTCTTTGCATTCGTCTCATATTGTGATTGCTCTAAATGCATCATAATATTTTATTGTCTATGCACTTTAAAATCGGAGTTTAATTAATTAAGATATTTCAAATTTACATTATAACTGCCAACCGCCATTACATCAGTGTGACGGATTAAGGTCTCCCTATTAGTAGATTAATATAAGATATTATTTTATCGATCAATGTTACCCAATTGCACGAGGCCTTGCCAGATAAAAAAAAAATAACCAACGAATTTTAATACGCAAAAAAAATTATAATACATCACGTTGTTTATGACACATTTTCAGAAGGCCTCGTTGTACGCCGGCGCAAAGACTCGTGATAGCATAATTGTAATCTATCTCATTCTCTCGCAGGCTAAATCCTATTTATGAATATGATTATCTTTGTCTTCCTAAAGAAGGTTTACTTCAAAAACTTGGACCGTATCAGCCAATGGTTTTCCTACAACACAAACTTCTCACTGAACCCTGCAGTCTAATGGGCCGTTATGGCGTCGACTCGATAAAATATCCACATATATGCAATCCCCAGCTTCCGTGTACTCCGAACGCCGCCTTTGATCGGCCATTTTATATATAGCACAACGTGGTCTAAATTGTGGAAATAGAAACGCGTTACGTTACATACCACGTGTGTTGACTTATGTGATAGTCTGCATTAAAGGATACGCTGCTTCCAGCACTTGATAATAGATGGCGCTATGTGCAACGCGCTTGTGGGAATACCTATTGCTTATTAAGGTAGGCTATTCCTATTTTATTATTTTAATCAATAAGTTGCGTTACCCAAAATGTGTAATCGGAAGGATTATATAACTCAGATAAAAAGAAATAAGTTACAAGTAGTCTACACGGATTATCAAATTACAGAAAAAGGATGCACAGCTATATTGTGACGTCAATATTCGCAATGGTCATTAAAGTGCACGTGTGCGAGGGAGATCGGGAGATGTTTCTACTGAAACTAACTTTGCACGTGCTAATATTTATAATTTTAATTACATACTTTGTTTTTTTATACATTTGATTAGGTTTATAAAGCTTTCTTTTTCATTTAAAGTAGTACACAAATAAATTCAAGAATTAGTCCGTAAGCCTTCATAATAATGAAAAATATCCGTATTAAATACAGATTTCATTGAATGTAAATATCAAAATACGTATGATTGTGTTGACACTAGAAAGTTAAGCAATATAAAAAAATATTATTTTATTATCTAACATGTATATTTTTATGTGTTTGCATTGATAAACTCATACCTGTATCTTAGGATAGACCGACGGTAGTGTTCCAAGTGAAGTGGTCCCTCATATGCGAGAGGGCGTCTGGGTTAGTACCACCGCTTTGTCTATTTCTGCCGCCGCGTTTTTTCGGGTTAAAAAGTAGCCTATGTTACTCAGTGATAATGTAGCATTCTAACGGCAAAAGAGGTTTTTAAATCGGTCCAGTAGTTTTTAGGTTTATTCGTTACATACAAAAATACAAATCTACCATCTTAATAATATTAGTATAGATTTATTGCCGAAGAGCATAATTCAAATTGTAGTTAACATAGTATTTAAATCAAAATTAAAACTTAATAACACTGACAACGGACCATCCAGAAAAAGACGATCTAATTCCAGAAACAAAAAAGTAGATCGAATTAATTACTCCATCTGCAAACGTGAGACTAGGTTTCAAGGATGTGACAGAAATAGTGATTATAAAAATCACAATGCATGCTCTGCAATGGCTGACCCAGATGGAAAGTGGGCGCGGGTAAAATTAGAGCACGATGATTACAGGTGGTCCAATCAATACACAATACTGGGCATTATGAGATTTAGCGCTTGTTTCACAATATACAAGTCAAGGTTTTCATTCACAAGGTGGTAGGTAGGTCCCTCGTATGCGAGAGGCCGTTTGGGTTGGTACCACCGCTTTGCCTATTTCTGCCGTCAAGAAACAGAGTGTAAGCACCATTGTGTTTTGGTTTGAAGGTCATTGAAGTGAAATTACTGGGCATTATGAGACTTAACATCTTATGTATCAGGGCGACGAGCGCAGTTAAGTGCCATGCAATGCTTTGTAATTGAAAGTTCTGTGTGGTGTTGCTTCTGTTTATGGCTAGGCGCTTACTATCAGGCGAGCGCCTTGTTCGTCTCGTCATTTATTCAAATAAAATAAAGCATCGTGAGAAAACCTACTTAACTAAGAATACTCGTATGTGAAGTCTCCACCCGCAATACGACAGCGTGGCGGACTAAAGACACCCATAATCTGTAAAAGAAGCCCATGTCCAGCAGTGGGGCGTATATAGCAGAGCTGGTATGATTAATATTATCATAATACAACATAAATCCAAAAATATTTACACCTAATTATTATAATTCCGAACCAAAAAAAGACGAATGGAATGTGCTCCAGAATTGTCCGCGCGGTGCCGATGCCGATGGCGCGATTCGCATTTAATCAAAATAATTAACCACCCAAATGATTTATTGCCTGGCGGGTGGCATGGTGGTCAACGAGAGTGTGGGGCAGGGGGGCAGGGGGGCAGGAGGGGGTGCAGGTGATCCACCCGCGCCACCTACGTCGCGACAGTTACTCTGTAACTGCATTATCTGACATTTTAATTTGGCACAACCACTTCAATGACGGTGGTCGGTTGCGTTGGTTTATTGACGGGTAGTTTTGATTTATATCAAATTAATCAGCTGCTAGTACACTTAGTTTGGTGGGTTTATGTTTAAAGAACAACACTATTGTTATTAATATTATGTAACAAAGTATGGTTTGAGAAAATTATGTGACCAAAAAGTATCTCTGAAAATGTACTATTTTTAGGATAATTGTAAATAAATATACCCAACAGTCACACATAGTCCCGGTAACACACTAGGTATTTTTTTTGTATCCTGGCTCGGCAAAGTGACTGCGCCACACCTGATAGTAAGTGTAGCGCAATTCAGGAAAAGTATCCACCAACGACAAACAATGTGTCTATCGTAAGTCGGCAAAATCATGCCAGCCTGTCTAACTGCTTCTTCACACTCCGTTTAAAATACCCCATATTATAGGAACAAATACTACTTACATAAATATTAATATTACTTAAATATTACTTACGGTCTAACAATATCTTCCCCAAACAAATATTTGAGGATCACACAAACATTTGCTTTTGTCCGAATCGAACCTGCGGCCTCTCGCTTCGCGGCCGGCTAGTCCTCCGCTTCGACAATCACAATCGGATGATTATTTTATTTAATATAATATCTCTTTAACATTATTTACTAGCTTTTGCCCGCCGCTAGGGCCGAGTGGTCTTTAGGGAATAAAAGTAGCCTATGTCCTAATCCAGGTCATAGTCTACATGTATGCGAAATTTCACCCAAAACCGTTCAGCCGTTAAGGCATAGTTGACTAACAAATATCCAAATTCACAAACAAACATCCAATTTTAAATTTCACATTTCACATGATGGTAGGTCCCTTGTATGCGAGAGGCCGTCTCGGTTGGTACCACCGCTTTGTCTATTTCTGCCGCCAAGCAACAGTGTGTAAGCATTGTTGTGTTTCGCTTTGAAGGACATTGAAGCCAGTGATATTACTGGGCACTATGAAACTTAACATCTTTTACCTCGGTGTAACGAGCGCAGTTCAATGCCATGCAGTGCTATGCAATTTAAAGTTCTGTGTGATATTGCTTCTGTTTACGGGCAGGCGTGGCGCTTACCATCAGGCGAGCGCCTTGCTCGACTTGGCATTCATTCAAATAATATCTAATAAAAAAAAACTACAAACTTGAAATTTTGGCAGATGATGTCTTTTATGTTGTAGTAGCTGTCCCTCGCGGTTTCACCTGCATGTTACTGCCCTGCTACCATGGGTCATATATTATAGCGTGACATACATATAAATTATAAACCTTCGTCATAAATCACTCTGTCTATTGCTGAACACTGCATTAAAATCCGTTGATTATTTTAAAAGATAAAAGCGAACAGACAGCGGAAGCGATTTCATTTTATGCTATGTAATGAAGCATTCACTAACAAAGGATTTTAGAAATTTGCACCTAAGGGATGAACGGGTGAAGCCGCAAGCGAATGCTAGTAGTTCATATATTCCTACAATTATATAAATAAATAAAAGCGTGTTAAAAAGTATGTAGGTGATATGAATTATTTAAATTTTTTTTTTTGCGTTTATTACATATCGATTTTGGTTATTATTTAGGAAACGAAACTGTAGCATAAAGGAGATCCTTATGTTGTTTTTATACAAAAAAAATCTATGTGAATTTTTAATAAAATTACAATAAATTAGTAATTAAGAAATAAAGTAATTGTTCAGGTTTAAAATATTAAAATAGAATATGAGTAAGCCATTAGTGCCTATTATATTTTAATATATGATCTACATGCTAAACCTCAGTTCAAAGTACGTTTATTTTTAGTAAATAATGAACACTAGTTTTTGCTCGCGACTCCGCCCGCGTGAACGTTTTTCGGGGTTAAAAGCCTATGTTCTACTCTAGCTTATGGTTTTCTTGTGTGTCATTCAGCCATTAATATTAAGACAATAAGTACACCCAACAGTCACACACATAGTCCTGACCCCACAGTAAGATACAAGTCTTGTGTCGTGGGTATCAGGAACTACGCGAGACTTTCGGTCTCACAACACCCAGACCCCGAAACAAATATTTGTGGATCACACAAACATTTGTCGCGATGCTGGGATCGAATCCGCGGCCTCTCGCTTCACAGCCAGCTACTCGCCCGCTGCGCCACGGAGGCTGTTAAAAAATAACTTTATTAAATTCGTCAAAGAATATTAAAGTGACCGCTCGAACGAATCCGCGGGCGTACACGAGTGAGTTATAAATAAATAAACATACGAGGTGATTATGGACGAGTAGCCGACCGCCGACCGCCGCGGAGATGCAAAAAGATGCGAAAAAACACCAAAGACGTACAACTCAATTTTGGAGGCACAACGCGGTGGAATAAAGTTTGTAAAAAAACAAACGGGCGTTTATTAGTGTGCTGTACAACGGTATTCGGTGGGGATATGTTTTATAATCAATGTGGCATAATGGGTATGAATTTATTGAAAGGAAATACTCTACAATGCAACATTTAGATCCAATATTCAATGAACTTAAAATAGTGATATATAAAATAGCAATAAAATAAAAAAGTGTGTGTGTGTGTGCAATTCACACACAGCAGAAGTGAAACTACAGAATTATTAAAATAAATTAATTAACCAACGAATTTTAATACGCAAATGCAAAAAAAAAATACAACACGTTGTTTATAACACATTTTCTGAAGGCTTCGTTGTACGCAGGCAGGCGTGATAGCATACTTGTAATCTATGTCATTCTCTTGCAGGCTGAATCTTATTTATAAGAATATGTTTGTCTCTTTTTACTGTCGCTTTTTCGTTTCATCGAATTTTTACAACGGTGCTAAAGAAGTTGCACTTCATCATCACCATCATCAGCTACAAGACGTCCACGGCTGAATAAAGGCCTCTCCAAAGATTTCAGACCTGTTGGAAGCGGCCTGCATCCAGCGACTTCCTGCAACCTTTAGCAGGTCGTCTGTCCACCTTGTAGGCGGACGTCCAACGCTGCGCTTGCCAGTACACAATACATGTTTTTATATCCACAATATCAAAGTGCACGGCAATAAAGAGGCGGTGCAGGCCACTCAGATTACAGAGAGTAGAGCCGGCGCGGCGTGCGCGGTGGTCCTCCGAGCCCTCCCGCACCCGGCGCGGCGCGGAGCGGCCTAACGAGCCTGGATTACCTCCATTTGCTGCCCATTGCTTGTATGCATGCTTTTCGGAATTCGCGAATAGTTTTTTTTTATCCTGGCTCGGCAAAGTGACTACGCTACACCTGATGTAGCGACAAGTGTAGCGCAACCCTAGAATAGTGTCGACCAACGATAAACAATGTGTCCATCGTAGGTCGGCAAGATCATGCCGGCCTGCCATAGGGCCAAGGGGGAGGGGAAGGAAAAGGGATGGGAAAAGGGTTAGGATCAGGGGGCAAGCCCCCTGGGTAGAACCGGATATACACTGGCTGACACAAGGCTGATACAAGTATCCTCCCACCAGCTAAATACCAGTTATTAATTACGTGTTCAAAGTTTAATTGTGTCAAGATTTTTTGAAGTGAAACTTCTTTAGAATCGTTGTGATTTTAAACTCGATGAAACGATAATGCGTCACGACAAAGACAAACATATTCATAAATAGGATTTAGCTGCGAGAGAACGAGATACAATTAGTATGCTACCACGTGTCGTTGCGCCTGCGTACAACGAAGCCTTCGGAAAATGTTGATAAACAACGTGGTGTATTATTCACGTGTTTTATTTTTTTTGTATTTGCGTATTAAAATTCGTTATTTAATTAATTTGTTTTAATAATTCTGAAGTTTCACTTCTGCCGTGTGTGAATTACACACACACACTTTTTTTAGGTGAATTTCTAACGATTTGCGGCATTGTGCGTCAATGTCAATGGCACCTATACTACGAAGTGATTATTCTTTTTAAATTCACTTTTGTGTAGTGTGACTTACGTACGCCGCAGGCCCCCCGATTTGCTTCTTCCCTCCTCGGAGCGTGAAGAAACATTTATACAGGCCGGCATGGTTCTGATGACCATCGATAAACTCAATGTCCAGTAATTTCACTGGATTCAATGTCCTTCACACCAAAACACAACAATATTTAGACACTGCTGCTTCGTGACAGATATAGCTATCCGCTTATGTAATCGAAGATAAAGGCTCGTAGAGGCTCTATCTTGAGAACTAAGCATGGTTATTCCCAGCTCGGATTTCGAACCTATTAAATTACAGTGCTTACACAGCCAAGACAATGTAGTTCTGAATAATTTAAATTTTATAGTAGTGTAGTACATGTACACGCCATTTAAAGGGCCCCATAACCTTCTTATTAAAAATATTTTAATTTAATTACATTTTAACAACGACAATAAAAATTTTGACAGCATACGTAAGGGTAATCAAATTATTAAAAACAATAGACGTCATTTGTAAAGTTTTGTGAACAAAAAACATTCTCATGGCATTAAGTATTTTATAACTGTGTTTATTTAGAGTTAATTGACTGGTGCACTGTCTTTAATAATTATATAACAGTGAATCCATAGCACAGTGTGTTATTTGGCCTTACATGTGACACGCTCGTTTTATGTGTTTTTTGGGTAGCTAACAATCAAACAAAACTCTTGTTAAAACTCCGCCGGTTCTAACTACAATAGTTTAAGAGAAATAAAAAAAAATGAGAAAAAGCCATAGAAACCATAGAAACACAATATTTCATTTTTGGATTGGATTTTCACACTAAATGTTTTAAGGTATGATAGAAAATCGGTATAGGAACCATATTTTATTTTGAAAACTTTAAAAATCTTGCTTAATTAGGTGGGACAACAAAAAAACTATGATTTAGTCATTATTTTTTTTCTGGAGATTCTCTTCATGGTCGTGTTTTTTTTAAATGTCAAAATGGTGTATGCTATAATAACTATCACCACAAAAAAAACCAGATTCAACCCAGGATCTCGGAAATATTGAATTTTAAAGTTGTGAGTTAGGGTTGTCAATTAAACCTGTATGCAACGTAAACTACTTATTTGAAACAAACATTATTCATTGTGATTTATTATTTTTGACCGAGATATTAACCGGTTTAACTTATCTCGTGCATAGTTCAAGATTATATGGAAAAATTGTGCTTTATGCACATTTTGTTTAAGTTTAAATTTTTAAAGTATTGGTTTTTCGAGTTTTCTAAAATCGTCATTCTTGGTCCAAGTGGTATTCCTCTCGTACGAGCTCCCTCGGAATATGAGGCCAGCAACGAGTCGGTTTACTTTTAAGCCTATGGCTGGCGAACACTTAAAGTTTTCAGGCTCGTCTCAAATTTAATGTATTTTTGTTGGTTTCTCCTCATTATCTAACTGTTATCTCACATTCTAGTTATATAATTTGTTATATTGTTAGTATGAATGTATTTACTGTTATTTTTTTTAGTTTAGTTCTCTGCATGCAGAAAATGCCCAAGGCTGTAAGTCCGCCTCTGTATAATGTTATGCTTAAGTTTAAATAAAGTAATAAATATAGTCCACTACTTTTATCCTAATCCTACTCATATTATAAATGTGAAAGTTTAGATGGATGGATGTTTGTTTGTTACTCAATTACGCCAGAAGGATTGAACGTATATGGATGAAATTTGGCACAGAAATAGTTTAGTCTGAAATAACATATAAGGCCGCCTTTTATCCAGCTTATTAAATTCAGTTGCTGTAGCTCCACAACAAGCGCAACGTAATTGTGAAGTTGTTCCCGTAATTACATTAAATACTTTACCATCTATTGCGGTTAAATATAATTTGGGATCTGATATTATGCTCTAACCCTCATCAGTTTCTCCGTAAAGTGATGTAAGTTGACTTACTTCAGCCTCGACCCGCATTTTTTCTTCGAGAATTAGTTGTTTTGTCTCATTTCGATACTGGATCTTCAATGGACGACAAAACCTGTAGGACTGTGGGCTTGGGTTAGACCACAACACAAAGCCGTCACTAGTTTTTAGTTGCAGAGGAATGTACGACGTTGTAAATAAACAATTTTCATTTTGGTCATCACCATCTAAAAACTTTTGTTTATAAAAAGACTGCTCCGTACTTCCATCAAACCCCCAAGAACCCTCAAATATACAATAGATAATGTTTTTCTGCTTTTGTTTGCAATATTGTGATGTTTTTTCGGTACATAATTTTATGATTCGGCGGAATGTGTGTAGTAACAAACTGTGAACTGAGACACTTGCTTCTCTTTCAGTAATAACTATATCTTCTTCAGGATAATACATTTTTTTGGCAATTTTGCAATTTATAGTATGGAGGATACGCTAAGAAACCTCTTTCTTTCAAATCTTTCTGTATGAAAGTGTAATCTTCCACAGTTAGTTTTCTATCGATAACGAAAGATAGGGCTTCATCAGGGGTATATGGTGTAGGTTCCACTTTCTCTTTGATGGATGTTGTAATTTTTTTAGGACGAGTTGGACTTTTTAGACATTCATTAATTACAAACTCTAACCCTTGCGCAGAGCTTTTGTTCAGTTTTTCACCGCAGATTTTGTCATTTACAATTTTGGACATAATTTTTATTATTTTTGACTGCGGCTGATCTTGAAGTGACTCTTCTATACTTTTTCGAATACGACATATTTGACGGGATTTTTTTCCAAAAATACCGATTTTCATAATTCCGAATGGTTCCAAATTCCTAATATAACAATTCCGATTTATCATTCATCCTATTTTTATAATGGGTACACTACAATAATACGACAAACTTTATTCCGACAGTCACAAATACGAATCTCAAATTACCGATTTTCATAATTCCGAATGGTTTAAAATTCCGAATATAACAACTCCGATGTATCATATATCCTATTTTTATAATTCCAAAATTTCAATATTCCTAACGTATACAGGGTGTCCCAAAAAGTAGTGTCAAGCGGAATCCCAGAGATAGAGCACCCTTTGGGGTATCCAAATCACCCCTATGTATGTTCCGCGATTTTGCATAGTTTTCGAGTTATGAATTTTTTTATGTGTTTTAAGAATTTTCCACCTGAACAACTTTAAAAATTTCTAAAACAAAAAGAAGAAGACTTTTTAGAATTTTTGTTTTTGTATCTGAATAGTCATGAGTTGGACCATTCCGGTTAAAAGATTCAGCTTTTTAAATTTGATGGAAATTATGAAAATTTAAGTGTAAAGTGAAAATTTTACGTTCTGAGAACTATGACTTCAATTTTCAACTTAAAATTAAAAATCTAAATAGGCAATTTTATGGTTTCTAAGCAGGGCTTAAAACTTCTTCAGAGTCTGAGCTTTCATAATCATAAAAGAAAAATGGTACTTAATGGGGCTACTTTTGCTAAAATTTGCCTTCAAAGACATCAAGGTGGAAAATTCTTAAAATTACCAACGTGAATAAAAAAAAAATATGTTCAATTTATTATTCCTTTAAGGTTATTTAGTTTGTTAACCAACCAAAAGATTGCAGGAAAACTAAGATCTAAGATTTAATAAACATTTGGAGGTTATTTAGATTTAATAAATAAAACGAAAAGGTTTTCAAAATGCCGACCTTCGTTCTCGATACATGTTCTACATCGTCTTCAAAAGTTTTTTTTTAGTCTTATGAATGCTATTCTGTTGTTTTGAATTGTTTCTTCTGCCTGTCTCAATTTTCTTCTTAATTCCGCTACGTTGCTAATGTTTTTAGCGTAAACTATTTCTTTATAATATCCCCAGACAAAGAAATCGATTGGATTCAAGTCTGGGGACCGTGGTGGCCATGCAATGGGCCCTCCACGGCCGATCCATCTGTCTCTAAATCTTTCTGTTAAATGTTGTCTGACAATTCTTGCAAAGTGGCATGGAGCACCATCGTTTTGGAAAATCATGTTCCTACGCGTTAACAGATTTACGTCTTCTAGTAAGACGTGGAAGTCATTTGTTAAAAATTCCAAGTAGGCCTCGCCGTTCAAACGGTCAGGTAATTCGAACGGCCCAATCAGCTGTCCGTTTAAGATGCCTGACCATAAGTTTACGCTGAATTGCTCTTGAAAATTGGATTCACGTGTCAGGTGTGGATTTTCAATGCTCCAAGAATGATAATTGTGTATGTTGAAAATCCCGCATCGCTTGAAATGAGACTCATCAGTCCACAAAATAGTGTTAAAAAAATTATCATCTTCAGCGTGGCGGCGCAACATTTCTTGACAAAACCCAACTCTTCTCGGGTAGTCTGCGGGCTTAAGCTGCTGAACTCTTTGAATAGGATATGAGTGAAAGCCCTCTTGTCGGAGTATTCGGTGTGCGTGTGATTTTGGAATTCCGATTCTGCGTTCTATTGTTCTCACACTAACTGATAGATCTCTTGCCACTTCTTCGCGTACTAAATCGACATCATCTGGGTCATGCATTTGTTGAGGCCGCCCGGATCTACTGCCTGGTAGACGTCCATCCATGTAATAGTGATGGATTCTTAAAATCATACGATGATCAGGCCAAATTTCGGGCTGAGGTCCATGTTCATTTTGCGCTTGCTCCCTGTACAATCTGGCTGCTTCACTAGCATTTCCTCTTGCATAACCATAAAAGTAATGCACAAGAGCATAGTCTCTTGACGTAAAAGACATAGCTCACCAAATTAATGTGTTTGAAAAGTCCGTTGAGTCCGTTATAAACTAATTAACCTTAAAGGAATAATAATATGAACAAAAATATTTTTTATTGAAATTGGTAATTTTAAGAATTTTCTACCTTGATGTCTTTGAAGGCAAATTTTAGCAAAAGTAGCCCCATTAAGTACCATTTTTCTTTTATGATTATGAAAGCTGAGACTCTGAAGAAGTTTTAAGCCCCACTTAGAAACCATAAAATTGCCTATTTAGATTTTTAATTTTAAGTTGAAAATTGAAGTCATAGTTCTCAGAACGTAAAATTTTCACTTTACACTTAAATTTTCATAAAAGAAGCTGAATCTTTTAAGCGGAAATGTACATCTTATTACTATTCTGATACAAAAACAAAAATTCTAAAAAGTCTTCTTCTTTTTTTTTTAGAAATTTTTAAAGTTGTTCAGGTGGAAAATTCTCAAAACACATAAAAAAAATCATAACTCGAAAACTATGCTAAATCGCGGAACATACATAGGGGTGATTCGGATACCCCAAAGGGTGCTCTATCTCTGGAATTCCGCTTGACACTACTTTTTGTGACATCCTGTATAATTACGATTCTCAAAATACCGAGCTTCAATAGATCGAATAACAAAAAGTCCGAATTAATGATAATTCGAAACATCAAAAATACGAATTCCGATTATTAAAATACCTATTAATTAAAATTCCGAAATAAAAACGCCTTGTAAAACTGAAAAGAAAGACAGATCAACACATAATTGCTTGTCGAAGAGAAGTATAATAGTATGAGGATGTAGAATTAAAAAACTAATGTCAAATGCGTTTTAAAAATATTTTCTTTAATATAAAAATATTTTTTTCGCCGGTCACAATTCTAACCTAACCCAAGTGATTCAACAACAATAGAGAGGATCTGGCGCTCGGTGGCCGCTGCCGCGGCACGCTCGCTGCGCTCGCTCGCCTTCGCGCTTTAATGGTCACAGTTCTAACCTAACCTAACCCAAATGTATGTAATGATTATACTAACTGAATCAAAATCCTAATTTTAGAAATTTATTCGGAATATTGAAAATCGGAATGTCGTTTTTCGGACCGAGAACCCATCGAGTATTTGACTCTTCGAACATATAAAAATCGGAAAACAAACAGATCGTATTTACAACTTTCGGTAAAATAATTTTCGTAAATTTGAATAACATACATTATAATTTTTAGGTATTATGAAATTCGGACTTTTGAACATCGGAACATCGAAATTCGGAATAAAATATTTCGGAGTATTTGGGTGTTCCCTTTTATAATTCCTAAATGTCAATATTCCTAACGTTTATAATCTATACTTATAAAATAACATGTCCTGACTGACTGACTGATTCATCATCGCCGAGCGCAGACTATCAAGGCTACACCTAACCTAACCCAATATGGTTGGATTGATATGGATGATTGATATGGATTCACCAACAATAGAGGGGATCTGGCGTTAATTGCCACTTTTCTAACCTAACCCCAAAGAATTTAATAACAGTAGATGGTACCCGACGCAGGTAGATATAAGAAAAAGAAGAAAACACAAGAAATATTAATACACAAATATTAATACCAAAGTAGATGTTTTAAATTACATTAAACGTTACTTATAGATTTTGAATATATATGCGTAACTGCATATTATACTAACTGAATCAGAATCAGAATCCTAATTCTATAGTTATTCGGAGTATTGAAAATCGGAATGTCGTTTTTCGGACCAAGAACCCATCGAGCGTTTGATTCTTCGAACTTATAAAAATCGGAAAACAAACAAATCGCATTAACGACTTTCGGTAAAATAAATTTCGTAAATTTTAATAATAGACATTATCATTTTAAGGTATTATGAAATTCGGACTTTTGAAAATCGGAACATCTATTTCGAATTCAATTCATTTCGGAATTCAGTTCGGAATAAAATATTTCGGAGTATTTGGGTGTTGCCGTGTAAGTCATTAAATTGATTGACTTAATCAACTTAAATGTTCAATACTTTGTGACAGCCCTATTTCCATAGAAATTTAGAAAAAACTTAGAAACACGATATCTTCGAGATCTCGCTAGATACATGTTTGGAATTTTCTCAAGTTGAAGGTACTATACATAAGAATATTATGCAAACAAA
This sequence comes from Amorpha juglandis, assembly GCA_949126905.1. Lineage (NCBI taxonomy): Eukaryota > Metazoa > Arthropoda > Insecta > Lepidoptera > Sphingidae > Amorpha > Amorpha juglandis. The sequence continues at coordinate 23,231,027 of OX421365.1, forward strand.
AAAAAACACGACCATTAAGTAGTTTATTTTATATTAATTTTTTTCGTTATATAACAAAATAATTATTTACCCTCGTTCTTGAAACGTTAGGGGCTCGCAATTTTTACACATAATATATTTCGAACCAACAATTTATCAGTATTATTACAAAGGGGGACAATTGCTTTATTGAAGAAATAAAGACGAAAAACTGTTTCATGGAGGTCAATGACCTTTCACAAGAATAATTTTATCTCTAAAATTAAGTGAAATATCAAAACGGGCATTTTTTAGAATACTTTATTAAGGTATAACCTATTAAGATAAAAAATAAAACTGGCATGTCCGCAACTAAGGCAAAATAACACATAGTGCATAGTAGCGTATAGCTATATATATATATAGCCCAGCGTATTAGCAGGCTGAAGTGGCAGTGGGCAGGCCACATAGCTCGCAGAACCGATAACCGATGGGGCAGAAAGGTTCTGGAATGGAGGCCACGTACTGGCAAGCGCAGCGTTGGACGTCCACCTACAAGGTGGACAGACGACCTGATAAAGGTCGCAGGATGTCGCTGGATGCAGGCCGCTTCCAACAGGTCGGTCTGGAAATCTTTGGGGGAGGCCTATGTTCAGCAGTGGACGTCTTGTGGCTGATGATGATGATGATGATGATGATGAATCCATCCGTCAGTCACACACATAGCCCTGACATAGCCCTGAACTCAAATGAAAATCAAAATCTTTATTCATCATGTAGGCTAAGAAAGCGCTTATGACAGATCAAGTACAAAATATTTGTCATTAATAAGACTTAAGATTATGGCAACTTTGGAATAACCGCCGCGCTATAGGCTGGCAGGAAAAGGCACACCAACAAGCATGGGAAGTGGTAGGGGATCCTTAGATGTAGGGATTCAAGGACTTGGGTAGATAAAATGGCAATCGGGACATGGGCAGGAGGGAGTAGGACAAATGAACAGTAATATGTAAGGGTTTTAAAGGTAAGGAGATGTGCCGTGGACCTTACTGGCTAGAATATCCGAATCCCTAGCCTAGCTAACCTAACAACATCCACCTATACATCCTTGTATCCTTGTATATGCACGCATTGGTCATCCGCCTGTCCTGTCGCAGGCTCTTCGATTTGCTTCTTCCCTCTTCGGAGTGTGGAGAAGCATTTATACAGGCCGCATGAATCTGGTGACCACCGATAAACTCATTGTCGGTGGTCGCTGTTTTTTTTTATTGCACCGCGTTTAACATCAGGTGTAGTGCAGTCACTTTGCCGTGCTCGGATAAAAAAAGGAACGTGTCAATTCGTCGGTCCGTTCACACGAGGGTTTGAAGTAATCCTTCACTACGTGGGGTAGGCACGTCTCGCATTGTTTGTGACGGTCCTAAAGGTAATTTGTTATAAACAGGTATTTTTACGAGTGATGCGTGAGAATACGTGTTTTTTTTTATACAATGTAAAAGCGAAATTCGTCTGTATTATATTGGATACTTTTAACATCAGTATCAATGATGTAGTTTACTTTAACCGACTCAGAAAAAAGGGTCAATTATTATAGTCGAAAAGCAACATACGCACTCATGTTTGTTATCCTAGAAGGTGTAAGTAGAGGTATAACTCATACACCCATATTTCGTCGAGTGTAATTGCGTTCCATGTGATATGGGGCGAGCCTATCGCAATACCGGGCACAAATTTTAGACTCCGGGCTGATACTGAGCATTTCATGATAGAAAAATCAAATGTCACGTTTACCCGAGCCGGGGATCGAACCCGAGACCTCAGTACAGCAGTCGCACAGCGTGCGCAATACAACTGCGCCAAGTAAAAACAAGCGGTATATAAAGGAGTAAATTGTGTTTTTTTACAAGTATTCCATAATTTCTATAAAAATTTATTTGGAAATTTATCATTTTTAAAAAAATACATTGGTAATGTGCTCACAGCCACCGTGGCGCAGTGGGCGAATAGCCGGCTGTGAAGTGAGGCCGTGGGTTCGATTCCGGCACCGATACAAAAATATTTATGTTATAAAAAAATATTTCCCTCTTCGGAGAGGGAAGAAGCAAATTGAGGGGCCTGCGACAGGACAGGCGGATTTGATCAAGTTACGCGGGATACGAGGATGTATCCCTATACCGGCCCCAATCAACCATTAAGTCATGTCGCAATCCCAGACACAACCGGATATACACTGGCTAATCTCGGAAAGCGATTCACACAAAGTGTATGGGTCACTATGGCAGGTTTTAACACCATGTGTACGGTGGTCGCTATCCGGGCGGATATGAATATTCTACCACCAGCTGAGGAAGGTAAGGAATGTGCTCAGAGTAAAATGAATTATTTCGTATTAACACTTGTCTTCCTTAGTTATTAAGACTTACAGATAAGCAAATTTTCATGAATAACGTATTATGGACAGTTAAAATTAATTGGGCGTTAATATTAAAGTAAATATGGTTATATGTAAATATGTATGTAAGAAATATCCAGATTTTCCCACGGTCACGTCAATGAATTTATAATGAATATTAAGATCATTGTACTTTAAATACTATAATACGTACTGAGGCTCGTCTCAAAGTTAAAACGACTTTCATGTCACTTCATACTTACGTAGTTTTGATTGGTAGAGTCAGGCTGTAGACACTTTCGTCTACAGCATGAATGGGCCGACTTAATCGGGTCGTTACCACTGTCTCACAGAAAACCGACGTAAAGTAGCGGCTTTATGCTGCTTTTCTTTAGGTTAGTGAGATATCTGGAGGCCCAAATCCGCCTCCCGTCCCTGCTCCCCATCCTTTAATATTCCCTTTTCTTTAAGGTTGGCAACGCACCCATGATTCTTCTGGTATCGTGGGCGTACATGGCGGTGGAGATCACTCACTACGAGGCCCACTTGCCCGTTTCCTGGTCTAAGCTATAAAAAAATTCGATCTTAAATAAATTTAAACGGGATAACCACGACAAAAAAACTATTTGGAAAAATAAAAGAATAGTCCAAATCGGAGTATACAGACAAATTGAACATTTTATTTATCTATTTATTTGAGGGTTACACACTGAGTTTACAATGGCAAATTACATTAATTGTTAAGGTATACATGTTTATAATAAGTAATCTAACCATTACCGAGAACTGGTAAACACAACATGAACTGAGCATGTAACTTTTTTCTGAAGTCGGTTAAAAGTGCGACTCTACCACCGAGCCTACCCAACTTCAAACATAAAGCAACAAGTGGTGGATCTCAATTACCCCTCAGACATAATATTTACCATACGCTCCAGTAATAAGATACAAGTGACGTAAGAGCCAGTCCGCAGGCTGCGGCGCACCGACTCCCATTCGATGCAAATTCATACAAAGATCGTCCTCGTTGTTTATGTAAGAGAGGAACGCATCGCGGTTTCATAAGCGAAGCGGACGCAAGCATTCCAAATTTAAATTCAATATGTATTATTCTAAAATATACAGCATTTATGTGGAAACGTCAATTTTTCCTTTCTTCTCCCTACCATATACTTTTACTGTAGCTATGTGTATTTTTAATATTCAGTACTTGAAGGGTGCACCAAACTCTATAACCTACACATCTTACTGGTGGTAGAATGATCATATACTATACTGACATTTACGTTCATATACTGACAACACAAAAGCACAACAATACTAGGTGATAGCTTACTGGTATGCGAGAAGTCATTTGAGCAGGTACCACTTTGTCTTTTCCTGCCCCCGAGCAGTAGTGGATAATCACTGTTGTGTTACTGGGTTTTATAGTACTTAACATCGTAAGCCTTGGGGTGCCAATCATATCCAAGCCCATGCAGTACTTCATGATTTAAAGATCTATTTAACGTGGCTTTTGTTTATGGATAGGTGCGATACTTACCATCCAGCGAGCGACTTGCTCGTCTCGTCATTACGCTAATAAAAAAACGCCATAAGCACATTACTTGCGCCCTGTCTCCAGGTATGCGTGGAATTCAATATTCGCTTGTGCAGCGTAAGGGACTTTAAATAGCGATGCGAGATAGCCGCGGCTGTGGGACGATTGTTTCAACCAATTACTTGGTGTTACTTCATAGTTTGAGGTGATGATGGCATTGGTTGGATAGTCCTGTTCCATATTTGAAGATGTGGTGGTCACAAGATGGAAGGTCCCTCGTATACGAGAGGCCTTCTGGGTTGGTACCACCGCCTTGTCTATTTCTGCCGCCAAACAACAGTGTGTAAGCACTGTTGTGTTTCGGTTTGAAGGGCATTGAAGTCAGTGAAATTACTGGGCATTATGAGACTTAACATCTTATGTCTCGGAGTGACGAGCGCAGTTCAGTATACAGTACTTTGTAATTCAAAGTTCTGTGAGGTGATCTTTCTGTTTATGGGCAGGCTTACCAACAGGCGAGCGCCTTGCTCGTCCCACCATTCAATAAAAAAAAAACTTGGTGTGAGCATGACCACAATCGTCCAAGTCTTTCAAAACTAAAACGCTTTTCAAACCAACAATTATTTATTGCATTTTAATTTACTATTTAACTAATATAATAATATTATATCCAGAATGCCGTTTAATGTCATCGCGTTTGTAAACTACTTTAAAAAAGTCCACGTGGAACTAAGTTTAACTGTTTATTATACCATTAAAATTACCTCGAATTGTTAAAATTATAATAACCAGTTGTAAAAATTTGAATATTAAATATCTTATTTAAATAATTCTACACACAACTTACATCACCTCTAGTAAGTTCAGCATAAAAATTTGAGAGCATTCAAAAAATATTTTTTCATCCGAGCACGACAAAGTGACTGCTCTACACCTGGTGGTAAGCACAGTGCAGTTCAAAATTATCGATGGTCACCAAAATTATGCCGGTCTGTATAAACTACCAAAGTTATAATAAGTTCTGTATGGTGTTGATTCTGTTTATGGGCAGGCGTGACGCTTACCATCATGCGAGCGGTTTGCTCGTCTAGTCATATCATCAAATAAAAAAAATCTTCTTCGCACTCCGAAATGGGAAAAAGCAAATCGCTGGGCGTACGGCAGAAATATTCATGTAAACTCTTTGCCACGTGTCTAATTCTGTGTACATGATTGGTCTGTTTTGAATTAGCCGTAGAACAGAACAGAAGAACGCGTGCTGGCTTGCGGAGTCATAGCTTCGTGGTCTCCTCCATCTCAGCTAGAACTAAAAAGTTCGCTACATTTTACTTCTGCCGGACCATTAAGCTGTGGAATAGTTTGCCGGCGCACGTGTTCCCTCCTTCCGTCCTTTGAACGGAGTGTGAAGAAGCAGTTAGGCAGGCCGACATGATCTTGCCGACCAACGATGGACGCATTGTTTGTCGTTGGTCGACACTATGCCTGGATAGCGCTACGTTTACCATCAGGTGTGGCGTAATTACTTTGCCGAGCCAGGATAGAAAAAAGCCGCAAAAATTAATGGACAGGGAGCCCTCGGGTAGCTGATCCACTTGACTACTATCAAGCTCATTTTCCGTGAGTAGCTTCGTTTCGATGAGACGACCAACAATTCCCTATGCGAAAATTCTCTATTGTGGTAGCTAACAGAGGTAGCAAGGATAGAATATTTCAATTTGATGATACTCAAAAAAATATTATTTTATTTGTAGGACAATATGACAGTTAAATTATATAAATATTAACTAAGTAAAAACAAAAAAAATCAGCTGGTTAGTAATCATTCTTATGACCTCGTTATCGATACCTATTGGAAGCCCCTCCTTCCAATAGGTATGTTAGCTACCACAATAGAGAATTTTCGCATAGGGAATTGTTGGTCGTCTCATCGAAACGAAGCTACTCACGGAAAATGAGCTTGATAGTAGTCAAGTGGATCAGCTACCCGAGGGTTCCCTGTCCATAACCAATAACGTTTAGAGAAATCGTCACTATGCGTTCGCGCTCACTATGAGGCCTCATACGTTTACGAATACCGGGGTAAGCCTCGCGTCAAGAATTTTCTGCTTTTTGATCCGTCGCGCAGCGGGCGAGTAGTCGGCTGTGAAGTGAGAGGTCGCGGGCTCGATTCCCGCACCGAGACAAATGTTTGTGTGATCCACAAATAAGTGTTTCGGGTTTGGGTGTTGTGGGAACACAAGTCCCTCGTAGTTCCTGATACCCACGATATAGATTTAACTATATCGTGGGTATATGGGGTCAGGACTATGTGTATGACTGTTGGGTGATTGTGTATATTTAATGAATTCTTATGTTTACGCGAATATCTTATATCTTTAAATGAGCAATTCTTGTATATATATAATTGGAATCTCGGAATCGGCTCCAACGATTTTCATGAAATTTAGTATATAAGCGGTTCCGGGGGCGATAAATCGATCTAGCTAGGAATCATTTTTAGAAAATGTCATTTTATTCGTGTTTTATCAACTTAAACATAAACTTGGAAGAATATGACTCTTCCTGACATCTATTGGCGAATAATAATACTACTTTTTTGTGAGCACAACAGCAGATGGCGTTGTTAAGTAACACGAAGTCAATGATTGTTTGCTTTGAGGTTAGACTTAATTCCTGACATCTATTGGCGAATAATAATACTACCTTTTTGTGAGCACAACAGCAGATGGCGTTGTTAAGTAACAAAGTAAATATTATTTATATTTCATTATTTTATTAGTAATTCGTACTTAAATATAATTTCCAAAAAACACAATTTATAATACCGAGCAAAGCTCGGTCATCCAGGTACTTATACATTGAAATAAAACAAATTTATAAGAATTTTATCGCTGTTTTTTTATTCATCTTGATCCCGACGCAACGTTTCGAAAGCTTTTCAGCCTATGTGGTCAGGGAGTAAACTGAGGTTTAGGTTGTAGATCCAAAAAAAAAAAACGCAATAAAATCCGTTTAAACTAGTTTCATTTCAATGTATTTATTTATTCATCGGAGTCAAGACTTTTTTTTCGCTTTTTGTTAGCGTTCCATATTCAATTAAACTTCACACTATCATCAGATAATGTATTATTTTATAATGAAGTACGCTACCACATTTCTAACATGGCAGTATATAAATAAAGTATGCAAAGTGGAAAGCATCTATAGAGTTTAATCTCGCCAGGTTCCCACGGCTGAGGGGGGGTATTACGGCGCTGTCGACATCAGCTAGCGGTATAGCGACATCGTTCGACATTAAAATGTTGTAACACTGAACTGCTACAGATGGTTTTATGCATAGACCGGCAAACGAGCAAGTGGATCTCCTGATGGTAAGTGATCCCCACCGCCCATGTACGCCTGCAATACTAGAAGAATCATCGTTGCCGACCTTAAAGGGAAGGGATTGAGAAAGGTAGAGGGATTTGGGGCTCGGGATATCTCACTCACCGAACGAAACGCAGCAGCAAGCCGCTACTTAACGTCGGTTTTCTGTGAGACAGTGGTAACGACCAGGGCGAGCCGACCCATTCATGCTGTAGACAAAACTATATACAGCGTGGCTCTACCACTCATAATAATAATTAGTATTTTATTAATTTATTTAAGGGTCAGAATTGTTAGTGATTTCCTTCCTACTATTTTCGTACATAAGTAAATGCTTGCTTGAAATATGTTATCGTGTTTTAATCGTCTTCAAAAAAGAAGTTCACAATTCGCAAATCCATTTAGTTTTTTTTTATATATTTACATAGATTTCTCTGCCAAATGACCAAATTTTTATGATTATTTTTTAAACGCTGGTTTAATTAAGATAATTCGTAGCTTTGTCTGAAGAAAATCAGTTAAACCATTCAGATCTTCCTCCATATATTTTATTGATATATTTAGATTACCCATTTAAACTTAAAGATGATGTAAACACATATATTAACTGAAAATCAACTTCAGCTTTATGAGATTATTGAGCTGATACTCATATCACATCATGGGATAGAATTAAACTCGGCTTAACGTGAACGCTGCATAACTTCGATTTTCGGCTTTCAGCTCTCGGGGTTAACCAGTGTATATCCAGTAACTTCAGGCCGACATAATTTTGGTGACCGTCGAGGACCGCAATGTCTCTTGATGGCCGACAGTATATTTGGACTACACTGTGTATCAAGTCCAGTGTAGTCACTTTTCCTTGCCAGGAGAAAAATATAGAATGTAAAAAAAACTATACATCGTTCACGCCACACGTGTTCCCTCCTTCCTATAATATAGGGTAATAATAATAATTTTTTAATAATAATCTTTATACGGAGTGTGAAGAAGCAGTTAGGCAGGCCGGCATGATCTTGCCGACCTACGATGGACACATTCTTTGTCATTGGTCTACACTATTCCTGGTTTGCACTACACTTACCAACAAGGTTTTAGCGTAGTCACATTGCCGAACCAGGATAAAAAAACCATTCGACATCAACACATTATCGAAGCACCCTCAATAGCCCGCTAAATCTGCAAACGCACACGAGTGTAAATTGCTCGGTCGACGGCGGGACAATGGCGCTGGGTGGTCGCACGCGGGGGATAACGGACGACCGGCGGCGCGCGGGGGAGGGGTTCACCCGGCCGTTTCTGACTTTGCCCAATTCGGCCACTACGCGACCACATTAGTATAGCCGTGGGAAAGCGGTGGTGTTTTTGCGACTCTGTAATATTTGTTTGTTTTGTTGCGTACGAATTGCGGGGTTTGTACGTGAAACAGTGTGTTCGTTTAATATATTGTGATACTTTTATTCTTATTCATGATGTTGCGGAAAGGCGGAATCAGTATTGAATTCAAATAATTTATTCTGTAAACTGGATCATAAATATCACTTTTACATGTTAATAATTCATTAAACTATATTTTCATCGGCATTTGGTGGCTAGCCATGAGGAGAAATGCCGAAACTCATGTGTTATGGCCTCTTTTAATGTCCAGACGTTAACTTTACAGAAGTATGCGAATGTCTACAATTCACATAAATGAATAAATAATACACACCTAGCAGGCACACACATCGACCGGACCCCACAGTAAGATACGAGTCTTGTCGTGGGTATCAGGAACTAAGAGAGCTTTCAGCCTCACAACACTCGAAACAAATGTTTGTGGATCACACAAACATTTGTCTCGGTGCGGGGATCGAACCCGCGGCCTCTCGCTTCACAGCCGGCTACTCGCCCGCTGTGCTACGGACGCAGCCAAAGAGCGAAAGGTATAAAGCGTAATGATAAAGACATATATCTTCACAGTACAGTATTACACAGTAAAACCTTCCTGAAGGTAAACAGTACGTAGACTGCGATGGTTTTTATTAAAGTTTACTTTATGCCGGAATCATAAGTGTATTGGTTGCACCTCTGCAACTTTCGGGAATACAAGCTTGAGCTTGTTTTCATACTTCTTACTTCTTCTTCTTACTTCTATCTTCTTACTTCGACGGCCTCGGTAACGCAGTTGTATTACGTACGTGGTACGAATACTGTGTTGAGGTCTGGCGATAGCTTCGCGCCCTATCACATCATGGGACGAATGTGGATGTACTAGTAACACCTCTGCCTACTCCTTCAGGGGTTAAATGCGTGACTGCGTATATACTTACTTCGATCTTGCGCCCGATGCGATGCTATAAATATTTTTATCGCGGTAAAATAATTGCTGTTGCCACAATCCATTTGTGATGTCTTTCTAAACGATACCCGGCAGTCAACTGAGATGTTATTAACCAGAGATATAGGTAACATGGAATTGGTATGATTATCTTCATAGCCAGATTTTATAGCATAGACTGGCAAGCGAGCAAGGTCACCTGATGTTATATGATCTCCATTACCCATGTAAGCTTACAATAGCAGAAGAATCGTGGGCGCGTTGCCAAAAGGAAAGGGAAAATTGAGAAGGGGATTTGAGCTTCCGGTTATCTCACTCACCATACGAAAGACAGCAGCAAGCCGCTACTTCACGCAAATTTTCTGTGAGGCAGTGGTAACAACGCGGTCGAACAGACCCTTTTACGCTGTAGACAAAACTGTCTGCAGTGTGGCTCTCCCACTCATAGTCTTAGACTACCACGCTGGCCTAATGCGGGCTAACACTTCACATACAATCGAATTTATTGTTAGTTATTATTAGTATGCAGGTTTCTTCATGATGTTTCCTTCACCTTTAAAGCAAGCGATAATTAACAATTAATACACACGTAACTTAGAAATTAATAATCCCTCTCATTCAGTAGAGAAGGTCTGTGCCCAGCAGTGGGACGTATATAATACGGGGCTAGTATTATTTTATTATTATATGTCAAAAGATATTATATTCAATAAACACTAAATATTTTCCCTGTAAAACTATTATCATTATAACATATCCAGTGACAGAATAAAAAAAAATGGTGATAAAACAAAAATTCTATTTTCTTATTAATTATAACAATGACCGTATCGCATCCAGTGCATTTATTTCAATGAATGTAGTTTATTAGGTGAAGCGTCGTGGCGCCCCATCGTCGGTCCCGCGGGCGCCTCGGAGACTGCCGCGGCCGCTCCCCCTCTCAGCTCTCAACACATTTCACTCAATTAATTGAGGGGATAAGTATATTATTGACGATTAAACTGCATTTAACAGTTAATAATTGGACCTGGTTGCGCAAAGAGGAACCAACCCACAGCAAGAGAAAACAAAAACAAAATAATAATAATAATACTAGCCCTGTATTATATATATATGTCCCACTGCTGGACAAGGACATCCTCTACTGTATGAGAGGGATTAGGCCTTAGTCCACCACGCCGGCCTAATGCGGGTTGGCAGACTTCACATACCTTCGAAAAATCTTATCAAGTTCTCAGGTATTCAGGTTTCCTTACAATGTTTCCTTCGCCATTAAAGCAAGCGATAATTAACAATCAATATACACGTAACTTAGAAAAGTCAGAGTTGTATGCTCTTGTGGCTGGTTTCGAACCTGCGACTTTCGTGTCGACAGTCCATACCACTCCCCGCTGAGCTAAGGTGATTGATTTTACTCCTTATAAATATTCAACACCTCTCATTCATAAAATAAGTCTTCTAACAAACCTTCACCTCGAGAAAACCGAGTGCATCTGCCCATGACAATCTTATAAATATAAAACCCCCCATCCATGAACCCTGGCTCGTTATATCAGCTCCACGGTTGGTATACGCTCTGATTTGCAGTAGATAGTGCTTACTTTAGACGCCGCCGATGGAAAGGGGGATTTAGAGTGCACTGACCAGAATTGAAGCTGGTACCTTAATGATTGTTTAGATAAGCGGCTTCACCTCATATTTTTTAAAGGCAGCATCCCGATAGTCGCGCCAAGCGTCATTACCCTCACAGCATACAGTCTAGTATTCAGCCTTTTCGGGGATTCAAGCGAAAGACTAACTTAAACGGATTTTATCGCTGTTTTTTATTTACTCACAACTCAGTCCGCCCCGTGACCACGAAGGCTGAAAAGCTTTTGAAACGCCGCGACCAAAATTAAAGGAAAAAACCTCGATAAAGTCCGTTTAAATTAGTTTTGTTTCAATGTGTAATATTCGCGTAAAAATAAGATATATTAATTATTAAAGTGTAAGCTTAGGGATATATTGAGTGATTTAATTTTTATGATTGTGAAGAAGCAGTTAGGCAAGCCGGCATGATCTTGTCGACCTACGAATGACACGTCTGTCGTTAATCGACACTATTATTGGATTGCGCTACACTTACCATCAGGTATAGCGTAGTCACTTTGCTGAGCCAGGATAAAAAGGCCTTTCTGGAACAAGGCTGGAAAGTAGCATATTATTATATGGTTATATCATGCCGCCAAGCACCTGTGTGTAAGCACCGTTATGTTCCGGTTTGAAGGACATATCATTACTAATGTTAGCACACCCTAACTTATAAAAAAAGTGAGACAACAACACGAAGTAGGCAACATTGTATCGGTCTCTGGCATTTAAATATTTGTACTGAGCAGACGTCTTGAATAATAATTAGAAATAGTAATTTAAAAGGAAAATAAATAAGCATAATGAATATCTTAACATTTGTCTTAATTAGCAACATTGCATGTGACGCTCCGGTCGGAAGGTCTCCAATAGATCAGGTGGTGTATAGTACAAATACGTAATCGGGACTTTTTCTTTGCTTGCACTTGGGAAGTGACTGCACTGCACCAGGTTTTGAGAACAGTACAGTCCACAAAAACAAACAATCACTGACAAACAATGAGTTTATCACCAGAACCATGCTAGCATGTAGAAATGCTTCTTCACACTCCAAACAGGAAAGAAGCAAATCGAGGAGCCTGCGAGAGGACATGCGGATGACCGATGCAGGCACAGAGACACAGTGATGATACTCGCCCCAACCAGCCATTAAGTCCTGTCACAAGCCCCTCGGCAAACCCGGATATACACTGGCTGATCCTGGAACATGATCCACATAAGATGTATAAATCACTATGGCAGGTTTTAATACCTTGTGTAGGGTGGTCGCTCTCTGGGCGGATATGAATCCATCAGCCAGGGTCACTGACGCTCCGTAATTCATCTTAACCCTACAGCGGTGACCTAAAGCACCTAAACACGTCGAAGGAATAGCCATAGTTAATTGGACTTTAGTTTTACTAAATTCAATAATTTAAACAAATTTTATCTCGCAGTTTTTTTTGGAAAATCAGGCATGAAATATATTACATGTGCGATTTTGTAAAGATACAGTATTAAAATCAATTTAAATTAATAAATTTAGCAAAACAAAATCAGTTTCTCCATTTGAACTTGCTGTGGGTTGGTTCCTGTTTGCGTAAGTAGGTCCAATTGCCGGTTTGACCAAGATCATACCACCGTCTAACAACAATAAGTACAGAAAAAATTCATTAACTCTAAAAATACTTCTACTCTATTCTTTTATTATTTATATAGGACAATCCTCGATGTTAAATCTTGATCGACACCAAGATTAACACATTTTTTTTACAGTCATACATTGTCCTGACCCTACAGTAAGATACGCGGCTTGTGTCGTGGGCATCAGGAACTACGAGAGACTTTCGGTCTCACAACACCCAGACCCCGAAACAAATATCTGTGGATCACACAAGCATTTGTGTCGGTGTCGGCCTCTCGCTTCACAGCCGGCTACTCGCCCGTTGTGCCACGGAGGCTGTCACAGCAAACTCCACATTTGAAGGAGATGACGCGTATCATAAAATAGTCTGGTGAAGGGGTGTTGTTGATAAAGATCCTCGTTCCGGTCGGGGTGTTCGGCGGTGAATGTTATCGTTGGAGTAATTAGTCTGTCTGGACCGAGTGCCGTGCCGTGCGCCGTGCACCGTGCGCCTCGGTGCGTGGCCAATGAACACTTATTATTACCTGCCAAGTTCAAGTGACTGTCATCAGCTATGGCGGACTCACACGCTTCGATTATTATCCCCCGGTAAAAAGGGGTTTTGGCCCCTGTTCAATCCATGAACAATATTTATTTGTGTGTTTTTATTATAGTGGCAACACTGTTGTGCTGGCAACCGCAATACGGAAAAAATGGTGTACACTGTAGTTTGTACTTGTAATAAAAGTTTTTTTTATAAAAACTCATGTTTGATTTGGATTCAAACAGCCCTTTTGTCTGTCTGTAGGTGTGTCTGTGCCATCGTGGAACCTAAAGGAATAGATCGATTTACATGTTTTTTTTATGTGGACTTTCCAATACTTCTGGTGACAGGAAGCAACATAGACCTCGACTATGGAGGAAAATACACCTTCCCCGGCAGTATTGGTCATTTTCACTGACCCACCGTTTTGAGGGAAAAGGTTTTGAAAATAAAAAAAGCCTGAGGTAAAAACTAAATGCAATATTATTATTACTCTGACTTGACCCTTGAAATGCAAAACATAAAAAATAGCAACACGTTAGTCACAATAATGGTATACGAGGCAGAATGCATCAGATCGGCTCCCACGCATTCCCTACACCTTTTTGGACAATTTTTATTGTATCCTACACAGTGTTGTGTTTATTTTCGTTTGAATATTCACACCTTTACCGCAGTGGCTACGCCGCGTGTTCGCAAACTGTCTAAAATTTTGTCAAGTTAAATATCAAAGGCTGTATTTTTTCATTAATTAATACGCTACCTTTTATTTTACGGATTCTTCAGATATTTAAAGAGGATAAAAAGTGTTTTTCTAAGCAAGCGAACGTATTTTTTCGATGGCACTTCAGCCGCTTGCAAAGCTTGCTTTACATAACGCAAGCATATTAGAATTTCCATCAGCGTCTGAAGATCTAGTGTCTTTGACAGTCTCAGTGGTGCGGCGATTAGTCAACTGCGAAACGTGAGGCCGCGGGTTCGATCCCCGCACAAAGATAAATATTTGTGCGATCCACAAATATATGTTTCAGGTCTGAGTGTGGTGAGACCGAAAGTCTCTCGTAGTTCCTAATACCCTCGACACAAGACTCTTATCTTTCTGTGGGGTCAGGGCTATATGTAACTGTGGGGTGTTATATATTTATTTATTAAATTCTTTGATCGACACGACGCCTAAAGATGTTCGTCTCAAGTTTGGACTCGAAAGCCCTGGAAGTTAGTACTCGCCACCAAGATCCAAACCCATATCTTTCCATGTTGTGCTAGCCCAAACTACACTTTACATACTAAGCCAGAAGCTTACTGAATTTATTTGGAACTTTTGTAATGTTTGAGAGGTTTAGTAAAATATCCTATGGTGACGTGATTATGGTGTCCTGACATAGTCCATATTACATACATACTTAAGCTCTTTCTTGTATCCCCGATGAGCAGGCAGAAATGCAACTAGTACAGCTTGATGGAAGATACTTGATATTACTAGTAATTTTGCCGACCTACGATGGATACATTTTGTTTGTCGTTGGTCGACACTATTCCTGGATTGCGCTACGCTTACCATCGGGTGTGGCGTAGTCACTTTGCCGAGCCAAGATAAAAAAAAACTACTATTGGCCGAGCTTATTCCGTCCCATGATGTGATAGGTATTATATCGAGCAAATATTAGTCATGTATTAAAATAACCTTTATAATAAAACCGTGCCCTTAAGAGCCACCTACGTGCTGCAAAAAGTAAAACTAAAAAAAAGATTTATTACTTCGCAAAGAGACCTAGTTTAGGACCGGATTTTAAATTAAACCACTGTTCTAAGAACAGGGACGACTTTTTGCATTATATGAATTAAAACAACAGTTGATTTATTAAAAATCTCGCGTTATATTTTAATTAACGACCACCGACGTGTCGGGGCAGCGGCTCTCAACCGTGAAGGTGTGTGGTAAAGTTTGAGCATTATTATTTTAATTTTTTTATCCCACCACGGCGAAGTGACTGTACTACACTTGATGGTAAATGTAGTGCAGTCCAAAAAAGCTAGTGTTGTTGTGTTGCTGACCTTAAAGGGAAGGGATAATTAAGGGATTAGGAAGGGGAGGGCGATTTGGACCTCCGGATGTATCACTCACCGTACGAAACGCAGCAGCAACCCGCTACTTTACGTCGGTTTTCTGACACACAGTGGTAATGATCCGGTCGAGCCGGGCCATTCGTGCTGTAGAGAAAACTATCTACAGCGTGGCTCTACCACTCCATAAATGGTTAATGTTAAATTATGTTGTAGTAAACTATTCAATACAGTATGCGCCATCTATTGGATACCTACTCAATTTAGCCGATAAATTATCTTACACCGCCATCTGTTAGAATTATGTGGAACTCACAAATAATTATAACCCTTTGAAACAAATAATTTGCAATAAAAAATATTGCGACTATAAATTGAGATATAAAATAAATCTCAAGTTAAATCAATCTGCACTCAGTTTGCAAAACTTGATTAAAATCGGTTCAATAGTCTAGGAGTTCATCGCGGACAAACAACGTGACACGAATTTTTTGTATATAAAGATTTAGCACATCTGCTAAGTGCTGCTTTTGTTTCTGTAAATATTTTCAAAATGCAATTCTTCGGTCTAAAATAAATATCGGTAAACGTTCGTTGCAAGACAGGTCGTTTTCATTTCAAAACAAACAAACATCATGTCATTTTTTAAGTGGATTTTGATTGAAATTGCCATGTTTACTTTCGTTTGTTAGATTTAATATAAATACGCCAGAAAGTATTCTAAAATGAACCAGATTCTCAAAATGATTACCCGGTCATGTTTGAGGTTTTAACGTCTTTTTTTCTAGTCTGAATGACAAGACTAGCATGTCAGTCGCCTGATGGTAAGCACCACGCTTGTCCGTAAACAGAAACAACATTTCCTTTTTTTTATTTGATTGAATGACGAGACGAGCAAGGCGCTCGTTTGGTAAGCGCCATGCGTGCCCATAAACAGATGCAACACCACACAGAACTTAGAATTACAAAGCAGTGCATGACACAGCTGCGCTCGTCACACCGAGACATAAGATTTTAAGTCTCATAATGCCTAATTTCATTTTCTTCAAAGCACGACACGCACCCGCCATTCCCGTCTCGCCCCGCTCCCGAGACTCGTGTGTACGCCCTTATTGTGTTCCATTTTTTAATTACCCCCTTTAATGACGCCACTGATAACCTTCGCGCTATCTTTTGCCTGCATATATACTTCTTTATGATCGACTTTCAAAAAAAGTAAAAGTAGAACTACACTGTAGATAGTTTTATCTACAATATGAATGAGCCGGCTCAACCGAGTCGTTACCACTGTCCCACAGAAAACTGACGTAAAGTAGCGGCTTGATGCTGCGTTTCATACGGTGAGTAAGATATCCAGAAGCCCAAATCCCCCTCCCTTTTCCAATCCCTCAAATATTATTCCCTTTAAGGTCCGCAACGCGCCTATGATTTTTCTAGTATTGTAGGCGTAAATGTGGAGGTCACTTACTATCGGGTGACCCACTTGCCCATTTTCCGGTCTATGCTATAAAAAAATGTAACAGGTATTCAGCAGAATTAGGAATCAGCGGGAAGCGTTCACAAGCCTACGTAAGTCGAACGAAACGCGAGTTTGAATTTATGGAGGCTTGGCAAGCGAGTGGATTCAATATAATTTGAATAGATCAAGAGTGTAAAGCAGTCAAAAACTGTTACCTAGTTTGAAATATATTTTAATACCCACTTATGGTTAATAAGCAGATGGAGATACGTCACAACATCACGTGGTGAAGGTGAGAAAACGACTCTACTATAATAACTCACTCTATACTCATCGTAAATTAAATTGTCAGTGAAATAAAACTTCTTTAAATTAATAGGTGGTATGCATGTAATTCTATTAGACAGCCTCCGTGGCACAGTGGGAGAGTAGCTGGCTGTAAAACGAGCGACCGCGGGTTCGTTTCTCGTACCGCAAGTTTTTGGCTGATCCACAAATATTTGTTACACAAAGATTGTCGCAGCTCAACTTTCTACTCAGCACTGTAAATTGTATGACCCCTTATGATTCTCAATTTATATCAAAGCATATGAGATATAAAGACAGCTTTCGTAGCGCGTGATTCCCACACTGAGAAAAATGTTTGTGTGATCCACAAATATTTGTTTCGTATCTGGGTGTTTTCTCCCCAGAAGAATTGACGTCAGCTAGGCCGGTTGTAAAAACTACAAGCTAAATCTTTCTGTGATATGTGTTAAAAATATTTTATGAAGACCCCAACGATTCTGAAAATAATATCGTCACTGGAAACTTAAAATAAGGAAAGCGCCAATACGTAAACTTTACAATAGAGCGTTTTAATATTGATTTTTTAAGCTAAAAATGATATAAATTTTACTATTGGATAATTTTCGGTTAAATTTAAGATTTATTGAATTATATTATTTTCGAATATTATTACTATGAATTTTTATCATAAAAAAACAACTTCGAAATACTCTACTGTAAAGTTCAAATAACCTCGGCAAAATGTGAGTGTACTGGTTACTCGGCAGGGGCACTTCAGAGATTTCAGGCGCGATTGAGTGTGTATGTAAATAATTTATCAAAATTTAAAATGACTGCAGAGGCATTAATCTCGCTAATTTATTGTCGAGCTGTACATACGATATTTTCATAAATACAATGCCACAGATATAAAAAACTAGCACTAGACGCACTGACTATCGAGTTGTATTCGAGTTCACAAGCCGCACCGCTAGTACGATCGGCGCGGTTATATTTACTCTGAGGCGCGAGAGAAATAAACCAAACGCGGCCTACCAATACCAACGCTAAATGTAGGTGATGGCTGACTACCGAACACACGGTGGTTACCACGCTTCAAAAGGGCAGTATATGCCTTGTTACTGACTCTACCATTATTTTTACAGGGTTTTGGCATCACAGATTACAAAACGTTCTATGTGGTGTTGCTTCTGTTTATGGGCAGGCGTTTACCATGGCGAGCGACTTGCTTGACTCGTCATTCAATTAAATAAATAAAAAAATTGTAGAGCCACGTCGAAACAATTTTGTTTACATGATAGAGCCGGTTTTAGTGGGTTGTCGCTACTCTCTCACAGCAAATTGACCTAAAGTGGCAATTTCCTATTGTATTTCGTATGGTGAATAAGATTTTCAGTTAAAGACAATTTTGGATGTCTAAATTTTGGCAAGTGCCGGTGTTGTTCACTCACTCCATCCATCCATCCATCAGCCTAGATTCGTCCACTGCTGGACATAGGCCTTTCCAAGTTCGCGCCACTCTTGACGGTCCTCCGCCTTCCTCATCCAGCCGCTTCCCGCTATTTCTTTGAGGTCGTCGGTCCAGCGGGCTCGAGGTCGGCCTACACTGCGCTTGGATAGGCGTGGTCTCCACTCTAACACCTTTCGGCCCCAACGGCCATCGTTGCGGCGACAAATATGGCCTGCCCACTGCCACTTCAACTTACTAACTCGGCGGGCTATGTCGGTTACTTTAGTTCTCCGACGGATCTCCGCATTCCGGATTTTATCCGTCAGAGAGACTCCAAGCATAACCCGCTCCATAGCTCGTTGAGCGACTTTAAAACGGTGGATCAAGCCCTTTGTCAGAGTCCACGTCTCGGCGCCGTACGTCATAACAGGCAGGACGCACTGGTCAAATACTCTTGTTTTTAGGCACTGCGGTATCGACGACGTAAATATGTGACGCAACTTTCCAAATGCCGCCCATCCCAAGCAAATTCTTCTGTCAGCCTCGGCCTCGAAGTTGTTTTTACCTAATTGAATAACCTGGCCTAGGTAAATATATCTATGAACAACCTCGACACCGACACTGCCGACGGTTATTGGCCTTTGGATGACATGACAGTTGGATATGACTTTCGTCTTATCCAAATTCATCCTCAGGCCTACGCGTCCAGAAGAATCGCTTAAGCTGCGCAACATTTCCTCCAATTCTTGCAGCGTTTCCGCCATTATAACTATGTCGTCGGCGAAGCGAAGGTGTGAGATGTACTCTCCGTTTACGTTTATGCCTCGTCCTTTCCAGTTTCGTGTTTTGAAGACGTCCTCCAGCGCGGCGGTAAACAGTTTCGGGGAAATAACATCCCCCTGTCGCACACCACGCTGAAGACGTATTGGTTTCGATTTTACACCCTGTACTTGGACGGACATCGTAGCGGAGTCATATAGACACTTCAGCACCTCCACATATCGCCAGTCGATTTGGCATCGCTGCAAAGATTGTAGAACAGCCCAGGTTTCGATGGAGTCGAAGGCTTTTTCGTAGTCCACAAACGCTAGGCACAAGGGCTGGTTATACTCTTGAGTCTTCTGTATAATCTGCCTAAGCGTGTGGATGTGGTCTACGGTGCTGTAGCCTTTTCGAAACCCAGCCTGTTCCGGAGGCTGAAAGTCGTCGAAGCGTTGGGCGAGACGATTCGTGATAACCCTTGAAAAGAGCTTGTAGGTATGGCTCAGGAGCGCGATCGGTCTATAGTTCTTCAAAAGAGTTTTGTCTCCTTTTTTGAAGAACAATATGACCAAGCTCCGGCTCCACTCCTTAGGCGTTGTTCCAGTACGAACTACGGCATTAAAGAGCTGTTGCAGCTGTTTGAGTATAGGAGTACCTCCAGCTTTCAACAGCTCTGTTGTGATGCCGTCTTCGCCCGGTGCCTTATTATTTTTTAATTGTTCAAGGGCTATCCTAATCTCACTCATTTCGACTTCCGGGAGTTCATCGGTGTAGTGGCGGATTAGAGGAGCACGTTTGTCGTTCGCATCGCAGGCAACCGGCTTTGGAGCGTGTGAAGAATAAAGGAGTCCATAGTAATTCTCGATTTCCGCGAGAATCTCTGGCCTAGAGGTTACGGTTTTATCGTCCGATGTCTTCAGCTTGGTCAAATGGCTTCTTCCTAACAGCTGAGCAAAAACTTTCGAGCCTTTATTTTGCCTTATCGCTTCCTCAATGAAGCGGGTGTTATGTCGGCGCAGGTCATAACGAATTTGCTTTTTAACACGCTTGTTAAGAAGAGAGTAATCCGCAGAGTCTGAAGACATTTCCCGTCTTTGCCTCATCAGGTCCAAAGTCTCGCTAGAAATCTTGGACTCCTTATTCTTTCGCTCCAGCTTACAAAGAGCCTTGCCTGCGCTGTGGACAGCATTCGTGAAGTTGTTGGCAAGTTGATCAACGTCCTCAGTGGTTTCCAATATGGCAAATCGGTTTTGAAGGTCCAATTGGAATTTTTCAAAACTCACATCGGTTTGGTGCAGTGACGGAAGGAGCGTAGACCTCATCAGACGTTTCCTCTCCAGCTGGAAATTGATACTCAAAGTGCCTCGGACAAGACGGTGATCACTGCCGGTGCTGAACCTGTTGATCACTGAGACATCTTTGAATATTTGCCTTCGATCCGTCATGATGAAGTCTATCTCATTTTTTGTCTTACCATCGGGGCTTCGCCATGTCCACTTTCTTTGAGGCTTCTTTTTGAAGAATGAATTCATCAAATAAAGCCTCTGACTCTCGAGGAAATTCACCAGCAATTTGCCCCGAAGGTTTCTACTGCCATAACCATGTGGTCCGATCACCGATTCGCCACACTCTTGTACTCCCACTTTAGCGTTGAAGTCCCCCATAACAACGGTGTAGTGGGTCTTAGTGGTGTTATACATGGCCTTAGTAACGTCTTCATAGACAGCCTCGACCACATCATCGGAGTCTCTCGACGTGGGAGCATATACTTGTACTACTTTAAGAGAATATCTCTTATTAAGTCTGAGTACAAGATATGCAACCCGAGTCGAAATACTGCCGATTTCCAACACGTTGTTAGTGAGGACTTTGTTGATCAAAATACCAACTCCGCCGACGGACATTTGGTCGCCCTCTCGATAGTAGAGTTGGTGGCCTGACTGTAGGGTCACGGTGTCCTCGCCCTTTCGTCGGACTTCTGATAGTCCCAGGATATGCCAGTTGATTCCACCTAACTCTGACTCGAGCTCAGCGAGGTGTCCGTCCTCTCGGAGCGTCCGAGCGTTATACGTCGCCAAAAAGAGTCGTCGGTGTTGGTGGCCATTCCACCGGAGATTCTTAGCACCCCCTGCCCCACCGTTACCACAACCGCCACCGTAGTCGGGAATAGCGGGGCTGCCGGGAACTAGGGGCCGTTTCTTTTGCGCTTTCTTCATGGAAGTATTGCCCATACTCACGCACGCTGGGCAAGCGGGTTGGTGAGCGCAGTACCGAAGCCCTCGCACCAGTGGCGCTGCTGCCCACCACTAGTCTGTGTTATTTGTAAGCCCGGTATTTTTGGATGGGTTAACCGCCATCATCGGTCCCAGGCTTGATGAGCTGCCTGGTTAGTGCCTAGTGTAGAACTGTCCTCTTACCCTCCCCCGAATAGCTTCGGGAGTGTTTGCAGGTAAGATGGTGGTACCTCCACAGACGAGTCCGGCAATGACTCTACCACCTTATTGTTCACTCACTATCAGGTGTATATAAAGATCCTGAAATATGACTGCATCTTTCTGTAACACGTTGACTAAGTACGCATATGTAATGAAGTCCTGCCATCCGGACCTGATAAGTAGGTAATATAATGTTGTAAGTCTGCATTAGGTGATCATCACGCATTCATATTTTAAAACGAAGGTTATCAAAGTGCATAACTATCATATCATAGTGATCGATAATGCTATCACTATAGCGATATTTAATGTAAACTATGGAATAAATAATTACGCAAGAATTTTCGTACTGCTTTCCCAAAGACACCGATTTCACAGCATACTTTTATTCAGTATTCTAGAAAAGACATTTCACATAGGCATAAAGGTTTGAAAGCAAATGAGAACCGAGTCAAACATAAATAACTATAGATGGCGCTTCCTATTAACAAAGCAAACCCTAAAATATAATACAATTGCATAAAATACTAAAGTAAATGTGTCGCTTACATTCACAATATAAAAATATATCATTCCATCCAGTGACCACGAAGGCTGAAAAGCTTTCGAAACCTCGGGATCAAAATTAATAAAAAACCGCTATAAAATCCGTTTAAATTAGCTTTATTTTAATGAGTAATATTCGCGCAAACCTAAGAAATCATTGATAATATTTCGTATAGTGCAGCAATTATAAGTTGGCGGTGGCAAATATTAGAACTAATTGAAATTGTACAAAATTATGTATGAAATTGAAAATCGAACGCGAATCAACCAATGAGCGTTTGACTACAGCGCCACTTATCTCGCCAACTTATAATTGCACTGTTTAAGAGAAACTGAGGCATTTCTGTCACAAACAGCACACGTCAGCTACCATAGAAGCTCATATCTTAAAAACGACCATAAATCAGGGGAAACGGCCCGGTCACCGGCAATTATCTTTATCAAAACGAAAACGATAAATAAATATTTATGTGGCAACATTATGCGGGCGAAATTATGACAATTTAAACAATTATACGGTTAACAAGAAACGACGATCGCCGAGGGTGGCCGAAGCACCGCTGCGTATATTGCTCTACATTTTTCTGACTTAAACGTGATTTTTTTTTATCCGAGCACGGCAAATTGACTGCACTACACCTCATGGTAAGCGTAGTGCAGTCCAAAATACTAGCGACCACCGACAAACAATGAGTTCATCTGTGGTCACCAGAGTTATGCCAGCTTGTATAAATGCTTTTTCCCTCTTTGGAGAGGAGTCAGGAGGAGGAGAGGAGTCTCACCGCTTTGTCTATTTCTGCCACCGCTTTGTCTTTGGTCCCTCGTATGCAGGCCGTCTCGGGTTGGTACAAACGCTTTGTCCATTACTACAACACTATACAAACAACAGTGTGTAAGCACTGTTGTGTTTCGGTTTGTAGGACATTAAATTATGAAACTTAATATCTTATGTCTCGGGGTGACGAGCGCAGTCCAGTGCCATGCAGTGCTTTGTAATTCAAAGTTCTATGTGATGTTGCTTCTGTTTATAAGCAGGCATGGCGCTTACTACCAGGCGAGCGCCTTGCTTGATACGTCATTCAATTAAAACAAAAGGTTGGTAATTAACTAGTTCGCCATTTTCATCTTTTTTTTTTTTTTTTTGTGTTGACGCTTGCTGTAAGCCTGACGAGAGTCGGCTGTATACAGCTTCACCGGACTTTCGGGCGAGCGCTTTCAGGCGCTCTCAGCCCTTGACTAGGTGACCACCGCTGAGGGCACCCCCTTTGGGGTACGAACCTCGGCTCAGGACGGTCACCGGAGAGGGCAGAGACATCTGCGATTGGGGTTTAGGGGACTATATTTTAGGACTCTACTTGATGATTTCAATCGTCATTAACATCGGCTCGCGGTCCGGTACTAGGGTCGGGGGCGTTGCGGGGAACGCGGCGCGGTCCTCGGCGGCGAGGACGGTATGTCGGTTGTGTAAAGTGTTTTTTCATGAATTCCTCTCTCCTTCGGATGGCCCTAGTGGTCGCATCGTCGGGGTCAGTGAGGACGCTACGCGGACGTCTCCACTTTGCACGGTCAAAGGGAGCGTATATTGAGGCTCGTCGGACGAGCGGATTCGGGTGGTGGGCGGCGCGATCGAAATAGCACCATTTTCATCGTATTCCATACTCATATATACTTACCATACTCAACATTTTTAGTACTGCAAAAAACACAAAAATCATCCATTCGTTGTGAAAACGATAATATTTCTCCTTAAGTTAAATATTTAACGCAGGTAGAGCATATTTCAGAGTGTAGCTTACGCACCAAACGTTACCCGTTCGCGTGGTACATAATTTATTTTGTCATTTTGTAACACAATGAGTTACTACCACCGGGCCTTGGTAATGAAGACATCACGATTTTTCACCAGTTTTACTTCATCCTGACATCCTCCGTGGCATAGTGGGCGAGTAGCCGGCTGTAAAACGTGAGACCGCAGGTTCAATGCGCGCGCGAGTGTGATTTGTCTCGGGTCAGGGTTTTGTGAGACAGAAAAATCTCCTAGTTCCTAATACCTATGACACAAGAGTCGTATCTTACTGTGGAGTCAGGACTATGTGTGTGACTGTTGGGTGTATTTATTCATTTATTTTCTTCTTGTTTAAGCAGCATTGAGTTACCATTCTTTGCCAAATTGCCTCTACTGAACATTGGCGAAGCGTCTTCTTACTTTTTTTATAAATACGCTGGTGGGAGGATACTTGTATTCGACCGGATGGCGACCACCGTACACTGGTGCTAAAACCTGCCATAGTGGCCCACCTTGTGTGGGTCGCGTTCCAGGTTCAGCCAGTGTATATCCGGTTCTCCCCAAGGGGCTTGCCCCCTGATCCTCACCCTTTTCCCATCCCTTTTTCCTGCCCCTCCCCTTGGCCTTTTGGCAGGCCGGCATGATCTTGCCGACCAACGATGGACACATTGTTTATCGTTGGTCGACACTATTCTTGGATTGCGCTACACTTACCATCAGGTGTAGCGTAGTCACTTTGCCGAGCCAGGATTAAAAAAAATAATACTTTGTAGTCATTAATAATATAATAATAATAATAGTCTTGTATTATATACGTCCTACTACTGGGCACGGGCCTCCTCTGAATGAGAGGAATTAGGCCTTAGCTTACCACGCTGGCCTATTGCAGGTTGGCAGACTTCACATACCTTCGAAAATTTTTATCGAGTTCTCAGATATGCAGGTTTCTTCACGATTTTTCCTTCACCGTTAAAACAAGCGACATTTAATATACACGTAACTTTGAAAAATCAGAGGTGTATGTGTATGATTATTCACCAGAAAATATTTATTCTATGACGTTTTGCTCTACCAAAATGACTCTCTCAAACAATCGCTGCTTTGTTGGTGGTAGGGTCTTAATATCCGCTCGGATAGCGATCACCGTACACATGGTGTTATAACCTGCCATAGTGACCCACACAACTTGTGTGGATCGCGTTCCAGGATCAATCAGTGTTTATCCGGTTCTCCCGAGGGGCTTGCGACATGATTTTATGGTCACGGCAAATAAAATAATTATTTTATTTGCCGTACCGTTAGATTATAATCTAACGTTAAAGTGTAATATGAAATATTTTTATGTAAAGGCAACGTTTGAAAATAGGTGTCAAATACCTGTGTGAAACAATAGTTTATAATCCTACTGTGAAGCTTTTGTTCCCGCACGTGACGATAGTTAGTAGAGCGCTGAGCTTTTTTGTTTTGCAAAATCCCTTTGTTAATATTTAGAAAAATCTATTCTAATGATATTTTGCTAAAATTGTTCGCAAAGTAACGCGTGAATGAATACACGTATTATTTACAAGGTGGTAGGTCCCTCATATGCGAGAGGCTGAATGGGTTGGTACCACCGCTTTGTCTGTTTCTGCCGCCAAGCAACAGTATGTTAGCACTATTGTGTCTTGGTTTAAAGGACATTGAATCCAGTGAAATTACTAGGCATTACGAGACTTAACATCGTCAGGGTGGCGAGCGCAGTTCAGTGGCATGCAGTACTTTGTTATTTAAAATCCTGTGTGGTGTTGCTTCTGTTTTTGGGCAGGTGTGGCGCTTACCATCAGGCGAGCGACTTGCTTGTCTCAAAAAAAGACTCCGTAAGGAATAATATCTTCATAATAACTGATTACAAGGTCCCGTGGTAGATATATAGAGAAATTAAACTGGACACATTGATTCCCAAGGAAAAAACTGCATAATTACTCACTAGAAGGCCATAGGGTCTGGTAGAGGCAGAAAAACACGCTGGACAAATTGATTCTCCGAGCAAAAACTACCTACTAGAAACGGTTGTGTAAAAAAACATATAAATTACCTTACGGCAATAATGTGGGTTTGTGAGAAACGCACGCGCGGGTACACCGGTGTACTACAAAAGGTAAGTTCCGGCATTAGGGACCGGGGTACAAAAACTGTGAGAAGGTACAGTCATTGATGGTTCCGTCAGTTTTTTGCAAACATTACATATTACAAATGGTTTGTAATATTTTTATTAAATAAATATAGTTTGTATTTTTATTTAAAGCTCTGTAAATTAATTGTAGTTTTAAATAAATAGTAAGATAATGCAGGACTCTATTATACGAAACATAGTATATTTTAATTCATTTATAAATAATTAAGTAATGGTAATAGCATTTAATTTATTTTATATTTTAAAAATCTTAAATATCGAATAAATAAAAGTAAAATTAAATTTAAATTTCTAAAATTACAATTAAATTTACCAATGAAAAATTCAACTAAAATACATTTTCATTATGAATGAATTTGTAATAATATAAAGAGAACCCTAAACCCGTCGGTCATTCATAAATGTTCATGAATGAACTGCCTACCTGAGTTTTGAGGGTGCCGAAATAAGCTTGTTGTCACTGTTTACCTTTTTTTGGCCGGATGTGAGGCAAATTGGTGCGGACACCGTTAGGTCTTGCATTTAGCCATTCATTCTGTGGGAATGATTATTGTATGATTTTTGAGAACTTTATGAATGGAACTTTTTTTATGTAAATGGTTTGTAGTGAGAGTGAGATTGTGTGTATGAGTTGTATTAAGTTTGTAAGTCGCTAGTTGGTGTGACAGTATTATGTGTCATAATTTTATTTTATAAGCGCTCGGCTACTGCTCTACGTATGACACATATTTCTGTATACAGGGTTATTTTTAAAACACCAGCAACCTTGCAGGGGTAGATTCCTAAGGTTATAAGCTACTACTTCTGTTCTACGACTTTTGATAATTCTTTAGATTTTATTTTCATACAAAAATAAGTATTCATTTAATTTCCGTCTTGAATGTTACAACGCACATCGCAGATTACGTAAACAAATACGCGAAGCGTGGGGAATCGGGCTAGCGCCTTTGAAGGTCAACGCCCGAGCAGCTGACCGGCCGCTTTGATGTCGTGCGCGCACGCCGCGCCGCGCCGCAGTCTACGAAGAAAAACACGACACAACAAAAACTTGTAAAATCATTTTTTTTTAAATATATTGAGTTATATCCAAACTCGTAGAACAAAAGTTGTTCCGTATGGAGTCAGCTATCTGGTCCTGCGAGGTTGCTGGTGTTTTAAAATTAACCCTGTATATACTACGTCTAAGATTGCGTCATTATAATATCTACTGCTCTATTTTTTTTTATTTTATTTGATTGAATGACAAGACAAGCAAGGCGCTCGCCTGCCCATAAACAGAAGCAACACCACACAGAACTTTGAATTACAAAGCACTACATAGTATTGAACGGCGCTCGTCACATAAGATGTTAAGTATCATTATGCCCAGTAATTTCACTGTCTTCAATGTCCTTCAAACCTAAACACAACAGTGCTTACACACTATTGTTTGGGGGCAAATTAGACAAAGCGGTGGTACCAACCCAGACGGCCTCTCGTTTACGAGAGCTCTACCATCTTGTGAATATGACACATATTGTTGTACACTACGTCAGTAACAGTTGCAGGGTAGATAGAATTCTATTGGATGTTATTATTTGTGCTTACACACTATAATTCGTGAAGCTACATTCACAATATGTGTATAGAAGAATAAGTATCCTATTATTATTACACTAGCATGAAAGGTTTTTTATAGCATAAGCTGGCAAACGAGCAAGTGAGTCACGTGATGGTAAGTGATCTAGACCGCCCGAAGAATCATGGGCGCATTGCCGACCTTAAAGGCATAATAAGGGATTGGGAACGGGAGGATTTGGGTTTACGGATATCTCACTTATCTTACGAAACGCAGCAGCAATCCGCTATTTTACGTCGGTTTTCCGTGAGACAGTGGTAACAATCCGGTCAAGCCGGCCCATTCATGCTGTAGACAAAACTGTCTACAGTGTGGCTCCACCACCCAAGTTATGTAAGAACAACTTTTTAAAATCATCATCGAAGAGTAACGGCTCTATGTTTCAGTACGTATTCAAGTATAAAAGGAAACCCAAATATAATCACGTTACGTGTAGTTACGCAAGGTCGCGGGTCTACGTCAGAGGTCAAAGCTACGAGACTACGCGCTACACACGTAGACGCTGCTACGAGGCGAAAGTCGTCGTTGGAAACCTCTGCTACAACACTCCTCTTAAAAGTAGGCTATAGATATTCTAATAATTTTCAGGGAAAATAGATATTTATGATTTGGGAAAAATTGGGTCTGATATTCAGGTCTGTAGGATTTTTCATAATAATTCGATTCACACTAAACTTAATTTATTTTTTCTTAAATTTAAATTTCCACTTGGCAAATATTAACAATTTTAACACTTCACCAGTCCAGTTTTTAATTCCTAAAACTGCTTACTATAAAACCATTCACCCTAAACAAAACCAAAACGCTGTTACAAAAACACACCCTAATGAAGTGCGTAAAAAGTGTGAAAAGGTGCAAACGCGCGAGCCGCGCCTCCCCCAGCGTCGTAGCGTCGGCGACGGCGGCGGCGGTGGCGGCGGCAGTCGCTTCACCCCCGCTAATCACCAGTAACGAGTGCGAATTAATCACCGCGCGAGATAAATGTCGGCCGCGTGGCGGTGCGGTGCCGATGCCGGTGCCGCGACTATTTCGGTGTGGGCGTGGAGCGATTCGGCGGCGGCGTAGCGGGGCCAGTCGCGCGTCGACCGTCGGCCGAGAGACACAGAGCGCTAGTCGGCGCACGTTGAGCACGGACGAGCGCGCGATGGCGCGATGTTGACGGGCGGGCGCGTGCGCGTGCGCGGGCGCGGCGCGTTGTGCTGGGCCGCGCTGTGGCTGTGCAGTCTGAGCGGCGCGGCCGGGCTGCGGCTGTACTGCGAGCGCGCGGACGTGGCGTGGCGGGCGTACCGCGCGCCGGCCGCGTTCGAGGCGCGCGTGCAGTCGCTGGCCGCCGACGCCGCCACAGTGCAGGTGAAGCGCGTGCTGCGGCGCCAGGGCCACTGGCCGAGGGACGACGCCGTCATCAGGCTGCGGCTCAGCGCCGACGACCTGCAGTGCTCGGGACGGTTCGAAGTGCCCCTCAAGAACAGACGGAACTATATCGTGTTCGCGGAGCGGCGCGGCCACTCGGCGGTCGCGCTCGGACCCCCGCTCAAGAGGACCGGAAAGTTGCTTAAGAGGATCCGGGCGGTCTACAAGCCCGGTTACAGTGAGTGTCTGGTGTATGGTCGCGTGCCCTACGGCCGATGCATGCTGGTCGTGAGCCGCGACTCGTGTCGATAGTGAACGAGTACCGACCGTTCCGCGTATAAATAGATTTTGAGATACAAACGCATGTATACGCGACTGTAGCAGGTGTACGGTCCGAACAAGTAGCCATTATGAGTCCATTTTAGGATCAGCAGTGAATAGTGGTCGAGGCTCGGTGCAGGCGGCAGGCGGCGGGCGGCAGACGGCAAGCACCTCATTTATGCACCCCTCGGTCAGCTGCTGAGGGCTGGCCGCTCGCCGCTCGCCGCTCGCCGCTCGGCCCTTTGTTAATGTTATAAACTTATAATTGACCCGCGTGTTGTGATCCAATCGGGTGACAACAAACAGTGCTCCGCCTCTACCACTGTTGTGCAGGTTCTAAATATGTTTTAAAGTTTTTGACCAATCACAAATATTCTTTGCCATTCCAATTATCTTTGCATGTACGTTTTGATCTATATTTTTTTCAAAATGACAATATTCCTTCTCATATCTTTTGTGATAGTATTTTTTATAACTCATCATAATATTACACATGAAAGGAATGCTTATCGCATTTACAATAATAGCAATAATTACATCATATTTTCAAAATATCCAATATTAAAGATACATTGATACAAAATTATTACAGTTTTTCTAATTTGAAAGTTTTAAAACATCAATAAATAAACAGTAGATTGCATGAATAGATTACAATCACTCGTAAATATCTTGTGTCACGTAATTTTCAAATTTTTGTTTTATTAACCGTTGATACTGGAATTTGAAAACAATTGTAAATTGCGTGAACCTATACTTCCTACCAATTTTGTAGCTATTGTACCTAATTCAACCTCAATCTTTCAAATTTTCAACCGTAATATTTAGAATAAATAAAATTTGAAAATAGAGAATTTTGAAAATAGAACATTAATCGGGATCTAACCAATAAATACATTATCAATATTCTACACAAGTCACCAGTTACCCCTATAGTTAATCATTCGAAATTACGTTGCATAAAGGTGGATTCACACAAAAGTACCGTGATGGGTCGTGCTAAAAATTTTAGTTTTATTAAGGTGTGTACACTCATCTGTCCACACATTATAAGAGTTTGACCGCAAATGCATGTAAATCACCGCTTTGTCTATTTCTGCCGCCAAGCAACAATGTGTAAGCACTGTTGTGTTTCGGTGTGAACGACATTGAAGCCAGTGAATTTACTGAGCATTGTGAGACTTAACATCTTATGTCTCGGATTGACGGGCTCAGTTCAGTGCCATGCAGTGCTTTGTAATTAAAAGTTCTGTGTGGTGTTGCTTCTGTTTATGGGCAGACGTAGCGCTTACCATCAAGCGAGCGCTTTAGGCTCGTCATTCAATCTAATAAAAAAAAATGTATAGATATCCAAAATACACGGTTCCCATAGTCATTTTGATGCATCATAATGGAATTCAACACTAGTAAACCATAAATCCACCTTAATGCTACAATAAGTAGTTCAGCAGTTCATTCTAACTTAAGGGGGTATTCTAGTCTAGAATCATGAAATTTAGGTAATTTTTGAAGTCTCGTAAAAAAAAGGCAATTCATATTTTTACTCTCCATTTTTTTATTAGTTATTTATAAACATTATAAGAATACAGAAAAAAATAAAAAAATAAAAAAAGTTAAAAATTACAAAAATCAGAAGTTGATGAAGTGGGGGGTCTTAAAAAATAGGCACGTCACCATACCCAAGATTTTAACCCTCCTAGTAATCTGAAATCAAAAAACAAAAAAGATTATTAATCTAGAATGATGTCGCAATGTCTGGAACTACGGAAAAGTTGAAATTTTTTTTTTTCAAAAAATGGCGACTGCCTGAATAAAACAACAATTTTTTCCGTTTTTTTTGACTATTTCGAATTTTTTTAAAATAGTAAAAATTGAAATTTGGGGATGGGGGTAGTTCCAGATATTAATAAGACTGTAAAGAAGACCCTGTAAAAATTTCAGGTAAATCGGTCGAGTAGAACCTGAAAAATCGTGGGTATCGTTTTGAAAAAGACAGATTCGAGAAAAACACGTTTAAAGTTTCGCGTAAAGTTTTTCGTAGTCTAAGGCATGAAATGATATTTTTGACTTACATTCATTCAATCTGCCATTCCTGCTTCATACATTGGACCTTCCTCGACTTCAAAAAAACTATCTTGTGCGTTTCTCTCTTCATATCGAGCAGTTCCTGGCCTCTTTTGATGCAAAGGATGCTCGTATCTCGGAGCGGTCAATCCGGGCGTTGTCTCTTTTCACAGCAAATGAATGAGCTTCCGGGCCAATCTTTATTCCCATAAGCTCCATCATTTTTAAAATAGGAATAAAGCCTTCATTAAAAATACAAATAGCAATAAATGTCGCTATTTCAATTATCTGAGGTCCGGAATGAATTGGACGCCGGGTCAGCAAAATAGCTATATCTCCGAAAATAATTCGAATTTTGCAAAATCCTCTGGTAGACATATTCTTGAATAGTTAAACTTTGAAAATATATAAAAAAAAAAAAAAACGATTTTTTCATATTTCTAGACTAGAATACCTCCTTAAGTAAAGGAAAAGACAAAATTGTAAAAGGACTGATGATCAAACGCAACGAACTTAACGCCTCAGCGAACTCCAGTTAATACAAATCTATACCTAATACTGGACAGTAAATAAACCATAGGATACAAAACCATAGAAATATTTCCAAAATTTAAGATTTAATATAACTTTACCTATATTTTTTAACTTAATCCGTGCTTATTTCTTTTAATCTCAAATTGTTTGACGTGAAGAGGAAAGGGAGAATATTTATAAAAATACTGACTAATAACGCTCATAAGTAAAACAATATGTCATTTCAAAGTGCTGGTTAGTAAGATCTTGAGATACAGTTTTGATAAGACGTTGATGCATAACGCATCCATCCGTGCGGTCATGACGTCATGCTCTTAACAAAATTTACCGCGGTTACTGTAATTAAGTCATTATTAAAGATAAATTTCCGTTATGTAAATACAGCGTTGATTATTCCTTATTTAAACGGTGTTAAAATGTCAGCAGTAAGTACGATTTATTATTAGAATTAATAATGGACACTCACATGACATAACACAGGAATTATAGCGTTTAATAATAAAAATATTATTATATTAAACATTTAAAAGAATATATTATAATTAACACACAACAAAATCTTAATAATCCAAAATCAAAACACAATCGATGTAAATTTAAAAATCGAACAACATAATCTGACGAACCATTAATTATTAATCCAACACCGGAAATAGCCGGGCAAGTGTCAAAAAACAATAAGTCGGCGCGATCTCGTAAGATACCTCCACGGTACATTTGAGTGGCGAGTCCAAACAAGTCGGAACTAGAGCGTGCGGTGACGTCATCCATTGAAGCGATGTCGCCAATGACATCGAATCGTGATGACTACGATCACTATCTGATATAACGCGAATGAAGCCTTTTAAATTCGGTCATATAGTAAACATAATTTTTGTAGACGATAACCAGATTGTCTAGGTAAAAACTTAAGGACATTTTTGAATTCGATAGGTACTCTTCTGTTAAAGTGATGATAGTATTAACTTTGATGTTATTTTAATTTAATTTTTGTTTCAAAAAGAGACACTCTTTTTGATTTAAGTACGGTGGAATTAAAATAGAATAAAATAAACACGAATGTATTGTAATGAACAAAATAATTAAAAACAAAAAAGAAAAAATAAATTGGTCCATAGTTTCAAATTTGGAATGGCGAAATCCAAGAACACCATTTGAAATATTCGTTGTAGGTACGAAGTGGCGCCATGTTCGGTGTTTACAGCGCGTACAGCCGCTGGCACAATGTTTACTAGTCTGGTGTAGTCTGGACATCGTCCGTCGCCTTTCTTTTGTTAGGCACCGTCGCTTTCTTGCGTCGTTTGTAAATACTTCTTCATAATTTTATTGTAATATTTATTGATTCTATTCCCTTGGTTTTGTATAAAACTTTTCTCATTAATAGGAGTAGAGAAATTAATTTAATTTATTTCTTCATAATTTTCCATAAATAACATTTAAATCTAGCATGTGCCGTTCGATTCTATTGTTTTTGACATAATGTTAGTCATCGCACGAGACGTTCCCGAAAAATAGTGACTATGTCAATCCGTGGTTGATTCATAATGAGTGGTCTAGCTAGTGTCAGAACAATTTAATTTTGTTCTTTGGCTGGATGCCTGTTTCTATTTACCAGACGCCCCCCGGCTTTCTAGGCTGATAACTGTCACTTACCGAAAAGTGAAGGACGACATTCCTAAATGATAGATTTATAGTCACTGCAGTGGAATCCATGGTATCTAAATACCATCATAAATTTCTTATAATAATGAGTTTAATTTTAAATTAGATTATTAGTACTGTAAAACGGCGTGTTTGAACTCAACGGGAGAAAGGACAGGAATCTTAGATTAAGATTATTACACAATTGAGCCTATTTATCTCTAATCTAGTGCTTTATATTTGTTCAGAATATGGCATAAATATTTGTTATATTATAAATATTTTAATTAATATGCGTACTAGGTGGTAGATTCCTTCAATACGAGATGCCTCAGACGAGCGGCCTGCTCGTCTCCTCTATTGGTACTATAAAATAGAAACGGACAAATGCGATTAGTATTCGCATATCCACACCTTTTGTGTTCAAATATTGTTTCTTAATATCTGTTCTGTGAAAATTTAAGCTACCTATAACGGTTCAAACGTAGAGAGTAATATGTTAAAGTTAAGACAGGCAGTAGACTGCGAGAGTGTAGACTTAATCATATGATTCCGTTGGCATCCTTTGAGTCTCTGACGAGAGGCCGTCTGGGTTATGTTCTGGTAGAAGGATATTGAAGCCAGTGAAATTACTACGGATTATAAAATTTATCATCTTATGTCTTGCGGTGGAAAACAACGCTGCCATACGTTGTAATCCAAAGTTCTGAGTATTGTTGCTGCTTTTTATGAGCAGAGTTAGCGCTGACCATCAGCTGACCGATCAATTCTTCTCGTCATTAAAGTAAATAAAAAAACTAATTCATACAATTAAGTATATATTAATTTATATATAAAATCAAGAAAGAATAATAATCACAAGGCTATATTAGGTTATTAAAGATGATCTAAACTATAAAGGAAATAGAGTAATTTTTTACACGAGATCTCATTTAAAATCATATTAAAAATAAAATAAAATATAAAAGATAAAATTATAAAATAGTATAAAATCATCTATTGTATAAATGAGAATGACCGAAAAAAGATGAACGAACCCCTAGTTCAAGAGGTCATTCATCTAGTATGTAGTGTGACCACGCTAACTGCAACTTCCAACCAAGGAAAATAATGCAACCAACATTTAAATCCTCCCACGATAAGCTGTTATTTTTGACTTTGGCAATTTTTAGTAAAGATTAAGTCAAAATTCTACCAATAGAATAGCAAACAAACCTATTTTTGCAACATTCCTTCAAAAAAGTGTAATCAGTGGATATTTCACTACGAAACGTAGCTATAAATTTAAATTTTAAACATTTTGAAAACGAACGTACATACATCTATCTCTTTTTAAAATGATGTTCGGAAATCAATTGTATAGAGTTAGCAAAATAAATATTTCTGAATTGAATAATTGAATTAAATTGGCTTTCGATAATTTTTCTCCAATTTGATTTAAAAAAGTAACGACCCAACCCGTGTTTGCTATTTGCCTATACGATATAAAATATGATGTCTTTTTTATTACATGATTAATTGTTACATTAAAAATATGTAGTTCAGTAGATTGTATAAAGAAAGGAGGAAAACGATCGCTCTAATCGGTTCAATAATTCCACGCTTTCGATATTTATGAAAAAAATGCACAAACTCGGGAGGCGAACCCGCGACCTCGTACAATAGCGATCGTTTATATTTTTTATTTAGAACTTAGCTTCGTTACGGTTTGGCTAGCATTCATTATGGTCGACTCGCTCCGTTGACTTTATTGTACTATTAAATATTATCTTAGTTTGAATTATTTTGTTTTATGATCCGCCGACTGTATTTGTGGTAACTTCAAAGGTAAAGGTCTGTCTCGCCACATCTTTATCATTATAAGTGACGCCTAAGATAGTTTTGCTAATTAAACTCTCTATTTTAATAACCCTCTGTTATCTTTCTGCTTTTAAACAAATATTAATATTAACAAACTCGTTATTAAAATAAACTGTCAAACAATCTTGAATGGGGTAAAGGTTTTTCGAGTGAATACAATTGGATTGTTATTCATTCTCTGCATCATGTGAAGAATCCGTCGTGTCAGTCATGCCATAAACCCCAACATCAAAGCGTCTTGCAAAGTACTTAATACCCAAAAAACTTGGCAAACGTTCTCAAATCAGGTGTTTTAAAAGATTTATTAGCACCGTCTAAATTTACTTTTGCACAGACGGACAATTATAGTTTTATATCAACATTAGTAACAAAGCGGATTGTAAAGTAAGAATAGATTGAAATGAAGACATTAATAAGTTACTGCCTATGTAATTATACTATTACAAACATAAAACATGTTGAGATGTATGTTTGTAAATGGCTACTAAAAATGTTTATTTACATGAAATTATAATTTCAAAGAAGAAATTTTAAAGCGCTGCTCTTCGGGAGTACCGCGCCTCTACTTTATTTTTAGTTGATAGCTTGCTTTATTACTAATTATAGAATATATTGTACGGTGGTGGATCACAACAACTTTCACGGCAGATGGGCGTTTTATTTGAAAACTTTAATATAGGATTCGGCTTATCGAAATTTTAACTATATTCAAAACTATTTTCATAGACTATGGTTATGCTAATTGCTTACTACATACTTTAACAAAATGTTATATGAATATGATAGACAAAGATGACATCTTTTCTAAGTTAATTAGATGGTTTTTCATTTCGATATCCCCCTGGCATATCCTTTAACCAGGATTTGAATGACACTTTCTGTACGTTTTAATCCTACCGCCTCTGCCATCCGTAATTTCCCTGCGCTATCATCCAAATGTAACTGCCATACCACCTTATTCAGATTTCATCACTTCAACTTGTTTTATTCCATAAAATTAAATTACTACGCCTCTATCTCTATCATATATTATAGATCTACACGAATACATACATAAGTTCATATATGTATCCCTAAACGGGTAGGCAGAGATGCGTAGTTTGCGAATCTTATTTCTATTCAGTTATGTGGTAAATGGCGAGCCTGTCGCTCAAATACAAATTGCGATTACCTAACCTGGTATTTTAGCGTCACCAGTTTCTCAGACTGAGTACGCTGGCAATTGACCGAAGAAGCGATTAGCGATCTATTAGCTGAATAAATGATATTATAAACTTTATAAGTATAGACTTACTATAGAGCAACGTTCCCCACGATGAGGCCAGGCGACAGCGTTCAGTGATCACCGTATTGTATAGACGTCCTTGTAATTAACGCGTGCATCCGCACTCGCCCAGTCTCGATTCGATGCCCGGCTAGTTAATTGCATCTATAGTCGTACATAATGGGCTCTGGTCTATTGGAACCACTGTCAATGTACTGTGCGACAGTTGTGTATGGTTGGGTGGCAGTTACTTTACTTTACGGATGATTTTAAGTGGCTTTTAAAAAGAATTATCAATGTCCATATTTTTTCCAATTATACTTCTACAACTTCTTTTATACCTTTTGAACAAACTCCTTTCATAATAGGGGTGAACCTATAAACAGTCCATAAAGCACTGGCTTGATATGTAGACATGGGTGTAAATATTCTCATTACAGAGGATGTAAGGCGGGAGACCCGTAGGCGAAAGCAACAGTGTGTACGCACTTTTGTGTTTCAGTCGAAGGACATTAAATCCAATGAAATACTAGGCATTATGAAATTTAACATCCTATGTATCGGCGTGAGGAATGCAGTTCAGTAATATGCAGTGCTGTCTAATTCAAAGTTATGTTTGTTGTGCTCAATTTATAGGCAGGTGTGGCGCTTACCATTATGCGATCGATCTACTCGCTTTTTTGTTCAGGTTTAAATATTACGCTCATGACCGGGCCAATTGGAAGCGGCAATTGGGTTAGCGATCCTGTAAAAATAAATTAATTAATAAAGTATAAGTCGGCACGTTGCCACTGGCAGTAAGCAGGTATGACGCCAAACAGAAATAAGTGATTTTTATCAATTGCCTACTTTTTGTTGGATTTAAAGCAATATTGTTTGATGTGCTATGGCAACTCGTGAAATATAGATAAACTGAACATTGGAATCAAAGATTCCAATATTCACAAATTCTAGTAAAAATAATGCATCTTCTTATAAACTACGTTATTTAGGGAAATAATAATAGGCGTTCTGAAATTCTCTATCAGATGTATGATTAGTGATTAGTTAAATCATATCAAAATATGTAATTCGCTTTAGCTTTTTACAGGAGTGACGAAGAAAACCGTGATAAACACTTTTTTGCGTATACGCAAAAAATATCGCAGACAATTAATAGGCGTGAAACCAAAATAAACGTTTTTGTTTTGCTGCTGTTAATCATAATTTTATCAGAAAAATCAAAAATTACCTTACTGTATTCACAATTTCAATATATCAGATGGAACTGCATTAGTTCCAATTGGATACTGATAATTTATTTAAATATACAATTAAACTCTTTAAGCGGCGACACTATTAGGCCCAAATAATCGTATATCAACACTAATTCTGTGAATTGCACTTTAAAATACACACCAATAAAACAGATTACATATTATTATGCAAAAAATCCACACCTATTTATATTTTCACTTATCAAATATTTTATGCTAAGCACTTAAAAACAAATAATGTCAGCCAAAAAACATTAAAACGCATAAATAAGAAGTGTTCACATTCGGCGGCAACTGAACTGTCTAGAATTTCTTAGTTAGGGTTATCGTGTGTACAATCATAGATTTCAGTTCTCTAGACATTTGCAATATAACAGTACAGTGATAAAACATGTCCAAGAACGTAAAAATGAATAAAGGCAGATAAAAGTGTAATTTTGTTAACAAATAATATGAAAGTTTTACCTCTAGCGTTAAAAGCCAAGACTTCAAAAAGAAAAACAATAAATCAGACAGACAATGATAAACAGAGAGCGCTCTATATGAAAGTTTTAATGCTCAGAACATTTAACTTAAAGTAGAAGTGCTTCACAGTTGTCAATTTCGGTCGATACTTGATTACGGCTGATAGAGTATTAGGAACGAGACTAGACTGCTTAAAAGTGTGTGATCTTATAACACTTCAAAACCAGTCGACAACCCTATCCCCAGCAGACGGTCTCGTCTCCCGATTATATATTTATATTGCGGAATTTTTATCTGACGCGCAATACTGTCTAGACATTCCTCTCTCAATTAGACTGCGGGTCGTCTGTCTCGGGTTATAACTGTTTCAGTTTTATGTAAACAAACTCTTTGGCTATTGACTTTATCCAAATTATCTTCATTGGTAATTGACACTCGATGAGTATCCTCTTTCAAATTAGCTGTAACAATTTTACGGATAATTGCTTTCAATTTTTGTTGGACTCGGTTAATGCTCACGTTACTACAAATAGTGTCATACGGAATGAAATTATTCTACGTGGTCTATTTCTGCCCTCAAGCATCAGTTTGTTAGAATTATTGTGATTAAATTTAAAGAACATTGAAGCCAGTGAAATAACTGGTCATTATGAACTTTATCAACTCATGTATCATAGTGACAAGCATAGTCCAGTACCATGCAGTGCTTTGTGATTCAAAGTTGTATGTGGTGTTGGATATGTTTAGTTGCGTAAGCCCTTACCATCAGATGAGTGACCTCCTTGTTTTGTTCTTCAAGCTAAAAAAAACTCAATAGCAGCAAAGGGAAACCATAATTTTATTACTTCAAAATGCGGTATTGTAATTAGACTCAAAAATATTTTTTTTACTACTGTGATTTTAATCTATGATAGCAAAAGACTTAGTTAAGTGAAAATAGCTCCCAAATGATTACGTTTCCACATTAGATGTCAACAGCGCAAAGAAATTACATTATTAACACGCATTTACTGAGTACACCTGAATTATTAGTTAGGTTCTGGAGATAATTATTTTATCCACTCATTTAGCCTCGTTAGATCATCACAGCGTTATTGAATGTAGGAATAGAATTATTTCGAAGCGATAAATTGTTACTTGGCTAGGAGCCGCTAGTTTCTGAAAGTCAAACATCCTACGTTTTGAGTCATGTCCAATGCATATCTCTTTAATCACATCACCAGCGTCATTAACTGATAATGACTGATGATCCGAACAATTGCAGCAAACGATCCTTTACAACATGTAAGTTGTAAAACTAACTCGTTGATTGTCGTGGGAGTTGTCCACGCAATTTGTTCATTATACTCAATTGACAGTTCTAAATACACTATTTATTATCGTGTCATGAATAGATCTAAAAACTATACGTTCATATATTTATGAGGTAGTCATTATTTTGTTTCTTTCATCGATAGTTTAATGTCAATTATGTCTTCAGGATTCAAACCTTTTTCAAATCTCCACCATATCTAGATGTAGTAAATATAGTGGCTTTTTTATAAAATACCAATAACGTAGTATTTAATTGCTTTTATTTACCTATCGTATTAGTAGTTGCATTTAAAATCCTCC
Organism: Amorpha juglandis; assembly: GCA_949126905.1. Classification (NCBI taxonomy): domain Eukaryota; kingdom Metazoa; phylum Arthropoda; class Insecta; order Lepidoptera; family Sphingidae; genus Amorpha; species Amorpha juglandis. The sequence continues at coordinate 23,271,329 of OX421365.1, forward strand.
GATTACGACACAAATCAAGCCTTTGGAGACTTCAAATGATTTAGAGTAATCCATTTGCTTCATTCTTCTTTCTTATTCATTACCTTTTTATTTTTGATCATCTTTTACAAGCCAAGAGCTTTTAATGCGTACAAAGGATAGTTCGTCACTATTTAATCAAAAATTAGATATTCATCTATTGTTACGCACATACATCCTTTAACTTATCTCTAGATAGGTTGTATCCATTACAAGATAAATCTTCATTAGATAGTTGCAAATATAAAATCGTTTGATGACATTGCGCGACCGTGCAGCCCGACCACAGTGGACCAATAATCGCTCGCTAATATGGAGACGGCAGCTTTTTGTGACAGCGCAGCCTCTGCCACAAATACTTAGCTCGGTCGCCGGACCGTTATTACACTAAGATTTTATTAATTCACACTTCATTTACAATTTTCAACCTTATGAGCAATGGGGTGGAAAGGAGGCTGGTTTGAAAAATGATTACAGGGGATTAGCTATTCTATATGAAAAGCAAATAAGTGTTGTACTTTCACTAGGTATAGGTTTGATTGTCTTTCTCCGACTTTTGCGATAAATGCCACTAATCTAGTCCTTAGAATCGAAGTTAATCTTGAGATGTACTTGTTGATGACTGGGCAGAATATGATAGAGCTATTAGAATGGCTTATCTCCGTAGCACGGAGTAGTAAGCAACATCCTATCGATGACTATGAATAAAAGTCCTAAGTAGGGTCTTACTTTATCATTTACTTAAATAATATCTGTACAAGTTTCTACCTTGTCTTTAACATTTGAAGGAAGATATTGAGCTAACCTGGAGAAAATCTATAACTGACCTCTTATACTTATTATCAGGCATTATTCTACCTCAGGCAAAAGTTTACCTATGTTTTATATTTTTACATTACTCGAGGCGAACTACTAGGTAATACAACTCATCTGTCCACAACGCAAATCCGGAACTAAGTTACGCTATTATCGTAAGCAGATGATATTGTCTATTCCGATATCTAATCTATACCCAAAAATACTTATTCCAACCAAAACTTCCTACTTTAAACCACGTCTCACCTTATAATCTCAACATCCACTCGGTCTCGACTCCCAATACGAGCGTCAAACTTTTTTTCTTTATTACAAGTCCAAAAGGAAGCGCCTCGCTGAGTGATATGCGACATATGACGCGCCCTTACTTATTAAAGGAGACAAGCGACGGATACATTGATTTTGCAAACGAAATCCTAAGTATACGTAGGAAAAGGTCGAGATTTGTTTGTAATGGAAACCGATCGCGCGGTCTCCCAACCTCTTAAAATATTATTTTCAGAGTTTAAGCCCACTTCAGATGTTACGTAAGCCGTGTTATAATTATAATGCTAGGACGATGTTTTAAAGGCGAATGGCGAATTGTAAGCATTTTGTTAATGATACTGAAGAACAAGATGTACTTGTCTTTTTGTACTAATTGTGCTTACAAGATGTAATTGATGAGATGACAAGTCAGTATTATTTGGTCCCCACACATGCGCTTTTATCGGCAACTATTCTTCCTCCAAAGCATGCGTGTAGTGCCAAAGTGCATGTTAGAGTGAATAGTGCATTTACCAAAACTATAGAGTTGAACACCTCACAGTGGATGCAGCAAATGCTGATTCAAAAGAAAAACGCAAAGATAAAACCGCGATAAAAATTTCAAGTTTTGTAGCCCCAGCGGTTTAGGCTCTGCGTTGATGAATCAGTTATTCAATCAGGACAAGTAATGATATATGTATAGATATCTCAATTCACCTAAAGCCAGTCGCCCTATTGGCCAAATATTCTAATCCCGAGCAACTAATTAGCAATTTTTCGGAACTACAAATTATCATTTCCATTTTTATATAGCATAGACCGGCAAACAAGCACACTTGCTTGTTTGCCGGTCTATGCTACCCTCTGCCGACCCACTGGTCACCTGACGATAAGTGATCTCCATCTCCCATGCAAGCCTAAAATACCAGAAGAACCATAGGCGCGTTGCCGACCTTAATGAGAAGGAATAATTAAGGGATTGGCAAGGGGAGGAGTATTTGGGCCACCGGATAGCTGATTCACCAGCAAACGCAGAAGACGCAGAAACGCAGCAGCAAGCCACTACTTTACGTCGGTTTTCTGTAAGACAGTGGTGACGACCCGGTCGAGCCTGCCTATTCATGCTGTAGACAAAACTGTCTACGGCGTGGCTCTACCATGATATTTGAACCCAAAACCTTACAATTTCTTATACTAAGTATACTGAAACAACACCAATGAGGCGATAACCTATAACAATAAATAATCGAAGCACGTACAACCGACGTGGCGCCTTACCATATGTGGCGACGGTTCTAACGATTCAAAAATTATACTTGTAGTAATCAAGATGAAAAAGGGCAGGAAAATGTGCAGAGTGTATTCACTCTGGCTCCATTATGTAATCGAAGATCCATACTTGATTGGAAGTTCTTCGACCTACCTGAATAATCAAACCTGTATCCCAACAGAGGTAGGCAGAGGTGCAGCTAATATGTATTGTTCTTCTGCTACTTCCGTCCCATGATGTGATAGATGGCGAGTCTTCGCCATATCTGGCGCAAATTTTTCGGTCAAGTCATATGGGACTTCTTGAATCTAAAAATGCAAACACAATTTGTAATTGCTTTACTTGGAATATAAATTCACTTCGTGATTCTACCAATAAAATAATCGGGACTAGCACAAGGTAGTACACGCTTTGTCAATTTTGGAAAACAGCAGTGTTTAAGCACTGTTTCGGGTTGAAAGACGTGAATCCAGTAAAATTACTGGGCATTAAGAAATTTATGCATGTATGTCTCGGGGTGACGAGCGCAGTTCAGTGCCATGCAGTGCTTTGTAATTCAAAGTTATGTGTGGTGTTGTTACTTCTGTTTACCAGCAACTTGGCTTAAATGAATTTGGCAAAATAAAATCAATATCTCAATTTATACTTGATGTGAGTTGTAATGTTATTGCATTTTTGCATCCAATTACACTTTACTCACACAGAACATGTTTTATAACTATCTTCATAAACTTACCTTTAATTATTGCAAATTCACATGACATTTCAGATATGAAAGCTTAAACTTATCACCTTTCATAAACGACATTTATTTAAAATAAGCCCCCTTCCCCGGGTCTCGTTTGATATCGGTTGGTAACAAAAATGACCACTTTCTTCCACATAACATAATATCGGTCGACATTTTCACTGTTTCGACCGCGCCCTCCCAATTAATTCTAAATGTCATACGATTCGACATTACGCGTGGTGTCTGCCATAAGTTATGAGCGTGTGCCAAATTATCGGTAATACTGAACACGGTAAAGGTTATGTCGTACGGAAGAATATTATTTTTAATTTGTGCCAAAAATATTTTATGTTGAAATCCTATTGCTGGTGGTAGGATATTCATATCCCGGATAGCGACCACCGTACACATGATGTTAAACCTACCATAGTGATCCACATACCTTGTGTGGATCGCGTTCCAGGATCAGCCAGTGTATATCCGGTTCTCCCGTGGGGCTTGCGACAGAACTTGATGGTTGTTTGGGGCGAGTATAGAGGTACATCACTGTTTCCCTGTACCTGCATCGGTCGTCCGCCTGTCCTATCGCAGGCTCCTTGATTTGCTTCTTCCCTTTTCGGAGTGTAAAGAAGCATTTATACAGGCCGACGTGATTCTAATTACCACCGATTAACTCATTGCTTGTTGGTAATCACTGATTTTATTTTGGACTGCACTGCGCTTACCATCAGGTGAAGTGCAGTCACTTTGCCTTTCCTTCAATTCCAAATTATTGTTTTAAAAGTATTAGTGTGTTGTAGAGTGACTTTTTAAGTTATTTCATTATTATTAATGTATTATGTCACGGTTGTTCAATTATACTAAAGTTCTTTTGGTGTGGGTATTGTTTAATACAAAAAATCTAGTATAAGTTTTAATTGTGATTGTCACAATCAAACTCAAACTCATCGATCTTAATTTATTTTAATATTTTTACAAATATCCTAAAATATCATGCTAAAAATAAGTTTTTATCTCGGCACTAAGACCTAAACTTCATTACTGAAACCGCCTACTCCCGAATCGCCACTCTTTGATGATGTACATAATATATTTTATCATTTTTATAAAACATTAGAACATTTTAATTAACTTTCAGTTTTTTACACCATTTTATATCGCCAATTACAGGAAATTCGTACAAATATATTTTTGTTTCTAGTTTAATATCATCTGTAATTATACACTACTGTCTTTCTCTGTAATATACCTTACCAGATTACCTGGTTTATAACACATTTATTTAAATAAATCGCGATTCTCCCCTCCCTTAAATTATAACCATGTCCTCGACATTTGCACGTGGTAAAATTTTACCGAAACCAACCCATAGGTCGGCCGATAATTACGCAATGTCGGTCGCAGTTTATCATTTACCTTCATTAAAATACGTAAAAATAGAGTGAAATTATTGCAAATAAATCGTAAACGGTAAGACGGTTATATAAACATGGCTATTTTAATTGCCCACATGCTATTTCAGCTTCGCCACTTACTCCACATATAGTTTCAGATGATTTGGTTTCGAAATTATGTAATTGTATAGAATAAATATTGTGATTGAAATAATACTAATTTAAACGGATTTTCTCGCGGTTTTTTATTTTAATTTTGGTCCCGATGTTTCTAAAGATTTTCAGCCTTCGTGGTCGTAGTGGAGTCAAAACTAAAATGAAAAACTGCGATAAAATCCGTTTAAATTAGTTTCATTTCAATGAGTAACATTCGCGTAAACGTAAGAAATCATTATTATAAATATTGTGATTTAACTACACTGTTCGCTAGGCACTGTATATTGTTTAGTTTTTCGGCATAGCCACCGTAGAATGCTCAATGACTGCCAGCTTCCGAGGCGCAAAGGGCGAGAAGCCGGCTGCGAAGCGAAATGCCATGAGTTCGATTCCCGCACCGAGGCAAGTGTGATCCACATATATTTGTTTCGGGTCGGGGTGATGTGGGACCACAAATCCTCCGTAGTGCCCGATACCCACGATACAAGTTAACCTAGTGTGGGGCCAAGACTATGTCTGTGATTGGTGTATTTATTTATTAAACATAGATCTATGCTTTTGATATCGTAAGTTCATAAGACGTAAGTATATAATATAGAGTACTTAATATAAGGTAGCTTTATAATTATCTAGTGTTAAATACATAAGCTGATGCCTACGAAGGGGTAGGTAGTGTTGCAATTAGTGCACCCTCGGTACGGAACTAATTCTCATCTCATGTGATAAGTGGCAAGCTTATTTTAATCAGGCACTCACGCCTGTAGTCCCCGAGGGTAGGCAGAGGTGTAAGCAGTACACCCACATTGATAAGGGCCAGTCTATCGTCATACCGGGCACAATTCCCGACTCCGGGCCGATACTGTACAATTCATGATAGAAAAACCCAATATCATTTGACCCGACCGGGGATCGAACCCGAGACCTCAGCATAGCAGTCGTACCGCGTACGCAATACAACTATGCCACCTAGGCGGTCATACCGCCTCCTTCTTAGTATGTACCGTTATTAATATTATTCCCTCACAAAGAGTGAGTTGAGTGGTAGAGTCGCGCTGTAGACAGTTTTGTCTTCAGCATGAATGGGCTGGCTCGACCGACACTGTCTCACAGAAAACCGACGTAAATTAGCGGCTTGCTGCTGCATTTCGTATGGTGAGTGAGATATCCGGAAGCCCAAATCCCCTCTCCTTCCCTATCCCTAATTATCTCTTTCCTTTATGGTCGGCAATGATTCTTCTAGTGGTGAGGGGCGTACATGGGCGGTGGAGATCACTTACCATCAGGTGACCCACTTGCTCGTTTGCCGGCCTATACCATAAAAAAAGAAGATATTATTATAAAATTATCACTTAATCTATTTCTAATAAATAAAACCAAATCCGTTTATAATTTATATTTCGCAATAGTTATCCGAGCGAGCAAAATAACTCAACACAATGACCCCTAATTTCCCCGTTCACTCTTACCTGCACATTAAAACCGATCCCCGCGACGACTCAATCATGAAGCTCTCAATTAAATGTGCAGGGAGCGGCGAGCGCCCGTGGCGGCGCGCGGGTGGCCGCGTCGACTGTCCCCGCGCTCCCCGCATGACGTACGACCACTATCACCTCGTTTATCCGATGTTATAAACATTATGTCATTTCGCATTTTCCCACAAACTCAAATGGGATGGTTGACATTCTTTGTGCATTGGATTTATGTTTACATAAATAGTGCCTCGGTGGCATTGTGCGTATGCGGTACTGTGCTGAGGTCTCGAGTTCGATCCCTGGGTCGGGTGAGTGATATTGGGTTTTTCTATCACGAAATGCTTAGTATCTGCCCGGAGTTTAAAATTGTGCTCGGTATGGCGATAGGCTCGCCCCATATCAAATCATGGGACGTAGATACGCAAGGTGAAGTAAAAACTATAGAGGCACATCCTTGTATCACGGTGCCTGCATCGGTCATCCGCCTGTCCTATCATAGGCTCTTCGATTTGCTTAATCCCTTTTCGGAGTAATGAGAAACATTTATACAGGCTGGCATGATTCTGGTATGATAGGCCCATTGTTTGTCGTTGGTCGCTGGTTTTTTGGAGTGTACTAGGCTTATCATCAGGTGTAGTGCAGTCACTTTGTCGTGCAAAAAACTGCATTGAAAACAATAAGGCAAAGTGAAAAGAAAAGGTTTTAACTTCGATTCTCGGTTGGAAATAAATAAATACACCCAAAAGTCACACATATAGTCCTGACCACCAACATTTATGGATCACACAAACATTTGTCTCGGTGCGGGAATCAAACCCACGGCCTCTCGCTTCATAGCCGGCTACTTATCCGCTGCGCCACAGAGGCTGTCAATGTTGGCGCGTATCTTAGGAGCACTTTGGCCCGTTATAACTTAGTATTATTTTCTCATGACATAGGAAATACTTGTATCTAACTATGTATGGATATAATGATTGATCTCCATAATAGAAAAACCACTTTTAAACAATTAAATAGCACTGCTTATATGAACGCTTTGCTGTACATAAATAAATACACCCAACAGTCACACACATAGTCCTGACCCCACAGTAAGATACGAGTCTTGTGTCGTGGGTATCAGGAACTACGAGAGACTTTCGGTCTCACAACACACAGACCCGAAAGAAATATTTATGAATTATAAATATATTTTATTTCTGCCGCCATGCAACAGTGTGTAAGCACTGTTGTGTTTCGGTTTCAAGGACATTGAAGCCAATGAAATGACTGGGCATTATGAGACTTAACATCTTATGTCTCGGGGTGACGAGCGCAGTTCAGTACCGTGATTTGTAATTCAAAGTTCTGTGTGGTGTTGCTTCTGTTTATGGGTAGGCGTGGCGCTTACCATCAGGTGAGCGCTTGGCTCGTCTCGTCATTCAATCAAATAAAAAAAAATCTTGTGTCGTGGGTATCAGGAACTACGAGAGTCTTCCGGTCTCCCAACATACAGACCTGAAAGAAATATTTGTGGATTATAAATACATTTGTCTCGGTGCGCGGATAAAAAAACCTAGTAATAGATACTTTAAGTAGGTACTCTAAAAGTTACAAGTTCTGCTGACTTGTCCACTAGTTTAACTAACTGCCTCACTAATCAAAGTTGTGGTGCAATATGTTCCACACAACGATAAATTTAATTAGGCACCGAGACATCAATAAACATTGTGGATGACTGTTAACCTAGAATCCATATAAAGATTACACTGTTCGATGCACAGGTCGGGTAATTTCTTAGCGAGATTTTTGTATCAAAAATTCAAATCTTATGTTCTATGATGTGATGGAGACTATCCCGCCCACCCACACACCCGCCACTGTAACTCTTGTGCACCAGGATCAACAGTGGCACGCATTTTTGTCGACACCGAGCTGAGTGAAGCTCGGCGAGTCTCTGGGAATGCCTAAATATCTTTGTCCCTCAACGAAATTAATCAGATAGAAAGTTAGGGAGGAGATGGAAATATTAATTGTCCACTCCTTAAATTTAGAAAAACAAAATCAGTATCTCCGATTGAACTTGCTGTGAGTTGGTTCCTGTTTGCATAACTAGGTCCAATTATCCCTTTCCTCTAATGTAGGCAACACGTCCATGACTCTTCTGGTATGTTCATATATGGTAGAGATCACTTACCATCAGGTGAACCACTTGCTCGTTTCCCGTATCTACCATATAACATGTAAAGATACTAGTTTTCCACATATAAGATTAGCGGTTTACATGAAACAAAGATTGCAAATCAATCGAACAATAGGACAATTGCAAAATGAATCAACCCTAGTTAACTAAAAGGCATTTAGCTACGTCATACATCACGTTAGATCATGACATCAGAGTGCCGCAGCCTGCAAAGCACCGACACACAACTAAATAAATACACGCCTACCATTCGGAGCTTTCATACCATACGATATCGTACCGACTACCGATACGATTTATCGACAGCTCAACAATAATATCGTTAAAACGTGAACTTTACGGTAGAGCGTTTTAAATTTGCTTTTGTAGGTACTATAAGAATATTACAATAAAATATGATTCAATAAAATATTAAGTTTACTAAAAAATAAATAAAGTAGTAGTAGTAAGTAAATTTATGTGAATTTTATCATACAAAAAACTTTACTAAGCTATACCTTAAAGTTCACGTATTGGCGCTTTAGTATTTTTACCTTTCTACGTTATAGATATCAGCAATCAGCAATATATGATAGAATGATTCATGAGGAAGGTTTATATGTATAACACATACATATTATAGTACAGAAAAGCCGAAAAAATCAAAGATTTGTAATGTGATGTTCGTACAAACATATTTTTACCCGTGCGAAGCGCCGCGGGTCAGGTCAATGATAAATGTAAAACCTTTCCATCAATATCGTATCGATTCGGTTAATGTAAAAGCTCGCAATCGATACAATCGCGATGTGAGTTGTAACTTGTAGTGCAGAGGCTCATTGCTCACCCGAGTCACATACGCCTCAACGCCTAATATGTATCGACCTCGGCAGTGCTCCCAGCAGTGGACAAGTCATAGTATGTTAGCGATTTATCGGTAAACTATGTACTGCCACGCACCCTCAATGTCTGTCTGTCTGTCTGTCTGTCTCACTACTGTCCCTCCTGTAACCAGATTATACAAGGTGGAAAGTCCCTAGTATGCGAGAGGCCGTCTGGGTTGGTACCACCGCGCCGTCTATTTCTGCTGCCAAGCAACAGTGTGTAAGCACTGTTGGGTTTGAAGGACATTGAAGCCAGTGAAATTACTGGGCATTATGAAACTTAAGTCTGTTGTGTGTTAACATCTTATGTCTCGGGGTGAGGAGTAAAGTTCAGTGCCATCAGCCATGTAGTTCTTTGTAATTCAAAGTTCTGTGTGGTGTTGCTTCTGTTTATGGGCAGGCGTCGCGCTTACCATCGACCGAGCGCGGCGCTTTCCTCGTCTCGTCAATAATTTAAAAAAAAATGGGTGCGTGTACTTATGTACGCGCGTGAGAAGTTATACTTCTTTGGCATCATTAAATATTTAGTGTTAATTATATTAAATAAAAGTATTTTAATTTATATCAATAAATAATACATACGGATAGTTAACCTCAATTATATTGGAGCACTTGAAAAAGTATATAAGCACAATTTTTTTCACTAATATTCACAAATAGTAAGTAATATCAATCAAAATATTCAATTTAAATCACTACTGAATATAATTTATTAGCACATATATAATTCGCACTTGTATGAAACTCAAACACGTGTTGTGAATGTATAAACTAGAGACATGTTGATAAATATTATAAATATGAAAACAGTGATCAGAGGTGACGAGCGTACCAACATGCGCGACTAATATCGAGGTTCAATTCCTATTTCGTTGGTAGCTTTTTTTTCGAGACTTAATGAGCGGTTAAGCAGACGGCTTCATACTGTTAATTTTGTGTCACAGGTGCGCGCGCATCTTAAAATTTCACTCTCATCATTTTTTCATAACGCGCCTAAAGAAGTATAACTTCAAAAACAACATATACTCCTGTTCCCATACTAGGATAACCTGTATTGTGGGTATTATGATCTATGCAGGACTTACGATCACACGAAACCTAGACCCGAAAATAAATAAATGACCTTATGTTTGCGGTTAATACTTCCTCAGTACATCTGTTTGTCTCCCGCTTTACTTTAGTAAAAACTTTGTAGTTTCTGATATCCATAAGACTTCTATTGAGAGTGAGTTCAGGAATAGCCCTAATATTAACACCTATGTGTGTTGTAAAAACAATTCTTATGTCATAATCATTGCAGCCGTCATAAAACCATCTTCATGCCTCGTTTAAAGGTCCAGATATTATTTTTGTCACATGATTTGCATGTTCCCAGGGAACTTTCACGATTCCCATGGTTTAATGTATGTGTTAATTTATCATACGCTTGGTTGCTCGTCTGTGCAGTTAAAAGATAACAAACAAATGAATTAACTATCAGATTTGTATCATTAGTAACATGGTCTAAAAGGATTGTAGAGTAACTAATTGGATGACAGATTTTAACTTGTATCCGTGCTTTGATTATGCAAAATCACAACTCTAAAATGCGAAAATTCAACAATAAAAATTAACTGTTGTAAACAATAGAAAAAAATTACCCGACTGAACGAAGATGAAAGCGTAATAATTTAAAAATAAATTGCATCTACGCATTCCTAAATCTAAGAAATTCTTTGTAAATTATTATTGCATAACTTTAAAAGCACGATTCTAAGCTTTACTGAAGATCGTAGGGGAGACTGGGTACGGTTGTGACAGGTTACGGTTGTGACAGTCGTGATAATCCCGAAACTATACGGAATACGGGGAAGAGTGTAAGGGGAAAAAGAAGCGCGATACATGTCTACACATGTTGCCCAGTATTGCGTTAGCCGGTGCGCGACGTAAACAAAAGCAGGAGGCCACATTGCTTTTCAAAAGCCAAAAGTAAGTTTTTTTGTTCAAATTCTTTGAATATCCACTTTTATTGGTATACAGATATACTATAGCAAATATTTTTTTGTTGTGAATTGAATATTAGTCGTTAATAACAAATGATTACTTTTTACATAGATAATTTAGTTTAGTCATGGTATTTTATTGTTTTCAGAAGCATGCGTTGGGTACGGTTGTGACAAATTCAGTGGGTACGGTTGTGACATATATTTTTTTATGTTTTTGTTTTTAGATGCCCAGAAAAAGCTTGCGAAAAGAAGAGAAAGAGCGCGGTCTGATATTTGTCAAAATAAGGATGCTTATGATGAAGTAAAACGTGGCACTTCTTTACGGAAATTATAAGAGTAGAAGTGATTGTAGATTTAATTTAATTTGATATATAAATGTAAACGTTATATAGAAGAAAAGTATTTTGTGTTATGTTAAACATTTCTAACAATAAAAGTCATTTAAACCATTTCTATGAATGTTTACGTCTGACCCCACCCACTGTCACAACCGTCCTTGGGGTGTGGTCGGTTGTGACATTTTCCCTTTTTTTAAAACATTTGATGCTATAACTAATACAGCGTATTTTGAGACAAAATTTCAGTATTTTTGTGTAGACAAATGTACAAACTACGGTTTAAATAATTTTTGTCTCAACCAGATAGTAAATTAACAAAATTATTGGCGGTCAAACTTAAATTGTCACAATCGTACCCAGTCTACCCTACTAATGCCGCCACCTCACTGTATCGGCACTACACTGATTTCGAGGTACTTCAGTCCTAGGTACTCAGCAGGTCACTTTAGGCAGTAACTTAGTTAAAATACACATAAACTAGTTGGAAACTGTTGTATTTCTGCTATGCTGAGGTCTTAAGTTCGATCCCCGGTTGTATAAAAGTTACATTTGGGTTTTTCTATCACTAAATGATTTGAAGCCCGGAGTCTAGGATTATGCCCGATAAAGCGATAGGCTCGCCCCCATCACACCATGGGACGGATATACGCTCGGCGAAATGTAGGTGTACCGGTTACACCTCTGCCTACTCCTTCTGGGATTACAGACGTGAGTGCATATGTTTGTATGTATAATCTAGTAGTGACGCTGCGGTCTAGGGCTGCGTTTAGATGACACTATCGCTGCAGTTTGCGGTTAGCCCACAAGCTTGAGCTTATGATTTAACACGTGTTCAGTAGGTCGAGTACGAGTGACAAACACGTTTACAGTTTAAGAATTCATATAGAATTAGTATTGATGAAGTGTCAAACTAGTAATTCGTACTGTAAAAAGGAACAAAAATCGTCCGAAAACTAATTAGCGGGTGGTAGGATATTCATATCCGCCCAGATAGCGACCACTGTACACATAGTGTTAAAGCCTGCTATAGTGACTCACACACCTTGTGTGCGTTCCAGGATCAGCCAGTATATCCGGCTCTCCCGAGGGGTTTGCGACATGACTTGATGGTTGGTTGGGGCGTGTATAGGGGTAAATTCTTGTATCACTGTGCCTGCATCGGTCATCCGCCTATCTAATCGCAGGCTTCTCGATTTGCTTCTTGCTTCTTTGGAGTTTGAAGAAGCATTTGTACAGACCAGCATAATTCTGGTGACCACCAATAAATTCATAGTTTGTCGGTGTTCACTGGTTTTTTGGATTGCACTACGCCTACTATCAAGTGTAGTGCAGTCACTTAACCGTGCTCGGATAAAAAATATGCTATCGTTTTATTATTCCAACTTAAATATTTTTCACATATACGGCATCGTCCGTTTTGTAGAAACCATTGCTCATTTATTGAATAAGGACAATTGTTCTATGAATTACAACCAGTGTTTATAAGTTCCAACGTTAAGGAGATAGGTATAATTCGTCATACGACATTTCAAAATTCTATTTTAATTCGCTGTCACTTGATATTTAAACCAAACAAACAAGTTCTCAATCTACTGTTTATAGAGTTACAAGTTGACATTAAAACATTAATGTTTTATAAATAAGAAATGTTTGTCACAGAACGAATGATTTCAACAAATTATTTGAATGTTTGGAATAGTTTCCGATACCTATACCTTTTTGTACAGGTAATTTTTAAAAAGCAGCGATAGCTCAGCTGGGAGTGGTATGGACTGTCGAGACGAAAATCGCAGGTTCGAAACCAGCCCCAAGAGCATACGCCACTGACTTTTCTAAGTTACGTGTATACTAATTGTTAATTATCGCTTGCTTTAACGGTGAAGGAAACATCGTGAGGAAACTTGCATACCTGAAAACTCGATAAGATTTTCGAAGGTATATGAAGTCTGCCAACCCGCATTAGGCCAGCGTGGTGGACTAAGGCCAAATCCCTCTCATTCAGTAGAGGAGGCCCGTGCCCAGCAGTGGGACGTATATAATACAGGGCTAGTAAAAAAATATATTTAAACCGTCTCAATGCAAGATGAGGTTCTCAATTCGAATTTTAATTCGAATTCAAATTTCAAATTCTGTATCTATATTTTTCCAGATATGAACCAATTTTAATTATCCTTGAAAGGGTTTACTCCGATGATGGTTCTACATAAATTTGCTTGAAATGAAATAGTTTATTAATCATGTTGGCAATTAAAATGTCTGAAAGTCAGGTACGCTGAGTAGTCACCTACCTGTATCAGTCACGACGTGCAAATGCCAAAACCATCAACAGTACTGTAAAATTAATTATGATCTGTGATTAAGAAATTGTCTTTCTTTATTTCTTTACAATAAATGTATTTATTTGATAAATAATAAAAAACACCCAACAGTCACACGCATAGTCCTGACTCCACAGTAAGATACGATGCTTGTGTCGTGGATATCAGGAACTACGAGAGACTTTCGATCTCACAACACCCAGACCCACCAATTCGTACCTACTACGGTAAAATAGGATAGTTTATCTTAACACTAGTTTTGTGTTAACTATGGTTAACGTATTACAAATTGTTTGTGTTACAGTAATTACACGCGTTTTAATGGCATTAATGATTTTTTTATGGGACAATGTGTAAATTTTTTTAAACTTCTCCACAGAATAATGTATGTTTTATATACCTTCATAATAATTAGGATTAGAAAATATTTAATCAAGCGATTAAGCTTTGATTTTTTTCTATTTATCATTTGTAAGAGACAAAAGACGAAGCCTCGCTAAAAATAGTTTTGTCTACAGCATGAATAGGCCGGCTCGACCGGGTTGTTACCACTGTCTCGGAGTAAACCGACGTAAAGTAATGGTTACTGTTGCGTTTCGTACAGTAAGTGAGATACCCGGAGGCGCAAATGACCTAATGTGTAACCCTTATAGTTCATAACTATATATATCGTTTTTATCATACTAATATTATAAATGTGAAAGTTTGTTTGTTTGGATGTTTGTTCGTCACTCACGCTGAAACTACAGAACGGATTTTGATGAAATTTGGTATACAAACAGAGTATGAGCTGACTTGGGTGAGGTGATAGGCTACTTTTTATCCCGGAAAAAGCGGATCACGCGGGCGGAGTCGCGAGCAAAAGCTGGTATTGATATAAATTAAATTCTAATAAAAATTAAATAATAATAATTTTTAAATGATTTGTTTTAGTGTTGCAACATTACCTAAATAGTGGTCTTTAGCGGCAAAAAATAGACTAAGCAGTGCCAACCTCGACGGTCGCATTCGTGGACCTGCCTGAGATTATTCATAAAAATATATATTTTTTTATTTCCTTTTTTTTTAGTTTTCTTTGTAGTTTTTTTAAGTGTATTTTTTTGTTTACCTTTTGTCTTTTAAAAAGTGTTGTGAGTAACATGGTTATTAAGAAAGTTCTTAGTAATCAGCAATGCAAAATTAGCATACATTCAATGATTCACACGAGGATATTGAGATATCGGAAACCTAATTACATATTATAGCATAGTCCGGCAAACGAGCAAGTGGGTCACGTGATGGTAAGTGATCTCCACCGCCCATATACGCCTTCTATACTAGAAGAATCACAGGCGCTTTGCCGACCTTAAAGGAAAAGGAAAATTACGGAATTGGGCATTATTGGAAGGGGCATTTGGGTCTCCGAATATCTCACTTACCGTACGAAACGTAGCAATAATTCGCTATTTTACATCGGTTTTCTGTGAGACTGTGGTAACGACCCAGCCGAGCCGGCCCATTCGTCCTGTAGACATAACTGTCTACAGCATAGCTCTACTAATCAAAACATTTAGTAAACAGTAGTTTAAATTTGACAGCTTACG
The DNA here is from genome assembly GCA_949126905.1 of Amorpha juglandis. NCBI lineage: Eukaryota > Metazoa > Arthropoda > Insecta > Lepidoptera > Sphingidae > Amorpha > Amorpha juglandis. Next base: position 23,286,700 of record OX421365.1, read on the forward strand.
TGAGGTAGCGGACGAGTAGCCGGCTGTTAAATGAGTGCCCACGGGTTCGATCCCCGCACAGAGACAAATATATAACAAACATTTTGACAGCCTCCGTGGCGCAGCTGGCGAATAACCGGCTATAAACGAGAGACCACGGGTTCGATCCCCACACCGAAACTAATGTTTATGTGATCCACAAATATTTGTTTCGGGGTCTGGGTGTTGTGAGACCGAAAGTCTTTCGTAGTTCCTGATACCCACAACACAAAACTCGTATCTTACTGTGGGGTCAGGATTATGTGTGTGACTGTTGGGTGTATTTATTACATACATACATACGCGTGTAATGCCCGAAGGGGTAGGCAGAGGTGTAACCAGTACGCCCACATTTCGTCGAGCTTATTTCCGTCCCATGATGTGATAGCGAGCTTATCATCATACCAAGCACGAATCCCAATACCAGGCAACTTGTTTGTAATTTATATAAAATTAACAATGCGCAAAAGATATGTCCGTCGGTTTGTTTACGCGTAACGCAGACCAGTCTACGCAGGGCCGAGTGTTTAGTCTAGACTGTTGTAAAGTCTGAGATGTCAGGAACTCTCTGTTGATATTCAGGGAAGACATTGAACCTGATATTGAGGTTATTTTTGATTGATTCTCCTGGATAATGATGTCTTATGTTTACGCAAATATTACACATTGAAATAAAACTAATTTAAACGGATTTTATTGCGGTTTTTTTATTTAATTTTGGTCCCGACGCTTCGAAAGCCTTTCTGTCCACCCTGTGACCACGAAGGCTGAAAAGCTTTCGAAACGTCGGGACCAAAATTAAATAAAAAACCGCAATAAAATCCCTTTAAATCAGTTTTACTTTAATAATTCTTCTGGAATTAAAATCTTTGAAAATGTAGGTTTCAATCCATAGTAAAAGTAATAATATTTGTATGAGGATCAGCGCACCGCGTTGAATCCAGTGGTAAAGGAAACCCACATGACTTTGTTTCGGCGGGTCTTCTCAAGATGGTTCTTTTGGATCCGGTGGTAGTTTAACAACACGTGACGTCTCGGCAATGTCTATGGTCCATATCGATTATTTTTTTAAATTATGGACTTTTCCATTGTAAATATATGGGAAATTAATAGATAAATAAATAGATTTAGTGTAATTGTCGAGTGTATTTTATATAGCATAGCATACAATGTACATATTAGTTGACATTGATTTCTATATATATAATTATTTTACTTGTGTACCATCTTGTCATAAGCGCTATTTTAATTGCCTACTATGATTAATTTCATTTCAGTTCCGAATTCCGTATTCCAAAGTGTCAAATATCCCAGCTCGGATTCTAATCTCAGATCCACATTGGCTGCAGTGTTTATACACTCTGAACAGTCTTACTCAGACATTTTAATTGCCATCCCGAACCCACGTGACACGCGGAGTCACGTCCAAAACCTAGTCATAATAAATAAATAATATTCACCGTCTGTTGTCCTAACTCGTTTGAAGTTAATATTCAGAATTGGGTGGGTCGTAAATGTAAAATCGGGCCAGCCCACTCCCGCTCCCGAACTTTCTATAAAATTAATCGTTTTTCTAGTCTATACAATATTTTGAAATGTTTTTATCTTACTACTAAAAGAAAGCAGAGGCGAATGTAAATTACAAAATGCGTTCTAATTGTGAAACAAACAAAGTTAAAAAGTCGTAAAATTCGAACAGTTTGTTGGAGAAATGAAACAAAATTCTTTTTCTTATGACAAGTCAGTACAAATAGCAGAACTATATTTATATACACCCAGCAATCCTATATAAACCAATAGTCCTGACCCCACACTAAGTTAACCTGTATCGTGGGTATCAGGAACTACAAGGGACTTGCGGTCACACAACACCCAGACCTGAAATAAATATTTGTGGATCGCATATAATTTGTCTCATTGCGGGAATCGAACCTGGTCTCTCGCTTCGCAGCCGGCTACTCGCCCACTGCGCCACGAAGGCTGTCAATATTTCTTATGACTGAGGCCGAAAAACGAGCAAGTGGTTCACTGAAATCGGGCAGAGGAGTGGGATTTGTGCCTCCAGATTTCTTACTCACCACACCAAACCTAACAAGCTGCTACTTTGCCGGTTTTATGAGAGACAATGACAACAACCCGGTCGAGCCGCCGCATTCGTGTAAACAAAACTGTCTACAGCCTGGCTCTACCACTTAAACAAAACTGCCTTACTTCCTAATTATTGTGTAAAATGAATTACTGTTTAGTCAATATTGGAAAGATTTAGTTCAAAGAGCGTTTATTTGTTTGGCTACAGGGAATGCTGGCGCCGGTGGAATATTTCTCAGAATGTAGAACGTTGTATCACTAATATTTTTCTTCGCTACGTACTAATTAGTCCTAAAACATTTTTAGTTTTTTTTATTTGATTGCATGACGAATCGAGAAAGGCGCTCGCCTGATGATATGCCTGCCCATAAACAGAAACAACACCACACAGAACTTTGATTTACAAAGCACTGCATGGCACTGTACTGCGCTCGTCACCCCGAGACATAGATATTAAGTCTCATAATGCCCAGTAATTTCTCTGGCTTCAATATCCTTCAAAACGAAACACAACAGTGCTTAAACACTGTTGCTTGGCGGCAGAAATAAACTAAGCGGTGATACCAACCCAAACGGCCTCTCGCATGTAGAGGGCCTCTCGCATTGGTTGGCCCCTGTTGTAGAATGCATTTGTTGCGCTGTCGTAGCGCAGTTGTAATGCATTACGCTGAGGTCTCAGGTTTGATCCCGGGTCGAGTAAGAGTGATATTAGGTTTTTCTATCACAAAATGCTCAGTATCAGTCCGGAATCTGGAATTGTGCCCGGTATGGGATAGGCTCGCCCACTATCATCATCATGGGACGGAGATACATGGCGAAATGTGGATGTACTGATTATATCTTTGCCTACCCCTCCGTGGATTACACTACACTCCTCCCACTCATAGTGACTTACTATGAGATGACCCGCTTGCTCGTTTACCAATCTCCTCAATAACAAAACAGTATGTATCAAAACATTATTACAGCTGTTAGGTAGTTATACTTCGCGTAAATTGCCTCAGTAGGGTAGTTGTTGGTGATTTTTTTTATTATTTTAATCAATAAGTTACGTTACCCACAACCTATTGCAGAAAAAAATTCATTAATCCGTCTTCAAAACATAAATTAGAAATTATTAAAATCTGATGGGAGGGGCACTTGTCAAATAACAGACGACTCAGATTTTGACGTCACCGTTGCAAATGGCCATTACGGTGCACGCGTGCGAGCGAGATAATGGGATGTCCCCACTACGCGCCCACCTTTGCTCATACCAATATTTAAAATCATAATTGCGGGTTCATTTTTGAACCGATTTTGATTGTGTTTTAACAAAAGGGTTTCTTATTTTCGTAGTATTTTCTATTCATATAAAATAATGTATAATATTCAACATAGGAAACTGAGCTATTCCCTGTATTGACTATTTCTCGATTACATTAAATTATATTATACGGTGTAGATTACTCAATATATCACGAGTAATGAGGTAATGATGGCAAATCTTATAGTCTACGGTAAATGTATGTGGGTGAAGGGCTCAGCTGGTATAAATATATACGTATTGGATACAAAATGGTTCTCTAATACCAATCAAAGTAGATAATTTGAGCGGTAGACCCACGCTGTAGACAGTTTTGCCTACAGCATGAATGGGACTGCTCCACCGAGTTACCACTGCCTCACAGAAGACCGACGTAAAGTAGTGTCTTACTGAGTTTCGTACTGTGAGTGAATCCCTAATTATCCCTTTCCTTTAAGGTCGGCAACGCGCCCATGATGTTGCTGGTATTGTGGACGTACATGGGCGGTGGAGATCACTTATCAGGTGACCCCCTTGCTCATTTGCCGGCAAAAAAATTATGTTATATCTGTGTTGTGGGACCAAAATGCCTTTTTTATTCTGCAAGAGAACTAACATTGTAGCATTATACAACGTCCTAGGAACATATGTGCTTTAAAAATACCATTATATTTAAAGAGCAAAGCGCCTATACGTTACAAATAGACTTACTGTACAGTGCATAATGCATAGATAGGTGGCGTGCATCAACAATAGTGTTAGTCAGTACTCAGTGCTCAACGTGGTGACTAGTGGTGTATTATTAGAATGGCATCGGTCCACGGTTCACGAACTTATTTATAATCGGTTGATACTGTATCGGCATTCTGTTATTGTTTTTTTCGATCGACAGAATTTAAAGAGCAAGTTTCCATTTTTTTATACTAGCCCTGCTGGGCACGGGCTCCTCTACTGATTGAGAAACCTTAGTTTTTTTTAAAGCATAGACCAGCATACAAGCAAGTGGGTCACCTGGTGGTAAGTGATCTCCACCGCCCATGTACACGCACTATACTGGAAGAATCATAGGCGCGTTGCCGACCTTAAAGGGAGGGATAATTAAGGGATTGGGAAGGGGAGGGGATTTGGGCCTCCAGGTATCACACTCACCGTACAAAACGCAGCAGCAAGCCGCTACTTTACGTCGGTTTTCTGTGAGGAAGTGGTAAGGACTCTGTCGAGCAGCCCCATTCATGCTGTAGACAAAACTGTCTATAGCATGGCTCTACCACTCATAGTCTTAGTCTACCACGCTGGCCAAATACGGAAAGATACACTTCACATACGATCGAAATTCTTGTGGATACCATCTCAGGTATTCAGGTTTTCTCACGGTTTTTCATTCATTGTTAAAGCAAGCGATACTTAACAATGAATACATACGTAACTTAGAAAAGAGATGCATGCTCTTGGGGCGGGTTTTGAACCCGCGACTTTCGTCTCAACAGTCCGTACCATTCGCCGTTGAGCTATCGAATTCCAGAATCTTTATTAACGTGAAGCTTTACAAGGTGGTAGGTCCCTCTTATGCGAGAGGCCGTCTGGGTTGGTAGTACCACCGCTTTATCTATTTTTGCCTGCAAGCAACAGTGTGTAAGCACTGTTTTTTTTCGGTTTGAAGGACATTGAAGCCAGTGAAATTACTGAGCGCTCTGAGACTTTACATCTTATGTCTCGGGTTGACGAGCGCAGTTCAGTGCCATGCAGTGCTTTGTAATTTAAAGTTCTGCGTGGTGTTGCTTCTGTTCATGGGCAGGCATGGTGCTTACCATCAAGCGAGCGTCTTGCTCATCTCTTCATTCAATCAAATAAGAAAAAATCATTTATAAATACAGAAAACTATTTACAATCCGTTACTGAGTACAGAAAAAATCTTGATTGACGTATCGATAACCGAATTCTAAGAAATTACATAACAACAATTAAAGTTTAGTGACATCTGTGACTCATTTCAGAGTGCGACAGTTAATGACAGAAAAGTCTATGTCGTTTATTGTGCAATAGTGATGTAACACCAACACCACGCTAATCGATTAAGGTATGTCCGTACATCGACACGGAATTTTATTTAGTCTACAATATAGGCGATACGCACATATAGTTCTCGATGGTTTGAGGTATTTATTTCCTACGCGTTTTATTTATGTTCCCATCACATCCAGTGAAAATACTTAGAAATAGTTCGTATTCGGTTTACATTATGTTTGAACGGTTTATCATGTGATTTGGTTCAAGGCCAGTCAAGTTGTTGCATTTTTGTGGAAATACTTCTACTCACTTCACATATAAATACAATAAATCTTATACATAATTTATTAGCCTTGTATTATACACTGCCTCGCATGGGTCCCCTCTACTAATGAGGCGTAAGGCCTTCCTCCACCACGTTGGGCTGAACTTTCAGCTATCCTCATGATGTTTTCCAACACCGTCAAAGTAAGTGATGATTAATAATGAATACACAACTAACTTCGGGTGTTCTTGGATAGACAATGCGAAAAATCGCAAGAAACCGCAGCATTAGGACACGGGCTTTGACCACCCGCTTAATACACGGATAAGCTTGTACAAAAAATTTAGTCTTTTTTTTATATAGGTAAAGCAAAGGTCTTTCAACAAACAAGTGTTTCAACCGCTCATGAACAAGCACCAAACCACAACAATTATGGATGCGTTACCAACCTTAAAAGGAAGGGATCGGTGGGAAAGGGGGACGGGATTTGGGCGACGGAAAACCTAATTCACCGTATAAAACAAAACAACTATGTTTTACTGCCCTTTTTTTATGGTATAGGCTGGCAAACGAGCAAGTGGGTCACCTGATGGTAAGTGATCTCCACCGCCCATGTACGCCCAACACTAGAAAAATCATGGGCGCGTTGCCGACCATAAAGGAAAGGGATAATTAGGGATAGGGAAGGAGAGGAGATTTGGGTTTCCGGATATCTCACTCACCGTACAAAACGCATCAGCAAGCCGCTACTTTAGGTCGGTTTTCTGTGAGACAGTGGTCAAGCCAGCCTATTCAGACTGTAGACAAAACTGTCTACAGCGCGGCTCTATCACTCAACAATTCGAGTATTGAGTACACAGTCGATATTCTGTAAGACAATGGGGCTAACCCGATGTAGCTGGCCAATTCATGCTGTAGACAAAACCGTCTGCTCTACCACTTTCATCACCATGCACAGTCCACCATCCCGAAATACAGAACAATATCAACACCCTGCTGGTGAAAGCCCCATTTGCATCCAAAAATAATATTCAGTATTAGTTTATATGAACTCCTGGAAACAGCTAACGTGTCCCGCCCACGTATTCGTGAGTGATCGCCCGACGACTGATCAAAGTGCCCATGCGTAATGCTCTACGTATGAATCTATTGAAACGCCACGTGGCCACTTCATTCTTAACAACTTTACTATCTATCTGGAAGATTCTGCTAGGTCTCATGGCTGTGTGTCAATTTTTTTGGACTCTGATAACTTCGATCTGTGTATTATAGTTTTAATATCTATATGAATTGAAACTAATATAGTTATTTTTTATAGTAAAGGTATTCATCTATTAGGGAGTTCTCGTCATCGTATGTGAACACGCTTAAATGTTAGAGACATTGGACGTATTTACGCAATAAAGAACCAACCCAAAACGAGTTCAAATGGAAATACTGATTTTGTTTTATTAAATTCAATAATTTACACTAATTTTATCCTATACTTTATTTGGAAAATCGGGCATGAAATATATTCTATGTACGATTTTGCAAAAAATTCAGTCCTTTATATTGTACACAAAACTGGTTATAGAGTAGTTCTACCATATACATTAATAACTACGTACCCTCTCTCCTAGATTTCTGAAGGGATAAGCAAAGTTGCAACTGTCATCAAGTTTATTTTCGTCCATAAAGCGATCTTATCAGCATATCTGATGTAAATACCAATCTCAGGAAATTATGTCACCGAATAAAAAATACTCAGCAATCCCGACCGAAAAACCAACTAAAGATCTTGAAGTTTTCAGTTACAAAGCATCCATGTGAAGCACATATAAAACAATAAATATATAATAAAAAATTGACATCTGTAATTTGTTACAAAGCATCCATGTGAAGCACATATAAAACTATAAATATATAAAAAAAATTGACATCTGTAATTTAATATTTTTTTTATATCTACGTATTACACATTGAAATAAAACCAATTTAAAGGGATTTGATCGCGGTTTTTTATTAATTTTGATATCAATTTGAAATCCGTTTAAATTAGTTTTATTTCAACCTGTAAATCAGAGGTTGAAATAAAACTAATTTAAACCATCTACATCGATTTTAAAATAAGCTTATACAATTTGATTGAGACAGATAGGATCACGAGTGCTACAAAAACTATTTCATTGAATATATTTTTACATTTTCTCACGATGCATTTACATTGAATATATCCCTAACTTCTTTGTCGTTAAGTGTCTATCATCCTATAAAATAATTAACTTTGAAGACTACAAATTAACATAAGTTGATTGCAACATCATCTGCATGCATCCTCAATAACTTAACAAGTATTATTATAAATTGCTTAAGTACCTAATGTCTTAACTTACAAAGATTATAAACTATTCTCAAAAATAGAAACTAACTATATAACTTTACTATTATAACTAAACTTTGATTGTCATTAATTAATTTCTTAAAAAAACATTATTTTCACAATCACAGCCAGTTAATGCCATATAGTTCGTTACTGAATACAGAAAATGTTTTGTACTCATTTCTGAGTACAGAAAAAATCTTAATTGACGTCTCTGAGAGTTCTAAGAATTGATTTACAGTTGACTACGCTGTAGACTGTTTTGTCTACAGCATGAATGGGCCGGCTCGATCGGATCGTTACCACTGTCCCACAGAAAATTGACGTAATGTAGCGGCTTGCTGCTGCAGCGACCACCATACACATGGTGTTAAAACCTGCCATAGTGATCCACACGCCTTGTGTGGATCGCGTTCCAGTGTATATCCGATTCTCCCGAGGGTCTTGCGACATGACTCGATTGTTGGTTGATAGGGGTACATCCTTGTAGTTCTGTGCCTGCATCGGTCATCCTGTCCTGTAGCAAGTCCCTCGATTTGTTTTTATTAGAGTTTAAACAGGCCAGCATGACTCTGGTGACCACCGATAAAATGTATCTGGCAACACTAATTTGCCTCATCTTAGAGGTTAATTCCTCGTTGGCTATATACAAGGGTCGACTGCAGCAGAGGCTACCTGAGCCGAGGTTCGTACCCCACAGGGGGTGCCCTCAGCATGGTTGCTTAAATTTAAGGGTTGAGAGCGCCTAAAACGCTCACCCGAAAGTCCGGTGAAGCTGAAAACATCCGACTAGCGTCGGGCTATCAGCATCGCGTCAAACAAAAAAAAAACAAAAAACGTAAGCTACGGCTGTATATACGTGTGTAGCCTATGATCTTTAACATGCGTTAGAGAGCAGAAAAATGCAGGGTTAGATCGGTTTAGATCGATAAGTCTAAGTCCTTCGAGTTGCGACACAAAGAAATCCATAATGTCCATAAAAAAGGGAATTCCCAGAACCCTTAAAATACTTTCGACCGGCATAATAAACAATTTTATTCAAACAGCAAGGCTGTTAAAAACACGCTAACATGTTGAGCTATATTCATATAAACACAGGTCAATGAAGATCACAAAAATCAGTGAATAGATACATAGTGCCGGCCGATAACACGGACCAAACAAAAAGTGATGCGCCACGCTCCACCGCGTCAACTATCGATTTCGTTCGTCGACCACCGTGTTACACAAAAACCATCGACCTGTCATCCGGCCACGGCCGCCCCGGGTGAGACAATGCTTTCATTAATAGTTGTAATGCTTAGTGTTAAATTCTTGATGTAGTTAGAGCTACTTCGATTTCATTACTAGAACCTCAAAACGGGTTAATAGTATTTTTCAGGGTAAGCCTAATACATTGTTGTATAAAGTTATCGAAATGCTAACTATAATTGAAGCACGTAATATTGACCAGCACATAATAATATGTAATAAAATAAAAGCCTTTATAAAATAATTATAACAGCGTATTTAAAAGCGCAGGAGAAACGCATTTATTTTGACAGTATCTTTGGATTTCTTTACGATTTTTTCTTATTTATTAATAACATATCGAATAATTACTTTATCGTAAAATACTTCATTAATATCAATTAATTAACTATTGATTCTTATTTATCTATTAATTATCATTTGAAACATGTGTTTGAATAAATATGTTTATACTGATGCTTCCGATTTAAAACGACTTATTTGTTTTAACTCATGTTTATTGGCATATTTATCGCCAAGTCTTGTAAAATGGCCAATAATATCTTTATCATTGACTTTAATTTATCATATTGCATAAATAAAATTGATTTAAATGGATATTATCGCGGTTTTTTTATTAATTTTGATCCCGACGTTTCGAAAGCTTTTCAGGATTCGTGATCACGGGGTGAACTCACACTTTTAAATTGAAAACCGCGATACAATCCGTTTAAATTAGTTTTATTTCAATGTGTAATATTCGCGTAATCATAAGAAATCATTATGTAATCGTTTAATTACTTTTTGGCATGACAGCCATGAACATACCGCTAAAGATTGATTTTGGTTTTTAAGTTTCCATAATTTCATTGTTTTATGCAATCCTATTATCAAAATAGCTAGAAATTCGTGCTGACGCTTTCAATTATCACCATAAGAAAATGTAGACTTTGAAGTTTGGCAGTTGCCACCATTTATTATGTCATATTACATACATATTCCAAATGGTTAAACGCTATATTACTGGATGGATTCTGCTGTAATCTGCATTCCAACCGTTAAAGCTTAGGCCATTCGATACTAAATCAAAAATTTACTTTTTAGCAGCACGACCTAAGAGCTATAGCTCGATAATTACAGACCAATAATCATAAACAAGGACCGTCAAGGGTGGCGCGATCTTGGAAAGGCCTATGTCCAGCAGTGGACGAATACAGGCTGATGGATGGATGGATGGATGGATGAATCATAAACAAAGAAACAAGACACAATTAGCTATAGATTGATGAGAACTACGGATCATAGATTTATTACCAATCATAGAATATCTTAGATCAGACAGGCAGGTGACGCCAAATGCACTTACTTCTATAATTACAAATGAGTTTTTGATAAGTTGAGCGTCGATTAAGCTCGGCCATTAACAGCGGCTGGCGGGTGGTAATTAGTGCCGGCCGGGTGCCTCACGGTCGCGCGCTTCCGGTCGTGCGAAAAAACGTCCGAGCAGTCACAACAAACTGTAGTGATGTGATGCGATACCGATAATCGAAGCTCAATTCGATGTGTCAGAATTATTGAGTATTGTTTATTAGAACTTGTAGATAGTCCAAAAAGTCATGAACTTTCATAGTAAGTACATCAATGGTTTAATTTATTAAACTCAACGTGTCATAATGGTCAATATTTTTTATTGACCTAACATACATGGTACAATTAAACAATGTAACCGAAATTTAAGCTTTCATATTACTTTCAGTATGTGAATTTTAGTTACCATTCCCGACCTGATCTGACCCGACCTGATTTGAATTAATACCAGTAACTTTTATTTTATAATTTTTCAATAGCCTTTTTAATAAAAAAAACTAACTTGCCTGAGTAGTAGAAAGAGGAATGTATGCGACTGAAAATTAGAAGCTACACCTCAGTCCACCCCGTGACCACGAAGGCTGAAAAGCTTTCGAAACGTCGGGACCATAATTAAAATAAAAAAAAAACCGCGATAAAATCCGTTTAAATTAGTTTTATTTCAATGAGTAACATTCGCGTAAACGTAAGAAATCATTATAGAAGCTATTTTTGAATTACTTGGTCATTGTAAAAAAAACCTTGACTTTAACTCATCGTTACGTTTAACTCATCTTGTAATTAAAGTGTGTTTTTGTTTTCTAAAAAGTCAAGTAACAAGAAGTAATTTTAGAGCTCGTGCTTACTTTTTAGTTTAAAATGATAGTTAATATAATAAATTTTAACAATTGTATGTTAATTAGTATAAAACAATGTTATATAGTGCTCCTTCCATCTCTTGCATTATATTACAATAAATTGAAATAATAACCACTGGGTTGTAGGTAAAATTTGAACCGTAGCTATATGATTGTAGGTAACTTAGTAATGGTTGGCTGGCTCGGGAATGATAAGTTTATATTTTTATTAGAAATAAAAATCTTTAAAAATATATGCATCTTATATAATATAAGAAACTTTAGACAAATCGCCGTAGTATTATACTTCAGCTTATTCTAAAGATTTCTCACAGATAATACGAATTGGTTTAATTTATTATCTAAAAACAGCCATACATAGGACAGATAAGACAGACATACAGAAAGACAGACAGCGTAAGCTTAGTAATACGGTTCAATCCATGGGTACAAAACCTTCAGAATATTAGTCTTCGGATATTAGCAGCCGTTGTCGGTAGCACGTTTACTTCCCTGTCCACATACTCGCCATAAAAAGCATTTGCACCTATGAACGATTCTGCCAGAACACAAATCATCATTTGTTTAGTAAACAAAGATGAATAATATTGACCTTTGCTCATGTGTTTTAGTATTTTTATTTCTCTATCTTTTCAGATTATTTAGAACTTGACCGAAACTGTCTGTCTACGATTATTAATGATTGTTGACGTTTTGTTTACGGGAACAAAAACTGCTAATGTTCGGGTACAATTAAAATTGTTTTAAACCTTTTTGCATTCTTCAGTGTCACGTATACGTTTGTTAGAAATATTTTACAAATGTTTAATACCGTTAATGTTTCTGTATACAATCGTAGCCTTGACTTTGAATTATTGTGTATTAGAGATTTAACCCAAGAATATCTTGCCAATTATTTTACGTAAGAATTAGAACTCATTTTTGTACATTACCATAAGTTAATAAATGTAGAATTCAACCTGCAATTAAAATAATTGTAATGAATCATGGTCATGCGGCGATAGCATAGCGAATAGTGGAATGGACTGTCAAAACAGGTGGCGGTCTGTAATCCAACTTCCAGATCAGGTATTTTTGACTTTTCAAAGCCTGTGCCATGCTTATTTATTATGAATTATCGTTCGCTTTTAATATAAAAAACACATCCTGAGGAGAAGTAAACCGACAAACCTCAGTATACTCTATGAGTATTTCAAAAGTATCTTAAGATAACATGGTGAATTAAGGGTTAACTCTACTAGTATGTTTTTACACAATGGTGGGATAGCATTTAATATAGGGAACATTCAAAATATCTATACATATTTCCGTAAAGAAATTACATTGCATAAAGTACATCACCTATCACCATTGAAGCCCCTGAACAAGGCCAAATGCCGCGAATAGTTCCGCAGTGAGTAAGTGTTAATATATTTGCAGATAATCTATAGAACTTTCTATTTTAACTCTGGCCTCGGCAAAGGTCACGACCTATAGTTGGCATAATAGCCGGCTAATTAAACGGATTAAATCATTCAGAAATCTTCTTCATTCATTGTTAATACAACTGAACGACGAAACGTGTAGGTTACTCTCTTGATGGCAAACTGAACTTATAACAGTACTTACCAATACTGCCCAGAACTGTGTGATACAAAATACCGTGCGCTAGTCACCCTGACACATAAGATTCTATCCTCCATAATGCCCAGTAGTTGTGCTAATAATTTTAATTTCTCAGAAACTGTATGAAGCGATTGACTATAATAAATTCTATTTGGAATTGTTAGTTGTCTTTCCTTTGAAAAGTGGTGAATCAATTTCAGTGATTAATATTTTGGCGCCATGTTAAGATGGAATTGTTTTGTATTTAATGTTGAGTTACCATCGCTACGATTAGATTGATAGTCGAGAATTGTAAACGAAATGTTTTATGATATATGTTTATGGAAAGATTTTAGTAAATATATCAAATAGCTTTAAAGTGTCTTGCAAGAAATAAATTATTCATATTTTTATTTGTTGAGTTAATTATGCTAATTAATGACATGATGAAATAAATTTAATACAATACCTACCCACTTAATTATAACAATTTATACATAAGCAGTGCACACAGGAAATCTCATGATTATCTTCCTTACATGATCTAAGAGTTAAAAGGTAACACTAATAAGTCAAAACACTTATTACAAAAGATATAATTAAGAAGATAATCTGCTATATAAACGAATTTAAGAAGCCACTTGAGAAATATGAAATTAATCAAAAGCTAACGTTATCGACAAAACACTTCATCTTGCAATCACATCAATCCGTCATCGGTCGACATAACAATCCACTCAATTGTATCGACAGTCGAAATCGGCGCGCGCACATCACTACAGCTCGATAAAATTGATGACTGAAATCTCCGAACGGGTGTTGAATCATTGTTTGTCATTAATATAAATTAATTCTATTAAGACGTTTCGTTCTTGAATATGGTTTATATGCGCTGTGTTTTGCTAATGCCAATTATTTTTATTTAACTTATGTCTCAAACTGAGTTCGAAGTTTAAATGTTTATTATCATCATCATCATCATCAGCCACAGGACGTATACTACTGAACATAGGCCTCCAAAGATTTATTATTATTTATTTATATATTATATGCATAAGAAAATACTTCACAAAATACGAGCCATTTGATGCTAGTGACAACAATCTAGTGTACTCGGTTATGTAATTTTTTATAATAGGGTAGATGACCCGATTTTTTATTACTTTAATCAATAAGTTACGTTACCCAAAACCTATTAAAGAATTTCATTAATCCGTCCACAATTAAATAAATTAGCAGTCATTCAAATCTGATGGAGGGGGCACTTGTCAAATAACTAACAACGCCAACTTTGACGTCACCGTGGCAAATGGCCATTACGGTGTACGCGTGCGAATGAGATAATGAGATGTCCTAACTACGCGCCCACCTTTGCTCCATACCAATATTAAAAATCATAATTACGGGCTCATTTTTGAACTAACTTTGACTGTGTTTTAACAAAAGGATTTCATTCTCATATTATTATCTCTTGCATATTATAAAATAATGAATAATATTTTCATATATGAAACTACCCAATTGCAGCCCCTTCTTAGGTTTACGGTAAACAGGTATCCTAGCAAGTACGGTCAGTAGGTATATCCGAATGATCCCACCCCTGTTTTAGAACATAGTTTCTGTTTTTGAGAATCAATTATTTCTAATGTGTCATATGAGTCATGTTTTTCTAATTTAAAACTTACATTTTTGATACGAAAGCGTGTGTATTTTTTATTTTTTTATTAAATAAATACGAAGCAAAATATAAAGCAGCGATAGCTCAGCGGGGATTGGCACGGAGTGTCGAGACGAAAGTCGCAGGTTCGAAACCAGCCCCAAGAGCATACAACTCTGACTTTTCTAAGGAATGTGTATATCTATTAATTGTTAATTATCGTTATTTTTCGAAGGTATGTGAAAAAACGATTATTAAAAAAAACAAGGTATCAAACTCAGGACCTTATCGGTTTCGCTGCACCATACCACTACACCATACAGACTTATATTCAACCACTTGTATTATTACATCTTAAAGAGAAAAACATCTGTTATACAACATCCGGGATGTGTGATTTTTTAAATATATTAGTAAATGTCAAAAACCCCGAGATCCGGATCTGAAACATATGTAATGTTACTTTGAGTCCGGACTGATTCCCACGTGTGATTCTCGGATTTGTACATACCTCTATATTATCTTAATGTATACATATGCGTAGACAATAAATAACTAAAGTTAACCGTTAAAAATTGTGACAGCAATTAGAAAATAAATACACCCAACAGTCACACACATAGTCCTGACGCAGTAATGAGTCTTGTGTTGTGGGTATCAGCAAGTAGGAGCGTCATTCGATCTCACAAAACCCAGACACGAAACAAATATTTGTGGAACACATTTGTGTCACATTAGTCTCAGTGCGGGTAGTGCACTGTTTTATTTTATTCGAGTACGGCAAAGTGATGACGCTACGGATAGCGCAGTGCAGTCCAAAAAAACCAGCGACCACTGACGAACAATAAGTTTATCGGTGGTCACCAGAGTCATGCCGGCCTGTATAATTATACACACCACCATCAGCACTCTACTTACAATCAGGTGCAGTGTAGTGTCTTTGCCGTGTCAGAAAAAAAATGAGTCGTATAAAACCGCGCGCATCGTAGTTGTATGAAAACAAAATAAACCGTATAATAGTGCAGCGGTTGCAGCGTAGAGTCCGGCCCGCACAGACATGTTCCAGTGCATGGCGCTTTCGTTTCCAGCGTGACTAATGTGCATACATTTTCCACAATACACAACACCATTTGGCTATTTAAAATATTTTTATAGCCTCTGTTTAATAACAACAAAACAAATTACTCTTAAAGTATAATTAAGTTAAAAGTCGTGAAGATAGTTATCATGTTAAGTGTAAAGTTTAAATTAATTTTAAAGTAATATCTGTGGGAAACATTTTTTCGAGAATCTCGCGAACAATTCACTGAATGGAAAACAATATAAAATTAAGAAATAAACAAAAACTTCATAATGTGTATTTTAATAGTATGTGGAAATTAAGATGGTAATATCATGTTAAAATTCACAAAAAACATCAAACGAAGCGCCATTCTCTTAGTGCCAGTCAACAATTTTGCACAATAGGGGTGAAGAAACTTTAATCGTTCATTCGCGTATTTTTTTTTCAATTAGCTCAATGTTATAACCATGCTTTATAATTAAAAAGCCTTATAAATTGAAATCATAATAATACGAAGATATATCGATAATTAATTAATATATAGATAGCGATAATTTAAAGCACACCTCTTTTTGTCAGAAGTTTAAAGTAAGTGAAATTTACGATTATCAGAGAATAGAATAGAGTAGTTGACATTTTTTTATTTTTTAATCAATAAGCTTACCCAAAACCTATTTCACTATTACACTGCACGTGTGCGAGCGAGATAGTAAGATATCGCCAATAAGCGCCCACCTTTGTTATCACCAATATTTAAAATCATAATTTCGAGCTCATTTATGAACCAATTTTGATTGTGTTTTAACAAAAGAGTTTCATTTTTGAGTTATATTCGCTTGCTTTTTTATAAAATTCAACGTAGGATACTACCGTATTATATTTTCTTAAGCGAAATTCATTCGGCGTAGAAAATAATTCAGCAATCTAGAAACGAAAATTATATAAAAATACTGTAACGTCATTTCGAAGCCATTTTACGTCATGAATACTCCCTAAAGACAATTTATGGAAGGCGTTAAAAGCGTGAGGTCGGTGAACTTCGATGGGGATCATTTTATGGGAACATCAAAACCCATGGATTGAAGTTACTGAACCACCAACGATGAATAGGAATACTTAACTACAGTATATAAATAAATAAGTACACCTAACAAGAGTACATATAGTCCTGACTCCGCACTAATTTATCAGAAACTATAAGGGATTTGCGGTCCCACAACACCCAGACCCGAAACAAATATTTGTGGATCAAACATTTGTCTCGGTGCGGGAATCGAAGCCACGGCCTCTCGCTTCGCAACCTTCTACTCACCCACTGCATGAAATTACTGGTCATTATGAAACTTAACAACTTATGTCTCAGGGTGACGAGCGCAGTTCAGTGCCATGCAGTGCTTTGTAATTCAAAGTTCTGTGTGGTGTTAGTTCTGTTTATGAGCAGACGCTAATCATCAGGCGAGCGCCTTGCTCGTCTCGTCATTCAATTTAATAAAAATAAAACACAGATAACTAATTGACAATGTTTATAGAGCTCGATTTATCACAAACGAAATTCCGTAACGCAAGCATGCGTTATGCGGTCATTTGAACTTGAATCATCAGGAGATAAGGAACGTATTACTGAAACTACGTATCGGGTATCCGGACACAGTGTAGTAAATGTGCAGTACACACACTTACGCCCTACGTTTAATAGTAGCTGGTTGTGAAACGAGAGTCCATGGTTTCAAAAATGACATAAAATTAAAAAGATTGTTACAATTTTTTGGAACGGCAAAGTGATTGCACTACACCTGTTAGTAAATGGAGTGCAGTCCAAAAAACCAGCGACCACCGATAAACAATGAGTTTATGAGGTCACCAGAATCATATCGGCCTGTTTAAATGCTTCTTTACACTCCGAAGAGGGTAGCAACTAAGCCTGCGACAGGACAGACGGATGACCGATGCAGGCATAAGGACACAAGGATGTACCCCTAAATCGGGCCAACCAACCAACAAGCTATATCGCAAGCCCTTCGGGAGAAACGGATATACACTGGCTGATCCTGGAACGCGATCCCCACAAGGTGTGTGTGGTGTCACTTTGTCAGGTTCTAACACCATTTGTAAAGCAGTCGCTATCCTGGCGGATATGAATTGCCTACCACCACCAAACAGATCACAATACACTCTTATAGGTTAATATGATCTATGAATTAATGTGGGAGCGTAAGTCCTTTACGTCGTGATACCCACGATACAGTTTAACCTAGTGTGGGGTCAGGACTATGTGTGTGACTGTTGGGTGTATTTATTTTGGGTGTGTAATTTTAATAATAGAATAAATTACATTTAACTGTATGTACCGGTGCTAAAGAAATGCTTACTGGACTGCGACAAATTATAAAGAAACTCAATTGTAGACCTTGTAAAATTTTATTTTACGTGTCACATAATAATTTGAAAAATAATTTATTGCGTGTTATTCGATTCCTACACCGGAACAAATGATAATTGTGTGATCCACGAATTATTTTTAGAGCCTGTGTGTCCTTCGTAGTTTCTTATACCTACGATACAGGTTAACTTAATTATTACGAACAATTTAAAATAAAATTTATTTATATAGATTAATTATTATTTTTAAGACAGAAACAGCGATAGCTCAATGGGTAGATGTAAAGACTTTCGAGCCGAGAGCATACATCTCTGACTTACCTACGTGTAATATTAATTATTACTTACTGGTGGACGTCCACCTACAAGGTGGACAGACGACCTGACAAAGATCGCAGGAAGTCGCTGGATGCAGGCCGCTTCCAACAGGTCGGTCTGGAAATCTTTGGGGGAGGCCTGTGTTCAGCAGTGGACGTCTTGTGGCTGATGATGATGATGATGGTGAAGGAAATATCACGAGGAAACCTATAGTATACTTGAGAATTACTCCGTAAGATTTCGAAGGTATGTGAAGTCTGCCAATGTATGTTATATCTTTTATATGTGATCGTTCATATTTTGAAATATGTCTTTATAACAAAATATTATAATAATACTAGCCTTATACGTATCCCACTGTTGGGCACGGGCTTCCTCTACTTACCTCGAACCCGAGACCTCAGCACAGCAATCGTACCCCGTACGCATTACACCACCGAGGCAGTCTATAACTATAACAAATAACTTCGTAAAACCACTCCAATGTATGAAAAGTGAAATAATTTATAATGTATTATTTACAAATACATACATTTTATCATAAGTTTAAGTTATGCATTACATTAGAATACGGAAAGCTTAATTAATGGTAATGCTAATTATAATATTGTAAATAGAATATAATTTTATTAAAATAGTATAATTAGATTAAAAAACACACACATTTGGGTGTAATAAATTTTGCAACCAGCGACCAATCCGGTAGTCGTATTTCAAGGCTGAACGACTGTTGGTATTTTATAATGGCCCAAACTGACAAATCAGCTCGCGGCAAAAGTACAGTAAGTCTGGTGGTAGGGTATTCATAGCCGCCCGCAAAGCGACCACCTTACACATGGTGTTAAAACATGCCATAGTGACCCACACTTGCGTTGATTACGTTACCGATTACCGACTCAGCCAGTGTATATCCGGTTCTCCCGAGGGGCTTGCGACATGATTTTATGGTTGGTTGGGTCGAGTATAGGGTTACATCCTTGTATCCCTGTGTCTAAATCGGCCATCCGCCTATCCTGCCGCAGGTCCCTCGATTTGCTTCTTCCCTCTTTGGAGTGGGAAGAAGCATTTACAGGCCGGCATGACTCTGGTGACCACCTATAAATTGTTTGTCGGTGGTCGCTGGTTTCTTGGACTGCACTGCGCTTACCATCAGATGTAGTGCAGTCACTTTGCCATGCTCGGATAGCTCAGCGGGGAGTGGTACGGACTATCGAGACAAAGATCGCAGGTTCGAAACCAGCCCCAAAAGCATACACCTCTGACTTTTCTAAGTTACGTGTATATTAATTGTTAGTTATCGCTTGCTTTAACGATGAAGGAAGCAACACCAGGAAAAAAATATCGAGTTCTCAGGAACACAGGAAACCTGTATTCCTGAGAACTCGATAAATGTTTCTAGGGTATGTGAAGTCTGCCAACCCGCATTAGGCCAACTTAGTGGACTAAGGCCTAACCCAGTTCCTAGCCCTCTCATTTAGTAGAGGAGGCCCGTGCCGATAGGAAGTATAACTTATGTAATACAGGGCTAGTATTAATTTAATAATTAATTGTCTCAGCCTCTACCAATGTTGTGGTACTGATATTATCCACATATTGTACGTGAGGTGTCGTATGCAACGAATGTGCTGTGAACTTTAGATGTGGACGTTTTAATTTCCTGTCTGTCGCGCGTCTAGACTGTCTACGTGTTTATAACATGCGTGCCACCTTACATACATGCATACTGTACATACTGTTATTCTCAAAGGAATATACTGAGGTGCACTTTGCTGAGTTATTTCCGGTTGTTTATCGCCATTTCAGACTTAAATATTTTTAACAGAGTCCAAAAGTCGTAAGGGACCGTCCATTAAACACGTGAGGCTTGAAAGGGGAGGGGAGGGGATTTAGCAAAAATTACGAAATATCACAAGGGGAGCGGGGTGTAGTAAGATATCACGTATATTTATTTTAACAATGTACATTAAATATGTTCATGTAGCACAATATAATATGTTTTTTTTCAATATTATTTGTATGCCAGTCAAAAACAATCTGCAACCTTTCTGTCTAGACATTTTTGTCATGGTCCTTAATTTCAGAATAAATTAGATTATACTTTATACCTGTATTTAAAGATATTATTAAAAAAAAAATAAGATTCTTTGTAGGTAGGTAAAAATACACGTGATGTTGGGTGGGGGCGGGGGTTAGTCTTAAACCTCACCACATATCTGGTCCAGTCATTTTAGCTTAAATTAGGTAAGAATCTCGGAATTCGAGATACCCAGCTGTTAAGTCTGTAAATACTTGTATATTGACACCTTAAAAGTTGTCTCAAAACCTACATATGGTAGGGTGTGCGCAACTATTAAATTTCAAGGTCAAAGTTCACAAAAATCGGTTTATTGCGCTTTTTTTGTAAACATCTCATTTCCTATGGGTTTTTTGCTATTTATATCTATTATCAATATTGTAGAATACAAAATTCTCTACAAATTTTGTTTGAAACTTTTTTTAATACGGTGAACCGTTTTCGAGATAGAGGGCGGAGAGCGCGCGGTCACAGGATCACTTCAGGTCAAACGGTGCCTCCGGTGGAAAACGCGCCATATATATCGCCATATATAAATCAATGATTATAAATATTTGTCAATTTTTATTAACTATTATGTTATACTAGCTTTTGCTCGCAGCTCCGCCCGCGTGAACAGCATTTTCCGGGATAAAAGTAGCCTGTAACCGTCTGCAGGGCTCCATCTGTCTCTGTAGATAAATTCATCAAAATCGGTTCAGTGATTTAGGCGTGAAAGCGTAACAAACAAACTCAGTTTCGCATTTACTTTCACCCCCTTTTTCATCCCTTATTAAATAAAATTTCCAAAATTCCTGAAACACGTATTTATTTATTTTACGTCAATAACCGAAATACAAAATTTCGTTCGTGTAACTTTCAAAATGACGGACTTGTGACCGCGCGCTCTCAGCCCTCTATCTCGAAAACGGTTCACCGTATGAACTTACTAAAATGACTGGACCAATCACCAAGGCGGAGGGAGGGGTTCAAAAATGCTAAAAAAACATCACGTGATTAATGGACGACCCCTAAGTGTCGACTCAGGTAAGAGTTGTCCACCTTAAAAAGAAAGGGATAATTAACGAAGGCGTGTGAAGGCTGTGAAGGCGAGTGGGGATTTAGGCCTCCGCATATCTCACTTACCATATGAAATGCAAAAGTATACTATTAATTTACATCGGTTTTCTGTGAGACAGTGGTCAATCCGGTCGAACCAACCCATTAACATTGTTAACAACGAAGATGTTTAAGAGTGGTAAGCCACGCTGTAGAGAGTTTTATCTACATCATGAATGGGCCGGCTGAACCGGGTCGTTACCACTGTCTCACAGAAAACAGACGTAAAGTAATGGCTTGCCTCTGCGTTTCGTACGGTAAGTGTGATATCCGGAGGCCCAAAACCCGCTCCCCTTCCCAATCCCTTAATAATCCCTTCCCTTTAAGGTGGGCAACGCGCTTATGATTTTTCTAAGATTGTGAGTGTACATGGGCGGTGGAGATCACTTCCCATCAGGTAACCCATTTGCTCGTTTGCCGGTCTATGACATAAAAAACAAAAAATACGCCTTGATACGCTATTGAAATGAAAGTTACTCAAATCACATAAATAAATTAAACACACACCGACTTCCTACCTATCCTGACCTAATTACGACTTTTCAAAACTATAGCGCAAAAATCTTTATTTACCCGCGTTGTTTCAATGAAATTGTTTTTTAAACGGCGCTGTCTAATTATACCCAGTAGATAGGCCAAGGATGCGTACCGTGTGTGCCAATAGAGATGTGCTGGTGACACGAATCACTATCGTAATCGGAACGTTCCAAAACATGGTGATAAGTCATAACTGAAACTTCTTTAGAATCGTTGTGATTTGAAACTCGATGAAACGAAAATACGTCACGACAAAGACAAACATATTCATAAATAGGATTTAGCCTGCGAGAGAATGAGATAGATTACAAGTAATCAATTTTCTATGATACAGTGGTAGCGACCCGGTCGAGCCCATTCATGCTGTAGACAAAACTGTCTACAGTCAGGCTCTAACACTCAAAATAAATGTTAGTTACTTTGTTATGCCAGGATAAAAAAAACAAACTGTCATTGCCCTAACTGGGATAATATATGCACATGAATATTATTTTACGTCGTTCCCTATTTAATATAAATTATGGCACGGTTTTAAAACCATCAAGGAATTATAACAAGTGTGGGCCCATGGGAAACTTGGCGGGAAACAATGGGGTGGCACATCGCTCCAGTTATCTGCTAATTAACTTACTTAGCTTATGACCTGTTGCGTTTTGTGTGAGCGTTTACACGCTGTTGTTTATTCCACGCGTGTTAAATAATGAGCGAATCCGTTAGTTTTGATGTAAAAATATAACTTTTCAAATACTGCTGATAGCTGGTGGGAGGATACTTGTATCCGACCGGATAGCGACCACCGTACACTGGTGCTAAAACCTGCCATAGTGGCCCACCTTGTGTAGGTCGCGTTCCAGGGTCAGCCATCTGGTTCTCCCCAGGGGGCTTGCCCCTTGATCCTAACCCTTTTCCCATCCCTTTTTCCTTCCCCCTTGGCCCTATGGCAGGCCAGCATGATCTTGTCGACCTACGATGGACACATTGTTTATCGTTGGTCGACACTATTCTTGGATTGCGCTACACTTACCATCAGGCGTAGCGTAGTCACTTTGCCGAGCCAAGATAAAAAAAAACTTACTCGATGCCTTGGGCGGATTGCAGCGACGGGTTGTCCGCATTGTGAATGATGCAGACGTTACAAGAAACTTATACCGCTGCGATTGCGGAGGAACATTCTTCTTCCTATAATATGGGGTCCTTTAAACGGAGTGTGAAGAAGCAGTTAGGCAGGCCGGGATGATCTTGCCGACCTACGATATACACTTTTTTTGTCTTTGTTCGCGCTATTCCTGCATTGGGCTACACTTACCATCAGATATGGTGCTGAGGCTTTGGGTTCGATACCCGATTCGGGTGGTTGTGATATTGGGTTTTTCTATAACGAAAGGCTCAGTATCAGCCTGGAGTCTGGAATTGTACAAGGTATAGCGATAGGTTCGCCCTCTATCACATCAGCGACGGAAATAAGTTCAGTGACATACTAGTGTACTGATTACACCTCTGCCTACCTCTTCGGGGATTACAGCATGACTATGTGTGGCCAATTCCCCCTCCCCTTCCAAATCACTAATTATCCCTCCCTCCCATAATTCTTTTGGTATTATGGGCGTACATGGGTGGAGATCACTTACAATCAGATGACCCACTTGCTCGTTTGCCGGTTCAAGCTATTAAAAATGCTAAAAATTATATGATATCAATAATCACGAAGTAATTGAAACTTATTAATTAAGAGCCACTTACTTGGGCAATTGAGCGCGGTTTATTACCCGTAATAAGCCAATGTTTGCGTGAGAGAGTGGGCGGGGCCTCGCCTGCCACACCTGTCTGTAATATAATAGTATATTTAAATCAGAGGTAGCGTTTTTTTTCTTATTAACCTAAATGGTAATGCCAGCGGGTCGCTCGCGTTATGTTAGGTATTAAAAAGTAACAAATTAAAACATAAAATTTTGAGTCGGTGCTATCGTCATCAGTAAACTTTTTAGTATGAGCTATTTTTGTCTGTTATTTTTGTTTAAAAGTTTTATTTAACTACTTTTAGTGGGAGGTTAGAAGGTAGTAGGTAGGTGTAAGGTAGGTCTTATGCGAGAGGTCTGTAGTGCTTTATAACTCAAAGTTCTGTGTGGTGTTGCTTCTGTTTATGGGCAGGCGTGGCGCTTACCGAGCGACTTACTCCTTTAATTTAATAAAAAAATAATAACTTTTAACAAAAACATTCAACCGACGAAAAAACTGAAAAGCATAAAATAAAAAAACGCATTGCAACCGATAAAGATCTAAACGGATACAGTATTATCAGATTGACTGTTGACATTAATAGTTTATTGGTTAAATATAATTAAAAATACATAAACTAAGCAAGGTAGGACAAACGACCTGATAAAGATCGCAGGAAGTCGCTGGATGCAGGCCGCTTCCAACAGGTTGGTCTGGAAATCTTTGGGAGAGGCCTATGTTCAGCAGTGGACGTCTTGTGGCTGATGATGATGAAGCAAGGTAAAGACGGACGCTCTCTAAACGTCATTGGTTAGTTTTTGGCGCGAAATAAAAACACTTAGCTAAATTAAGTGTTTGTAAATACGGTCCTTAAATAATTCGAGAACTTAGATTACTCAGTAGTTTGTGCGCTCGAACACGCGTAATAGGTCGGGTAAATTGTAGAATTCCACGCCAACTGGCACACGCCACAAAGCGCAGCTGCAAGCGCATCTGCCGCGCGTGCTCTACAAAAAATATAGGCCTTTCGATTAGGGAACATATTCCCAACTATATCGATAACGTTTTTGAAATG
The DNA here is from genome assembly GCA_949126905.1 of Amorpha juglandis. NCBI lineage: Eukaryota > Metazoa > Arthropoda > Insecta > Lepidoptera > Sphingidae > Amorpha > Amorpha juglandis. The sequence goes on from OX421365.1 coordinate 23,311,681, forward strand.
CAATAGTAATATCAGCAGTTTAACACAAATTATCCCCGGCATCCTCTAGGATTGAGGAGACGACGTCACTACACTTGCTTCTTTACAGAGTATAAAATGAAGTCGCTTCAATAAAAGTAATCTTTTAAATTAACTTCAAGTAATTCAACGAATTCTAATGTAGTTTTCAGCAGTAGATAGAGTGATTCATGAGGAAGGTTTATATGTATAATACACTAGCTTTTGCTCGCGGCTCCGCCCACGTGATCAAACAAACAAACAAACAATCAACCTCTACAGCTTTATATTAGTATAGATTTGGGTAGCTTAGCAACGGAAGCCTTCAAATAATATTATTTCGGTAGCTTAGCAACGGAAGCCTTCAAATATGAATAATTTTCCCCGTTTTTGCAACATTTTTCACTGATGCTTCGCTTCTAATGGTCGCAGCGTAATGTTATATATCCTAAAGCCTTCCTCGATAAATGGACTATCCAACACAAAAAGAATTTTTCAATTCGAACCAGTAGTTCCTGAGATTAGCGCGTTCAAACAAACAAACAAACAAACAATCAAACTCTACAGCTTTATTATTAGTATAGATACATATTATAGTACAGAAAAGCCGAAAATTCAAAGATTTGTAATGTGATGTCGTAATAAACATATTTTTACCCATTCGAAGCCGGCGCTGGTCACTAGTAATTTAATAAATACAAGCCCTGTACCCCTAGTAAAATAAATATTAGCACTGGGACGTATATACGTCACACTGCTGGACGTGGGCCCTTTCTACTGCGAGCCATTGAGTGGTAGAGCCACGGTGTACATAGTTTTGTCTACACCACGAATGGACCGGCTCGACCTGGTCTTTACCACTGTCTCACAGAAAACCGACGTAAAGTGGCATTCTGTCTTGCTCGGATAAAAAACGCAACATTGCTATTCCAGTAGTAGTTTATAGTAGAAGCAGTATAGTAGTATGTTCCATGTAACTAAACTAGTCGGCAGCGTACAAAATAAACGTGCGGAGTTAGTTTGGGGCCGCGGCCGGCGGGTGTGCGTTGTAAAACAATAACATGCCCCGGCAATAAGGAATATTTACCAAAAGGCGGGTAACACGATAGCCACTCGCTTCCCATTTGTGTGTGAAAACATGTAATGTCTCAATCTGAGTGTGCAAGCTATGGGAAAAGGAAAAGAAACAATGTACGGTCAGCAGATAAGATTTTTCGGTTCGATTCTAGATTATTTCATTATTTCTGTGATGTTGGGTCGCTTTTCGGTTTGACTATTGGAAAATAATAATAATAAATACATCCAACAGTCACACACATAACCCTAATCACACAGTCTCCGAGTCTATCAGTAACTTCAAGAAACTATCGGTCTTACACACCCCACGTCCAAATCTTAATATATATTAATCACTCAAACATTTCAATCCCATAGCCTCTTGTGTTATTTACAAACAACAATCAATCCGACATGACTTGATGGTTGTTTGGGGTGGGTATAGGGGTACATCCTTGTATCCCTGTGCCTGTATCGGTCACCTGCCTATCCTGTCGCCGACTCTTTTATTTGCTTCTTCTTCGGAGTGTGAAGAAGCATTTACACAATTCAACATGATTGCGGTGATCAAACAATGAGTTTGTGGGTGGTTTTTGGACTGCACTGCGCTTAACATGTATAGTGCAGTCACTTTACCGTGCTCGGATAAAAAAACCGTAAGTGTTAGCATGCTAACGGTACGCGTCTCGCCGTCTCGCGCGCGCTATTTCTAGCGCCGCCCGCCCAGACAAGTTTATTGACACGACCTGACGTTCTCTATGTACCCGGATTTTACTGCCTTAACCACTTCGCGCCACTCGACCCCAGCTCTACCATTACTTAGTGCTTGTTTCACTATACGCACTCACGTCTGTAATCCCCGAAGAGGTAGGCAGAGGTGTGACTAGTACACCCGCATTTTGCCAAGCGTATCTCCGTCCTATGATGTAAGGACGAGCCTATCGCCATACCGGGCATAATTCTAGACTCCTGGCTGATACTGAGCATTTCGTAATAAAAAAACCTAATATCACTGTTACCCCACCTGGGGATCGAATCTGAAACCTCAGTATAGTCGTACCGCGTGCGCAATACAACTGTGCCACCGAGGCAGTGTGTTTTACTAGTCCAGGTAAATTACTGGATATTACGAGACTTAACATATTATGTAACGCAGCAGCAAGCCGCTACGTTACGTCGGTTTTCTGTGAGACAGTGGTAACCGACCGGGAGCCGGCCCATTAATGCGGTAGACAAAACTATAGCGTGGCTATACCACTCATGCTTGGCCATCGGATTCCAGTCAGAAATTCAGAAAAAAATAAATACAAAACCCAGTGTTGTAACATATATTGTAACATATACTGGACCTATAGGTAACATATTATATTGGAACATCATTGTCACATGCCCTTATTTAAAAAACACGCTGGTTGCCGAAGAGCACGGTTTAAACACGAGAGATTTAAACTTTACATTGTTGAGTTGATGTAAATGGCGGCTGGTCATGAAACTACAAACCATATCTTTCTGTGGAATGTGTTATGTTACGATTATTCCCACTCCGAGTAGGATCACTTCCACTGCAGCATCTTCATCTCAGCGACGTGATGCTCCTTGACATGGTACCTAAGGGAAGGTCTTACATCCATTCAGGAGTATAGGCCAAATGATGGTCTATATGATTTAAATCTCATCAATATATTTTGGTCGCAATGTGTTTGTCACGTATCTCAAAACGAGCCTTAAGCCATTGGTCCAATCAATTGCCAACATTAACGTTAGCTATAATTATACAGACATGAGAAGCTACATATTATTTTAAACTGTATGGCTCTGAGTGTTTCATATAAATCGGTATTATGTTTTAAGTAAAATAAATAGCACGGATTTGATGATCAAGCGAACTCTCCCAACTCCCAATATCAATCCCACGTACGTTTTAAACTTAATAACCCAGAATACCGTCATTTTTCTGAAAATCCGGCGTCATCACAGTATAAATAAGAAAAAAATCGGGTCACACACGCGTACAATCGGGCGGAACGGGTTTAAATTTTTAATAATTAATTCCGCTGCGACACTTAATTTCTCATTTCAGATTTGTCGATGTAAACAATTTATTTTCACTCTTTTCCTGTCTAACAAATGTCGCAATACAGGATAAGGATTGGCGGAAAAAATCCATCATGATGACTTGGTCTTATAAGGTTCGTTTGAATGACACAATATTTATAGTTGACTTTAAACGCGTAATATATCGCGACTACCAAGATAATATGACAGGTATCGTTTCATGACTGCTCTGAAAGTAGTAATTAGTTTGTAGCAAATATTTTGTAATTCTATATTATATAACATACAACATAAATGTTTGTGTGATCCACAAGTATTTCTGTAATGTATTATGGGACCGTGAGTCCCTTACAACAGTCTATAACAGTATAAGCTCACGCTTGTAACCCCGGTAAAATAGGCAAAGCTGTAACTAGTGCTCGTTGATATGGTACGTGCAAACCTATCGCCGCCACTCCACACAATAATTCCAATCTCGGGTAACGCATATGTAATTTTTCGAATTGAAAACTTAAATTAGATTAACAGTTGTTGATTAGTCACCTGTTACTTAGGCTATGTTTACACACATTACTCGTCGTGTGTAAGCCAAGTATTAAATGCAAAATTATCTTTCTCTTAATTACATTATCAATTAAATTTTAATTATACAAAAATCACGTGATGATAAAGAATCAATAACCCGTGATGTTCACGACACGTAATTCTAAGTTTTTCACGCTAGATATATTGAAAGTGTATTCTCGTCTGAAAATACATTGACGGAGACAAAAAAAAGTCGATGGCTCTAAATATAAATCGTCTGGAGTTGTGACCGAGACGGTATTTAACGGAATATGCACTCGGCATTTGGTATTTTACTCACGGAATATAAGTGGAATAATATTTTCTGTTTTGCATAATATTAGGTACTTTAATTAGTCTACGTTTGTGCTATGAGTGTTGATGTTTGTTAATTTTAATGAACAAATTTTTAAAAATGAATGTTGGCGATTTGGTCCATGTAATACAGAATTAAGGAAACACTAGCAATGATATCAACTATGTTTATAAATTGGATTTTGAAATACTTCTTATGGAGTTCAAAAGATTCTTGTATATTTCTGGTTGTACATCAACAACGTATTCTTTTCTATGTCTTAAAGCACGTCTACAGATAATTTCAAAATCCGCTTAATAAAAATCTAAATTATATTAAAAGATCGCGTTTCAAAGTCCATGATAATAATTAATTAGAATCATAACATTAGATTAGCATGTTAAAAATATATTTCATGCATTTAAAATTCATAAGCACAGCATTGTAGCGTGGGTATAACATAAAATAATTTGACTGTCAAAATAAAACACAGTTTTATTTCAACACAAATTACGACATAAAATAAAATATGGCCGCTGGCATTGGCAGTAATTCCGTAATGCCAGGTAACGCCATTTGGCATAAATGTTTACAAACGCTTTTTATTTGTTTACGCTAACACTTTTTCCGGCGAATGTACTGTACGGTGACTTCAGATTTATATTATTCGCATTTATTACGTTGAGCTTGTATAAGATTACAGTGTATTTTTAATAAATAGTCCGCCAGATAATCCTTATGATGTTGTTATGACAATGGAATTAGATACTGCTTATATTCTCTGCTATATTTAATGGTTAGTGGCTAACATAGTGTCGAAGTTGAAGAAGCCGCAGACTTGGCTGCTTATGCTTTATACATGCCCACCGAAGCACAGAGATAGAGGAGCAATCTTCACTCTGTCTTCTGCTTTATTTTAACTTCATGAAACTACACCTACTTTCTCCTTAACTCGCTGAAACAACTGTTTCTCGGTCTCGAACTCTCCCTCCTACTTTTTCTTCTAAAATTGTCTTAAAGAAGTTATCGTCTCGCATCAAAGGGCCAACTATGTTTCACCGTCTGTTTTCTATAGTTTTTAACAGACACTTTTGTTCATTCACTAAATCTAATACACACATTCACTCACACTTGTAATTACCCATAAAGGTAGGCAGAGACAACGGACTTCCAGCTGCTACGATCTTTACGTACCTCTTTGGCCTCCTTCACTCTCATTAAATTCTTAATGCGTGCACGTCGCATGCTTATTATTAATATTTTTATCATATTCATTATTCTTTTTAATCCACCCTCATTCTTTTTCATTTCAATCCAGCTTCTTTTTATCATTCTCCTCAAGGACCACATTTGAAACCACTCTCTATCCCTTAATGGACCCTATAACACCCTAAAATCACCCTCTAACAATACATACACTTCACGTACACTGTTCCTGGTATAAATCAACGATAAACCCAACTACTCTTTGATCTATTGTTTATTATAATATTCATAGATTTCTGCAGTTTATTTTTAAACATGTTTAACCCACATTTCTCACTACACAAGTGATTCATTCACGCTGAATCGGTCCGATGATAACTAAACCACAATTGTTTATTCGAAAACAGAAAAATATACGTTCGAGAAATGTGATAAAGTAGCGCATTGTTACTGCCTTGTTACCGTAGTAGGTACAAGGTTTTGCGAGTTTTTCGGTAACTGTTACGTTATCCGTGTGCGAGAAACATTTATGACGTTAATTCATTTCCAACACAATCCACAAGGAGCGCTGTACGGTTCTGTACAGATATTTTCGTAAATACGTATTATGCTATTGAAAAACTCGCACAAACTTGCACTACGTCATTGCACCGTGATGTAGTAGTGATACTACTTAATTACTAGTAACTGTGATTTGAAACTTAGTTTCTATATTTGGGCCTGTATGTGTAAGCATACAGGAATCTACCTACAGCAAATTTAAATGGATATACTGATTTTGTTTTGCTAAATTCATTAATTTAGATTGATTTTAATACTGTATTTTTTTGCAAAATCGTATATGGAATATATTTCGTGCCCGATTTTCCAAAAAAACTACGTGATAAAATTAGTTAAAATTATTGAATTTAGTAATACAAAATCACCATTTGAACTTGCTTTTATATAGCATAGACCGGCAAACAAGCAAGTGGGTCACCTGATGGTAAGTGATCTCCACCGCCCATGTACGCCCACCACCAGAAGAATCATGGGCGCGTTGCCGACCTTAAAGGAAAGGGATTGGGAAGGGGAGGGGATTTGGGCTTCCGGATATCTCACTCACCGTACGAAACGCAGCAACATGCCGCTACTTTACGAAACTGAATGTATGAATTTAAATTCATATATAAGCTTCCGACTGTATCTCAGGGATAGACGGAGATACTTCAAATGAAATAAATAAATAAATGAACACGGTTCCCGAAGTTTATTTCTCACCCATATCGTAATTGGTGGCGAGCATAACGGGGACAAAATCCAATACCGACAATTAAGCTGTGGAATAGTTTGCCGGCGCACGTGTTCCCTCTTTCCTATAATATTGGGTCCTTTAAACAGAGTGTGAAGAAGCAGTTAGGCAGGCCGGCATGATCTTACCGATCAACGATAGACATACTGTTTGTCGTTGGTCGACACTTTTTCTGGATTGCGCTACGCTTACTATCAGGTGTGGCGCAGTCACTTTGCCGAGCCAGAATAAAAAAAAAAAAAAAAAACGGGGCAACTCATGTGTACAACTGAAATCATTTTTGGAATTGAAAATACGAACACAAATTGTGACCACCCGATCTAGAATTTGTACCCAAGACCTTACGTTTTCTCAGCCGAAGCAGGCTACCACCAATGAGGCGATTCCATCAATTTATACCGAAAAGTATTATTTTTTCCGAGCACGGCAATGCGACTGCACTACACCTGATGGTAAGCGCAGTGTGTTAATCGGTGTTGACCAGAATCATGCTGGCCTATATTAATGCTTCACATTCCGAAGAGGGAATAAGCTAATCGGGGGCCTGCGACAGGACAGGTGTTTAGTGATAGAATGTTTGATTACTATGTTTGATTACCGCCATCTGTTGCATAATTTACAATTATATTAAAAAAGTACAATCAATCAATTTCTACTCCTAAGTAATTTCGTTATATGGATTACAATGAACTTTCTAAATAATCCCTTAATGCCCCCTTCACCGATCTCTGGTTAACTTAAATTTTGATGATTATAAACTAAAAACTGTTAAACAAATATAAAACCGAGGAAAAAAAAACGAAAAAGCTCCAAAAATACTTTTTTAGCATGGACCGACAAACGAGCAAGTGGGTCACCTGATGGTAAGTGATCTCCACCGCCCATGTACACCCACAATCCTAGAAGAATTATAGGCGCGTTGCCGACCTTTAAGGGAAGGGATAATTAAGGGTTTGGAAGGTTTGGATCATAATTTTTGGATAATTTTTAAAGTATAATACACAATTACATTGTCCTGTCGCAGGCCTCTTTATTTGCTTCTTCCCTCTTCGGAGTATGAAGAAGAATTTATACATGCCTGTATTCTGGTGACCACCGATGAATTCGGTGGTCACTAGTTATTTGGAATGCACTACGCTTACCATTAAGTGTAGTGCAGTCACTGCCTTGCAAAAACAAAAAAAAACCAATACTACATTTACGACCTTGGGGATCGAACCCGAGACCGCAACACAGCAGTCGTACGCAATGCAACCACCGAGGCAGTCAATAAGAAGTTTGTGAAGTGATCCCAGACGTACAAAAGGTTCAGAGTCGGCTGTGGGCCGCCTCGCCACCTGTCGACCGCCACCTGGCATTTGTTTTATAATTGTCTGGGCACGCGATACTTTTGTAAAAAAACTATGCATTGGCATCTTAATGAGGCATCGAAGTTATCTAGTATAATTTTTTATTTAATGGAATGACGAGACGAGCAAGGCGTAAGACGGTAAGCGCCACGCCTGTCCATAAACAGAAGCAACACCACACAGAACGTTGAATTACAAAGCACTGCATGGCACTGAACTGCGCTCGTCACCCCGAGACATAAGATGTTAAGTCTCAAATTGCCAAGTAATTTGACTGGCTTCAATGTCCTTCAAACCGAAACACAACAGTGCTTAAACACTGTTGCTTGGCGGCAGATATAAACAAAGCGGTGGTACCAACTCAGACAGCCTCTCGCATACGAGGGACCAACCACCTTGTACGACGATTGTTCTGTTTTTATTTTGAGCCAAAAGCTAACCAATGACGTTAGAGATATCGTCTCTATGCGTTCGCGCTCACTATGAGGCCTCATAGTAAGGTTTATGAATACGGGGGTAATTGTTTTTAATAAGTCCATATTGAATGTTTATGTCAGAAACTGTGGGAGAACATACGTTTTTCAATTGCATATCGTAAGCAGTTTGCATAAACATTCCCGTGTGTTGGTAATGCTAAAATTTGTTTACATCTACTGTATTATACGCGAAGTGGTTTAACATATTACTGACCGACATTTTGACCGCGCGATGCGACCCAATTATCCCATTTGCTAAAAGAGATATAAAGTTAAAAAAATGGGAAAGTTTTAAGGCAATCTTCTTGTGGAACACATCTGCATTTGCATCTCTGGGCGGGGACGCCCCGTACCCCTTCCATTTTACCCATCCAATGAAGAGAAAATTGGCGACCATCAAGCTCTTTTATTTATTGACATTTCAGAGAGACTTTGCGTCTCTTTGTTCTATAGCGAGTGTGTTTTTATAAATAAATACACCCAACAGTCAAACACACAATCTTGACTCCACTCTAAGCTAACCTGTATTGTGGGTATCACAAGGCAAGGCACTTGCAGTACCACAACACCCAAATCCGAAACCTACATATAAAGATCACATTTGTCTCGGTGCGGAAATCCACAGTCTCTCGCTTCGCAGCCGGTTACTAGCGCACTGCGCCACAGTGGCGGTCAATGTTTGCTATTAATAATTCAATCAAATAATTCGTCATTCAATCAAATAATAAAAAAGTATACTTCATTATGTTAACATAAGATCACGTATGTAACCGCGAAAGGGTAGGCAGAGGTACGATTAGTGTTGCACCCACGTTTCAACGCGCTCATTTGCATCCCATTATGCGATAGCAGCTGATTCTATCGCTTCAACATTACTCCATTTCATTCCCGGACAACACATGTCTGTTTTAGAATAGAATTATCAAACACATTTTGTAATTGCCTGTCCTGCGATTTGAACATAGGAATCATAGTATCGGTAAATGAAGCGATTCAGGGCGCCTATTTTATAAATTTGAAACGAAGCAACGAAGTTCTGATCATACATAGAGTGCACTAGGTATAGAATAGTCATTTCAATAATAATATTTTTGATTTATATTACTAACACAAAGATGAATTTATAAATAAAAACGTATGTGAAAAATGATTGCTTTTTCCTACTTATTGTTGTTTCTTAGAATACTTTTGTTTAAGTGATAAAAAATAATTAAAACATACATAAAAATTCCAACATAGCACGTTGCAATAATAAAACATAATATTCCCCTTTATAAAAATATTTATAACGGCTTTTTTATTTTAGTCACAATATTTTACATTATAAATATTATTATTGTGATGCATATTCTAGGGTACATTAGGTCCAGTTTTTCTAACATTGTTGCTTAGTTTCGTTTACCGAATAACCCCTCCGGTTTCTTTGATTAAAGTGGTTATATTATTATGTAGGATAAAATACGACACTATAAAAAAAACTCAATATCATAAAACTTTCACCGAATTCCTCTGTCACTAAAAAGCCGTACGAAATAAAACAGATTAACGAAATATTTTAATATATTCTCTAATATAAATAAACGAGACCTGCATGATTTATGCACGCATAATGCACCCACTACGTTTACGTAATGTATGGCGCGGAAGAATCGTAAAGACTATCATCGGATCTGGAAGTCTTGCCAAAAGGGTAAAAGGTTTCATAGTAGGATATATTTTTATTCAATTTTTTTTTGTCGCATACACGACAAACGAGCAAATAGGTCACCTGATAATAAATGATCTCCAATTCCACCGCCCATGTACGCCTACAATTCCAGAAGAATCATCGGCGCGTTGCCGACCATAAAGGGATAGTTAGGGATTGGGGGTTTTGGGCCTTCGGAGATCTCAGTCACCGTACGAAATGCAGCAGCAAGCCGCTACTTTGCGTCGATATTTGTGGGACAGTGGTAACGACCCAGTCGAGCTGGCCCATTCATGCTGTAGAGAAAACTGTCGACAGCTTGGCTCTACCACTAATTTTTTTTTTTTATAGCATAGACTGGCAAACGAGCCAGTGGGTCACCTGATGATAAGTGATCTCCACCGCCCATGTACGCCCACAATACCAAAAGAATCATAGGCGAGTTGCCGACCAAAGGAAAGGGATAATTAGGGATTGGGAAGGGAAGAGGGATTTGGGCTTCCGGATATCTCACTCACCATACGAAACGCAGCAGCAAGCCGCTACTTTACGTCGGTTTTCTGCGAGACAGTGGTTACGACCCGGTCGAGCCAGCCCATTCATGCTGTAGACATTACTGTCTACAGCGTGGCTCTACCACTCATAAATTTATATTACTTTATTATTTATACTTTCGTAATTTGTTTACAATGTGTTTTTTATTGTTTGATTGAATGACGAGACGAGCAAGTCGCTCGCCTGATGGTAAGCGCCACGCCTGCCCATAAACAGAAGCAACACCACACAGAACTTTGAATTATAAAGCACTGCATGGCACTGAACTGCGCTCGTCACCCCGAAACATAAGATGTTAAGTCTCACAATGCCCAGTAATTTTACTGGCTTCAATATCCTTCAAACGGAAACACAACAGTGCTTATACACTGTTTCTTGGCGGCAGAAATAGACAGTGGTGGTACCAACCCAGACGGCCTCTCGCATACGAGGAACCTACCACTTTGTGAAATAAAAAAAACATATTTCAACAAAATATCAAATAAACGCACAGTGTCAACAACAGCGTCCTACACCCTCCCAGAGCACGTTGCCAAACTTATTACAACTGAAATCTTTAGCTGTACACATGACTGAGTCACGGCGGAGTGCCCCTGATTTTTATAGACTAACGTATTTAAAAATATTTCTCTAGTACAATATGTGCTGTTACTATCTACAACTCTGCTAAGGTGAGCAATGACTCATGCGTGATGAAAGTCTAGATCCATTGGTAAATAATTACAGCTGAATGTTTTTTTTATCCGAGCACGGAAAAGTGATTACACGTGATGGTAAGGGTAATGTAAAAAAAACCACTGACAAACAATGAGTTTATCGGTGGTCACCAGATTTGTGCCGGTTTATGTGATCCACCACACCGAAACAAATGTTTGTGTGATGAGTTGTGAGAACGAAAGTCTTTCGTAGTTCCTGATACCCACGACACAAGACTCGTATCTTATTGTGGGGTCAGGACTATGTTTGGGTGTAAATACAATACGTATTCAATTTTTTTATTTTTTTTAATAAATATTAAAAAAAATAAAAAAATTGAATACGTCGAGCTTATGAAGATTGCACACAGGCACACTGCATTGATAAACAGCCAGAAGACCTTTTACTATCGACATACCGATTGAACATTGAACACAAATGAAATTAAATGAAATGAAACTGTTTATTAATCATGTGGGCAATTGAAATAGCGCTTATGACAAGTCAGTACAAAAGTAAAAGAAACTTTTATACAGAACTTTTATTCAGTATCAACTAATGTATACATAGCATCAACAAAATACACTCGAAATAAATCTATTTATTTATACTATGGAAAAGTCTAGAATTGTTATATATTTGGGGGGGAGGGGTCGATACCGAAACGGCACGTGTTTTAAAATTAAAAAAACAATACACAATGTCAGACGTGGGACGAGTGAGGTGTTTACTCGTAGTTCAGTGGCGCTTCACTCACCAATGGCAAAGGCCGGACATGTATAGGAACTGTCTTTGCATCAGCACTAATTTAGCCGAGCGTGTTTTTTTAATAGTAAAAATAGCAGTATTGCATTTACGCCCCACTGCTGGGCATGGGCCTGCTCTACTATTGAAAAAAGGTTAGGCCTTAGTCCACCACGCTGGCCTAATGTGGGCAGTCTTCACATACCTTCGAAATTCTTTCGGAGAACTTCTCAAGTATGCAGGTTTACTCACGATGTTTTCTTTATTTTTAGAGCAAACGGTATTTATTTTTTAATAATGTTTCATTGTACAAAAGACAAATATAAAGAGAAAAATAAAAGAAACTTATACATTTAAGCAGAGTACAATTGGGCCTATTTACGCAAATAGGAAACCACAGCAAGTTCAAATGGATATACTGATTTTGTTTTACTAAATTCAATAATTTAAACAAATTTTATCTCGTAGTTTTTTGGAAAATCGAACATGAAATATATTCCATGTACGATTTTGCAAGAAAATACAGTATTAAAATTAATATAATTAATGAATTTGGCAAAAGACAATCAGTATCTCCATTTGAACTTGCTGTAGGTTGGTTCCTGTTTGCGTAAGTAGATCCAATTAGCAGCCTTATCGCTCAGGGCAGTAAAGTAGTAACGTAGTCAGGGCAGTGTAGAGGCTTGCTGCTGCGTTTCGTACGGTGAATGAGATATCCGGAGGCCCAAATCTCCCTCCCCTTCCCGATCTTTATTTATCCCTTTCCTTTAATGTCGACAACGGGCCCACGATTCTTCTAGTATTGTAGGCATACATGGGCGGTGGAGATCACTAACCACCAGGTGACCCACTTACTCGTTTGCCGGCCTACGCTATAAAAAAAGATACGCAATTCTAACTTCTATTCTATGCTATGTGTAATTATCGCTCGATTTATAATAGAAAAGTTGCACCATGAATTCTCCTCTGTCATCAGTAGAGCAGGTTCATGTACTCGAGCTATAAAAATATTACTTTATATTATAAGACAAAGTATAATAAAATATTTTATATTTTATGAGCACTTATTTTCGGAATATTTTATTCCAATAAAAAAACCTGCAGCTTATGCGCTGTTTGTTAATAATTAACCACTAATTAAAGTCAGAGAATACCTTTTTAGGTATAGACAGATGTGCAGTGAATTATATTTCTCTAACAAAGTTTTGCATTTTTATCATTAAAGCAAACATATACACGGATTTGCATATTTAAATATACGTTTTTAAGTCAACTAAACAAAAAAGAGGGTATATATTATATGGTTGCCTCCTTTTTGTATTTGTTTTTTTTTTTATAGCATAAAGCAAACAAGCAAGTGGTTCACCTGGTGATAAGTGATCTCCACCGCCTATGTACGCCAACAATACCAGAAGAATCATGGGTGCGTTGCCGACCTTAAAGGAAAGGCATAATTAGGGATTGGGAAGGGGAGGGGATTTGGGCTTCCGGATATCTCACTCACCGCACGAAACGCAGCAGCAAGCCGCTACTTTACTTCGGTTTTCTGTGAGACAGTGGTATCGACCCGGTCGAGCAAGCCCATTCATGCTGTAGACAAAACTGTCTACAGCGTGGCTCTACCACTCAATTGTAAAATAAAAGATTATAAGATAATTTAAAAGATCCAAATAACGTAGTAGCAAACATGTTGATTTTAAGCTATTTTCAACAACTCTCCATACTGTTACATAAATGTCACTGCGTGCGCCTGCAATCCGTCTGAACCAATTACTATTGAGTTTGTGCAGACTTCGCATACTTTGGATGCATCAGAAATACATCAATACATGGTGGTAGGTCTATTGATATAATAATTATGTTAAAAAAAACTTTTAAATGCTCTACCGTAAAGTTCACATATTGGCGCATTTGATTATTTTTGCCTTTCCAGAGCCGACATAGTGATTATTCCTGTAATTACAGTAAGATTTTCGGAGGCACATAAATCCTCTTTTTTTCCCAATTGCTAATTCAAATTCAAATTTTCATTCTGTAAATTGCATCAGAAATATAACTTTACATGTCAATATTTTTTATGTTTTATCGGTATTTCGTGGCTAGCCGTGAGAAGAAATGCCGAAACAAACTCATGGGTTATGGCCTCTTTTAATGTCCAGACATTGCTTATCCAGAATTGTGCAAGAATAATGTACAGGAATTCCTAAATTGACTTTTTACGAAACAGCCCTGAGTATACCCGACATACATGGTACTCGATATGAAAATCTTAAATACTAATAAGGCGCCAATAGAGCAATCAAGTATAATAAGCTATGCATAATTTATTTCATGCCCGAGGGGCTTGCGATCTGACTTGATGGTTGGTATGGGCGGGTATAGAGGTACATCCTTATATCGCTGTGCCTGCATCGGTCATCCGCCTGTCCTATAGGCCCCTCGATTTGCTTCTTCTCTCTCCGAAGAGAGAACAAGCATTTATACAGTAAGTTAACAGTTGTTTTTTGTACTGCACTATGCTTACCATCAGGTGTAGGGCAGTCACTGTGCCGTGCTTGGATAAAAAATTAGGCCAGTGAACGCATCCATAATTCCTTGACTTTACCAGTTGCCATGGGTGGTGTGAAACACTTACCATCAAGTGCCCAATTTGCTTGATTGCTGGCACCATGCTCCAAAAAATCACTGGAATCGAATCTCCGACAGTGAACACGCGTAAATAACTACCGAGTATTGATTCTCAACTCAATATCGTCGATCGCAAAACAAAACGTGGCAAACGCAAAAATCGTAAATTTTAAATTCTCCGTGTTTTGTTTGCTACACATTCTGGCGCCGGCTTCTGACAGTCGGCCCCTTTGCCGATTTCCAAATGTCAGAATCTAATTACCAAACACACTCGGCTTATTTACGTCCGCAACATGCGTATTATGTCCTGCAGAATAGCGAGTTTCGACTGGACGACGGTAATGCTGTGTTGCCAGATATATTAAGGTTTTTGTTACCCATTCTTTATAGTAGCGTGGTTGTTTTTTTTATTATTTTTATAGGGTGTTGGGGTCAGTGAAAGACGGCGCCGCGCCCGTTAAGATTGATGACCTGTTTCGGTTCCTCCCGGTTTAAATGGTAAATTATTGCATACTCGTTTTTGTTCGCGGATTCGAGCACGAATTTTTGCAAATATAATTTCATATTTTCGAAGGAGTACTCTTTCGCGGGGTTGAATTTTGATGAGCTGGTTTTACCACATAATGAATAAATATACAATATTATATTAGAATTACAAAGTTAGGAAAATTAACTATGTGCTAGTTACATTGTATATATATTTAGAATAGCATAACTGATACTTTAAAGAAATATAGTCTTCAGGTGTAATAATAAATTTCTATAAATTTTCTCATGTTTTTTTACTAACCTTTTTAATCATAGACATTTTAACGGTTTATTTTGTACATCCAACGTTTTTAAGAACGATAAAGGCAAAGTAATGGTTATTTAATACACCGATTAAAAAGAAATTACGTTACAAACGATATTAATTTAAAATTCACACATTAACAATGGAAATCAACATACACGACACCAACATTCCAATAACGACCAACAACCGTTAAAGTTGACGGCACAAAACGCAACTATCGAAACTTACCCGTGCAAAAACAGAAAACAAATAAACCTTACGAGATTACCTTTTACGTTTGTACGCCGTACGCGCGGCCGACCCGTTCCCTATGCGGCGCCTTAGCGGCTGAACAATGAGCTATTGGTATTTATGTAAATGGCTGAATACCGAAAATGATACGCACAAAAACACGCGGACACGCAAAAAACCCGTGGGAGGCGAAAGTTCGAGTTTTTCGGGTTGGCACGTTTTGTGAGGCTGATGCCCTTTTATGGGTAGGTGCTATGGGTGACAATTGGATATATTATTATAGCTATTTTTATCTGGATGATATTACATAAGAAGTATAATAAGTTTGGAACAATTTTTTTTTATGTCGTACATACAAGTACCCCCATAATTCGCTAGAAGTGCTCTATGCCATTCCACGCATTCACATTATTTAAATTATAAGTAGTCATAAAAAATAATTACAGGCCTTTAATGTTCATTTATTTTGTATCAATATTACATGGATATCCCCTAGAAACAATATTGCAAATAATTAGGCGATATTTTTCTACTAATGAGTACCTAATCTTAAGTATTTTTACTCTACGAACTTTTTAGATTTAAAGGTCCATATTAGTAGTAATTGAATATTTAAAAAAATATTTATTTGTTATTAAATCTCGTCATAAGACTTCGAAAAATTTCCTTCATCATTTCAAATTATAATAAAATATAACCCGACATGGTTTAACAGACACCAAGCGCCACAGTTTAGCGTCACGATTGATATAATTTTAAAATTCATCACGTTATAAATCAACAATGGAGATGAAAAAAATTACACCGGCCTCAGTTTGGCGAGCGTCTCTCAGGCGCCGCTAGGGACGTGACAAGAAAACTATCGACATTTTACTATTCCATTTTGTCAATAAAAATATGAATATAAAATTATGGACCCCACTAAGCATCGACAGCTGTAGTTATGAATCGAAATAAACCAAGGTTATTGCATTTTTAAAACCCCTATGAAGGTTCTAGCAAACTATCAGAAACCCATATTTAAAAAAAAACAAAAAAAGGCTATTATATCTCCTAGTTTTTACATAATTTGTAGGAAATTACATGCAAAATGCCTATTTCAAAATATTACAAAATGACATGTAAAAAATGATTTGAGGACAAAAAAAAACAAAATATAATCTATTTTTTTTATTTAAAATCGGCTTACGGTTGACCACTATCTCGCCTGATGGTGAGCGACGATAATGCAAAAGATCTACGACTGAGTTTCTTGGTACTTCTTCTTAGACATTGAAAATCTTCTCAATGAAATGCATCTATTATTGATACGTAATAAAAGAGTCCTTTATGGCCTTGCAAAATAAACGTTTTGATTTTGCTTTTTATTCTACATTATTTTCATATAAACAATAAAAAACTGTGTTTGTGCAATTAACACACGGCAGAAGTGAACTTCAGAAATATTAAAATAAATTAATTAACCAACCAATTTAAATACGCAAATGCAGAAAATAAAACACGTTGTTTTTGACATATTTTCCGAAGGCTTTGTTGTACGCAGGTACTTCGTTGTAGCATACTTGTAATCTATCTCATTCTCTCGCAGGCTAAATCCTATTTATGAATACGTTTGTCTTTGACGTGACGCATTTTCGTTACATCAAGTTTCAATACACAATGATTCTAAAGAAGTTTCACTTCAAAAAATCTCGTTAGCCAGAAATAGCTCTATAACAAAATCATCGATACATATAAAACCTCGACACCCAAATATAAATTTTCAGTGTCCCTAGGCTCCGCCGGGAAGGACTAACGGAATGCTTTTTGCTCTGTCTAACAGTAACTCAATTTCGTTCGGTTTGGTTTTATTCGGTTTTATTTGGCGCACTCCTATTTAGGGATTTCAATAAATTCCAATTATTTTTTGAACAGTTCTAAAGATAGAAACTGGCCGGTATTGATTGTAAAAAAATACTTCGTTTATATATAATCATAAATATAATAATCATTGCCCTGTATTATAGTCCTGCTGCTGGGCACGGGTCTCCACTGAATGAGAGGAAAGGTCATAGATTCACCAAGCTGACCTAATGCAACCCAGACTTTAAATACCTTAGAAATTCTTATGAAGAGCTTCTCAAATACGCAGGTTTCATCACGATGATTCCTTGGCCGTTAAATCAAGAAAAAATCGGACGTAGATGATAGATGCTAAAATCATTAATTTAAATTGATTTGCATACTGTATTTTCTTGCAAAATCGTACATGGAATATATTTCATGCCCGATTTTCAAATAACTACGAGATAAAATTAGTTCAAATTAATGTATTTAGTAAAACAAAATCAGTATCTCCATATGAACTTGCTGTTAGTTGGTTCCTGTTTGTGTAACTACGTCCAATTAATAATGAATACACATATAAAAGTCAAAAGTGTATGCTCTTAGGGTTGGTTACGAACCCGCGACTTTCCTCTCGACAGTCCGTACAACTCCCCGCTGAGGTAAATAGTTTATGTACCTGTCTTGTCCTGTCGAATAAGTGCCGGAAAATTATATGTCTTTCCACGTCAAAACAATATAATATTTCTATATCTACTCATATTTTAAATTAGGTTCGGTAATAATAACTTTTTGACAAAAAAAATAAAAGACTGTATTACAACCTCAATTGCAGGTCTAGGAGGAACTAGGAGAAATTTCGGTCTCACAAAACTCAGAACCAAGACATGTTTATGTGATCACAACACCAGAACCCACAACCTCTCGCCACGCCTGCCCATAAACAAAAGCAACACCACACAGAACTTTGAATTACAAAGCACTGCATGGCACTGTACTGCGCTCGTCACCCAGCGACATAAGATGTTAAATCTCACAATGCCCAGTAATTTCACTGGCTTCAATATCCTTCAAACCGAAACACAACAGTGCTTACAGTTCTGACACACTGTTACTTGGCGGTAGAAAGAGACAACGGTGGTACCAACCCAGACGGCCTGCATACGAGGGACCACCTTGTATACCATGTAAAATTCTAGAGCACCTCACCGTAATAGGGTCAAGGTACCTTTCTACTATTAAAGTAGGTTACACTGTTTTTAATGTTCCCTCGTATCACAACTAATTTTAGGGATAGCACACCTGCCAAATAAATATGTACCCAATTATAATACATTGAACTAATTTACTTATCGATGTAAAATATTGTATAATAATTTGTGAGTACTTTACTATTTACAAATATTCGTACTTATGGACGACCTAATTAGAATTTATTGCAAGTAGTATAGTTTACGACTACTACAAGGTTTACTAGTTTACAAGGTGGTAGGTCCCTCGTATGCGCAAGGCCGTTTGGGTTGGTACCACCGCTTTGTCTATGTCTGCCGGCAAACAACAGTGTGTAAGCACTGTTGTATTTCGATTTGAAGGACATTGAAACCAGTGAAATTACTGGGCATTATGAGACTTGACATCTTAGGTCTCGGAATGACGAGCGCAGTTCAGTGCCATGCAGTGATTTGTCATTCAAAGTTCTGTGTGGTAGAATCGAGAACTCCTTCTTCTAAGTCAGTTAAAAAGATATTTGCTCCAGTTATAAATGAACCCGGGATATATACTGAACCACAACTCAATAAAACTCTTGAAATCATAATTTAACATTCCATCGGCACATAAACAATGTTTATTGCCAGCGTTTGCAACGTTTCGGTCGCTCGGTAAAAATATTATCATTACAGAACCCTCGTGGCACGTTACCATTCTCTCTTTACGATTGTTGTTTCCTCTTTTCTATGGAAAAGCATTTTCGCATATTTATGTTACGTTTATTTCATTCTTAAGAAAACTAATTAAAATTATAACATGTTATTGCAAAATTACTAATATTATTTTGTATTTTTTATGAGACGAGCAAGGCGCTCGCCTAATAGTAGGCGCCACCCCTGTCTATAAACAGAAGCAACACCACACACAACTTTGAATTACAAAGCACTGCTTGGCACAGAACTGCGCTCGTCACCCCGAGACATAAGATGTTAAGTCTAATAATGCCCAGTAATTTCACTGTCTTTAATGTCCTTTAAACCGAAACAAAACAGTGCTTACACACTCTTGCTTGGCGGTAGAAATAGACCAAGCGGTGGTACCAACCCAGACGACCTCTCGCATAAGACGGACCTACCTTGTAAAACCTTATAGTTGAATACTCGAATACCTTGTTTGCTGCATTTTTAGTAGAAAAATGAGATTTTAAAAAATATTTAGAGGTCAGCAGACGAACAAGTATATTCACTTGATGGTAAGAGATTTCCATCCACTTCCCATGAACGTCCACAACACCAGAAGAATCGTTTACACTAATTTACATTCATTTACACTAATTTATGTATAGTCGCCGATTGTTATTTTTGTGCTGCGCCATGAAATTAAAGTGACTGGTATCGACTGTGTCCCTGGACATGCCGACACGGCATCGAACCCGTCTCAACTGTTTTTCGCCACTTTAAAATTATTTTAAGAATGTTGCGTTTTTAACGTGTTGGGGTTTACAAAGAAATTACAAGGTAGGTCACTCATATATGAGAGGCCGTCTGGGTTGGCACCACCGCTTTGTCTATTTCTGCCGCCAAGCAACAGTGTGTAAGCACTTTCTTTCGGTTTAAAGGACATTGAAACCAGGAAATTTATGGGCATTATGAGACTTAACATCTTGTGTCTCGGGGTAACGAGCACAGTTCAGAGCATTGTAGTACTTTGTTATTCAAAATACTGTGTACTGTTTGCTTTTGTTTATATGCAGGCGCTTACCATCAGGTGAGCGCCTTGCTTTTCGCGTCATTCAATCAAATAAAAAAAGTAAGATTTCGCATCGAACCCAACACATTCCGCATCTGCATAGCTACGTGTAATTACTGTAATACCAACGTGTTCACCTTTTAACCCAGATGCAGTCGCAATCCACATTGTAGTCGCTCATTTGTATTCCAACTGCGCTTTCATCAAGCCCGATGTGGTCACAAGTGTTCAACGGTTTCTTACTTCTTGGCATTAAGACGTATTGGAGAGGATATATTTTAACCCTCGATTAAAAAGAGGGTGTTATAAACTTGATCCATTTGTTTGCATTATGGTATTTTTGAAGTGATAACTTCTTATGGGAGGGTGAACCGAAACGTTCCGTAACGCGAGCGGTCCATCGACCAGCCAGCGTTAGCCGACCTCCCTGGAACATAGATTATTTCGAAGTCCCAGGTGGCGTCACACAGTCAACTTGGACCAGACTTTGACCGGACTTCAACCGGACTTTAACCGGACTTTGACCGGGCTATGACCGGACTTTGACAGGACTTTGACCGGTATTTGACCGGACTTCGACCGGATTTTGACCGGACTTTGATAGGGCTTTGACCGGATTTTGACAAACTTTGACAGGACTTTGACCGGATTTTGACAGGACTTTGACCGGTATTTGACCGGACTTCGACCGGATTTTGACCGGACTTTGATAGGGCTTTGACCGGATTTTGACAAACTTTGACAGGACTTTGACCGGATTTTGACAGGACTTTGACCGGTATTTGACCGGACTTCGACTGGAATTTAACCGGACTTCGATCGGACTTTGATAGGACTTTGACCGGATTTTGACCGGACTTCGACTGGAATTTAACCAGACTTCGATCGGACTTTGATAGGACTTTGACCGGATTTTGACAAGACTGACAGGACTTTGACTGGGCTTTAACCGGATTTTGGCAGGACTTTGACCGGACTTTGGCAAGACTTTGACCGGACTTTGACCGCGCTTTGGCCGGATTTTGACAGGACTTTGACTCGTATTTGACCGGACTTCGACCGGACTTTGACCGGACTTTAACCGGACTTGACCGGACTTTGATAGGGCTTTGACCGGATTTTGACAAACTTTGACAGGACTTTGACTGGACTTTAACAGGATTTTGGCAGGAATTTGACGGGACTTTGACAGGGCTTTGACCGGGTTTTGACCGGATTTTGACAGGACTTTGACTGGACTTTGACCGGACTTTTACAGGACTTTGACCGGACTTTGACATGAGTTCGACCGGACTTTGACCGGAATTTGACCAGATTTTGACAGGACTTTGACAGAAGTTTGACAGGGCTTTGACATGACTTTGACCGGACTTCGTAACGTAACGCGTTACGGCGCCACTCTGGCTTCCCTTTCTCTCACGCATACGGCAGCAGTAGGCAGGCTCCTCCGCTCTCACTTTAACCCACATTAGTTTAAGTTATCACTTCTGTCGAGCGTCCCGAGACGCACACTTTTTTTATTTAATAAAGTATTCCCTCTTCGGAGAGGGAAGAAGCAAATCTAAGGGCCTCCGACAGGACAGGCGGATGACTGATGCAGGCCCAGGAATACAGGGATGTACCCTCCCCAACCTACCATCAAGTCATGTCGCATGCTCCTTGAGAGAACCGGATATATACTGCCTAATTTTGGAACGCGATCCACTCAAGGTACTTGGGTCACTATGATGGGTTTTAAGTTTTAACCCCATATGTACGGAGGTCACTATTCGGGCGGATATGAATATCCTATCACCAGTAATTTAACACCATGTGTACGGTGATCGCTATCCGCGCGGATATGAATATCCTGCAACCAGCAAAAATAATAATAACTAAAAAAACATAAACTAATATTTTGTAAAACTTTGGTACGAGTGTTAAAATATTCCTGCACGTAGTACTGTCACATAATATGCTCAATCGGTAACACAAAATAAGCCGCATTGAACAAATAGCGGACGGATTCTATTCAATAGCAGGATTTGAATAAAAATGCCCGACCTTTTCATTTAGCCGGTGTATTTACTCCCACTGTTGGTACAATTGGTATTTTTCTTTATCAATGTATTTCAAATATGTCTATATTTTTACTATTTGGTTTGTGTGTTATGTTTTCTAAATAGCTTCAATCTCTTTTGAGATTCATGCGGCCATTTCACAGGCGTCCAATAAGTGCCCGTTTACAAGGTGGTAGGCCCCTCGTATGCGAGAGGCCGTCTGGGTTGGTCCCTCAATATATTAAAATTTATATATTTTTTTTACATTCAAAATGTCAATATTAAAGATTATTAAATGATAAGAGCAGATTAAACATCTATTTATCCACTATGTTTTTATTCCAAAATGACACACATCCATGTGAAAATCAAAGCCAAAAGTCAGAAGTAAAGTCCCATCGCTTCTGTACCAAATGGCCCAAAGGATTTCACTATAATTGGTCTAGCATATGACGCGCAGGCGCATCCTGAGATCGCGTGCGACCTCTAAAAGTCATCGAACTCTATTAATTTCCTAATTCGGTTAACGTCCCGATATGGTACCCATGTTGCTTGATGTGGGATGGACTAGGATAGGAATATAAACGTATAGGACTAGGTAATCTGGAATCTTCTCCTATGGTGTCATAATTAGAGTTACCTAATAGAAGTGTTCGATCCTATATAACTATGTACATACCTATGAGTTTTCAAAGGTACGTGGAATTTATATTTAATAGTTAATTAGCGTTTAAAAGATAAAATACAACATTCTAAGGAAGCTTCCTTTAGTAGACCAGTAGTGGGAATAGACCAGATATAATATTCCACGAATTGTTCTTTCATCCCAAACACTATGAAAAGTCCTTATAGTTCGCTATCATGGACACCCTCCCGCATGATCACGCGATGTCTAGATCCTTGCCAAATTACAGGAATGTCAGGAATGATCGGTAGAACCGCTACCATACGCCTGGACTAAACTGTTAGCAGCCTGAGGCTAGCATACTCAATGCGTCTACTATCTGTGCAGGCGCGGTTCTTACGAAAAAGAAAACAGTTATTGAATTTTGCTCCTAGTACAGTTAGTAAAACGCAAGTGTGAAGGGAAAACATATGAAAATGTTGACTCATAATTAATAATGCATGGTAGAGCCACGCTGTAGACAGTTTTGTCTTCAGCATGAATGGGCCGGCTCGACCGGGTCGTTATCACTGTCTCACAGAAAACTGCCGTAAAATAGCGGCTTGCTGCTGCGTATCGCACGGTTAGTGAGATATCCGGAGGCCTAAATGCAAGGGGGATTTGGCCCTTCCCAATCCTTTAATTATCCCTTCCGCTTAAGGTCGGCAACGCGTCTGCGATTCATCTAGTATTATAGGTGAGCCACTTACTCGTTTGCTTATCTATGCTATAAAAATGTGATTGTTAGATTTTTTTTTTATTTGATTGAAGAACGAGAAGAGCTTGGCGCTCGCCTGATGGTAAGCGCCACGCCTAACCATAAACAGAAGCAACACCGCACAGAACGTTGCATTACAAAGCACTGCATGGCACTGCGCTCGTCATTCTGAGATATAAGATGTTCACTCTCATAATGCCAAGTAATGTCATTGGCTTCAACGTCCTTCAAACCGAAACACAACAGTTCTTAGACACTGTTGCTTGGCGGCCCAGACGACTCAGCTAAATCATTCCAACACACAACACACAAGCAGCATGAAGCGGGTCACGTGATTTGATAATGATCACTATCATGCAATAACTCCAATTAGCCAGACTTTGAACCAACCTTATGCAAATTCGGACATATTTGCAATGATTGAACACATTTTTGAAATGTTTGTGCGTGTTTGTGTTGCTAAGTGGAACTGAACACTGCCAAATACTGGTGTAAAACTCAAAATTTGTTCTCGATCACGCAACTTAGATTAGCTAGAATAAGTAAATGTTGGCATTACACAAATAACAACATTTAATTCACGGCCCACAAACTATACCTATGTAGTGTAGTACTATTTACAAGGTGGTAGGTCCCTCGTATGCAAGAGGCCGTCTGGGTTGTTACCACGCCAATAACAGTGTGTAAGCGCTGTTGCGTTTCGGTTTGAAAGACATTGAAGCCAGTTAAATTGGGCATTGTGAGACTTAACATCTTATGTCTCAGGGTGACGAGCACAGTTCCATGCCGTGCAGATTGCAGCAGTGCTTTGTAATTCAAAGTTCTGTGTGGTGCTATTTCTGTTTATGGGCAGGCGATATCTATCTATGTTTGACAACCACGAAGTCTTAATACTTTTGTACAATTCATACATAACACGGGCAATAACGTAAACTCTCACGCGTGTATACCCGAAGTACCCTTTCGGGGTACAATAGTACTCTGCTCCAAGCTTATTACCCATATGTGGCGACATCTAGCGCGCACAACACAAACGATCCTGCATCGCGCTAGCAAAATTTAGTATTTACCCCTGAAATCGTTATGAAAAGTCCGATCCTGGCATGGTCCAGGATTACGCCAAGAAGAAGGAAAAGACAGATGTTATAGAGGGTGAGCCTATCGCCATATCACGCAATTTCCAATCTCTGGCAACTCGTATGTGATTTTTCGAGTCGAAAATTCAGACACTAATTAATGTCCGACCTAGAACCTGACATTTGAGTACAAAACGTCATAGTTTCTCCAGCAATGAGGCGAGTCAATATATGATTTTTCACATATTAACATCAATTATAGAAAAAATAATACACAAATGCAAAAAAAATAACAGCAAAACTAATATTAATTTCACAACGACACATCAATACATGAAGCTATTGCTAAATAAACGAAGATTATGTATGAACAAGGAAAATATGATAATGTATTGTGGTAAAAAAGTTAAACGGACCCTGCACAGCTGACGGCGGCTATCGTACGCCTTGTGTGGACTGTGGACTCACAAAACGACTGCATTTGTCTTTTATACGTCGCTGGCTAGATCATTGTGCGAGTTTTGACATTGTCTATTTTTACTAAAAAAAATATAGCATTAGACGGCAAATGAGTTATCTAATGATATATGGTGTCCATCACCCACGAACTGATACCAAAATAATTGTGAAGGTGTTACCTCAGAAGGTAATGAGAATTGGGAGGGTGATGTGAGACAAATCGCCTAAAAAAAGTAGTTCGTAAATCTGATGATACTTTTAGGGAAGCTCGTCGTTTTTGATAAGGTGTACACAACAGGGGCGAAGCGTGAAGATAGTGTGGAGCTAGTTTACACAATACGTTTACGTTTGAAATGAGAGCCTATATATTTGCACCTCTGCCTACCCTTCCAGAGACACAGGCGTGAACTTGTTTAATTGTTCCATTTAGTACCGTTAAATAAAACATAACACACATCAAATCTATTATCACACATAAAATTATCTAAAAGAACTCTGCTCCGGATATTCAACATTTACAGTTATTTACCTCATAATGTTAAAGATTAGTGAAGACAGGAGGAAGTTTTCCTCAATTAATTTACGTGCTAACACATAAGTGTTATAAAGTATTAGCAAATTGCATACTACATGGTACTCGTAAACAAACATCGAGTGCATGCTTCCATTAAATTATGCTATCACGAGTCTGAACCTCGTTGTTTATTGTTAGCAAAACACCGAAACGGCCACGTTCGACCAAATTATGTTTTGCATATAAAATGCAACGAAACGCATGTACTCTTACAGGACTACTCATCTTGTTCCGTGGAATAAATTGTGATATGATTTCACTTAAAATAAACAATAACTGTGCAGAACATTCTCCCGATTGATGCTGTTAACTATCAAATATATTGAAAAACATATCATTCTAGTTATTTATGTAATGATTTTAATTGAACTTGCAGCAGTGTAAAGAAACATTTTATTTTGATCCATCTTTATCATCTATGCATTCATTCTATATAAAAACACTTTATGATACATAAACCATCAACTTATATTGATTGCACTATCTGCAAGCAAAAATATTTAATAAAATAATCAATAGATACCCACGTACTTATTTTCCATAACATCTTTTTTCAAATCCGATTCACTACCAACAAGGAAACCCATCTATTAATTAATAGTGCGAGTTAGCAAAACAATTATTAGTGTACAATCCAATCAAAAGGCGGCACCTTGTCGGTCCGGAGCGCAGCCGAGGACCGAGCCGGTCATTTATAAACAATTCATCGGGGTTGCCTCGTCTGTAACTGTTTATGGAGTTGCCGCGCCAAACTGGGCGCTAACTAAAAAACAAGACGTTTGTATCAAAAGGAAACCCGAAAGCTGTAAAAAAGGAATCCATCGGCCGCCGTAGCGTAGGATTCCTCCCGTCCCGCGCCGCCCGCGCACCGCCCCGCCCCGCCGCCCGCCGCCCCGCAGCCCCGTCGCCCCGGATCGTCCGCCTTCGCGTACTACGGCCGTTTTTTCGCTATAAATGAGTAAACAGAGTTGTGGGCCGCATACGTGTTTGTCGTACGATGTTTACAGTTTTAATTTTACTCGTGCGCTCGATGGAGTAAATAATATGTATGTTTTAGATCCTTGTTTTAAATAGATTTGATATAATTGCATGATGAGGAAATACATAAAAATGCTGCTATACTTTTTGTTGTTTGTCTACTACACTGTTTACCGGTATAGATTCTTTCTAGATATTTATTGCTTTTATTTATAGGTGCTTAATAATTGTTTTTAAAATAGCACCCCTGTTATTGCTAATTTGCAAACAAATTAAACTGGGTTTAAACTTTGAAGCTTACTACTTAATTGTTCTTGTGTCTATTTTCTATACAAAATTCAAACCTAGAAAAATCTATCTAGGAACCTAGGAATTTTAATGGATACTTTTAAATTATCATTTTCCCCCCAGAAGGGTTGATGTCAGGCTGGCGGTCGATCGTAAAAGCAAACCAAATCTTTCTGTAACATGTGTGAGAAAGCATGTTACGCCGACCCTACTACAAGTCGGATGAGGGCAGTTCGAAAGAAGAAAGGACATGTAAATAATGATTCTTCTTCTTGTAGTGTCTCTTCAAGTAGTGAAGGTTGGCAATCAGCTCAGCATACTGTCTATCTCTCCCTTGCGAGACGAAATAGTTCTGCAGCGCTCGCAATCCCTGTCCATTCCCGGATGTTCCGCTGCGATGACTTTCCCTTCTATCAGCTTTTCTCTTACCCGCTACTGTGCCCACCATTATAAGTTGAAGGAACTCGTATCTGTCATGTCTCAGCACGTGATCTAAATAAATAATGATCTTCCATAATAATTATTCGGTAAATAAAAGCAAACACACGTATTGTCCTAGCTATAAATTTCTACAACAAATCACTAATCTAGTGGCAGCGTTTACTCTGTGAAAGCAAACTCCAGGGTGTGAAATCATAATTTGTGTTACAGTTTTGGATTATAAAAATCACGTATGCGTTCCCCGGATTAGAATTTGTTCCTAATATGGCGACAAGCTCGCCCCTTATCACATCATAGGTCGGAAAGAAACTGAACTCATGTTATGTTAAGTTATATTTTTTATAATTACCGTGAACTACGATATACTATAAGTCCGATACCACCCGAAATAAATATTCACGAACATTTGCCTCATTAGTTTAATTCCTGTAAATTTCTGTTTGAAATATTTTTAAATATCGAATTAATTATTGCATAATTGCCTTATAATTAGATTGTGTTAATTTATTATTTTACAGTCAATTCAGAAAATTGTTTTAATAAAGAAGAATGGGCTAGAAACGAGTGTAGCTCTTTGCTTTATTTTATTCCTCACAAAAATGAAAAACAAAAGTTTCAAGCATTTTATTGGTCCATATGTATATGTTTTTATTTTTATTCTTAAAGTGTCTAATTATCGCCTACACGACACAAAAAATACCTTTTTTTATCACAGATGTTGGGCGCAGTGACCTTAAATGTGGCCGGCTTTCCCGAAACACCTTAATTCGATTAATGAGGCCATAAACTTTGGCAAGTGGAAGGTGCCAGCACGACATTTATTGTTTAATAGCCCGACATGTTGGAAATATATTGAGGTCTGAGGACAAGGTGGTGACTCTCGTATGCGAGAGGTCGTCTGAGCTGTTATCGCCGCTTTGTCCATTTCTGCCGCCAAGCAAAACTGTGTAAGAACTGTTTTGTTTTGGTTTGAAGGACATTGAAGCCAGTAAAGTTACAGGGCATTATGAGACTTAACATCTTATGTCTCGGGGTGACGAGCTCAGTTCAGGTCCATGCAGTGCTTTATAATTCAAAGTTCTGTATGGTATTACTTCTGTTTATGGGCAGGCGTGGCGCTTACCACCAGGCGAGCGAATTGTTAGTCACGTCATCAACAAACAGTGAGTTTATCGGTGGTCACCAGAATTATACCGGCCTGTATAAATGCTTCTTCCCTCTCCGAAGAGGGAAGAAGCATTTAAGAAGCTAATCGGGGGCAGACTGATAACTGATACAGGCACAGGCATACAAGGGTGTACTCCTATATCCACCCCAACCAACCATCAAGTCCTGTCGCGAGCCCATCGGAAGAACCAGATATACACTGGCTGATCCTAAAACGCGATCCACATAAGGTGTGTAAGTCACTATGGTAGATTTTAACACATGTGTACGGTGTTCGTTATCCGGGCGGATAAATAATCTACCACCAGTAAACTCTTACGCTATAATGCCACAGACAGAGACAATAGTGTTCAACTTACAACCCCCCTTTTTTAGGGGGTTGATAAACAAAAAAGTTAAAGTAGAGACAAAAAATAACAGCTCTCCGACAACAGAAAACTCGGAGGAAAATTTGGCACAACCAATTGGAATGAAGAAAAATTATTGCGATTGCATCGAATGATTCGTGGAAAGTGACTCACTGGCGTATTTATCGAGATGTGGATTGTTTAAAACATATCAAGACCAGTACCACCTTGTAATATTTGTGGTAGAGCCGCGTTGTAGACGGGCGCATGCCGACCTTAAATCAAAGGGATAAGGGACTGGAAAGGTGAGGGGGGATTTAGGCCTCCGGATATCTCACCGTACGAAAAGCAGCAAGCCGCTAATTTATGTCAGTTTTCTGTGAGATAGTGGTAACGACCCAGTCGAGCCGGCTCATTCATGCCGTAGAACTACAGCGTAGCTGTATTTTTTTTTTTTTTTTTTTTTTTATAGCATAGGCCGGCAAACGAGCAAGTGGGTCACCTGATGGTAAGTGATCTCCACCGCCCATGTACGCCCACCACCAGAAGAGTCATGGGCGCGTTGCCGACCTTAAAGGAAAGGGATAATTAGGGATTGGGAAGGGGAGGGGATTTGGGCTTCCGGTTATCTCACGTACCGTACGAAACGCAGCAGCAAGCCGCTACTTTACGTCGGTTTTCTGTGAGACAGTGGTAACGATCCGGACGAGCCAGCCCATTCATGCTGTAGACAAAACTGTCTACAGCGTGGCTCTACCACTCAAGTTTGTTTTTATAGTACGTTCTGAGATGGTACAAGGTGGCAGGTCCCTCGTATGCGAGAGGCCGTCTGGGTTGGTACCAACGCTTTGTCTATTTCTGTCGCCAAGCAACAGTGTGTAAGCACTGTTGTGTTTCAGTTTGAAGGATATTGAAGCCAGTAAAATTACTGACCATTATGAGACTTAACACCTTATGTCTCAGGGTGACGAGCTCAGTTCAGTGCCTTGCAGTGCTTTGTAATTCAAAGTTCTGTGTGGTGTTGCTTCTGTTTAATGGCAGGCGTGGTGCCTACCATCAGGCGAGCGCCTTGCTCGTCTCGTCATTTAATCAAATAAAAAAAAATAAATAATAAAAAATATATGCAAGCGAGACAAGAGGGCGCGACGCGTGACCCTTTTTCCGTACAGTTCCTTACAAGCGAACGTGTCGCTATCACCCGACTCGCGTCATGCGTCGCATGCCAGTCTCGGTCGCGTATCTCAAAGTGTACCTTTACCTGTCCCTGAGTACAACATCCACCGTATAACTTCATAATCGAACGGTTGAATATAAAACATAATGAACACCGAAGCCACTAAACCGGCGATTATAATTCCAACGTTATTGAATGGACCAATCGACAGTTAAATTTTAACGGCGGAATCGAACCGGCGACCACCGGCGGTCTGTATTTACATCACTAAACGACTATAAATCCGAACGATTGTCGATGATTTTTATATTACCTTAATGCATCTATCGAGTGCCTCGGTGATGCAGTTGTGTTGCGCATGCGGTACGACTGCTATGCTGAGGTCTCGGGTTCGATCCCCGGGTCGGGTAAAGTGATATTGAGTTTTTCAATCACGAAATGTTGGTATCAGCCACTAGTCTGGAATTGTGGCTGGTATGGCGATAGGTTCGCCCCCTATCGCAGCATGATATGTTAGACGAAATGTGAGTGTAATGGTTACACCTCTGCCTATCCCTTCGGGGATTCCAGGCGTGAGTGCATATGTATGTAAAATTGATTGATATAGTGAAAAGTAGATTGAAAAGGTGATAGGTCCCTCGTATGCGAGATGCTGGTCGGTACCGCTTTGTCTATTTCTACCGCCAAGCAACAGTGAGTAAGCACTGTTTTGTTTCGGTTCGAAGGACATTGAAGCCAGTGAAATTACTGGGCATTATGGAACTTAACAACTTATGTCTCGGTGTGACGAGCGCAGTTCAGTGCCAGGCAGTGCTTTTTAAATCAAAGTGCTGTGCGGTGGTACTTCTGTTTATGGACAGGCGTGGCGGTTACCATCAGGCGAGCGCCTTGCTCGTCTCATCATGCAATCAAATAAAAAAAACCTATACCTATAACTATTACTTGAACAAAACTACCAAAACAATTTTTACACGCGTGGTATAGCTTCATGATATATTTTAATCGGCACAATAAAATAGAACCCGTTTAGCAATAAATCGATGGCTAACACCCAATCACGGGAGATGAAGATATAAAGGGATTTTTATGGCAATCGATAGAACACACACGACGGGCAGTCGACTCCCGTACTTCAGCGTGTTACGTCACGGATGCGTTGCGTTTACGTTACGTTTTGGATAGTAGAAGAGCGGTGGGGATATGTTAAGTACTTACAAATTACGTAACAACTTACGCATAAAAGTTATGATGTCCGTAAGTAATGTTTAATAATAAATATGTAAGTCAATTTGATAATTTTCAGCGAATAAAATAAGTCGCTCACTCATTAAAGCATTTTATGAGACGTGTGTCATAAAATGTCACATTTAAAATTTCAATGCGATGATGGTTTACGTAACACAAATATATTATTAAGGGGTAGGCAGAGGTGTTAACAGTACACCCACATTTCGCCGAGCGTATTTCCGTCCCATGATGTGATAGAGGGCGAGACTATCGCTATACCAGGCACAATTCCGGGCTGATACTGAGCATTTCGTGATAGAAAAACCCAATATCACTGAATCCGAACCCGAGACCTCAGCTCAGCATTCATACAACTGCACCACCGAGGCAGTCTAGTTAAATTATATAATTATATACTGTATTACGTAAACTTATATTGTACATATTGATATAAATGGGAACATAATTAGCTAATGTTCTGCCTCTAAAATCAAGCATAATTTAATTACCTAACGTAAAGTGACCAGACAAAAACAATAGTCTAATATAAACTGCAATGTTTAGTCACGAAAACACAGCAAAACCGCGAACCTTACCAAAATAAACATGGGTCACAAAAAACATCGAATTTCGTAAGTGCGACGCCGAGAGACCGTCCAAAGGAAATCCTTTAAGATTTACAAACGCAGTAAAAAGCTCGTATTGCCTATTGTGGCGGCAGCTTTAAAAATAAAAAGTGGTTTATTTTGAATCACTCGGCTCATCTGCCGGAGCTTTAATTACAAATTGTCGCAGAGCTTGCGGTGTTTGATTGTACATGATGCATAAGACTGGTGATTTTTGGCAAATGAAAGTTTATTTACATATTTCTGTTTATAGGTCGTTGAAAGAATAAATGCTTTTAATTTAATTATAAATAAATTTATCTACATAATGGTAGATAGTTGGCGATTGAAACGTCAAACGGCTTTTATTCTTGGTCGCGAGAATGTGATTCATTCTGACTGGTTTTAACCGACTTCAAAAAGAAGAAGGTTCCTAATTAGTTTGTATACATGTCGGTATCGATTATATTATATATCAGTTAATATATGGCAGAAACATTCGTCAACTATCTCCAATTTGATAATTATTTTCATATTAACTTCTTACGCTGGCTAAGCTACGAGCAAGAGCTTTGTATAGCAATTTACAATTTACCCGAATATTTTTCAATAGAATTTTAAGCAATATAACGAATTTTACCTCTAATTTACACGAATAACCGAAATATGCTATTCAGAATAAAGGAAATCGAAGTCCATATTCGATAAAACTATTAATAACTATGCCAATATAATTATGGTGAAATATTGACTGAAATATTTTATAAGCTGTCTGCAACTACGTAAATAAAGAAAATTTATAAAACCTTATGCATAAACCATTTGCTAATGCGAATGAATACATATTAAAATGTTCTTTTTGTACTGATGCTTCGGTTTTAACGTGTGTTTTACTAAACGTGATTTAATTTACTTCAACTGAGTGATAGAGCCACGCTGTAGACAGTTTTCTCTACAGCATAAATTGACCGGCTCGACGGGGTCGTTACCACTGTCTCGCAGAAAACCAACGTAAAATAGCGGCCTGCTGCTGCGTTTCGAACGGTGAGTGAGGTATCCGGAGGCCCAAATACCCCTCCAATTCCTAATTATCTTTTTCTGTAAGTTCAGCAACGCGCCCATGATTCTTCTGGTATTGTGGTCATACATAGACGGTGGAAATCACTTACCATCAGGTGACCCACTTGCTCGTTTGCCGGTCTATGTTATAAGAAAAGAAAACTAAAATAGAAAATATTATTATATGACATTTAAAAGATATAGATAAAGTAAGTCCCGCCATCACTGGCTGCTGTACTACAGTCAAGATATTTATACCGCCTTTGAGAACACTAGCGCCCTCGCTGTTTTCATTGGTGTACAAACAAATTGTTTTATTGTTGTATTTGATACGGGACATAAATAAATCTCTCACAATTACACTCGTCCTAATCATTTTGAATCGGAAATGTTTATTTAGAACTGTTTGTTTTGGACAAAATAAAAAACTAAGGTATATATGTAGGTAATAATTAGGCTATGAAATATGTGGTTTTAGATTTGATAACCAATTGTTATTTTATCGACAAAGGTTTAAGCCAAATTGGACCTACTTACGCAAACAGGAACCAACACACAAGTTCAAATGGAGATACTGATTTTGTTTTACTAAATTCAATAATATAAACTAATTTCATGTCGTAGTTTTTTGGAAAATAGGGCATGAAATAAATCTCATGTACGATTTTGAAAAAAAATACAGTATTGGTTGATTAGTTTATTTTAATAATTCTGAAGATTCACTTCTGCCGTGTGCACACACACACTTATTTCAATGTACACCTTGACCACCTCATAATAGCACCATCGACGCAAACCTTATCAAACCACAAGAATCATTAAAATTGGTCCACATTTGACACAGATATCGCGTAGCATACTTAAAAAACAAAATATAGACGAAATGAAATACTCCTGCCTCAAAGTCGGCACAACCCATTCCATTAGGTCATAACTACATCATAATCATAAATCCACATTTAATGATGCATTACCTGACGCTGCAACTGATCCAGCTCGTATCGCCCATTATCACTTACGCGTTGGGTAAATCCGCAGCGTTCTGACTGAGTCAGCTGGAAGCCAGCCAGGTTGCTCACCTGCGCCCGACTCCCTCAGGATGTCTGTATTTATAGAATTATCTTTCGATACACTAGACGAGGGGCTTGTCTCCAGTATATTTGTGTATACGACTATAACGTGTGTGAAATATTTGTCGGCTACCTTATTTTTATAGTAGACGATATTCCAGCGTTTTATACTTGTTCTGACGGTTGTTTTTTCTTTTATTGCCTAGGCTGGTAAACGAGCCAGTGGGTATGATGGTAAGTGATCTCCACCGTCCATGTACGCCCACAATTCCAGAAGAATCATTTGGGCAAGGGATTTGGGCCTGGGAATATCTCACTCACCGTACGAAACGCAAGCCGCTACTAAAGTAGTCGGATTTCTGTGAGACAGTGGTAACGACCCGGTCGAGCTGGCCCATTCATGCTGTAGACAAAACTATCTACACCGTGGAACAATTCCAAACTCCGTGCCGATACCGAGAGTTTCGTGTAAGACAAACCCAATGTCATTTGACCCGACCTGGGGAACCCTCTCGGGTTTGATCCCCAGGGACCGCCCAGCATAGCAGTCGTACCGCGTACGCAATACAACTGCGCCACCGAGGCAGTCCTTTGTAAATAACCTAACTTTTAAGTGAGCGTCGTAACACAGTTTGTCTTCCACCCACACTTCAAAGAAACGTGAAACTCATTAATGAATAACCTGAAACAATACACCGTGTTACGTCACTTTTCCCGCTTTCAGGACTTGCGTCATTGTCACCTGAAAGTGTTCGGTCGCGAGATCCTCAGATCATTGGCCGGTGACGCGTCACTTTTGGCAAGGACGCAATTATCAATCATTCGTTAATTATTTTCACAAGTTAATATGTATGAGTATTTATAAACGTATTTTTGCACTGAATTATCTGAAATTATCTCATATGCTTTGATCTCCTTCTTCCACCTGCCCTTATCCCACTGGCAGTGGGATGCAAAATGCTTTCAACATAGGTTACAGAAAGATTTGGCTTGTAGTTTTCATGACCGGCCGCCTGCCTGACGTCAAGCCCTCTGGGTAAAAAATACCTAGACCCGAAACATGTTTTTTTATAGTTTAGGCCGGTCGTTTACCGGCAAGTGGGTCACCTGATGGTAAGTGATATCCATCGCTCATGAACATCTGCAATACCAGAGGAACCATGGCTGCGGTGCCGGCATGGACCCGGCTAGTCGATACTTAAAACAGCGGTGTTGCAATGCTACAGGAGCGTGTTTTACCAAACAAAAATCCACGGTGTTCATTTGCTCAATTAGGAAAGACTCCAAAATAGAATTTTGTATTCTTTACTTTGCCATCTACGACACCTCGTGATTACTAGTAGGTAGTATTCGTGGCCGTAAACTATACGTATTTTTGTCGTTACACGTAACAACCTGCGTCATTCTTGTTTGACTATTTAGCTCCATTCATAGTTCTTCTGGAGTCATTGTCCTGTGTGAATTGGCAACGACGCAACTCTTTATCAATCGTCACCATCATTATAGTTTGTGCATTTCACCAAGAGGTTCATACTTCGATTTCTGAACTCCACTATGTCTGCGTGTTGTTCCATATCGTCGATGAAGTACCAATACCTCCTAACTGACAATTTAGTCCAAAATTACTTTTTTATTTCAATAGACGTAAACATAAACCACATCCCTTAGTAACTAATAAAAAGGTAATGTATTGGAAACTATATACTATCAATAGTTGATCAAAATATATAAAACCTTATTTTCAACAGTTTTTGTAAAATAAAACCTTATTTTAAACAGTCTGGTGTAAAATTAGATTCTCAACACTTAGGAGGTATTGGTACTTCATCGACGATATGCTATGTTTTACTTGCTACTACCATCTATGTTCCATTACCTATAAAAACCTTCGACATCAATTAGAACAGTGTTTTTAAAGTAGTAGAGCTACACCGTAGACAATTTTGTTTAACGCATGAATGGGGCTAGTTCAACCAGATTGTTACTACTATCTTACATGAAACTGATCTGATGTGGGAGATTGCTGTTACGTTTCATACAGTGAGTAAGATTCCAGCAGACACAAATCCCCATTTCTTTCTTTTAGCGTTGGTAAAGTATCCATGATTTCTCTGATATTGTTCATGGGTGGTGCAAATCATGTATCATCAAGTAATCCACTTACTTCAAACAAGGTCTGTCATTTATAAATTATTGAACAGGTTTTAAGTTAGAGAGAAGACAGAGCTAGAGAGAGTTTATGATAGTTATGCACTTTAAACAATGCGGCTTATAGTATGCACACATCTTCGTGGAATACACAATCTATAATAAGTTTGACATAACTAACAGTCTCTAGTTAAGGTATAAAAACGATTCCTTTCAATATCTAAGATGAGGCTGCTGAATTTATCCGTACCGTTAAAATACATTTAGGCGGTGATTTGGGCATAGATTTTGCTGATATATATTTTTGAATATCTAACAAACTACAATGACAATCTGTAATTTTGATTGTCTCCAAAATTCACCAAATGCTTACTATTGCCTCTAGCTAGAGCCATATTGTAAATCTTGTTTGAAGGTAAATTAAAGAAATAATACATATTATATCCATTGACATGAAATTCAGACACCAAGTAACTCGTCACATCCCATTGAAAGGGCTACGTCGACGTTCAACAATGTCGCAACACTACGATATCCATTCTATATCACACCATCCATTAACGTGTCCCGTCCCATCCACCAACGCACTGTTTCATTCACAAATCTTGCATATTTGACGTAAAGTAGAACGATGCCAAATGTTTGTTTGTTCCAATCCATTACCACATTTGTGTAGATTCTTTTAGTTACTTCCCATGGCTCCGCTTACGTTATTATCATAGAAATAGATGTCTGTTTCTATTTTCGTTAATTATTGGCTGTATTCGTATGTCTGACGAGTATTTCTATTTAAATCCACAATCACTTTTCTTCCTTAGTTTTAGTTTTAAATATGTTTTTATCTATAGTTCACGGCAATCTACTTATCTATCTGGTGAATTTCGTGAATGGACATAAATATTTAATTGGATAACTACCACGATTTACATATTGTCAGATATTGTACTTTTACAAACATAAATGTCACGTCAGTGTCCCCGTAGAATCAAGTAGATGAAGATCTAGTGCCTGCTTCCACTATTTGCCAAGCTTATTTCTTTATTCCTCGTCTCATGTATGATAGGGATAAGTGTCACTTTATAAAGAAAGAAAATTTAAAAAATATTTATTGCCAGGTATTAGATGGTACATGATGTGGAGATTTTTTTAAAGTAATAAATTTATCGGATACAAACTGAAATCCTGGACAATTCAATAGGTTTCTTGCATCGTACTCTTACAAAACTAATTTCTATTACGCTTCCTGAACCGGCACGGGTCGCGAGCACAGATGTACTGCAGTGCAAGCCGTATGCAGTAACCGAAAGACACCTGCAGTATATAAGCAAATGAGCATCTGCTGAGGAATCAATTACGTAATTTTCATTATCATTTTTAGTCATCAACGACCTTACCGCGAAATTCTGAACACTTTTATCAATCGCTAGAAAACCTTACTTCATATTTTTTTCAATGTCTTCATTCATATATCACTCGCTGAGACACCTTTAAATTCTTATTTATAACTGCAGACAGCTATAAAAATTGTCATCATCCGACTAGGTCCGATGTAAAAAAACATGTTAAACACATAATATACGATGTTTCGCAACACTGATCCATTCGAGTTATTAGGGAGGCACATCCTGGACGCATAGACGGTGATTTACAACTGTCGAATAGATTTTAGAGATGCGGAGGAAAGGTGTTACGTTATGTGATCATCTGTAATGATTTGCTAAAGTTTTTAAGTGGTACAGCCACGCTGTAGACAATTTTTTATATCATAAATAAGGTGATAGTGTAGTTCCGCACAACTGTCTCATAAAAAATCGTGCTGTAGTGTTTTGGTACGATAATGTTTTTTGAATCGTCCGCGAAATAATCCCTGTTACGGCCTACCAGAGGCATTTGCAACTGACGTACTCTTGTGCATTACCTGCTCCTTTACGGACACGAAGACATTTTTAAGTATTAAAATTTTAATACTTCAGCGTTCTTATTGTATCATCTATGTATACACATAGTACATATTTTTACGATATTTGTTGCGGAACCTTGTTACTTTAAGCTTGCTTGTTTTTATATCATACTGAAACTTCGCCAAATTTCGTCGCCAGACCGTCCTCGTGGCTGTTCCAAAACGAATGAGCCCCGTTTAGATAATACAACGTTTATTTCTGTTCTTACATATGTTACTCGTCACACCAAATAATAAGGCCATTGGCCTAATGACAGCCATTTATTTTTAACAACTTGCACCCGCGATGTAATTTACAAACTTGTGAGGTTTAATTAAAGTGATTAAGTATGTAATACGACGTTCCCTCTGACGCATAGACATTGCTTGTTTTGAAGGGACTAACGTAGCCTGCTGATAAGATTATCTGTGTTTTTCCCGAGCACGGAAAAGTGACTGCACTACACCTGATGCTAAGCGCAGTGCAGTCTAAAAAACTAGCGACCACCGACAAACAATGAGTTTATCGGTGGTCACAAGATTCATGCCGGCTTGTATAAATGATTCTTCGCACTCCGATGAGGAAAAAAGCAAAACGAGAGACCTGCGACGGGATAGGTGGATGACCGATGCAGACACAGGGATACAAGGATGTAACCCTATACCCACCCCAACCAACCATCAAGACCTTTCGCAAGTTAGGCCGGCCGGCATGACCTTGCCGACCAGCGATAGACACACTGTTTGTCGTTGGTCGACACTATTCTTGGATTGCGGTACACTTACCATCAGGTGTGGCGTAGTCACTTACCGAGCCAACATAAAAAAAAAACTTTCTGCTATAAATTCTTTGGATCTAATGAAATATGTTTTGTGTGCAGTTAGTCAAGCCCGCGTGGAGCCGATGCAGTCGGTGCGGACCACACGGGGCAGCCGCGTGCGGTTGGAGTGCAAGGCCAGCGCTCGACCGCCGCCGCGGATATCCTGGTACAAAGACGGCAAGCCCGTCGCAGACATCGCATTAAGACGATTCCGGGTGCAGAATTATAGGTAAATATCCTTTCTCATTTATACGGTTCCACCTAAAGGGTGCAAAGGGCTGGTGAGAGGATATTCGTATATCGTATTCGGTATCCGACCAGATAGCGACCACCGTACACTGGTGTTAAAACCTGCTCTAGTGTGCCACCTTTTGTGGATCACGTTCCAGGGTCAGCCAGTGTATATCCGGTTCTTCCGAGGGGGCATGCCCCCGCTTCCTTCCTTTCCTAACCCTTGATCCTTCCCCTCTCCTTTGGCCTTGGGATGAGATAATGCAGGGTTCACCAGTATCCCATTAAGAGGGACCCTGTGGATAATCAAAAAGGGTCCAAAGGGAATTTTATTACTAAGCCTAAACAGTGCCGTCTGTTCTATAATCTTGTTCTTCTTCCTTTTCTTTATCCTAATCGCAGTGACATATAACATGCTTTTTAACAAGTTATAGAACGATTTGACTTGCAGTAACCGGCCGCGCTGCCTACCTAACGTCATCCCCTCTGGGGAGAAAACAATCCAAACCCGAAACAAATATTTGTCGATCACACAAAAATTTGACACTGGTGCTAAAGCCTGCCATAGTGGCCCACCTTGTGTGGGTCGCGTTCCAGGGTCAGCCAGTGTATATCCGGTTCACCCCAGGGGGCTTGCCCCCTGATCCTAACCCTTTTTCCTTCCCCTCCCCCTTGCCCCTTTGGCAGGCCGGCATGATCTTGCCGACCTACGATGGACACATTGTTTATCGTTGGTCGACACTATTCTTGGATTGCGCTATACTTACCATCAGGTGTAGCGTAGTCACTTTGCCGAGCCAGGATAAAAAAAAAAAAACAATAGTCCAGTCGAGCCGGGCCATTCGTGCTGTGGACAAAACTCTCTAAAGCGTAGCTCTACCACTAATTGACTTCTATAAGTTAAAACTGTGCCCTGGAGTTGGTTTCGACGCAGCCTTTCCTTCTTGACATTTCGTACCACTCCCCACTAGGGCAACGGCGCATTAGCTTCATTTCACCGCAATCAATGCATCCTTAATAAACAAACCTCAGCAACGAGACAAATCAGTCCTGAAGGCTAGTGTAAAGTCCAGAACATTGATTGATTTGTAACGATTATGATGATCCTTGTGACCCATGCAATTGAACTAGAGCATGTATTCAGGTTGTCTATACAAACAAGCTTAGTGTTTGAGTTAAGTAGGGTTGGACTATAGAAATGCAGTATAGCAGAGTTTTTATATTAACTGGGTGGCTCTAGTATGCCAGAAATTCTCTGGCTTTATACCACCGCTTCGTCTATTTCTTCTGTCGAGCATGCAGTAGAAGCACATGTGTTTCTGTTTAAAGGGCAATTAATTCAGTGAAATTCTGTATTATCAGCCAGTGTATATCCAGTAACTTCAGACTTATGAGACTTAACATCTTAAATCTCGGGGTGACGAGCACAATACATTGACATGCAATGCTTTGTAAATCAAACTTATGTGTTACGTCTGTTTATGAGCAGGCGTGGCACTTACCATCATTCCAGCATTGAGGTTTATAAAAAAAGTAGTACTGTACAATGCGCATTATGAAGGAGCTTGTAAGGAAAATAAGGTATATCCGCAACCTTGGAGCGGCCATTTTGAATAATAACGTAACAAGTATAATTGTATTGTCTCCAGCACCAAAATTGTGTGCAAAATTTTTGTGCAATCGCTTGAGTGCAACTGGTTTAAAATTCCTTGGTAAGATGTGAAGCTTTGATAAAAGCCTTGTAAAATTCTTTATATTTTCAAGACAGTAAATTTGAAAATCTCATAAAACACATATGAGGAGATGCAACTAGGAAAACAGTATCAGTACAGCACTCAGTCAAGAATCAGTTACTAGGTAACAGGAATCTCGTGTGGTATTCAAAAAAGCTGATAATATTCAGAGCAGTTACTGTTATCTTGTTTCTGCTTAGCCTTTCCATGCCCTAATGGCTAGTACCATAATTCGCATTCCTAGTTAAATGATTTTGTCCGATCTGAGTATCCTTGGAACATTGGCTCTCATGTCACCCTCTATTGTATCAGGCCAGCGCTTTGTCTCCAATCGCTTGTCTCGAACGTATACTTCATGTACCTGTACAATTGCATACAAAGTGCAGTATCTTGTCAGGAATTGTGCACTATGTGGCCGAATTCTGTTTAGCGATTTTCCTACTAAACTTGTATATAAAATATACTCTATTTACAGATAATTCGCACTAACTAAGCTAACTAAATTTAATTAAACTTATTGTTTGTCGGTGGTCGCTGTTTTTTTGGCTGCACTGCGCTTACCATCAGGTGTAGTGCAATTACTTTGCCGTGCTCGAATAAAAAACTGAATATTCGGAACGACCATTACTCTCCCTTAAGAGTTTTGAGCCAACCCTGCCGGATATTAACACAAACAGATTACT
This sequence comes from Amorpha juglandis, assembly GCA_949126905.1. Classification (NCBI taxonomy): domain Eukaryota; kingdom Metazoa; phylum Arthropoda; class Insecta; order Lepidoptera; family Sphingidae; genus Amorpha; species Amorpha juglandis. The sequence goes on from OX421365.1 coordinate 23,353,530, forward strand.
GCACTAATCGCGACTGCAGACATCTGTTATTGACCTATGCAAAATATGATGCTAAGCGAGTATGACCCTTACAGCCCGGTGATAAAGTATTTAAAATGCATGAACTCTTGTATACAATTGGTCGGTACGATCACGAGGCGGATTGCTGTGACACGGATCGTTGCACGTCCAGTACTTTGGTATTTTATGGTTTAATGACAAAGTGACTAAAATGAAGATTGAACGGCTCGAATTGTTAATGTTTTATTTGTTAAAATGTATATGTATGTAGGAATACTTACCCGTGTTTTTTTTTAAATTTGGATAGAGTCATTGATACAGGCTTTAGCGATTTTATGAAAGAACTAAACTATCTTTACTGTTGTTTGCGGCAATTTATCTTGTAATATCATACTGAGATTGTAACTGTTTCCTTTACCATTCAGTATCAGAACAGAAAATAGCTTCTTCGGATAGTAAATGATATACAGGCCGACATGACTCTGGTGATCACCGATAAACTCATTGTTTGTCGGTGGTCGCCGGTTTTTTGGACTGCACTACGCTTACCATCAGGTGTAGTGCAGTCACCGTGACGTGCTCGGATAAAAACAAGAGTATTTAATCTAAATTTCCTTTTGAACCTTCTTTCATCCCTTGAATTCCATTCGCCCCTTTTCACCGATACCTTTATTTGTGATGGTAGCATGGAAGCATTGACTGAATATACATTATTAGTGATGATTACAGAAGGCGCTCGGTTCTAGTAATAAGACATGCGAGGAACGAAGACTCGGCGACGTACGAGTGCAGGGCGCAGGGCGCCATCGGACCTCCGGCCATCACCGCGGCCAATGTCAGCGTTCTACCGCCTGTTGCCACGCCGCCAGACACGAGTAAGTACCACATCGCCGAGCCAGGATAAAAAACATAGTAAATGTGACGTTTACAACAATACATCCAGCAGTCACCAAACACTAACCTGAATATCCTAATTGATCCTGACTAATATACAAGATTTATTCAGACCTGATGGTTATTATAGTGGACCGTTAAGAGACATCGTATCTCTCGATGAACTCCAGGATTATGCCGGCATGACTGGGTATACATTGAACTACCTCAGAACGCGAGTCGCTGAAACGCGCCACTATGGCAGGCATTTTACTATGTCTACGGTGGTAAACGTCCAGTCAGGTGCAATTAGTTTCAGGTATCGTTCCAGGTAATGAAATACTCGTCCCACTGAAATTCCTGTCTAGCGAGAGGCTTTTATTAGTATTATTTTAAATGTATTAAACTCAGACATTATACGTTAGGATTGTAAAATTACCCATCTCTACAACTGTAGGACAAAATCAGGATACACGTGTTTTGATATAATATCTGGCATCAAATCATAAGATAACTGTGCTCAACAATTCTTCACCAAACCAGTTTTTTGTGTAGCTTACCTAAAATGACACATGTCTACTTCCATAGCAAATAATCATTAACTGGGTTTCTTATTATTATACAAATACTTACTATTTCAATCGCGATCATCTTTTAGCGTACCACACAATACCAAATTCAATTAATTAGCAATAATCAATGCCATAATTAATCGACATTATTCTTCAAACGATACTATTAACATGACAATATCATTGTCATAATGCGTACGGTACGCAATCTTGGGAAGTCGTAGCGACGCTTCTGAGAAGTCGACAATGCAATCGAGGCCAATATGGTGTTCGATTACACCGTATTTATCATTCATAGCAACTAAACGGCGTGTTTCATATTCACTTTGGAAAGTACTGACTACAGGAAGATTAAAATGAGATTTCCAAGTGATAAGGCCACGCTGTCGACAGTTTTGTGTAGGTACAACATGTATGTGCTGGTTCACAGAAAACCTTGAAGTAAACGTTTTCTGTTGCGTTTCGTAATATCGAAAGAAGATATCTGGAAGCCCAAATCCCGCCTCCCCCTCCTCACTCTATTACTTTCCTTGAGGGTCAACAACGCATTTAAAATTCTTTTGGTATAGCGAGTGGCCATCAGCAAAAGAGATCATTTATCTGTGCCATCTATTGACCTTTATGTACCGAATCTCTGTCATAGTTTACAACGATTTACCTGAATGCAGAACCTTTGAAAATTAACATATCATGCAATTTGTCCACAGCGACGGGTTCGCCGTGTCCGATGCCGGATCCCTCATCGTACTGCCTCAACGGTGGTACGTGTCTCTTTTTCGAGATTGTACAGGAGCAAGCCTGCAAGTGAGTACAACATATTTGTGATATCTACATACAATATGCGCAAAATAATTGGACCGGGCTGGAGTTAATTACTTCATCTGCTCTCTCCGCTTTCCGTTACTCTTTAATCACTGAAAATAAGAGCCGCCCCGCGGCTTGACACCAACTTCAGGCTGCCCAAGTTACTTTGCGCGTAACTAGCTGACTAAGCGCTTATTAAGAGCGTAATGCCGTATATTATGTAATATGTAAAATGACGTATGCCTATTCCTCCACGGATACAGGTGTTATCTTATGTCTATAACATAGTTAATCCAGAAAACCAAGTTGAATAAAATGACAATCCTCTATATAGTCTTGTAAAAGATTTCACCTACTTGATAAGATACAAAACTAGATTTATTTTCGGACGATGTTTATTTTCTGTAGTCAAGAGTCTAAATGTTGGTATATATCAATGTTTTGCTTAGATTCTTTAATCATTGCTGTTTTGCGCATGAAATAGACTATAGCCAAAATAGAAATAGTTGAAGAGCGTTTGGATATGTTTACTAATAAGTCTACATTTGAAATATGTGATACTAGCTTTTGCTCGCGGTTGCACCCATTGGAATGATTTTTTCTTGAATGATAAGTAACCTATGGCCTATACAGGTCATGGTCTAATTGAGTACCTTTGATCCAAATCCTCTTAGTCGTTAAGCCATGATTTATTTGCAACGTAAACTTACAAACATCATCATTTTCACAGTATTAGTTAGACTTCTTCTAGCAATGCAAAGCATGTTGCGCCGATCCCACTGCCAGTGGTATAAGGGCAGGTGGAAGAAGAGTTGAACCAATTCCATTAAGTAGGAAGCTGGCAGATATTAACTAAATAGGAATGTTTTTTAAATTGCTACAAATAAAGGGGATTGACAAAGGTAGGAGAGACTTAAACCTCCAAATATCTCACTTACCGCAGGTAACGAAACAGCAGCAGCTATTTACTTCTCCTTCTCTATCTATATTATTACGTTTGTTTCGTAGGCGTGGGTATTTATTTTACATTCACTATTTAGTTCTATTATTTCTAGATTTCGTTCCCTGACTTTCATTAGGTGTTAGTGATCTTTCCCTCCACTTGTATAGAGTTAGGCCCTCGATGGATGCGAATTCGTTATTGTATGCCATTTTGTTGTAGATATAAACTAGTGTTTCACGGTCGGAGCGTAATCAAAACTATAGCAAAGGTTTCTAAAACACAGGGTTTTCTCAGGCCCTTGGTATGCTAAGTTTTCCATGCTATATGATTTTATGTAGCTAGTTTGTTTCTGGTTTAGTTTAGAACCACATTAAACGAGTTATTAATATTGTATGTATTTTACATTCATATTTTTTTATTTCCAGATGTCCAGAAGGCTTCACGGGGCAGCGGTGCGAGACGAAGGACGTTTCGAACAGAAGTAGTATGTCGCGTTCATACACGTGCAAACTGGGCCTCTCGATCACCTACTACTGTTAGCGACCGATGCGCCGGCGCATAACCCACCTTGTTCCAATTTTAAATACAAAATTTTAGCTCGCGACTTACGACGCACCGGCCGGCGGACTGTGGCCAGCTTTCGTTTTTCAAATTAAAAATATATGCTGCAGGATGTACTACACTGTTTGCTGCCAGTGTGCCTGTCAACTACAAAATAACCGAACTGAACGCAATAATTTAGCGTAGAAAGGATTTATTATAATAGGTTAGATACAATTAACGGTAAAATATAACGGTTTTTATACAAAGTTATATTTGAATCAATTTGTCATTTTTCATACATTTTATAAAACACATTAAATTAATATTTCATTAGCGATATTACTTTTAGTAGAATTGTATTTATCACAAGACCGCGATACTGCGTCTAATTAGTAAATTATTTAAGTCACAGACATGACTGACTCTATGGACATGCCAGACACAAATTAAGTTCCTTTTAGAATTATAATTAATATTTATAGGATTTTATTCCAATAACAGGACTGAGTCTTAATTATGATCGATTTTTAAAGATTAATTTTGGCTCCAAACATGATAACTTATCCTTCCTAACATGTCTTATGATGTCGTTAACAAATTAATTTTGCTAGGCTTTTGTGCGTGATCGAATCGTCTTGTACCTACTCGTGTAGGCTGTGTATGTGTGCGCGAAAATAAGGTTACATATTATATTTAATAATCATTGGAAATTAATACATTTAAAATAGAATGCTATCAAACATACCAATGGTGCGGACGAAGTTATTATTTGCGAATCGGCTATGTTTTGTTCCTGTTTTTTGTTTTTTTTTCTATCCGTGCACGGCAAAGTGACTGCACTACACCTGGTGGTAAGCGTAGTGCAGTCCCAAAAACTAGCGACCACCGACAAACAATGAGTTTAGCGGTAGTTACCAGAATCATGCCGGCCTGTATAAATGCTTCTACCCTCTTCAGAGAGGGAAGAAGCAAATCGAGGGGCCTGCGACAACAGGTGGATGACCGATACAGACACAGTGATACACGGTTGTACCCCTATATCCACACCACCCAACAAGTCATGTCGCAAGCTCCTCGGGAGAACCAGATATACACTGGCTGATCCTGGAACCCGATCCACACAAGGTGTATGGGTCACTATGGCAGGTTTAAACACCATGTGTACGGTGGTCGCCATCCGGGCGGATATGAATATCCTACCACCAGTAAATTTTCCGGGACTATCCATCTTATTATCATGCTTGGGGTCTAATCGAGTGGTATTCCAACGATTTTTAGCTAATCGATTTGTTTGTAACTTCGATGAGTAGATGCAGGTTCCACAGTCCGCTCCACGGCCATGAACTTTACTATTGTGACAAAAATCACACGCTGTTCCCGTAAACAGTGGAGTTTTGTTGCATTTATAATCGTTAAATGCCTAATAAGTGTATTTTTATTAAGAGCTGCACAAGCGGCCGTTGTAAATATAAATATTTATAGATAATGCGGATCCTACGTTTCTCGTCTAGGGAGAAAACATAGTGATTCTAATTTATTATATTTTTATCTGCTTCTATTTACGTCATTCGATATTGTCAAAGCTTTAAAATTTGTTTGGTTAAATTATTTATTCTGGCAGAAAGCCCGGGTTCCATTGATAAATTCGATAATGGCATAGCAGAGAAGCGGATAGTCGTTTATCGACTAGTGCCACTTTAATCATATTTTCGTTACAAAAAAATATTTATCTAACTGGACGTTTCTATAACTAAAATTATTTTAAAACCATTCTACTATAATTGAAGTTGTAAATATTTTAAACATATTTGTAATATTGCGTTTTATTTGTTAATAACTTTAAGGTTTGATCAATAGTATATAATATTCTAATGAAGAGACTTGCAAGTTATGTACATATCTACTAGGGTAAGGGTTTTATACGTATACATAATTTTTTACATTGATAAACTGAATTACTATTTGATATTACTTGCTATGCAAATTTTAGCCATAGCAATATTTATGTCATAGTGAAATATGTTGCCAATTTAGAAAACAAAACTGGAAACTAACGCTCAAACTTTATAAATGTAAAACAGGGAAATGCATAGCAAGTCGAATGGATTTACTAAAATACTTAAATTCCGATTTATGCGGTCCGTAACACAGCACCTAGTCATAAAGCAGTTTTAATTATTAGCTAGGTAGAAACTTAATGAATTAATTTATAAAATTATATAATTTTTCTATGAGTGTGAATTATGATTGGATGAATGTAATAAATAGTACCGAAAATGTACTTATCTCTCACAATTTCACTTTAAGGGACCGAAAGATCGATGGAAATTTTTAACTGCTTTCTTATTTTTTGTAAAAAGTTTTCGTTCTTCTAAGTTCATTATTTATATTATGTAATTAAAATGTAGCAAAGGGAATATTTATTTTAATGAAATTTTGAGGATTTTAGGGCATTTATAAGTTGAGGTGCCGTGACGTTATTTGCAAAAAAATACACTTTATTTTATGTTTTCTACTGATTTTTGGCCTGGTCTACTTAAAGAATCTAATTATGACGCATAAAATGACGTCATCGCACCTTAATAGATGTGTTTGTAGTCTCACAACAAATATTAAGGCTCGAATTATCATTTTAAGTGAATGTAATAATGGTCATACCAAAATCACAATAAAAGAATGAGTGTTGGAATTAACAGAAAGGCGACAATTTGTTTTCTTTTTCACGTAATCCTTAAATCCTTAGAAAAATCCTTAATTAATTGTTCCAATGTACATCTATTAAACGGATCAAAACCGGACAGTTAAAAAACGGTACGTATTTTCTAAATTACTTTGTATTTGTCGTGCACCGAATTAACGCTCCGCACTCATTTCCATAAATGAAAAAATGTAACTGTTTCATTCAATGTTCATTTATTGTTTCATTTTTTCATTTCATACCATCGTGACTAACGCTTCTGACACTAATACGAATGAGCATGCTACACGCATGAAAATGTAACTTATTATTTGTTGTGAGAACACGTAACACATTAGGTAAGCAGGAGTGAAAAAAATATTTAATTTTATTTTTCCTTGGCAGGTAAAGGCGAGCCGCTTTGGTGACTGACAGTAAACTTGGACTGATAGAATGGATTGATCGATTATTTATTCATAAGTATAAGCATTCCGGTGTTGAACGAATTTTTGTACAGTCATTATCATTTTAATTGTAATGATTATGTAATTGTACGCCGTTGGTTTGACGACTGATTTCTAAAACAATATTTGCTATGGTGCTCAATTAGCATTATTATGCATGTAATTTTTATATAAATAGCTCAGATAGTACGTCTATCCAATTCGATAGAAATGTCGAGTGCCCTTCCATCAGCATTTTACATAAGTACATACGCAAACACGCCTATAATACCCGAAGGCAAAGGTGCAAATATTACACCCACATCTCACCGAGCTTATTTCCGTCCCATGATGTGATATCGAGCCTATCGCCATACCGGACACAAATCTAGACTCCACACAAAGTAGTATCAAGTATTTCGTGGTAGAAATAGCCAATATCACTTACCCGAGAGGATCGAACCCGAGACCTCAGTCCTACCGCGTACGCAATACAACTGCACCACCGAGGTAGTCATCAGCATTTTAATTGTCAAGGAAACACTTAATCATACCATTGGGTATTTGACTATACTTAATTTTATTCATTATTTTATATGTACTGAAATTATTTTGCGAAAACAAAATTAAAGTTGAGTAAAAAATTAGGTTGCAGTTCATGTTTTGCATATAAGCAATGGTGGGGTTGTAGTGAGAAAATCTCACTATCTCCCTCGCACGCGTGTATCGTAACGGCGACACCTGCTTTGTGACGTAACGTGCCATGTTGTGCAGCCTTTATCAGTCATTCGACACCCCATCCAGCAGATTTAAATGGCTTCTAACTCATTTATTTTTGACTTCATTCTTTCGATAATAGATTTGGGGAAACGTAACTTATTGGTTAAAAAAAATATCAGTCAAATACCCTATTCTTCTAATCCAGGCTGAGTTACTGACAGTTTATGAAATGTCCGATGTCCATATTATTTTAATAAACACAAATCGTTATCATGTAAGTTGTATTAATAAATGTACAGTATTATTTTTGCTGAATAGTAATTGTTATTTATTGTAACTTGTAATCGATATTTTGTAAGCGCTTTGTTATATAAATAAATGAATTGTGAAAACTGCATTGTATTTTTTTCTCACCATGGCTTTTAGCAGAATGTGAAAGCGCTGAGGAATGGTGATTCAGATATTTGGGGCAACTTAGGCAATTCAGGCCACGCCGGATATTTGTTTTTTATTTGATTGAATGATGAAACGAGCAAGGCGCTCGCCTGATGGTAAGCGCCACGCCTGCCCATAAAAAGAAGCAACACCACACAGAACTTTGAATTACAGAACACTGCATGGCACTGAACTGCGCTCGTCACCACGGGACATGAGATGTTAAGTCTAATAATGCCCAGTAATTTCACTGGCTTCAATGTCCTTCAAACGGAAACACAACACTGTTGTTTGGCGGCAGAAATATATAAAGCAGTGGTAACAACCCAGACGGCCTCTCGCATACGAGGGCCCTACCACCATGTGTTTCTCATCTAATTACTGTTAAATAATAAAAAAAACTAAATATGAATGAAATTATCTTATTTCGCTACCTTCTTAAACTTATATTTACAATACTGCAAGATTAAAACCTACATGATATTGGCTGTTACAAAAACAAAACAACTCATGAATTACAAAAAAAAGTAAAAAGCATATTTCGTTGGGAAATTATAGTGGGTACAATATATTTTATTGTGTCTTTAAAAGAACCTACTTTTATTAAAATGACTTTTCACAATAAAACTAAATACGTATATAACTATACTGTAAAAATTAAAACAGAAAATGCGATTAAAATATTATTGAAAACTGCATTTATTTTAATTACATTTTATGTTCATACCAGTGGCCGATTTCGAACGGCCCCAGCAAAATGAAATTAAAAAATGACAAATGCCTGCAAAAATTTGACATAAAGTAGTTGTTCTCTATCTATATCACATAAGTACGTATCTATCCTAGCAATTAATATTTTTAGCAATTTAACCGACTTCATAAAAAGGGGAGATTATCAATTCAACTGAATTATTGTTTTGTGAGTTATTGTTTTATGTATTATGTACATCAATTTCTCTGCCAATTGTGAGCAGATTTTGTTGGGAAAAATTTCATTTGATAGTTGATAGTTTAGCTGCGAAGTGTGCCCACATAAATTCGGTTAATATCTAATGACAGAATACAGATAAAAAAATTAAAACTTTTCAACAGATAATATCACACTTGTCACAATTGTGTTTTATTGGAATTTACACACCATGCCTACAGCTAAAAATTAAAAACAAAATAAGTTTTAACAAAACTTAAAAACAGACTTCAAATATAAAGAAACTGAAAGTCAAATATAAAATTTTTTGGAAGGCTCATTGAAGTAGGTGCGATTTCATTTGACCAGCCCATGGACTTCTCAAGAGAACTAACTATAGACAATGTTATATTTTACTTTTCAGTGTTATAATGTTTTAATATGAAGTCAGTTTTTATTAAATTGAATATATACATGTAAAGGTGGGAGATTTATTATGTTGCTGCTTTTGAGTCTTACATAGTAAAACATTGGATACATCACAACTTTGAAAAGAAGAAGTTAGATATTACTGGTTTATTTAATCAACTATCCTGTCCACACAAGGGTTTTAAGTTAGGGTAAGCCTCTGTAGCCTTACTCAAACATTATATGCATTTTTTCAAAGTTCTATTGGTATGAAAGTTAAGAATCAAAAATATGTGAAATAGTTTACAAGATGGAAAAATGCTGTACAAATATAGCCAGCCAAAATATATAATTAAAACAGTTGAACACCCTGTAAAGTATGTCATATTTATGGTGTCTTCCCTAGCTTCCTCTGACGTGAAATGTCAGTAAACATCATATGACGACAATAGATGCATACAACATTTATTAGTAAGGCAATGCATGATCTGTCAAGCTAGTCCACCAACTTATAACTAACTACAGTCTCCATCTTATGTAAGCTAGTTGAGAATGATTTCAACTGAACATTCTGTGCATTTGCTATCGCCACTGGCTCAGCCTCCGCCCATTTCTCTGGTATATCGCAATCTGTCTTTGCATGAACTAATACATCAAACGAACATCTACAATCTAGGAATGGTAGATATGATATAGTAGCCGCTACCTGCAACATAACATCTCTAATTTCCTGTTGGATTTTCTTCAAGTCTTTGTTGCCGACTGTTTCATTTTTCTCCTTAGATAACGCGGAATCTCCATCTTCATACTGTACGTTGAAGTCCCAGCATTCCAGAATCTCTTTGTTTGCAACATTTAGGATTATGAGGGACAGTTTGCTGACTTTCTTGTTGATTATCCATTCTGGAATTTTAAATGATTGTAAATTTAATTATCACGGACCTTTATAATGATTATGATGGTCCATTACATGGGCATACAATCCATATTGAAAACAAGCATATAAATTTCTACTGTGCAGATTGATGTCATCATGGTATTAACATACACAAAAGTTGTGCCAAATATTGCCTATCAATATTAAACATACAACAGGTATTATAGTATACATAATAACTTTATATCAATATGGAATTAATAAATAGGGCTATAGGTTGGATTTAAATATTGATGCTTGAAAGGCAAAAATATCTAAGCTACATTCAGTAAACTTTACAGGAGAGTGGTTTAAAGTTCATATTTTTAGAAAAAAAATATTAAAAGTTATCTAATTGTCGACTTTCAATGCTTTTAACATACATAATGTGTAGGCTAATGCTTACAGTTGGTTAAAATTTTATGATTTTTTTTTAATTTGAATTTTATATCACTCTCCATTAAAGTTTACTCAATGTTGTTTTGATATTTTTTCCTTTCAAGTGTCAATAAAATTGGTAAACTTATTTCAAAAATCCCATGTTAATTGCAAAGTTTACTACAAATTTTCAATTAATTATGTATAAACTTTTTACGACATAAACCCTAACTTCTGTTCAGTATACTATGTTTTTGTATATTAATAATCATCTGTATCCCAAAGGGGTAGGCAAACTATTATGGGCTACAATAAGAATAATAAGTTCTAATGTGAATAATACCATAATTATTATGTATACGGAATACAAACCTTCGCTCTGCGTGAGTAGATTATTTAGAAAACTTTTAATTTGTTGATCCTCCGATATCAATAGTGTGAGACCATACTGCTGTTCAGCTTTAAAACTCTCTGGTGGATACAAACCTCTTTGAAACAACACAGAGTTAATGGCAAATTCTGTAACCAACATATACAACACGTAAATAAAATCCCAATTACTACTAACATAATTACAGATATAAAAAGTAATTACTCAGGTATTCGCAAATAATCTGTGCGGAACCTCGGAGGGTTATACAGTTTTTTGTTTGCTGTTGCGACATTTCACCGATACTTAAAATTATTACACGGAACTCTTAAAGCGATACTACTACCGATCAGTATTTTACCGACGTTAATATGTATTCACAGTAATAAATACTAAACAATTAAAAATTTGATTCCCATAACCGTTAAAGTTTCAAACATAGCCATTTACCAGTGACAGTGTTGCCAGTATAAGTGTATAATCTATGGTTGCCAGTATCTGATAGTCATAAGTTTAACACTGCGTTGCCAGTCTGCTACTTTTGTAACATTTTGCGTTACTTTTGTCTCTGATGCGTTACTCTCGTGTTATACCTCCATTGAAATGTTACATTTTTTGGACTTAGCGTGCGTGTGTTAGAGGACGCAATTTTATTTTTTAGATAATAATATGAAGGGGGGGGGGGGGGTTAGAGTAAAGTTAAATCCAAGTATGTGGGGTTGCAACCCTTGTCTGAATATTAGTAATTCACCCAAAATTAATTTATACATAACATTTATCTTACATATTAGCCATATCAAAAATAATATTAAAGTATGTACATAATGATAAGAAAATAACAATACAACAAAACATAATACACACTGACGGCAGCAAAGGTAGACAAGGTATAAAGTACAAGCTAAAATATGTGTCTTTTTTGGAACGAAGTTCCTTACGGCAGGCTTGGAGGGGATAGGGATTTCGCTGCGTGACCGAACTGAAAAAAATGTGATAGTAAAACCGTAAGAAAAATGCGCGGAATAAAACCGTTAAATGAGACGTGCGCAGGCGCGACAGTCGCATACACAGAATTGAGCACGACTTTTTTTGCAATTTGTGTCGATTCTACATTAGCCGAAGGAACTTCGTTCCTACCTGGTGTCCCACGACACCACTAATTATTTATTATTTTGTACATAATTAGAAATTAGCTTGAAAGAGATAGCATTATGTTTTATATATACAATATCGAAATGAATCATATTTGTATAACTAAATATCCTATACATTACATATATGTAAACATAGCAAACCTTTATAGATTCTTTAATCATTAGCTTACTTAGGACTTGGCAGCATGGTCTCTGACCGTAGCCGGTTCACTATGGAACGATAGAAACAAAAAAAATGTCATTCCTATTTGTCAAATCAAAATAAAAACAACGATCACGGATTTTTATTAGACAACAAACAAATAAAGTCCAAGTTAAATTAATAATTTAAGTCCTACAATATAATACTACATTAACAGGATCTGGATTCTGAATGGCTAGTTTGTTAAATTCTGTATACTATGGGAAGGACAAAACGAAAAAGGAGTCTAACGAAACCGCGAAATTTTTGCGTGTGTGAAGATAATGAAGAGTTAGTTTTATTGAATACCTGGCTTGCAAAAAATGGCTTGCGACGTAATAAAAAACTAGCATTAACGGTTTTCGACGATACCGGCCGTGGAGTGATTACAAAAAGGAGGATAAAAAGTGGAGAAGAACTTATTAGCCTACCATTGAATTTAACTATTAATGTGACCACGCTCTTGATGGATAAATCTTTTTGTAGTATATTTTTAGATAACATTATAGATTGTTTGCGGGTATACAAGCAAACAGTGTCCTTTCAGTCGTTAATGTCGTTTTATTTGGCATTTTTAAAAGTTCAAACTATCAACACCAAGTGGCATATTTATTTAGAAAATTTGCCAAAAAAATACACAGTGCCATACTTTTTGCCAAGTGAAATTCAATGTAATATCGACACTGATATTCTGTCTGTGATCAGAAAACAAAAGGATATCATAGAATCATCATACAACATTTTTAGAGAAATTTTAAGCAATAGCAGAAGCAAAGATAGCAATGTTCATAATGTTTTAAAATCATTTACATTGCATTTGTACGAATGGGCCTATTTTACAGTGAATACTAGATGTGTGTTTATGGATTTGTCAAAGGTTATAGATTTAAAAAATATAGAAGATACAATATTAAGTTTAATTTGTGACAATACAAAAATATCACTGTGTCCATATTTAGACATGATTAACCATAGCCCAGATGCTAGAAATGAGACTAAATTATTAGTTAGTAAAGATATAGAGAACATAGATATTAAAGACTTAAATGAAGATCTATTTTTAGACATATCATTTTCTATATTTACAAAGAATAATTTTGATCCATATTCCCAAGTATTTATATGTTATGGCGACAGTCATAATTTGAAGTTGATCACCGAATATGGTTTTTATTTACCTGATAATGAACTTGACTGTGTGACTTTTGACTTTGATAGCATAAAGACTTATTTAACATCTAATTCTGTTAAACTGTCACAAGAACAGGTCAATTTTATATCCAACCATGGTCTAAACAAAGATCTGTACATAGATAATAAGGGTCTTAGTTTTAATCTCTATGGTTTATTGATGGTTGTAAAATATTATTATAGGAAGAATATGGATGTTAGCAGGTTAATATATTCTGCAGCAATATGTTCAAATGATAAAAACCTCAATGAGTTGATAATGCCTTTAGTAATTAATAAAGTAAGGGAAGTTAAAGACTCCATAAATAAATTAAAGGGTACGGAACGTAGATGTGTTATTTTAGATAATTGTATAGCTCTCATGTGTCAGTATGTTTGTATAATGGAGAAATTTATTAAATGTTAAATGTGGAATTGGTTATTAATTTGTGTCAACCTGACCTATACAAAGTTACACCTAAAAACTTCACTCTGTGTTGCTGTACCATTCACTGAGTCTTCCTATTAGTAGATTTTTTTTAAATTAATGATTAAATGGAGAATTTTATATTAGGTAATAGGTACAATGCTTTCCATAAAAGAGAAAATGTAAACAAATATTTCAGTCAAATTATTTTAGTTTAAATTGCTTTGTATAGCATTGTTTTTTATTTTAATATATTTGTGTTTTTGTATCAGTTGTTAAATTCATCCATGTTATAATAATTAAACCATAGCTGTTAATATAATATTAGTCCCAACACACCTATAATAGTGTGCACGCCACGGGAAATAGGTACGGACAAATTAATTGTAGCAAAACAGTCTTTAGGCCAATCATATGTGACAATATTTATTATTCTGAACAGCTAAGTAGAATGAATATTAATGCTAGATATGTTATTTAAAACCATATTTAAGCAGAAAAAAATATTCATAGTGACTAACTGTAAAAAGCTATCATTTGACTAAGTCTAACCCAAATTAATATATCCAAATAGTTATAGCTTGGCAAAAAAGTGTAGAAACGGAACTAATTCTTTATTTCACCTGGCAACACTATCACGTCGTTGACATTTGTGAATTTTGATTGTAACTCGCGTTGAGTTTTCGTTTTTATTGAATTATTTTCAGTGAGCACGTTTATTTCAAGCCATTAGTGTTACAAACTGAATAAGCCGATTCGAAGTTCCGGAAGGGAAATTATTTATAAAGCTTACCGACGATGTCTTGCAGTAAAAGAAGCAAAAACAATAATAATAATAATACTTTATTAGCATAAAGAACAAAACTGGTAGACATTATTTTCTGCGAGTCTTGAACTAAGCCACATGCTTGTATCTCAAGACTCCGGTTAAAGTTGACAAAAATTGTATTAACATTTTTTGGTCTATCACATGCTACAGTTTGTAACATTTTGCTACACATTGAGCAGTTTTACTGCTTAAAGGAAAATTGTGGTGTGTGTGTGTCTGTGTGCGTGCGTGTGTACGTGTGTGTGTGCGTGTGTGTGTGTGCGTGTGTGTGTTTGCGTGTGCGTGTGTGTGTGTGTGTGTGTGTGTGTGTGCGCGTGCGTGTGTGTGTCACCTGTCACTTACATTATATGAAACGTTTCAAAACAAAAGATTTTCAGTTTCATTGTACGATAGACATAACAGTTCTTTTTTCAACAATTTTGTACATTGAGTGGTAGTGCAGTTTTTGATTTCGTACATTTTGGCGACTTTGTTGTACGTTCGGGGATGGGAATAAGAGGGCGAGCGTCTGGCAAGCTGTGAGGTGTAAGTTGGTACTGGGATACTATATATACGTTTCTTAAATATGTCGCAATAATCCGAACGGTTACTTAAACTTTTGTGTGTGGAAATTGTGGCAGTGAGGATGAAAAGTTGGCGGATGCGGAGGACACTAAATTCTCGATATATTGCATCAGTAGGGTAAAGAAACGGTTTCTTTAAAGCTACTTTTATGATTGCCCTTTGCGATCGCTCTAGTGTTATTAGAGTGGACTTCCCCGCATAACCCCATACTCCAATGCAGTACTGTAGCACTGACTGGCAAAGACATACGTAGATTGTGCGAAGTACATCAGGGGTGGTACAGTCGCGCAGTTTTTTCATGAGATGTATTAGCTTTCGTGCTCGGGTGGATAGAGATGATATGTGGTCTTTATATGTTAAGTTTTCATCTATGATGATTCCAAGATATTTAATGGATTTTGTGCGTTCGATTATTTCACTGCAGACAATTGTGTCGGACCTCGACAATGTTTACCAAAGAACCGCTGATATGACTGGTTGGTGGAAGTTTATTTTGTGATATTTAAGTCAATCTTATATTTTTCTATAGAATGGTTTTTATGTCTTGTACAACGTATTCTTTCATATTTTGCAACATTATTATCAAGTCTATAGGTTATGTTTACATTCATGTGACAGAATCAGTTTAGAGATTGACTACCCCAATTTTGATACTTGTGTTCATCAATAATTAGTAATATCTTACAACACAAATTTTTGATTTAAAAAGTGGATGTTTTTATCATTATGACATAATTCTTTCTTAATCGACCAAAGTGGTAATTTATTCTGGTTTATTCAAAGAGCAGTTTTAAAATTAAAATTTACAATCGACTTTTCACTTACGTAATAATTTAAATATTTTTTCATTCATTAGGATGCAGCTGAGCGTGAATTTTAAGAAATCACAGTAAACATTGGAAAGACTCACACCAGCACGTAAAAAAAAATTAAGATGAATATTACGAGAGAAAGAGAGAGCATATTTTGTATGAAAATATTGAAAAGTTAGTTATTAAACTTGCAGGCGAAAGCACTAGTACTTCTGGATCAGATGATGTGGATGATTGTCTACCCAGCATCAGTCATGATAAATGGAAATTGATTTTTCGGATATAGAATACTTGGAAGAGAGTTTCTCAGACTGATGAGACCCTGACAAATCATTTTGTCTGAAAATTTTAATGTTAAAATTAAAGTTATAAATAAACAGACAAAATGAATACATTTTGGGTTTTCCTTTTTTTAACAGTAAATAGTCACATCTATAAAATAAGATGTTTCTTAATCTTAAAACCTGACATCATAATTATTTTTTTGTACAATGGTGATTCACATACATATAGTAATAATTTAATGAAATAATCATTTTAGATACCTTCAGTCTTAAATTACAATCAATAGTCGATTCTGTCTTTACGTTTGTATAGTAACTCACATAATAAGTAGGTAAGTTCACATTTTAGTTCATTATCCGTCATTACATAATTACAATACAATAACACTTTATTTCACACCAACGTACAATAATAAACTTAACTATGGATAATTACTAAGTGTTTGGTATTAATGCAACGGGCGGTCTTATCGCTTATAGCGATCTCTACCGGACAACCGTGGGATGGACAGTGACGGAAACCTATGTACCACTAGACGGTGCTACACAATAAAGTAGTAGAAGAAGAGAATAATGCGGAAAACAACTAATATCTATCATACAAATACTTATATACACAAACAAATACATTAATACATATTATAGGTATATAACAAAAAAGCGAGTATAGGATATTTAGATCGAGGTTTCTTAATTGGTTTTATAATAATTGTTATTTGATTGCATATTAAATATTATAACAAGTTTTTTATAATTTATAATAACAAGTATCAAAACTAAAAACCGAACTATATAGGGGTGCCATATAAACGGCTCAGTGGCGCCTCCATTTATTTCTACATTTTTTTGCCAAGCTGTACATATAAAAAGAATTCAAATATTGTGTCGAAAGCCCGATGAATTTTAATAGCAAAAGGGCATAAATCTACTACTGTACTACGTACAGCAGTACATATCGCATGTTGAAAACAAAAGTGACACTAAACGAAAATTGTCGATGTTTAATTATGAACGCCATTTTATGAAACATTTAAACTTAATCTCCCATAAACACATTTTTCATTTAGTGTCACTTTTGTTTTCAACGTGCGATGTACTAATTACATCATCATCATCAGCCACAAGACACTGCTGAACATAGGCCTCTCCCAAAGATTTCCAGGAAGTTGGAAGCGGACTATATGCTTTCAACATATGGCGGAGAATCTCCAATCTAACCTCTGGCAACACTGAAAAGTTGGCAACATTAGATGACACTTGTCAAATTGCCACCATGGCGGCTATGCTGCTGTCAAACAGAAGATTTGATAAAATAATTCGAAATCATGCCAAATTTACCAAATCTTATTCAAATAACAAATGTAAAATATTAAACAAACCTCAGTTGAATATAATATGCAAACAATGTGCGGTGACCAGCTACTTCCGGGTGCGTTTTTAGAGTTTCAATGAGTGGTGCATATATCCAGATTTTTTCAAGTATTTATAGGTGTATTTGCATATGCGCTAAGATATTTGTGTTATTTATATTTTAGTATTATACCACGGAAGCCCCCAGCAACCCTGGGGCTTCGGACCCGGCGAAAAACGTATTGGCAGCAGTGTTGGCAAACAAGCCCAAAACAGGGAAAATACCAGTTGGTGAGTCAATGTAGCCATAAATGCAGCAATACATTCTTATAAGACGTTAGGGATATCCCTGAAAATCATAATATATCACTGATTTCTTCACGACTTAGTTACATAATTTTTGTTAGTAACCTTGTAAACAGCTAATTTTTTTATCAGTACTGTAAACATTGCTAGAGAATTTCCGATAAAAATCTGACATAGGAAGTCGTATATGTAAATAAAAGGCAATTTGAAGTTGAATATATACTCACCTGATATATATTAACATATAATTATGATATTACAACAAATCATGTAAATAAAAATTTGTATTTTTTTTAATTCCTAGAACATAACCTTGCTAATTTTCAGTTGCCATTATTAATGCAATCATTTTAATTTTTGTAGTACTCATTTGATTTGTTGATGTTACTGAATATAACACACTTACAAGCAGAGCATAGATATAAGCAAATTTTATTTTCAAAATTTTTAATCAATTCAAAAATTATTACAGATATGATTTTATTACAGCACTCAAATTGGCAGTTGAATCACAAGCAGTAGAAATTACATCAGATTCACTTGTTATTTTTTATTTCATTTCATATTGTTTTGTCACTAATACTTGGTTGGAATGCAGTCTTTATTCCTCTTTCCGCACGTTTCCCTCCGCTTGCCCGCTTACACCTTCCCCTGTTATGTCCTATGAAAAGTCCTAAAATGTCCCATTCTCTTCCTAGGAATCCAAAAAAGAGACTGTTTTCACCCAGGTGCGTCTGTTTTGTCCCGTGAAGATATAAATCTGGGTGATGCAAAGCCAGTCACCGGAATGGATATGGTACGGGGCATGTTGGAGTATGTATGGCCAAAGGTGAGTTTGGGATGCAGTGACAACTTGTCACATTAGCTCTTTATAAAATTGTGTGTGATATTCAACATAGAAACCAATCCTATTTGGGCAAAGTGACATGTTAATGAATGTGACCTATCAGGGAAAAAAACTAAATACCTAGTGTGATGAGTAGTCACTGCATTTATATTTTATTTTACACTTTATTGCACACACATTAACAGAAAATAAAAAAATGAAACAAAATAAATAAAACTACACAATAGGCGGTCTTATCACTCTAAGCAATCTCATCCAGACACCCCATCATAGAGTGAGATTTTGTGGTTGATTTTGAGGTTTGATTTTGTGAGGACAGTGATGCATAAAATATTACATACTATTATAATCGCTAATAATCACTAATATGCACATCTCTTTCAGGACAATCAAATGATCCGAAACAGAGTGATGGTGTCCCTGTCGTTGCTGTTTGGTGCTAAGGTGATGAATGTGACCGTGCCGTTCCTGTTCAAGTACGCGGTGGACGAGGTGAACCAGGCGGCGACCACGCCGGCCGGAGACGCGTTACTGGGCATGGCGACTGTGCCACAAGCGCTTGGCACCACGGCATTCAGCCTTCTGTTAGGATGTCAGTAGTAAATTGATAATAATGTCTAATAGCTACCCTATGTTGAATATTAAATACATTGTTTTATATGCAACAGAAAATAATACGAAAAAGAAACCTACAAAAATATGATCCTGCAATTATGATTTTAAATAATGGTATCAGCAAATGAGGTTGCGTTGTGGAGACGTCTCACCATCTCGCTCGCACTCATGCACCGTAAAAGCTATTTTACACAATGACGTCAAAGTTTGCTTTATTAGTTATTTTACAAGTTCCCTCCATCAGATATTTTTTATAACATAGTCCGGCAAATAAGCAAGTGGGTCACCTGATTGTACGTGATCTCCACGGCCCATATGCGCCCACAATACCAGAAGAATAATGGGAATGGATAATTACTAGAATGGAAAGTGAGGGGGATTTGGGCCTCCGGATATCTCACTCACCGTACGAAACGCAGCAGCGAGCCGCTACTATACGTCGGTTTGCTGTAAGACAGTGGTAGGGGCCCGGTCGAGCCGGCCCATTCTGTAGACAAAACTATATACAGCGTGGTTCTACCACTCAAAAAAACACTCGCTATATAATAAATAATCATATGTATTTGATATAACATCCATTTGTATCGGCAGATGGTATAGCTCGCGCCACAGCGGCGGGTTTCAACGAGCTCCGTAACGCTGTGTTCGCTAAAGTGGCCCAACATTCCATCAGACGGCTGGCATGTAACGTGTTCACACATCTGCACAACCTGGACCTCAGCTTCCATCTGGGACGACAGACCGGGGCACTGTCTAAGGTATATATTTTTTTGAAGTGAAACTTCTTTAGCAGCATGTGATTTGAAAATTCGATGAAACGAAAAGGCGACAGTAAAAGAGAAAAACATATTCATGAATAGCATTTACTTGTTCACTGCACCATGGAGACTGTCAGTAATATTTTCATACAAGAAAATGAGCGATGCCTTTTTTAACAGGCTTTTATTAGCTTCAGACGTATGTTAGTATATCTATAAGTTAGTATGTTATTAATTTATAATGTATGATGGGAGCAAGTAACTTCAATAATGCCATGTTCAGCCACATTATATCTGTACTAAGTGTGAAAACTTTTTATTAGCCTTCTGTTATTATTTTTTTGTTTTTTAATCAATAAGTGTCATAGCTGTAAGTTTTCCTTAATAAATAAATAAAATGAAATAAAATAAAACAGTATAATTTTGTTTCAGACAATAGACCGAGGGTCTCGTGCAATCAATTTCGTGTTAACCGCCATGGTTTTCAACATAGTTCCGACCATATTCGAATTGACCCTCGTCTCCTCCATATTGGGATTTAAAGGGGGACTCGCTTTCGCCGGTAATGTATTTAATTTTGACAATAATATCGTCATAATTTAATATTGCACGATTCGAGTAGTTATCAATTAAAATATAACATCAGAAAATACTAAATCATCACATCTACATGGTCCCTTGTATGCGAGAGGCCGTCTGGGTTGGTGCCACCGCGCCGTCTATTCTGCCGCCATGCAACAGTGTGTAAGCACTGTTATATTTCGGTTAGAAGGACATTGAAGCCAGTAAAATTACTGAGCATTATGAGACTTAACATCTTGTGTCTCGGGGTGACGAGCGCAGTTCAGTGCCATACCGAGCTTTGTAATTTAAAGTTCCGTGTGAGAGAAGAAGCAAATCGAGGGGCCTACATGGTAGGCGGATGACCGATTCAGGCATAGTATAACAAAGATGAACCCCTATACCCGCCACAACCAACCATCAAACCACCGCAAATCCCTCGAGAGAGCCGGATATACACACACAAAAAGGGGTTAGGCCTTAGTCCACCATGCTGGCCCAATCCGGGTTAGCAGACTTCACATACCTTCGAGATTCTTGTGAAGAACTCTCGGGTATACATAGAAGAGAGATAGAACATCTATCATTTTATATAATGTTTTCCCCTAGGTCTGGCGTTCAGTTGCGTGGGTGTGTACGCAGTATTCACTTTAGCAATAACTCAATGGCGTACAAAGTTCCGCGTGTACATGAATAAGGCGGAAAACGAGGCCGGCAATAAGGCCATTGACTCACTCATCAATTATGAGACTGTTAAGGTTAGTCTTCATTACCATAAACATTATTGGGAGGTACTATACTAATATTGTTAGTATAGTCTTAACTACCAGTGTATAATCCATTACCATCATCAGTATCATTATCGTAATCGTCATTACCATTCACGTATTCATGAGTTTCAATCATAAGGTTATTTTGTATGCAGAACATTTTATCTCTGTCCAGTCATTCATAAAAAACCTACGATTCTAAGGTTTCGTGCGGCGTCGTGGCAGACTTAATGATGAATGATCAGTAGTTTGCAGTTATCGCATCACTTAGTCTACAATGAATAATTGTTTCCAACAATATTACCATTAATATCATGATTATTAGCTATTTATTTTATAATGAAATTTAACCCATAACATCAAACAACATATTTGTCATCACCAAAATCGTCACCAAATTCAACAACACCATCACTGTTACCACCTTGATCATTACCGTTATTACTAATATCAACATCATCGTCACGTGATAAATTTGATTACGTCATCGGATTCAGTATTCCTACCTCTCTCCATTTTCATACAATGTCTAAACCTAATTTCATATCCTATTTCTAGTACTTCAACAACGAGAAATACGAGCTAGAGAAGTACGACGTGAGCCTCAAGAAGTATGAAGATGCTTCATTGAAAACGGCTTCAAGTCTCGCCGTCCTAAACTTCGGACAGCACGCGATCTTCAGCGGTGGACTCAGTCTCATCATGATCTTGGCCGCAAACGAAATAGCTAAAGGTAGTGAGGGTGATGAGGACGATGTTAATGTAGTGATGATCACGGTAGTAGTATTGATAGCTGATAGTGATGATGGTGGTAATGATGAAGTTGATTTAGGTGACAATAATAATGGTGCGGATAGTTTTGATTCGAATGGTGATGACGAATTAATGATTGCAACAACGGTGGCAAATAATGGCGATGGCAATGACGACTTTTATGATAAATAATTTTACGATAATAACTATGATGGTAAACTTGCGGATTGTGAATGTGATGCATAACGATTATGATGTAGTGATAATCCCAACGTTGTAATTACAATAATTGTTAATGATAATATTTATAATGGTAATGGTGTTTGCAGGTAACATGACGGTGGGTGACCTGGTGATGGTGAACGGCTTACTGTTCCAGCTGTCGATACCGCTCGGGTTCCTCGGCTCGGTGTATAGAGAAGTGAGACAGGCGTTAATTGACATGCAAACAATGTTCACCTTGATGACTGTACAGTCTAGGATTAAGGTGATTATTTAGTAATAATATAATAAACTGGCTTTTCCTGATAGATCCACTCTCGTGATCTACTTTTTCCAGGATAAAAAGTAGCCTATGTTACACAGTGACAATGTAGCTTTCTAACGGCAAAAGTATTTTTGAAATCGGTCCAGTAGTTTTTAAGTTTATTCGTTACATATATTCTCTAGAGAGATTGACGTCAGGCAGGCGGTCGGTTGTAAAATTACCAGCCAGCTGAGCACGGACCTCCTCTAGTAATCTAAGGAATTTGGTATTAGTCCATCATACTGGTCGTTTTTTTTATAGTGGATGGCAAAGTGACTACACTGGATTTGATGTTCATTACAGTGAGTGAGTTGAGTCAAGAGATATTGCGTCCTTCGACGATCGATATAATTATGACAGCTTGAAGTTACTAGATATACACTGGCTGACTCCATAACACGATTGAACGAGCCACTATGGCAAGTTTTTTACCATGTGTACGGTGATCGCTATCCAGTATGGTACAATAATGTATCAGCTACCCTACAACCATTTATGTACAATTTTTGCTTTTCAGGAGAAAGACAAGGCTCCGCCGCTAATAGTTGACGCGAAGTCAGCCACGATTGACTTCAAGGACGTCAGCTTCAAATACGTTAACGGCAAACCGATATTCAACAATCTGACGTTTTCCATACCTGCGGGGAAGAAGATTGGCATAGTTGGAGGATCCGGCTCAGGGTAACTACACCAACTTCTTTGTTCATGCCGTGCTTTGTAATTCAAAGTTCAGTGTGGTATTGCTTCTGTTTATGGGCAGGCGTGACGCGTACCATCAAGCGAGCGACTTGCTCGTTTCGACATTTAAGCTAATAAAAAAAAAAGTGTGTGTGTGCAATTCACACACGGCAGAAGTTCAGAAAAAATAAAACACCTGAATGATACACCACGTTGTTTATTACACATTTTCCGAAGGCTTCGTTGTACGCAGGCGCAAAGACACGTGAAAGTATACTTGTAATCTATTTCATTCTCTCGCATGCTAAATCCTATTTATAAATATGTTTGTCTTCTTTGTCTGTCGCTTTTCCGTTTCATCGAATTTTCAAATCACAACGGTGCAAGACAAGTCATTTGAAAAAACTTTTTAACAACATTTTTCCTTTTTCCAGCAAATCGACAATGGTGCGGCTGTTGTTCAGGTTTTTCGAACCTCAATCGGGAACGATCACCATCGCTGGTCAAAACATCAAGGATGTGGATCTCGCCAGCTTGAGGAGAGCCATCGCTGTTGTGCCGCAGGTAACATACCACATAGTTCAGTCGTGTTATATTTAACCAATATATATTGACAGATTAGCCGGCTGTGAAGCGAGAGGCCGTGGGTTCGATCCCCGCACCGAGACAAGTGTTTGTGTGATCCACAAATATTTGTTTCAGCGTCTGGGTGTTGTGAGACCGATAGTCTCGTAGTTCCTGATACCGACGATACAAAACTCGTATCTTACTGTGGGGTTAGGACTATGTGTGCGGCTGTTGGGTGTATTATTATTTATTTAATATATGAGATTGGCTCGACCGGGTCGTTACCACTGTCTCAAATCGACCTGAAGTAGTGGCTTGCTGCTATGTTTAATACGGTGAATGAGATATCCGGAGGTCCAAATCCCCTCCCCTTCCTAATTCCCTTGATTTTAATGAATTTTAATACACAAATACAAAAAAAAATACGTGTGCGTCTCGGGACGCTCGACAGAAGTGATAACTTAAACTTATGTGGTTAAAGTGAGAGCGGAGGAGCCTGCCTACTGCTGCCGTATGTGTGAAAGAAAGGGAAGAGTGGCGCCGTAACGCGTTACGTTACGAAGCGGTTTACACATAAGAAGTTATCACTTCAATAATAAAATACGTGAATGATACACCACGTTGTTTATAACACATTTCCCGAAGGCTTCGTTGTACGCAGGCGCAATAACATGTGATAGCATACTTGTAATTTGTAATAAATATGTTTGTCTCTTTGTCGTGACTCATTTTCGTTTCACCAATTTTCAAATCACAACAATTCTAAAGAAGTTTCACTTTAAAAAATATATTCAGACAGTGTTATTAACAACAGTGTCATGTTGCGTGTTGCAGGACTGCGTGTTGTTCCACGACACGATATTCCACAACTTGCACTACGGCGACCTCTCCAAATCTCACGAAGAAGTTTACAAAGCGAGTCGTATGGCCGAATTACACGAATCGGTACAGACATGGCCTAAGGTATGTATTTTTTTGTCCGAGCATGACAAAGTAACTGCACTACACCTGATGGTAAGCGTAGTGCAATCCAAAAAACAGTGATCACCAACAAACAATGAGTTTATCGTTGGTCACCAGAATCATGTCGGCTTAAATGTTTATTAAGAAGTATTTATTTATTTATTTATTATATATTTTTTATATTTAAGTATGGTAAGTTCTTATGGTAAGTGGATTCTGCAATGGGACAGGTGGGTGATCGATGCAGGCACAGGGATACAAGAATGTACATCTATATTCGCTATAAACAGTGACTAAGTTGTGTTGTAAGTTTTTAGGGAGAATCGAGTATTGAAGAATAACACAACGGCATAATTCATTATTAAAAACTAATGTTATTACCATCTTTGACGGCATGTGCTAAGTTCCATTTTTTTTTTTTTTTTTTACTAGCCCTGTATTATATACGTCCCACTGCTGGGCCTCCTCTACTGAATGAGAGGGATTAGGCCTTAGTCCACCACGCTGGCCTAATGCGGGTTGGCAGACTTCACATACCTTCGAAAAATCTTATCGATTTCTCAGGTATGCAGGTCTCCTCACGATGTTTCCTTCACCGTTAAAGCAAGCGATAATTAACAATTAATATACACATAACTTAGAAAAGTCAGTGGTGTATGCTCTTGGGGCTGGTTTTGAACCTGCGACTTTCGTCTCGACAGTCCATACCACTCCCCGCTGAGCTATCGCTGCTGTTTTTCCAAGTTAAGTTCCATAATGCGTAGTAATTTAAGATTTAGTGTCACAATGTATTTAATTTCGCCAGGGCTACGACACCCAAGTTGGCGAACGTGGTCTGAAGCTATCAGGTGGCGAGAAACAACGCGTCGCCATCGCGCGAGCCATACTCAAGGACTCGCCCATCATCGTGTTCGACGAAGCTACCTCCAGCCTCGACAGTATTACTGAACATGTTAGTAACGTTTTTGAAGTTATACTTCTTTAGGCGCGTTATGAAAAAATGATGAGAGTGAAATTTTAAGATGCGCCCTGTGACACAAAAAATTAACAGTATGAAGTTAGGCGCGTTAAGAAAAAATGATGAGAGTGAAAGTAGCCGTAATTAATAAACAAATGACGATTTAGACAAAGAAAAACTCTTTAGGTTTTTTCTTATTCGGAACATGTTGCCGTAAAAAGTACCAGGCTCGCATAAACGCGAAGAGAGTAGAATGTACTTCTATCATGTCGAGTGGATATGTTGATATAAATTAAAATACTTTTATTTAATATAATTAACACTAAATATTATTAAATTATTAATGTTACGATATTTCATCGTTGTTGTGAAGACTTGAGAATAAATTACACTTGTCTTTGGCGAAATGCATAACAATGCGAAGCTTAAGAGTGTTGTTACAAAGACTTGGCTGTATGAGCTACAATACCTTTGCCTATTAAAAACCCGAATTTGAACCAAAAATTATAATACCGAGGACTATGACGGAAGTGAATACTTTTTAAATTGTTTTCGAAATTAATAAGTGTCCGTTCTATTGAAACTATGAATCAACACGCATGAAACATTTACTATAATAATAATTATAATGTACATTATAAATAATAATTATTATTATAGTAAATGTTTCATGCGTGTTGATTCATAGGCCATTTTTGACAATGTCCTTTATAATTTATATATGTGCTAATAAATTATATTCAGTAGTGATTTAAATTGAATATTTTGATTGATATTACTTACTATTTGTGAATATTAGTGAAAAAAATTGTGCTTATATACTTTTTCAAGTGCTCCAATATAATTGAGGTTAACTATCCGTATGTATTATTTATTGATATAAATTAAAATACTTTTATTTAATATAATTAACACTAAATATTATTAAATTATTAATGTTAAATACTTATTATTGGTTATTTAATATTCACAAAATAAAGAAATAAATTTAAAAAACATTTAATAAAAGTTTGTGATAAAAATTAAAATTGAACATCAAATAATAATATTAATTTTTAATATTTGCTATTAAATTGAATAAATAACAAAGAAGTATAACTTCTCACGCGCGTACATAAGTACACGCACCCATTTTTTTTTTTTATTTGATTGAGTGACGAGGCGAGCGAGGTGCTCGTCTGATGGTAAGCACCACGCCTACCCATAAACATAAGCAACACCACACAGTACTCTTGCTTGATGGCAGAAGTAGACCAAAACGGTGGTTTCAACCCAGACGCCTTTCTCATACGAGGGACCTACCACCACTTACCCATGTTTCACCGTATATATCGCTGGTGGGAAAATACTTGTATCCGATCGGATAGCGATCACTGTACACAGGTGCTAAAACTTGCCATAGTGGCCCACCTTGTGTGTGTCGCGTTCCAGGGTCAGCCAGTGTATATCCGGTTCTCCCCAGGGGGCTTGCCCCCTGATCCTAACTCTTTTCCCATCCCTTTTTCCTTCCTCTCCCCCTTGGCCCTTTGGCAGGCCGGCATAATCTTGCCGACCTACGATGGACACATTGTTTATCGTTGGTCGACACTATTCTTGGATTGCGCTACACTTACCATCAGGTGTAACGTAGCCACTTTGCCGAGCCAGGATAAAAAAAAATGGGTGCGTGTACTTATGTACGCGCGTGAGAAGTTATACTTCTTTGGCATCATTAAAAAATAGTTTTTAATTGCATGCAAATAATTGATTACAATAATAATAAGTATTTAACATTAATAATTTAATAATATTTAGTGTTAATTATATTAAATAAAAGTATTTTAATTTATATCAATAAATAATACATACGGATAGTTAACCTCAATTATATTGGAGCACTTGAAAAAGTATATAAGCACAATTTTTTTCACTAATATTCACAAATAGTAAGTAATATCAATCAAAATATTCAATTTAAATCACTACTGAATATAATTTATTAGCACATATATAAATTATAAAGGACATTGTCAAAAATGGCCTATGAATCAACACGCATGAAACATTTACTATAATAATAATTATTATTTATAATGTACATTATAATTATTATTATAGTAAATGTTTCATGCGTGTTGATTCATAGTTTCAATAGAACGGACACTTATTAATTTCGAAAACAATTTAAAAAGTATTCACTTCCGTCATAGTCCTCGGTATTATAATTTTTGGTTCAAATTCGGGTTTTTAATAGGCAAAGGTATTGTAGCTCATACAGCCAAGTCTTTGTAACAACACTCTTAAGCTTCGCATTGTTATGCATTTCGCCAAAGACAAGTGTAATTTATTCTCAAGTCTTCACAACAACGATGAAATATCGTAACATTAATAATTTAATAATATTTAGTGTTAATTACAGTCAACCTGGGTAACTTTAGCTTTCAATGTAACATTGACTCACTAACTTGTATTTGAACGTTTAATTTTTTCTCTTCTTACTGATACACTGTATAATAATAAGTTGTTTAATTTATGAAAGTAAAAAGTGTTTTTAAACGAAACCTGCAGTGACAATTGATATTTATCAAATATATATTTTTTTCTCACCATTCAAAATTTGGGTGGTAAACAGAGTTAGAAATATACTTGCTAAAAAGTTGTGTATAGCAATTACTACAGAAGAACTACAGAAGGCGAGTTCAGTTTTATGTTGAAGAATCATATGTTTTTTATGTAATAACACTGAAATATCCTGCGATATTGATAGATTTTTTAAAAAATCTTTAATTAATCTTCGAGCCGTTTCATTTTCAGACCATTTGGGGTAACATTAGCTCGGGGCGAGGACAGACAATGCGTGAAAATTTCAATTATGCAAAAAAGTTTTGAAGGGTGGAAGTGGCCATCAAAGCTTGACATATTTAATTGTCACCCCCGAAATATAGTTAGTCGATTTGGAGGATCTAAAATCACAAAACGAGGCGATTCTTATGCGATTGATGATCAATTTCTATACATGGTATGGGGGAATTGAGAGCCGATATTATGTTTCTTTTTTATATGTGATTGAGTTTGTTTTATTATTTTTTATTATTTTAGGCATTGCTTAATAATTATAAGTACATCAAAACCTGATAAATACAATAATAACTTGATTTAAGAGGTCCATAAAATAGAAGTTGATTTCGATAAACCAGGCAGTTTAATATTGTATTAATATGGCAACCCTACGTTGCCACTAAAAAGGAGATAGTGATATAAACGAAATGTATTTTTTTTTATCAATATGACAAGCTAATCTTACCGAGGAGTAAAAAAACTACATAAATTAGAGATTTTCTTCATCAACTCCTCATACTTATTAATGTTACCCAAATGTCAGTGTAACTTTGGCTCACCAAATTTTTGGTAATTTAAGGGTCTTTTATTTATCGTTTTGATAAATAACACAGGAATTTAGATTATAAAGGCCAATATCCCACTAGAAACACTCATTTATGACAAATAACAATAAAAGTAAATCCGTACTGTTATAAATTACCTCTAAAGTGAGACAAAGTTACCCAGGTTGACTGTATATTAAATAAAAGTATTTTAATTTATATCAACATATCCACTCGACATGATAGAAGTACATTCTACTCTCTTCGCGTTTATGCGAGCCTGGTACTTTTTACGGCAACATGTTCCGAATAAGAAAAAACCTAAAGAGTTTTTCTTTGTCTAAATCGTCATTTGTTTATTAATTACGGCTACTTTCACTCTCATCATTTTTTCTTAACGCGCCTAACTTCATACTGTTAATTTTTTGTGTCACAGGTGCGCGCGCATCTTAAAATTTCACTCTCATCATTTTTTCATAACGCGCCTAAAGAAGTATAACTTCAAAAAAAGACAATTTTTTTTTATTGCAGGCAATAATCCAAGCGTTAAACGCGGCCACGGTAGGTCGCACGTCTATCTGCATCGCACATCGACTCTCCACCGTGGCTGACGCAGATGAGATCCTGGTGGTGGAGGAGGGGAACATATCGGAACGCGGCACCCACCACCAACTAGTCAGCAATCCCAACTCGCTGTACCGCAGGCTGTGGGACAAACAAAACAGGAACGCTGGGCCTAGCGTACCTAAGTGAATACCTGATAGCACCGAATCATCATCATCAGCCACAAGACGTCCACTGCTGAACATAGGCCTCCCCCAAACATTTCCAGACCGACCTGTCGGAAGCGGCCTGCATCCAGCGACTTCCTGCGACCTTTATCAGACGACCTGATAAAGGTCGCAGGATAGCACCGAATAGTAATAATAAATACACCCAGCAGTCACACACATAGTCCTGACCCCACAGTGAGATACGAGTCTTGTGTCGTGTGTATCAGAAACTACGAGATTTCGGTCTCACAACACCCAGACCCCGAGACAAATATTTGTGGATCACACAAATGTTTGTCTTGGTGCGGGGATCGAACCCGCGGCCTCTCGCTTCACAGTCGGCTACTTATCAGCCGCGCTACAGAAGCTGTCGAAAATGATAAAATATTTGTTTTTTATTAAAGATACTTTTAAGCTACATACATATGAAGAAAATCTATTCAATTAAAATTTCTAATACCTCGTAGTTCCCGACATCTACGAAAGAATATGTGATAGCTGGGACCGAATACCCCTTATAAATGTACAAGGTGGTAGGTCCCTCGTATGCGAGAGACCGTCTGGGTTGGTACCACCGCGCCGTCTATTTCTCAAGCCAAGCAACAGTGTGTAAGCGCTGTTGTGTTTCGGATTGAAGGGCGTTGAAGCCAGTGAAATTACTAAGCGTTATAAGACTTAACTTCTTATCGGTGATGAGCGCAGCAGGGGTGATCAGTGCCATACAACAGTGCTGCTTGACGGGCAGAAATAGACTTAGCGGTGGTACTACTTAGCGGTAATAACCTAGTCGGCCTCTCGCATACAAAGGACGTGGCATATTATATTTATTTGTGATTCTAATCAAACATCTGTCTCGGTCGGGGAATCGAACCCGCCACCTCGTACACAGCCGGTTACTCGCCCGACAAGTAATGGAGGCTGTCAAATACTATGTTAAATAATGTTTACAATTTATTTGTATAGTAAAATTTAGATAATTTAATGTACACAGATCTTAGACCATTCAACTAATGGACGAGTACCGTGCGTATTGCTATTAAAAAAAACTTATTTCTAAATAACTTATATCGAGGTCCAAAATACGTTTTTTTATGGAATAGGGGGCAACTGAGCAAGTGGGTCGAGTGATGGTAAGTAATCACTACCGCCCATAGACATCTACAACACCAGAGGAATCAACTTTGTATGTAAGAGCACTATTTATTTCATTCTAGTAGACTATGGAATCGATTTTCGATGATTTCGACAATGTCGAGTATTAAATAGCAATTACCAAAAATAAAGATCAAAATCATAAGCGCACTCCTCACGCGACTACATCGATTATTTCGTATTTCACTGACTAATGACGAAATAAATGAATAAATGATAAAATAATGATCTTGATCCCAACTAAAACCTTATGTTATTATTTTATACTAAATTTCATATAAAGGGGCAGTAACGAGACCAAAAATACAAATAAAATGAAGACGAAGTAAATTTTTCTGAAGATGAAATATAAATATCTCTTTTTGCGCGTGTTAACTGCCCATCTGTACGGGCATCTATAGCGGAGCACCTTACAAAGCAAAAACGAAAAAATCCATAAACAGTTTTTTATAAACGCACAATTTTTTTTTATGTTGTACATTGGTTGTGGGGATATCATGCGAGAAGAATTCCTTTGGTTGAATGGTCAAAGGTGTATTTATCTGCTGAAAAAAAAACTTAAATGTCAATGATGATTGTAGTTTTGGTTAGACAAGTGTGGAGGCGACTAGAATAATGTATGTACATAATATGTACAGGTTACTTGTTGTATAAGTATATTATTTTGTTGAAAAACTGTCTTTTATTTCCTTGGGATTTGCAATTTAGTAATTTTATTTTAGTGGTAAAGCCAAGCTGTAGACAGTTTTGTCTACAGTATGAATGCGCTGGCTCGACCGGGTCGTTACCACTATCTCACAGAAAACCTACGTAAAGTAGTGGCTTGCTGCTGCGTTTCGTACGGTGAGTGAGATATTTGAGGGCCCAAATCCCCCTCCCCTCCCAAATCCCTAATTATCCATTTGCTTAAGGCCCATGATACTTCTGGTATTGTGGGCGTACATGGGCGGTGTAGATCACTTACCATCAGGTAACCCAATTGCTGGTATGCCTATGCTATAAAAAATTGTATTAACATAAGCATGTCGAAAGTGTAAAACAAGTATAAATTTATATCGTATCGATAATTTTTAAAAATATTAACATCGATTTTGATATAACGGGAAAAAATATCGACACATCTGCTTGACATTTGGATGACCTTTTTCTTCTTCTTTTTGGTTCACGAAATCATAAATAAGTCGATATATTGAATCAATATATCGTCTTATTTATCGATGTATCGAAAGAAAAAGTATTCATACATCGATATTATGATATGTTTTTCAACATCCTCTAGCAATCGATAACAGAGATGAATCTTGTAAAAGAACCAAGTGATTCCCGGAAAAGGTAAATAGTACTCGGAACGTAGTAGTAAGTAGTAATAGCTACTACAAACATGGGATAGCCATGCTGTAGACAGTTTTGTCTACAACATAAACGGGCCGGTTCGACCCGGTAGTTACCATTATCTCACAGAAAACCGCCCTATACCTAATAGCGGCTTGCTGCTGCGTTTCGTACGATGGGATATCAAGAGGCCCAAATATCCTTTCTCTTCCCAATTCCTCAAATACTTATTCATTTCCTTTAAAGGGTAACGCCCCCTTGACTCTTCTGGTATTGTGTGCGAACTTGAGCGGTGGAGATCACTTACCATCAGGTGACCTACTTGCTCGTTTGTCAGACTAATAAATATTAATTTTACATCTTAACGTAACCAGCCAGTATTGTCTTTGGACAGACAGATCGCAATTCAAAATCGTCTAAACGTCGGTTGCCATGGCAACGTGGAAATCACAACATCCAAGGATATAAGGTGTCATTGAAATTATTAAATATTGTTTTAACTTGTATTTGAGAGGTTTTTTATTTATTGTACGCAGTTTATATATATTTGCATGTGACCAAACAATGTCAGTTTTGAGTCTACTGCCTCAAGACAAACGGAGAGATCAAAGGTAATATATATTTTTAGTTGTGATTTAAATTTGAGTGGTAGGATATTCATATTCGCCCGGATAGCGACCACCGTACACATAATCTTAAAACCTGCCATAGTGACCCACACGTATTGTGTGGATCGCTATTCACATACCTTCGAAATTAATAAACAACCTATATTTCTTAACGATGATAAATACCGTCCTTTCTGCAATACATGGTCCTCAGGAAAGAATCCCTAGAAACTGTATACAGCAGCAACTCTCGTCTAAGTCTGTTGAACAAGAGGAAGCGCCTGAACCCGCTCACGTCCGAAATGTCCAATCAGACGCTGAACAGCAAGGTTGGCGACCGATATGTGACGCAACGGGTGCTGTCGGCGAAGACGCATCGTGTCAAACAGCTGCAAAATCAACTGGCCGACGCTCATTATCATTTGCAGGTATGATTTTTTAGCACGGCAAAGTGACTGCACTGAACCACACGGTAAGTGCAGTACAGTCCAAAAAACCAGCGACTATCGATAAACAATGAGTGTATCGGTGGTAACTAGAATCATACCGGCCTGTAAATCTTCTGTAGATATGCACTGTTGTTTAGTGATAGAGTCGGTGCAGTTACAGTAGACCGGCAGCGACACAGGCAAACCGACCAGGCCGACTCCAAAGATACATAGAAATTGTAATTTTTAAGTTTTTAGTTTTTTATTTTTTAAATCGATTTTTAAGCTTTTTCATAAATATTGTGTAAGTGTGTGAAGAAGCAATTAGGCAGAATAACATAAGTCTGGCGACCTACGATATATCATTGACTGTCATCGGTCGAAACTATTCTTGGACTGAGCTGCACCATAAGTACCTATAGTCATTTTATCGTCAGGATAACAAATCATAACCTTAATCAAAATAACTTTTATCTTTTTTGCCAGGAGCTAAGCAACGAGAACCGTGTGCTACGAGCCATACAAAAGAAACAAGAGATTGCGTTACAAAGGCAGGTTTGGGCGACAATTTTTTGTGTTATAATTTCTTTGGAATAATCTTTTATTTAAAAGGGATTGTTATAATAAAAAATGTTAAAATACATATTTATTTCGTTATTACATACATATTTATTTCATTATTGCATACATATTTGAAGTAGAAATATGAGTAACCTTTTTAGAATTTCGCGATTTGTATGCATAGGGTACTATAATATTAAAAACTGGTCATCATCAGTCAACAGGCGACCACAGCCGATGTAACTCGATCAAAGCGATGGCAAATAAACAAATTGCTGCTTATACCTTTAGATATTACGCAATTAAGATCCGCTTTTAATATTATACTAAGTATGAGCAAACTCATCAGGTTGACGCCGAAGTAACCCGAAACTACGATACCTTTTGTCCCGATATGGAAAAGTGACAACACATAAGTACATTATCACAGAATCGAGTGACAGTACAGTAAACTGCAGTCGAAATATTATAACGTTAACCGTTGAGAGACGCTGCGTTGCTGCCTCCAGATAAATCAACCATCATCTTCTAATTATAAAATCCAAACATAAACGTTCAACGAATACAATGCGGCGTCAGTCTCGTTTTTTTTTTATTGTTTAACACTTGAAATCATTCGTAACATGCAATTTCTCACACAGGTACGAGAACTCAAACGCAGAGCTTCCGCAAGTGCTTAATTCTCATACAGAAGAGATGAGAATCCAGCAAAGCAAGTACAAACAGTTGAAACAACAGTTCAAAGAGGTGACGCAGAAGCTAAAGGAGAGAGATCTGCAGTTACAGCAGTTGAGAGATGAACATCTGCATCTGTTGGACCTTAGCAAAGATAGGTTGGTACGCAATATTCCTTCACGGACAGTGACATTCCCAGGGGTCCAAATAATTTGAATCACAAAGAAGATGTTGCTTCTATTTATGGGCAGGCGTGGCGCTTACTAGCAGCCGAGCGCCTTGCTAGTCTCGTCATTTAATCAAATAAAAAAAAACATGCTTTGTAACACATGTTACAGAAAGATTTGGCTTGTAGTTTTTACAACCGTCCGCCTGTTTGGCGTCTTTCCCTCCGAGGTAGTTGAATTGTTTAAACTCAGCAACAAATAAACTTCACAGAAACCTGCTAGAACGCGAGAAACTTCAATCACAAGTGACCGATCTAACAGCCAAGGTCCAACAACAGAACGAAACGATCACGATGCTGCAGCGACGCATAGCACTCGAGGCGAAGAACTTCAAACATCAGCTGCAGAACGAGATCAACAAACATAAAGACACTAGGCACGACCTCGACCTCGCCATCAACAATGCCGACAAACTGTCTAGCATCATTGAGGTCAGTTATAACTTGAAAGAAAGGAGGAAAAGAACTTTATTTGATCATAAATTTGAGATAGAAAATAATAAAAATTAAAATGTATAAACTAAGTTAAATATGAACAGTACTCCTATTTTTATAGCTTTAGCCAGCGAACAAGCAAGTGGGTCACCTGATGGTAAGTGATCTCCACCGCCAATGTACGTCCTGAATACCAGGAGAACCATGGCCACATGGCCGACCTTAAAGTAAAGAGATAATTAAAGATCTGGAAAGAGAAGGGGAATTTGGGCTTCTGGATATCTCACTCACCGTACGAAACGTTGCTACTTTACGTCGGTTTTCTATGAGATAGTGGTCACGACCCGGTCGAGCCGGCTCATTCATGCTGTAGACAAAACTGTCTACAATCATCAACATAGTCTATTATCCTGGCTCAACAAAATGACACTGGACCTGAAGTAAAATACACTGAACTGTGTAGTCCAAATATAGTATTGTCACCGTCAAGAGACATTGGTACCTCGACGGACAGAATCGGTCGGCAGAATTATGACGGCCTGAAGTTCTGCAGTAGATATACACTGGCTGATCCCGGAACGTGACTCGCTTCAACGAGCCAACGTGACAGCCTCCGTGGCGCAGTGGGGAAGTAGCCGGCTATAAACCGAAAGGCCGCGGGTTCGATTCCCGCACCGAGACAAATGTTTGTGTGATCCACAAATATTTGTTTCAGGGTCTTGGTGTTGTGAGACCGAAAGTCTCTCGTAGTTCCTGATATCCACGACACAAAACTCGTATGTTACTGTGGGGTCAGGACTATATGTGTGACTGTTGGGTGTAAAAAAAAAAAATCACCGGTTTTTTACCACGTGTACGGTGGTCGCTATATAGATTGGTACGAAAATGTAAGAGATACCTTCCCACCAGCAAACATAATATATTCATATCACGTTTTTTATTCACCCACCATTATTTCTCAAATTTTCTGATCATTAGGTATGCTGGAATAGGCACTACATACATTCACTAGAGTAATGAAGGGAGCAGGTTATGACAGAATACAGTAATAAATGTCGTAATTCAAAGAAATATTGCTTATGTAAGAAAGTCGGTACCTGCGTCACATACAATTTATTACCACGAAACATGGGACGGTTTCCAAGATAACACAATGAAGTAAAAATACACGTATTACTGGGTTATATCAAAAATTCAGTCCGTTGGAGACACGTTGCTCTATAGAATAAATGGGCCGGCTCCACCGGGTTATTACCACTGTGATACAGAAAGTTGACGTAAAGTGGCAGCCTAATGTTGTGTTTCGTACAGCAAGTGAGATTTCTGGTGGCTAAAATGGTAAGGGATAATTAACGGATTAAGGGTGGGGAAATTTGGGCCTACGTATTATTCACTCAGCGTTAGAAACGCCACAGCGAGGTGATACTGTACGTCCAAATTTCTTAAATCGTAAAATTTACAATCCAAATACTTAGGAGCATGATCATTCTAGATGAAAGAGAAATTGTTAAGTACAGCTGCGAGTCGTCCTGCCAAGTCGCCGACGAAACTTGGTTCCACGATGATGACTACTAAGGTTAAGCCACAGGAGACCACTGTCTACAGGAGTAACGACGATAGACTAAATGTAAGTACTTAAGACTTGGAGAGATTTTGTTTTGCCACACAATGCAACATATTTATTTCGACTACAATCAAGTAAGTAAAGTAAGCAGCGATAGCTCAGCGGAGAGTGGTACGGACTGTCTAACTTTCTGTGTGACTGTCTGACTTTTCTAAGTTACGTGTGTTCAAATTGTTAATTATCGCTTGCTTTAACGGTGAAGCAAACATCGTGAGGAAACCTGCATACCTGAGAACTGCGATAAGATTTTTCGAAAAAAATATTTGTAGATCACACAGACATTTGAACCCGCGGCATTTCGGTTCACAGCCGACTACATGGCCACTGCGCTACGAAGGATGTCAAAATTATCTTAAAAATAAATTTGATAACACACACTAACGGGAATCGAACCCCCGGCCCCTCGATTCGCAGCCGACTACTCGTCAACTACGCCACAGAGGCTGTCAATAATGTAATACCTATGGGATAAACTGAAGAAGTCTAAGACATTGTATCCCGTAGACAA
This sequence comes from Amorpha juglandis, assembly GCA_949126905.1. Classification (NCBI taxonomy): domain Eukaryota; kingdom Metazoa; phylum Arthropoda; class Insecta; order Lepidoptera; family Sphingidae; genus Amorpha; species Amorpha juglandis. The sequence continues at coordinate 23,391,276 of OX421365.1, forward strand.
TAGAGTTTTTTTTGGGAAATAAAGTTTGGGCGGTTTTCTCTAGGGGTAAAAGTTTTGTTCCGTGAAACGGGAGTGGATAGATGATGGACAAATACATTTTTAGTTTCCGTGTTTATTTATACCATTAACAAAGTAAAAACAACTTAACAGTTTCGTATACCAGTATAATTTCAGTACTGTTATTTCAAGTTAGTTTGGAATGTAACTTCGTAATATCAGCATATTAGTGGTAATTAATTTTATGTTGGCGATGAGTGAAAAACAGTTAATATGACCTGGGCCCAAGTTATTGTAATAAAGTAACTTTAAATTACTCTAAAAAGTGTAACATATTTCTTGTTTTTTAGATGGATCAAAATATCCTCGCAAAACTGTGCGAGAACTCTCGCAGCATCAGTAGTGCTCTTTCCCACGACGAAGAAACCTCTTCATCCATCGAGCCTCGTTCAAGGTACGTCAGAAGTAGGACATCATCCAATAGCACCAGGTCTACTCCTAACCCGACAAGAAAGAGTTCCAAAGGTTCAGATGATATAATCGAACTCGCCAAAACAATGCAAGATGGTATGGCTGACTTAGCAATATTTGACGAAGAAATTGATCCAAAGAATTCCACTCCTGATGAAATTGCTAAGAAAATGGAGGTAATGAAAGCCGAGTTGATCAACAAGATTAAAAACGAAGAGCCAGCGCTAAGAAAAACCAGTGCTTTACGAAGACGATCTACGGAAGAATCAATTGAGGAACAAATAGTAGAAGAAGGGATTGAACGACCTAAATCTAGAGGACGACGTGGTTCCAACGTTTCGTTTTATGATAACGCTGGAGGGGATGACATATCTGTTGGGAATGATTATAAAATAGCAGAAGAGAAGATCAAAAGAGAGAATAGTGTGCTTGAAAGGAAATTATCAGGAAAACCCATAGACAAATATTGCAAAGACATCATTCAAGATATAGAAAAGAGCAGTAAAGTTATAGACAAGCATGTTAAGCAATTTAATCAGTCACGATTTGAAAGCGACAAGCTCGTAGAACAATTAGAAGTCGTAGATAAATTGAATGTATTCGTCAATTCTAAAGATAACATTTCTGAGGTAGCTTTAATAGAATTGAATAATAATTTCAAAGTGTTGACTGATCAGGCACTTGATGCCGCGCCTACTAGAAAGAGATCCGTGTCGGGAAGAATGAATTCACGGAGTAATCTACTAGGTGATTCTAACCTTAGCAACCAAGACTTGCTGGACGATTTGTTGGGTAAGAAATGATATACGGCCCTTTGCTAGACGATTTTTTATAAAGTATTGTAGTGGATTTTTTTTTCATCTGATAACTACACACCGGCATGGGATATAAGTCTCAATAACATATTTTTATTAATATCACTATCGATAAAAAAATAATTTTCAAAGATTTATCCTCGTAAGATTTTAATATGCCATTAAATATAAACAACTTTGTGAATGTTATGAAAAAAATGTGTTACGTTTCTACGACTTCTATTTTTGTAAATACATATCACAAAGAGCCCCGGTAAAGGTAATTTCTATTACAAATATAAAGTCATAAATGATGATAATTGATGATAGAACCATTCTAGTTTTCATTACTGGAATTGTATTATTGTGTTTACTTTAAATATCTGTGGTTTTGATGTAGTGTATGTACAGTACGACGATATAGATTATGCGGTATTCGGCAACGTACTGTTATTACTGTATTATGTGTATTACTCTGTACTGTATAGTCTTTATTTATTTATCGGTATTCCTATTTGTGGCGTCTTAACTCCCAAATGGGCGGATCAATGTCACTACGGTTGTTCAAATTGAATAACTGAATTAATCGAGATAGTTTACAGGCTGGTAGACCCCTCGTATGCGAGAGGCCGTCTGGGTTGGTACCACCGATTTGTCTATTTCTGCCGCCAATCAACACTGTGTGAGCACTGTTGTGTATCTGTTTGAAGGAAATTGAAGCCGGTGAAATTACTGGGCATTATGAGACTTAACATCTTATGTATCGGGGTGACGAGTGCAGTTCAGTGCCATGCAGTGCTTTGTAATTAAAAGTTCTGTGTGGTGTTGCTTCCTGTTTATGGGCAGGCGTGGCGCTTACCATCAGGCCAGCGACTTGCTCATCTCGCTGAATGATAAAAAAAAAAATCAAAAAATACATAATGATCACATCTGTATCTGTGTACCTCAACTATACCACTCTACCCGACCCGGGGATCGAACCCGACACCTCAGCTCAGTAGTACCGCGTACGCAATACAACTGCGCCACGGAGGCAGTCAATTTCATTATAATTGGCTTATAAACTTAACATTCCAAAACCTTTTGTTTCCTCACAAACTCTTGCAAAAATCCTATTAAACTTTATGCGTACTTCGAATTATTTCACGAACCCGCCCGAAATTTGATCTGATTCCCGGAACATAAAGCCATTTCACAATCCAATTTGATATCGGCACGTCGGGCTTGTTAATTACCCGTACAATCCCGACATTGTTGATATCTAGTGGTGTTCGGAGTTAATTAATTTGCTAGGCTCGACTTCATTTGCTTGTATCAATAATGAAATTCGAAGATTGGCACGTTGTAGCTGAAGACGATTTTGGCTTGCTTTTACGGATTGCTTTTTTGCTAATAGGATATTCATATCCGCCCGGATAGCGACCACCGTACACATGGTGTTAAAACCTGCCATAGTGATTGACACGCCTTGTGTGGATCGCGTTCCAGGATCAGCCAGTATATATCCGGTTCTCCCGAGGGGCTTGCTTCATGACTTGATGATTGGTTGAGGCGGGTAAATCCTTGTATTACTGTGCCTGCGTCAGTCTTCGGTTGGTTTTTTGGACTGCCGTACGCTTACCATTAGGTGTAGTGCAGTCGCTTTCCCGTGTTCGGATAAATAAAAAATACAGATATGTTACAAATATGGGTCAAGCTGAAAGATATCCGTTCTGTATGGCTTTGTGTAAAGATTTATGGACTTACTTTTTAGCAACTAAATAGATAGTAGCTAGCTTATTGCTTAGGCCGGCAAACGAGCAAGTGGGTCACCTGATGGTAAATGATCTCCACCGCCCATGTCGCCCATCACCAGAAGAATCATGGGCGCGTTGCCGACCTTAAAGGAAAGGAATAATTAGGGATTGGGAAGGGGAGGGGATTTGGGCTTCCGGATATCTCACTCACCGTACGAAACGCAGCAGCAAGCCGCTACTTTACGTCGGTTTTCTGTGAGACAGTGGTAACGACCCGGTCGAGCCAGCCCATTCATGCTGTAGACAAAATTGTCTACAGCGTGGCTCTACCACTCAAATCAGCTCAGGTCAGCTCCAATGCAGTCCCTGCCACTTTTTTTATAGCATAGACCGCCTAACGAGCAAGTAGGTCACCTGATGATAAGTGATCTCCACCGTCCAAGTAAGTCCACAATACCAGAAGAATCATGGACGCGTTGCCGATCTTAAAGAGAAGGGATAATTAAGGGATTGGGAAGGGGTGGGGGATTTGGGCCTCCGTCACATTCACCGTACGAAACCGCAGCAAGCCGATACTTTACGTCGGTTTTCTGTGAGACATCCGTAACAATTCGGTCTAGCCGTCCCACTCATGCTGTAGACAAAACTGTCAACAGCGTGGCTCTACCACTCATAAATGTCAGGATAAAAACTATATAGTTTTGTTTTGTGAATATATTATATCGTGCTGGAGAGACAACATCTAAGCTCGGTGAATAGTTAATTGGAGTGCATTAGTTGTACCGCTGTTTATTCCTTCGGGAATACAATGGTTATGATACTTTTGGATGTATATAAAAAACTTTTTTCACAACAGCAGTAATGAAAGTGGAGATTAACTTTTAGTTTGTATTAGTTTGTATTACAAAACTTGTAGATTTATAAAGGGGGATTTAAATTCAAGATAATTTCAAATTTATTACATAAAAAAGAAAATGTCGTTCCAGACAATTTTGAATGGAGCGGTACCCGATCAAAATTGGACCTAGTTACGAAAAAATGTACCAACCCACAGCTAAGTAAAATGGAGATACTGATTTTGTTTTACTAAATTCAATAATTTAAACGAATGTTATCTCGTAGTTTTTTTGGAAAATCGTGCATGAAATATATTCCATGTACAATTTTGCAAAAAAATATAGTATTAAAATCAAATTAAATTAATTTAACAAAACAAAATCAGTATCTTCATTTGAGCTTGCTGTGGGTTGGTTCCTTTTTGCGTAACTAGGTCCAATTAACGATTTTTTTTATATTCTGGATAATGAGATCATTCGCTGATTAAATATTTGCGTTCATTAGAAAGAAAGAAAACGATTCATCTCCGATTGTTTAAAATAACCCAGATCGACATGCTTTCCATAGGCTTATGCTAATACGTCAAAGTACGTACAAACAAGGATTATCGTGATTTACCTCATTATCTCTGTATTGGTTACTGGGGTGAGATAGGGTTGTCAGTATTTTAAGAAAGTATTTCTACCAACTTTGAATACTAATTTTAACGACATCGTCTGTGGCGCTGTGAATTGAGAGGGTGCAGGATCGTTCCCCGTGTAAAATAAAAAAAATTAAAAGTAATAAGTTTGTGTGATCCACAAATATTTGTTTTAGGTCGGCGTGTTGAGGGACCGTCACTTCCTCTTAGTTCTTGATGTACAATTGACCTGGTGATCTAGTCATGTGCGGTCAGGACTATGTGTGTAACTATCGGGTGTCTATTTATTCAAACGAGGAACGTTGCACCAATTTATTTATAAAGTATCTATATCTAGAAAAATCATGACATATTTTTTTGTAAAACATGTTTTATTATAGCTGGTAACCCTAAACGAAACTAGGCTCATCTGATTTTGAACCTAAATTGAATGGTTTAATTTATCGCTTGAGAGAATATGGTTATTTGCGCACTCACTTTTTTAAATGACTATCCTTTGTTACAAAAGAAATATCTTTAATAAATCCAGGAAAAATGTATTTTTAGTTACATAAAGTTATCTCTGTCGTCTGTCGAATGATGTAACGGGTGGTTGACATTATATTTGATCCAGACAACAAAGGCCTCTCTTGTTAAAATGTTTCGTGCTTGGCAGTTGGTATATTATATGCCCCCGTTTTACAGCGACAATAAAAACGAGGAGTTTATTAATTCATCTGCTCATATTTATACTTTTTGTTAATGTATATTCACGCATAGTTCCGGTAGTTGTGGGCCGATTTAATGATTCTTATTGTACTCGATAAGGTTACTTCGCTGGTGGCCATATTTTAGTTTGAAAAAAAATACGCCGAAGAGAATAAAATCGGGGATGAAAGACATTAACTTCGATATTTAAGCACAAATTTTGTTGATTCTACCACAAGAAATAGTAGAAGAGAAGCTATAAGGACAAAATTAAAACTGCCTCGAAAGAACCAACTCAAAACTTAAACCTTTATTTTTTCATTAATAATAAATTTTGTGTTATCAACGAAAGGGTAATAAACATTGACATATTTTTGTCTATACTTTAACAGAATGGTTATATTTTTGCTTGGTTTTCAGGAACGCGCATTTGTGCTATAGTTTGTACTGGCTATTTGTAATATAGCTTGGAATACACATGTTTTTTATAAGCTCTATAGCTTATATAATTACATTATTAAACGGTAATTGATTATAACGCGAGTAACAACAATTACGATTACGATTAGGTACATCGGTTAACCTAAATTTACGCGAAAGCGAGCGAGCCGTGTTTAAATTTATTTTGTAACATAGAACCCGATTTTCGAAAGGCTGATGACTAATCATCTGTCAAATCTAATGTCAAGTCAAAATTGAGTTTCTAGAAGCGTGGTCAACGCTTTTGATTTGACACAGCTGTTAAGGCTTTCAAATATGAAAAATTCGTATGTCAAACGCTATTTTGGGTTTCTCGAAGATTCACAGATAATTCTGTGGTAAAATAGTGTATCAATTACTGACAATGGTTCGCAAATTAAATGAGAGAATAATTTTGTTTTCATTAAATAACTTTTCAATAACTCAAATTGATTTGTGACAGCACTGTCAAAATCAAAGTTCTGTTGAATGTTGATTTGATCAGCCTTTGAGAAACCGGGTGTGAATGTCGATTAGCAATTGTGTGTTCCAGGCATTATGTGCCAGAATGAAGAGGAATGTATGAAATTAATGAAATAAAATATAATAAAAAAAATAATGTAATAAAATATAATAAAAAAATAATTTAATAAAAGAATGCTTGTAATGTCTTTTTAGAGTGACAATATTCTGATACGTTGTTAATTAAATTATGTATTATTAATTGAATGGAATTATAAATAAATATTTTATTTTTGTGTAATATTGTTTTTATTGATTCTCTGTGGTATGATTCGTATCTTTTTTTATTGTGTTATGTATACAGGTAGATTTATAAATGACGAGTCAAAGTGCCCTTGGTAGCATAATTGCTTATTAAGGATTTGATTTTGAATATTATTTGGCTATTGGTGTAAATTTTTAACCTGTTACTTCTTAAAATGATAAATAGAAATCCAGGCATTATCGGCACTTAACTTAGATAGATAGCTTTTGTATGCAGTGGAATATTAGTGAGATTATTACACAGATTTAGTTAACGGTTAGGTTAAATATGTACAAACAATTGTTAGCAGTCAGAAATAATGCAAGCGTTTCGTAACAATCTATCATTTTATTTTGCTAATTTTTCTAAAGGATTGACATTCTGAATTCAAAAAAATGTGGTTTATTCAGAATTCTAAATTCAAAACAGCAATTTATGCATCGAGGTTCTATGAGGGATTATTAAACCAATGAGTATTCATATAAATGCATATCTCGATCTTCTCCCACTCCACTCCACTCCTCTCTTCTCTTCTTCTAGTAAAGTAACTAAAAGTAAGTATGAATGAATTTTAATATTCACCTCAAAAAATGCAAGATGTTACTATCGTATTAAATTCAGCTAAAAATCATTATAAACTGCAAGCAAAATTATACTCAAAATGACTTCCACCGGATCTCATTCCTTTCAACAGTTAACATTAGTTTCACGTGTAAAATTGCAGGCATTAAGCCAGCCGCAGAGCGTGTGCGATGTTCATTAAACACCGGTCAAGAGTGAAAGGTATCCACGCAGCGAGGGTTCCAACCACGGCTTTAAATTGTCATTTTTACTAACTTCTGATCGATCCGCCCGCGTGAAGGACTTCCGAGATATAAAGTATAAAGTAGCTTATTTTATTTTATTTTTTATTTCATTTTATTTGGAAAACAAACAGTACTTATCATAACTTAATTACATAACTTTATAAATATCTAAAGACCATTATATAAGTTTTCGCATGTTAAATACTATAATATGCTTATTTGTATTAAACACATAAGATGTAAATTAGTATTTCAGTATATAGTAATAAATTCAATGATGAACCGATTCAAACCAGTCGTCAGATAATTTGCGTTTAAATAAGTTTGAACTCGAATCATATATAATGCCTTAATCCAGGTCATAGACTATCTGTGTGTGAAATTCCATCTAAATGTGTTAAGCTACTAAGGTATGATTGATTAACAAAGACACACAAACTCACAAACATACAAACTTTCACATTTAGAACGTTATTCCGCCATTAACACACAGAGGCACTCACGCTTATAATTTTCAAAGGGTAGGCAGAGGTGTAACCAGTACACCCATATTTCGCCGAGCGTATCTCCGTCCCATGATGTGATAAGGGGCGCGCCTATTGCCATACCAGGCACAAATTCCAGAATCCGTGCTGATACCACTTATCCGACCTGGAGATCGGACCCGGGGCCTTAGCAAACAGTCGTACCGAGTACGCAATCAAACTGTGCCACCGAGGCAAAACGGATTTCGTGAAAATTTAATCCGGCTATATTAATATTATATATTACGGTTCATCGGCTAGAGCTATCTATTTATGTATGTCTGTCTGTCTGGCTTTTAACAGTAGAATCGACAAATAGACAGCAGCGTTTACTTTTTAGATACGGGACCATAAAATAAGAGGAATTCAAAACGGTGTATTTAGAGCGACTGCTTTGAGCGAGGCGCTGCATTGTTCTCCGCTACCTTTTCGACGGTTGGTAATGAGGGTTGTACGAGAGGATCCAGCTGGTCATAGTGTCGGTTTTATGAAGGTTTCTTATTCCAGTTCTTTTTTTTTACGAGAGACAAAACTAGAGAGGTTTTAAGAGTGGTAGAGCCACGATGTAAACAGTTTTGTATACAGTATGAATGGGCCGTCTCAACCGGGTCGTTACCAGTGTCTCACAGAAAACTGACGTAAAGTAGCGGCTTGCTGCTGCGTTTCGTACCGTGAATGAGATATCCGGAGGCCCAAATCCTCCTCCCTTTCCCAATCCTTTAATTATCCCGTCCCTTTAAGGTCGGCAACGTGCCTATAATTATTCTAGTATTGTAGGCGTACATGGGCAGTGGTGATCACTTACCATCAGATGACACTTGCTCGTTTGCCGGTCTATGCTGAAAAAAACTTGTCTGCAGCGTAGTCTACTACTTAAGTAGTACTTAGTTAATATGTATAAGCATTTTTTTAAACCCACACTACACATAGCACTCAAGACTGCTTTAGCACAGTTTATATTTAACATGCAGTCGTAGGGACTGTACCGTGAATCACCGCTATCTATTGTCTTCTTTATGTTACAAAACTATTCTGAAAGTACAAGAAAGCGTTTTTTAGTTGGAGGTAGGATATTCATATCCGCCCGGATAGCTTGGTCGCTATCCAGTACCCATGGTGTTAAAACCTGCCATAGTGACCCACACGCCTTGTGTGGAACGCGTTCCTTTTAGTCGACGATAACTTGGAAAGGCTGATTCTAAGTGGTGTAATATTTCTGGATAAGTGTAGCGCATAATAGTTCTTATTAAATTAGTGACCCGCAGCAAACCCATTTGGATCGGTGCGGGAATTGGAAAGCCGGTTATTCGTACATTTTTTTTTTGGTTGAATGACGAGACGAGCATTACAAAGCACTACATGGCGTTGAACTGCGCTCGTCACCCCGAGATATAAGATGTTAAGTATCATAATGCTCAGTAATTTCATTGGCTTCAATGTCCTTCAAACCGAACACAACAGTGCTTACACATTGTTGCTTGGCGACAGAAATAGACAAAGCGGATGTACCAATCCAGATGGCCTGTCGCATACGTGGGACCCACCACTTTGTAAATGCTCAATGCGTCGGAGGTTTTCAAGAGGCCCATATAAACTAAGTCTAATTTGAATACAACGAAACCTTGTTAGCAAAGTTTTACATGTTCTGAATATTCCATATTCTTGTGTGTTTGAGACAAATCTTGTTATATCCTTACCCGCTTAAAGTAATAAGGACGAGACACTCACGCGATAATAACGAATTTTATTTCTATACACAAACCATTGGTGGTTTACATACACAAATGTCATAGATTCATCAAAATCTCAGTTTAGTGCAGTAAATGAAATGTAAATCATATAATGTGTACAAATCTGTCGTGTTTGATAGACCATTAAAATTTACAACGACTTATGCGAAACGTGAACGTGTGGAAGTCTTAACATGTCACGTGGATGAAAGAAAATGGGTGAGCTCAAAGAAAATTTAAGGTAGTAATAAGTACAAGAAAGGTAGAGCCACGCTGTGGACAGTTTGCTTTTTTTATCAGAGCACGACCAAGTAAATGCACTACACCTGATAGTAAGGGCAGTGCAATATAAAAAACTAGCGACCACTGACAAACAATGAGTTTATCAGTGGTCACCAGAGTCATGCCGGCCTGTATAAAAACTTCTTCATACTCCGAAGAGAGAAGAAGCAAATCAAGGGGCCTGCGACAGGATAGGTGGATAATCGATGCAAACACAGGCATACAAGAATGTACCCCTGTAATCATAAGTTTAAAAACTTGAGAGGCCGATTTCAAAACCCGAATCGTGGTGCGTTTCCCGTTATAATATGTTGAAATGTTTCACATTTCCACTCATATTTGCCCAAGTTAAACCGGAGTGAAGTTTTATCGAATACGAAAAGAATCAACCAAGTCGGTTTATATTTGGCGGAGCTGTAGATAAAATAGACAAATAAATACACAACAGTAAACAAATAATATATACCGACGAATAAAACTTAAAACTTTTTCCTTGAGCCGGTTAAAGACCGATGCCCTTAAAAAGTTTACCTGCAAATGAGAAAAGAATTGCGACGATAAGTAAAATTACTACGAGAAAACATTTGAAAATCAATTCAGTGTTTTTAGACGATCGGCGAGCGCAGTTGTTGAAAGAATTGTGCTTTGTTATTATTGACTTTACACAGCCTATCGTATGGCAGTTTAATCCCTATAAAATAACGCATCTTATTTCACACAAACATTAATTGTATTCAGAATAACAACCGTACAAACTTGAATGTAATCTGTGATAACTACAAAGAAGTTTCATCCGTATGTTAAATGAAGTAGAGTTTGAAATCGCGTCTCCGAAAATAACACCCGAAATCGTTCATTTGTAATTCGTTCTAATAAATTCACGCAGAAACGTAAGCAATAAAGATTTAAAGCTTTATACGAGGGTTGCCAACTTTATTGTTAAAATAGCATTACTTATATTTTTTTTACTTTTTTGATGTTTACATTCGTTGTAAAAATATTAAGATAATTTTTATTTGCGTAATGAACTGTTCCGTCCTTGACATGGGTCAAAGAGTTTATTTCATCATTTCATTTTTATTTTTTATAAATGACTCTAGGATTCTTTATTCTCGCTGGGTTAGCATGCATAATGAAGGATGTAATGTTATTGTAATATATGACAATATAAACAGCCAAGTGCGTGTCGAACCAGGCACAGTAAAGGATTCCGTAGTTAAAATGACGTTCATAGTTTTAAACAAGTATAATATATAATGTTTTCTTATGTTTAATCGAATGTTACACATTGAAATAAAACTAATTTAAACGGATTTTGTCCCGGTTTTTTTATTATTTTTGATTCCAACCTTTCGAAAGCTTTTCAGCTTTTGAAAAGGCTGACGAAAGACTGAAAGACTGACGGGATCAGTCCACCCCGTGACCAAAATATCAAATCTCCCATACCTCAGTAACTATAGAACCTAACTTATTGAAGCCAACTTTCGTTGGAATACTTTTAAAGTTATACTACCTAGAACTATTTCAGAATTTTCCATCCAGTAGTTAAAAAAAAAGTAATTGGGGCGGTACCTTTTTTACGACTTTGGACACGTATATCTAACAAGCCAATTAATTATATAAATAAATAAAAAAAAGTGTGCGCATGCAATTCACACACGGCACATTAAATTTATTCACATTCAGAATAAATTTAATTTTAGGTAATTTATATAAATAAAAAAATATGGGTCAAATTAACACAGATGTGTTAAATAATTGACATAAATTCATTTATCAACGAATTTTAATACGCAAATGCAAAAATATGAAACATGTGAATGATACACTACGTTGTTTGTGACACATTTTCCGAAAACTTCGTTGTACGCGGTCGCAGACACATCTCATTCTTTCGCAGGCTAAATACTACTAATTATTATTATTATTATTTATCTATGATTATGTTTGTCTCTTTTTACTGTCTCATTTTCGTTTCATCGAATTTTCAAATCACAACGTTGCTAAAGAAGTTTCACTTCAATAAGTCATTAAGCAACCTCTACATCATTATTAAGAACCTATCCTATGATACCACACATGTATATGTACAATGGGAAAAACATCATCCCTCAGTTACTACATGTATGGAGAGCAACACCATTTTTTTTATTAATTTCATTACACTTTTATGTACCAGTTCATGTAATGTACCATCTAAATTCAATCCATGTAGTGCTATTACTATTATTAAAATTATATATTCTACAGTGGGTGGGTGGGTATCTAGGTACCCTCCACTTACCACTTATAAACATAAACTGCACATGCACCACTTAAGACCTGCTAATAAATCCTTTCTTTCATTCTATTAGTCTCCGAGTAAAATGGATGCGACATAATAATATGGACGGACATATGAAATGGGTATGAGGAAATTTAACAGTTCCGTTTTAGGCATTTGGCAACGCAACCCTATTTCGGGTCATCATCGCTTAGATAGCTATAAAAAGGCAAAATAGACTAGGACATATAGGTCACACTAGTGAGGACCATCCATATCTCGTTTTTTGTCACTTTTCTTTTTCAAATCAGATTAACTTTCTCTCGATTCTTCGAGACTTCGAGACTTTATGTCTGCCTGCTCAAATTTTTATACAAAAAGTTGGTAACACCAACTCGTAAGTGACGTAAAACGCGCCTACATTTAAGTTCATGAATGTATTGAGATGTTTACACGGAGCATATTATAAACAATTTTATTAGCACGTAGGGGAATGACTCGTTCATGATTTCCGTATTTAATATACATACAAACATAAATTATATGGAATGATAACAACGTATACCTCTTTAATTCCGTTCTAAATATATCCAATATATAGTAAATGTTATATGGTAGAGAATGAATCTGGCTTTAAGGGAACTTATAAGAACATTTTTTATGTGCACTAGTTCAATAGTGCTACTTTTTTTTTTCTTAAATTATTCCTGGCCATGGATGCACGTCTTTCAGATACATACATAAATTCTTAAAGTACGTTAGTAGTACGCCAGTCTTAGATATTTTTTGACATTCCATAATTTTAAAATTTGAGAATCCCCGGTAAATGTTTTTATATTACTCTTGTATTTACATAAAGATTTTTCATTTTCATTTACAAGAACGATGAAACACGGGTGCGGTCGATTTCAAGGTCTTGCTGGAGTTTTGAAGTTTCCCTCCAGTACGATGCTTATTTCAAGGTTTCCACATACTGTTCATCACCGTCAATTGCACAAATCCACACCACTTTTGTACAACAAACAAAACTTTAAATGAGTTTATGAAATAAATTATTAAGATGAGATATGAACAGCACTGTCAGAATTCCCGCCAAAACTATCATTAGTGATTCTAATATGATAGTTTTCTGTGTTGAATATTATACATTATTTTATACGCAACAGAAAATAATTCGAAAAAAGAAACCCTTTTGTTAAAACACAATAAAAATCGGTTTAAAAATGAGCCCGCAATTATGATTTTGAATATTGGTATGAGCAGAGGTGGGTGCGTAAGTTGAAAGTTGTACATGGTATGGTTTTGAGTGGTAGAACCACGCTGAAGACAGTTTTATCTACAGCAAATAGATATAATTATCCCTTTCTTTTAAGGTCGGTAACACGCTTATGATTTTTCTGGTAAAGCGGGCGTACATGGGCGGTGGAGATCACTTACCATCAGGTGACCCACTTGCTCGTTTGCCGGTCTATGCTATAAAAAAATGAACGGACCCAACTCTTCAGTACTTAGTTTGTTTTCCCGAAATACAACAAAATTCCGTAAAAATAGGGTACGTTTTGACCCTTTAATGGAAAGTTTATGTCGTAAAAAAACGTAAATGATAAATATATATGTTTGCACTCGTTAGCGGGAAGTCGAGCCTCACTCGAGGGTAATATATCAGCGTCTTTCCACTGAGATTGGAATAATTAATGAGGTTGGCCTTTCTGGCCCACTTCAGTTTAACGTATGCATCAATCGTGAAGGGTTATACTGTGACGACGAAATGTACTTTTAACGGATTGTAATTGGCGAAGGTTGGTGTTTAATAATACTGTACTAGCTTTTGCTCGCGGCTCCGCCCGCGTCATCTGCTTTTCCCGGGATAAAAAGTAGCCTATGTCTTATTCTGATATATAAGCTATATTATTGTAAAGTTTCATTAAAATCTATTCAGTAGTTTTTATGTGAAAGAGTAACAAACATACATCCATCCACCCATCCATACTTACAAACTTTCACGTTTATAATATTAGTAGGATTAGCTGTCCCGCGCGGTTACACTCGCAACATTTAAATAAATAAATTACCACATGGATGGTCGGGTACAACTAGGGTTGCGGATTTTGAGTGGTAGATCCACGCTGTAGACATTTTTGTTTACAGCATGAATGGGCCGGCTCGACCGGGTCGTTACCACTGTCTCACAGAAATCTGACGTAGAGTAGCGGCAGCTGTTGTGTTTCGTACGGTGAGTGAGATATCCGGAGGCCCAAATCCCCCTCCCATTCCCAATAACTTAATTATCCCTTCCTTTTAAGGTCGGCAATGCGTCTATGATTCTTATAGTATTGTGGGCGTACATTGGCGGTGGAAACCACTTACTATCAGATGACTTGCTCGTTTGCCGGTCTACGCTATAAAAAAATGTAAATGTATCGAGACATATAGATACATATTATATTGATTGATCGTTTCAGCCGACGCGACGCGCCTCTTACCAAAATATTATCTTTCAATAAAAAATGATTAACTCGGACAAAAAGCTTCCGGATACGTATAACAAATGGGTCTACTCTAGACATCTTGATTTAATATCAGCAAAGTAAACGCTTTTTGTGAGAGAAAAAAAAACGGAGTGTGAAGAAGCAGTTAGGCAGGCCGGCATGATCGTGCCGACCAACGATAGACACACTGTTTGTCGTTGGTCGACACTATTCCTGGATTGCGCTACACTTACCATCAGGTGTGGCGTAGTCATTTTGCCGAGCCAGGATTAAAAAAAAAAAAAAAAAAAAAAATTCTGCCTCATAGTTGGGAATGGACTTAGAGTAGGAATATATAGAAATTGACAAAAGAATAGATATCGTCTGTGAAATAATCTGTTAGTGAAACGTGAGGCCGCGGATTCGATTCCCACACCGAAAACAATATTTGTGTATTCCATTATTATTTTCGGGTCTTTTTTTGTGGGGCGCTACGCCCCGCTCTCGTTCCCCTAACGCCTTAAGGCTAGGGTCCTGGTATATCACCCCCTATTTACCTACTCTCTTTTATTCTATACTCTATCCTCAACAACAAAAAAATCGGTTCAAAAATGAGCCCGCAATTATGATTTTAAATATTGGTATGAGCAAAGGTGGGCATGTAGTGGGGACATCTTACTATCTCGCTCGCACCGTAATGGCCATTTGCAACGGTGACGTTAAACTTGGCATCATCTGTTAATTTGACAAGTGCCCCCTCATCAGATTTGAATGACTTCTAATTTATTTTTTTGTGGACGGATTAATGAAATTTCTGCAATAAGTTTTGCGTAACATAACTTATTGATTAAAATAATAAAAAGTCTAGTCAACTACCCTATTAAACTACATTGATTGCTTTAGTTATGAAGTAATCTTACAAGTAATATTAATAAGTGGTTATGAGAGTAATGACAAACTTAATTGTTATTGTCAAAACAACATTAAGTTTTGATGGGATTAAATTAGTGCAGACGTGCCTTAATAAATTACTTTATAAACATGTTTACTTAAGGCGCTGTGACGACGTTCTTCATGTCGCTATTATATCGACGGTTGAAAGGCAAAAATATCTAAACGATATTGAGTAAGAGTAACTTTACAGGAGAATGATTTAAAGTTAAAATTTTTAGAACAAAATCGTAAATAGATATCTAATTGTCAAATTTCGATGCTTTTAACATAGATAATATCAAAATATGTATGCATTTTTTATTGCATAGGCCGGTAAACGAGTAAGTGGGTCACCTGATGGTAAGTGATCTCCACCGTCCATGTACGCCCAAGATACCAGAAGAATCATAAGGAATATCAATCAATCAAAGGGATAATTAGGGATTGGGAAGGGGAGGGGTATTAGGGCATCCATAAATCTCACTAACCGAACGAAACGCAAAGAAAGCCGCTACTTTATGTCGATTTTCTATGAGACAGTGGTAAGGACCCGGTCTAGCCGGCCCATTTATGCTGTAGAAAAAACTGTCTACAGCGTGGCTCTACTACTCAAAATATACGATTCGATAATTCTTATGTTATTTTTTTTCAAAAAATTCGAACTTTAAAATAACTCTCCTGTAAAGTTTACTCAATGTCGCTTAGATATATTTACCTTTCAAGCGTCGGTATGAACATCTCTTTTTTATGCATAGGTCAAAAAAGCACCCACATTACCAGAATAATGAATGCTGACTTACCGATCTTAAAGGTGATTTTAGTTTTTTTTTGACCTTCGAAGGCGAACGATAACCCACCTGAATGTAAGTGGCCACCGCCCCTTACCGGTTACCCTAGGACCTCAACATTGTCTGAATACTGCGATCCTCGATGGTCGTCAAGATTATGTTGGCTTGCAGTAACGTAACAGTATGTTTAAAATAGACCTACTGACACAGGAGCGCGACTCGCCGGAACGAACTAGGCTCCAATTCATAGGAGCTGATACTTCCTATGAATTTTTGTTACCATCAGGCGAGCAACTTGTTCGTATCATGATTCAATTAAATAAAAGAAAAACATATTTCTTGTATGACCTGTTGAAAAATTTGTACTAGGCACTCTGCGTGGGTCTACTTATTTACGAAAATAAAACCAATCCACTGCCGCTAGTGACCCGACCACTGCTATAAAAATAAACAGCGGAAGAATGTGTATCTGTATATATGTGTATATTGTCGATGAAGTACCAATACCTCCTAAGTGTTGTGAATCTAATTTTACACAAGACTATTTAAAATAAGGTTTTATTTTACAAAAACTGTTTAAAATAAGGTTTTATTTATTTTGATCAACTGTTGATAGTATATAGTTTCCAATACATTACTTTTTTATTAGTTACTAAGGGATTTGGATTATGTTTACGTCTATTGTAATAAAAAAATAATTTTGGACTAAATTGTCAGTTAGGAGGTATTGGTACTTCATCGACGATATGTATATTTGCTGGTGGTAGGATATTCATATCCGCCCGGATAGCGACCACCGTACACATGGTGTTAAATCCTGCCATAGTGATCCACACGCCTTGTGTGGATCGCGTTCCAGGATCAGCTAGTGTATATCCGGTTCTCCCGAGGGGCTTGCGACATGACTTGGTGGTTGATTGGGGTGGGTATAGGTGTACATCCTTATATTACTGTGGCTGCATCGGTCATCCGCCTGTCCTGTCGCAGGCCCCTCGATTTGCTTCTTTCCTCTCCGAAGAGGGGAAAAGAATTATACAGGCCGGCATGACTCTGGTGACCACCGATAAACTCATTGTTTGTTGGTGGTCGCTGGTTTTTTGGATTTCACTACGCTTACCATCAGGTGTAGTACAGTCACTTTGACGTGCTCGGATTAAAAAAAATCTATTGTGTGTACATCGTTACATAACAGTTTCACAATGAAGCAACGCTGTTTTATAATATTATAGAACGCCCAGGCTCGGCAGTAAATTTTTATACTCCCTTCATTGCGGTTTGAATGGCTATTTTATTTTTAAAGTAATAAATATAAACGTGCTCATTTGAATATTATAGTGAAATTAGTTCAAACCACTTTGTAGTACAGAAATTATATATAAACTATCTGTCCCTTGCGGTTTCATCGCATGCTACTGCCCTGCTCCCATGTGTCATAGCGTGATAACTTTTCGGAATAAATTCTCCAATTTATAGTGAAAACAGTTAAATCCGTTGTACAGAGATATATGCGGACAAACAGACAGACGCAGGTATAGCGACTTTGTTTTATATGTATTGATTGACAACCTCCGTAGCGAAGTGGGCGAGTAGCTGTGAAGCGAGAGGCCACGGGTTCGATTCCTGCACCGAGGCAAATCGTCATTTTAAAGACTATGTGAACTTTGCAGTATAACATTTTATAGTTTTTAATACCATGTGTACGGAGGTCGCTGTCCGGGCGGATATGAATATCCCACCACCAGCGAAATATGTCAATTGGTTAAGGCGCTACAATCCCACAGTCACACGCACATACACGAACCCACAGACAAACTTTAACATCCCTCTTTTTATCGGGGGTTAAAGATTAGCAATTGGTGTACTAATTTGCAGATTATGTAAGAACGCACAAACATACATGAGGATATTACTATAGTACATTGGTAATACCTCAAGACTACACAAGGTCTTCACTATCAACGCGGTACAATTATCAGGGATGGTGTTCATCATCATAAAACTGCTCCAATAAACGTATATTTGTTTGATATACGTAATTTATGTACACTTGGGCTGAACGAATTCTATTATACTAGTACATACTTATATAAAAAGAAATAGTCTGTAATAAGCTGAGAAATAAAACTAATTTAAACGTATTTTATCGCGGTTTTTTTATTTTATTTTTTGCTTGGTTAGAAAACATTGAGAGGAAACATGCATACCTGACATTTGACGTTCTGCATAAGAAGTTCAATGGTATGTGAAGTATATATTAGTGAGTGGTAGAGCCAAACTGTAGACAGTTTTGTCTACAGCATGAATGGGCTGGCTCGACCCGGCCGTTACCGCTATCTCACAGAAAACCGACGTAGAGTAGCGGCTTGCTGCTGCGTTTCGTATAGTGAGTGAGATATCCGAAGGCTCAAATCCCCTCCCGATCCCAATCCCTAATTATCCATTCCATTTAAGGCCACCAACGCGCCCATGATTTTACTGGTATTGAGGGCGTATATGGGCGGTGGAGATTACTTACCATCATGTGCCACATTTGCTCTTTTGTCGGCTTATTTTTTTTTGTTACTAGCTCCGTATTGTACGTGTCCCACTGCTGGGCACGGGCCTCCTCTACTGAATGAGAGAGGTTAGGCCTTAGTCCACCACGCTGGCCTAATGCGGGTTGGCAGACTTCACATACCTTTGAAAAATCTAATCGAGTTTTCAGGCGTATACTATATAAAAAAACACTAGAATAAAACTTTCATAATTTAGTTAGAGAGTGGTTTTATCGTCATTGACGTGTTTGTCTATCCGTGCGTAATTAATAGTGTCTGAACATATCTGACAACTGGCCGCGCCACGTGGCCAAATGATAGTGAAACTGACAAACCTAGTTAGTAACTGATAAATAAATATTGGACTATAAATAAATAATATACATCCAAAAATAAATATAAGCAGCGATAGCTCAGCGGGGAGTGGTATGGACTGTCGAGACGAAAGTCGCAGGTTCGAAACTAGCCCCAAGAGCATACACCACTGACTTTTCTAAGTTACGTGTATATTAATTGTTAATTATCGCTTGCTTTAACGGTGAAGGAAACATCTTGAGGAAACCTGCATACCTGAGAACTCGATAAGATTTTCGGAGGTATGTGAAGTCTGCCAACCCGCATTAGGCCAGCGTGGTGGACTAAGGCCTAATCCCTCTCACTCAGTAGAGGAGGCCCGTGCCCAGCAGTGGGACGTATATAATACAGGACTAGTAAAAAAAAAAAAAAAGAAATATAGACATGTAGAGAGGATGGATATGTATGAAAGAAGATTGACGAAATAAATATACATGGCGAGTGTGAATGGTACAGTTGGGAGGGGAAGGCATCGGTGAACTTTCTCAGATCAAGTCGGAGATATTCTCGAGAAAGGTCAGGTCAGAAGTACCCTAAACCGACGTGCCTGCTTCAAGAATATAATGAGAGTGAAGCAGGCCAAAGCGGTGTGTAAGGGTCGTAGGTGGAAGTCCGTTGTCTCTGCCTACCTCTATGGAAACATGCGTGAGTCTATGTATGTATGAGAATAAATAAATAAAATACATCTACATTTCGCCGAGCGTTTTTCCGGCCCATGATAAGACAGGGGACGAGGTTCATATACTTTATACACTTTCCAAATTAGTATGAAACATTGCCAGGTGTGTAGGTAGTTTTATTTTGATACTAATCATTTGAGGAGAGTGAGTGATATTTTCCACCCCCCACAAAAATGGGCGTTATATGTTTGGTCTCTTGCTTACTCTGTCTCTCTCTCTATCTCTCTCTATGCGTGTGTGTGTGTGTGTGTGATAGCACCACGCTAGCGCCTTTATAAATATACCGATTGAATTGTCGGTTATTTATTTGAAAGCTAGTTTATTCGATATCGATCTTGGCTATATTTGAAGAATTTTAGGTGCCATTTATAAGTTACAAATGGTTTTCTAATTGATGGCTGTGGTTTTAATGGTTAGGACATCGTTTGTGTTTGAATATTGTTATAAAATATACCTATACCTACTACACGTCTCAACTAGGACCATTTCCGATTTTCTGAACAGATGATCTTTGATTAACTTATTGAGCTTCAATTAATGTTATTTACATCAGCAAGAAATCTTCTCGTAATATAGGCTGTAAAACTGTGTTACTTTATTTTCCGAACAGAACGTGTTTTCTCTTTTTTATTACTACTTCATTTCCGCCGCGTGAGATACATTGAAAGAAACATATTACAGCAAATCCGATCTGATCTTACTTAGATTAAAATGTGAAAGTACCTAGGCATAATATAAACCTGCATCCAACCTGCCATAGTGACCCACACTAGATGTGTATGTGGTGTGAACATACTTGTTTCATTTCATACATTTATTCATTTTTATTTGATAGAATGACAAGACGAGCAAGGCGCTCGCCTCATGATAAGTGCCACGCCTGCCCATAAACAGAAACAATACCGTACAGAACTTTGAATTACAAAGCACTGCATGACACTGAACTGCGCTCGTTACCCCGAGACATGAGGTGTTGTCTCATAATGCCCAGTAATTTCACTGGCTTCAATGTTTTTCAAACCGAAACATAACAGTGCTTACACACTGTTGCTTGAAGGCAGAAATAGACAAAGCGGTGGTACCAACCCATACGGCCTCTCGCATACGAGGGACCTACCACCTTGTAATGTAATGTCAATTGGCGTCTCCAATAGAACAATGATTTCGAGGCGCTTGGCTTATCTCGTCTTTCAATCAAATAAAAAAAAATACATAATTAATTATTGTAACAGGCTTCCGAGTCACTAGGAGACTGGCCGCGAAGCACAATTTAGGATTTCCCGGGACCGTGTCAATTGCACCGAAGGCCACCGCGGGTTTTTTAGCCGGTATAGCTACGTAGGTATTATAGTCCAATATAGGGACCCAATCGGTCAAATCGAGGTCGTTCGAGTAAGGGGAACTGGATTGGAAGGCTGGCAAGCCCGGCAAAATCATCTCTCCTCTCCCGAGGTATATTTAAAAAGTTGATTTTTTAAATCACTATCTCTCAAATCTTTAGTAAGTACTACTACTATTAAAATGAAGAAATTACAACGTCTTATATTAATATTCATTAGTTAAGTGTTTATAATTTTAAATTAGTATTAGGATTTTAATTGTAAGTATGTTTGTTCGTGTTGTTTTTTTCCATATTTTATTATACACCACTGTCTACTTCTCTTCTTGTTAATTGTTTCCATAATACGGTTGTCTGGAAGAGATTGCTTCTAGCAATAAGACCGCCCATTGTCTTCGATAGGTTTAGCACCAGCTTTTTATTCTTAGTTACTTGCATTGTAAAAGGTTTTCAATAAAGAGTTTTGTATTGTATAATTGAGAAGGTATCCGTAATGATTTCTTACGTTTACGCGAATGTTACACATTGAAATAAGACTAATTTAAACGGATTTTATCGGGGATTTTTAATTTAAATTTGGGCCCGACGTTTCAGTCCCTGTGACCACGAAGGCTGAAAAGCTTAAAACAGAGATAAAACCCGTTTAAATTAATTTTATTTCAAGGTATCCGTAGATGGGATTTCCTCTGGAAAAAAGCTTCTTTAATCAATCACAAATAAAAAGACGAAACGAAAAGCACCTGTAAACTATTCTAAGCTTGTTGAGACGATTTGATAATTTTAGATCATTTCACATCCATTACAAAGAGAATTGATGTTGTTATTGAAGCAATAAAACGCATTTGTTGTGCGGTTTTCAGTTTGGATTTTCACTTTTCAGCGGGCTTCAGTCTGTAAGCATACCTCGGAGGGTGCGGTCGTGCTGCGTGCCGACAAAGTTTTACGTACTGGTGCGGGAGTTAACGTGTTAAAGTATAATAAGTTATTTAGAAATAAATATAGTGTAAGTTAAAATATTAAAATGGTGATTTCAAGATTGAGTTAAAAATAAATGGATATATTTTTCTGTGAAAGTTATACTGTGTTTTTGGTAGGTTATGCAGAAAATATCTGAGTTCATGGTTCATATTATTTGTTTTATAAACTTTTTTTTATACTTATTTAACTATCGCTTCCTATATTAATATTAGCATAGTTTTAATTTAATGGTAAAATATTTTGCCTAAATATTTATAAATAATATACATACGCACTCACGCCTGTAATCCCCAAAGGGGTAGGCAGAGGTGTAATCAGTACACCCATATTTCACCGAGCGTATTTCCGTCCCGTGATGTGATAGGAGGCGAGTTTATCGCTATACCGAGCACAATTTCAGAATCCGGGCTAATACTGAGCATTTCGTGATAGAAATACCCAATATCACTTTAAACGACCCGGGGATCGAACCCTAGACCTCAGCACAGCAGTCGTATGTACTGCATACGCAATATAACTGCACCACCGAGGCAGTCATAAACAACGTATCTAAGATTTTGTCATTTTTATGTCACTGCAAAATGATAAGGGGCATGTTACGACACCTATCCACATTAGCGTAACAAGTACGTGTGACAGCCACGCCTCTCGACGCGGCGAAATATAGCGAAAGTGTGGATGTACCTTTAGAAGCCGTCAATGTTCTATTTTCAAAGTATGAAAATGGATTATTATCGTTTTATAATACCTCGTAGCATAGCACATTCCTTATATTCACCCTGATGACTCTTTTAAAGATATAAGTAGAGAAGTAACTCCATCAAACCCCTAACGATATTTTTTCTCGCGATGTCTTTGAACTAGTCTCTAATATACCCTTAAAAGGCCGACTTGGGAATCGAATATGTATATGATTTCACAGACAGGTGGCCAACATAACAAATAACAACGTCTAGCTTTCAGGGAATATTATCACTTACCATAAAGTATCCTCTGTGAAGATATTTTCGGAAGAGCCATAAAAATATTATTTTAAATTTCATACGATCATTTGTAGTTACGATATGTATAGTTCTCATTGTCAATAAATAAAAATAAATAATAGTTAAAAAAAAAACAAAAAAAAACCCGCTTTTATAGAAAATCATTACAATAAAATACATTTTTTTTCTTTCAATTTATTAAAATTAATTTTCTATTTTTTAGTTGGATTTTCTATAAAAGCGTGTTTTTTAACTCTTATTTATTTTTCATTTTTAAGAAAAAATATGAATACATACATTTTTTTATTTTTTTCTTTAAAATATTGAATTGTCATCGGTCCTTGATAAGTATGCCAAATTTCGATTTAATCCGACGGTTTGAAGGAGGTCAAAATCATGTTCAAAGTTTCCGTTACATACAAACATACTAATATACGTATGAAACTAATAAAAGCGCGTTAAAAGCTAATAAAGCGTGTTAATAAGGTACATTTTATATAGTAATATCATATACTTTGTTTTGGTTGGTGTTTTTCTCCCCAGAAGGGTCGACGTTAGGCAGACGGTCGGTCGTAAAATCTCCAAGCCAAATCTTTCTGCAACAGTTGTTAAAAAGCATATTGCGCCGACCCTACTGCGAGTGGGATAACGGTAGATGGAAGAAAGCTATACCTTATTTTAACAGAAAAACCTTATCTATTTTTTTTCCTGACTCGACAAAGTGACAACGCTTCACTTGATGGAAGTGCAGCGCAATCCAAGAATACTAGCGAACACAGACGATGAATCCATCGTAGGTCGGCAGAATTTCTTTCTTTCTTTATATCTATCTGCTTAATTGCTTCTTCACACTACGTTTTATTGTATTCGGACTGCTATTCATTAATTTTATCGAATTTCCAAGGTTGTGTGTAATTTTAAAATAAATGTAAAGTTTGAGAGAAAAGCAGTTTAAATCAACGTGGAGTAAAATAAGTGTTAATTTACTACAAAAGCTCATGATGTAAAATTGAGGAAATTGTTTATACTGTCTAAAAGAGTTATTGAAAAGCAATTTTAAATTTCGTAAAAAAAAAGCTTCTGCAATTCTTTTATGAATTGTCATAACTCTACAATCCACTAGTGGGTACATATATTGTAACCGACTGGATAGCGACCGCCGTACACTCTGCCAAAATCAACATAGTGGCTCGTTGTCAGCCGGTGTATATCCAGTTATTTCAGGCCTTCACAACAATTCTGGTGACAGTCGAGGGACACAATGTCTTTCGAAGAGTAATATGCTTACGATCAGATGTAATGCAGTTATTCCTGGCTTTGGCATGAGATTTCTAGATATTAAAAAAGAAACATTTAAAAATATAAAAAGCTATCACCCTCCAATGGCGAGGCGTAGGACCCAAGCTACTAGTAGTTAGGATCCCAGAGTGAAGAACATCCCCACAATGGGTGCCGTGTCTATTAACACCGCCTTCTGAATCTGGCCCTCGACCAAACGACCAATTTAGAACCTCTGGAGGTGTTTGATCGAGGCACTTTGGTATCAACCCATTAACATTAACGATCATCTTACAACTATTACGCCCAGACAGACAGCCTTCGTGGCGTAGCGGGCAAGTAGTCGGCTGTGAAGCGAGAGGCCGCGGGTTCGATCGCCGCATCGCGACAGATGTATCTGTGATCCACACATATTTGTTTCGGGGTCTGGGTGTTGTGAGACCGAACGTCACTCGTAGTTCCTGATACCTACGACACAAAACTCGTATTTTACTGTGGGATCAGGATTATGTGACTGTTAGGTGTATTTATTTATTATTATTATTTATTTTTATTAACTTAGTGGTAGAGTTACCCGAAGGATAATTTTGATTACAGTACAAAGGGACCGGCTTAAATGGACAACTTACTCTACTCACTGTGTTACGGAAATCCAACGTAAAGTACCATTTCCTTGTTTGTAGTGAGATAGGCATTCAGAGGTTCTGTTTCACCCTCCTCTTCCCAATCCATTAATTATCCCTTCTCCATAAGGGTCGGTAACGCGTCCTTGTGTCTTTTGATATTGTCTTTGTTGAGGCGTGGCCATCGGGTGACCCACTTGCTCGTTCGTTGACCACTGCTGTCCCTTAGTCGAAGAGCATGATTTTAATCATAATACTGTATGTAGAAAATTAATATGACATTTTAGTTGATGTATTTGTCAGAAAAAAAAATAACGAAAATAAATCCGACTTCAGACTTGGAAATGAAATAAAAAATGGCAATTTTGAATCGGTATTGCAACTTAAAGGTTAATATAAAAAAAGTTTTTTTTTAGAAAGGTTTTGGAATGGAGGCCACGTACTGACAAGCGCAGTGTTGGACGTCCGCCTACAAGGTGGACAGACGACCTCATAAAGGTCGCAGGAAGTCGCTGGATGCAGGCCGCTTCCAACAAGTCGGTCTGGAAATCTTTGGGAGAGGCCTATGTTCAGCAGTGGTCGTCCTGTGGCTGATGATGATGATGATGATGATTGCAACTTAATGGTCCATTATTAGTCGAAAGCACCGACTATAAATTGGCTATTTATAAAGATTATAATTTACTATTTTAGTGAATGAATACTTAAAATCGGCATATAAATGACGACCTATTAGTCTCTGTGCAAAATTATGTGATTATAAAAAATAAACATTGAATTCAGAACACCCTTCATTTTTCCGTCGGTTAATCAACTTAAAAGCTCATCTCGCCAACCAGCTTCATACGTTTGTAGCATTGCAGATAAATTGCAGAGTATTCGGCCATCAAAGTTACATAGAGTCGAGTTTTTTGGGGCAGTGAAAAATCCGCAAATGCTATTAGATATTCATTGATCGAACTTCGGCTTAGGGTCCGCAGGCATGATAAAATAGGACTTGGTTACGTCAAGTCCGCTCAGATTACCGTTCTGAATAATACATTTTCATTGAAATTGATTTCTATGCCGAGATCCCACCTGTATAGCTTATTCATAGATACTTGCATTAGTTTATTTAATTTATTTTTTCTAATGGTAGGATTCATATCAAGTTTTGTCGAAACAACGATGCAATGCCATATAACATTATAATACGACTCCCAGCGGAGGAGGGGCATATATATAGTGCAGGTGACACCGCAAGAGGCAGCAATGGTTTTTATGGCATAGACCAGCAAACGAGTAAATGGGGTCACCTGATATCAACTACCCAAGGATACCCACAATACAAAAATAATCATTGGCGTATTTCGAACCTTAAAAGGGATAATTAAGGGATTGAGAAGGGGAAGGGGCTAAGGGCCTCCGGAAATCTCACTCACCAAACGCAATACAGAAGTAAGTCGCCACTTTACTTTGGTTTTGTGTAAGACAGTGGTAACAACCCAGTCGAGTATGTTCATTCATGCTGTATACAAAACTGTCTACAGAGTGGCGAAAACATACAGAACTTACTGTGTGGTGTTGCTTCTGTTTATGAATAGGCTTGGCCCTTACCATCAGGCGAGTGATCTGCTTGTTTCGTTTTTTTTTTCGTCACGCGTAAACGTCACGACGCTTACGTCATGTAGTGAAACAGTATCATTCAGGCTAATAAAAAAAGGAGCCAATACTACAATCTCAAGTGCGTCTTACGTACCAGACAGAAACCTACAATGTACTTATTGTAATCGCACTGAGGGCGCGGTCAGGCACTTCGGAAGTATCGCATAACATTGTAAACAATTATGTCAAACATTATCTAATACATTTTTTATGCATGAATACTAGATTTTACCCGCGGCTCCATCCGATAGAATATATACTATGTCCTTATCCAGGTCATAGTCTAACTGTGTGTTAAACTTCTTCCAAAACTATTCAGCAGTTGAGGTGTGATTGACAAACAATATTACAAATTCACAAACAGAAATCCCGTCACATTTATAACATTTTTAACCATAGTGAACCACCAGTGGCACTATGATGCATCTCCTGGTGACACGTGCCGGATAACCTCGAGAATGTTCTATTGAAATTTTTCTTCAAACGCTTATCTGGGAACAAAAGGATGTTCTCAAAGGTGTTCGTGTTTCGAATTAAGTAGGTAAATCAAGAGGAATACTAGAATTGCTTGCAATTTATCTGCTTCTTATAATGCGTGATAGCATGAGCTGAGTCACGGAGGAAATGCAATCTACTCCTGTCCACAACGCTATACTATGATAATTCGTAGTGTCTTTTACCTGAGCACAGCAATTTGACTGCACTACACTTGATGGTCCTCACATTGCAGTCTTAAAAAAATCAGCAACCACCGACAAACAATGACTTTATCGGTGGTCACCAAAGTCATGCTGGCCTCTATAAATTCTTCTTCCCTCTTCGAAGAGATATACACTGGTTGATCCTGGAACGCGATTCTAATAATGTGTGTGGGTCACTATATTAGGTTTAACACCATGGTTACGGTGGTCGCTATCCGGGTGGATATGAATATCCTACCAGCAGCACTTATAGAATTTGCTATACTTTTAGCGCATCGTGTTCACAAGTAGGTTGCGCCCCGTCCGTGGCTCGACTCGCTCTGTCACATGTTGAACTGTTTAATTGAACCTTTATAGTTTTTTTTTTTTAATAGTGAGATAAGAGAAAGGTGTGGTGTGAGAGAAGATGTAGTGACGAAGATTGAGAAAATAACACTAAGATGGTTTGGGTATGTATATAGAATAGATGAAAGAAGATAGACGAAACAAATATACATGACGAGTGTGAATGGTACAGTTGGGAGGAGGCCTCTGCAAACTTTCTCAGAATAAGTCGGAAATATTCTTGAGAGAGGCCAGGTCAGAAGTACTCAAACCCGACGTGCATGCATGAATAATGCAATGAGAGTGAAGGAGGCTAAACATGTATAAGGATCGTAGCAGTTGGAAATCCGTTGTATCTGCCTACTCCTATGGGAAATAATCGTGAGTCTATGTATAATACTACTAGCTCTGTATTATACATGTCCCACTGCTGGGAACGGGCCTCCTCTACTGAATGAGAGAGGTTAGACCTTAGTCCACCACGCTTGCCTAATGCGGTTTGGTAGACTTCACATACCTTCGAAAAAATTATCGAGTTCTCAGGTATGCAGGTTTCCTCACGATGTTTCCTTCACTGTTAAAGTAAGCGATAATTAACAATAATATACACGTAACTTAGAAAAGTCAGAGGTGTATGCTATTGGGGCTGGTTTCGACCCTGCGACTTTCGTCTCGACAGTCCGTACCAATTCCCGCTGAGCTATCACTGCTCTCTATGTAATGTAATTTGTTTTACTGGCACGGCGGCGAGTAGACACACTAGAGAATTCTCAACAGAAAAGTAGACATTTTCTATATTCGTAGTTGTTCACAATAGCGTCGTTACAATTTTATTGATCGATAAATCTTTATCAGGAGATTTTGAGGATTACGAACGAAACAGAGTCACGAAGTTAGCGCGACGTTAAATCTTGTACGCTGCATCATAGCTGTACATAAAGAATATTAATAAAGTTATTCATGATCGACCTATATTTATCTCTGCAAGGTTTTGCAACGGGGAGAAAGAGGGGAGACTCCACTGCTTTGAATGAATGTGGGTTGATGGTGAATTAGATCTGTCAGTAGATTGTGGAGTAATTAGTGGTTCAAGATTAAATACTAAGGACTCTATGTTATGGAAAATGTCGTTGATTTGGGAGTGAATTTATAAAACTTTGACATGAAGCCCCTGGCACAATATAGAGGAGCGCTGTAGACAATAATAGTTCTCCTCGTATTACATGTGTCTTCTAAATAAAATTTAGAAGACATTACACTACATTCATTTACATAATTTTTTCTTAATTTTGTTTTTATTTATTTTTAAGTAAAAAATTTTTATCAGCCAAACTCTTTTTTTTGCCATACTTATTACTGGAATCAAGTTTAACAGCTCGCATGTTAGGATTCATTTAATAACATCCGTGGGTGGTGCTTTTCATTTGGCCTCTCCAGTTGTAATTTTCCTTAAACTTGAGGTTAATACCTCCTTAGTTCATTATTTTGTCACCCGTTTTGCGACGGAGGGAAGTGGAAAAATGTATATTTCCAACTCCTCCCTGTGTTTCTATTTGATTAAGTTCGTCGCGGGATTAAGATAGATTTGCATTCGCAGAGACTCGTCGAGCTCCATTGCTCGTTGTCAAAATATGCGTGCCACTGTTGATTCTTGCTTACAGGAGTTACAGTGGCGGGTGTGTGGGTGGGATAATCTCTGAGCCCCAAACTCCCTCGCCAGGAGCCTTATTCTGCACCCGCATTTACATCTGAATTAATAAACTCACGCCTATATCTACGTAGGAGTAGGCAGAAGGGTGCGACGCGGTTCGCCGAGTATATTTTTGTCTTATAAAAGCAACCGCCAACCCGCATTAGGCCAGCGTGGTGGACTAAGGCCTGACCCCTCTCATTCAGTAGGGGAGGTCCGTGCCCAGCAGTGGGACATGTATAATACAGGGCTAGTAAAAAAAAATGATAAGGACGAGGCTATAATGAAACACTAAATCCAAGCAATTCAAGTTTTTCTTCGAATTGATATAAAAATAATTGCCCGATCTAGGAATCAAACCCCAGACCTGTTAGGTATGTAACATGTACAGAATATTCCTTGCATCCCTCCCCTTTTCTCCATTTTGTTTCCTCCTGTAGCCCTCTCCTCGCTCCCATCCCTGATATCACCTCCTCTTTCCGCTCAATCCTCCCCCCCAAACCATTCGCCCTCCTACTCTAACTCCTACGATCCCAATGTTGAGATACTGCAGGGGTCGCTAATATCCCATTACCATAGCAGGGATCCTTGCAGTTCATCAAAAGGGTAAAAAAAAACATATATAGCCTCAGTACATACACTGATATTTTACGCGCGCGAAGTTTAGACGGATAAGTAGTAGATAAAAGGTTATTAAAACGAACAATCTTACTCAATGCCCAAAGTTTGTTAAACTAGCTCCTTAAAATTAATACCGATTGCTTCACAATACGTTTGTCTGCGAAACAATGCGAAATAGACTTGGAACTTCTATTCAATTGCCGACCTTTGTTAGGTCATGCAAATTATTTTCAATCCATTTTGCCGAGTGTTGATGCAACCCAAATTGACCCGCTTTGTTCAACCAACTATACAAGAAGGGATTCACAAATACGGCTTTTGTTGAAACTATAAAAAGCGTGGTATAAGTTGGAAGCCTCATTGATCCAAAGCGGGTGGATCAATTCTAGTGCAATTTTTTTGGTTGAAAGCTGGTTTGAATTTGCATTTCTTCTCATAGCTAGCCACGAAATGCCGAAGTAAAAATAATATTTAAAAAAATAAAATAATCAAAAGTGATATTTATGATCCCATTTTCAGAATAAATGATTTGATTTGATTTATTATTATAATAATTGATGTCAGATAGTGAGATAACCGGAAGGCTAAATCCTCCCTCCCTTTCCTATTCCCTTAATTACCTTTCCTTTAAGGTCGGCCACGCGCCCATGATTCTTCAGGTATTGTGGATGTTCATGGTTGGTGGAGATCACTTACCATCAGATGACCCATTTGCTCCTTTGCCGACTTCTGCTTTCTTTTATTACATAGGCCGGCAAACGAGCAAGTGGAAATGTGATGGAAAGTGATCTCCACCGCCCATGTACGCCCACAATACCAGAAGAATCATGGGCGCGTTGCCCACCTTAAAGGAAAGGGTTAATTAGGGATTAGGAAGGGAAGAGGAATTTGGGCCTCCGGATAATTCACTCACCGAACGATACGCAGCAGCAAGCCGCTACCTTACGTAGGTTTTCTATGAGACAGTGGTAACGACCCAGTCGAGCCGGCCAATTCATGCTGTAGACAAAACTGTCTACAGCGTGGCTCTACCACTCGAGTGCTTTAATTATTTTAGTAATATAATAATATAATTGCATACAAAGCGTATGTTTGCCGTCTCCTAGGTGGCGTAGCTCTAAATCGCCTCTTAGGTACGAGTGGAGTCGCGAACAAACACTTGTTCTAAATATTCGCGCATCGCTTAATGGACTGGCCTATCCAAATATTTATAACCACGTATGAAGCTTTCAAACTGTATTTACGAGTTAGTTTTACATATAAATACGCGAAAATCTTTTATGTGTGCCAAAACGTGGGTAACAGCACAAAGGCTGTAATATGTTATACAAGGTGGTAGGTCCCTCGTATACGAGAGGCTGTTCGGGTTGGTACCACCGCTTTGTCTATCTCTGCCGCCAAGCAACAGTGTGTAATCACTGTTGTGTTTCGGTTTGAAGGATATTGAAGCCAAAATTACTGGGCATTATGAGACTTAACATCTTATGTCTCGGGGTGACGAGCGTAGTTAAGTGCCATGCAGCACTTTGTAATTAAAAGTTCTCAAATAAACTGATTACTTGTCGGTGGTGGCTGATTTTTTAGACTGCACTGCGCTTATCATCATTACATAGCATACATAATACACTCCACATCATCCAAATACACTCGGCAATTACACTAAGTCTATTTATTTATCTATTAGTAGTAAGGAGGAGTACTACTACGATTAGGAGTAAGCAAAATGTGGTGGCATTAGTTGCACCTCTGCCTGTCCTTCGAAGATACAGGTGTGTCTTTATAAACAAAACATCACACCGAAAAATAAAAGTAACAATTCTTAAAATAAAATAAATGAATCACCGTGAGTCAGATCACATGAAAAAAACCTTACGCATCCACGCTTGTTTAACAAATAATGACTATCTTAAAAACAAACTATTTAAACAGAACATATTACGTTGTGCTGTACGCGAATGATTTGAAAAATTACGATCTGTATCCATCATCAATCTAATGAAACCAGAGTTGTAAATAGATCAATTGGGTTTGATTGAGTATTTATAGTAGTTTAATGCTAATAAAGTCTTTGAGTAAGTACTGAGAGTGATGAATGTGTAGATCTAGAACGTAAACTGTTTAATTGAACAAACATATCAAAACTTATCTGTTTCCCATAGACGGAGGCAGATTTTCTTTTGTTGTAACTCCTTGGCCTCCTTCAATCTCTTTGTATTCTTCATACGTCGGTTATGAAAAAAATATCTCCGACTTAATCTGAGAATGTTTGCCGAGGTTTTTCCCTCCTCACTGTACCATTCAAACTCGCCGTGTAATAATATTAAAAAATATGTCAGGTGTGTCTTTTCACACCATACACCAATATCATCGGATTTCTTCCCGGATAAATTTTATATTAACAGCTTCATATTATATTGTAATACGATTTTCGTTTGACAGAGGAACAGAAAAACCAATGACTGCCTGACAAAATATTAAGTCTTAGTTACAGATACGGACCGTCGAAATAAAAATAAAATAAAAACGAAACTTAGCAAGTTATATTTCACACGCCATTTTTCAAGAATAGAATAATCGGACCATAAACTACACCAATGAGTTTGTTTCGCCGTGTTTTTTTTAGCAGGGTCGCGTTTGGAACCGGTGATATATTTAAAATACAATGATTCGGAAATACCGTCGTAAATTATTTTTCTGCCGCCAAAAAAACAGTGTGTAAGAACTGTTATATTTCGGTTGGAAGGACATTGAAGCCAGTGAAATTACTGGGCATAATTGGACTTAACATCTTATGTCTCAGGGTGACGAGCGCAGTCCAGTGCCATGCAGTGCTTTGTAATTCAAAATTCTTTGTGGTGTTGCTTCTGTTTATGAGCAGGCGTGGCGCTTACCAGCGAGCGCCTTGCTTGTCTTGTCATTCAATCAAATAAAAAAAAATACCCATGGTCCGTACCAAGCCTCCTTGAAATTAAATATAGGACCTTGAATTTCCCTAAATAATTTGGTTTGAAACACTGGACAAAAACCAACTGAGTTTGACTAGCTCTTCTCAGGCCTGATTCGCGTCGCGTAGAATCCAGTAATAAGATTGTTCAAGCATACAACTTCAATCATTGTTCTATTCTATTCTACATCGAATGGTTAGTAACCAATCTAGTGTTAAAGTTATCCAGCCGCCCGAAGGCGTCTGACTTGGCTTAACGACTGCTATCAGTTGATAACAGCGGACCGGGATCGTTGTAGTGTACATGACGTATTGCGAACCATTTCTTTTTTCTGTTGGTTACACAGGGACCTACTTACGCAAATAGGAATCCAATCACAGCCAGTTCAAATGGAGATACTGATTTTGTTTTACTAAATTTAATAATTTACACTAATTTTATGTCGTAGTTTTTTGGAAATTTGGTAAAATAAATACAATATTAAAATCGATTAAAATTAATGTATTTAGTAAAATAAAATCAGTATCTCCATTTGAACTTGCTGTGGGTTGGTTCCTGTTTGCGTAAGTAGGTCCAAATCTAAAGCGCCTTCACTGTCAACGCGCTTGAGACAGTGACCAATGATATTGTGTTATAAATGGTGATGTCTTTTCGTAGACAAAGATAAATATTTAATGAAACTTGTAGAGGGTGCAACATAACATTTCACATTACTTTATGTTAGTTGCAGTTGAGTAACATGATATATTTGTTTGTTTCATAAAAAGTTTTATATCTGACTCAGAAATAACATATATAATATATTTTTATGAATTAGAGTGGTGCAAGTAACCGAATAAGAGGCTTTTAAGATTGGTAGAGCCACACTGTAGACAGTTTTGTCTATGAATGGGCCGGCAAAACCGGGTCGATACCACGGTCAGATAGAAAACCGACGTAAACTAGCGGATTGCTGCTGCGTTTCGTACGGTGAGTGAGATATCCGGAGGCCCAAATCCCCCTCCCTTTATATAAATATCCCTTCCCTTTAAGGTAGGCAACGTGCCTATGATTATTCTAGTGTTGTGGGCGTACGTAGGCGGTGGAGATCATTTACCATCAGGTGACCCATTTGCTCCTTTGCCGATCTATACTATGAAAATAAAAAAAGGCTGCCATACCGTCAAAATCGTGTATGATCCACATATAATGTTTGTGTGATCCACAATATCCGTCTCGGATCTAGGTGTTGGGTGACTGTAAGTTTCTCGTAGTTCCTGATAGCCACGATTGACAGTGACTATGTGTGAGATTGTTGGGTGTATTTATTCAAAATATATTTTTATAAATACGGTTTTCACAGAAGTTAAATTCGAGCATTTATTCCCAATAGTACCCGACGAGAAAAACCTTTTAAAGGATTATTATCTGTGGCATATATTACTCACAGAACACTTTTATGTAACAATTGCGAACAATACCTAAATTCAAAATGTATATGGTTTAAGGAATATTAAAAAAAAAACTGAGAAAGATACAAACAAAGGAAAAAGATTTAGGTCTTAATTTAGGAATTTAGGGCTTAAAGCAAGGCGGAATTTGCTAAATATATATACGATCCATTTTTTGGATGGTCCTTGGCGAAGACAAATGATATTGCTAATACTACACTAGATGGAGCGTCTATTTCACCACCTCTCAGTAATACTACTCTCTGAATGCGGCAATTAGTGTTTTCTTTAATACGCCTTAGCGTACCATACCCCTTCAAAAAGTCCTAAAGATTTACTAATAACAATTCTTGTACATCGTATGTCATTTCCCTTTGCTGTAAACATCTGTTATGAATGCTGTGCTATTGATATGTTTACTATTTTAACGTTCAAAGGCCGCGTGCTTCGAGAGATTGTATAGAAATTGCTTAATTTATCCCGTTGAGAGATGGAATGTACAGCGATACAAACGTATACTTTATGTGTGTCCTAATGGATGGATTATAAATGGAAATAGTCCAGATTAGTTTAATAAGTGGTAGAATCTCGCAGTTTTGTCTACAGCATGAATGACCTGGCTCGACCGGGTCGTCACCAGTCTCACAGAAGATCGACGTTAATTGGCGGCTGCGTTGCGTATAATGAGTGGGATATACACATATCCCTTCCCCATCCCTTAATTATCCCTTTCCTTTAAGAACGGCGTCTATAAAACTAATAGCGTTCCAATAATTTTTCAATTACATGAATACTGCAACCGTGACATATGATATTCGCTTGTTCGCGATAATACTGTGTTCTATTTTAAAGTTTGTATCTGGTATTTTTGATTGCCGGTCCATCCGGCCAGATAATGAGGAAGCGATAGTTATATTTGTTTTTAATCAATCAATGTTTAGACATTTCTTTATATTCTCTATAATCTTTACATTTTCACAGGTTTTAAAGTACAAAAATATTTTTTTAGTTGGGCAATAATAAAAGTAGTGTAAATTTAACATCTAAATAACAAACAAAATAACTTAAAATAAATTCGAAAAATCATGGAACTAAATAGTAATAATCCATTAATAACTACAAATTAAGAAGAAAAGAACCCGAAGTGAGAAACATTATTTAAATATATATATTTTTCCAAATTAAAGTTACAAAAAGAAACAATAATATAAACCAAAACCCTGAATCGCAAAAGACGAAAGAAAGGCGATGCCCAAATATATGATCTTATACATAGCAGATCATTAGTGTCAACAAATACTAAACTCAGTGGTGATACAAATGCAAGTGAAGAACTGCATATAAAAAGTTTTGTGAAATAAATGAAAATATTTAACAATTTGAAACACAAAAACTAAAATAAAAAATGATACAGTATCCAGTTAGAGACTTTTAAAAACAGACTTTAAAACGCCAATCATGACGAAAGGGAATACTACAATTCTGCCGTGGAATACCTCGAATGCCGACGACTTAGGCATCCAACATCTAGATCTTGACGTGTTCTACCGACCTGATGTGGTCATCATAGTGCTGTACGTGGTAGTGCTGACAGCGTCGCTGTCTGCCAACACGCTGCTGATCTTCATCGTCATCAAGTTCCAGTATATGAGGAGGTAAGTGGTATTAACTGAAACCTTGCAAGAGGTACATACTGAATTAAATTATTCGATAGTGAAAGGGACAAAAACGACACTCATAAAATGTTTATAGGTTAAGCCCTTACCACTATTTACACTCTTCATATATAATTTAATCAGTCTTGTCCTTTCCACTCTCGAAAATGTAATGAAGAAATTAGTAATTGGTTTAAACGCGGATTTATATTATATAAAAGTGTAAGCACACAGTTCTTTTATGAAAGTCTTTTTGAAGGCTATTATTTTAATCAAATACAATAGAATAGCGGGTAAATATTAATTAATTTAAAATTGTTATGAAATCTGGCGCTCGTAATATGGATTTGACGATAACTTTTTATATTTATTCAAAGCTTAATTTTATTTCTCGTTCCTTGAATGTTTGCAATTATTTTTCGGTATATAAACTTTTAATAAGGTTCATTCAATTATGACTGTTTTGTAATCAGATTATGGAAAATTCGAATAAAGTGCTAAAAACAATAATTATTACACAAAATGGACTTTGAAATGCTTCAACCCTATTCTACAATCCAACGATAAAAACTTCAACAGAAGTCAAACAAATAAAAGAGGGTTCGTTTTAATTCAAATTAATCCAAGCATGTACCGTTTAGTTTTGCGTTTGTAGATTACGAAATTAAGGAAGGTTCAATTGAAAAGTCGATGCGAAGTCGTAGATAGTGCCACGCCATCGATAGTTATGTCTTCATCGTGAATGGGTTACCTCGACTGGGTTGTTACCAATAACTTATAGGAAATGCACGTGATATAGCAGCTTGCTGTTGTGTTTCATACGGTTGCTCAGATATATGGAAACCCAAATCCCTCCTTTCCTTCCAAATTGCTGAATTATCCCTTTCCTTTAGATAAGGTCGGTAGCAGGTCTAATGATTCTTCTGATTTTATAAGCGGTGATGGCCGGTGGAGGTCATCACTTACCAGCAGATCACAAATTTGCTTGTTTGTCTGACGTTGCTATTTAAAAAAACGCGACGCGATTTGGCTTTTAGAGTCTGTTTTGAATTTTCGCTAAATGATAATTGGACCTAGTTGCGCAAAAAGGAACCAACCCACAGCAAGTTCAAATCTCCATTTCAGCTTAAGTAAAAAAAATAATTATAAATCAATATCTCCGTACTGATTTTGTTTTACTAAGTTCAATAATCCTATTAATATTATAAATGTGAAAGTTTGTTTGTTTGGATGTTTGGATGTTTGTCCGTCAATCACGCTGAAACTACTGAACGGATGTTGATGAAATTTAGTATACAGACAGGGAATGAGCTGACTTGGGTGATAGGCTACTTTTTATCCCGGAAAAAGCAGATCACGCGGGCGGAGCCGCGTGCAAAAGCTAGTTTAAAATAATTTTATCTCGTAGTTTTATGGAAAATCGGGCATGAAATTAAACAAAATGATGATGGTGAAACGTATGATTTTGCAAAAACAACACGGCATTAAAATAGATTTAAAGTAATGAATTTAACAAAAAAATCAGTATCTTCATTTGACCTTTCAACGTCCAATTGCTTTAATTAACTGTCATAATGCCGCCTCTGTCCTACAAGAAAATATTTGTGTAAATCAAGCTTCAGTTTAATGATAAAAGCTAAGATCCAGTTCCAACCACTTTTGTAGTGATAAATTTGCCAATTATTCTTGCCATCACTGTGATAAATTTAATATGATAGTGTTTATATTAGATTTGAATTTTGAAATTGGCATTGTTAATTAGAGAGAAGGTCAAACAGCGACCTGACATCGTCGAGATCAGGTACACAACCCATTAATAATTGATAATACTTTCATAGGATAAAACGGTCAAATTATTTCGGTCACAACCTTAATTAAAATAACCGAACACGGCTTTTTCTGAAAATGACTGTCGGTTAGTGTTGCCCAAATTCAGTCTTGGTCTTGCAGTCTTGGTCTTGTTCTTGCGTTTTTGCAAGACCAAGACCAAGAACAAGACCGCGTATTTTTAGCAAGACCAAGACCAAGACTGACCGTGCAAGACTTGAGCAAGAACAAGACATAGCCTGCAAGACTCTTGCGTCTTGCAGCTAGGACTTAGCGCTATTTCACTGAGTAGTTAGGTGTAACAGTTCGGTGTATAGGTAGGTACGCTTAGAAATTCTATGAGACGCAAAAAACTGTATCAAAGAATAGGTATGAAAAACTGGACCTATCTATTAAAATCAAACTGAGTGCATGCATAGTTATGTTTTAACCATCGGCACTTTGATAATGCGGCTTCAAAGGTTTTGTACTTACTTCTCAAAGAAATTTGCCGCTTTTCGGAAGTACATGGTTACGATACACGCGCCGGCGGCTTCTTTTGAAATCTAAAACAATCGTTGCCGCCACGCCGAAATCATAACATTTGACACTATTTGATTGCCGCCATAGGGCGTAGGCGTAGGTATACTCGTGCAAAATAATTTCGAATTTTAAGAGTACCTACAGGTGTTCCAAAGAATAAATAAGTTTCAGAGTGCTTAGAATGAAAATGAATACATTATACTGATCACGCAAGTAGTATTATGATTGGGATAAAATGGTAAGGATAGGTAGTAGATGTCAAATTAATTCATTCTAGTAAGTATATATTATAATATTGATTACTTATATGGTTTTAAACTAATTACTTAGGTACTATTATTGTACATTTAGTCATTATATTTCTTAAGTTTTTACAAGAAAAAATAGCAAAAAAGTGTTCAAATATCACCCCGCACCCGTTTAATAAATATTGTAGCCACTTTCAAATATACTTGAAACGTGTAAAAAAATTCTACAAAACTAATAAAATAATATAAAAAGCGTAGGTACTTACCTACTAATAAAATAAAAAGCCTGCGATAAGAGTTTTGTATTACTTACCAGCCCGAATATCTCTGAGAGAGATGATGAGAGTAAGTATTTACTAGCTGTGCCCGCGACTTCGTCCACGAGGAATAGTAACTTTGGAGGTATAGTGACGTTCAGGACTTATTTATTTATTTTAAAACTTCTGTCATCAAACATACAAACGAACTCTTCAGCTTTATAATATTAGTATAGATGTACGCCAAAACATTCACTTATATGTAAAGAATAGTGATTTTCACTAATTCTTTATATATATTTTATTCACGCGTCGCGTCTGTACAAGTAGGTAATATTTAGTGTGTGTTTGTACGCCGCACGCGGCATTATTTGATTTGCGGCGGCATCCTTTTCATAGAGCCGGCACGTGGCGAGGCGGCGCGGTAGAAAGCAAGGAAACGTACTATAAATAAAGGAATTATTTTAATTCCAGTCATTTCCAATTGAGCTGTGCTTCGAGTCTAACTTAATAATTGTTTTTACTAATTCTTGTTGTTTTCTAAAAACGTATCACGTGTACAATTTAATATGAGTGACGAAGATTCAAATTATTCGAGTCCGAGTAACGAGAGTTTGAGTCACAGATCTAAAAGACCCAAAAGCAAATTTGAAGAGTTTTTCGAAATAATTCATGCATCCCAAACTGCCTTCTGTAAATTGTGCCAACATAAAAAGATTGAAATAAAAATGAAAAACAGAAACACTTCAGGCTTAAGGAAACATCTAATATCTTTCCACAAAAAGGAATCAGAAATATTTCTTCCTGTTAAACCAAAATTAAGTGGAGATATCACAAGCTTTTTAGTAACCGCTGGAAGAAGTGGACAGGTAAGAATATTTTTTTAACTCTGCATAGCTATTCATGCGATACTTTCAAAAACGCCATTAACTTACGTAAGTATTTTTGAGTTAGTGGTGTTTTCATCTAGGGGTGCGACATATTAAGTATGTAATTATCGTCTTAAATATTTTTTATAAACACCCATATTTTCATTTAATCGGCCAGTAACAACTAAGTACTTTATTTTGGTAAATTACAGTACAGTGCAACCTTAATATAACAAATATCAATTTAACGATTTTCTCGATTTAACAACAACATACCTCCTCCTCTTATATGCTCAAACCTTGTATGTTTTAAATAATAAATCAAGATTTATTGTTTTGTTTCAGTCGGAAAACAGCAGTGACAACATCACGACAGCTACAGTTGATTGGGTGGTGAAAAAATATCTTCCCTTCTCATTTTTCGATGACGAAGCTACACAAGTATATTTTCGACGTATTTGCCCTAATATGGTGTTTCCTAAAAGGTCTACACTTAGAAGGAAAGTCAAAGAGCGATTTGAAGAGCTCCAATTGAATCTCAAGGAACGACTTCAACAATTATCATCTAAAATGTCTTTTACCATTGATGGGTGGACGTCAATTGCTGGTAGGAGTTACTACGGGGTTACTATTCATTATATAGACAACAAATGGAAGTATCAATCTGTAGTTCTTGATTTTATACCATCACGCGGTCGACATACTGGGGAAGATATTGCAACGATTTTCCATGAATGTTTATTGGAATATGGCATAATTGATAAAATACAAGGTATCACGGTCGACAACGCAACTGCAAATACCAAATTTATGTATGAACTGGGCAAACAGCTGCCGCCACACTTTGATTCAGACAATCAACATTTCCGGTGCTTTGCTCACATTTTAAACCTTGGTGTACAAGATTTATTAAAGACCTTAGCATTACACTGTGAGTCTGACACTAACGCGCAAGATCAGCAGTACGAAGACTATGCAGACGAAACTGAGGATGAGGAAGATGAAGAATCTGCACCAAATATTGCTGACTCGCGTACATCTGTAACAAAGTTACGCAGTGTTTCCAGTAAAATAAAAAGAAGTGAGATAGTGAAGAAGAAGTTTCAGTCTGCTTGTGAAGCAGCTGGCGTGCCATCAAATCTAAATGCCATTCTTGACTGTCCAACGAGATGGAATTCCACACATGATATGATTGGATTTGGTTTAAAAGTGAGAGCGGGCATTGACATATTGTGCAGTTCTGTCACCGAATTAAATGATTTTCAAATCACAGCTAATGAATGGCAGGTACTCGAAAAATTACATAAATTTCTAATAAACTTTAAACTTTTAAGTACAAAACTTGGTGGAGACAAATATGTTACATTACCGCTAGTCATTGTATCATTCAATCTTTTGCTAGATAAAATTGAATCTATGGTAAAACAGTTAGATGAGAAACCTAATCGATCTGAAGTGGATGAAAGGCTCATTCTAGCTTTCCAAGCAGCTCGAGACAAAATGCTTAAACATTACAAAAAGAGCAACTGGATTTATTGTACTTCTTTAATTTTAGACCCAAGGCATAAGGCTCAGACTTTTGACCTGACAATGTGGGGGAAGCAACTTAAAACAGAAAGTCTGCGCAAGTTCAATGAACTTTATGAAGAATATAAAAATCTACACTCACTGAACAAATCTCTGGAATTACCAGAAAAAGAAAATAAAGTATGTGATGAAGATGAAGACGTAATAGACTTTGATAAACTCTATGAATGTCCCTCGACGTCATCTGGATCTTGTCTTCAAGGCTTAGTGATAGACGAGTTGGAGGAGTACCTGAGAAAACCAAGAACTGCCAGCTCGGAAGACATTTTAGATTGGTGGAGGACGCATGAGACAGAGTATCCGATTTTATCGAAAATGGCCCGTGATTTTCTCTCAATACCTGCAACTTCAGTACCTGCTGAGAGGTTATTTTCT
Organism: Amorpha juglandis; assembly: GCA_949126905.1. Lineage (NCBI taxonomy): Eukaryota > Metazoa > Arthropoda > Insecta > Lepidoptera > Sphingidae > Amorpha > Amorpha juglandis. Next base: position 23,432,921 of record OX421365.1, read on the forward strand.
AAAGCATCATTAGTAATTAGAAAACATAGAAATAGGTTAAATGATGAGTCAGCCAGATGGTTACTTTGTATTAATTGTTGGTCAAAAAAATTGATATAAAGTATCATAACCTAATGATAAAGCTGTTGATTAGTGTTGTATTTTATTTTTTGTTCAAATAAATGATAAATCGTAAAACTCTTTTATTAAATTTCTTATAAGTTGAGGGTTCAATCTCTTTTTAGACAGATAAGTATTGTTCTTTAAAATACAGTCAAGTTATTGTAATTAATTTGTTTTTTTACATGTTTTAGCAAATGTAAGCTTATAAATCATAAATGTTTATTAAGAAACAGTTACTTCCATGGAAAACGACATATAGGTCAGTTAATTTTTCGAATTTCTTATTAAATCTTCAGTTATTTGTTAATCTGCTTGATCTTTACTATGGCTATGTTAATTCAAGCTCACAATGTTCCAATTCTAATACGTTTTTTTAAGATTTAAAGTAAACTTTAATAAATAGTAATAGACTAATAGGTAATTGCAAGACTTGCAAGACTCTTGCTGCAAGACCAAGACCAAGACCAAGACTGGGAGCGCAAGACCAAGACCAGGTGTATTGGCGCAAGACCAAGACCAAGACTGGCTAAGTCTCGTCTTGTTCTTGCATTTGGGCAACACTACTGTCGGTGAATAAATACATATTAATGGAGTTTTATCTCATAATTGAGTTTTGAGGTATTTTTTTATTTGATTTTGATGTCTACTCTTTACTATATTGTGCTCTTTTTTTATAGTATAGTCCGGCAAACGAGAAGTAACCTGTTAGTACGTGGTCTCCACCGCCCATGTACGCCTACAATACTAGAAGAATCATAGGCGCCGACCTTTAAGGAAACGGATAATTAAGGTATTGGGGAGGGGAGAAGGATTTGGGCCTCTGGTTATCTTACTCACCGTACAAAACGCAAGAGCAAGATGCTACTTTACGTAGGTTTACTGTGGAACAGTGGTAACGACCTGGTCGAGCCGGCCCATTCATGCTGTAGACAAAACTGTCATGCATGCTGCATGGCTCTACCACTCATAATAGGCTAGCGTATGGCCACTATCTCGACTGATGGTGAGCGATGATGTGGTCTAAGATGGAACACGCTTGCCTAGAAAACTTCGATTCACTCGCAACTTGAAGACACCCAGATTATACTTATCGGGGAACAAAAACCCCGGCAACTTGATGGCCTCTCGTATACGAGGGACCTACCACCTTGTTAATTAAATGTATATATCCGTCTTATTACAGTGTTTATAGAGGGTATAGAGTGGAAACCACTCACTTAGAGTGGTTTCTACCAAGAGAGAAATCATATCAGAAAGGTAACGAAATTAATTATTAAAGGCTGTCTGTCGTTGTGAATTTATACGTCAAATTTATTTCACTCTCCCATAATGGTCGATTTATCTTCAGGGTGAATGGATACCAACATTAATATGTATTCATTTTGGAATAAAGGTTCAAATTGTCAATTATTTTGTCTAAAATCGAGTTTGACGCATTAAGCGCCTTGTATACGGAGACAAAGGCTACAATTTAACAGAAAACTGATATTTCCAACGACGTGTCATACGATTCCTTTTTTAAATTGTATGACGCGCCGGCGTAAATAAGACTTTTCTATTTTATTTTCGTCCCTTTATGGCATAGGTCGGCAAACGAGCAAGTGGGTTACTTGATATTAAGTGATCTCTACCGCCTATGTACGCCCACAATACTATAAAAATCATAGGCGCATTGCCGACCTTAAAGTGAAGGGATAATTAAGGGATTGGGAAGGTGAGGGGGTTTGGGCCTCCGGATATCTCACACACTGTACGAAACGTAGCAGCTAGTCGCTACTTTACATCGGTATTTTGTGAGACAGTGGTAACGACCCGGTCGAGCCGGCCCATTTATGCTGTCGACAAAACTGTCTAGAGCGTGGCTCTACCACTCATACCACGTTAGTTTGTGTCATGCGATAACTCTCTCCATCTAAACCGTGATTTACATTCCAGATCTGCTGCAAAATTGCAAGCAATTTGAACTGTATGAACAGATTTCCGATTTGATCACCAAAAACCACGCAGCTTTTGTGGATTCAAGGTTAATCAACTAAAATTGCGCCGTGTGAACTCGATATGACACAGCTGCAACGATGGCTATTGGCTTATCAGTAATTATATCAGATTAAAATTGAACGTGTAATAATCATGAATCGGAATATCTTCCGGCCATTAAAGCCTAATGTCAGGAAGACAGTGAATATTAAATGCGTCGTTTGTGAATCCGGAGGCGTTTTATCTTTGATCATTTTGATTCTACGCTTAAATGTTTACGACAATGAGCCTTTATATTGTTTTCATCAACAGGCTACAATTAAAATTTATCTATCGAGAAGTCTATGCATTGTTGAGGTGTTTCCAGATAGTGACCACCGTACACATGGTGTTAAAACCTGCCATAGTGATCCACACGCCTTGTGTGGATCGCATTTTAGGATCAGCCAGTGTATATCCGTTTCTCTGGGGGGCTTGCGACATAACTTGATGGATGGTTGGGGTGGGTGTATAGGGGTACATCTTTATATTATTGTACCTGCATCGGTTATCCGACTGTCCTGTCGCAGGCTCCTTGATTTTCTTCTTCCCTCTTCGAAGAGTGAAAATGCATTTATGCAGGCCGGCATCACTCTGGTCAAACTCATTGTTTGTCGGTGGTCGCAGGTCATAGGTCGCAGGTCGCTCGCCTGTTGGTAAGTGCCACGCCTGAACAAAATTTTGAATTATAACATGGCACTGAACTGCGCTAGTCACCCCGAGTCATAAGATGTTAATTAATTAATTTATTTATTTGGGAAACATAGAGAATAATTATAACATACATACATGTACATGTAATATTTTTAGCTCTTAATCCAAAAAAGTTTCCACCAATAGGTAGTACATAAAAAAAGAAAGTAGACGAAAATTTGAATTACACAAAAAAAGTTGTAACACAAAAGTCTCATAATGCCCAGTAATTTCACTAGCTTCAAAGTCCTTCAGACCGAAAAATAGTGCTTACATACCGTGGATTGGCGACAGAAATAGACAAAGCGGTGGAACCAACCCAGACGGCCTCTCGCATACGAGGGACCTGCCACCTTGTAAAAATACTATTAATTTCTGCGAGGCTTTTCGCTCAAAAAATGCACTAATCACTCGAAACAGAACCGTTATCAAAACCTCCACTCATCAGTAACATACCCAGGACTTTTAATAACACCACTGATTAGTAAAGAGATTTGTTTCATATGGATTACGAAATGTGTGCCTCGGGACACTGATAAGCTGATACCATCCTTATCAATGCAATCACTGCTGTCGGCAAACGTAATTTCGACAACTTTACATCGCATATAACGCATAAATTAAGCATAACTAAGCTCACGCCTGCATCGTTTGCTGGTGGGAGGATACTTGTATCCGACCCGATAGCGATCACCGTACACTGGTGCTATAACCTGCCATAGTGGCCCGCCTTGGGTGGGTCGCGTTCCAGGGTCAGCCAGTGTATATCCGGTCCCCAGGGGGCTTGCCCCCTGATCCTAACCCTTTCCCCATCCCTTTTTCCTTCCCCTCCCCTTTGGCAGGCCGGCATGATCTTGTCGACCTACGATGGACACATTTATCGTTGGTCGACACTATTCTTGGATTGCGCTACACTTACCATGAGGTGTAGCGTAGTCACGTTGCCGAGCCAGGATAAAAAAAAAATCACCGAAGTGGTAGACACTAGGACACCCCCGGTTTGCCTTATTTTTATCGCCACATGTGATAAGGGGTACGCCTATGGCCACATCGGGTATAAATCCCAACCCTGTGCCATTTATACAGGGTTACTTTTAAGACACCAACAACCTCGCAGGACTAGATAGCTGATCCCATAAGGAACAACTTTTGTTCTACAAGTTCGGACATAACTCAATACATGAATAAAAAAATATTGAATGACATACGACTGGCGGCTAGATAAATGGGTCAAGTTCAAAGCCTCTCGCGCTGAACCCCCTTCGTCGCGCTTCGCAGGGGTTTCTTTACGTAATATTTGCGAAGCGCGTACAGTTATAAACATGCAAGTCGGAAATTAAATTAATACTTATTTTTGTATGAAAATAAAATCTAACAAATTATCAAAAGTCGAAGAACAAAAGTTGTTCCTTATGGGGTTAGCTATCTAGTCCTGTGAGGTTGTTGGTGTTTTAAAAGTAGCCCTGTATATTTTTTTTTAATCTAAAACTGAAACAGAAATAGGTTGATACATGTTTGTTTGATCCACGAATTTTTTTTTCTGGTCCGATTATTGTGGGACTGCAAGTTCCTCGTAGTTCCTGATACTAACAGATCTTAGGCAAATTTATATGGGACCACATCGCAGCTAATCTTTAACAAAATCGGCTTATAATTGACGGAAAAATCGATGTAACATACCATGACGAACGATGAGTATGCATAAAAAAGCAAAACGCACCGAAATGAGATCCTCCGCTTTTTCTGAAGTCGGTTAAATGTGGTTTTCTAAGGTCATAGCTATAAACAGATTGTAGTTTTTCGGGAAATCACCATTTATAAACATTATTAGGTGATTCAGATATTGATTTATTGCGTTAGATACTTGATCTTTTGCACAGGTGTTAGAAATATTTATAAAATTCACAAACAGGATGTTTCGGTATTCTAAAACATCAAAGGAACGAACTAAAGTGGTTAACTTGTTATAATAATACAATAACTCAACGTGTAGACGCCCACGTAATAAACGTCCTTCATTTTAACCATATTTTTTTTCGTAGTATAATATAGGTCAGCAAACGGCCAAGAGGGTCACTTGATGGTAAGTATAAGTATACAAGTTGGTAGGTCCCTCGTATGCGAGGCCGTCTGGGTTGGTTTGTCTATCGTCGTGTCTTTGTCTATTTCTGCCGCCAAGCAACAGTGTGTAAGCACTGTTGTGTTTCGGTGTGAAGGTCATTGAAACCAGTGAAATTACTGGGCATTATGAGACTTAACATCTTATATCTCGGGGTGATGAGCGCAGTTCAGTGCCATGCAGTACTTTGTAATTAAAAGTTCTGTGTGGTGTTGCTTCTGTTTATGGGCAGGCGTGGCGCTTACCATCAGGCGAGCGCTTGGCTCGTTTCGTCATTGAATGTAATTAAAAACGTGATCTTAGTATGGAAGAATTAAGAAAGAAAATAAATTTAATAATTTTCAATTATTTCTTAACTGCCCGTGTTATTCTTTTACCTAAAATACCAGAAAAATCTTTGATGCGTTGCCGAACTTAAAAAGAGAAGAATCGGAGTTGGGAAGGACAGTGTTTAGGCCTCCGGGAGTTTTACCCGTGTATACCTCGCCCATCTTATTTTTAATGTTAAAATACCAGAAGAATCTTTGATGCGTTGCCAAACTTAATATGGTAAATGTATTTGGGCCTCCGGAATTCTTAGTCATATGAAACGCAACAGCAAAAAGCCTTTTTAAGTTGGGATTTTGTTAAACAATGGTACCTTCTTGGTCGAGCCAGTGTTCGCAGACAAAACTGCATATAGCATAGCCTTACAATCTACATTGGTCGACAGTTGTAGCAAGCTGCTATTTTACGTCGGTATTCTGTGAGACAGAGGTAACGACCCGGTCGAGCCGGCCCATTCACGCTGTAGACAAAACTGTCTACAGCATAGCTCCACCACTCATATCCAATAATCGAATATCAATATTATCCAATATTTAGAATCTACGTGTGTTATTAAATTACAGTCACCCGATTTCGTATTAGACAGTTTGTTATTAAAGTTTATCTATCTATATATCGATCTATATCGAATGGTTAGTGGTCAAAGTGTCAAAGTTTTCTAAGCCGCCAAAAGGACTTAAACTTAGCTTAACAACGGAGATAGTTGAAATACCACTAAGCGGTCACCCATCCATAGACTGACCGCACGGAAGGTTGCCTTAACTCGCTAGTTTTTTACCGATCAGAGAGTTCAATTGGCGATGAGCGCTTCCGTGTGTCTTTGAAGTAGAAGAAAAGAAGAAGAAGGTCCAGTTGGACCCCCAGGGGTCCACAGGAGACTAGACGGGGGGTCGTTGGCGTGAAAAAAAAATAGGGGTTTACAATTCGTAAGCGGGGACCACGATGTTTATCTGCTTTCGATAGTGAAGAACTAAAATGTTGGCTTGACTTCATCTATCAATGTAGGTAGATATGGTCTAAGATCCGGCGGAACATTGACCTTCACCCATCTGTTTACCGGATGAAAATAATATTTTAGGGTTTTTAAGTATCTCGGTCACGTAGTCACGGATGACCTAAAAGATGATGCAGATATTGAACGTGAACGGAGGTTGCTGTCCGTGAAGTCTAACATGATTGCCCGCAGGTTTGCGCGTTGTTCTAAGCAGGTTAAAATAACGTTATTTAGGGCTTATTGTACCTCATTTTACACGTGCAGCCTGTGGACTAGACACACGCGACAAAGCATGAATACCCTTCGTGTTCAGTATAATAATGCGTTCCGGACGCTGTTGCGGCTGCCTCGCTTTTGCAGTGCATCGGGGATGTTCGCAGAAGCGCGAGTGGACTGCTTTTACACCACCATGCGTAAGAGAGCGATCTCGATGGCGCGGCGGACGCGAGACAGTGGCAACAGCCTCATGGTTGTTGTGGCGGATAGGTTTGACGGTCCGTTTGTGAGGCACTGGGCATCCTTGCACCGGCCAGTTGCCAATTTTTTATTATAATTAATGAATGATTTTACTAATTTAGGCTAGGCATATATACTAACAAAATGAAATGGATTCTTAATATCTGAAATAAATGAATTGAATTGAATAAAAGGTGTTGCTGAACACATACAAATAGGGTTGCCTAAAAAAATATGGTCAAGGATAGGTTTTGCGAATTTAAAAAAAAAAAGAAGATATTAGTTCACTGACTTGCCCACCAAATAAATGAACCTTCAATGAAAACCTACAATGTATACCTGCAAAAGCTAGGAGCTAGATGAGCGCAATTTCTACTTTTTAGTTATCTGTTTGCACACGGCAACCAGGTAGTAGTGGCCAGAAAAAGGTAGGCAACCTATTTTTGCAGATAGTATATATTGTACACTTTTCATTAAAGGTAAAAAAAATGGTAAGCAAGTCAGGGAAATTATAAAAAAAAAAAAATGTTAATTAATCATATCCTTGACCATATTTTTTTAGGCAACCCTATTTGTATGTGTTCAGCAACACATTTTATACCCTAAAATGTTATTTTGATCCGGTAAACAAATGGGTGAAGGTCAATGTTCCCCGGGATCTTGTACTATTAATATTTTTGCATATTCCATAATATTCCGTGCAACGTGTTGAGACTTGCAAAGTGCCGCAGGGTGTCCACCGGAACCAGCAAAATTTTGAGAGTGGTCTATGACAAAAAAAGTCTGAGAACCTCTGATGTATAGGTATATTGCCGGCAGCATAATTTTGGTTTGCCGTCTTACAGCCGCACGCAATGAAAATTTAATGGTTCATTAAGTCGTTCTTTAATAAAGATTTAAATAAAAAATTCTCAGACAGGTAATGGTTCATTAGGGACCCATAATAAAAATTAGATAAATATATAAAAGTTAAGATCTTTTCTTAAGTTTTTATAGATGGATTTTGATATTTATAGAGATTATATTTTAAAATTTAAAATAGCTGCTTCGCTTTGCCTTTTTTGTACTGTTTGTTAGATATCACTATGTATACTAGTTTTTAATTCGCATAAATATTTTTTTATTATCCGAGCACGGCAAAGTGACTGCTTTACACCTGATGGTAAGCGTAATGCAGTCCTTAAAACCAGCAACCACTGACAAACTATAAGTTTATCGGTGATCACCAGGAACATACCGGCCTGTATAAATGCTTCTTCCCTCTTCGGAGAGGGAAAAAGCAATCGAGGGACCTGCGACTGGATAGACGAGTGACCAATGCAGGCACAGTAATACAAGGATGTACCCCTATACCCGTCCCAACCAACCATTAAGTCATGTCGCAAGTCCCTCGGGAAAACGGGATATACACTGGCTGATACTGGGACGTGATCCACACAAGGTGTGTGGATCAATATGGCAGGTTTTAACACCATGTGTACGGTGCTTGCTATCAAGGCGGATATGAATATCCTACTACCAGTTAGTTATTTAATACCAACAGTTTCAAGCGTGGCAACACCAAAGCATTATCGGTAGAGTGATTTGGCGATAAACGCCTTATAGATACATCAAATTGACATTCAAGAGCCCAAAAATTACATCTCTGGGAGGTTTTATTGATTTTGGGATTTAATGCTAATAAGTAGTATTAGTCATTAGGACTAATTTAATTGACCTTTCTTCGGGCAGTTACAATTTATTTAAGTAATATTAACTTAGAAATTGTGAAACAATCGTAAAGTGGAATCGAATATTCAAAATAATAATCAAATTATGAAAAACCACGTTGTAGACTAATTTCTCTCCAGCATGAATGGGCCGGCTTGACCGGGTCGTTACCACTGTTTCACAGACAGCCGACGTGAAGTAGAAATAACGTGAAGAAAAAAGAATCCTACTCTAAGAGTTTGTATAAGCAGCGATAGCTCAGCGGGGAATGGTATGGACTGTCGAGATGAAAGTCGCAGGTTCGAAACCAGCCCCAAGAGCATATACGTACCACTGACTTTTCTAAGTTACGTGTATATTAATTGTTAATTATCGCTTGCTCTGACGGTGAAGGAAACATCGTGAGGAAACCTGCACACCCAAGAACTCGATAAGATTTTTCGAAGGTATGTGAAGTCTGCCAACCCGCATTAGGCCAGCGTGATTGACTAAGGCCTAATACCTCTCATTCAGTAGAGGAGGCCCGTGCCCAGCAGTGGGACGTATATAATATAGGGCTATTTTTTTTTTTTATCCTGGCTCGGCAAAGTGACTACGCTACACCTGATGGTAAGTGTAGCGCAATCCAAGAATAGTGTTGACGATAAACAATGTCCATCGTAGGTCGGCAAGATCATGCCGGCCTGCCAAAGGGCCAAGTGGGAGGGGAAGGAAAAAGGGACGGGAAAAGGGTAAGGATCAGGGGGCAAGCCCTCTGGGGAGAACCGGATATACACTGGCTGAACCCTGGAACGCGACCCACACAAGGTGGGCCACTATGGCAGGTTTTAACACCAGCGTACGGTGGTCGCTATCTGGTCGGATACAAGTATCCCCCACCAGCAAAGCTAGTAAAAAAAAAGAGTTTTTGGTAGAGACCCAGAGCTATATGTTCGAATACTGTTATTCATAGTCCATTCATTCGAGCGTAGTGTCATTGGGCGCAGTAATCCCATTAATAACGAGTAACTTTAGTTTATATTCTACATATCATATGCAAATGGCTTAAAACACCGTAAGGTCGCCCATCCCACCAATAATAATCGTAGACATACAAATTCTATTACAATGTAAATATTAAGGATATTAATCGAGGCGTAAAAGCGTCATTCGAGCAGACACGACGCGATGCGTATTCAAAAGTACTGTTGGTCTAGAACAGGGCCCTATAAAACTATACGAAACGACGAAGAATTAATGACGTAAACTGAATGTAACACAGAATATCCATCACAGTAATAATATTTCTAATATAAAATACTGAGACTACAATAAAGGATTCCGTGATAACATATTTATCAACAGGAATATGTTTTATTATCTTAAAATGTTAGAATTTTTATGTATCTTTTAGTTTAATTTTAAAATATTCTTGTAAACAACAATAACCAGGAATAACCAATCTTTTTTCATATACGTTTTTACTCACAACACCCAGACCCCGAACCAAACATTTGTCTCGGTGCGGGGATCGAATCCGCGGCCTCTCGCTTCACAGCCGGATACTCGCCCGCTGCACCACGGAGGCTGTCAAATTTATAATGTAATAAAGTTGGCGGCTGGGGGCAGGATATTAATATCCGCCCGGATAACGACCACCGTACACATGGTGTTCAAACTGCAAAATGCTCAGTATCAGCACGGAGTCTGGAATTGTGCCCGGTTTGGCGAGAGGCTCGCCCCCTATCACATCATAGGACGGAGATACGCTCGGCGAAATGTGGGTGTACTGGATACATTTGCCTACCCCTTGGCGATTACAGTCGTGAGTGCGGACAAAATATTTTATTATTTTTGTGCCTCGTTATTATCATTTTTTAATTATTAGAAAAAATAACTGTTTAGTACTTCTTTTGTATAATACATACTTTGCTTTTAGTGAAGAAAGAAATATAGAATCTTGTATCATCGTGCAATTGAATCTAGCTATCACTAATCGTAAACAAAGCGATGGTAATTAATGTGATTTGCCAAGAAATATCACAGTGGCGCCCTTTCGTTACCTAAGTACAATCAGCAACAAAGTCCGTTGAGCTTCAACGGAAATGTAATAAATTGTCGAAAAGTCAGGCTTTGAATTATTATTCCTATTGTTTATGTGTAAGGGAAATTCTAGAAAGGTAGATTAATTGTAATGTCATAGTTTACATCGTGAACGTATCGTGGTCTCGTGGCAGCATACATAGGCTTTTAAACTGGTAAGAGACAGGGTTTAAATCTCGGATCAGGCAATAATGTGATTGAGTTTTTAGTTTTTTTTCTGAAGTTACTAAATGTATGGTGATTGGCTGATCCCGGAATGCTACTCAACTGAAAACGCTACTATGGCGGGATTTTCACCATGTGTATGGTGGTCTTTATTCAGCCGGGTACAAAAATATATCAGGTACCCTTCTACAACAGGGATACAGGTGTGAATTTAAGTGTGCAAGTACATATACATGTATGTACAAAATGCTTCCCTATTTAAACAGAAAACGTGACTTATTTCTCAGTATTGCCACGGACGTTGAAAATAAAAATATATTATTCCCATTTTTGTGACAATGTCTTCGAAAAACCGACCGACAAAAGAATTCGAGGCCAATTATAAAGAAATTGCTTCATATGTTTTTCGATAGCTAAATGCCGCTTCTCGCCTTGATTTGATAATATTAACATACATATGTGCGCTCACGAGTGTACTCCGAGGGAGTAGGAAGAAGTTGCTAGTACAGCCCGAGGTTATTTCTGTCCCACGATGCGAAAGACGGTGAGATATTGCCAATACGGGCACAAATTGCCCGGAAAATGCTCGGGTTTTAGTAACTCAGTTTATCTCAAAATTAGTTAAACAAAACAATGAGTTTGTTCAACAAATGTTTGATTCTTTGAATAAAAAAAGTGCATGTGTAATTCACACACGGCAAAAGTGAAACTTAAGAATAAATTTAATTGTAAATTATTTATATAAATAAAAAATATTAGTGAAATTAACACAGGCGTGTTATATAATTAATTAATATAAATTATTTAAGTAAAGAGTTTTAATACGCAAATGCAAAAAAATGAAACTGAGGGCTTCGTTGTACGTAGGCGCAAAGACATGTGATGGCGTACTTGTAATCTATCACATTCTCTCGCAGGCTAAATCCTATTTATGAATATGTTTGTCTCTCCTTACTGTCGCTTTATCGTTTCATCGAATTTTCAAATCACAACGGTGCCAACGAAGTTTCACTTTTAAAACTCAGAGACGAATTGCGAATGCTCGACCTGGGATTAGACACCAGAACCTCACAGTTTCGTAGCTTAAGTAAACTGCCACAAGACTAATGACGAGAGAAAAGAATAGTTATTAATTCTACATTATATAAAGGGCTGGCCACTGCCGGACACGGATCTCCTTCAATAATAAGAAGAGTTAGATCTGCGTACACAGCGTAGCACTATGTAGTCTTCTTGACAGGTTTCCTCGCGACATTTTTGTTCACCACTACGTTATGAAGTAGAAAAGTTAGACGGGTTTTTTTATAGCATATATCGGCAAACGAGCAAGTGAGTCACCTGATGGTAAGTGATCTCCACCGCCCATGTACGCCTACAATACTAGAAGAATCATAGGCGCGTTGCCGACCTTAAAGGGAAGGGATAATTAAGGGATTGGAAAAGGGAGGGGGATTTGTACCTCCGGATTGTTTTTCGATGGTCGCTAGTTTTTTTGGACTTGAATGCGCTTATTATCAGGTGTAATGCAATCGCTTTACCGTGCTCGGATAAAAAAGGTTGTGTATTGTATACCTCTTGATGTGCATAAAACACAAGGATGAAATAGCATGGTAACACGGTCTTAAATAAACCCTTATCACTTAGAGCAAGCGAATGTTTGTGAGGTCGTAAACTTACGGGTCAGTTACGCCCTCGGCCTCTCAAGGCATGCACAGATAATCTAAATAATCTTTCTTTAATACAAGTTTAACTTTCTTTTTAGACGATGAAAAAGTAGGAATGGAGGTTTTCAATTTAACACCTATTTTTTGTAGATATAAATATTTAGAGTAATTTGAGTTTGGGTATTCTTTTTTCATTATCAAAGTGGATCCTATTTCAAAGAAGAAATTCCACCCTTGAGGGGATGAAATCGGTGATAATATATTAAAACTTCGAATTTTATTCACCGATTTTCATGATTCACAAGATATATTAAACAACTAGCTGTTGTCTGCAGCTCCGGCCGCGTGAATGTTTTTTTCTGGGATAAAAAGTAGCCTATGTTCATCAGGGATAATGTAGGATTCAAATTTTAATAGTGAAAGAATTTTTCAAATCGGTCCAGTAGTTTCAGAGCCTATTCAATGCAAACAATCAAATCTTTCCTCTTTGTAATATTAGTTTAGATAACTTTTTGTCAGAAATAAAATAGACTATAAAAGCTAAAAATAAAATAAACTAATTTCAAAGTGGTGCAGAATATATAGCCTCCGCGGCGCAGTGGGCGAGGAGGCGGTTGTGAAGCGAGAGGCCGCGGGTTCCGTTCCCACACCGAAACAAATGTTTCTGCAATCTGTAATTTGTTTTTTATACTTATAGGTCTGGGTGTATTTCTCTACAGTGGTGTTAAAACCTGCCATAGTGACCCATACACCTTATGTGGATTACGTTTCAGGATCATCCAGTGTATAATCCAGTTCTCCCGAGGGGCTTGCGACATGACTTCATTATTGGATGGGGCGGGTTTAGGGATTACATCCCTATATCCCTGTGCTCGCATCGGTCATCCATATCGGTCATCAGGTGCAGTCACGTTGTCGTGCTCGGATAAAAAAGCATGATGTGACACATTTGTACTCAGATCGCGGTTCGCTATGCTGTATTGTACACTTTGTTATTCACAACATAAGTTCACGTCTATATCCCCGAAATTATACAAAACATTCTCGGTCTATTCTAATATCAAATAGTTAGGGGGCAATGTACTGTCTAAATTTTCTAACCGCCCGAAGGCCTCCGGCTTGACGACTGCTGTCAGTTGATAACAAGACTAACTTTTTACTACCCTCCGAAACATTAAGCGGTCACCCATCCATACACTGACCGCGCCAAGGGTTGCTTAACACGCTTATCGTTTACCGAATATTGAGTGCAATTGATCACACTGACGCATGCTTGATCTGGTCGAGCCGGCCTATTCATGCTGTAAACAAAACTGTCTACAGCGTGGCTCTACCTCTCATAAATTTATTTACGTTTTGTGTTTTGCTGTCATATTTTATTTAAACTGATTTTATCGCGGTTTTTTATTAATTTCGATCCCGACGTTTCGAAAGCTTTCCAATAGCTTTCGAATAGCTTTGTGGTCTCGGGGTGGACTGAGGTGTAGGTTGTCCAAATAAGTTAATTAATTAAATTAAATTAGTTTTATTTCAATGTGTAATATTCGCGTAAACATAAGAAATCATTACATATTTTATTTGATAAGGATTTTTTTTTCCACATAAGCAAGTCATTATAATATTTGTACTGCACTCTACTTACACTACTACTTGATCAGTGCCAGGATAAAAAAAATATTATGTCTTAGCATTAAAAGTACAGTGTCATTTTATTTAAGGTTTATTTACCTTCAAGTTATTATCTGAGTACATTACGGTTCATTTGTACCGCTTCACCTAAGTTTGGTATACATATTCGCCCTCGCATCTCATTTTAGTTTCAAAGCTATTTTGAGTTAAAATACACGTTTCTCTTAGTGAGTTAGGCTGTGTTGTACCATAATAGCAGTTATAGTTAAAGTTTATGCCAAATTTGACAACAGTTACGCTGACTTTAACGTTGACTGCGGAATGTGTTGCACCATTGTATTTCCTTGGCATAGTTACAGTTATCAGGGTTGCAAGTCAAATGAGATCTTATTTACCCCGAATCAGTGGCAAGAAATATTTTAAATATGGCAACACTAGATAAAAACTCAAATGAATAATAAATTATTTTGCGCCAGTAATTTAATTTAAAGTAAATAGGTATGAACTTATTTCATTGTTGGAGGTTTTAACCATCGTTGCAATCGTTGAGCCAGCCATATAGCTACATTTTTCGAGACTCAAAACCTCGCCAAGAATGATATATCGCCCCATGTCGAATACACTTTTTTTATAGACCTGATATTGATCATAATATTATAAATTTTGTTTTCAGAACTACTACTAGTTTCCACGATTAATTCTGGAAGCAGGGACATGATATTATTTTGGAGCACAGCCGCTTTAGGAGATATATCGGTTTGGAGCTTATAATTGAACTATCGTACAGATATTTAACTTAAACAATAGCTTTAACCAGCGAATCTTGGCCGGTTACGGTTAACAGCTTAAGTTATGACGTCATCTAACCTTTGTTAAATGGTGCAACTCATTTTTGCTTAACCAGATAACATGTTTAGTAACTTGTTTATCATTGCTAATGTAAGTTGATGCAACCCAGCATTAGTGTTTTAGTTCTATAGTTAATGTAGTAGATTTGTTTGGTTTGCCCAGATTATATACAGCGTGTCACGAAAGGTCTGGTCATATTTAAGGGTCGTTCCATACACCTGATCGTGATTGTTTACGTACCGAAACTTATAAAAATGTATACAGCCAAAATTTCATGCCAATTTTAGTAAATCTAAATCGAGTGAGATTATTATTTACAAGATGATAGGTCCCTCGTATGCGAGAGGCCGTCTGGGTTGGTACCACCTCTTTTTCTAATTCATTCACCTGAAAAGAGAATAACGCATAAGGTTATACATGTAATGCATGGAGATTAAGCATGTGATTTATTTAAGGATTGACGACGAAATTTGTTAGAAAATATTCAAGTACTTACTACTATGATGGTTTTCACTATTTTGTACAGTGGACGTATTATTTTCCGTAATATAAATATTATGGTGCTCATTAAATATTGCATTTCGGCAAAACGAAACGAAATTCACGAACACGTTCCGTTGAACTTTCTGCGACCTCTTTCACCTTATTTTCTTTTTTCTGCCGATACTTTGATATTTTTGAGTGGTAGAGCCACGCTGTAGACAGTTTTGTCTACAGCATCAATGGGCTGGCTCGACCGGATCGTTACCACTGTCTCACAGAAAGCCGACGTAAAGTAGCGGCTTGCTGCTGCGTTTCGTACGGTGAGTGAGATAACCGGAAGCCCAAATCCCCTCCCCTTCCCAATCCCTAATTATCCCTTTCCTTTAAGGTCGGCAACGCGCCCATGACTCTTCTGGTGGTGGGCGTACATGAGCGGTGGAGATCACTTACCATCAGGTGACCCACTTGCTCGTTTGCCGGCTTATGCTATAAAAAAAAAAAAAAAAACTCACGACAGTTTTCAGCGGTCGTTTTCGGCATTTTTGGTAAATATTTTATAATATAAAAAATATTCACAGTGTCAAAATATTATATTGCTACCACTTATTGTAAAACAGTGTTTTGCGAACATCCGCTACTATTGAATTAATGTTTATAACAGCTGTAATTCATTTGTGATTAATAACAATTATTCAATTTAATATTTAAGCAACTGTTAATTTTACAATATTTATTTATTATGTTCCAAATAAAAATCATACTGTATCACAACAAAACAACCAGCGCCACCTTTATTGCATTTAAACTAAAGTTGGAAAGAAACAGTCAAGAGATGACGCCATTGTTATAGAACAATCCATATTATATATCCAGTGAAACACGACCTCCGATGCCTGTGGTTTTGTGCGACCAGCTAGGTGGCATTGGAATTGGCTTGTTTCTCCCCGACTTCCTTAGTGTCGCTTTTTCGTTTCATTGAATATCCAAATCACGATTCCAAAGAGGTTTCTCTTCAAAAATAAATCTTGATTGCCCGATCAAGACTTCAGTCAGCTAGGACTATACCCACTGGCGATTATTAGATATTTTTTAGGGAGAAAATTAGTGTTTTTTTTTTATTTGCGGAAATACGAATGTAAGTTTTACGTGAGCTTATTTTTCCTAAGAGCTGTTACGTACAGCTGTGGGCATTAGGCAGGTTACTTATGTCAAGCAGACCCGGTCAAGGCGATCCGGTCATAATTTATGAACAGATATATAGTAGTGTACACAATAGTGTTGCAGATACTTTTATAAGTCGGCGCCTGTGGTGACGTCATAAGCCGCGACACACGTCTTGACATTAGTGTCACTGGCGACATAACGATAGCAGATTTTATGTACGATTTCAAGTGCTTAGAGCAGTTAGCAGCCTAGAGTACAAGGTGGTAGGTCCCTCGTATGCGAGAGACCGTCTGGGTTGGTACCATCGCTTTGTCTATTTCTGCCACCAAGCAACAATAAAACACTATTGTGTTTTGGTTTGAAGGACATTGAAGCCAGTGAAATTACGGGGCATTATGAGACATAACACCTTATGTATCGGGGTGACGAGTGCAGTTCAGTGCCATGCCGTGCTTTGTAATTAAAATGACGTAGGGTTTACCATCAGGCGAGCGCCTTGCTCGTATATATAAATGTACCTATATAAATTTAGTTGAAATGCCTTTGCCCTGGGCACCGATACCGACGTCTGGCCTATGAAAGGTGCCGACCCACCAAACCTTTGGGAATAGACGTGTGAGCGAATATTATGCCGGTTGCTAACCTGGCTTAATTAATTTAGGCCGAGGCCGGACTGAAATCTTATACTTTAGTGTCTTAAGTGTTTGTATAATTATTTAGGTTTTGTCTAGGGACTTAAATAAAGTAACTTGAAATTGAAGATAAAATTTATCAGTACCTGTGTCCTAAGGGCTGTGCTTCTGTTGTTTGTGTGTGTTTTGGTGGTGGTAGGATATTCATATCAGCCCGGATAGCGGCCACCGTACACATGGTGGAAGAATCTGCCATAGTGACCCACACACCTTGTGTGGGTCGCGTTCCAGGAGCAGCCAGTGTATATCCGATTCTCCCGAGGGGCTTGCGATATTACGTGATGGTTGCTTGGGGCGGGTATAGGGGTACATCCTTGTATCCCTGTGCTTGCATCAGTCATCCGCCTGTCTTGTCGCAGGCCCCTTGATTTGCTTGTTCCCTGTCCGAAGAGGGAAAAAGCATTTATACAGGCCGCCATGATTTTGATCACCGCCGAAGAACTCATTGTTTGTCGGTGGTCACTAGTTTTTTTTTACTGAACTACGCTTACCATCAGGTGTAGTGCAGTCACTTTGCCGTGCATCATCATCATCATCGGCCACAAGACGTCCACTGCTGAACATAGGCCTCTCCCAAAGATTTCCAGACCGACCTGTTGGAAGCGGCCTGCATCCAGCGACTTCCTGCGATCTTTATCAGGTCATCTGTCCACCTTGTAGGTGGACGTCCGACGCTGCGCTTGCCAGTACGTGGCCTCCATTCCAGAACCTTTCTGTCCCAACGGTTATCGGTTCTGCGAGCTATGTGGCCTGCCCACTGCCACTTGAGCTTGCTAATCCGCTGAGCTATGTCGGTGACTTTCGTTCTTCTACGGATCTCCTCATTTCTGATTTGATCACGCAGAGAAACACCGAGCATAGCTCTCTCCATAGCTCGCTGAGTGACTGTGAGCCGTCTTATACGGCCCATATTTAGAGGCCACGTCTCAGTGCCGTATGTCATCATATGACATACTTTGCCGTGCTCGGATAAAAAACAGGCCTTTTTTGAGGAACACGACCAAGACGGAGTCAGCGACGCGCGATGCGGGTCACGCGATAGCGACACGACCGCTTTATACGGATTTTCTTAAAAATTGTTTCATTTACTAGGTCATTCGTATGTGAGGAGCCATTTGGGTTGCATTGTCTAGTTCTAAAGCCAAGCAGCAGTGTTTAAGCACAGTTATGTTAAGGTTTGAAGGACATTGAAACTGATAAATTATTGGGCATTATAAGACTGAACAACGAACGTCTCTAGTTGACGAACACAGTCCAGTGCCATAGATTGGCTTGTAATTTAAAGTTATGTGTGGTGTTGCTTCTGTTTATGGGTAGGCGTGGCACTTACCATCAGGCGAGCGACTTGCTCGTCTCGCCGTTCAATTATATAAAAAAAGTATAAAAAAGTACTGGCAAGCGCAGCGTTGGACGTCCACCTACAAAGTGGACAGACGACCTAATAAAAGTCGCAGGAAGTCGCTGGATGCAGGCCGCTTCCAACAGGTCGGTCTGGAAATCTTTTGGGGAGGCTTATGTTCAGCAGTGGACGTCTTGTGGCTGATGATGATGATGATATAAAAGTAATCATACTATTAATTTTAGTTTATCATTGTTGCCATTAGTAGCTACTCCTTTAGATGTATGGTAAGAAAACGAATACTATCATCGTTTTAGAAAACTTTCAAATGTACTAGGCCTACAGTTAAAACATTTACTCGAGTTAAAACTACAGTGAGTGCTAAAGCGTTCTAGCATTAATTAACCGGTGCATTTCGTGCCGGCGGCCGACCTTGGTGTGAAGAACTAAACGTTTCTGTACGTAGTCGGTAGTGTAAATATTTACAGATATGGTAATAGGTAACATTTAATTAAAGGGGTACGTGTTACGACCGACGTATCTACATGGATTATTATTATTTGAGGGTAGGTTAGTTAGTTATGCACCCTGCACCTGTTCATAACATGATAACAGTTTGCTGACCGTTTAAATTAGCTTATTTACGAACGTAAGGACTTTATGTAACTCTATCTGTTGAAAACATGATATTGATTAGCTGACCATTGTATTTTGCAGCTGTTCTTGCTTTGATTAATAAAGTTCTTGGAACTGAATCAAAACATATTGACAATAAATGAGCTGACCACTGAGTTTAGCAGGCGGGCTTGTTATGATCGAAATTCCTGGAATCGAACACGCATTGTAAATAAATTAAGGGTATAAATAAGGATCTTTGATAGAATTGAGTCAATCTCAAATAAATCTTCATCGTGAAGAGTTGTACCCTACATCTTTTAAAAACACCTCCAGACGCTCGCGCGTAACTTTTGTCTGGGTTATGGATTATATGTTGTATATTGTATTTATAGTGGGGAAATCTGCGAGTTGTACAGATGAATGATCAATCCATGTTAGTGGAGCCATGACACCATTGATCCCAGTTTGGTTGTCACTTCCACTTTCGCTTCGGATTGGCCAAGTTTACCTGCATCCCACTATGAGATAGTCTCCACTGTTGGAGTTTCGGCTGCAGCTTACAGGCTTTTGGGACATCATGGTTATCTTCCAGGTTTGCACCTTTCAGATTTGCCACTTCTGCTCAGTGTAGCCGGCACGATACTCCCACATACGTTATGGATAATCAAATGTATATAACACTCCCCTTGTGTCAGAGGATAAAAATAAAGGCAACTAACAGATAAGAACCTTGATTGACAGAAAGGAGAAAGAAGAAACACAGAAAACCGACGTAAAGTAGTGGCTTACTGCTGCGTATCGTATGGTGACTGAGATATCCGGAGGCTGAAATTGCCCATCCCCCTATTTCAATCATTTAATTATCCTTTAAGGTCGGCAACGCGCCTATGATTCTTCAAGTATTGTAAGCATACGTGGGCGGTGGAGATCACTCACCATCAGGTGACCCACTTGGTTGTTAGCACGTCTATGCCATACAAGAAAAAAGAAAAAGGATGTATTTTTTAAAGGATTTTAGTAACATAATTTGGAAAAAAGCTTTCAAGACATACTCGTAAACTAAATTAGTGATGATACAAGTTTTTTCTTCAGTAATAACGGTTCGACATCAAGTTGGGTAGTTAGTATTTTTGAAGTGAAGACTTCTTTAGCCACATTGAGCACTTTTTTGGTAGAGAAAAACCTTATGGGTTCGCGTCACCGACATGCTAATTTTAATCCAGACTGGCGTAAACCTCTTTAGCTGTATTGGGCAGTTTTTGGTAGGGGAAAATCTAATTGGTTCGCGTCACCGACATACTTATGTTAATTTAGACTGGTGCAAGCGCAGCAACCTGTGTACAGGAATATACGTATACACGTATAGCACATCGTATATACCTGACCGTGTGCTGTGCGCGTTAGATACTTTTTGGATGGGTGAAATCTTATGAGTTCGCGTCACCGACATGCGTAATAGTAGTATATTATATGTGGCTATAGAGGTGACTTATTGTGCAACATTAGTTCGATTCAGAAAACGCTCGTGACTTGCCTGGGATTTGAATTGTGATCGCTTTCGTGAGGGTTTTTATACCAGAGGCCGGCACACGAGCAAGTGTTGCCTCATGGCAAGTGGCTGCGTTGGACGCGGTATCAACCGTAAAGGAAAATGAAAAATTAGTAATTAGTAAGTGTTTGAACCTCCGGATATCTCAGTCATCGGACAAAACGCAAGCTGATACATCATGTCGGTTTTCTGTGAGACAATGGTAACAAACGGGTTAGCCTGCCTGTTTATGCTCTAGACAAAACTGTCAATACCGTGGCTGTACCAGTTATTCACCTCCTTAAACGCGGTGGGATGAAAATAAGGTCGGCGAACTAGGTGTCCTAGTTTTATCTCTTTCTATTCCATCGTGGACACAAGCATCATTTTATATTTGTTATGTTTTAAAAGTGTTTACACGATTACACACGATTTTATTCAACGGCTAAGGGTGGAAGGCGCTGACGACCGTGGCACAGTTTACACAAGGTCTCTCGTATGCGCGATGCCGTCTGGGTTGGTACCGCTTTGTCTTTTTCTGCCGCCAAGCAACAGTGTATAAGCATTGTTGTGTTTCCGTTTGAAGGACATTGAAGCCAGTGAAATTGCTGGGCATTATGAGACTTAACATCTTATGTCTCGGGGTGACGAGCGCAGTTCAGTGCCATGCAGTGCTTTGTAATTCAAAGTTCTGTGTGATGTTGCTTCTGTTTATGAGCAAGCATATAACACATCAATCACACCACAAAGTAAATGAGGGTTAATGGACAAAATGGATGCGAATGTAATGATTTTAAATTGTCGGTCACGCGTTGAGGTTTTCATTAATTGTCTCAAATGCAAATGACACTGATTAATTGCTGATAATTTAATTATATTATTGTTGAAATTAAATATATTTGACTATTGTGGTTGAGTTTATCATAAATTGCTGTCTCGATATCGACTGTCTTGGTGGCGCAATTGTATTTTGGACGCGTTACGACTGCTATGCTGAGGAAAAGTGATATTGGGTTTTTCTATCGCGAAATGCTCAGTATCGGCTTGGAGTCTGGAATTGTGCCCGTTATGGCAATAGGCTCGCCACCCATCACATCATGAGACGGGGAGAGGCACGGCGAAATATGGGTGTACTGGTTACACCTCTGCCTACCCCTACGGGGTTTATAGGCCTGAGTGCATATGTAATAAAACACAGGCTAATGGAGATTCCCTTTTTAAGTCCGTTCTTCCGTCCGTTCTATATTAAGTCAAACATACCTACAAATTATTTATGAGTGGTAGAGTCACGCTATAGACAGTTTTGTCTACAGCATGAATGTGCCGGCTCGACCGGGTCGTTACCACTGTCTCGCAAAAAACCGACGTAAAGTAGCGGCTTGCTGCTGCGTTTCGTATAGTGAGGAAATATCCGGAGGCCCAAATCCCCTCCCCTTCCCAATCCCTTAATTATCCCCTCCCTTGCACGTGCGCGTGCGCCTGCTGTCGCTCCAAATTCAGTGTATTTAATTGTATCGTAAAAGTGACTCAATATATTTCGATTTGATGTGACTCGGACATTTTTTTTTTGGTATTCGACACTACCCCGCGCCAATTCTGTTACACTTACCATCAAGTGATCTATTTGCTCGTTTGACGGTCTATGCTATAAAAAAAAAAGTTACATTCGTGTGGGCTCGCCAAACAAGATTTCGTTTAGATATTCATCTGTTTTGGCAAGATTCCATCCGGCTGCCGATACCTTGCCTACTTAAATGTTAAAGCGAAATTCAGTAGAGACTCACACTTTTATAAGATAGCTGTTATGTAAGAATCCAAGATCACCAATAACATTTAAATGAGATTTCACGGCGTAACAATGATCCATGCCAACCTTCGACGCCAACCTTATTTGTCCTTAAACTTTTATGAGTAGTAGAGCCACGCTGTAGACAGTTTTGTCTACAGTATGAATGTCTTGACCATTATCTTTCATAAAACCGACGTGAAGTAGCGACTTGCTGCTGTGTTTGGTACGGTGAGTCAGATATCCGGAGGCCCAAATCACCCTCCCTATCCCAATCCTTTAATTAGGCCTTCCCTTTAAGGTCGGGAACGCGCTTATAATTCTACTGGTATTGTGGTTGAGTGTAAGCGGTGAAGATCATTTACCATCAGGTGACCCTCTTGCTCCTATGCCGGTCTATGCTAAAAAAAACTTTAAATGCCTTCAAATTATTATGGAGCATTTTCATGTGTGCAGATTTCCAATTTTGTCATTTTGTAGGACATAATCATTTATGCTTTTAACAAAACTAAAACTGATACAAAAAACTAAAATTATAACTAAACAATTTTAACAGTACCATTGCAGTATAATTCCGACTACTATGCTGAGGTCTCGGGTTCGATTCCCGAATCGAGTAAAAGTGATATTGGGTTTTTCTATCACGAAATGCTCACTATCAGTTCGGAGTCTGTATTATGCCCGGCATGGCGATAGGCCGGCCCGCTCCCTATCACATCATGGGAGATACGCTCAACGAAATCTGGATATACCGGTTACATCTCTGCTATTATATTAATTACTAGCTTTTCCTCGCGGCTCTGCCCGCGCGATCTGCTCCGGGATGAAAAGCCTGTGTTCATCAGGGATAATGTAGGATTCTAATGGTGAAAGAATTTTTCAAATCGATCCAGTAGTTTTTAAGTTTATTCGTTACATACAAAAATACACATATTTCCTCTTTATAATATTAGTGTAGATGTAGATCTCATGATGTTCCAGAATAACCTGTCATATTCATCATATGTTGAATACATTACTGCACTGAGAGAAATAAAAGTGAGTAATGTACTCGGTACGTCAACATTGTGTTATAACAAAGCCGTAGTGAATATAATAAACGATAGCAGTTTTATTGTGTCGTAAAGATATAATTAGCTGGCGGTAATGTTATGCGTTACGTCTTCATTGCATCGGTATTTGAGGTGTGATAAATAGACACCGGAATATATTCACATTTTTTTTATTTGTTTGAAAGACTAAACTAGCAAGGAGCTCGCCTGATGGTAGCGCCACGCCTGCCTATAAACCGAAACACAACAGTGCTTACACACTATTGCTTGGCGGCAGAATAGACAACCGGTGGTGGTCTCTCGCTTACGACGTACCTACCATCTAGTAATAGAAGAAAGAATTAATTAACTGATTTGAATCAATAAATCGCGTGCAATACCGTATTACTGAAACGTTGAAAATTTTGATAAAAACTGGGTTAGTAACAATAGATCCGTGACATGATTTTTTTCTTTCATAAACACAATTTTAAACGGCTTTTTTTATCGTTGTTGTTTATTTTATGTTTGGTCCCGACGTATCGTTTTCTCAACCTGCTTAGTCACGGGGTGGACTGCGACTAGGTTATCCAGAAAAGGTAATATTATATTACTTACCGCGATAAAATCCGTTTAAATTTGTTTTATTTAAATAGATTTGAGTTTTTAAAAGCATTACTCAACATTATTCATATTTTTCTTACAGACATATACACTGTTCTGTCGGTTTCGATTTGCTATGGAGTTGTATTTTTATTTAGGTATATTTTTTTACGATATGATACGATAATAACAGCGATAGCCCAGCGGGGAGTGGTACGGACTGTCGAGATGAAAGTCGCAGGTTCGAAACTAGCCCCAAGAGCATACACCTCTGACTTTTCTAAGTTACGTCTTATTAATTGTTAATTATCGCTTGTTTTAACGGTGAAGAAAACATTGTGAGGAAATGTGCATGAGAACTCGGTAAGATTTATCGAAGGTGTGTGAAGTCTGCCAACCCCCATTAGGCCAGCGCGGTGCACTAAAGCCACTAAGTAGTAATAAGTAAGGCTTAATCCCCTTAATTCGGTAGACGAGGCCCGTGCCCAGCAGTAGGAGATGTATAATACAGGGTTAGTATTTTTTTACGCCTAATCTATCTCTCCCAGACAGTACTTTTACGGTAATCAGACAAGTATACAATTTGCTGTATATAGTCTGGATAAAATTAACCTAGGCAATAAAATTTTATGTCTGTGTACTAAACTGAATGTATGTTAATATAGAATATTCTAGGTTATTTCGCATGCCTAATGTGTTAATGTACTGAAGTCCATATAATACATTTACGCATTCACGCCTGTAATCCCCGAAGAGGTAGGCATACCTGTAACTAGTACACTGATATTTTGCCAAGCGTACCTATTTCCGTTCCATGATGTGATAGGGCGCGAGCCTATCGCCATACCGGGCACATTTCCAGGCCTGATACTGAGCATTTTCAGAAAAACCCGATATCACTTTACCCGACCCGTGGATCGAACCTAAGACCTCAGCAAGCAGTCGCACTGCGTACGCAATACAACAGTGCCACCGAGGTAGTTATTCCATAAAAGTCGCCTTTATACCTATAATGTAATTCCTTTATAACATATAGCTGTTGCCCGCGGCTCCACCCGCGTAAATGTTTCTTTCTGGGATAAAAAGTAGCCTATGTTCATCAGGGATAATGTAGGATTCTAATAGTGAAATAATTTTTCAAATCGGTCCAGTAGTTTCAGAGCCTATTCAATTCAAACGAACAATCAAATCTTTCCTGCTTATAATATTTGCTTAGATACATACTAGTGTCGTATAAAAGTAACGGGATGGCGGAATATTTCTACATGTAAGACAATTTCTCAAAATGTTAAGGTTGTGTTTGAAGTAACTTTTCCCAGGGAATTAAATGGTGACCTTAATTTTTACTTTGGCGTTATCCTTCGAGGTTATTTCAAGGTAAACTTTTGTTTTTCAAATAGGAACTCCCTTTTTTAACATCGCCAATCGACAGAGAGAAAAATTGTACGTACATATATGTACTAAAGTCACCGGTGCCTTTTAATCTTGAAGGTCATTGCAGGCTTAATTAAATTTAATCATAGTAAGCTTCGCAAATTTCCATCGTTAAGACCAAATCTACCAATTTTAACAAGGCATATGTAGTAGCCTTGAACTTCAAGGTTATTTCAAGGTCAACTATTTTTTTTTATAAAATCTTTCTTTTTTCCAAGGTCATTGAAGCCAGTGAATTTACTGGGCATTATGTGACTTAACATCTTATGTCTCGAGGTGACGAGTGCCATGCAGTGCTTTGTGATTCAAAGTTCTATGTGGTGTTGCTTGTGTTTATGGGCTGGCGTGGTGATTACCATCAGGCGAGCGCTTGGCTCGTTTCGTCTGTCAATCAAAAGACCAAATAAAAAAAACACTATTTGTGTAGTTATTGCTTAGACTATTAAGTTTTATTGATCCAACATCATGTAGTGTATCATGTAAACAAGGCCATAAAGTACAAATTGTTAATATTTTGGCATACACTTGGCATTATTACTAAAGTTTGAACATTAATAAATGTTTTCTAACTTTTGTCATAATATATGTACGAGTATGTTGAGAAATTTTACAACAGAGAAATCATGTCTTACCAAATGAATACTTCTGGTTTACAATTAATTAGGAGTCTAAGTCAGTAAGTAAGTTTGAGTGGTAGAGCCACGCTGTAGACAGTTTTGTCTACAGTATGAATGGGCTGGCTCAACCGGGTCGTTACCAATGTCTCACAGAAAACCGACGTAAAGTAGCGGCTTGCTGCTGCGTTTCGTACGGTGAGTGAGATATCCGGAAGCCCAAATCCCCTCCTCTTCCCAATCCCTAATTATCCCTTTCCTTTAAGGTCGGCAACGGGCCCATGATTCTTTTGGTGGTGGGCGTACCTGGGCGGTGGAGAACACTTACCATCAGGTGACCTACTTGCTCGTTTGCCGGCGTATGCTATAAAAAAAAATAAGTTTATTACATCTGCGGTTAGACTTCAATGTTTAGTAGTTTTTCGTAAGATCGATACAGCAACTGAACGCCACACTGTCCACCTGTTCTATTTTTTTTACTAGCCCTGTATTATATACGTCCCACAGCTGGGCACGGGCCTCCTCTACTGAGTGAGAGGGATTAGGCCTTAGTTCACCACGCTGGCCTAATGCGGGTTGGCAGACTTCACATACCTTCGAAAAATCTAATCGAGTTCTCAGGTATGCAGGTTTCCTCACGATGTTTCCTTCACCGTTAGAGCAAGCGATAATCAACAGTCAATATACACGTAACTTGGAAAAGTCAGTGGTGTATGCTCTTGGGGCTGGTTTTGAACCTGCGACTTTCGTCTCGACAGTCCATACCACTCCCCGCTGAGCTATCACTTCGATACTACGCTTAATTGATTTAATACGTGATGCGAATGAAGCAATCGCTAAAAGGTAGGATTTCGATAAAGCGAACGAACGCGGAATCATCGCAACACGATGTTTGACACTCTGGCAACACCGGTCCGATCGGTCGTCAAAATTGTGCTCTGTTAAATATTAATTAATTAAACGTAAATTAAGTAGTAAATTCGTGTTCAATTTAAATAATTACCGAAATATATTATAATAATAGTGAAATTCGTTGAAAATTAAACAAAATATAACCAAATATCGTTTTAAATACGAACGGACAGCTGTCACAGCAAGGGAGTTCAACGACCTTTTTTGAAAAAAAAAGCATGTTTACACCCAGTTTACGGCGAGTATTATTGTAATTATTGAGACTAACACACGACATATACATATATTACTACACATCGTTTCACTTTTGTGAACAACGTCCATCACACACTGGCAACGTTATTGTCTCGTTTTGCTTGACAAAAACAAGTGGAAGCAAAACTGACGACTGATTTTATTTGCCCCAGACTCAGTACACTTTAAACTCATCACAACCACTGTTCAGTAAATTCCCGTCTCTTTAAAGTCAATATATTAGATCTAATTTCTCATATACACTAGTTAACCAACTAAATACCCCCCATTTTTATTATAATATTGCAAGTAATTTTCTATTCATCCATTTCCTTGTTGACTGCCCATTCCCCCATTTTTTCAGCTCATCCAAGCTAAACTCGAATATGCAGACCCGCAAAGCTGCCGCTCAGGACGCAGAGCTAAAATTGAGCAAAGCACTCAAAGAACTAAAAGCATACAAAGAACAATGCCAACAGCTGCTGCAAGAGCGGGAGGAGAGCGAGGATGAAGTGAAAAATATTGTTAGTAAAAATACATCTCTCAAACGAGAACTGGCAAAACTTCACCAAGATTACTTAATACTCGCTGATGAACGAAACAGACTCCAAGCGGTGACAGAATCTTTTGACCATTGCAGTTCATTATATGAGGAATCCCTACGAAAAATTAGAGACTTGGAGCATGAGTTACATATAGCTAATCAAAAATTAATAATTGTAGAAAATGAAAAGGAATGCTCACAAGCCTTGGTAAACCACAGTCTTTATGATGAACTGGTTGGGTGTGGCTCAGAGCATGTTCCAGTAAAATCTAGTTTAATTATAGACTTAACAGGAAACGACTCACATACTAGCCAGTCAAATTTTCATATGTTGAGTCATAATAAAGTAAAAAAATACATAAAATTAAATAAAATAATAAAGAGATTAAAAAACTTAAAAACTAAACAAAACTATTTTAAAACAAATGTAGAATTAAGGAAACAACGTAGGGCTTTTGTTTCAAAAATAGAAAATTATGAAATTAAATTGGAGGATAGCAAAAATATATATGAAATTGATACCCAACGCTTGCTCTCTGAAATAAAAACTTTGGAGGAATCTTTAAGTATCACATACAATAAGTATATTTCTTCACAAAATGAAATTCAAGAGTTAATTAAAATATGTGAAGATAATCAAAGTCATCATAGCTTAAATAATAATGAAGTAGTAGGACAATTAAATGTAGTGAATTCTATGACCTGTGACTCAACGGCAACATATGAGTCTGAGAGTTCAAAAAATAAATTTAATATTATAACCCCTTGTGAAGACTCCTTATCAGTTATAAATTCATGCGAGTCCCCAAGGGAGCTTGTACCTCCTAAAAACGATACTTTAAGTTTAAATAAAAAAATTAAATATCAATCAATACTATACAGTGATAATATAGGCAAAGGTATTGGTGTTTTGTTAAAAAATAGTTTTAATCACTCTGTAACAAATAACTGTATGCCAGGAGTGAGCTACACAGAAATAATAGAAAAGTTAAAACTAGAAAAATGTATTAATAACTCATGCATTACACTGCTTGTAGGGAATTGCCTTGGTTTAAAGAAAAAGGACATAACCGACGGTTTTAAGTCAATGTTGAACTTAACTTGTCCTAAGATCATACTGTGTGCCTTCCCATATCTAGACAATGTGTCTGATAGGGTAAATAACCATATATATCTTTTGAACAGACACATGCAATTTTTAGTGAGTCACTATAATGATAAATTTATTTATTTTGACACCAATATATTTATTGGTAAATATAGACTGACAAAGGATACTTTGTATCCACCTAAATTTTTATTAAAATTGATTGCTACATCAGTAGCTTATTGTATTAACACAGTCATAAGTAGTATGACAGTGAATTTGACCACCACTGTTAGTAGTGTTACTAAAATAAATGTGGTGAATAATTTAAACATGTAAATGTGACAACAGAGAAGCATAAAAATTATTTAGTTTTATCACATCAGAATATTAACCGCTTCTCTGGCAAAATTTTAGACATAGAACTTTTTATTGACTTGTATAAAATTGATATCTTGTGTTTCACAGAAACCTGGTTGAAGGCGCACCATATGAACTTTAATGTAAATGGCTTCAGGGTCGCCAGCTCGTTCAATAGGGTGTCTGCAGAGGGTGGAGGTGCCTTAATTCTAGTCCAAGATAATGTTACATTTAAGGAAAGGAAAGACATTTCTCACCTCTCTGTTGAGCGAGTATGTGAGGTCGCATGTGCGGAAACCGACCTATACATTATATTATGTGTATATAGGCCTCCTTCATCTAACCTATTAAGTTTTATTTCAATTATGGAGGATATCCTTATGAAATTTAAAAATAATAAAAAAATTATAGTCTGCGGAGACTTTAATGTTAATATTCTGGTTGATTCTCCGGATAAATGTAAATTTGTATCATTATTTGGCTCATTTAATTTAAATTGTTTGTTTACTGAGCCAACTAGGGTCACATATGCGTCGGCAACATGTATTGATAATATTTTAACCAATTTCAATACACTAGATAAGTTTGTAACAACAGGTGTTCGGTCAGATCATAAGTGTCAGATGGTCAAACTTAACAATAATATAAGTAAAAATCAGAACCCCATTACATTAAGGCCTCTGACAAAAAACAACTTATTAAATTTTAGAAACAATCTAGATTCGTTAATGTACACTTTTATGCCAAATTCTAACAATCCAAATGACATGTATAATGCTTTATTTAGTAAAATCTGCAATGAATTTAATAAAACTTGCAAACCAAAAACACTTAAATCTAGCCCTAAAATTAACTTTGCAGCCTGGGCTACTAAAGGCATTCGGCGTAGTAGAGATATTTTATATGACTTATACGACAGAAGGTCCTATACACCTGATGTCAACTTTTCAAACTACGTCAAAAATTATTCTAAAATATTTAAAAAAGTATGTTTGCAAGCTAAAGCCGCACATATTAGTGAAAAGTTAAGACGATCAAGCAACAAAATAAAAACTACCTGGCAAATAATTAATGCTGAAACTGGTAAAAATAGAATTAGTGACAACTCGATAACTTTACTTATAAATGACGAACTAGTTTCAGATAAGCTCTCTGTTGCTAACTACCTTGAGAAATATTTCACTAACATACCCATAGAGACTACTACATGTCTACAGTCATCAGCGACTTTAGCAGAATCATTGTTATCAGAAAATGTCAAAGGAGTTATGCCTCATTTTAATTTTGACACGATATCTCATTGTGAAATAATTAAAGCATTTAAGAAACTTAAAATTAAAGGCACCGAAGATCTATGGGGGTTATCTGTTAAAGCTATAGAAGCTATTATAATAAATATTGCTCCCATTTTAGCAGATATTTTTAATTTTTGTGTTAGTGACGGTACTTTTCCCGATTTAATGAAAATTAGTAAAATTGTGCCCATTTTTAAGAAAGGCTGTGTAAATAGCGCCTCGAACTATAGACCTATATCTATATTACCAGCTCTTAGTAAGGTTTTTGAAAAAATAATGCTGGACCAAATGTTGGCGCATTTTGATAGGAATAGGATATTGCATAATAAACAATTTGGGTTTACAAAGAATCGGTCTACTCAAGATGCTGGTTCTGCCTTAATGACATCTGTATTGGAGGCATGGGAGGGATCACAGGATGCTCTTGGTGTGTTCTGTGATCTCTCCAAGGCTTTTGACTGCGTCGACCATCAAACCCTTATTGCTAAACTCAAGTACTATGGATTTTGTGGTACATCTCTCGATCTTGTGATATCCTATTTATCTGGTAGGGAACAAAGAGTGTCTATTGAAGGCGTCACTTCAGTGGGATCCACAGTTAAAATAGGGGTTCCACAGGGTTCCATTCTGGGCCCTTTTCTGTTCTTAGTTTATATTAATGATCTTCCGTACATGGTAGAAAAGATGACAGACATAGTTTTATTTGCTGACGATACATCTTTAATATTCAAAGTAAATCGCAAGGATGAAAATCTAGTTACACCCAACAACATTCTAAATTTGATATTAAATTGGTTCTCTGCGAATAATCTTCTATTAAATGCAGGTAAAACAAAATGTATCCGTTTTACATTACCAAATGTTGGAAGGGTGAAGTCGCGCATTGAATTAAACGGAGAAATATTGGATCTAGTCTCTGCAACTACTTTCCTAGGAATAACCATAGATAGTAAATTGCAGTGGGACCCTCAAATTGAAAAATTATCCGGTAAATTAAGTGCTGCAGCTTTTGCTGTTCGGAAAATAAGACGCTTGACTGATGTTTCAACGGCTAGGTTGGTATATTTCGCATACTTCCACAGTATTTTGTCCTACGGCATTCTATTGTGGGGTTCAGCTGCTGATATAGACACTATATTTATATTACAAAAAAGAGCAGTTCGTGCTATATATGACCTAAGTAGCCGCGATTCCTTACGATCTGTATTCAAGGATAGTAATATACTGACTGTGCCGTCTGAATACATCTATCAAAATATTATGTATGTTCGTAAAAACCTCAATAAATTTAAGAAAAATAGTGACATTCATAGTATAAATACGAGGAACAAAAACAAACTCGCTGTACCCGCTTTTAGAATAGTCAAGACTAAAAAGTCATTTATGGGTAACAGCGTTAAATTTTATAACAAGCTCCCCAATAACGTAATTAATATGCCCGATAAAATGTTCAAGGCACACATTAAACGAGTGCTCATGTCTAGGGGCTACTATAATGTTAAGCAATATCTAGAGGATAGACATGTTTGGCGTTCGGCTCCTTCTTGCATACTGCGACCTCCTAGGGACCCTGTAGCTTAAACTATGTAGGGAATAAACTCATAAATTTACCCTAAATAATTAAATATGTTGATCTTTAAATGACTTCAATATAATACGAGCAAATTAAATAAATAAATTTTAATGAAAACTACAATAAATTGAATTAAAGACGACCGATCGTGTAACAAATAAAATACCTACGTGAATATGGCAATTTTTTAATCGACAAGTCATTATTTTCGAGAATAGCTTAAGCGGATCAAAAACAAGCCCACTGAGTTTGTTCGCCAGGTCTTCTCAGGCAGGGTCGCGTTTGGATCTGGTGGTAGTTTTAAAACAATCAATCATGATCCGTATTAATCTGCCTTATAACTAACTATATATTTAAAAGGCTTTGTATTTCCGCAAATAATTTGGATTGAAAGACTGGACCAAAAACAAGCCCACTGAGTTTGTCTAGCTGGAACTTCTCAGGGCTGGGTCGCGCCGCGTTGAATCCAGCGGTAAAGGAAGCCCACTTGAGTTTGTTTCGCCGGGTCTTCTCAAGGTGGGTCGTTTTGGATCCGGTGGTAGTTTTAAAACACGTGCCGTTTTCGATAATGCCTATGGTCCATATAGACGACCCCTCAAAATTTATGATGATTCTGGACTATTCCATAGTATAAATATGGAAAAATAATAATTATAAATAGTTTTAGTGTAATTGCCGAGTGTATTTTGATGATGCTATGTATGTATGTATACATTAGTTGATACTGATTTCTATGTAATATAAGTTTCTTTTACTTTTGTACTGACTTGTCATAAGCGCTATTTCAATTGCCTACATGATTAATAAATGCTTTCATTCTTTCATTCTTTCGATGTAGCATTGAAGTAAACGTAAAATTGTCTATTAAGATGTGTGAATTGGCTTTTACTTGTGAAACTTATAAATAAATACACCCAACAGTCACATACATAGTTCTGACCCCACGGCAAGATACGAGTCTTGTATCGTGGGTATCAGGAACTACGAGAGACTTTCGGTCTCACAACACCCAGACCCCAAAACAAATATTTGTGGATCACACAAACATTTGTCTCGGTGCAGGGATCGAACCCGCGGCCTTTCGCTTCACAGCCGGCTACTCGCCCGCTGCACCACGGAGGCTATCGAAACTTAACTGCAAGCAATTCTCGTTTAAAAATAGAATGAATGATCATTTATTTCTTTATGTATCCTTTTTAGGAACCTATATCAGTCATGCGATTGTGACGCATTTGTGCAAGTCAGCCTTTGGACTTGAAAGAAGGTTGTATATTTCCGGTAGCAAGTTAAATTCTCTCACCGATGATTTTTTTAAACATATATTATCGTAATAAATGAATAAATACACCCAACAGTCACACACCGTGTCCTTTAATATATCTCCAATAAGGTCTAAGATTGAAACAATTATCGCAATTGATTCATTAATTTTGATAATTAATTTCATACACACGTACGGGTTTATTATAAAACATCCTTTTTAAGTCGGTTAAAAATATAGAAACATACAGATTAATCTTTGCGTACGAATGTTAAATGATTTGCGATATTCGCATGAATCGAATATTAGACGACAAATATTTTTCGTGGAAAATGGGTCAGAATCGTTCGTCCCTGAATGGAAGATGAGATATTAAAAGAGAGTGTCCCTGAATGTAATAATTTATTTGAATACCAATGTGTTAATAGCATTGATATAATAAAAGTGGCAAATTTTATTAATATTAAAAATACATGTTATTTATGGAGAATTTTCACAAAAATTGAAAATTTTTTAATACCTGTGATAGCTCCCCAGTTAGTTTTAATTTTTAATTAATGTATTAGTAGAGGCATATTTTCTGATCAGATGAAGCTCAGTAAAATCATATCTCTCTTTAAATCTGGTACCACAACTGACCCCACTAATTTTAGACCTATTGCTGTGCTACCTTAATATTGGACAGGGAGCCCTCGGGTAGCTGATCCACTTGACTACTATCAAGCTCATTTTCCGTGAGTAGCTTCGTTTCGATGAGACGACCAACTATTCCCTATGCGAAAATTCTTTATTGTGGTAGCTAACAGAGGTAGCAAGGATAGAATATTTCGATTTGATGATACTCAAAAAATTATTATTTTATTTGTAGGACAATATGACAGTTAAATTATATAAATATTAACTAAGTAAAAACAAAAAAATCAGCTGGTTAGTAATCATACCTATTGGAAGGAGGGCTTCCAATAGGTATCGATAACGAGGTCATAAAAAATGATTTGAATGAGCTGATTTTTTTGTTTTTACTTCAATTAAAATCCTGCATCATAAACAGTTTGGTTACATACGGGGTCGCTCCACCATTCACTTCACAAGATACCTGGGGTATATTCTGTAATTTATCTAAGGCGCTCGATTGTGTTCATCATGACATTCTTATCAGCCATATTCAACAATTAAGCCTAAATAAATTTAAATTATTTATTAAACAGAACCTTTGCCTTTTTTTTTACATTATACTCGCACTATTCTGGAAAGTGTCTGAACATTAAATGAGGCCATAGCCCATGAGTTGGTTTCGGCATTTCTTCTCATCGCTAGTCACGAAATGCCGATAAAAGATAAAAATATAATCTAACTAGCTGTCCCGCGCGGCTCCGCCCGCGTGATCTGTATTTTCCGGGATAAAAGTAGCCTAACAGTGGCGCCATCTGTCAGCAATGTGTCACGCACCGACGCCATCTACTTAAAATATTGGTTTGTAGTACATGCTATGTATCAGAGATGGCGCTGTATTTAAAAAATGATTTTCCCTATTTTCCCGCTTTTCTATTGAAATTTTTCCTAGATTTTCGTTGCTATAAACCTCACGGAGCCCGAGACCTTTCCAACGAATGCAAAACCGTGGAAATCGGTTCGTGCGTTCTGGAGTTATATCGTCAGGAAGGAAAACCCGACTTATTTTTATATAATAGATATAAAAAAATATTGACATGTAAAAGCGATATTTATGATCAAATTAACAGAATAAATGACTTGAATTTGAATTTGAAAGAAAATTGAGTCACCACGGAGTTAACGGCGTTGCTCTAGATTTATTCTTACTTAAGTAATAGGATTCAGAGCGTTGACGTCAATGGAAAAATATCACCTGGCTCTACCGTTACATTCGGAGTTCCACAGGGCTCGATACTTTGACCTTTTCTATTTTTAAGTCATAAATAATAATGACTTACCTTATCAAATAAGGGACAACTGTGAGGTAATGTTGTTTGCAGATGATACTTCTTTGATATTCAAAGTCAAATGTTAACACGGGTAGACTGGGTTATTTTGCATATTTCCATAGTTTGATGTGTTACGGAATTGTACTATGGGGTGGTGCTGTTGACATCACAACACACATATATAATAAAGTGCGCATTAATTGAACTAAATTATATTAAAATAACTTTAACTAAATTAATTGTTCAACAAAAAAATTCAACCGAGGACTTTTTACTTTTCAGTTTTTTCATCGGTTGATTTTTTTGTTAAAAAGTTATTATTTTAATTTTTTTGTGGCTATGGGTAATATACTAGTAGAATTTATTTATTAATATGCTAGCAACTACAAGGTATAAGAAATATACATAATAACTCAGTGAAATCAGTGAGTGAATACGCAATTATCCCCTAATTTTTGACCCTTTAGGGTTACAATTTTTGTTCAAAATTTTTATGGGATCATCTTATGGGAGTATGCCCTATCCATTAAAGAATTATGAAATTTGGTTTACTCTGTAAATAATTAAGCAATTGGTCTAAAAAAATCGTGTCGAATTGAGAACCTCCTCCGTTCTTTTCGTCGGTTAAAATATAATATAAAATATACAAAATATGTCGAACACTATCCTTATCCTACAACAAATCGGTGACATGTTGTTACCGGCCATACCGTATTTTTGTAAACTTCAGGGTCGACACCGACCAGCACTTGTATGAAAAGGTACCCTTTTGTATTGCTTTTAAATAATTCAGTTAGTCTATGAATACATACGTAGATTCACGCTTTTACCACCGATGAAGTAAGCAGAGGTCATACATGTGCTTCTCTTTAAGGTCGGCAACGTACTTATCCATAATTGTTGTGGTTTTGTGGGTGTTCCTGGATGATGCAGATCATTTATCATAGGGTGTACTACTGTATTGTTTATCGGCTTTTCCATAAAACAATTGTATGGCACTGTACTGCGCTTATTATCCTGAAAAAAGATGTCAGCTAGTTTGTTTTGTTTGTTTGTGTTTGTGTGTATTTGTACTGCATCCAGTACCTTCAGGCCGACATAATTCTGCCGTCCGTAGTAAGACGCGGTGTCTCTTAACTGTTATATTTGGACCTAGTTACGCAAACAGGAACCAATCCACAGCAAGTTCAAATAGAGATACTGATTTTGTTTTGCTAAATTCATTAATTTAAATTGATTTTAATACTGTATCTTTTTGTAAAATCGTACATGGAATATATTTCATGCTCGATTTTATAAGCAGCGATAGCTCAGCAGGGAGTGGTATGGACTGTCGAGATGAAAATTGCAAGTTCGAAACCAGCCCCAAGAGCATACACCACTGACTTTTCTAAGTTACGTGTATATTAATTGTTACTCGCTTGCTTTAACGGTGAAGGAAACATCGTGAGGAAACCTGCATACCTGAGAACTCGATAAGATTTTCGAAGGTATGTGAAGTCTTCCAACCCGGATTAGGCCAGCGTGGTGGACTAAGGCCTAATCCCTCTCATTCAGTAGAGGAGGCCCGTGCCCAGCAGTGGGACGTATATAATACAGGGCTAGTAGAAAAAAAAAATTGAATTTAGTAAAATAAAATTGGTATCTCCATTTGAACTTGCTGTGAGTTGGTTCTTGTTTGCGCGACTAGGTCACAGTATTATACAGTGAGCAGGTCCATTTGGACTGCACTAGTTAATATCAGGTTCAATGTGGTCACTTTGTCGTGCAAAATAAAAAAAAAACACATTTCCAATAAAAAAGAAACATTCATTTATTAAGCACTTTGTTATCATAGTTAAACTCACAATCAGACAGAATAGATAAAGGGGTTACATTTTAAACACCTCTCTTCGTCAAGGGTTACAAAAAGAGTTAAATCTTCGACAGAACCCGGCTGGCGGTTCTAGTGTATCATAATGAGGTACCGTGACTGCGCTGGCTTCAACCTTCACCTCTTTAATTAAACATGGTTAACGTTATGCAAATACACTGCAGGGTTTAAAAGGAATATTGTAAAGTCTACGTAGTATAAAACGGTAATGTTTGATGAAGAATTTACATGTTTAACGCTGCTCAACTGACTGACGGCTAATTTCAGATAATTTTAACAGCTGATGAGTTCTTGACATTATTAAAACAGTCTTAAATGCATGTATTACGTTTTGTATATTCTTTCAATAATAAGGTTGAAAATAATTCGTTTGTGCTAGCCTAAATCTTTTAAGACTATACTGTCTCGGTGGCGCGGTTGTATTGGGTACGCGGTACGATTGCTGTGGTGTGGTCTTGGGTTCGATACCCAGTTCGGGTAATGGTATATTGGGTTTTTCTATCACGAAATATTCAGTATCAGGCCGAATTCGGGAATTTTGCCCGATATGGCGATAGGCTCGCCCCCATCACATCATAGGATGGAAATAGTCTGGGCGAAATGTCGCTGCCGGTCAACTGAAATTGCACCGACTTCAACCTGAAGTCGGTTTTAAGTTTTCTTAACATTTATTTTATTTTCAATTTCCAGTGTTAAGTACACCTGTGGTATGCAAATTCCTAGTCAATAACACAATCGTGACGACTGAGCTGTTGTTCGTTGAGGAGTTTTCGTTTTTTTACTCAGTACTCCATTAACAAATCTGACGCCAATTTATATGGGACTAAATGCAGCTATACTCTATCAGATTTTTTTTTCTGACAAAATCGGTGCACAACTGCTGTAGAAAACGATGTATAAAAAAGTAAAAATAAATCTTGCTATATTGAGAACCTTCTACGTTATTCGTCTCACCTTGTATGGATCACATTCCAGGATCAGCCAGTATATCCGGTTCTACCGAGGGACTTCCGAAATTCCTTGGTGGTTGGTTGGCAGGATATAGGGTTTCATCTTGTATCCCTGTACCTGCATCGGTCAACCGCCTGTCCTGTCGTAGGCTCTTCGATATGTTTCTTTCCGCATCGGAGTATGAAGAAGCATTTATTCAGGCCGGAATGATTCAGACAACCGATAAATTCATTATTGTCGGTGGTCACCGATTTTTTGGACTGCACTGTGCTTAATATCAGGTGTAGGTATATTTATTTTATACTATCTTTATCCTGCGCGCGTTACTACGCCACCAACTAAAATAAATTTGAAGGAAAGACATTTGTGACCAACTCAGAAACCTTCGTGTAACAACAACTTTGGTAAAGATCATCACATGATCAAAGGCATAGTTTTCGATTCTATAAAGGACATACAGACAAACATTCATTTTTGTATATATAGATAAAGTGATTTTTGTCGAGGTCGAAAAAAAATACACTCTGAGAGTACGTTTACGAACAATGTCTAAGGACAATTATATCTAAGAATTTGTAGCAATAGCCGTCTATATTGTAGAATAAAAGAATAAATTTTATACACACAGCATTTTGTACCTTTTATAAGACGAAATTCTCTTTCCAATTTTCCGCTCTTTCCATTTTTCATACACGCATGATTACTTTTCTTACGGTATACAAATAAATTGCGTATATGGAATACTAATTGAGGGAATGTTTGTCCACGACCTTATTGATTCTGATTGAAGTCGACGTTATTGAAATGCTTGATGGCGTAGCGGGCGAGAGGCTGTAAAATAAGAGGCTGTGGGTTCGATTCCTGAACTGAGACAAATGTTTGTTTGATTCACAGATATTTTAAATGAATGAAATGCCAATGTTCCAATGCCTGGTGGACGGAGCGGAACTGGCCCAGCATGTCGGTGAAGGTCTTAGCATCTTCATCGACGGAAGCAAAATTAATGGGAAAGTCGGAGCGGCGCTATCCATATGGAATGGCGCCGCCGAGACAAGTACCAAAAAGCTAAAGCTGGAACCATACTGCTCGGTCTACCAGGTGGAGCTTCTCGCCCTCCGCAAAGCCGTGGAGGAGGCGCTCCGTAGCGGGCTTCCTGCGTGCGGCATCTTCAGCGATGCAAGGTCCGCCCTTGACGTCGTCACCAGAGGTGATTCTCTCCACCCCATAGCGTTTGAAATTCAAAAATATTTAAAAATAGCCGAGAAACGCGCCCAGAAAATTGATCTTTTCTGGGTTAAGGCACACGTGGGGATGGAGGGAAACGAGAGGGCGGACGTTCTCGCTAAGGATGCCGCACAAAACCTGAAGACCCGTGCGCATTACGACAAGTGTCCGGTTTCATTCGTCAAACGACAGATCCGACAGGACTCGATTGACGAATGGAGCCGGAGATACGCGGACGGAGAGACTGCTTCGGTGACGAAGCTGTTCTTTCCGGACGCTGTCGAGGCGCACAGGGTCGTGCGGCGGATCGTCCTGGACTTCGAACTGACGCAGGTGTTCACGGGGCACGGCGGCTTCTCCGAGTACCTGTACCGTTTCAAGTGCAAGGAGAGCCCGGCGTGCCAATGTGACCCTGACGTTCAGGAGACGGTCCCACACCTCCTGCTCGAATGTCCCATCCACGCAATGGACCGACATAAGTTAGAAATAGAAATAGAATATAAGCTAGACGTAGATAATATACATAGAATAGTTAGTAATAAGTACATATTAAATAAGTTTATAAAATATTGTAAAGTTATAGTAAATAAGGTTAATAATAGAAATAGGTAGTAAGATTACACTAAATATATAAATTTAGTTTAGTGTTAAGAAAATAGTTGTGTATATAATGTAAAGAGTAAGATGAATAGATTTAAGATACAATAGGTAATGTAAAATATGTAAGGTAAAATAGAAATGTAAGTAGCTTATAAGAGATTATTAACAAAAAAAACTGTAAAAAAATAAACAAAAATGGACAAAATCCCTTGTCCTAGATAGGGGGAGCGAGAATGGGGCATAGAGCCCCATAAATTAAAAAAAAATAAAAAAAAAAATTAATGAAATTAATGGGCATTATGGGACTTAACATCTTATATTTCGGGGAAACTCCCGCAGTTCAGTGCCATGCAGTGCTTTGTAATTCAAAGTCCTATGGGGTGTTGCTTCTGCTTATGGGCAGGCGTGGCGCTTACCATCAGGCGAGCGCCTTGCTCGTCTCGTCATTCAATCAATTAAAAAAAAGCATTCCAGGCAATACTACAGCCCGGGCAAAGTTGAAACATCAGATTTTTGAAGGCAGACCTTGGCACCAAGGTATTTTTAACCTGAATAAGAAATGAGCAAGTTGTTTGCCTGATGTGGAGCGCCACGCCTGCCATAAACAGACACCACACAGATATTTGAATTGCAAATCACTGTTTGACACTGAACTGCGTTCGTCACCCCGAGACATAAGTTGTTAAGTCTCGCAATGCAAATTAATTATACTGGCGTCAGGGTGTCTCAAATCGAAACACAACAGTGCATATACATTACTACGTGATGGTAGATATAGACAAAGAGGTGGTATCAACACACGATTAATGTGACCTTCGAGATATGTCGAAAGATGATATCTTGCATATGAGAGGTCACAATCAGGACTTCAATTTATACTACCAGACGGGATCTGTAGAAGAAAAATTGGGTCACATAACGCTGGAGTTTTACAGCTGACAGACAGAAAGCGGGAGAGGAGTTCTAGTACCGAGTAAGATAGATAGTAGTATTGAGATACAGGCAATTGGCCGTAACTTAGTGACGCAATTCCTGTGTACGCCTTAGCCGGTCTAGTAATATGCATTATTTATTTTTAATAAATACTCCCAGCCTATACCTATTCCTGACTCCACATTAAGATACGAGTCTTATGTCGTGTGTATCAGGAACTACGAGAGACTTTCGGTCTCACAACACACAGACCCCGAAACAAATATTTGTGGATCACTCAAACATTCGTCTAGGTGCGGGGATCGAACCCGCGGTCTCTCGCTTCAGTAAGTGAATTAGTAAGTAAGTGTGATTGAATACCACATTGAAGTCATTGAATAATACCTAGTTCCTGACTTTACCAGGCTACAGCGGCAAACTGACTGCACTACACCTGATGGTAAGCGTAGTGCAGTCCAAAAAATTAGTGACCGCCGACAAACAATGAGTTCATCGGTGGTCACCAGAATCATGCCGGCTTGTATAAATGCTATTTCCCTCTTCGGAGAGAGAAGAAGTAAATCGAGGGCTCTACGACAGGACAGGCGGATGACCGGTGCAGGCACATGGATACAAGGATGTACTCCCATACACGCCCCAACTAACCATCAAATCATGTCACAAGCCCCTCGGGAGAAGCGGATATACATATAAATATGGCTGATATGACTGATCCTGGAACGCGATCCACACAAGGTGTTATGGTCACTATGTTTTAACACCATGTGTACGGTGGTCGCTCACCGGGCGGATATGAATATCCCACCACCAGCTGGCTTGCTACAATAATAACTATTTATCGATTAGGAGTACGATGCGAGTCAGAACAATAAATATTGGTAACAAATATTTGTTAATAGAGATGAATGTACTGTCTAGAGGAGTTTCAGCTGTGTAGGATTAATTACATCTAAAGGTCAGCGTAGAAGTTGTAGGCGAAGACTCTGGCTTATTGACAACTGAAACTGAATCTTATGTCTTTGAATGTAAGACTGATATTAGTATGCGAGAAACAGAATTCAAAATGTCCTTAGTCATCATAATATTAATCGTATGTTTGAAGCAATAAGGTTCAGATTGAATTGTTTACTGGAGGGCTTTTATCTGTCGGTCTGTAATTCTATTGCTTCGGTGATAGTGTTTGTCCAACGTGATAATAGTTTTGTACGGTTTTGTTTATGTGGCTCTTATTAAATGCTTTTGTCATTCTTCTTTTTTTATCGTGGCATGGTAAAGTGACTCACTGGACCTGGTGTTAAGTATTGCAGTCCGAATGTTGACAGTCGAGAGAGATTGAGTCCCTCGACGGTTGGCAAAATTAAGGCCAATCAAGGAATTTATGTACATTACACTCGCACAATTCTGGAAGATCAATGTCTGGACATTAAAAGAGGCCATAACCCATGAGTTTGTTTCGGCATTTCTTCTCATGGCTAGCCACGAAATGCCGATAAAAGATAAAAATAAAAATGTAATCTAGTATAACATATGAATATTGATATGTAAAAGTGATATTTATGATTCAAATTTAAGAATAAAAGATTTGATTTGATTATGCTGGCTTGAATTTGCTAGATATACACTATGGTAGAGGAGCCCACGATGCTAAATGGGGATTTACTCGAGCGTCGTAGAGACCTATTGGGATGCAAAGCTTAGATGATATGAAGAAAAAAATGTTATATGATATATACCTTTACATCGGTGGGGGAAGCGGCTATAGATTTTTAAATATGTAAAAAAAAACTGTTGCATGGACATCCTCGAGCGCGTCAGATATTGATAGCATCAATGCCCTACGTATTTTTAATAATGTACGTATGTTAATCTGATCGTTTGCATGATGCGGGTGGTTGTATTTAAGAGTTGAAAATGAAAAAAAAAAAAAATTAATCGAGCGCGTCAGATTTTCTAAGGGAGTGTTAAGTGCACCAAAAAAAAGCTCTCATTCACTAATCTGATGATTTCGATGGGACGCAAACTCGCGGCCATTTTCATAATGTGCAAAAAAAATTCGCCATTTTGAAATACTCAAGCGCGTCAGATTAAGATATATATAGTTCATCTTTATGTTCTAAACGTACTGTCTCATAATCTGACGATTATCTAGAGGGATTGGCCTGATCTGACAAAAAAAAATTAGAAAAACGGTTCACCTTAAAGGCCATCCCTGCAACTTCCCGCTAATTCCATTCCTGGGCTCTTAAAATTGTACTTATGTGATATTTTGAGCTTGCTGAGTTCAAAGAAATAATATTTCTATGCATTTGAGCTCTCCCAGCTCGAAAGTCTGATAGAAGTTTCATAGAACACTATTTTTGGAATTTTCAAACCGCAATAACTTTTGAATGGATCAACCGATTTTCACGCGGTTGGCGGCATTCGACGCAGTTTTATCATCCTCATAAGTAATTTTGCAATTTTAATTGATCGAACCACAAATTTCGGAGTAATCCCGAAAAAACACTTTTTGGGGTTTCTTTCGTTCACGATATCTCTCGAACGAATCAACCGCTTTTGACCAGCTTGGTGGCGATCGACGTGGTTTTTCAAGCTCAAAGGCGGATTAGTTTTTGAAGTTGATCGATAAAGCCGGTTAAAAGTTATTCCAAAAATTATATTGCAAACACGTTGTAAACAGTATGCCACGAGTCTTTATGATCAATGATGGCGTCATGGCAACAGAAACCAGAGTGGGGACGGAGTGAGAGAGTAATAGATAGAGAAAGAGTGAGAGAGTAATAGATAGAGAAAGAGTGAGAGAGGAATAGAAACGCGGAGAAGGAAATGTAGGCATCACGCAACTGCACGCATTTAACTTTATCGACGAATTTTTGTTATTTCGGCTTGCGGAAATCGTCAGATTATATATTTTTCATTATTCTTGAATTATTTCCTTCAAAATAAAAAAAAATTTAGCTACGCTCGAGAATGTCGAGATGACGTTTTTTTTTTACAACTTTGTTGCCCTCCGCTTTTTTTACGTCACTCTCAAATTGTCAGATTAGTGGAATATACACTTTTTAGGATGTAATTAACTCATCCTACCTTAATCTGACGCGCTCGAGAATTTCTGATGGTCAATTTTTTTTTACTAATCTGATCCTGTATCCTTCACGGGCGGCCTTATATATGGGCCTCATGTT
Source organism: Amorpha juglandis (assembly GCA_949126905.1). Lineage (NCBI taxonomy): Eukaryota > Metazoa > Arthropoda > Insecta > Lepidoptera > Sphingidae > Amorpha > Amorpha juglandis. The sequence continues at coordinate 23,476,994 of OX421365.1, forward strand.
TTGTGGAGGTACTTAACCGGGTACAAGGTATCCCCCTGTATATTAATCTGTCGCGCTTTAGTAAATCCCGAAATCCCCGCTTGGGCTCCCCTACCACTAGCTGATCCTGGAACGCGACTCGACCGAACCACTATGGCAGGTATTTCACCATGTGTACTGTCGCTATACAGTTGGGAATAAAAATAATAGGTACCGTTCCTTTTCGTTTATTACGGTATCTCACACTAATAATAGTAATGACTGAGTACCTACTACAATAATATAAATTTATGGCGACAAACAAAACAACAATAGCCTAGTAGGTATAATAGTGGGAGCGTAAGTCCCTCGTAGTTCCTGATACCCACGATACAGATTAACCTAGTGTAGGATACTATGTATGCGACTGATGGGTGTGTTGGCTTTAGCTTAAGTAATCTCTAAATTTTTAGCGTGACCTTTCTTGCTCAACTTTTGGGCGGTTTTTACAATAGCAACAGGGAAGGGGTGGCTCAATGAACTTCAATTTTTTCTTCTACTTTTATTTTTGGAGTTTCATACAGAATCCTTACATGTTCACTTATTTATTGCAGGTCAAATACTTTCTTAGAAACACGTGATGTGAAATTATTTTATAACAAATTGGAGGTAAAGGTTGTTAACAAATCATTCGTTTTGTAAGGTTTTGTAAATAGCAGCTTACTAATGCTGTGTCGGTGAGGTTTTGGATTCGTAGCCAGGCCGGGAAATCAAACAATTTATATCATTTTCGATTTAAAAAAATTACACATGTTTTATTTTCGATCTGTACCCGATACGGGGATAGGCTCGCTACCTATCACATCATGGGACAGAAATGTGAATTTATTTCCTGTTATTTGAATTTAAAAAGAAATTTCCTCGCCTAGGAGAATGACATCGAAGATGAAAGACTAAAATGTCGACATTTTCCAGTCAGACGCAAAATACTTTAGCGGAGTAGTACAACATTTATCAATTATATTCATAGTTTATTGGTCAGTTAGTTAAACATTGTTACTGCTTTACAGACCACAACCCCATGTCCGGATTTTCTATAGACAGTTCTTTAATTAATTATAACCAAGACAACTAGGATCGAACAGTAAACCAGCAGAGCTACCGCCTAATGAACTATTGGACTATCGACTATAGACTGATCATTTAAAACTACCTGAACTGAACGTTAACTGACCCACTTCTATGCCTGTCGCTCCCACTGGACACTCCTGGTTTGTCAACCCTCCATGGTTGTTTGCGCGCACCCTCATAATTACAATAAAAAAGGAATCACTGCTAACTAATGCCGAAGTAACCTAAAATTAATTACGGGTCTTTTTGAAATAATTATTAAAATAATGCACTCCAATGGAACTTCGTCTTACAAAGTCAAAGGGCAAATGTCAGCTGCTACTCGGGTATTACAGTGCATCGAGTTCAGTTAGTTAATGCACAATAATTAGTGTTGATTTGCTTTGTAATTAGAGAAGTTTGGAACTAGCTATGTACGTTTTTGGGTTGTATGCATTTATATAATTAATGAAGTTGGATGGCAATGACTTTTAAATGTACATTGCTACTTTCTAATGTTGAGAAAATGTTGATGTGAAAACCTAAAACCCAGCGGCGACCAAACAATGAGTTTATCGGTGATCACTAGAATCATACCAGTCTAAATGCTTCTCGCCTCCAAAGAGGGAAAAGGCAAATCGAGGGGCCTGCGACAAACAGCCGGATGACCGATACAGGCACATTGATACAAGGATGTACCCCTATACCTGCCACAACCGACCATCAAGTCATGTCGCAAGCCCCTCGGGGGAACCGGATATGAACTAGCTGTTCCTGAAACGCAATCTACACAAGTTGTAGGTTACTATGGCAGGTTTTAACACCGTGTACGGTGTTCGCTATCCGGGCGGATTTGAATATCCTATCACCAGCATTGTATGAATTTGCAATGAGAATTGTATGAGGGTCGCTCGTCACGGTGTCTTGTCTCAAGACAAAAAAAATGTTGCCTGATCTAACTCTAAAATTTCTTATTAAATCTGTAATATATTTATTTTAGTATCAGTACCAGTTGAATCCGTAGTTGATATTGCAAGAGCTTAGTCAAGTGCTTGACGAAATACCTCTCAAAATTTCCGGGCTCACTGGAATTCAGCTTGTGATCCACAATTTGTAGAAGTGTTCTTATCTGATTCGATAAGGATTCTTGTACTTGTTGTTTGAAGGAGGTAAGTTGGATGAGTTTTGAATACTCTACTAAATTCGAGACTGGTGGTATTTTAACCCTTCATGAAAAGTGGTGTTTCAATTTTAAAGCCTTGTTCTATGTCTGTGACATTGTAGGTTCCAAACGGTTGGAATAATGTGTAAGTATATTATTATAAAGCTGGTTTAATTAGAAAAAAAGAAACAAGAATTTTATTCCTCTGTATAAACATATAATAATAATAATACAATTATGATGGTTCAAAATAATAATGATGATATGTTTAAAGTATTATTTTTTTTATTTGATTGAATGACGAGACGAGCAAGACGCTCCCCTGATGGTCAGCGCCACGCCTGCCCATAAACAGAAGCAACACCACACAGAACTTTGAATTGCAAAGCACTGCATGGCACTGAACTGCGCTCGTCACTACGGGACATAAGATGTTAAGTCTCATAATGCCCAGTAATTTCACTGGTTTCAATGCCCTTCAAACCGAAACACAACACTGCTTACAAACTGTTGCTTTGCGGCAGAAATAAACAAAACAGACCGCCTCTCGCATATGAGAGATCTACCACCTTGTAAAGTGGCTGGTGGAGATTAGTTACCATTAGGCGACCTATTTGCTTGTTTGTCAGCCTATGCTACAAAACAATAAAAGATTTTTTAACCCTGAATCGCTGATTGTTTGCATTTCCCTTAGAGAAGATTCTCATATTACCTCGTACTCCAAATCTTAAGCATATTTCTGTATCGGACCATGATGGAAGTAAACTCATTAAGAACTCTCCTCTTTAAAGTCCATTGAACATAAACTATTTGAGAAGACCATTAGAATTTACAACTCATGGCTTAGAGTAAAGTTATATAATAGTCAAAACATTTAAGTTTAAGGTATTTAAGGGAAGCCTGGAAGTGTGCAATCAGCGTTTCGTAAGAAGGACCCAACATATAAATAAAGGCTGAATTTAAATATTCCGGGGTTTGCTCGAAAATTAGGTTTGTCCGGGACGAGCTTCCTTGTGAAACAACGATTTGCAGTGAAGAAAAAAATGAAAACGTTTTAGGATGTTTTTCCTTATATATTTGAATGGAAAATAATACCGGGATTACATATTACAAATAAGTAAAAGGGTAAAACAACAAAGGAAGATATTTAAGCTAACAAAAAGAAAAAAAAATAGAAAACGGCCTCAATAAGATACTTTGCGATAAAAGTCGCGGTTAATGAAAAAGCGCTTGTATTAGCTTGAATAACCAAACAAGCAGGTCGGTCAGGCCTGGCGGAAGTGTAACGCCTGATCATAAATAGAAACAACATCACACAGAACTTAGTGTTACAAACCCCAATGGCTCTGGACCGCGCTCGTTACTCCGAGACATAAAATGTTAAATGTTAAGTTTATGTCTCGGAGAAGTTGAAGTCACTGGATATACATGATCCCGGAACGCGATCGAACGGATAGCCTGAACGAGCCACTATGGCGGGATTTTCAACATGAGAACGGTTTGAGGTATTCGATTGAGACAAAACATCGCCACGCTCGACCTTTTTCGTAATATTTCATACGAAACGAACTTTGTACACTTGCAACTTGCACTTGTGCACACTTGCACTTGCGGCCGATGCAACTCGGTCGAAACGCCGGGAAAGAAATAAATAATATGTATTCTTATTTTCAAATAATATGCGATTACGACCTATTTAAATAAATTATTATTATAATATGTATACTAAACGTGAAAGCCTAAAAAAAGAAAAACTTCTTACTTTTCTTTACTTTCTTTTTCTTTACGTTCTTCTACTTCTCGGTATCTCCTAACGCGGAGTGACGCGAACGCGGCACGCGTCAGGAATTCCCTGTCTCGGTCGACTTCATAAAAATTCAACTGATTTGAATTTTTCATGAATTGTTTATGTATAAAATCCTTTTACCGAAATGAAGAGCAACATTAACCCTGAGTGCTATGTTCAACTAATAATAAAAAATTGAGGTTCTTATTTCGATAAGTATATATTTTTTTTGTATTTATGTACGCATAACTTTTTACAGAATGATCCTATATTTATGATTATTTCTTTATAAGGGTATAGCTCAAAATTGAATGTAATCGGATGGAGTCGAGGATAAGACTATAAATTTGTCATGTAAGGACCGATTACGAAAAATAAAACCCGATTTATAGAACTATGAGTCGGGTTTTATTTTTACTATTTTTTGATAACTTTATAAAAAAAATATTAGTATAAAAGCAAGTTTTTTTTATATATCCTACTAATCCTACTCCTACTAATATTATAAACGCGAAAGTTTGTAAGTATAGATCCATCCATCCATACTTACAAACTTTCGCGTTTATAAAATATTAGTAGGATTAGTATGATATTTTAATTTCATTTGTTAAATTTCTTTTGTACAGAAAGTGAGAAAGTGGTTCATGACTATACATAATGCTACTACGACCCACGGGAGCAGAGCAGTAACACCCACGCGAGTGAAACCGCGCAGGACACCTAGTATATAATATATTGTCCCCTATTCACGTCGTGTTTAACAACACCCAACAGTCACACACATAGCCCTGACCCCACAGTAAGGGACCAGTCTTGTGTCGTGGGTATTAGAAACTACGAGAGACTTTCGGCCTCACAAAACCCAGACCCCGAAACAAATATTTGTGGATCATACAAATATTTGTTTCGGTACGGGGATCGAACTCGTGGCCTCACGTTACACAGTCGGTTACTCGCCATTTGTGCCACGGAGGCTGTTTAATAATAAATCGATGTGTTATCATAAAAGAATCTTAGAATACATACTGATATCGAATGTTATACTTTGTTTGACAGAATAACATATTTAATATTTATTGTTCTGGGAATAAAAATGTTTCTGAAGACAATAAGCATCACTCGTATGTAAAAATAAGGCAAATAAAATGGTAAATATTCTCTTTGTATTACAAAAAGATGCCTATGTAGCGCAGTTGTATTGCGTACGCGGTACGACTACTAAGCTGAGGTCTCGGGTTCGGTCCCCGGGTCGGGTAAAGTGATATTGGGTTTTTCTATCACGAAAAGTTTAGTATCAGCCCGGAGTCTGGAATTGTACCCGGTATGGCAATAGACTCTCCCCCTCACATCATGGGACGGACATACGCTCGGGAAAATATGGGTGTACTGGTTACACCTCTGCCTACCCCTTCGGGGATTACAGGCGTGAGTGCGTATACATAAAAAAAAAACATAAAAGCATTGAGTTAACGTACTTGACATTTGAAGTATGCAGTGAAACGATACGTTTAATCGTGTTTTGAATGTGTTTGAAGATTGTATTCAGCTTGGCTATTCACGAAGATTTTGTGAAGTGTTTTTCATGACACTGGTTTTTACCCGTGTCTCCGCTTGGCTCACGATTAACGTAGGTACTACCGTGTTGGCTTTTCTGCTGCCAAGCGTGTGTAAGCACTGGTGTGTTACGGTTTCAAGGAAATTGAAGCCAGTGAAATTACTGGGCATAATAAAAAAACATAAATTAAAAATTACCTGATAAAGGTCGCAGGAAGCGAATGCAGGCCGCATCCAACAGGTCGGTCTGGAAATCTTTGGGGGAGGCTGATGTTCAGCAGTGGACGTCTTGTGGCTGATGCTGGTGGTGGTGAAATTACTGGGCAGACTTAACACGAGTGGAAGAGCCACGCTGTAGACAGTTTTGTCTACAGCATAAATGGGCTGGCTCGACCGGGTCATGGCCACTGTCTCACAGAAAACCGACGTAAAGTAGCGGCTTGCTGCTGCGTTTCGTACGGTGAGTGAGATATCCGGAAGACCAAATCCCCTCCCCTTCCCAGTCCCTAATTATCCCTTTCCTTTATGGTCGGCAACGCGCCCATGATTCTTCTGGTGGTGGGCGTACATGGGCAGTGGAGATCACTTACCATCAGGTGACCCACTTGCTCGTTTGCCGGCCTATGCCATAAAAAAAAAACATCTCATGTCTCGGGGTTCAATCAATTCAGTGCCATGCAGTGCTTTAAAATTCTGTGTGGTGTTGTTCTATTTATGGGCAGGCGTGGCGTTTACTGTCAGGCCAGCAATCTGCACGTCTATCTAAACTATATTCTTTAAATTACAACTGAACCAAAATAGTACAGCTTTAAAAAAACCATTCGAATACACGCTTTTGCACTTTAGGAATTAGTTTTGTCTATGCAGCGATTAACTTTTTGACATTTCAAATATCAACGGCTTGATTCATTTTGTATTTTTTTATCGAGCACGGAAAAGTGACTGCACTACACCTGATGGTAAGTAGTGTAGTCCAAAAAACTAGTGACCAACAAACAATGAGTTTATCGGTGGTCACGAGAATCATGCCGGCCTGCATAAATGCGTCTTTCCTCTTCCGTCCCAACCAACCATCAAGTCATGTCGCAAGCCCCTCGGAAGAACTGGATATACACTGACTGATCCTGGATCCCGATCCACACAAGGTGGTCCCTCGTATGCGAGAGCCCGTCTGGGTTGGTACCACCGCTTTGTCTATTTCCGCCAAGCAAACAGTGTGTAAGCACTGTTGTGTTTCGATTTGAAGGACATTGAAACCAGTGAAATTACTGGGAATTATGAGATTTAACATCTTATATCTCGGGGGGACGAGCGCAGTTCAGTGCCATGCAGTGCTTTGTAATTCAAAGTTCTGTGTGGTGTTGCTTCTAAACAGATTGTAAGCGCATCCCTTGCGCTTACCATCAGGCGAGCGCCTTGCTCTTCTCGTCATTCTACCAAATAAAAAATAAAAAAATCGTTTCAACGAGTCCCAAATCACAACGATTCTAAAGATGTTTCACTTCAAAAAAATCAGTCTACATTCGGCCGAGCTACGCGTAAACATACGTAACATTCTTTTGAAGTCAGTTAAAATGCTTTTGAATCAATATAAAAAGTAAAAGTAGTATATACGTGCATCTGATGCGGGGGAAGGTCTTACATAAGTTAAGATATCTTGACAATCAAAGGGACATCGTATTTTTTACAAAAAGAACTGAGCGACTTTAATAGAGCAGTAAAGAAAAGGTCTCTTCGCTCGTAAACTGAGGTATTTTTAAGAGTAATACCGATCTCTCTTTGTTGTGTTTTTTATTGAAATGTGGATAAGTTGACCGTAGTTTGTTTGAAGATTTCTCCATCTTATAGGCTTAAAAAGTTATGTACTTATTTTAATATTACAACAACAATATACAATTCAGAAAGCAGTGTTATTGGACACGGCACGCATTGTGAGGAGGTTCCTCACACTGGGGTCCTAACCACCGGTGGCTTGGGTCCTAAACCTCGCCACTGGTGGGTGATATTTTTTATATTTTTAAATGTTTTATTTTTTACAAATGCTATATTTAAAAATGTAAAAATAACCTTTTAGAATAAAGAGTACTGTATGTATACATAATATTTTGGCATTATAATACTTACCCCCAGTTTCCCAGACGCTGATCAAAGCAACATTGAACCAACAGAACTTTGATTTTGACAGCAACTGATCAAGTTCGAGTTTCTAAAACGTTTAGTTTACATAATGATTTCTTACGTTTACGCGAATGTTACTCATTGAAATAACTACTAACTAATTAAAACGGATTCTATCGCGGCTTCTTATTAATTTTGATTCCGACGTTTCGAAGACTTTTCAGCCTTCGTGGTCACGAGGGGGACGTTTAGTTTAGCGAACAATGTAATCTTTGATCTAATTTGCGAACAAGCGCCTGTTAGCTATTAACACACCATTTGACGATAGAATTATCTATGAATCTTCTTATGAGTGACGACGAAATGTCTCTTGACAGTTGACTTTATATTTAGACTTCACTATACTTCACAGCGGATTAGCAAACTGAAGTGGCAGTGGGCAGGCCACATAGCTCGCAGAACCGATAACCGGTGGGGCAGAAAGGTTCTGGAATGGAGGCCACGTACTGGCAAGCGCAGCGTTGGACGTCCGCCTACAAGGTGGATAGACGACCTGATAAAGGTCGTAGGAAGTCGCTGGATGCAGGCCGCTTCCAACAGGTCGGTCGGGAAATCTTTGGGGGAGGCCTATGTTCAGCAGTGGACGTCCTGTGGCTGATGATGTACTTCACACTTCACATCAGGCTTAGTATAATCACTTTGCCATGTGAGGACGTAGGTACGCAATAGTATCCAACCCTCTGCGAGTTCAAATGGAGATATTGAGTTTGTTTTGCTAAATTCAATAATATCAATTGACTTTAATATTGTATGTTTTTGCACAATCGTACATGGAATATGTTTCATGCCGAATTTTCCAAAAAAATACGAGATAAAATTAGTTTAAATTATTGAATTTAGCAAAACAAAATCAGTATCTCCATTTGAATTTGCTGTGGGTTGGAACCTTTTTGCGGAGATACGTCTAAATATAAAATAAAATATTCACAGATTCAAAACATAATTTAGATAGCTAGATCAACTTTTAAGTTAAAATAAGTACCTATATAGGGAGTTTATCCCATCATAACAGAGGCGAGAATTTAACATAAATCTCTCGTTTGCGAGGCATAATTTGAACGAGTGGTCGCGTAGGTAATCAAAATTATTTTAATTATATTACATGCCCGTAATCCCCAAATGGGAGATAGGCAGACGATTAACCAGTACACCCACATTTCGCCGAGCGTATCTCCGTCCCATGATGTGATAGGGGGAGAGCCTATCGCCATATTGGGCACAAAGCCAGTCTTTGGGCTGATACTGAGCATTTTGTGAGAGACAAACCCAATATAATTTTTACTCGACCCGTGGATCGAACCTGAGACGTCAGCACAACAGTCGTAGCGCCTGCGCAATACAGCTGCGCCACGAGGCAGCCTAATTCATTGAATTTGCATAATAAATCTCTATGATCAAATTTTTTATTTAAATTTTGTCCTGTAATGTCATGTCAGCTGAGAGATTTGACATTGGCTGCATTCAGACATCGGCAGTATAAATGTTAGCGATGATTTTTTTTTATTTTATATAACATAGATATATTTTGACGTGCGTAAAATTTTGTTAAAAAAATAAAATGTGATTTGTCTGCCTTTGTTGTAGATATATGTTGATTAGGGAAGAAGATTCCAAAAATTACATTTTCGTTTTCTACTTTCAATTCGTATTATCTACGTGACTGGCAGAATTGTGGCACGGCAACCCGCTAAGGCCATACAAATAAGGACTGCACTGAACTTATATTTGGTTTTTTTTATCCGGGCTCGGCAAAGTGAATGCAACGAAACAAGTGTTGATTTTTCACCTAAACAAATTTTATACAAGGTAGTAGGTCCCTCGTATGCGAGAGACCGTCTGGGTTGGTACCACCGCGCCGTCTATTTCTGCCGCCAAGCAACAGTGTGTAAGCACTGTTGTATTTCGTTTTGAAGGACATTTAAACCAGCGTAATTACTGGGCATTATGAGATTAACGTCTTATGTCTCAGGGTGACGAGCGCTGTTCAGTGCCATGTAGTGCTTTGTAATTTAAAGTTCTGTGTGGTATTGCTAATAGACATGCGTGACGCTTACCATCAGGTGAGCACCTCGCTCGTCTCGTAATTCAATCTAATAAAAAAAATATTTACTCCAATATACAAAATGTTGCTATGCTTATGTTATCGCGAAAGTGAACATTTGCTATTTTGTGGGACGAGGATGCCATATACATTTCACGGGATAGAATTTCTGAATACATTTTATGGAAAATAAACATGCAAATACCATTCGTAATAGCTGCGTGTGTTGGGACGTGATTTTTATGGATATTGACTGGTTTTAACTCACGGATTCACTAGTGGATATTAAAAATATTCAGAGGCGCCTACATAACGCCTCGAGAAAGTTTTGTCGAGTGATTTTCTATATATCTCTTCCCTTAGCAACGCGCCTATGGTTCTTCTAGTATTGTAAGCGTACATGGGTAGTGGAGATCACTTATCATCAGGTGACCCACTTGTTCGTTCGCCGGTAAATGTTATAAAAAATAACATACACACTCAGAGATAGAAAATGGGATCAAACTTATAACATACCTGTTTTTTTTTTAACTGAGTTGGCTTAGAGTTATAAACACTCTCGTAAAGTACAATGCTGTTGTACGACAGACACATGTGCCCATTTGTTTAGAAGCTAAATACTTCTACGAAAATACGGACTAACCATTTCTTATTTTATTAATATACGGAAGCGGAGAGGGTACATTCAACGTCTGGTATAACTCTGGGGACAAGTTAAGTTCTTGTGATCTTTTTTACTTACATTACGGGGAATTTAATGGCATGTGGGAAATTATTGATAATGCTTTAGGTAAATTTGTTATTTATTTTCTTTGCTGTGATTTAAATCTAAATATACTTTTTTTTATTTTATGTTTTGTTTGTGTTTAATAGTTAAATAAATTAGCCCTGTATTACACACTCTACTGACTGAAATTGAATAGTTTATTAATCATGTTTCACAAGGTAGTAATTCCGTAGTATCCGAGGCCGTCTGGGTTGGTATCACCGCTTTGTCTATTTCTGTTGTTTAAACTGCTCTGTCAATATCAGGTGTAGTGTAGTCTCTTTGCGGTGTTCGAATATAAATAAAAATTAGTGGTGTCGTGGGAAACCAGGTAGGAACGAAGTTCCTTCGGCTAATGAAGAATCGACACAAATTGCAAAAAAAAGTCCTGCTCAATTTTATGTAGGTTTTCTTGATTTTTCTCTTAAATTTTGCTGATTAGTTTTTATTTAAGTACAAGAAAGTATTTAGGAAATTCAGTATTTTAGGAAATAATAAATTACTTAAAATAAAAAAACAACGTAATTCAAATTATCAACTAAAATAACAAAATATGTCTCTTTATTTTTGTTTGACAACATAAAATTACATAGAAATAGAAAAATAGAAATAAAAAATTGGTGTGTGTCGTGGGACACCAGGTAGGAACGAAGTTCCTTCGGCTAATGTAGAATCGACACAAATTGCAAAAAAAGTCGTGCTCAATTTTATGTAGGTTTTCTTGATTTTTCTCTTAAATTTTGCTGATTAGTTTTTATTTAAGTACAAGAAAGTATTTAGGAAATTCAGTATTTTAGGAAATAATGAATTACTTAAAATAAAAAAACATCGTAATTCAAATTATCAACTAAAAAAATAGAAATAAAAAAAAGACGTGTGGCACTCGGAGACTGCCGCGGTAAAGCTATTGTATAGCATTTTTTATCAACTTATGTAATTATAAATAATAACGAGCTAGCGTAATCTTTTAAAAATCGAAGGAGATATAAAAATACTTCAATAACTGGCTGAATGAATTTCATTTTAAAAAAGGAACTAACGCTGGCTGGTTATGCGACTGTCGCGCATGCGCACGTCTCATTTAACGCTTTTATTCCACGCATTTTTTCCACGCATTTTTTTTACGCATTTTTCTTACGGTTTTACTATCACATTTTTTTCAGTTCGGTCACGCAGCGAAATCCCTATCCCTATAGGAACTTCGTTCCAAAAAATAGAAATAAAACAAATTATCTAATCACACACCCGAGTATAGTCTAAATATAACATACGCAATAAAATATAAAAATATATGACCCTATGTATAAATACCAATATCATTGGACAAAAATGGAAGCATAAAAAAGGGCAAGAGATAATATATCGCAAGACGAATAACGAAAATCGATTAAAAATCGAAGGAGATATAAAAATACTTCAACTATAACTGGCTGAATGAATTTCATTTTAAAAATGGAACTAACGCTGGCGACTGTCGCGCATGCGCACGTCTCATTTAACGCTTTTATTCCACGCATTTTTCATACGGTTTTTTCTTACGGTTTTACTATCACATTTTTTTCAGTTCGGTCACGCAGCGAAATCCCTATCCCCTCCAAGCCTGCCGTAAGGAACTTCGTTCCAAAAAGTATAAAAATATCTCTTAGACTCATTCCTATATTGCGGAAAGCCTCTAGAAATAAATAACACAGGACAATGTTATTCCTTTCTTTTTTATTATCTGTGGAAGGAACTCGACTGGAATGTTATTGTTGTGATGCGGTGGAAACGAGTACAAATCTCAGTAATACTGGTGTTGGCAAAATGATTATAGAGTATTTTAAAAATGTAGCTGTAGGTTTTGAAATAAAACTAATTTAAACGGATTTTATCGCGATTTTTCCCCCGTGACCACGAAGCTGAAATGCTTTCGAAACGTCGCGTCGCGTCGGGATCAAAAATTAAGAAAAACCGCGATAAAATCTGTTTAAATTAGTTTTATTTCAATGTTTAATATTCGCGCAAATATAAGAAATCATTATGTAGGTAGGTAGTTATGCACCCTGCACCCGTACATAACATGATAACAATTTACTGAGCATTCAAATCGGCTTATTTACGAACGTAAGGACTTTATGTAACTCTATCCGTTGCAAACTCCTGGAACTGAACACTCATAGTAAATAAGTTAAGGGTATAAATAAGGATCATTGTTAGATTTAAGTCAGTCGCAAATAAATCTTTATCAGAAGTGATGAACTCTTCTACTTTTTATTTAAAAACATCACCTGGTGCTCCCGCGTAACTTTTGTCTTGGTAATAACCCGACGACATAAGATATATTTTATTATAGGTTGATGACTGTCTAACTGTTGTGTATTTAGATGGAAGAAAGTAAATGTCGGGTTACAAGTCTTTAACGTGCGGAAGCTAAAGCCGTAACTAAATTTGTTACCTCGGGAATTATGATTATAAACACGAGAATGATGTAGATACAACAATTTAATAATGACGTAGATATTAAAATTATCTATAGTTAAATATTTCTTTACAAATGTTTTTCTTTATATTTGATTGAGAGACGAGCTGAGCAAGGCGCTCGCCTGATGGTAAACGCCACGTCTACCCATATACGGACAGTATTAATAAAATACAGGTGGCCCAGAGGGCATTGGAAAGGAAATTGGCTAAGAAGAAGAAGAAGACCCATATACAGAATCAACACCCTAAAGAACTTTAAATTAGAAAAGCAATGCATGGCACTGAACTGCGCTCGTCACTCCGAGGCATAAGATGTTAAGTCTCATAATGCCCAGTAATTTCACTGGCTACAATGTCTTTCAAACCGGAACACAACAGTGCTTACACCCTGTTGCTTGACGGCAGAAAAAGATAAAGTGGTGGTACCAACCGGCCAGACCAGACGGCCTCTCGCATACGAGGGATCTACCTTAATGCCTAGAAGTCAGGTTCAAATAAAGTATACGAGTATACAATAAATACTATTATTCAAGTGCTTTAAATAATAAATTTGGACAAGAAGTTAAAACCCGCTATAAATGTTCGTGAGACGAGGGTTGACAAGGATCAGCTAGCGTGGGTAATCTAAGATTTACATCGGGGAACATAATCATGCGTGTGTTATTAAATTACAACCCCAGCTGTGACACCCCGGGGGTAACATAATATATTGCTTACAAAATTGCAGCATTTTCGGCAGTTTTTATTGAAAGCCTGTTCGATGGCGAAGGAAAGCTGTTAGTTACTTAGTTTCTGAAATTTGTTGGCAGTTTTTAACTTTCGACATAAACTTTAAGGTGCATTGTATTGCAAGTGATGCGCAAATATTGTAAATCATTTCTTACGTTTACGCGAATGATCCATAAATATACGTATTGCAGGTCTGTAGGATCGCATGTCCTTCTGAGTTCCTGATACCCACGATATAAATTTAACGTAGTGAGGGGTCAGGACAATGTGTGTGACTGTTGAGTGTAGATATTATTATTATTTTGTTTTTTTTATAGCATAGGCCCGCAAACGAGCAAGTGCTTCATCTGATGGTAAGTGATCTCCACCGCCCATGTACGCCCACCACCAGAAGAGTCATGGACGGGTTGCCGACCTTAAAGGAAAGGGATTGGGAAGGGGAAGGGATTTGGGCTTCCGGATATCTCACTCACCGTACGAAACGCATTACGCAGCAGCAAGCCGCTACTTTACGTCGGTTTTATGTGAGACAGTGGTAACGACCCGGTCGAGCCAGCCCATTCATGTTTTAGACAAAACTGTCTACAGCGTGGCTCTACCACTCAGTATTTTGTGTGAATGCATCGATTTTCACGGTATTACGAAAAGTCTTGCAGCTGCCGCAGTGGGTCGGCACAACATGTTTTTAACAAATGTTACATAAAGATTTGGTTTGTAGTTTTAACGACCGTCTGGCTGCTTGACGTCAACCCCTGAGGTATTACGAAAAGTAATTGAAGTGAAAACTTCTTTAGCCGCGTTGAGCAATTTTTGGTAGAGTAAAATCTTATGGGACGTGTTACCGACATGCTACCTAATGTTAATTTACACGTATACTACATCGTATATACCCGACCATGTGCTGTGCGCGTAAGACGTTTTTAGGATGGACGAAATCTTGCGAGTTCGCGTCAACGACATGCGTAATAACAGTAAATCTGTAGCTTATACAGGTGACGTATTGTGCAACATTACTGCTGTGTATATCTTTACAAGTAAAATTGAATGGACTTAGTAAAAAGTTTCATGTGTACATACTGTACATTGTTCAAAAAATGATTGTTTTTTACTATTATCTTAATTGTTTAATTGTAGCATCACTATGCAGTACATTAGTGAGTACTAAATAAATATATACTACTAATATTTTTAAGTTGAAAAATAAATAACAAAATTCTAAGTTATAAGTTTCACTTCTATCGTCAGTCCCTATGACTGCCATTTTTTTCTCTAAAGCCTTTAAATGATGCAATGTTATAATAAGCTCGCGTCGAGTCTCATGATTCCGATATTCATTGGGAGTTAGCGGTTAACTGATGTTAATGGTCTCGTCAAACAGCGGACGGGGCGGGACGGCAACGCGACGCTGACGGGACTGTGTATATAGATAATCGAGCGTCGCGTCGCGTCGAGCGCGACGGTTCTGTGTGACATTTTCTATATTGACTAATGCATTACAACTGCTGCATGTCCCGTCAGCGTCGCGTTGCCGTCCCGCCCCGTCCGCTGTCTGGCGAAACCATAAGTAAACTTCTGTGAAAATGGTAAATTTTCATGATGCCTTGCCGATAATAAAGATAACAAATGGTATTTGGAAAATGGAAGGGGGTTTTGGGCCTTGAGAAACTTCACTCGTCATACGAAACTTAACAGCAAACTGCACTTTACGTCGGTTTTCTGTGAGAGTTGTAGTTAACGTTTAGACCAGGCATTCCTAAATTGTTTTGGGCTAGAGACCCCTTTTCCAAAATAAACTGTTACCTCAGACCCCCATAGCCAAACTACTTTAAAAATCCTATCTCTATAGTCATTGCTTATATTTACGTGAATATTATACATTGATATAAAACTAATTGAAACGGATTTTATCGCGGTTTTTGAAGTGATAACTTCTTATGGGAGGGTGAACCGAAACGTTCCGTAACGCGAGCGGTCCATCGACCAGCCAGCGTTAGCCGACCTCCCTGGAACATCGATAATTTCGAAGTCCCAGGTGGCGTCACACAGTGACCAGTCGGCTTGGACCGGACTTTGACACGACTTTTACACGACTTTGACACGACTTTGACACGACTTTGACAAGACTCTGCCACGATTTTGACACGACTTTGACACGACTTTGAACCGACTTTGACACGACTTTGACACGACTTCGACACGACTTTGACACGACTTCGACACGACTTTGACACGACTTTGACACGACTTCGACACGACTTTGACAAGACTTTGACACGACTTTGACACGACTTTGACACGACTATGATACGACTGTATCAGGCTCCTCCGCTCTCACTTTAATCCACATTAGTTTAAGTTATCACTCCTGTCAAGCGTCCCGGGACGCACAATTTTTTTTATTAAATTTATTCCGACGTTTCGAAAGATTTTCAGTCTTAGTGGTCACGGAGTAGACTGATGAATAAAAAAACCGCGATAGAATCCGATTAAATTAGTTTTATTTCAATCCTAACTCTAGTTGTTTTCCTATTGATACAAATACTTACCAATGGTAAAACTTTGCGGTTTTCGTTTATGTCGACCCCTGGGAAACTAATCTCGAACACAAGGGGTTGAAATCGACCACTTTCGGAATGCCTGCTTTAAACTAAACTGTCTACAGCTGTTTCTACCCCTTTACCTATATACATAATTCAGCAGAACTGTCGTATTCAAGTCAGCATGTCTTACCCATTTCAATGATTGGCTAATATATTTCCAATAAACCCTACCGGATCGTATTCCGAAAATCAGCTGAATGTTTCGGTAAAGAACCAATAAGGATGTCGTAGTTCTGTTATTAATATCCTTTCTGCGGTACAAGGGTATTTTAATGCCTTATATTGCTTTGAGGAAAGTCTTTGCACGGATGGCTAAATATACATTAAGTGTAAGTGAATGATGAATGAAAAAGACATGTGCTAGAAAATGCGTTAACACTTTTTAACTCCTGACAATTCTGTTGGTCCGTCCGTCTGTCTTTTTATCTGTGACATTTTCTGACTACTATTATAATTAGTGTAAAAGTTTGAATGTTTGTACGTTTGTGAATGTGGATGTTTGTTAGTCAATCACGCTTTAACGGCTTAAGGGTTTTGAATGAAATTTAGTAAACAGTTAGATTATGGATTAGAACTTAGGATACTTTAACCCGGAATAAGCCGCTCATGCGGGCGGAGCTCCGGGCTAAACCTAGTAATGTATAAAGTCATAAACAAATGAACCGAATTGAATGCTTTTTGTCTAGAGTTGGTATAATTGAGAAGGTTCTTAGCTGTGTTTAAATACAATATAATAATAATACTAGCCCTGTATTATACACGTCCCACTGCTGGGCACGGGCACAGTAATATTATCTAACGAACCTCCTCTACTGAATTAGAGGGGTTAGGCCTAAGCGAAAAATCTAATCGAGTTCTCAGATATGCTGTTTTCCTCACGGTGTTTCCTTCACCGTTAAATCAAGCGATAATTAACAATGAATATACACGTAACTTAGAAAAGTCAGATTTTTGCGCTTTTGGGGCTGGTTTCGAACCAGCGACTTTCGTCTCGACAGTCCGTACTACTCCCCGCCGAGCTATCACTGCTTTATATACTTTACTTTATATACTTTTTAATACAATATGTTTATTAAAAATAACAAATTAATCCATTTAAAAATTACACATAATAAAATTATTGTAGACAACATTTATATTCTACAGCATGTTTAAACCACGAATAAAAAATGAAATTCTCAAATGTCCATGATTCCATTCTTGTGTGGGAAAATAAATACAGTATATGGAAATCGAATATATCGACAATTTTGTTAAATTGAATTAATCAAACAGATATTATATTTGAATAGCGCGAAAATTACCAAAATTATAGGCGTAATTTGTCCATTGCCAATAATAGCGTTTCAGTTGATTCGTGTATTCACTGCGAACATTGGTGAAATTAATTAAGTGCTATATTGTTATAAAACTTTATATTAATGAATTTTATTTTACATTTTTGCTGGTGGTAGGATATTCATACCACCCGGACCCGACCACCGTACGTACACATGGTGTTAAAACCGTCCATAGTGATCCACACGCCTTGTGTGGATCGCGTTCCAGGACCAGCTAGTGTATTGCCAGACGAAAAATTAAGTTCATACTTGGATACCGTGTTAAATGTGTTGGCATGAATTTCTGGGATAAAAAAGGATAAAAGTACTTCCCTGAGGGATTGTCTTTACTTTACAGGTATAACATAATAGTTACGGGTTTTGAAACAAAGCTATGTTTATCTATTTTCCCTTTATGTCGGAACAAAGAAATCCGGGCTTTGGTTGATCTCTCTTTAAGTTAACAAACTAAGTACTTAGCCGCAAACCTTCTAATATATTATATATTTTTAGAAGTGAAACTTCTTTAGAATCGTTGTGATTTGAAACTCGATGAAATGAAAATGCGTCACGACAAAGACAAACATGTTCATAAATAGGATTTAGCCTGCGAGAGAATGACATAGATTACCAGTATACTATCACATGTTTTTGCGTCTGCGTACAACGAAGCCTTCGGAAAATGTGTCATAAACGACGTGGTGTAATTATTCACGTGTTTTATTGTTTTTGAATTTGCGTATTAAAATTCGTTAGTTAATTAATTTATTTTAATAATTCTGTAGTTTCACTTCTGCCGTGTGTGAATTGCACACACACTTTTTTATTTATTTATAGAGATAGCAATAGCCTTAAACAATAATAAAGGGTGTCCAGCGGGAATTTTTCAACTTTAAGTTGCAATTATCGAAATACTAGCGGGGTGAGGTAAGCAGGAGGGGTGTCATTCAAAGCGCAGGATTTGCGGATTTGTTAGTCGCCATGAGTCACTGGTCGGGAGCACATCGCGCGTTTGCGGTGGAGCAGTATTTGAAGTGCGGTGAATCATTGGTACGTGCGCGTCGCGCTTTTTGTACTCATTTTAATATTCGACGACTAAGTGATGGGCCGAGCACTCAACTTATCTGGTCGTGGGTACAAAGATTCAGGCAAGAAGGCACAATGGTCAATAGACCTACTCCTGGACCATCAACGTCAGCAACAACGCCAGAACATGTGTCTCAAGTTCGAAATGAAATTATTCGAAATCCACGTAAATCGATAAGGAAGATCGCGGCCTCCACAGGAATAAAAAAATCAACAGTGCATGTTATTTTGAAAAAGAAATTAAAGCTCCACCCGTACAAAATGCAAATTGTTCCGTATCTCAACGAAAGTGACTATCCTTTGCGAGAATCCTTCGCAAGAACAATGCTGGAACGATTTCGGACAGCACTTACACTTGGAAACATTTTATTCAGTGACGAAGCACATTTCCATATTGATGGATATGTTAACAAACAAAATATGCGATACTGGTGCCCCAACAACCCTAGGGAACGCCATCAAAAACGTTTACATTGTTTAAAAACGACAGTTTGGTGTGCAATTTCAGCGAGCGGCGTAATTGGCCCTTATTTTTTTAACCAAGGTGAGACTGTCACTGCTCCGGTGTATTGCCGTATGATCGACGAGTTTCTGTTACCCCAATTAAAGCTTTACTCAGGGTACAACAACCGAACACAATTTCAACAGGACGGTGCCACTCCGCACACAGCTAGGGTGTCGATGGAGAGGTTAAGGACAGTTTTTCCGAATAAACTGATCAGCAAGTACGGAGACATTTCATGGCCGCCCCGGTCGCCAGACCTCACACCTTGCGATTTCTTTTTATGGGGATACCTCAAATCAAAGGTTTACAATAACAATCCCCGGACAATTCAGGCCCTGCAGGATAATATTCGCCATGAAATTCAAAGCATTACTCCAGCGCTTTGCCGTCGCGTAATCGCAAATGTAAGGATCCGACTGCAAGAGTGCATTGAAAAAAACGGTCATCATTTGGATGATATCGTTTTTAAAAAATAAAATCCGCAATGTTATTCTGTATTTAATTGAAATAAAAAGTAATAAAAACGATGTAGTTTTGATTATATTAAATTTTAAAGTTGAAAATATTCCGCTGGACACCCTTTATAACCGTATAATCAATTTAACCATATGTAAACTTCAAAATTGAATGAAAAACTGTAAGGCCAAACACTACTTTCCACATACCAAAAAGATATACATAATTATTGTGATATCAACTGGAAAAATATTTTTCTATAATAAATTATCAATGTAATTTGATGAATTTTCCTATAAAAATCATTGAGTTTGATCTAACCGTTTATGAATCACAAAGCTACAAAAGAAACCCATGTCACGTGTGTATGTCAGATACATGGAGACGTAAAATAACTTTTATATCACCCTTCTTTTCATAAATAAAGGTAGGTAATAATTCCGGTAGGTAAATAAATAAAGGTAAAAAAATCCTTTCTCACCAAAAACTAATCTAAGTACTCGTATAGGACCGTTATATATTTATGTAGTTATATTTAAAATACCGTATAAAACACGAAAATGCAAAGTAATCGTGTAACTTTTATATAGGAGGGAAAAGGGTGAATTCCCTAAGATAATGCTGCCCCTTGCTGTGAAAATAAAAAAATACAACGTGCTAGCTTCCTCGTATTCGAGAGGCGGTCTGGGTTGGTACCACCGCTATGTCTATTTCTGTCGCCAAGCAACAGTGTGTAATGTATTTCGATTTGAAAGACATTGAAGCCAGTGAAATTACTGGGCGTTATGAGACTTAATATCTTATGTCTCGGAGTGACGAGCGCAGGTCAGTGCCATGCAATGCTTTCTAATTCAAAGTTCTGTGTGGTGTTGCTTCTGTTTATGAGCAGGTGTGGCGCTTACCATCAGGCGCTTACCATTACCAAAATTCGTCCATCACATCATGGGACGACAATAAGATCGATTGACTGTAGTGCTACTAGTTGCCCGTCAGTTTACCTTTTGTCACTACAAGCGTATTATATTTTTTCCATAACATAAGGCGTCATGCCTATTTTTACTGATGAGCCTTTTCGGCGGTAAAAGGATATACCGCATTTTGCTGCCGCCATTTCCGTCCTGAGACAGGATCGCTTATCAAGATATTGGGAACAAATCCAAACCCACGACAATCATGTTTTTAGAGGCATTACCTGTCTTGAGATTTTAATCTAAGCTGACAATATTATCAGTGATTTATGCCACTGTTCAATAAGTTATTGGTTGAATTATTTATGCCCATATATTTATATAAATAGCACTTCAGCTATACAGATTTTTATCTATATTATTTTCATGATAGTCTTCATGGCGCAGCAGGTGAGTAGCCGGCTGTGAAGCGAGAGGTCGCGGGTTAGATCCCCGAAGCGAAACATTTCATTTCATGCTGTAGAAAATTTTTCAAGCTTGCTATTGCGTTATGCACGGTGAGTGAGATTCTGGAGGCCCAAATCCCCCCTTCCTTACCCAACCCCCAAACGATGTACTTTTTGACCGGGTTTAAATGAAATATCAAATCAAGCATCCTATTAAGATACTTTTGAAAAGAGCAAGAAAATAAACAATATAGCAATATAACACAGCTTCAAATACGTTGAACTGCTTTGACTAGCTACGGGTAATATTCCAATATTTTTAAACCCCAATATTAAACTCCTGCACTCCAATGCAACCTTGGTAGAGCGCAACGGTCGGAAAACGTGACTGCTTCGGTTTACGAGGGGCGTGGGCAAAAGGTTGCTTTGATAACTGCTATTTAGACTATTTTCACCAGATTTCATTATCCGTATATTTTTGTACTAGCTTTTGCTCGCGGCTCCGCCCACGTGATCAAATAAACAAACAAACAATCAAACTCTACAGCTTTATAATATTAGTATAGATTTGATTTTGATTTGACAACGGAAGCCTTCAAATAATATTATTTTGGTAGCTTAGCAACGGAAGCCTTCAAATATGAATAATTTTCCCCGTTTTTGCAACATTTTTCACTGATGCTTCGCTTCTAATGGTCGCAGCGTAATGTTATATATCCTAAAGCCTTCCTCGATAAATGGACTATCCAACACAAAAAGAATTTTTCAATTCGAACCAGTAAATCCTGAGATTAGCGCGTTCAAACAAACAAACAAACAAACAAACAATCAAACTCTACAGCTTTATTATTAGTATAGATATATGTTTCTTAAATGTACGAAATACACTAGGGAATTGATGTGCAATATGTGACGCTTAATATATTTGGCGCCATTGTTGTCAATGCAATGCATGTCAATGGTAGCCCAGATATTGCGGGATATGATGTGGGTCATATTGTTTTTCCCGTATGGACAGAACGTTACCAAACAGTGGAAAGAAGGGAAGAGAAGAAAGAAACAAAAAGCTAATTAATCTGCTTGAGATAGAAGGAATATAAAATAGAGAGATAAAAAACAAAGAATATATTATGTAAGGATAGTAGATAGTAAGTAGACACCTAGGTATGAAGACATAGTTTAAAATATTTAAATATGTATAACAAAATAAGAAGTACAGCGAAAATAAACTATGTAAAATTTAATTCACCACTCTCCATTGGGACTCACCGTGTTTCTAGTTATTATACCGCTCGTATTCTGACAGGGCCTTGTGAATAATACCCGGACGCCAACAAACGATTCATCATCATCAGCCACAAGTCGTCCACTGCTGAACATAGGCCTCCCCCAAAGATTTCCAGACCGACCTGTTGGAAGCGGCCTGCATCCAGCGACATCCTGCGACCTTTATCAGGTCGTCAGTCCACCTTGTAGGTGGACGTCCAACGCTGCACTTGCCAGTACGTGGCCTCCATTCCAGAACCTTTCTGCCCCATCGGTTATCGGTTCTGCGAGCTATGTGGCCTGCCCACTGCCACTTCAGTGATCACAACAAACGATTAGTGATCAAAAATGAGTGGTGGTGCCAATAGCTTTTACTCACTCCTGCGAGAAAATTGTGCTCAGCACTATCTTCTGGTCCGAAAGTCATTGTAGCCAGTGAAATTATTGAGCATTCAAATGTTAAGCTATACAATAATTTACTATCCAAACTTTTAAAGAAAAACAAAACATATTGGCGTCATTCCCCAATATGCTGTGACAAATTGAGCAAAGCATTATTCAGCGACAATT
Source organism: Amorpha juglandis (assembly GCA_949126905.1). Taxonomy (NCBI): domain Eukaryota; kingdom Metazoa; phylum Arthropoda; class Insecta; order Lepidoptera; family Sphingidae; genus Amorpha; species Amorpha juglandis. Next base: position 23,499,894 of record OX421365.1, read on the forward strand.
GTTGTCTAGTAAATGGCCTTCCAACATACATTATACAGTTTAGTATGTTTCCCACATTAGCATGATTTACTGTATTTTTTCCGTTATTCCTTTATAGACTTTTATAGTACTATCATATTCTTTAGAAACCAACTCGGCAAAAGGCCTTAATGTAGTCTCTGATTTATTCGTTTCCCTAATGTCATGTACATCGTTAGTAACATCGGTTCAACCAAGCGAGGCTGTTACGTTTATTGACTTCAGCTCTTTAACGAAGAGGTAAGCAGAGGATGCAATATTTGCACCATTATATTCCACTAAGAATATATCCATCCCGTGACGTTGGGACAAGATTAAGTAAGTATCTTGGTATGATTTTGGATAGTCGATGGGATTTCTGCAAGCACGCCGAGGCTCTGTCGCCAAAGTTGATGGGAGCAGCGGGCGAGATTGGAAGCCAAATGTATAGGATCCTGATATTCGTCGCTGAAACCTATACGCCGTAGTCGTGTGCTCTATTGCCCTCCACAGCTTCCCCGTTTAAGCTGGGTCCAAAATTGGTCCATATTCAGCAGTTATAAAAAGAAAGAGAGAAAATGTGTACAGAATAATTGAGAATCTCATCCTTTTTTTTCATTGGTTAAAAAGGGCTGAAGCTAAACAAATTATGGCCGTTTGCAACGTTATTTATACTTTTGTTATAAGATTGTTATTTATTGCCAGTATTAACACAAATCCGTAAGTGAATGGAAAACCATTAGGTTTGAAAATTGAATTTCAAGACTTGCGCCTGAATACTAAAATGCTACTCGGTTGGCTCAACCGCTACTTCTTTTCATACATATTTGGCCGATAAGCGGGACTCAAGATTTTTAAATGATCTCAAATGCTTGAATTTTTATGAGTTGTAGAGCCATGCTGTAGATAAAATTGTCTGTTGAATGGACCGTTTCGTTACCACTGTCTCACAGAAACCCGACATAAAGTAGCGGCTTGCTGCTTCATTTCGTACGGTGAGTGAGATGTCGGGACGCCCAGATAGCCCCTCGCCCTCCCTCTTTCGCAATCACTTAATTATTACTTCCCTTTAAAGTCGGCATAGTGCTTATGACTCTTCGAGTATTGTAGGTGTACATGGGCGGTGGCGATCATTCGGTGACACACTTACTCGTTTGCCTGTCTATTCTATAAAAAAAAACATTGCTTTTCAGTATTCGTAGGATGGATGGTCTGGGTTCTTTATTGAAGCAAACCCGGAAACAAGTTGGTTGATTCATGGGGAAGGTTTATATTTATATCACGCTATGACTCATGGGAGCAGGGCAGTAACATGCAGGTGAAACTGCGAGGGACATTTAGTAATAAACAGAGATTGACAATGCGCTTCTACTGCAGTATTTAGAAGCTCATGTTCTCCTGATTTACTGCTGGGCATAGACTTTATCGTTCTAAGAGAGGGATTAGGCCTCCATACTAGTCCAATACAGGTTGGTAGACTTCAGGTTCTGTCGAACTTCTTTTTGGAAAACTCAAATATACGGTTTCCTTTCGATGTTTTCTTTCAGTGATAAAGCGTGCGATAATAATTATTAATCACTATGCACACTTCGAAGTGTGTTTGAGGTCTAGGTTCAAACCCGTGAGCACTATCTCGACAGTTCTTTCCACTCCCGACAACATCAAATGTAAGACGGAACGGAACGGTAAGAACGGTTACCGAAAAACCCATTTCAATTATACCTGTGTTGAACTGCGCTGTTTTTGGGATAATTCACCCTTATCAAATACACGTCGTCCAAAATTTGCCACATTTATTTGAGTTGACATTAGCTGCGTAAACAACAAAATTACACCCGGTTTCTCGAAGGCTGATCAAATCAACATTCAATTAAGCTAACTTGACAGCCCTTTCGAATCTATTCGAGTTTCAGAAACGTTAATAGTGAAAATATTATTCTGTGATCTAATTTGCGAACAATCGCTTGTTAGTAATTGATACACTATTTGACGATTTATCTTTAAATCTTCTGGAAACCCAAAATAAGAATATATACAAATTTTCGTTGATCAGCCTTTCACACCGGGCGTTAATCCTGGAAGCAGGGGAGCGATAAGAACAAATCTAATTTACCGTTGTGTTATCTACTATTTCAGTAGTCTACTTGCAGCGAAACCGTGAGATTGCGGGTTCATTACCAAGACTGGGCATTTACAATTTGTGTTTTTGTTTTAAAGTGAAACTTCTATAGCACCGTTGTGATTTTAAAATTCGATGAAACGAAAAAGCGACAATAAAAGGAGAATGAGAAAGATTATAAGTATGTCTTTGTGTCTGCGTACAACGAAGCCTTCGGAAAATATGTCATAAACGACGTGGTGTTTCATTCACGTATTTAATTATCCTAATAGATAGGGAGCCCTAGAGTAGCTGATCCACTTGACTACTATCAAGCTCATTTTCCGTGAGTAGCTTCGTTTCGATGAGACGCCCAACAATTCCCTATGCGAAAATTCTCTACTGTGGTAGCTAACAGAGGTAGCAAGGATTAAATATGTCGATTTGATGAGTCCCAAAAATTTATTACTTACAGGTTATTTTTTTGTTAAATCTGATGATAATTATCTAAATTATTCGAAAAGATATTTGTCCTACAAAATGTATGGTTTGATCAAAGAGTCCCCCCCTTCCAACATGTATCGATAACGAGGTCATCAAAAATGATTACTAACCAGCTGCTTTTTTTTTTTGTTACTTACTTAATATGTATATAATTCAACAGTCATATTGTCCTACAAATTGCGTGGTTCGTTATCCCGGTCCTACGCTCAAAAGTAGTAGTACAGATCCCTGATGTAAAAATAATTACTATCAAGCTGAATCTTCGTAAATGGCTTCGTTTCGATGAGACGCCCAACAATTTCCTATGCGAAAATTTTCTACTGTGGTAGCTAACAGAGGTAGCAAGGATTAAATATGTCGATTTGATGAGTCCCAAAAATTTATTACTAACAGGTTATTTTTTTGTTAAATCTTAAGATAATTATCTAAGTTATTGGAAAAAATATTTGTCCTACAAAATTTATGGTTTGATCATAGAGTCCCCCCCTTCCAACATGTATGTAATTATTTCGGATGGGCAATAATTGATGATAAATATGAATATTACTGGTTTGATGGTCCCCAAAGTCCATCTTTTGAAGAATTATCTTCTGGCATACAAGGTACTGGTCCGGAGTCCCTGGGCCAGCTGATCCACTTGATTACTATCAAGCTAATTTTCCGTGAGTAGCTTCGTTTCGATGAGACGCCGAACAATTCCCTATGCGAAAATTCTCTATTGTGGTAGCTAACAGAGGTAGCAAGGATAGAATATTTCGATTTGATGATACTCAAAAATTTATTATTTTATTTGTAGGACAATATTCAAATCATTTTTTATGACCTCGTTATCGATACCTATTGGAAGCCCCTCCTTCCAATAGGTATGATTACTAACCAGCGGATTTTTTGTTTTTACTTAGTTAATATTCATATAATTTAACAGTCATATTGTCCTGTATATGTATACAGGGTTATTTTTAAAACACCAGCAACCTCGCAGGGGTAGATTCCTAAGGTTATAAGCTACTACTTTTGTTCTACGACTTTTGATAATTTGTTAGATTTTATTTTCATACAAAAATAAGTATTCATTTAATTTCCGTCTTGATTGTTACAACGCGGATCGCAGATTACGTAAACAAATACGCGAAGCGTGGGGAACCGGGCTAGCTCCTTTGAAGGTCAACGCGCCGCTCAGCTGAGCGGCGCCCTTGAGTCGCGCGCGCACGCCGCGCCGCGCCGCATACTACGAAGAAAAACAGGACACAACAAAAACTTGTAAAATCATTTTTTTTTTAATATATTGAGTTATATCCAAACTCGTAGAACAACAGTTGTTCCGTATGGGGACAGCTATCTACCCCTGCGAGGTTGCTGGTGTATATAAAGGGTTATTTTTAAAACACTGACAACCTCGCAGGGCCATATAGCTGACCCCATAAGGAACAACTTTTGTTCTACGAGTTTGGACATAACTCAATACATAAGAAAAAAAAATATTTTACAAGTTTTTGTTGTGTAGTGTTTGTGTTACCCGACGCGCGCTCGCGCGCGTGCAATAGTAAAATCAGCTGAGGGCCGGGTGTAGGTATTATCGATCGATACGGCGCGGCCGGTCATTGAACTGACGCGCGCGCTGCGTGTATTACGTAAATTTCAAGACGGAAATTAAATTCATAATTATTTTTGTATGAGAATAAAATCTAACAAATTATGAAAAGTCGTAGAACAAAAGTAGTAGCAAATGACCTTAGGAATCTACTCCTGCGAGGTTGTCAGTGTTTTAAAAATAACCCTGTATATACATATTCTATATATATATATATATATATATATATATATATATATATATATATATATATATAATTGGAATCTCGGAATCGGCTCTAACGATTTTCATGAAATTTAGTATGTAGGGGGTTTAGGGGGCGATAAATCGCTAGCTAGGAATCATTTTTAGAAAATGTCATTTTGTTCGTGTTTTATAAACTTAAACATAAACTTGGAAGAAAAAAATGACTCTTCCTGACATCTATTGGCAAATAATAATACTACTTTTTTGTGAGCACAACAGCAGATGGCGTTGTTAAGTAACACGAAGTCAATGAGTGTTTGCTTTGAGGTTAGACTTAATTCCTGACATCTATTGGCGAATAATAATACTACTTTTTTTTTTCACCCGAGCAGAGCTCGGTCGCCCAGGTACTGTAATTTAAATTGTCATTTTTGTCTACGATAGTGTGTACTTTGACCGGACTTTGATTGGACTTTGACCGGACTATGACCGGACTTTAACCGGACTTTGACAGGACTTTGACCGGACTTTGTTATGTAATATAAATTGATATTTTTGTGTACGATAGCGCAATAAATGAATATTGTGTTTAATCACATATGTAAATGATAGTACTTTTATGCTGATAAATAAAGCAATTCGTGTGAAATTATTCCCTCTTCATTCCAAAATATTCAAAAATGCACAACGTTAATGTTTAAGTTTTCACTTCTGCCGGCACTCCCGGAGTTGCAAGCCATTGTTTTTTTTATATGTAAATACATAATAAATTTTAAATAAATAATACATTTTTGTAGCTACTGTATTTATTTACTTAATTGTTGTACTAGTTTACAAAAATAATAAGTTATTTACAAAAAGGTGTTTTCACTGTCTCTTATGTTACAAATAGGAAAACGAAAAAATTACAATTCTTGTCGGACTAGTGATACATACCTGTTTTCTTGTAGGACATTGTTTGATTTGGATAGAGAACACACTAACCTATTATGTAATACTTTTGTCCTACAGTTAGTAATGAGAAAAATGGTCTTGTGGTATTAACAATTTCTGAGCGTAGGACCGGGATAACGTACCACGCAATTTGTAGGACAATATGACTGTTGAAATATATACATATTAAGTAAGTAACAAAAAAAAAAGCAGCTGGTTAGTAATCATTTTTGATGACCTCGTTATCGATACATGTTGGAAGGGGGGGACTCTTTGATCAAACCATACATTTTGTAGGACAAATATCTTTTCGAATAATTTAGATAATTATCATCAGATTTAACAAAAAAATAACCTGTTAGTAATACATTTTTGGGACTCATCAAATCGACATATTTAATCCTTGCTACCTCTGTTAGCTACCACAGTAGAGAATTTTCGCATAGGGAATTGTTGGGCGTCTCATCGAAACGAAGCTACTCACGGAAAATGAGCTTGATAGTAGTCAAGTGGATCAGCTACTCTAGGGCTCCCTATCTATAATACTTTTGATACTCTATATTTATCTCATTCTCTTGTAGGCTACTTTTCTGAAGTTTCACTTATGCCTTGTGTGAATGCTGGCTGCCTTTTTCGATTTGAAAGGTCACATAAGTTACCTAGTGATAAGTGGTAGTAGTATTTGTAAATTTTGTATTTGTATGGTGGCAGTCTCGTTCGCTATCAAATATCAGACAGAAATAACCTCGGCGGAACTCGCGTGCAGCATCAGTTGCACTTTTGTCTAACCGTTCGACGATATAGGCGTGTTATGTTTTGTTACGCTATGTGCTAGAATTTTACTATAATAAAAATAAATGCAACAATTATAATATATTATGTTGCGTTGCGTTTTTTCTTTTTGTGTAAACGGTTTCTTCTTATTGTTTTTTTTTCTTTTCTCTTTCTTTTACATTGTACTTGCTGTCCCTCGCGGTTTCACCCGCGCGCATGTAACTGCTCCACTTAGTGCAGCTTAGAAAAAATCGGCTTTTCTGTACTATAATATGTATGTATTCCTTTTTTTTAAATAATAATAAAATAAATTATTATTATTCCTTCCTCATGATTCACTCTATCTATTGCTGAAAACTGCATTAAAAGCCGTTGAATAGTTTAAAAGACTAAGCGAACAGACAGCGGAAGCGACTTTATTTTATACTGAGTAAAGATGTACATTTAATGAATTATTTCCATATAAATTATAACGTATCATACAAAGTTTTGCTATACGCCAAGTGCTTTCAACAGCGAAATTGCGGCTAAAATCTAATAAAAAATCCACAACAAGCAGATTGTTTCAGCATTGTTCAACGGTTACTGCTGTATTCAACAACTTTCCACCGCAACACATTTTTCCCATGTCATGATATGTTGTAAACGAAACAATGTGTTTTATTAAACTCTCGTAAAAATGTGGCTCGCATTCAACGTTACCGGTTTTTATAAATGATGTCGCTCATTTATCAAACAGGCTTTTTTCAACACTATAATATGCCACAGACGAAATACTCGCTAATCGTTTTTACATTTTTGGAGTCTCGTATTTCAAAAGGAAAAACGGAATTACTTTGTTATTCCACTGTCCTTCTGACTGTCTACCCTGTCAAGAACCCTTTTCTTGGAAGCCCCTGGGCTTTGACGTCAGAAAGAAAGAAAGAAAGCATTTATTGGCAGGTAATACAAGGGTCAACTTAAACTTTTTATAATTCTAAATTCAAATCAGATACTAAGGGCTAGTAGTAGTTGTAGGTCTAATATGTAGCAGGAGTGCTGAGCTGAGGTCTCAGGTTCGATCCCCGGGTCGGGTAAATTGATTTTGAGTTTTTCTATCACGAAATGCTCAGTATCAGTCGGGAGTCTGGTATTGTGGCCGGTATGGATATAGGTTTGCCCCCTATCAAATACTAGACGGAATTAAGCTCGGCGAAATGTGGGCCAGTTGATCGTTTGCCGGCCTATACTATAAAAAGGGCTCTTTACGTCAATTATAGATAAATAACATTTAAATGTCGCTACCGGTACTTCGGAAAGGCGACCTCTCGCATACGAGAGACCTACCACCTAGTGTTAATAGTAATTGAGGGTTTTAGAATATCTTAATTCACTGAAACATTCAAATTATCCTATTGCCCTCCATTTATGATAAAAGTCTTTGTTATATAAACAATTTGAACAGAAGCATTCAAGGAAACGTTTAATTAAAGAACAAGAATTAAGTTGTGTTTCGTTTAACGTTCATTCGCTTAATTCCAAGTTTCTATTTTATGATATCCCTCGAGCCGTTTTGTTGGATTAATATTATATTTCACCATTTTGTCCTTAATTTGAGATTTTCTCATGATAATTTGTGTTACCTCGAGTAAATGGAGCGAATATTTCAAAATCATGAGGGGAGTTGGATGAGTGAAGTCGAAATTTCGACTCTTTAAAACCATCTCAGGGCAACTATAAATAAATAAATACACCCAACAGTCATATTATATACATAACCTTGCCTCCAGACTTGGACACAAGTCTTGTGTCGTGGATATCAGGAACTACAATAAGACTTTTGGTCCCACAATACTCAGAACCGCAACAAATATTTGTGAATCACACAAACATTTGTCTCTCTTTTCGACTCTCTACAGTCGCGAGATATGGTAAGACATATTTATGTCATCATCATAATAATAACAGTGCTAACCTACCACTACCAGTGACAGGAATTAGGCCTAAGTCAATAACGCTGTCCTAATGTGGGAAAAAGACTTCAAATAGCTTCAAAATTCTGAAAGAATAAAGAATCATCTGATTATATGTAAATGCAACCAACGGCCACACATAGTCCTGACGTCGCACTAAAATACGAGTTTTATGATGTTTACCACATCCAAACTTAAAGTAAATATTTGTGGATCACTCATATAGTTGGCTCAGTGCGGGGTTCAAATCCGTGGCCTATTATTTCACAGCCAGCTCTTCGCCGAATGTTACAGTAATGGTCAATTATTAATAAAATGATAAATATCAATCAATCGTAAAATAAAGACACGAGCTTAGAGAAAAATATATTTGAAAATTCTAGCTGCCTAGTCATTAATCTAAGTATTCCGTCAAACATTACTGATCAGGTATGAAAGCAATCTTCAAATAGTCTTTTTCACCTGTGACCTATAAGATATTAAAATATTTACTTCAGTCTGTTAAACTCACTCCTGAGATAAAGAATGCGAATTCGTTTCCCCACGACACCTTATCTTTTCGATTAGGCAGATTCATTTAGATTAATAGAGACAGTAAGAAAAGTGTTAATGGACTTATTCTTAGACATAGTCTCGTTAGTAGCAGTATATCTGTAGCTATACAGGTGACGTATTGCGTAACATTAGTACTGTGTATATCTTTACAAGTACAATTGAATGGATTTAGCAAACAGTTTAATGTGTATACTGTACATTGTTTAAATAGTGTTTGAGTTTGATTATTATCTTAATTGTTTAGAATCATGGTTCAGTACAATAGTGAGTACTAAATGAATATACTAATATTTTTAGTTGAAAAATAAATAACAAAATTATTCTAAGTTGAAATAGAAGTTTTCACTTCTATCGGCAGTCCCTATGACTGCCAATTTTTTTGTATGTACTTTATAAACATTATATAAAAAAACTAAGAATGATTAAAAGTTAAACCAATTATCTCATTGACTCGTGGTTGGTCAAAGTAAAACTAATCATCGTCTTTTTTTTGTGTTAACTCTTGCTGTAAGCCTGACGAGAGTCGGCTGTATACAGCTTCACCGGACATTCGGGTGAGCGCTTTAGGCGCTCTCAACCCTTAAATCATAGTCAAAAACTCAAACACAAATTATTATTGCTCAACTTGGGATCTGCATCCAGGACCCCACAGTTTCTCAGCCTAAGTAGATTTCTACTAATGTGTTTTTTTTTTGTTACAGTGTGACCAACATATTCCTGGTGAACCTGTCAGTGGCTGATCTCCTGGTGACGTTATTCTGCATGCCGGTACAGATAGCAAAGTCAGTCACACTGCTCTGGTACTTCGGAGAAGTCATGTGCAAGACTGTCAACTTCTTGCAAGGTCAGTTTTTTTCTTCTTCTTGCTTCTTTACACTCCGAAGAGAGAAGACGCAAGTCGGGGGGCCTGCGACAGCACAGTCAGATGACTGATGCAGGCACAGAGATAAGGAAAGAAAGAAATGATTTATTGTAACATTAGTAGGTACACGTGCATCTATGACATCTTACAAGATTAATAAAAAAAAGAAATACTGTCCTTACTAGTTTATAAGAAATCGTAGTAATTTACAAAAATGTTAGTTTTCTAATGCTAGTTATTTTTTTTCAATAGGGTATTTCTAATTTAAGAGTCTCGCAACACCGGGCACGGAAAATACCGAACAGGAAATGTTTACAACGTTGCTCCAAAAAATATAATGTCGAAAGATACTTTAGGGGAACAAATTTTCGAGGGATTTCGCCATATCTCATTAGTTTACAGTTAAGCTGTTTTTAACAAAATTAATCTGTGAGTAAGCCCTTGTAAAGTTGAGGTTAGATAAGTTCATTATTGCACGACTCAATGCTGTTGTTGGATTTTGAGTAGTCCAAACATCATTTGAAATCCACGCCAATAGCACCTGCTTGTGTGGACTCTGCTGACTTACAATCAAGACAGTGCCGACCCATCAGCAGTACACCACATATGTACTGTAAAACGTCGTCTGTTATTTTTTTAAATTTTTTGAATGACGATTTTAATCACACAAAACTGCATAGCACTAGATGCTCGTCACCCCGAGGCATAATTTTTGAAGTCTCATAATGCCCAGTAACTTCACTTCACGCATAAGCTATTTTCTTCATATGTCCTTCAAATCCAGATACAAAAGTGCTTATACACAGCTGAAATAGACAAAGCACTGGTATCAACCCAGATGGAGTCGCACATGCGAGGTACCTACCGCCTAGCAAATCTTAAACGACTTATATTGGACCGACCACCTTTGTAATAAATCGTATTGAATATAATAATCATTTAAATCTGGCTATGTTTTATATATTATATACCTATATCCCACTAGCTAAATTATAAACTTAATAAAATGGGAACCCAAAAGGTCAACTGCCAGACCTCTAGACACTTTGAGCTCCTTCTACGTATTTGGACCATCAACAAACATTAATAATTTTAAACTGAAGGTAGATAATTTAATATTAACATTTCGAGACAACCTACACCTCAGTTCAACCCCCGACTACTAAGGCTGAAAAGCTTTCTAAACGTCGGGACCAAAATTAAAATAAATAAAAGCTTATGTGTTTGTGATTTTAAAAAAAGAAGTGTGTGTGTGCTATTCACACACGGCAGAAGTGTAACTTCAGAAAAGTAACCTACAAGAGAATGAGATAAAAATAGAATATCAGTGTTATTAGGATAATTAAAAATTTTATTATTTTTATAATACTTTTACCAAGCTTAAAAATTATTTAAAATTTTAATGCGAAATATTACATTTCATATACATATTTACAAACTTGAGATCTTTTTTCTTTCCAACCTCTTTAGTGACCAACCTTTTTCGTTTCATCAAATTTTCAAATCACAACGGTTCTAAAGAAGTTTCTCTTCAAAAACCGTGATAAAATCAATTGAAATTACTTTTTTTAATATGTTACATTCATGTAAATGTTAGAAATCATCACACAAACATTTGTCTCGGTGCGGGAATCGAACCCGCGTCCTCTCGCTTCACAGCCGGCTACTCGTCCACCGCGCCACAGAGGCTATCAAATAGATATCACTTATCATCACTTCTAATAAAATATCTCATTATAAGTATAATATATGATTTTTTGAGTGATAGAGCCACGCTGTAGATAGTTTTGTCCATGGGCTAGCTTGACCGGATCGTTACAACTTTCTCACAGAAAACCGACGTAAAGTAGCTTGCTGCTGCGTATCCGGAGGCCCAAATCCCCTCACTTTCCTAATCCCTTAATTACCCCTTCCTTTTAAGGTTGGCAACACGCCTATGATTCTTTTAGTATTATAGGCGTACATGGGCGGTGGAGACCACTTACCATCAGAAGACCCACTTCCTAGTTTGCCAGTCAATGCCATAAAAAAATGGATGGCAAGGCCTTGTGACTGACAGTTTTCTGTTAAATTTTCTCTTCGTCCTCGATCAACACTCCCTATCTAAATGGGGATTTAACGACTTCGTTAGATTTCTGATAACAACCATAATGTTACCATTTACTTTCATTGTAGTACGTTTTCTTTACGTAATTCCTTTCTAGAACTTCGCACCTTATAATCAGTAATTTTGCTGTATTTTATATTCTTTATCATGCCATGGTAGATAAGTAGGTACCGAGCCCGATGGTACAATACAGTCCAAAGATATGGAACGTCGAGAGTTGCGACACTTCCAAAATGACTATACAATGGTAGGATATTCGTATCCGCCGGGTAATAGTAACCCATACACCTTGTGTGGATCGCATTCCAGGATCAGCCAGTGTATATCCGGTTCTCATTGTTTGTCAGTGGTCGCTGGTTTTTTTGGACTGTACTACGCTTTTCATCAGGTGTAGCGCAGTCACTTTACAGTGCTCGGATAAAAACTTAATTTCAAAATATAAGCAATTGCGGCGTTTTTAACTTGCATCAATAGATTTTGCAAAACGTAACTTATTGATTAAAATAATAAAAATAATCGAGTCATTTATCCTATCGTGTGCAAATATGTATCGGTTACCCTCCCACTGAAATTACAAAGCCTTGTTTTACGAGTATCACCATTCACGTACTTATTCAATGTTTTCAGCATCTCAGTTTAATATGTGCTTAAATGCGAGTAAAAGATTTATTCTGATAATAAAATGTTTATGCTTTGTTTCACAACGAGCCGGTTGTAAAATCTTGGTTATACCGGCATTAAACAGTTACGCCGAGGTGTAAAAAGATCAGCAGTATTTTAAACTAATGCTAATTTATGCTTATTCGATATTATTTGGCTCAATGGAAGCCATTTTAGAAGGCAACTCAATATTCTGTTTTTATTTTACCTGAATGACGAGGGGCGTACGTCGCTCGCCTGATGGTAAGCGCGATTTATGTTGATTTCGATTTCCGATTCGATTTGTGATGTAAATATTGAAATAATTTGCTGAATAAATAATGATGCTGGTGGTAAGATATTCATATCCGTCCGGATAGCGACCACCGTACACATGGTGTTAAAATCTACAATTGTAGTCCACACCGTATGCGGATCGCTGTCCAGGATCAGTCAGTGTATAACACAGGTTCTCTCGAGAGCCTTGCGACATGACTTGGTTGTTTGGGGTCAATATAAGGTACATCCTTGTATCCCTGTGCCTGAATCGGTCATTCGCCTATCTTGTCTCATGCCACTCGATTTTGTTCTTCCCTCCTTGGAAGAAGAAGATTATGAAGAAGCATTTATATAGGTCAGTATGATTCTGGTAACTACCGATAAACTCAGTGTTTGTCAGTCGCTGGGTTTTTGGACTGCACAGCGCTTGTCATCACTTTTCCGTGCTTGGATAAAAAAATAGTAATACAAATAATAAAATCATTATTGTTTGTTTTATAAATACATAAATACTTGTAGGTTAAGTTAGGTTAGAACTGTGACGACAAACGCCAGAATCAAATGGGTTTAGGAAAATCTAAATAAAAGGCGCGCCATGAATTACGTTATATTGTCTGTCTGTATTTGCTAGAAGGCGTTATAGGCATTTTTATTTATACCAATAAGGTTGATGCGTAAAATTAAATTGGAACATCAATCTGTAGGCAATAGAAAATAATACAAAACCGAAACTCTATTAAAAAAAAACAGAATCAAAATTGGCTGAAAAGTTAGATCGCAATAAATATTGATTCGTTATCTCCCTCGCACGCATGTGCCGTGTTATGAACATCGTACAGGTTGACGTAATATGGCGTAAATCTTTTTGAAATCATGCCTACCAAATTTAAATCTTTACATAGTATAAAATGAAGTCGCTTCCGCTGTCTGTTCGCTTAGATCTTTGAAACTATTCAACGGATTTTAATGCAGTTTTCAACAATAGATAGGGTGTTTCATGAGGGAGGTTTATATGTATATCACGCTAAGAGCCATGGGAGCAGGGCAGTAACATGCAGGTGAAACCGCGGGGGACAGCTAGTAGCCTATAAATTAAATATTTTTGAAGGGATGATTAATTTTTTTTTGTTACGAATTATGGGTATTGTAAACTATTGATTATAAAAATCCTGGTGTGGGTGTTTCAATGAAATCACATTTATGGGCCATCGTGGCGCTAACTATGCGAGAGACTTTTCGTCATTCGGGCTAATAAAAAAGCCGGGGCACTTCTCGCCTCTAATTCGTCGAAGATGGCCCTCGTGGTATTTTTGGTTGAAATTACAAGTATAGGGTGTACATAGTGACTGCGTCCAGTAGTCGTCCGGATGTATTTTTTCTTAATTGAATGAAGAGACGAACAAGTCGCTCGCCTGATGGTAAGCGCCACGCCTGCCTATAAACAGAAGCAACACCACACAGCACTTTGCATTACAAAACACTGCATTGTACTGAGTTGCGCTCGTCACCCCGAGACATAAGTTGTTAAGTCTCATAATGCCCAGTAATTCAATAGCTTCGATGTCCTTCAAACCGAAACACAACAGTGCTTACACACTGTTGCTTGGCGGCGGAAATAAACAAATTTGTTTTTTCCATCTCTCCCGGGCGAATCAACGTTGGGACGATGAACCAACATATCATCTTTCCTCCCCCTGGGGTGCGGTAGAGATAAATTAGTTTTGTTCCCCGCAAAAACAGAAAAGTGTAAGTACACAAGTAGATTGATACTTCTCAGAAACTCTCGAGAACCTCTGAAACTCTGGAATGCCGTAATAGCTCATGGGAAATATAGAAGCTAATGATATTCTTAAATCGTCGCCTTAGGGCAATATTATACATTTATATATTAATAAGTGAAGAGAAAACTTTTCTTAACTTTATAACCATAACTAGCTTTTGCTCGCGGCTTCACCCGCGTGAACTTTTAAAATTTACAAAGTTTCATACAAACTTTCATCCCCTATTTTATCCCCTTGGGGATAGAATTTATCAAAATCCTTTCTTAGCGGATGCCTACGTCATAACATCTACCTGCATGCCAAATTTCAGCCCGATCCCTCCAGTGGTTTGGGCTGTGCGTTGATAGATCACTATGTCAGTCAGTCACCTTTGAGTTTTATATATTTAGATGTGCACAAGGAGGAGTGTGAGATTTGGCATAGCTAGAGAGGCCGTCTGGGTTGATACCACCGCTTTGTCTATTTCTGCCGCCAAGCAACAGTGTGTAAGCACTGTTATGTTTCGGTCTGAAAGACGTCGAAGCTAGCGAAATTACTAAACATTATGAGACTTAATATCTTATGTCTCGGGGTGACGAGCGCAGTTCAGTGCCATGCAGTGCTTTATAGTTCAAAGTTCTGTGTGGCGTTGCTTCTGTTTATTAAGCGTGGCGCTTACCGCCAGGCGAGCGACTTGCTCGTCTCGTCATTTAATGAAATATAAAGAAAAATGAAGGCGTGGAGGAACCTAAACTTGGCCCGATCTGGGAATTGAAGCACGGACCTCATGATTATCACCCTAGCCAGCTACTAGAACAATGAGGCGATATTTGAGTTGTAAAACAATAATAACGAAAAAACGGTGCCTGTGTCGCTGCCGGTCAACTGAAATTGCACCGACTCCAAAGAGACCTGCAATTGCGGTTGTAATGCGGTTTTATATTTAGATTGATTTTTTTTGTTAAAAAGTTATTAGTTTCTATTTTTTGTGGCTATAGGTAATATACTAGTAGAGAGTATTTATTAATATGAGATCAACTACAAGGTATAAGAGGTATACACAATAACTCAGTAAAATCAATGAGTGCATACACAATCATCCCCTATTTTTCAACTTTAGAGTTAGAATTTTTATTCAATGTTTTTATGGGACCAACTTCGGAGTACGTCCTATCCATTAAAAAAGAATTATGAAACTTAGTCTACTTTGTAAAAATGTATGCGTGGTATAACATAAAAAAAAAAATTAGTGGTGTCGTGGGACACCAGGTAGGAACGAAGTTCCTTCGGCTAATGTAGAATCGGTCACAAATTGCAAAAAAAGTCGTGTTCAATTCTGTGTATGCGACTGTCGCGCCTGCGCACGTCTCATTTAACGGTTTTATTCCACGCATTTTTCTTACGGTTTTACTATCACATTTTTTTCAGTTCGGTCACGCAGCGAAATCCCTATCCCCTCCAAGCCTGCCGTAAGGAACTTCGTTCCAATAAACTTTTATTCAGTAATATTTCGTCCCAAAACACTACCGAAGTGTAACAACTCTAATTAAAAACTTAGACTTAGACTGGCTACTAAACGGTGGACGGCCGTGTTCTATAATCAAAAATTCAAATTTCAAACCGCGTCTACATTTCCAATTGTCATAAGTTTCACACCCATCTGTTTTGTTAACGGAATTTCGACTTTAACTTTGTGTGCTAGATATCAAATTAAGTTAAAAAAAAGTCTCATTTAACGTTTTTATTCCACGCATTTTTCTTACGGTTTTACTATCACATTTTTTCAGTTCGGTCACGCAGCGAAATCCCTATTCCCTCCAAGCCTGCCGTAAGGAACTTCGTTCCAATATATATATATATTTATGTCGAATTGAGAACCCCTCTGTTTTTTTTTCGTCGGTTAAAAATATACAGTTTTATCATAGCTCTATTGCAAACCGTGTAATGTAAATTGCAGAATATTCTAAAGGTGAACCACCTTCTCAATATTCTGAATGGTTTTTCAGTAAATATGCTTAAACATGTAGAAATATTTTATTTTACATTTTATATAGTCAAACTTGAAATTCATATTGTGTTATTACCTTTTGCACATCTTTTATTGAGAGTCAATGCGCAGTAATTTGAGACTTCGACTTTTATTGTCAGATGCATTCGTAGAATTTATTCATTTGAGTGTAAAACTTGGAAAATGTATTTTAAATATACAAAAATATACAAAAAAAAATATCAATAAATTAAATTATCTACCCAATTACGAGGTCAGGTTGCGTGTGCTATTTAATGGTCATTTATGTGCAGAAAGCGTAGACTCAAAATCGGCTAATTTGATTTTTAGATGCTTTTGAGTCTTTTGTTTTCATGTTTGTTCTGAGTGGTAGAGCCACGCTGTAGACAGTTAGGTCTACAGCATGAATGGGCCGGCTTGACCGGGTCGTTACCACCGTCTCACAGAAAACCCACATAAGCGACTTGCAGCTGCGTTTCGTACGGTGAGTGAGATATTCGGAAGCCCCAATTCCCCTCCCCTTCCCAATCCCTAATTATCTCTTTCCTTTAAGGTCGACGACGCCCCCATGATTATTCTGGTATTGTGTTGCGTATATGGGTGGTGAAAATCACTTACCATCAGATACCCACTTGCTTGTTTGCCGGCCTATGGTTGAAAAAAAAAATATGATTAAATTAAAACACCCAACAGCTACATACATAGTCGTGACCTAACACTACGCTAACCTGTATCGTGGGTATCAAGAACTACAAGAAACTTACGGTTCTATAATATCCAACCCGAAATGAATACTGTAAATCACACAAACAATTGCCTTGGTGCGGTGATCGAACTCACGGCCTCTCCCTATGTAGTCGGCTACTAACCCACTGCGCCACGGAGGCTGCCAACACCGCAGACCCGGAATATTATGTGATAGGTCACTTGGTTCTTTAAAAAAATAACACATCTGACAAAACATGCTTTCCTAACAATTACACAGGTCTGCGAAAAAAAAAAATTGAAAAGTTTTTTTATTGAATGGTTAATATTTGTTTTAATTGTCTTAAAAGTAATAGAAAACGGTATTCATATTATATATACCACGTCACATTTATCAGATTTAGAGGATATAGTATTTGAATACGAAAAAGAACATAACCAAAATGTAATAATATGAATGAGGATCATTTGAGCTTATTTTGTAAAGTTTTGTTGAGTTTATAGATACTAAAATACAACAATAAGGTATACATAAAGAAAACAATTAATAATAACAACCAAGAAGCATGCATATGATTTTTAAGTCACCGCAAACTAACTATTTGTGTTCGGTGTACTTTATTTTCTCAAAAACATTTTTCAATTTTTCGTAAGTTTTTTTTAAATAAACTGAATGAGCTACAGGTATCGATGCAAATTTATTGCCAGATATGCAAAAAGACAGCCTTTAAGCATCTTTTTGGAGAATCTCTAAAGAGTCGCCATTCTTGTGTATTGCAATTTAATATTAATTTGTTGTATTAAACCGCCAATATCACAGTCAAAATACTAAATTATCCTCTTTCTTAAAATACTCCACAAATTCTTGTTTTCTGCTTCGATACCAGTAAAATGTAGTTGCAGCATCTAATAAGTTGTTTTCTTTTAGTCGAGAACCGAGAAGTTCTGCAGCGTCCTTAGGCAATTGAAGATCCCATACCAAATCATTCAGTCCTTACTGTTTTAAAGGCTGAGGGTTATTTATAGGATAAAAAATATCATCGCTGCTTTACAGATGATCACTGTGTTTTGAATTTTGTGATAAAGGCGTTAAGAAGCTGTTAGTGTTAGTAGGAACTGGTATGGGTAATTCCGGCCCATGTGGAACTGGCTTTGTTACAGACCAAACATCAGGATACACAATTTTGGCGCGGTTTTTATATTATGTTACATTGGTCAAAAAAAAAAATGTGACGTGATACGTTAAAACAAAGTTTATGTTTGCTATATATAGACCAACATCTACATGTTGGTGATTAATTTATTTAAAAAACTTTTTCATCGCAGACCTGTGTTATTAGTTTATGTCTTTTACGACATTGAATGCTTTTTACACGCTTTTTATTAACTTCACCTGTATGTTTGTTTGTATGTTTGTAACCGACTCCTTTGGGCGCGATTTTGACCCACTTTAAACGGCCAGATTTCGTTCAAACTTTGTAGATCTATCGAGGACCGATGACAATACACTAATTTGATAAAAATAATTTAATAATAATAATAATAAAATAATAATAATAATAATTTAATTTAATTAATTATTGATATTCGGGTTAGGAATTAAAATTGTACTCTCTGGATCTTCGTTAATTATAGGGAATATCGCAGTATCTAAGAGCGTCAATAGATGGCGCTTTTTTGATATTCGGGTTTAAAATTAAAATTATACTCTCTGCTACAATATATTTTTATTTTAACTAAAAAATGAAAAATAAATAATCGTTTAAAAAAACTAAAATACGCTTTTAGAGCAAGTATAACTAAAAAAATTTGAAGAAAAAATTAACAATAAATTTGAAGAAAACAATGTATTTTATTGTAAAAAAAAGCGTGGGGTGCATAGTGTTAATAGTTATATTTATTGTACTAGCTTTTGCTCGCGGCTCCGCCCACGTGATCAAACAAACAATCAAACTCTACAGCTTTATAATATTAGTATAGATTTGGGTAGCTTAGCAACGGAAGCCTTCAAATAATATTATTTCGGTAGCTTAGCAACGGAAGCCTTCAAATATGAATAATTTTCCCCGTTTTTGCAACATTTTTCACTGATGCTTCGCTTCTAATGGTCGCAGCGTAATGTTATATAGCCTAAAGCCTTCCTCGATAAATGGACTATCCAACCAAAAATAATTTTTCAATTCGAACCAGTAGTTCCTGAGATTAGCGCGTTCAAACAAACAAACAAACAAACAATCAAACTCTACAGCTTTATTATTAGTATAGATTGACAGATATGAGTAGAAGGATTATCATTTAGATAGTATCTTAAAAAGCACCCCACGCATTTTTTTACAATAAAATACATTGTTTTCTTCAAATTTATTGTTAATGATTTCTTGCATTTACGAAGTTACTCATTGAAATAAAACTAATTTAAACTGATTTTATCGCGGTTTTTTTTATTTTAAATTTGGTCCCGACGTTTCGAAAGTTTTTCAGCCTTCGTGGTCACGGGGTGGACTGTCTACTGTCTGATAAAATCCGTTTAAATTAGTTTTATTTCAATGCTTTTTGTTAATTACATAACTCACGTTTGTATTCCAAATGGGTAGGCACAGATGATGTGTGTCTTAGCTCCTTTGATCTCTGTCTGTCACAAAATGTAACATCGCTTTGTAGTCTCTACCTACTAAAGAAAATACATTATTAGATATAAAAGCAATCACATTTTGCGTGACACGTGTTTCCAAGATTTCGCAGAACTGTCGTCTATCTCTGTTGTTGAAACAAAAGTAATGGATAAATGAAGACAGATGTAGATGGATTGTTAATAAAGCTATGAACTAATAATATTATTCATGGGTCATTCCATGTAAAATCGTCTTATGGAAAAGGAATTTTTCCCGACTCATTTTAGATTTTGGTGTAACTTTGAGAAACTCTACTCTAGGGTCCCAAAGAACAAAATTTACTCGAGTTTGATTTTTACAAGCGCTTGTTTCCGCCTATTTAAATATAAAATTTTAAAAATCGATATTTTTAAACCTTATCAACATTTGCTGTGAATTTTTTCTGTTTGAAGCTATCTGCATGATCAAGACGGAATTCACAGTGGGAAAGATAGTAGTTTAAGTGTAAATGAGGAGAATTGGCTCGGACGATCCCTTTGAATAATAGCACCATGCTGAAAATGAGTGTTTTTTAGTCATTTTTCGTGAATTTTAATCGACTCTAGCGTCTTAACTGTTGAGAATTAAAAACTCATGCTCCGCGGGAATTAAGTATACATATCATAGACAAAATTCAGCCACAATTTGACTTGAGCAGCCCACTCTTCATAGAAAAAAACTTTGCTTCAAATTTTGAAATTTTAAAAATTCCCAATTTTCAGGCTATGAAACGAACGTGTTGACTGCGAGATAAAAATCTGATACTCACAGAATCTACTGTTTTTACCTTCAACTTAAAATTACTACATCACTTGTTTTGTTATTTTCATGTTTACTCAATTTTTTTTTAAATACCTAGTAGTTTTTTTTTATTTTTTTTTACTTTTTTGTTTTTTTTTTAATTTTCTTTTTTTAGTTTTAATCCATTAGTCAAAACGTCCAGATGTTTGCTGTGAAAAAAAAAACGGCTCGTACATGCACTAAACATTAAAATAACAAAACAAGTGATATAGTAATTTTAAGTTGAAGGTAAAAACAGTAGATTCTGTGAGTATCAGATTTTTATCTCGCAGTCAACACGTTCGTTTCATAACCTGAAAATTGGGATTTTTTAAAATTCCAATATTTGAAGCAAAGTTTTTGAAGTGATAACTTCTTATGGGAGGGTGAACCGAAACGTTCCGTAACGCGAGCGGTCCATCGACCAGCCAGCGTTAGCCGACCTCCCTGGAACATCGATAATTTCGAAGTCCCAGGTGGCGTCACACAGCGACCAGTCAGCTTGGACCGGACTTTGACCGGACTTTGACCGGATTTTAACCGGACTTTAACCAGACTTCGACCGGACTTTGATAGGGCTTTGACCGGATTATGACAAACTTCGACAGTACTTTAACCGGACTTTAACCGGACTTCGACCGGACTTTGACCGGATTTTGACAAGACTTTGACTGGACTTTAACCGGATTTTGGCAGGACTTGACCGGATTTTGACAGGGCTTTGACCGGTATTTGACCGGATTTTGACCGGACTTTAACCGGACTTCGACCGGACTTTGATAGGGCTTTGACCGGATTATGACAAACTTCGACAGGACTTTAACCGGACTTCCACCGGACTTTGACAGGACTTTGAACGGGCTTTGACCGGATTTTGACAGGACTTTGACTGGACTTTGACCGGATTTTGACAGGACTTTGACCGGTATTTGACCGGACTTTAACTGGACTTTAACCGGACTCTGACAGGACTTTGATAGGGCTTTAACCGGGCTTTGGCCGGATTTTGACAAACTTTGACAGTACTTTGACTGGACTTTAACCGGATTTTGGTAGGACTTCGATCGGTATTTGACCGGACTTTGTCAGAACTTTGACCGGGCGTTGACCGGATTTTGTCAGGACTTTGACCGGATTTTGACAGGACTTTGACCTGACTTTAACCGGACTTCGACCGGACTTTGACAGGACTTTGATAGGGCTTTGACCGGATTTTGACAAACTTTGACAGGACCTTGACCGGACTTTGACAGGACTTCGACCGGACTTTGACCGGAATTTGACCGGACTTTGACAGGACTTTGACCGGACTTTGACAGAAGTTTGACAGGGCTTTGACATGACTTTGACCGGACTTCGTAACGTAACGCGTTACGGTGCCACTCTGGCTTCCCTTTCTCTCATGCATACGGCAGCAGTAGTTTAAGTTATCACTTCCGTCGAGCGTCCCGAGACGCACACTTTTTTTTTTTCTATGAAGAGTGGGCTGCTCAAGTCAACTTGTGACTGAATTTTGTCTATGATATGTATACTTAATTCCCGCGGAGCATGAGTTTTTAATTCTCAACAGTTAAGACGCTAGAGTCGATTAAAATTCACGAAAAATGACTAAAAAACACTCATTTTCAGCATAGTGCTATTATTCAAAGGGATCGTCCGAGCCAATTCTCCTCATTTACACTTAAACTACTATCTTTCCCACTGTGAATTCCGTCTTGATCATGCAGATAGCTTCAAACAGAAAAATTTCACAGCAAATGTTGATAAGGTTTAAAAATATCGATTTTTAAAATTTTATGTTTAAATAGGCGGAAACAAGCGCTTGTAAAAATCAAACTCGAGTAAATTTTGTTCTTTGGGACCCTAGAGTAGAGTTTCTCAAAGTTACACCAAAATCTAAAATGAGTCGGGAAAAATTCCTTTTCCATAAGACGATTTTACATGGAATGACCCTCATGGCATTGAGTTTTTCATATGCTCCAAAATCACCAAACGAAGATTGATGGGATTTTCGTAACATCCTAGTTTTTGAAGTTAAAACTTCTGTAGCCTTGTTGAGCACTTTTTGATAGGGGAAAACCTTATGGGTTCGCGTCACTGACATACTGGCCTGTATACACGAATACATTATAATATATACTTATAACACATCGTATATACCTGGCGTGTGCTGTGGGCGTTACACTGTTTTTGGATGGAGTTGCCTTCACTCATCGGTAAACGATTAGTGAGTTAACCAACTTTCGACGCGGTCGGTCTATGGATGGTTGACCGCTTAGTGGTATTTCAACTGAGCGTCTCCGTGCTTTGGAGGGCACCTAAAAAGTCAGTCTCAGCTGTTATTGACTGATAGCTGTCGGTTAGCCAATTCGGAGGACTTCGGACGGCTCAAAAACTTTGACATTAGATTAGCCACTGACCATTCGATATAGAATAAGAATACTTGCAACTATTTTAGCGATTTTATCTACGTAGAACCAATTTGCTAGATTATAATCTATTCTTCGTAGTTTGAATAATGTTCATTCTTGACCTACCCCGGTTTCTCTTCCATACAGTCAGTCTTTAAAAGTTTTGACACCAACATTTCTTTCCCCAGGAGTGGCAGTAGCATCAAGCGTGTTCACGATTACAGCGATGTCAGTAGACCGTTACCTGGCCATCACTCAATCACTCCGCCAGCCATGGATGCCATCCAGACGAGGAGCATGCGTATTGCTCGCTGTTCTCTGGCTAGTGGCTTTTGCAATCTTCGCGCCTCTTTTGGCAGTGGCAGCTGTGGAACGGGAAATAGTACCTTTGCTGTCGCGAACGAGGAATGGATCAGTAAGTGTTTTTTTTTAATTATATGTCGAGAAGAACAAGGCACTCGCCTGATGATAAGCGTGGCACTTGCCCATAAACAGAAGCAACACCACACATAATTTTGGCAACTACATAACACTGAACTACGCTCGTCACCCCAATACATAAGGTATTAAGTTTCATAATGCCCAATAGTTTCACTGGCTTCAATGTCCTTCAAACCGAAACACAACATTTCTTACACACTGTTGATTGGCGGCAGAAATAGATAAAGCGGTGGTACCAACCCAGACGTCCTCTCGCATAGGAAGGACCTACCAATTAATTAAAAAAATAAAACACGTAAATGATACACCACGTAGTTGATTTTCCAAAGGCTTAGTTGTACGTAGGCGCAAAGACACGTTAACATACTTGTAATCTATCTCATTCTCTCGCAGGCTAAATCCTATTTATGAATATGTTTGTCTCTTTTTACTGTCGCTTTTTTGTTTCATCGAATTTTCAAATCACAACGGTGCTAAAGATATTTCACTTCAAAAATAAGTTTTACCTTAATATTAAAACAATGTTAATTGAGCGATCTAAATAGTTTTACTTCGAAGTGGAAATTAACAAGAGTTTAAACTACTGTGAAGTCATTTTAATAGGTAACATTTGACAATTCATCAAAATTCAACAACGTAACCTTGTAACGGCGGGCATAAAATAATATATATTTTCGTTATGTTAGAACTGCACAATTGCTTAACTTTTTTCAATTACGATTACATATTTATTGTAATAATGACCAATACGAGTAATTTTACGATTTGTTTTCAATAATAAACCATTATAAACAATTTCTGATCTAAAGAACTGAACGTCGTTACAATGTTGCGTCAGTGAACCCTTTTTCTTTTTAAACACTAGGGGCGTTACTCTAAAATCGAAAGCTGATAAGTAGAATCGAATGCAATGATTACTTGAAAAGAAATATCACCATAAATTAATAACCACGTTGTGATTATAATAGAACATAGTTATATTTACTATTATTTTAACTAACTATAAAAATACAAAAAAATAACTAAATAGAAAAATCATTGATGTTAGGTACAATTTAGGTGGGAAGTTGCTGGCAACACCAGTGCCTGTCGATGACGCCATGTCATGTCGCCATTACATGACGCAGTCTTTTGTCGTTGTGCGAAGTGACTGTGCGTTTTTGGTTTGCTCTCTGTTATTTTCTTCTGACCCGGCTTTATTATTGGACTGATCTTACTGACTACGTTTACCTGGCTATAAATTGGACTCCGATTGCTTAACGATTAATAAACAAGAACAACATTACAGTCTTACCATGTCGAAACGGGGGAAAACGCTAAACAGTCAATCTCGCGAAATAGTGGTGAAATTGTACAATTATTTTGAACGTGAATCAGTTAACGGTGGGCCTCTTTTACCATTGACACAACCGAGAGAACGCGTTGCCGAAGCATTGGGAATAGGGAAGAGGACAGTAACTGAAATTCTGAAAGAGAAATACGGACCATCAGGCTCAGAAGATAATACTTTACGTACACCGAAAAAAAGAAAGAGGGACAAGAAAATTGTTGGCGTTGATAATTTTGATGCTGCTGCAATTCGCAACCACATTTATGGATACTACTCGAGAAAAGAATATCCTACACGGGAAAAGCTAATGAGTTCGTTAAAAGGCTTATTTTTTGGCGGTAAATCGTCTCTATCAAAGGTTTTGAAATCGATTGGATTTAGATTTAAAAAATCTGACAAGCGGAAAATCCTGCTAGAACGCTACGATATTATCTTGAAGAGAGTAACATTCTTACGTCAAGTAAATAAAATTACAGATTGGGACAATGTCGTGTTTATTGACGAAACATGGTTGAATGCCAACCATACCTACCAACCAAGACTGCCTCCTCGCATTTGCCTCTAAAACTACAAATGATTACCATGAGGAAATGAACTTTGAGGTTTTTAAAGAGTGGTTTGAGAAGCTGCTAGTCAGGTTGGAAAACCCATCGAAAATTATAATGGACAATGCACCGTATCATTCTGTACAAGTTGATAAACCACCAACTCAAGCAAATAAAAAGCAAGAAATTGTCTCGTGGCTGGTAAGAAATGGTGTGGATGCAAGTCCAACTTTATTAAAAGTTGAGTTGTTAAATTTGGTGAAAGCAACTAAGCCATCCAAGCTCCGCTATGTAATCGACGAACTAGCCCTAGAGCATGGACACGAAGTTATTCGATTGCCTCCCTACCATTGCCAGTATAACGCCATCGAGCTTATTTGGGCACAAATAAAGGGTCATGCAGCGCGGAACAACACTGAACCACCCTTCAGTACTGCTAAAATGATGACTCTGCTACGAACTGCGTGTGCAGAAGTCACTACAGAAGACTGGAGAAAAGTCGTAGAGAAAACAAAGAAAATAATTTTACAAGATTTTGAACGAGATGTGAGAATAGACAATATTATCGAAAATGAATTAATAATATCTCTGAGTGCAGACAGCAGTGATGAAGATAATACGAATAACAGTTCTGATAGTTCAACTGAATAAATGCAAATTTTTTGTTAAATTATTTACTTGTCTTATTTGGCTCCTTAAATTTACGAAAGAAAAAATAATAATGGGACAGGGATTCGCCTGATGGTTTTTAAAATTCACATATGTTTCAAGTCCGTATCGATTCATTCACTTTAATCGATGTTTTTAAGCAGGCCACCTCACTATGAACATAAAACTAACAAACGTCAAATGTTACCTATTAAAATGACTCCACGGTAATATTACCTATATATTTTCAGCGATTTTGGAGTGTTGATTTTTTGATTTTAATATAATTGCTGGTGGGAGGATACTTTTATTCGTCCGGATAGCGACCACCGTACACTGGTGCTAAAACCTGCCATAGTGACCCACCTTATGTGGGTCGCGTTCCAGGGACAGCCAGTGTATATCCGGATCGGCAAGCCCCCTGGGGAGATCCTAATCCTTTTCCCATCCCTTTTCCCTTCCCCTCCGCCTTGGCCCTGGGATGAGATACTGCGGGGTCGCCAGTATTCCGTTAGCAGGGACCCCGTAGTTCATCCCAGGAACTTTGGCAGGCCGGCATGATCTTGCCGACCTACGTGGACACATCGTTTGTCGTTGGTCGACACTATTCCTGGATTGCGCTACACTTACCATCAGGTGCAGCGTAGTCCCTTTGCTAAGCCAGGAAAAAAAAAATCAGTTGTCTGTAAAGTCGGTTTACTGACGATAGTTGAACATGATAACGTCTTAAGAAAATACTGATGGAATGGTAGCATTTTTCAAAAGAAAATTTTAATTTCATTTGTTTAATATTTGATAGTATTTATTGGCCTAATTATAACCTCAAAATCCGAAAGTATTTTATTTATTTTTCGGAATTCTCAAGTGTCCGTAGTTTTAATATAGTTTCAATCAAATATATACATTATCTAAAACCCAAAAAGTAAATTCACCTACCTTTTGGTTCTTAGGCCAACTATGTATGGACGACGAACCAAAATGTCCTTTTCGTAAATCTAGTTTTTAAAAAGCCCGCCTCAATGTGTTTGATATAGGAGAAAATGTTCCCTTTGACGGATGGCTGGTCTAACCTGTCATTTCAGACACGTTGTTGTGATATGTGGAAGATTTAATATTTATGTTTTAATTTTTTTAAATCTCGAACGCTGCCGAACGCAAAGGCCGATTGTGCTTCTTTGTCGCTCGTTCCGCGCTCTCGCTTGCACTTCAAGCCTTACATGGAACGTGACATCTAGCGAGGTAACGACGCATGAGTCATGTTTTTTCGTGCGTGCAGCCGGCTCTATCGAATTATAAGACTTTATCACGTCAAAAATCAGATCGGGTGTTCCAACTCACTCCTAACTTTGGTAAATTTAACGAGGAGATTTAATTATGTACGGGAATAATCCACTCACGTATTCTATAGCAATTTCACGTTACGGGAAATCACGCCCACTGCACACGAATTAATTGATAAGAACTCATTAAAAGTTTGAGCGCTTTTACCCTAAAATAGAGCTTTAATATTTTAGAGACGCTCAAATTTTGTAAGGGTTTAGTTTAAATATCAAATGAACGTTTCATACGTTCATCATGTGCGAAAAATACATTGAAAAAAATATCTGTTAGGAGTATAACGAATGGATATATCTTGGAAATACAAGGTAAAAAAGGACACTTACAATTCTTAAGTATTAACATATTTGTAAAAAAAGTTCTCGATTTTTTGCTCAGACTACAAAAGAAGTATTATACTATTTTATACCGTGTCTGAAATACTTACCCTAACATTACCCAGCCTAATTATATGATATAAATCATTTTCGCATAATATACACTAATTTACATCGACACTAATATTGTAAAGAGGAAATATTTGTATTTTTGTATGTAACGAATAAACTTAAAAACTACAGGATCGCTTTGAAAAATTCTTTCACTGTTAGAATCCTACATTATCCCTGATGAACATAGGCTACTTTTTATCCCGGAAAAAGCTGATCACGTGGGTGGAGCCCCAAGGAAATGCTAGTTATAAATATTTTCTAGTCTTTTAAATTTACCGGTAGAATTTCAACCATTATACTCGCTAAATGGAAGTTTCTATAATGTTGAAGTTTACGTAGAAAAGGGTAACACACAGATTTCCCGAGAGAGTTTACAGTGGTTTCAATTCACTCCAATTCAATACACCTTTTGCCAGCAACATTACTTCACTAGAGTATTCGTTTTGCTTGAAGGCCAAAGCGACAAACCGCAGAAAGGCTATATTTGTCCAGTTTGCCTTTTGGCAAACACGCACAATTTCATCTATTTTACGGTTTTAAGCAATACTTATGTTAAAGGATGAG
The DNA here is from genome assembly GCA_949126905.1 of Amorpha juglandis. Lineage (NCBI taxonomy): Eukaryota > Metazoa > Arthropoda > Insecta > Lepidoptera > Sphingidae > Amorpha > Amorpha juglandis. The sequence goes on from OX421365.1 coordinate 23,527,983, forward strand.
CTGCAAATTAAAACAAAGCTTTGTTTACATAACTATTTCTTATATTTACGCGAATATTTCACATTGAAATAAAACCAACTTAAACAGATTTTATCGCGGTATTTTATTAATTTTTGATCTCGACGTTTCGAAAGCTTTAAAAAAGTCCACCCCGACCACCAAGGCTGAAAAGCTTTAAAGAATACATTTTGAATTAAATTAATTATATTATTGTAGAAATAGATCATTTTCTTATAGTGTAGAAGTTACTACGTGGCAATTAATTTTCGTGATAGGTAATTCTGCGAAGAAGTCTGACGGGTACAAATTACCCACGTTTTTTTTAAGTGCCCAGCTTAATATTATTCTATCCCAAAGTAGCTGATCCACGCTACAGTAATATTCCAATACCGTCTAAGATTTTATGGTTATGTGTTCGGGAGCAAAGTTCTGAGTAATCTAAGTTATATATTTTCTAGTATGATTTTTGATAAATGACATCATATTAACTTTAGTGTCGTTCCGTATAAATCGATAATTTTGATATTTAAACTAATTGGCTGCCTTGGTGGTGCAGTTGTATTGCGCATGCGGTGCGACTGCTGTGCTGAGATCTCGGGTTCGATCCCCGGTGCGGGTCAAATGATATTGGGTTTTTCTATCATGAAATGCTCAGTATCAACCCGAAGTCTGGAATTGTGCCTGGTATGGCGATAGGCCTCCTATCACATCATGGGATGGAACTACACTTGGCGAAATGTGAGTGTACTGGTTACACTATCTAACCCATCGGGGATTACAGGCGTGAGTGCGTTTGTATGTTAAACTAATGTCTAAGTCAAATTTACAGCACTATTATGCTGAGTGTCTAGCAGCTTAGCTCCATTGTACTCGACGAACACGTCCATTGTTTAGTCTAACTCTTTACGAAGCGTCCGTGAGTCTTAACTTCGCATATATTGTTCCATTTTCACTTTTAAAATAATGTTAGCAATCAAATACGTTAAATAAAAGTCTTGAATGAGTATGTAGTGGAATTCACCAAAGGCATTTTTCACAACGAATCAAAATTATATTAGTACTTATGTTGAAAATATGCTTTAGCTTTAAGAATGCTCATGAAGACAACCTCAGTAAGTCAGGTGAGGAGGCACTCCGGTCGCAATAACGTATAATTTGGTAAAAATTTCAATATGTATTAGAAAAATATGGGATTAATTCAATATTTTTCCATGTATAAAGTAGAAAAAGTGAGAAAGAAAACTATCGTGGCACGTCCCTTGCTGCCACGTCACGTTGTCAGATGGAAAGTACTAGGAGCGCATAAATGGCAAAGATGTGCATTGACACTAGATTTGTACAAGTGGCGCACCACAATGAATGCTTTTAGATTCCTTGAAAAATATACTTTATAGAAAAATTCGAGTGCAGAGAAGCATGGAGCTATAATTCCGAAAATGGTTCCAAGCTAGTAAAATAAAAATGATAGCCGTCGGATTAAATACGGTGTTAAAAAAGCGATTTCGTGTGGTACGAACTTCGGCACAGGACGGTCCCTGGAAAAGAGGGCGGAGATATCTGCGATTATGATTTTGGGGGATTTTAAAACTAACCACCATCATCCGCTGGCTGGTTGGTACTAGGATTTGGGTAGTTGGGAACGCGGTGACTTCCTCAACGGCGAGGACAGTACATCGGTAGTGTATAGACTGTAGATGTTTTCTAAGTTCCTCCATCCGTCGGATGGTTAGAGTCTCATCGTTGGGATCGGTGAGGACGCAACATGATTTTCTCCACTATCCATCAAAGGGAATGTATATTGACGCTACAACTAATCTCTCTATTATACGTTAATATTTTTCTTTTTTGAAGTCGGTTAAATAAATATGATTGTTTTAGGTGCTTGGTAATTAATTCGTCGGTTAAATCTTACTCGACAATAAAAGAGTTTATTTTTTGGCCATTCGTGAAACCGAATGGGTAGGGAGAGGCACGTGTGAACGAACGAATAAGACCAGGAGTACATGAGAATGCAGTGATATGGCGTCCACAGATTAAGTATGACTCACATGAGATCCACTAGTATTCGAAACTGGTCGCGTATATTTTTAAACTGTGCGCTGCTGCTGTACAATGAGGAGGATAATAGTAGTTTGTCTCTCTCAACAAATGCCACGTTCAATGAAAAGGTGGCGACACGTGCAGATTGCTAAATAGTACCAAGAGTACATGATAGTTCAGGATAATGTTCGACGAGATCAAAGTTAAAACATATCAACTTACTACATATTTTTTACCATACTCTTTATTTCAAAAGTATTTATTATTATGTACAGTATGTACACTTTATTTAAAAGGTTATTTTTATATTAAAAAAATCGGTTGTCTGTAAAGTCGGTTTACTGACGATAGTTGAACGTGATAACGTCTTAAGAAAATACTGATGGAATGGTAGCATTTTTCAAAAGAAAATTTTAATTTCATTTGTTTAATATTTGATAGTATTTATTGGCCTAATTATAACCTCAAAATCCGAAAGTATTTTATTTATTTTTCGGAATTCTCAAGTGTCCGTAGTTTTAATATAGTTTCAATCAAATATATACATTATCTAAAACCCAAAAAGTAAATTCACCTACCTTTTGGTTCTTAGGCCAACTATGTATGGACGACGAACAATGTCCTTTTCGTAAATCTAGTTTTAAAAAGCCCGCCTCAATGTGTTTGATATAGGAGAAAATGTTCCCTTTGACGGATGGCTGGTCTAACCTGTCATTTCAGACACGTTGTTGTGATATTATGTGGATTTAATATTTAATTTTATGTTTTAATTTTTTAAAATCTCGAACGCTGCCGAACGCAAAGGCCGATTGTGCTTCTTTGTCGCTCGTTCCGCGCTCTCGCTTGCACTTCAAGCCTTAAATGGAACGTGACATCTAGCGAGGTAACGACGCATGAGTCATGTTTTTTCGTGCGTGCAGCCGGCTCTATCGAATTATAAGACGTTATCACGTCAAAAAGTATGCGTCTCGGGACGCTCGACAGAAGTGATAACTTAAACTAATGTGGGTTAAAGTGAGAGAGGAGAAGCCTGCCTACAGCTGCTGCCGTATGCGTGAGTGAAAGTGAAGCCAGAGAGAGTGGCGCCGTAACGCGTTAAGTTACGAAGCGGTTTACCCTCCCATCACTTCATTGGATTGCTCTGCACTGCACTCTAGTCCGGTCAAAGTCCTGTCAAAGTCCAGTCAAAGTCCAGTCAAAGTCCTGTCAAAGTCCGGTCAAAGTCTTGTCAAAGTCCGGTGAAAGTCTTGTCAAAGTCCGGTTCAAGTCCGGTCAAAGACTTGTCAAAGTCCGGTCAAAGTCCTGTCATAGCCGACTGGTCACTGTGTGACGCTTCCTGGGTCTCCGAAAATTCTCAAAGTTCCAGGGAGCTCGGCTAACGCTGGCTGGTCAACTGGCCCGCGTCACGTCTCACGGAAGGTTCTCGAATATTCTCGAACCTTCCGTTAATCGATGGACCGCTCGCACTACGTTACGAAGCGGTTTACCCTCCCATAAGAAGCACTTCAAAAATGTATTTGCCATTTCGCTCACACACCACCACCATCTATCATCAGTTGTTGTAAATAAATCTTTATATATATAATTCTTCTGTGAGTGTGTATGTTCCTGAACTTCTCTTAAACGACTGGACCGATTTTGATGAAATTTTTTGTGTGTGTTCAAGGGGATCTGAGAATGGTTTAGATTCACAATTTTGTCCGCTGGACAATGTTTTTTTTAATTAATTTTTAATTTATTAGTAGTTGTTGATTTTGGAATGTTTTAGTATAAACCGGATGGTTGTCGTTGCGAAGCTTGCCGTGATGACGGGTCGTATAGCGTCTAGACTGGACAGGGACAGGACAGGGACAGGACAGTGAGACAGGACAGTGAGACAGGAAAGTGAGACAGGACAGTGAGACAGGACAGTGAGACAGGACAGTGAGACAGGACAGTGAGACAGGACAGTGAGACAGGACAGTGAGACAGGACAGCGAGACAGGACAGTGAGACAGGACAGTGAGACAGGACAGTGAGACAGGACAGAGAGACATGACAGAGAGACAGGACAGTGAGACAGGACAGTGAGACAGGACAGTGAGACAGGACAGTGAGACAGGACAGTGAGACAGGACAGTGAGACAGGACAGTGAGACAGGACAGTGAGACAGGACAGTGAGACAGGATAGTGAGACAGGACAGTGAGACAGGACAGTGAAACAGGACAGAGAGACATGACAGAGAGACATGACAGAGAGACAGGACAGTGAGACAGGACAGTGAGACAGGACAGTGAGACAGGACAGTGAGACAGGACAGTGAGACAGGACAGTGAGACAGGACAGTGAGACAGGACAGTGAGACAGGACAGTGAGACAGGACAGTGAGATAGGACAGTGAGACAGGACAGTGAGACAGGACAGTGAGACAGGACAGTGAGACAGGACAGTGAGAGGACAGTGAGACAGGACAGTGAGACCGGACAGTGAGACAGGACAGTGAGACAGGACAGTGAGACAGGACAGTGAGACAGGACAGTGAGACAGGACATTGAGACAGGATAGTGAGACAGGACAGTGAGACAGGCCAGTGAGACAGGATAGTGAGACAGGACAGTGAGACAGGACAGTGAGACAGGACAGTGAGACAGGACAGAGAGACATGACAGAGAGACAGGACAGTGAGAGAGGACAGTGAGACAGGACAGTGAGACAGGACAGTGAGACAGGACAGTGAGACAGACCAGTGAGACAGGATAGTGAGACAGGACAGTGAGACAGGACAGTGAGACAGGACAGAGAGACATGACAGAGAGACAGGACAGTGAGACAGGACAGTGAGACAGGACAGGACAGGGACAGGAGGCGGGACGGGGACAGGACGGGGACGGGACGCGGACAGGACGGGGACGGGACGGGGACAGGACTGTCCAACCGGAGGGAGGTGGGAGACGACCTGACTTAGGTCGTCGAAGTCAATTAAATGTGCGACGGGCTACCTCATGTGCAATGGCGCAGTACCTCACTTAATTGTATTTAATGTAAATAAAACATTTGTATTAAGTTTTGACCACATTTTACACAAATATATTATGTAGGTGATACGAAGTTCACCGGGTCATCTAGTAATATATAAAGTAAAACACCGAACATCAATTCTATTGTGTACCACTACTTCGTGGCTTTTCAGTAATCGCCAGTGACCGCACTCAAACGATACTGACGTGCTCACCCTTATTTTTTTGATTCAAGCGGCCGCGCTCTGCACGTTACTGCCGTGCCATGTTACGCAGTACTAGGAGCGTATAATAATATGAGAGTTTGATCTTTTTAATCCACACTAGCGCTTGCGAGGCGGCCTTTCGTACAAAATGCAGCGCCGCGACTAAGTGCGATGTCACGTGGCCTAGCTGAATGTACCAGGGGGCCATAAACACACAAGAGTGTGCATTACTCCGAACTGAAGCATTAATAATCTTTTTAAAATATTCTCACTCTACTTATCTCCGCAGTATCGTATCCCCTCATAATAGAATTTACTGTAGTACAAATATACTTGGTGCATTACGGCTAAAAGTGGACTAGTTTGCTGGAACACGTGTTTCCTTCCTTCCTATAATATGGGGTCTTTTAAACGGAGTGTGAAGAAGCAGTTAGACAGGCTGGCATGATTTTGCCGACCTACGATAGACACATCTGTCGTTGTTCGGATTGCGCTACACTTACTTCAGGTGTATATAGTCACTTTGCCGAGCCAGGATAAATAAATAAAGTGTTAACAAAGCATTATTCTTATACAAGGTTGCCATCTTGTAAATGTTGTTATCGCTAATTTCAGTTGATTTACGCTTGTTACGTCATGAGCCAAACATCTAAAATTTTTATAATTAGAGCCACGCTGTAGACACATTTGTCTACAGCAGAATAAGCCTGTTCATAGATAACCGTCGTGAAGCGGCAGCTTTGTATTTATTTATACGTTACGTTTTGTAGATTAAGTAAAATTTTTGGAGGCCGAAATTCCCCTTCTCTTCACAATTCCCATTCTTCTATTAGTAGTATAATGGGTCATAAACGATGTAAATTACTAGCCATTAGGTGACCCACTTGCTCGTTTGGCGGCCCTGCTAAAAATCACTTCCCATAAATAATATGGGAAGTGATTTTTGAATTTCAGTATATTTTTCAGAGTAGAGCCCGATTTAGACTGACATAGTTTATTAATCGGATGTCACCAAAAAACTTGTTTACCGAGGCCGCGTAATCCATTTTTTCAATTTAAATAAGGCTTAGGGAAAGAATAACAGAGCGAAAAGATTTTTTCAACTTCCGCCAAAAAGATTGATTGAAGATAGATGTTATAGGTAGTATCTTTCTTTGTCTGTCCGTGTACATCTTGGCTGGAATGTATTGTTTAAACGAACTTAAGCACAGGATTCGTACCTCATTGTCGGGTCAGGATGTTGTGTCCTTGTTGGATATAAAAACTTCTAAATGAAAACTAAGACGACGTGGTAACACTCTCCAAATGTAAAGTCATGCCAGAAACACGTATAAAACAGACTTTTCCCAGCTTAATGCAAACACATTCCTTGATCTTATGTATAAAAGTGACCACAGGTTTATTTTATCCTTTATTATAATGTTTTCTCCTCTTCGTGCTACGACAGAAATAATAATTCTGCTGCCTGAATAGAGTAGTACAAGCCGTAATAGCTAATAATTTATTTTTGTGAACCACTATCACACTGTTTTTCTTCTCGAAAAAAAGCGTGTTAAAATAGCTTACGTTTTATCCTATTTCGGCCTAAAGAGATTTCATTGCTGTTTATTAATCTATACTAATATTATAAAGCTGTAGAGTTTGATTGTTTGTTTGTTTGTTTGAACGTGCTAATCTCAGGAACTACTGGTTCGAATTGAAAAATTCTTTTTGTGTTGGATAATCCATTTATCGAGGAAGGCTTTAGGCTATATAACATTACGCTGCGACCATTAGAAGCGAAGCATGAGTGAAAAATGTTGCAAAAATAGGGAAAATTATTTATATTTGAAGGCTCCCGTTGCTATGGTAATCAAATATGGTCGGAATTAATGCATTATTGTCAATTATTTTCCAAAGTGTTATCAACATAATATTATTCCTTATCCAAATAAATGTATTGTTGATTAAGAGTATTTCATTGTAAACAATAATTTATAAAGAAGAAATACTTGTATTTTTGTATGTAACGAATGAACTTATAATCTACTGGACCGATTTGAAAAATTCTTCCACCATTAGAATCATACATTATCCCTGATAAACATAGGCTACTTTTTATGCCGGAAAAAGCAGATCACGCGTGCGGAGCCGCGAGGAAAAGCTAGTAGTAACATATTTTTCACATAAACACGGAAAAGTAAAAAGGTAACCTTTTTTTGGGAAGTCATGAAATGGGCCTTAAATAGTTTTTGTACGCGTGAGGATGGGTGGGGGGGTAACACTCACTTGGTGAAATGGTACGAGCCACGTTTAAAAACCGATACAGAGTACCAGGATTGCATATAGTGAAAGAGTGTGTAGTGCTACAGATTGTTAAACACGTATCCGAGATCAGTTCAATAACACATTAATGTTTTTAAACTGTGATCTTATAGTTTGTAACTTGAATATATTTGAATACACTCTGTTTGTAAAGCCGATTCCAATTCCGAATTCTAAAACTCTACTCATAATATGAATCACAATATCTTGTCAATTTGTCTCATAACGATATAAGGCAATGAATAATAAAAATAAACTGGAACAGCGAAAGATTATGCCTAAGAGTGGTAATGCCACGCTGTAGACAGTTTTGTCTACAGCATGAATGCTGGCTCGACTGGGTTGTTACCACTGTCTCACAGAAAACCGACGTAAAGTAGCCGCTTGCTGTTGCGTTTCGTACGGTGAGTGAGATAGTCGAAAGCCCAAATCCCCCTCCCCTTTCCAATTCCTTAATTATCCCTTCTCTTTAAGGTTGACAACGCGCCTATGATTCCTCTAGTATTGTGGTCGTACATGGGCGGTGGAGAGCACTCACCGTGACCCACTTGCTCGTTTGCTGGTCTATGTCATAAAAAAAGATTATTTTCGGGTGGAACCAAGATTCTTAGCAAAGAATCTTGAAATGGCAGTGGGCAGGCCACATAGCTCGCAGAACCGATAACCGATGGGGCAGAAAGGTTCTGGAATGGAGGCCACGTACTGGCAAGCGCTGCGTTGGACGTCCACCTACAAGGTGGACAGACGACCTGATAAAGGTCGCAGGATGTCGCTGGATGCAGGCCGCTTCCAACAGGTCGGTCTGGAAATCTTTGGGGGAGGCCTATGTTCAGCAGTGGACGTCTTGTGGCTGATGATGATGATGATGATGGAACCAAGATATAAAAGTTAATAGTGTTAATAAGCCGACTTATGCTGAATACTTCCATTGTGCCATAGAATTCAACGTGAATTAACCGCGTCATTAATCTATTTTGTATCGCATAGTTAAATTGATGGAGATCCAAAATAGAGATACTTATTAGAGCTCCGTACCCAAGGTTAATGTAAAAATACTGCACTACACCTGATGGTAAGCGTAGTGCAATCCAAAAAACTAGCGACCACCGACAAACAATGAGTTTATCGGTGGTCACCAGATGCCGGCCTGTATAAATGCCTCGTCGAAGGGAAGAACCAAATCGAGAGGCCTACGACAGGACAGGCGGATGATCGATGGAGGCACAGGGATATAAGGATGTACCCCTATACCCGCTCCAACTAACCATCAAGTCACGTCGCAAGCCCCATGGGAGGATCGAATATATACTGGCTGATCCTGGAACGCGATCCACACAAGGTATGTGGGTTATTATGGCAAGTTTTAACTTCATGTGTACGGTGGTCGCTTTTTATTTGTATATTTTTATTTGTAACGAATAAACTTAAAAACTACTGGACCGATTTCAAATTTCTTTTGCCGTTAGAAAGCAACATTATCACTGACATGTGCTACTTTTTATCCCGGAAAAGGCAGATTACGCGGGCGGAGCCGCGAGTAAACGCTAGTGTGACATATATTTAAACCTTCCTCGTAGTACGTAGATTATATTGGTAAATGAAGTGTCACAATTGATTCTATGGTTTTTGAGAAAGGCGCATACAAATTTACATACATATAGTTTCAATACACGAGCTCTTTATAAATCATTTAAAAATTCAATTGTACGAGTCTGACTCGCACTTTACCAGTTTTTTCTGCCTCCCCATCTCCATCGCCTGATTGGCAGACAACGGAAGCAACACTACACAGAACTTTGAATTACGACACGGCATGGCACTGGACCTCGAAATATACGATGTTAAGTCTCATAATGTCCAGCAATTTCCCTGGCTTCAATATCCTTTATAATAGTGCTACACTGCTGCTTGAGTTAGAAATAGACAAAGCGGTGGTACCAACCAGATCTGCCTAGTAGTTTTTAAACTTACTGGATAAAGGATGAAAACACAAATGATAGACGACGCTGTAAAATCCATTTATTTTTTATACTACGAATTCTTCTTAATGGGATACTAAAGAAATGTCCTTTCTTTGATTTTATTCGAGCATGAAGCGAGCCGGCGTATTACAAACTTTAACTAAAACTATTCTTTGAATGTTATTCGTTCTGGAAGATTCCATTATACCTGCACAGCTCTGCGGGACGGAAACTTTCGTCTGGTTGGGTTTTGTCGTGCTAATTGCATTGGAATAAGGTCTTATTTCAAATAAGTTATGCATACAACTTAAGTAGACATCAGATGGATAGATAGAAAATTCCTTATTGCACAACAAATAAAGTAATTTAAAATTAAGGATACTACAGTAAGGTGACACAATGGGCGGTTTTATCGTAGTCGGCAATTTTGTCTAGACATTATTTTATGTCTACATAATTCCATAGTCAGCCTTACAATTAAGTAGGTGGAGTTGCTCGATTGGCTTAGTATGGGATTTATTAATTTATATTATTGAAATTACCTTACGCATATTAAAAATATATAAAAGAAATGCGCTCTCTGCTTAAAGTAGGCCAAAATGCCCACTTTCTTTTGAAAATTAAACATAGTGGATGCAGCGTTTAATGCTTCATAATATAACGCATGCTCCACCATGAAATAACAGATATGTTACAATGCAAGCTCTAAAATGAATTATAAAAATTATATTGTAATACGCAACGAAAAAATATAAGAATCATAAATACTGTTCGGTTTTATTATTATGTTGGAGTGGACGATCATTGGTGCGAACCCATTCTTCCAAATTCAAAAGGAAAGAGGCCTTTACTTAGTAGTGGGACGTAAAACTCTCGTAGAATTCATTATACTAACAGCTGCGCTGGGTGTATGGTTATGTGATTACTACAAAGTACTGCGAAACCTAGATTTTGCAGTCTAAAACAATTTCAATGTTTAACCACGCTGTAGATAGTTTTGTTTTATTTTTTCATAGATGTTGTTTAGAATATGAAAGGTTTGACTGAGTCGCGGTAACGCTCTCAATAAGAAAAAGTAACTTGGCAGCCTGCTGTAAGAAATCATAGCAATATCGTACTAATTTTGCAAATGTAGCAGATTTAAAACTATATGTCGGTGAAATGATATTTATCGAAGGCTTAATTAACTCTTAATATATTTGAGATAGGGACACTTTGTTCATAGACTCATTCACTCAATGCATTACCACCTCACTACGCCCCACCTTAAAAATGTAGAGGGGACATGAAGTGGGAGCGCTACTGACACTTCTAAGTCAGTCTTATCACGAAAGTGAACAAGAAGCAAATAGTGCGGTGTACTGTCTAAGTGTGAATAAATACATGAATTATAGATCATAAGGTGAATTCTGATTTAATATACAATGTTTATGTCTAAATATATAAAGCCGATAAATATATAAATACAACTATAAATATAAAGTGGTAGTTTTATTAAAATACAGAATACTTTTCGTATTCTTGTACAGACATTAAAGGATTTGAGAACTAATTTCAATGTTTTCTTTTCATTATAAAGAATTAGGTGTGTTAAAAAGTAGTAGCATGTGACAAATTGTGTCGATCATCTGATGCTACATGACTATTGCCAATAAAGACCCACATAATCATCATAAATGCGGGAAGAAATGAGTATTATGAAGGGGAAGTGTTTTTGTTTTTGAATTTAACTTGCCGTATGAAACGCAAAAGCGAGGTATCATTTCATGTCAGATTTCTGTGAGATTGTTGTGGAACAGGGCATCCATGATGTAGACAAATGCCTACAGCGTAGATCTATGCATTTGCTACATTAGAAAAAAGGTGATCATGATTTTTTTTGCTCAAAAGTATTAATATCCTGTCCGCTGTGAACAATGGAAGATTAATGGAAGTTCTGAGGGTACCTAATGTATTTTAGCCAAGGTTAGTGGCTGTACTATCTAATAGCGTTCGTTTGATGGAGGTCGAATTCTAAGTTTTTTTTTTTTATACAAAGGCCGGCAAACGAGCAAGTGGATCACCTGATGGTAAGTGATCTCCACCGCCCATGTACGCACATCACCAGAAGAATAATGGACGCGTTACCGACTTTAAAGGAAAGGGGTAATTAGGGATTGGGAAGGGAAGGGGATTTGGGCTTCCGGGTATCTCACTCACCGTACGAAACGCAGCAGCAAGCCGCTACATTACGTCGGTTTTCTGTGAGATAGTGGTAATGACCCGGTCGAGCCAGCCCATTCATGCTGTAGTCAAAACTGTCTACAGCGTGGCTCTACCACCCAAGTGCGTCTGATTGTAAATTTGTAAATTATATCATCACTGGAAAGGCAAAAATACTAAAGCGCCAATACGTGAACTTTACGGTAGAGCATATTAGTGTTTTTTTTACGATAAAAAATATTATATTACGAAAAATTATGAGTCGATAAAATATGTTTTACTGAAAATTATCTATCAGGTAAAATTATATGGAATTTTATCGTAAAAAACGACTTTAAGACGGTCTATTGTGAAATTCACGAGTTGGCTGGCGCTTTAATCGCCTCCGAGGCAGTCAGCTTTATTGCAGTATTTTTGCGATCAGTAGGATTGTCTTACTACCAGCAGACCTTTAGCGAGGCTAAAAAAGAAAACAATACCTATTGTTTTTTTCTGTTGAGAAGTTCACCAGGTGATAGGTCTTTCGTATGCGAGAGGTCTTTTGGGTTGGTACCACCGTTTGGTCTATTCCTGTCGCTAACCAGCAGTATGTAAACACTTGTGTTTTGGTAGTTGAAGGACATTGAAGTCAGTCTAATTACTGGGAATGATGAGACTTAACAGCTTATAGGAATTTAGGAATCAAAGTTATATGAAGATGCAGTGTCGTGTCCGTTTATAATAATCATTATTTACGTAAAGGTACTACGGTTACAAAATCATTAGGTAAATACATATACGAAAAGAACATCAAGATTCCTCTAGGTAATCTTAAATAGATATCATGGTTGTACAGTAACATCAAGTCATAGTACCATTGCCTCATAAACTGAGTAAAATACTCGTATCTTAGGGGACAGTGGTTCTCCGTTCTAATTTCAATAAATAAACTGTTTAGCATATATCACGTTATATATTTTATTATGTATTTTTACGTACCTTTAAAATACTAAAATTATTTCAATACCATTAAAAATTTCTCAGTATCATTATGATTTTGCAACTGTAGCTTATGTGAGTAGGCTTGGCCGAGACGAGCGTTCTGGTCGTTCCGACAATCGGGCTAAAAAAAAATCTGAGTCGGTGTTATCAAACATTGAGCAACAAAAAGCTATAGCACGTACTCAAAATAGGTCAATTGTAGTTACAACTTTTGAATTTATAGTTTAATTTTTGTATTTTAGTACAACCCTAGTTTATCTAGTTCGATCATCTCATTAGTCAAAACTATGGAGTTACAAGGTCTCTACGTACGTGGCCTAAATTGGTGGAATATTGAGGCTAATTGTAATTTAAAATTCTTGGCAGCACTCGATAACGGCGTTTGTCAATGTTTATTCTATTGGCTTAGATTTATCGTCGATTTCAATTTTGAATCGCTAGCTTTTATTGGATATTTTAAACAAGTGATTTATGTTGCTGTTTAGGGATGTATAGTTTGTGCGTTTTGCGAAGTTGTGACGTCAAATTGTGCTCCATTCTGTTGCAATGATGTTTGGTCGAGCATTTGTATATAAGTTTTCGATTTCGACAGCCTTACCCGGGATCGGTTGCTTTTCTATCCGACCGGCAAATTGACTGCACTACACCTGATGGTAAGCGCAGCGTAGTCCAAAAAAGCATAGTTTCGTACGGTGAGTGAAATATCTGGTGGCCGTAATCCCACCTCCCACAATCCCTATCCGTTTCCTTTATGGTCGGTCACCCACGATTTTTATTGTGAGTATTCCTGGGTTGTGTACTACACTTACCATCGGGTGACCTGGCTCCTACGCCGTATTCATATAAGGTCAGAAATAATAATCTCCAATATTACATACGTTTGTATTCATCATAAAAATTGAACGTGTTTCATATACCGCAAAGAACCACACAAGCAACATTATAATAAGTAATAAAAATGCAGAGAAAGCGCGCTTTAAGTTTCTATTTTCTACCAAAATGCAACAAGTTTGGGTCATAAATTATTCTTATAAGCGATGTTCATACAAAAATTTAAGGGAACCAGATAGAATACAAGATTGGGAATATTTTGTGGCACATGGCAGAGCATTACACGCGCCTCGGGGGGCCTCGAGGGGCCTCGGGGGGCGATATACTTTATCTGTAACAGGGACGTACTGCTTTTAAAAGTGAGTGTACCTTTAAAATATTCAGAAAACTAGCACAAAGGTATGTAAAGCATTTGAATCTAAATAGTCATAATATTATGAAGAAAATTAAAATATTAAATTTATACTAAAAATGTGTCTAATGATGTCTAAATGTCTAAAAATGAAAGGTTGAATTTATTCCATTATTAATTTGTACAATACACCCAACAGTCACACACATAGTCCTGACCCCACACTAGGTTAACCTGTATCGTGGGTATCAGGAACTACGAGGGATTAGCGGTCCTACAACACCCAGACCCGAAACAAATATTTGTGGACCACACAAAAATTTCTCTCAGTAAGGGCATCGAACTCACGGCCACTCGCTTCGGAGGCTGTCATTACTTATAGTTCTTTTTATTGCATGATGACACAACAGATTATTTTCTTAGTGATCATTATTATATATACTTAGGTTTTCTTGAAATAATCACTGTGGACTCTATCCCCCATCAAATGTATCAGGTAGGGCTCTGTTCACATACAATGTGAATCTTACATGTTATTGGTTTCGCAGTATTATACATAAAATGTGTAGCACGAGTCGTTTTTATTGGCTCTCTCTAATTTTCTTACGTCATGTATAATGTACATAGTTTATGACGTCAAATTAACTCCAAGACGTAAGCTGATCAATTTATTAAAGGTTTTCAAGTGTGTTTTGAACCCAGTTCTTTAGATATAATACCAATAATAAAGTTCTATAAAACTTCTGAAAAAAAATACACCTTACAGTCACACACGTAGTCCTGACCCCACACTAGAATAACCTATCGTGGGTATCAGGAATTACGAGGGACTTACGGTCCCTTAACACCTAGACCCGAAACCAATATTCGTGAATCACAGAAACTATTGTCTCGGTGCAGGAATTGAATCCACGGCCTTTCGGCTGGCTTGGAACCTATTCCTTCGTACTCCTACTTCGTACTCCGTAGTTTCGCCTACAGCGGATATAGTTGGAAGCAAACTCAGATAACTTTTCTCATACATACATGACATAAGTTCACCCCTCTATCTTCGAAGGAGTATGCTGAAGTGCAACAACTGCACCGATATTTCTGAGGTAATTACCGTCCTATAACGTATATTAAGCTTTTTGCTATATCAGACACAAATTTTCCGACGTGGGATTTGAAGCCAGGCCCCAATTTCAGCCTTAGTACGCTACCCCAAGATCAAATGATGAGATCCCTGATTTTCTATTGCATGTTTGTGACTTTTCCCACAAAATAAATCTATAGGCAATAAATTAACCCTTTATATAGAATCATAAAGCATTTGTTTAACACAAAAACAATTCGTTAAATCGCGTATAAAGCATAGCCAACTAAATTATTCCAAACATGCTGTCGCAATGAAAGGGGAGATTTAGTAATATCCAACATTTTTTGGGGTTCTCTAACATATCAACGAGCGCTGGCTATACATCCGTGCGAATGTTAATACACTTTATTGTGTTCCGAGATTGTAATCGGAATTTCACATTGTTTCTACCGCCTTGCACAACAATACTTAGTATTTATCTACTAAAGATGTTTAATAGTATACCACTATAGTTTAGTAGTGATAGAGCTACGCTGTAGATAGTTTTATCTGCAGCATGAATGAGCCGGCTCGACCTGGTCGTTACCACTGTCCCATATAAAACCGACTCAAAGTAGTAGTTGGCTGTTACGTTTCGTACGATGTGTGAGATATCCGGATGCCCAAATCCCCCTGATCCCAATCCCTTAATTATTCCCTCCCTTTAAGGTCGGCAACGCGCCTCTGACTCTTATAGTATTGTAGGTGTACATAGGCTGCGGAGAACACTTACCATCAGAATATAAAAAATAACTAATGTCAATTTTTCATTCGATTTAAGTTGCTTAGACATGTTTAGTGGTTAAATAAGATTTAAGGATCGTAGTGCAAATCCGATTTAGTTTCCCGTCATCATCATCATCAAAACTACCATAAGGATATTCCTATTTTTTATCCCACACAATATTTAAAAACGGAACATCGTCGAAGTACCATATAACGAGAGCCCTAAAGTTGTGGTTTATTTTTTAAATACGCGACTAAAATGTGGCCATTGTTGATGTACATGTTGGCTAAAAATCAGCCTGAATTAAAATTGGGCAACTCTGGAAAAATATAGCTGCATTCTAGATACACAGTACCGAGACTGGAAACTATTTTAAAAACAGTATGAGCTAAAGTTAAACAGTTTACGGTATATATAGCCGACCAGGTTATATTTAATTTATTGTCACCCCTGATTTCTGAAAGGCTTTATCAATGTAAAAATTAACTAAACACTGTCAAATCTCACGTCAATTCAAAATTTGTTGTTAAAAGCGTGGTCATTTTTGATTTGACACATCTCTCAGCTAACAAGGCTTTCAAACTAATATTATATTAAAAATCGTCTGTTTTTATTTATTTTCTTATTTGATTGAATGACGAGACGAGCAAGGCGCTCGCCTGATGATAAGTGCCACGCCTGCCTATAAGCGCTATTTTGGGTTTCTGCAAAATTCATAGATAGTTCTATCGTCGAATGGTGTGTCAAGCAAGCCATTGTTAGCAAAATACCAATTGTCGGACCTCAAGACACTGTGAGCTCTTTCTGCGTAGATCGGACCACTAACAAAATTGAAAATTAAAACTTTAACAATAATTGTAAACTGAAGGTAGGCGCTATAACATTAACTTTTCTAGACAACTCAGTCCACCCCGTGACCACGAAAGCTGAAAAGCTTACGAAACGTCGGGACCAAACTTAAATCAAAAACCGCGATAAAATCCGTTTACATTAATATTATATCAATTTGTAACATTCGCGTAAACATAAGAAATCATCAAGCTATTGTTCGCAAATTAGATTAGAGATTGAAAAATAGCTAAAAATGTTGATTCGAAGTGGAGTCTACGGAACTTTTCACAAATCATAACCTGTCATGCTACGGTAGGTTATTTTATTTTCATTTCACCAAAAACGAGTGAATATGACAATGTGAGTTCATAAAAGACGTGTAACAATTCACTGTTATGATTTCATTTTATATTGCTTTGGAAGTAATAAATGGGTTTAAAGATAGATACAAATTTATATTAACGGGGATTTTTAACGGGATAATTTGGAATTAATTAACGATTTACTGAGTCTAGCACAATACTGATTCCATATTGTATTGTTAATTAAAAAAAAATTGGTGTGTGTCGTGGGACACCAGGTAGGAACGAAGTTCCTTCGGCTAATGTAGAATCGACACAAGTTGTAAAAAATACAAATTATCAACTAAAATAACAAAATATGTCTCTTTATTTTTGTTTGACAACATAAAATTACATAGAAATAGAATAGAAAAATAGAAATAAAAAAAAGACGTGTAGCACTCGGAGACTGCCGCGGTAAAGCTATTGTATAGCATTTTTTATCAACTTATCTATACTAATAATAAAGCTGTAGAGTTTGATTGTTTGTTTGTTTGTTTGTTTGAACGCGCTAATCTCAGGAATTACTGGTTCGAATTAAAAAATTCTTTTTGTGTTGGATAGTCCATTTATCGAGGAAGGCTTTAGGATATATAACATTACGCTGCGACCATTAGAAGCGAAGCATCAGTGAAAAATGTTGCAAAAACGGGGAAAATTATTCATATTTGAAGGCTTCCGTTGCTAAGCTACCAAAATAATATTATTTGAAGGCTTCCGTTGTCAAATCAAAATCAAATCTATACTAATATTATAAAGCTGTAGAGTTTGATTGTTTGTTTGTTTGTTTGATCACGTGGGCGGAGCCGCGAGCAAAAGCTAGTGTAATTATAAATAAAAACTTATTAATTTAGACTTAGACTGGCTACTAAACGGTGGACGGCCGTGTTCTATAATCAAAAATTCAAATTCAAATTTCAAACCGCGTCTACATTTCCAAATGTCATAAGTTTCATACCTATCTGTTTTATTAACGGAATTTCGACTTTAACTTTGTGTGCTAGATATCAAATTAAGTTAAAAAAAAAGTCTCATTTAACGGTTTTATTCCACGCATTTTTTACATGCATTTTTCTTACGGTTTTACTATCACATTTTTTTCAGTTCGGTCACGCAGCGAAATCCCTATCCCCTCCAAGCCTGCCGTAAGGAACTTCGTTCCAAAAACGTGGGTATCTGGAAAAACGAGGAACATGCGGTCTTACAGCACTCAGATCCGAAACAAATATTTGTAAATCACACAAACGTTTGTCTCGGTGCGGGGATCGAACCCACGACCTTACGCTTCGCAGCCGGCCTCTCGCCCACTACTCTACGAGGACTGTTAACTTTGCTTCATTTTAAAAGTATGTAAAATACAAAGATAGTGTCGCAACTACATGTTGAATAATTTATGCAAACAGTAAAATAAACTGTTGAGAGCAAATTGAATCTGTTGTCGATGTCTCATTGTGCTATTTTATCTGCGTTTGACAGACGCTTTCAGATTTACGATCGCACGCTTCAATAGCTCTTAACTAGCATAAAAAGAAAGTCTATTTATTGAACGGTATATATGAACTAACTTCCGTGTGGAACCAGTCTGGAGAGATAATTTTTAGTTACGCGTATCGTTAAAGCGGTGGTACGACCCAGACGGCCTCTCGCATACGAGGGACCTACCACCTATTTCGAAGATCTCACTGAAAACTTAAAACCTTTAGTACTGCGGCGAGCAAAGTACCTCTTTGCTTGTATTCTATCGTCTGTTCCACGGAGAGTATTCTGAGAAACTGTTTAAGATGGTTCCAATATCACCATTCCACCACCGCTCCACCTGGCACCGCAGTAGAGTTTATCCATACTAATTGGGAAACATCCGATTTACCTCCGTACGTTTCCAACGTTGACACAACGCACGTGTAGTCTGGAATAAACTGCCTTCCTCGTTGTTTCCCAATCGCTATGTCTTAAAAAAAATATTCCTTCAGCAGTAGGCAGTGGCTTATCCGTGACCCTGGCATTGCCGATATCCATGAGTGGCGATGACCGTTTACCATCAGACGGGCCGCTTGTTCGTCTGCCTATCAAGGCAATAAAAAAAAGAATAAGATTTTTATTCGTATCTCTAAAATCTATTAAGCATTTACGTTTGTCTTTGTTGTCTACACCACATTTGAAATAAATAAAAAAATTGCTCGGTAAGAAATTTATATTAAACTAGCTTTTGCTCGCGGCTCCGCCCACGTGATCAAATAAACAAACAAACAATCAAACTCTACAGCTTTATAATATTATAGTATAGATTTGATTTTGATTTGACAACGGAAGCCTTCAAATAATATTATTTTGGTAGCTTAGCAACGGAAGCCTTCAAATATGAATAATTTTCCCCGTTTTTGCAACATTTTTCACTGATGCTTCGCTTCTAATGGTCGCAGCGTAATGTTATATATCCTAAAGCCTTCCTCGATAAATGGACTATCCAACACAAAAAGAATTTTTTAATTCGAACCAGTAATTCCTGAGATTAGCGCGTTCAAACAAACAAACAAACAAACAAACAAACAAACAAACAAACAATCAAACAATCAAACTCTACAGCTTTATTATTTATATATATATTAAATATTAAATTTGTTAGATGCATCCCAGCCCTCAAAACTTTCATTCTGTCACTTTTTGCGAAGTGTTTTCTGTCATTTGTCACCTTTAATCTCATACAAGAGTAGTAATAAAATTATATCTCTGTAATAAAATACGAGAAAATTATAAGTGGTAGAGCCACGCTGTGGACAGTTTTGTCTATAGCATGAATGGGCCGGCTCGACCGGGTCATTACCACTATCTCAGAGAAAACCAACGTAAAGTAGCGGCTTGCTGCTGCGTTTCGTACGGTGAGTGAGATATCCGGAGGCCCAAATCCCCCTCCCCTTCCCAATCCCCAATTATCCCTTTCTTTTAAGGTTGGCAACGCGCCCATGATTCCTCTGGTATTGTGGGTGTACATGAGCAGTGGAGTTCACTTACCACCAGGTGACCCACTTGCTCGTTTGCCGGACTATGCTATATATAAAAAAAAGTGAAATAATAGGGCATTATGAGACTTAACATCTTATGTCAGTGCTTTATAATTCAAAGTTATGTGTGGTGTTGCTTCTGTTTATGGGCAGGCGTGGCGCTTACCATCAGGCGAGCGCATTACTCGTCTCGTCATTCAATCAAATAAAATAAAGGGTATTTTTCCCATATTCAATTTTGTATAGCAAAAACCGAATCAAAGTTGTAATAATAAGGTAGAGATAATATTGCTGCTGGAAAGGCAAAAAAATAATATTGGAAAGTTCACGTTTTGGCGGTTCAGTATTTTTGCCTTTCTGGTGACGATATTAAAATATCAAACATGGGTAAGAGGAAGTGTAAGCGGATAATGGGGATATCTCGCTCTCTCTCTCTCTTACGCTCGAACTATAATGACGCAACATAAGACGCTACATCACGCCGTATATCGTGCGTTATTTAACATTTTCTACTATCATCAGCCCTGGCTTCTAACTCATAAGATTTTAAGCGAATTTATGAAATGCTTTCATTCAAAATAATGTGATTTTAATATGCTTAAGATAAAAATTGGAGTCAAATATTGTATTTTAAGATAATGATGTTTCTTGTCAGCAACAGCAACACAACAGAGGATTGTGCCCAAAACAAACTAACCCATAACAAGATCAAATGAAAATACTTATTTTGTTTTGCTAAATTAATTAATTTAAATTAATTTTAATACAGTATTTTTTTGTAAAATGGTATGTGAAATATATTTCATGCCCGATTTTCTAAAAAAAACTATTAGATAAAATTAGTTTAAATTATTGAATTTAGTAAAACAAAATCAGTATCTCCATTTGAATATGCTGTATGTTGGTTCCTTTTTGCGTAACTAGTTCCAATTATGTATTAATGTCTCATAATGTTCATTGCACATAGCTCAATACCTGTCTTCAATGCTGCCTAATACTTAATTGAAATACACATATAGTCAGGCGAAGTCAATTAGTAGGGAATTATAAGTAAATCAAACAAAATTACCCTCTTCCTCGACTTTATAGTATAAAAATTGACCCCCTACTGTGAACCTGTAAAAACCTAAAGCTTGGAAAAAACATGTAACGTACACCTGTCCCGTCTCTGGATAGTTATCCTAAAAAACTCAATTTTCAATACGAATGTTGTCAAGAAAATCCTTGTATGATAACATACATTTATATAAGTAAATCCATTCTATTTATTTTATAACCCCAGGGAAATAAGAGGAATGTTTTACATTTGACACCTTTGTCTGTCAGTAGAAATGGCTTTGACTCGCCCCATACCATGTTATAGGATGAAAATTGTTGAGTGGTAGAGCAATGATGTAGACACTTTTGTCTACAGCATGAATGGGCCGGCTCGACCGGGTCGTTACCACTGTCTCACAGTAAACCGACATAAAGTAGGGGATGGCTGCTGCGTTTCCTACGGTGAGTGAAATATCCGGAGGCCCATCCCTTGCCAATCCTTTAATTATCCCTTCTCTTTAAGGTCGGCAACGTCTCTGATTCTTCTAGCTTTGTGGGCGTACGTGGTTGGTGGACATCACTTACCATCAGTTGACCCACTTGCTCGTTTACCGATCTATTTATCCCAAAAAAAAACTCGGTAAATGTTGGTGCACCAGTTATACCCTTGATTAATCCTTCGGGCATATAGATGTGTGCTTTATATTGTATTATTTAATATTGTTCCCAGATCCTGGTGGAGCGTACCATCGAGTTTTGCACAGAAATATGGCCGGATTCCATCAAAAAGGAACTGTACGGCGCCTTCAGTTTTGTTCTGGTATACGCAGTGCCCGGTGAGTAATATAGTATGATAATTTAAGCTATGCAATGGCAATCCTCGTTTTTGGCCTATGCGAAGGGTGATGATGACAATCCTGTATATACTACATATTTACCATTAGGTGACTCTTTTTTTTTATCCGAGCACGACAAAGTGACTGGACTCTACCTGATGGTAAGCGTAGTGCAGTCCAAAAAACTAGTGACCACCGACAAACAATGAATTTATCGGTGGTCACCAAAATCATGTCGGCATATATAAATGCTTCTTCCCTCTTCGGAGAGGAAAGGAGCAAATCGAGGAGCCTGCGACACGATAGGCGGATGACCGATGCACGCAACATGCAGGGATACAGGAATGTGCCCCCATACCCGTCCCAACCAACTATCATGTCGCAAGCCTCTTGGGAGAACCGGATATACACTGGCTGATCCTGGAACGCGACCCACACAAGATGTGTGGGTCACTATAGGAGGTTTAACACCATGTGTACGGTGGTCGCTATCCGGGCGCTATGAATATCCTACCAGCAAATTTGGGAATCATCATCACGATTTCCAGTCCGGGTTGATAAACATTATGCCTCCCTGTTTATGTGCCAATTACCTTTATACTGTACTAACTAAAGCCATTAAAGATATGAACGTGGCTCTACCATTTAAAACTGACAGGGCCACGCAGTAGACAGTTTTTTTCCATTTACTTTTAATGTTCGCTTATTGAGGCGCTTATAGCCAGTTGCACTCATAGATCGATAAACGATTAGCGAGTTAAGCCTTTGGCGCGGTCAGTCTATGGATGGGTGACCGCTTTCTTTCAAATAGCGTTTCCATGCTTCGGAGGGCACGTAAAAACTCAGTCTCGGCTGTTATCAACCGATAGCAGTCGTTAAGCCAAGTCGAAGGCATTTGAGCGGCTTAAAAACTTTAAACTAGCTTGGCCTCTAACCATTTGACATAATATAATATAATATATAGCTACCCGCGCCGGCTTCGCACGGCAAAAAATATTTCATTATTTCATCATTTCAGACATTACATTACAAATCTTTGAATTTTTCGGCTTTTCTGTACAATATTGTCTATGTATTATATATACAAACCTTTGACATGAATCACTCTATCTATTGCTGAAAACTGTATTAAAATCCGTTGAATAGTTTAAAAGATCTAAGCGAACAGACAGCGGAAGCGACTTCATTTTATACTATGTAAAGATACAAATCCTCACGACTTCTCGCATACGAGATACCTACCGCCTAGTGAAAATAGCCGTTATATTTTACCTAAATAGCTGTGTCTAATGCCTCGTAAATGGGAAACTAAAATGTTATGTTAGGGTCACGTAGGCACGTTTTATTTTAATGTAGCACTTGCCAAAAGTCATGTCTAGACAAAATAATTTAACATTTCAAATACGTTCCAAGTTGATAATTTTAATTGCCATAAATTGGCGCGAAATAAAATAAGGTGGTATGTACATTACATCCGAGAGGCCGCCTGGTTGGTACCACCGCTTTGTCTATTTCTGCCACACAAGGCGTGTGGATCACTATGGCTTTTAACACCATGTGTATGGTGGTCGCTATCCGGGCGGATATGAATATCAAAGTTTAAAGGACATTGAAGCTAGTGAAATTACTGGGCATTATGAGACTTAACATCTTATGTCACGGGGTAACGAGCGCAGTTGGGTGTGATGCAGTGCTTTGTAATTCAAATTTCTGTGTAGTGTTGTTTCTGTTTATGGGCAGGCGTGGCGCTTACCATCAGGCGAGCGCTTTGCTTGTCTCGTCATTCAATGAAATAAAAAAAACTGCCTATTTTTAATAGCCTAGTAGGTTTAACTATAAGGGTATTAAAAATCATACGAATAAATATCACTTTTACATGTAAATATTTGTTATACTAGATTATATTTTTATCGGCATTTCCTGGTTAGCCTTGAGAAGAAATTCCGAAACAAACTCATGGATTATGGCCTATTTAATGTCCAGACAGCTTCCGTGGCGCAGCGGGCGAGTAGTCGGCTGTGAAGCGAGAGGCCGCGGGTTCGATCCCCGCACCGAGACAAATGTTTGTGTGATCCACAAATATTTGTCTCGGAGTCTGGGTGTTGTGAGACCGAAAGTCTCTCGTAGTTCTTGATACCCACGACACAAGACTCGTATCTTACTGTGGGGTCAGGACTATGTGTGTGACTGTTGGGTGTATTTATTTATTTATTTATAGACATCCAGAATTATGTGACAGTAATGTACAAAAATTCTTGGATATGACCTTTTGAGGAAATAGCCCTGAGTATACACGACATACATGGCACTCGCACTCTCATATTAAAAACGAAAATTAAAAAATAATTTCTTCAAAAATATTAAAAATGACAACGTTACATACCTTTAATACTAATAATGCGCCAATAGATAGTAGGGGATCATGGACAGCCATATTTTTTAGGGAGTGAGCGGCTTAATTCTAAGGTATTTTGACTTCCAAATAACTTTTAACATAGTAACCTTTGTGGCAAAGGATTGTTTAATAAATAATTTAAGTTAAAACAAAGGTTTCACTAAGTACTTAAAAAATGGTTCGAATCTATTTAGAATCCCATTATTTTTTCGTTAACCGCAATTTATCTATACTAATATTATAAAGCTGTAGAGTTTGATTGTTTGTTTGTTTGTTTGTTTGAACGCGCTAATCTCAGGAACTACTGGTTCGAATTGAAAAATTCTTTTTGTGTTGGATAGTCCATTTATCGAGGACGGCTTTAGGATATATAACATTACGCTGCGACCATTAAAAGCGAAGCATCAGTGAAAAATGTTGCAAAAACGGGGAAAATTATTCATATTTGAAGGCTTCCGTTGCTAAGCTACCGAAATAATATTATTTGAAGGCTTCCGTTGCTAAGCTACCCAAATCTATACTAATATTAAAAAGCTGTAGAGTTTGATTGTTTGTTTGTTTGTTTGATCACGTGGGCGGAGCCGCGAGCAAAAGCTAGTAGTTTATAATAATGTGAAAAAAAACCACACCTATTAAAGTTTAGGTTAAAACGCACACAAAAATGTACATTCTTGATACTTTTAAGTAAAGTTTTTGAAATAATAAAAAAGCAGCGATAGCTCAGCGGGGAGTGGTATGGGCTGTCGAGACAAAAGTCGCAGGTTCGAAACCAGCCCCGAGAGCATACACCACTGACTTCTAAGTTACGTGTATATTAATTGTTAATTATCGCTTGCTTTAACGGTGAACGCAACATCGTGAGGAAACCTTCATACCTGAAAACTCGATAAGATGTTTCGAAGGTATGTGAAGTCTGCTAACCCGCATTAGGCCAGCGAGGTGGACTAAAGCCTAATCCCTCTCATTCAGTAGAGGAGACCCGTGGCCAGCAATGGTAAAGTAAGCAAAAATATTAGTTTACAGTGTAATCCCCTGGGGATAAAATAAGTGTGCGCATCATTATACTGTGAATCTTTGAGATTTAGCTTATTATTATGCAGACTTACAAACTCCCGCAGGGTTATAGGTTGCGAATATACTTTATAAATAAGTTTATATAACATTTAGAGAGTGACTTCTAAAACCAATTATAAAACGTCATAAATAATAGCAGAAGTCGACAAAAGAGCAAATGGGTCACATTGAGAAAAAGCACAGACTCGAAATTGGTCCATTAATTATTATTGTTTAGATTTTTAAACCTAATTTGGTTTTATTGGAACGAAGTTCCTTACGGCAGGCTTGGAGGGGATAGGGATTTCGCTGCGTGACCGAACTGAAAAAAATGTGATAGTAAAACCGTAAGAAAAATGCGTGGAAAAAATGCGTGGAATAAAAGCGTTAAATGAGAAGTGCGCAGGCGCGACAGTCGCATAACCAGCCAGCGTTAGTTCCTTTTTTAAAATGAAATTCATTCAGCCAGTTATATTTGAAGTATATAAAAATACTCCTTTAGTCCATTGAAATGTTACATTTTTTAGGCCTCACCTTGCGTTTCTTAGAGGACGCAATTTTATTTTTTTGATGTGTAGGGGGGGTAAGTGTAAAGCTAAAATCAAGTTTGTGGGGTCGCCACCCTTGTCCCATGGCCGCCATCTTGAAAATAGGGGTTGAAACGGTTTTTACGATATATCTCTTAAACTATTTATCTGATAAAAAAAAATTGTTAACGTTTTTTGTTGCTAATTAAATTCTCTATAACTTTGGTCCAGTAACTTTTTGTCGTAAAACTATAAATAAAAAAGTTATAAGTGAAAATGTAATAAAGAAAAAAATAAAGATGATAATTCTCTTGACAGCCTAAGATACAAACAATTCGCCAAGGCAGTGACAAAAAGTACATTTAATTTATCTTCACTTCCTCCAACACAAGACACAGCTCGCTTTCATACTTTCCGAGTCTACCATCAGGTCC
This sequence comes from Amorpha juglandis, assembly GCA_949126905.1. Lineage (NCBI taxonomy): Eukaryota > Metazoa > Arthropoda > Insecta > Lepidoptera > Sphingidae > Amorpha > Amorpha juglandis. The sequence continues at coordinate 23,554,156 of OX421365.1, forward strand.
AGTCGTGGCTTGGTTATAATAATGATCCTGAAGACTGGGGCTGGAAAAAATGTGGAAAATTATTGATGCCAGTGCAGAGCTCTAAACCTCCAGCACCCCCTGAGCTTCTTAAATTGATCTTTTGTAAATGCAAAGGAAACTGTGGAGCGATGTGTGGATGTCGAAAAGCAGGGCTAAAATGTTCCGCAGTGTGCTTCCATTGTTCTGGAGAGACTTGCAGTAACGTAATGGAACTCTCAGAATTAACAAATGAAAATGACTTCGATGATGAACCGCCGACATTGACACCCCTTCCTTCTCCAGTTCTCCCACTGATATTTGATTCAGAAAACCGATCAGATGCTGAGCTGCAGCCTGGTCCATCGAAAAGACCGAGGATGGAGTAGTTCAAATTTATAAAATCACCGTGGATTAGGCCTATTGGGGATACCACGAAAAAAAAAACGCGTTTCCAGACTCTACCTCGTGGGTGGTGAGGAAAAGAGTCAATAATTAATTATTAATAACATTGCAAAATTACTAATTAAAAGAATTATAATAACAAAATAAAAAAAATAAATAAATAACTAACACATTTTACACAAATATATGTAGGTGATACGAAGTTCACCCGGTCATCTAGTAAGTTGATAAAAAATGCTATACAATAGCTTTACCGCGGCAGTCTCCGAGTGCTACACGTCTTTTTTTATTTCTATTTTTCTATTCTATTTCTATGTAATTTTATGTTGTCAAACAAAAATAAAGAGACATATTTTGTTATTTTAGTTGATAATTTGTATTTTTTACAATTTGTGTCGATTCTACATTAGCCGAAGGAACTTCGTTGCTACCTGGTGTCCCACGACACACACCAATTTTATTTCTTAAGTACAGACTTAAAAATAAAAACTGTGAAGTAAAGTGACAAAAAACGTCGCGATATTAATCGATTATATGAAAATATTAGTTAATTAAAGAAATAAAAAGGTGTATGTACTTAAATGTTTTATTTATATTTTTTTTAAATGTAATTCATTATTTGTGTTTTTGTTTACATATGTAAATTACTTGATCAATACGAGATTACTTATGAAAAATATAATGTCAGTAGAAATTGATACATACTTTATCGATATTATTATTATATGACTATAGGAAATAACTTCAGTAATTAATTAGTAACACAGAACTAATATTGCGTGGGTGGAATAGGCAAAATACTTATTATTTCGGTTTTCTTTTTCATTTAAATTTTTACAAAAAGAGCTGCATAAATATTTACTTTGATATGAAGAAAGTTTTTTATTAAAAATACTGTTTGCTAAGCAACTTGTCCACGAGAGCTTTAATCCGGCTATTCCCTTTAGAAAGTAATTTGTGGAAATTTTTAAATAAAAATATAAAATGTACAAAAATTTACCACTAAAATCTGTGTTACGTTTAAATAATTTTCCACTACTCATTAGAAGTAAATGAGAGAAAATTCAGGGTTTCGTAGCAAAACAAGGTACCTTAGTTTCCCATATTACTATGTCGGTATGTCTTAGTCATTCATTTAAATACTATTGGAACTGTTGCACTATTTAAGGATGATTTTGTCCATCAAAGGTCTGTTTATAACATCTGGAAACATTTAGTGTTTGCATAAAAATGGCGCTGCATTAAAATACTTATCTCGTTCAAGTATATGCATATCAAGGTTTCACAAAATAGTTTTCAAAAGTGTGCTTCAATATAAATTATATATGACACTAGCTTTTGCTCGCGGCTCCGCCCGCGTGATCTGCTTTTTCCGGGATAAAAAGTAGCCTATGTCCTATTCTGATATATTATTGTAAAGTTTCATTAAAATCCATCCAGTAGTTTTTACGTGAAAGAGTAACAAACATACATATGGATGTATGTTTAATATTATAAATTTTATATTTCGCGTTTATAATATGAGTAGGACTAGCTTTTGCTCGCGGCTCCGCCCGCGTGATCTACTTTCGGAGTAACAAACATACATCCATCCATCCATCCATCCATACTTACAAACTTTCGCGTTTATAATATTAGTAGGATATGTTTGTTATACCTGCTCTGGTCTATACCTCACATTTCTGAAAACCCTTTATAAGCACGAGAAAGTGGGTCACCTGATGGTAAGTGATCTCCATCGCCCATGTCCGCTTACAATACTAGAAGAATCATAGACGCGATGGGAATGGGACCTTAAAGGGAAGGGATAATTAAGGGATTGGGAATAGGATTGGGATTTTGGCCTCCGGATATCCCATTCACCGCACGAAACGCAGCAGCAAGCTGCTACTTTACGTTGGTTTTATGTGAGAGTGGTAACGATTCGGTCGAACACAAAACTATCTACAGCGTGGCTTTACCAGTCCTAAAATAATATGAATTCACTATATTTTAAGGTTAACAGATAGAACCCGTTTTTAACACCGTCTTTTGTAACATAAGTTGTAAGGCTCCAATTGGGCATTGCTTCAATTATTGTTGTACAAGAAAGAATTTATCTATCAAATATTTTAACAAAATTACGAAATAAATATTTCAGTATGTAAAAACAATTAACTTAATAAGTTTCTGTGAAACGTCTCCACCAGAATTTTATCTAAAGTAAAATAAAGTTACAAAATATTTAATTAACATACTTCTAACTAAAATCGTGTTAACAAACTTCATCTTCTGAGAATAAATGTTTGATATGTTTGTAATTAATTTTATGTAATATAAAGTGTAGTTAAGGGACTCATATTTTATTTAAATATGCTTTTATTTTAACAAGAACTTAAAACGTTAGCGAAAGCCAATGAGTGGGATTGTTTACCTATGGAAAAATGTAATGGCTCTATTTGATTAAGTACATAATAATCCTTTATGGGTAATCAAGCAAACACAATTTCAACCGAGTTTTACTCGATGATAATACGTTACATGTAGGATCTTATGGACATATTTTGTTGGAAAGCCTGACGCAAAACTTGGACGCATGCCATGTATTATTGATAAATCTTTTTTTATTCGAGCACGGCAAAGTGACTGCACTGCATCTGATGGCAAGCGCAGTGCAGTCCATAAAACCAGTGAAAACCGACAAACAATGAGTTTATCGGTGGTCACCAGTATCATACCGGCCTGTATAGTTGCAAAATTCACACTCCAAAGAGGGAAGAAGCAAATTTAGGGGCCTGTGATAGGATAGGCGGATGACCGATGCGGGCACAGGGATACAATATGGAGGATGTACCTCTATACCCACCCCAACTAACTATTAAGTCATATCGCAAGCCCCCTGGGAGATCCAGATATATATACACTGGCTGATCAAGGTGTGTGGATCACTATGGCAGGTTTTAACATGTATGGTGGTCGCTATCCAGAAGTATATGAATCTTACCACTAGCCCAGTTAATAAATTATATACATATAGGTATATACACATTCGGTCAGATAACTACATATAGCGTTGGATCTTTCAAAGACAATTCGTGCCTAAGGCTTGTCACGCCTTATGAATATCGGGATCATTTAATCAAGTCGTGCTTATTGGAGTCTTGCCAGGGCCGTCCAATCTAATTTCTGTCGCCCCTCGTTGCCACCGCTGAGATATCCGGATGGATCCCTGGCCCATAGGCCGCAAGAGAAAGCCACTCTTTTGGCAGAACTCTTTGCGGCTAATTCGCGGCTCGAGGTCGGTAATGCACTGCCGCCCACGGTGCCTGATTGCGGATATTCCATGCCGGATGTTCGTATCAGGCATTGTGATGTGCGGCGTGAATTGCAGACCCTCGATGTCCGCAAGGCTAGTGGTCCCGATGGTATCCCAGCGGTGGTTCTTAAAATGTGCGCAGCCGAGTTGTCTCCTGTGCTGACGCGCCTATACCGTTCTTCCTTCTTCTCAGGTATTGTGCCCCAATCTTGGAGAGAGGCCAATGTGCAACCGATCCCAAAGAAAGGTGATCGGTCGGACCCTAACAATTACCGTCCAATCGCCATAACCTCAGTGATGTGCAAGGTAATGGAGCGGATCATAAACGCACAGCTGATCCGCTACCTGGAGGATCGCTCGCTGATCAGTGACCGACAGTACGGCTTCCGGTCTAAACGATCAACGGGTGATCTTTTAGCGTACGTGCTACATCGCTGGGGGGAGGCGGTTGACAAGCATGGCGAGGCTCTAGCCGTAAGCCTCGACATTGCTAAGGCATTTGATAGGGTCTGGCACCGTGGTCTTCTCTCCAAGCTTCCGGCATATGGGCTCCCCGACAACCTGTGCACGTGGATCTCCGGCTTTCTGCATGAGCGTAGAATGCGTGTCCTTGTTGAAGGGCATGCTTCACGGCTCATGTCAGTTAATGCTGGAGTCCCACAAGGCTCTGTGCTTTCGCCCACCTTGTTTATTCTGCATATCAATGATATGTTACCACTTCGTAACATCCATTGCTATGCAGATGACAGCACAGTGCATGGGCGTTACTGCAGTAAGCCTCCTGGTTGCCGGGAAGTCACTGAGAGGCAGCGAGAGAATCTTGTCATTGAGCTCAACCGGACCCTGGATCTCATTTCGGAATGGGGTACAAGGAATCTGGTTGAGTTCAATGCCAAGAAAACTCAGGTGTGCGCGTTCACGTGCAAAAAATCCCCGTTCTCTCCCCTCCCCAATCTTCAGGGTATCCCGCTCGCAATGCGGAATAGCCTAAATATCCTGGGCATGGATATTTGCTGCAATCTGAATCCAAGGAACCACATCGAGGGCGTAATATCAGCCACATCGCGCAGGGTCGGAATCCTGAACAGGGTGCGTCGGTATTTTACACCCGGCCAGCTTTACCGCTTATACAAAGCGCAAGCTCGGCCGGGTGTGGAGTACTGTTCGCACCTTTGGGACGGTTCCGCCAAGTACCTACTCGATGCCTTGGACGGATTGCAGCGACGGGCTGTCCGCATTGTGAATGATGCAGACGTTACAAGACGCTTAGAACCGCTACAATTGCGGAGGGACATTGCCTCGCTGAGCGTCTTGTATCGTTTGTATCATGGCGAGTGCTCTGAAGAATTGTTTGACCTTATCCCATCCTCACCCTTCCTTAACAGAACCACGCATGCTGGCTTGCGGAGCCACAGCTTCGTGGTCTCCTCCATCTCGGCTCGAACTAAAAAGTTCGCTAAATCTTACTTCTGCCGGACCATTAAGCTGTGGAACAGTTTGCCGGCGCACGTGTTCCCTCCTTCCTATAATATGGGGTCCTTTAAACGGAGTGTGAAGAAGCAGTTAGGCAGGCCGGCATGATCGTGCCGACCAACGATAGACACACTGTTTGTCGTTGGTCGACACTATTCCTGGATTGCGCTACACTTACCATCAGGTGTGGCGTAGTCATTTTGCCGAGCCAGGATAAAAAAAAAAAAAAAAGTAGAGAAAATATCGTAAAAGATATTCAATACCATCACGTTACGCCTTATCAACCTTTACTGATATTTGCAGGGCAGTCTCTGTGGCACAGTAGGCGGAGCTGCGAAGCGAGAGGCCGTGGGATTCATTTCTCGTACACAAATGTTTATGTGATCCACATATATATGTTTCGGGTCTGGGTGTTGTGGGACCGCAAGTCCCTCTTCTTGATGCCCACGATAGAAGTTTAACTTAGTTTGGGGTCCGTACTATCAACTATGTAATTGATGGATGTATAAAATATATTTATTACTGGCTTTTGCTCGCGGCTTCGCCCGCGTGAACGTTTAAAATTGACAAAGTTTCATACAAACTTTCATCCCTTATTTTATCTGTGTGTGTAGTGAATTTACAGATGGGTAAAAACTCTGAAAAATAATATCAGAGGGACGAGAGTGGGGTATAGAACCCACAAAAAAAAATCCCTGTAACCCTATAGTAATACACGTCTTACTGCTGGGTACGGACCTTGTCCACTGAGAAGCGCTGGACCTCCAAATTCAGTGTAATATAAATTTATATCTATAATATTTTTCAATGTAAATTTTCAGAAGTTAAGCAGAATGATCTCATATTGTTATAAATTACTCAGTTTATGTGTATTTTAGGAGAAATATTCAGTTAGGATAAAGGGAATTTAAATTAACTTTGAGTAAAATTGATTCTTAATTTTTTTCTTCCTAATTCGTTATCCGTTTTAATTTCAATTGGTAATTTAAAAAAGACGCGTCATTTCGTAAACCTATTTCCTATATTTCGAAGTCGGCTTCTTTGAATTTTGCTGCACATAAAATATACAACGTAAACATCATCATAAATATTGGCGTAAATCGAACCTGCGACCTCTGGATTCATAATCAATAAAATATATGATTGAATTTCTATCTCCAGATTGCTACGATTTTTCGTAGGATCACGTAGCAATCGTAGCAAACTCTGCTACGAAATATTTGATTTAGATTTCCAAGCGTGCTTTTATTGCTTTTTGATTCATGTTTTGGGAGAATATTACATGAATTTGGGTTTTATGGGGCTTCGTAATAAAGTTTATGTCCATCAGTAATAGTAACGTAGTGTCTTGTATTGTTGAGTGACATCTAACATCAGGGGAAGCAACATGAGAACAACCCTCTTTAACTATGACAGATGTAGACATCGTTTTGTAGTAAGGGATCCGATGGTATATTTCTATTCTTTATTGTTATTAGTTTTATACGCATGTTAGTATGTTTGTATGTTAGTATGTAACGGAAACTTTGAACATGATTTTGACATCTTTATATTTTTTCTAAAAAATTAAAAATATATATAGTTAAAAAATAAACTAAAACACGCTTTTACAGAAAAGGTAAACTTTGATTAATTCATGTTTATTTTCAACCATTATTATTGCAAATTTTCCCAAAGACCGCATTGATCATTCTTAATTCAAATAAAACAATTCTTAATTTAAATAAACATGGCCTATAAGACATTGAGAATTCTAAATTTAACACAACAATGTATGTATCGAGGTTTTATGACGCATGATTAAACCAAAGAGTATTCATATAAATGCACATCTCGACTCTTCCACTCCTCTCCTCTACTCTCTACTCTTTTCTGGTTTCCTCTACTCTCGTCTGTCCAACGCTCATCTCACACAGTCGCATTAGAGTAACACTCACCTTATAAAAAGCAATAGCATATTTCCACTTCCCGTCCGATTTCTGCGAGACAGTGGAGCTAACTAAGTCGCGGTCGCTCATTCAGCTATGATGTTGATAAAGTCACGTGCATTCCTTAATAAAGATTATTGGACTCTAGAGAGGCTCTAATGGAATGGTGTCTTTTGAGTCCCATTTGCCTGGTCAAACCTTAATGTAATTTTGTAAGTTAATGTTAAAGTTGCATGGTTTATCCATTGACATACCTTGCTTAGACTTGGTTCAGACGGACTACTTTAAAACATAACCTAACTTAACGTCGTATTATTGGTCTAGATTACTATGTAAGTCTAGTGTTAGCGAACTCGGACTAAGAAACTGGTAAAATCCTGAGTTAAAAACAATTTTTATTCCAGTTTCCTGCCCGGGACTGGAATTTGGGTCCGATAAAGCGAATGTTTTGCGGAAATAAGTTTGGCGAAATGTGGGTGTAGCACTAGTAGCACCTTTGCCTACCCCTTAGTTTATTAAGTATACCAATACTTAAAAGATATGAGAAATATGACAAGATTCCGTATTTTATTGTTATTATACAAGTGCGGTGTCGTTTTTGTCACTTGTAAGTTGTAATGTCGTACATGTAAGATGAAATGAAAGGCTTTACCTTTCAGATTTTAGGTGGCCTCATCGTCATCTCATCATGTCAGCTTATTGCCGTCCACTGTTGGACGTAAGCCTCCCCAAGTAAGCGCCAACCATCCCGGTCTTGGGTAACCCGCATCCATCCGCTACCCGCCATCTTTTTCAAGTCGTCGGTCTACCGTGCAAGGTCCACCGGCCTAGGTGGCCTAAAGAAAAAAAAATCCTGCCTAAACCCAGCTTGCACAACAGTCCTTTTATTTTTTTATCCGAGCACAGCAAAGTGACTGCACTACGCCTGATGGTAAGCGTAGTGCAGTGCAAAAAATTAGCTACCACCGACAAACAACGAGGTTATCGGCGGTCCCTCTTCGGAGAGGGAAGAAGAGGAGAAAGAGAAGAGGGAATAGTGTATGCACGCACGTAGACAAAGGGGTCGAACTTGTACACTCCGCCTTTTACTGGGGATTTAAAATAGCTACAGTGAAAGATATATTAAAGCTAGTGTTTTCAAGGCTGGAGTCATTATATGTCGAAAAAAATTGTTTTAATAAACTTGCTCGTGTCCTGGGACATAAAAAATAATTAAATTCTCAAAATGATTTTGCTTAGTGCACTTTTATCAAAATAAATCCCATTTTTATATCAAACTAAACCAAGCTTTTGCTGAAATAAATGAACATAAATATTGTAGTGACAGTGAGTGCCACGTTAATATTTTAATCACTCAGCTTACGAAGTCCCGCCGAGGGGAGGGGCAGGGGTCAAAGGAGCTGCGAGTTTTAATGACAAATTAACAAAAATGTCTTTTGCAGATTATATAATGATATAGTTAATTAAACTTTGATACATTGAAAAAAATGTTTTCGTTAATTTAACGAAACCTATACAACATTATATAGGCTCACTCCCATATTCTCGAAGGAGCAGAAGTACAATTTGTGCACACACAGTTCGCCGAGCTTATTTCCGTCCTATTATGTGATGGGATCAAGCCCATCGCCATATCTATCATATCTATATCAGGGCAGCCTCCGTGGTGCCGCGGGCGAGTAGCCAGCTATGAAGCGAGAGGCCGCGGGTTCGATCCCCGAACCGAGACAAACATTTGTCTGATCCACAAATATTTGATTCGGGTCTGGGTGTTGAAACTGAAAGTCTCTCGTAGTTCCTGATACCCACGACACAAGACTCGTAACTTACTGTGGGGTCAGGACTATGTGTGTGACTGTTGGGTGTATTTATTTATTTATATCTGTTATTCATTAACTAGGACTAACCTGGGCATTATTGATTCATACAAATTCTTATAATGGAATGTAATAAGTTCATAAAAATTGCTTTTACCTTTTACGCAACGATGGATCGGCTGGGAGTAGTATGGACTTTCAAGATAAAAGTCGCACTTTCAAAACAACACCCAAGAGCATACACCTCTGACTTTTCTAAGTTACATGTATATTCATTATTAATTTTCGCTGGCTTTAGCGGTATTTTTATAGCATAGAGCGGCAATCGAGCACCTGATGGTTAGTGATCTCCACCGCCCATGTACGGGTGTACAATAGTAGAAAAATCATAAGCGCATTGCCGACCTTAAAGGGAAGGAATAATTACAGGATTGAGAAGGGGACGGGATTTGCGCATCCGGATATCCCACTCACCGTACGAAAAGCAGCAACAAGCCTCTACTTTACGACGGTTTTCTGTGAGACAGTGGTAACGACCCGGTCGAGTCGGCCCATTCATGCTGTAGACAGAACTGGTTACAGCGTGGCTGTACTACTCGAAACAGTGAAGGAAATATTGTGAGAACACCTGTGAGTTCTTAATAAATATCTCGAACGCATGTGAAACCTGCTAAGACGTATTAGCTTGCTTGACTGAGGCCTAACCCCTTTAATTAGAGAAAACCCAAGGTCAACGGTGGGACAGAATAATAGAGGGCTAATTTTTACTTTTATTTCTAGTAAAATAATTTTTTTGCGCATTATCTTTAATTCTACATATAATTTTACAAAAATCTCATTATTTATTACACAAATCATAAAAGTAAGTAATCATTATGAATTTTAAATTGTTTAAACACTGGAACTATAAAATATATTATACATAAATACGCACTCACGCTTGTAATCTTGGAGGGATAGGCAGAGATGTAACCTGTACACCCACAACTCGCCGATCTTAATTTCGTCAATGATGTGTTAGAAGACGAGCCTATCGCACAGTTCAAGACTCTGGGCTGATAGGAAAATCCAATATCTCTTCTACCCGATCCGGGGATCGAACCTGAGACAGTACAGCAGTCGTACCGCGTACGCAATACAACTGCGCCACCGAGGCAGTTAATATGTAATCAATTGCGCAATAAACAATAATAATAATATAACAAATAAACAAACAAAAAAAAAGCTTATAAACAAGCTTTTGTTTATTATACATATCGATACAAAATTTTATTTTCGCTTTGAGGTATAAAAGAAGTCTTTAAGGAAAAAATCTAAGATTTCACAGTAAATGTATATAATAGAAGCAATTATTATTCAAAATTCAACTTTTTTTTTCGTTGGGTTTGTGTTAAGTTTTTAGAGTTCCGTAGATAGCTAACGACCCCTTTTAATATCTTCGTTTCGTCATGGCTGATTGTTTATAAAGCAAGAAAGGAAGCGTTTACTGGCGGGCGAGGTGGTCCATATGAAATGTATGTTTAACACTTCTATTTTTTTTTTATTTAATGACGAGGCGAGCAAGGCGCTCGCCTCATGGTAAGCGCCTGCTCATAAACAGAAGCAACACTACACAGAATTTTGAATTACAAAGCACTGCATGGCACTGAATAGAGCTCGTAACTCTGAGACATAAGATGTTAAGTCTTATAACCTAGTAATTTCACTGGCAAACGTAACAGTGTTGCTTGACGGCAGAAATAGACAAAGCGGTGGTAACAACCCAGATGGCCTCTCGCATACGAGGGACCTACTTGAAAGCTGAAAAGCTTTCAAAACGTCGGGACCAAAATTAAAATAAAAAACCGCGATAAAATCCGTTTAAATCAGTTTTATTTCAACCAGTAACATTCGCGTAAACGTAAGAAATCACTTTTTAAAATATCGTTATAGTAACAGCTACTGAACCCAACAAGAAGCATAGCCCGACATGCTCGCGTCCTTTGTTATTTTTTTCAACGCCTACTTAGTTCGGCAGTCATAACGACTTTGTAAAGGATTTCTTACTTTGAACATTCTTTGAAGAGTTTGTAGAATAAGTTTGCGGTAAAGCCTTTCTTTGTTAACGTACTTTTTTATAAAAAGAGAACGTTATATCTACATACTTTAAACGTATACTTTTTCCGTTCCATTAGAAAAATTAAATAGTTGAGTGGTAGAGCCACGCTGTAGACAGTTATGTCTACAGCATGAATGGGCTGACTCAACCGGGTCGTTACCACTGTCTCACAGAAAACCGACGTAAAGTAGCGGCTTGCTGCTGCGTTTCGTACGGTGAGTGAGATATTCGGAAGCCCAAATCCCCTCCCCTTCCTAATCCTTAATTATCCCTTTCCTTTAAGGTCGGCAATGCGCCCATGATTCTTTTGGTGGTGGGCGTACATGGGCGGTGGAGATAACTTACCATTAGGTTACTCACTTGCTCTTTTGCCGGCCTTTGTTATAAAAAAAAACCTGCTTTATCGCCAATTGTAGGCGGTCCTTGTATTAATTAATTTAATAATTCTTCAGGCTGCATTGTGGTGGTGTCATATTCGCTGATGGGACGACGACTGTGTTCCGTGCTGCCCCCCTTCGACCAGACCGAGGGCAGTGCTAATAGTCAGCAGGTAAGTCGATTCATACATTCAGAAACAATCTTTCAAGATATAAGACTGTTAGAATTAAATTATCAAAAACATTTAAAAACAACAATTTAATCAATTAATTACAATTATAAATTTATTTGAAAATTAAAAACAAATTCATAACAAAGTAAGCAGAGATTCAATGTTATTTCTTCAACGGTCAACACTGGAATGACATCTGCGTTTATACATATTGTAGGTAATATTATTTTCCAAAATTATACTAGTGGTAGAGCCACGCTGTAGACAGTTTTGTCTACAGCATGAATGGTCCGGCTTAACCAGGTAGTTACCACTGTCTCACATAAAACCGACATAAAGTAGCGACTTGCTGTTACGTTTCATACGGAGAGAAATCCGGAGGCCCAAATCCCTCTCCCTTCCTTTTGAGGTCAGCAACGCGCCTATGATTCTACTAGTGTTGTGTGCGTGCATGGGCGGTGGCGATCACTTACACACACACAGTCAAATAACGCATAAATACCTTTTGTATTTAGGCTTTAGCATTATTTCTAATTATTTCCTTATGAAAGCTTTGAGATTGAGTGTAGCAACATCAAAATACTCAAGAGTATCATATTTTCTTATGTAATGACGCGTGCTATCATTCAAACCGTTATTGAGCTCAACAAGTCGTAAAAGATAGCTATAAAATATATTCTGACATCACGACATTAGGGACGAATAATTACATATTAGAACTTGATAAATATGACGATATATATAATAAATAAATACACTCAACAGTCAGACGTATAGTCCTGACCCTGCATTAAGTTACACCTGTATCGTGGGTATTAGGAACTACGAGGAACTTGCGGTCCCACAACACCCAGACACGAAACTAATATTAGTGGGTAACACAAACATTTGTCTCGGTGCGGGAATTGAATCCGCGACCTCTTGCTTCGTAGCCGGCTACTTGCCCGCTGCGCCACAGCCGCTGTCTTCAATGGCTGAATTCATAGTTTTCTTTTACCCGTCATTATCCCAGGTTTTTGCCACGGTTCTGCCTTTATATTTAACTTCCACTTCCCCGTATCTTAAGTATGTACCATAGTGAGACCTCAGCAGCAGCTTGCACAACTTCTGATAGGTACATCAAGACAGCACTTCATGGGTAGTCCGGAGAAGTCCTTCGAGAAAACTGGATATACATTGGCTGTAGAACGCGATCCACACAAGGTGTGTGGGTCACTACTGCATGTTTTAACGCCATGTGTACGGTGGTCGCTATCCGAACGGATATAAATCCTACCACCAGCTGTACAGCATGTAACCTTAAATGATCGAAGTAACGCTCAATCGGGCAATGTATTTCAGAGTGTTACAGATTTAGGTGATTTATCTTTCACTCGTGGGCGGAGCTGCGTGCCGTGTCGTTGGATAGTATTTTTTATCTGCTAGAGAAAAACCCTAGGCTTTAGGCTCTAGATTTGTGCTAGCTTCAACATAAATAAACGAATTTTCCACAAATTCCGAAGTATCTCAGTAACTGAATTGCTACATATATGGTGCGAAGGTAAAAGTATCTTATTTATAGAAGAAGGCTGGAAAATTTTCTGATGCTAAGTTACGCAGATACAAACATACAGACAGGCTTTATGCAGTGTGCGAGTAGCCGACTGCGAAACATAAGGCTGCGTGTTCGATGCCAGCACCGAGATAAATATTTATTTGATCCACAAATTGTTGTGAGGCCAAAAGCCTTTTACCCACAACATAAGACTCGTATCTTACTGTAGTGTCAGGGCTATGTGTATGACTGTTGGATGTATTATTTTTTATTTATTTATACATAGATGATGATAACTATGTGAACAGTGGTCTTTACACAGTATTTTTTATTTATAAAAACAAACGAGCAATAACGTCGCGTGTAATAAACTTACCACAAGTGATCTCCACCGCTCATAAACAAACTATAAGAGGATAATTATTATAGATGTCTTCCATTTACGTCACGCGTTTTACGAAACACTGCGATATAATTTACAAGATGGTAGGTCCCTCGTATGCGAGAGGCGGTCTGGGTTGGTACACCACTTTCTCTATTTCTGCCGTTAAGCAACAGTATTTTAGCACTGTTGTGTTTCAGTTTGAAGGATATTGAAGCCAGTGAAATTACTGGACGTTATGAGACTTAACCTCTTACGTCCCGGGGTGACGACAGCTGTTAAGTGCCATGCAGTGCTTTATAACTTAAAGTTCTGTGTGGTGCTGCTTCTGTCTATGGGTGGCGCTTACCATCAGGCGAGCGACTTGCTCGTCTCGTCGTTTAATTAAATAAAAAAAAATATACTGACGCAGGCGAGCTGACTCATTCATACTGTAGATTTTGTCTAAAAGTTTTTTTCTGTTTGAAAAGTGTCTGCGCAGCTCGTTCACTGACAAAACAAGGAAAGGCACAAAAATAGGCACAGGCAGTGGTCCGGTAATGACTATAAAAACACGGCTGTCGACAACAGAACTGGAAAACAATGTCCTTCAGTGTTTGTTCCCCGCTGAAAGATTATTTTCAAAAAGATTATAAAACAATTATGATAATTTATTATCAGATCTTAATTTGAAAGTACGTTGCTTGGTTTTAGGATCATTAAAAAGTTCCATTGTTATCAAGCCTACTCGACGTGGTAATGTTTGAAGAAAAATTACGACCTACAAATTCTTAGCACATTTTGCAATAACACGATGATCGCATAATTTAGCTGGTGGTAGAATATTCATATCCGCCCGGATAGCGACCACCGTACACATGGTGGTAAAACCTGCCATAGTGATCCACACACCTTGTGTGGATCGCGTTCCATGATCAGCCAGTGTATCTCAAGTTCTCCCGAGGGGCTGCGACTGACTTAATGGTTGATTGGGGCGGGTATAGGGGTACATGCTTGTTTCCCCGTGCCTGCATTGGTCATCCACCTGTCCTATCACAGGCTTTCCCTCACCGAAGAAGGAAGAAGCATTTATACAGGCCGGCATGATTCTGGTGACCGATAAACTCATTGTTTGTCGGTGGTCGCTGATTTTAGGACTGCACTACCCTTACCATCATGTGTAGTGCAGTCACTTTGCCGTAGTCGGATAAAAAAAAAATAGGTTTAAGACATTGTCACATTGTAAATCTATTTAGATTTATATCTGGCTACATGGATTTCTTTAAACGGCCTGTGAAAAACTTGAAAGGCAATTTTCTTGCGTATTCCTTTCGCGTCTAAGTTAGTGTTTGGATTTCTGTTCTGAATTGTTCAAAGATTTATTGGTTCACATCTGGATGTAAGAATGTAAATAATCATTGTTTGTAAACTTGAAATAGGTTTGCGACATTTTTTTTTAACTCAGTTGTCGCAGTCATAATCCTACTAATATTATAAATGTGATGGTTTGTTTGTTTGGATGTTTGGATGTTTGTCGGTCAATCACGCTGAAACTACGAAACGGATTTTGATGAAATTTGGTATACAGACAAGGTATGAGATGATTTGGGTGATAGGCTGCTATTTATCCCGGAAATCCCGGAAAAAGCAGATCACGCGGGCGGATCCGCGAGCAAAAGCTAGTAATATATAATGTCTTTTATATTATTATACTCCCTCCCTCGCGGTTTCACCTGCATGATACTGGCCTGCTCCCATAGGTCATATACATATACATATAAACCTTCCTCATGAATCACGCTCTGTATTGCTGAAAACTGCATTAAAATCCGTTGAATAGTTTAAAAGATCTAAGCGAACAGACAGCGGAAGAGACTTCATTTTATATTATGTAAAGATGATTATCTAATCTTGAAAAACCTTTGACATCGATTTCAAAAAACATTGTCATTCATAGATGACTGAAAAGCTTTTTCCTAAAATACCTGAGAACTATATTGATTAAGTTTAGAAAAGCTTAGAAAAGCTATCATGTGCGAGTAACGAGCGCTAGGCTCTGGGAATGATCCCTATCGCAAAATGTTTGTACATCGTAGAATTAATATACTTAATTCTACGCGTTTAATGAAAACAAATAACTATACAGTTGTCTTGTAATAATTCTGAACGGAATTTAATTTTAATGATATTCGGATATTTTCTTGATTTACACCACAAAATCATTCATACAAAATTCAATATTTTAGATCAAGCCTATGGTTTTGATGAGTGTCTCAAGGAATATCAAAATATGTTTTTTTTATAGTATAGACCGGCAAATGAGCAAGTGGGTCATCTGATGGTAAGTGATCTCCACCGCCCATGTACACCCACAATACTAGAAGAAATATAGGCGCGTTGCCGACCTTAAAGGGAAGGGACAATTAAGGGATTGGGAAGGGGAGGGGGATTTGGGCCTCTGGATATCTCACTTACCACACGAAACGTAGCAGCCAGCCGCTACTTTATGTCGCTTTTCTGTGAGACAGTACTAACGAGCCGGTCGAGCCGGCCCATTCTTGCTATAGACAAAACTATCTACAGGGTGGCTCTACCTACACTCATGAATGTGACGTAAACGATTGTATTTTTACATTTATGTTCAGCTTGATACTTCTATCGTTTCTTATAAAAACCATCTCGACTGATGGACCTCCAACAAAGTAATCCCATAAGGGTTCTGTTTTTTAAGCCATAGAATCTTTGAAATAAAAGTAATATAACAGATTTTATCGCGGTTTTTAATTAATTTTGATCCCGACGAACCTTCATGGTCTCGAAGGCTGAAAAAATTTCGAAACGTCGGGATCAAAATTAATAAAATACCGCGACAAAATCCGTTCAAATTAGTATTATTTCAATGTGTACTATTCGCGTAAACATAGGAAATCACGATAGAATCTTGAAAATTGTATAATTTTATATAAATCCAAGCAATAAAGTCCTAAACAATTTCAGAGCTATAAAGCAGTTAAAGTCGCTGTGTATTATTCCCGACTGGATTGCGTTAAGATTTACATTTGGAGTTAGTTCCCGTTATGCAAAAAGTTTTAATTATTTTACTGTAGATTATTTCCTCAATTATTTAGCGGCAGCTTAGGCTAAGAAATCGTGAGGTCAAACTGCGCGGTAGGATTTTACTTCGAAAAATCGCACATGATTTACAAGGAAATTGAAATAAAATGAATAATAAATACATCCCGCATACACATAGTCCTGATCCCACAGTAAGATACGAGTCTTGTTACGTGGGTATAAGGAACTGCGAGAGACTTCTCACAACACCCACAAACAAATATTTGTGGATTACACAAAATGTTTGTCTCGGTATGGAGATCGAATCCGCGGCCTCTCGCTTCACAGCCGGCTAATCGGCCGCTGCGCCATGGAGGTTTTGTGCCCAATGTGGCGATGGATTCACTCAATGTCACATCATTGGACTGAAATAAGCTTTCCGAACTGTGGTGTTTGCCTATTTATTCGGGGATATATGTGTGATGAATACAAACAACTATTGAAGAATTATTAAGTTTACCGCCTACTCTACTTATAATAATTAAATAATATTATTAGCTCTGTATTATACACGCCCCACTGCTGGGGACGGGCCTCCTCTACTCCACCACGCTGGCCTAATGCAGATTGGCTAAACATATACCTTCGAAATTCTTATGACTATTCAGTTATGCAGGTTTCCTTACGATGTCTCCTTCACTTAAAACAAGTGATAATTAACAATTAGTATACACGTGTCTTACAAGTAAGAGGTGTGCTTTTGGGGCTGGTTTCGAACCTGCAAATTTCGTCTCGACAGTCAGTACCACTCCTCGCTACACACACACAAACACTTATGATGTGATTACGTCATACAATCACAATTACAGCTAGTACTAACCTCATTCACCTTGTGTCCTAACACTGTCCTAGTCCTTAAATATAATAATTTATGTAATTGCATCCTCTCATAGTGATACGCTTTCTGATCTTTCTGTTACCCGTGCTCCAGAGGCCCAAGATACAGACATAAATGCTTAGTTTGGGTCTCGCTGTAAAAATTGTAAAAATGTGTTAGCATTATTTTGGTTGAAATAAATTATTATTATTGACTACTTTACTTAAGTAACGTTTTTTACATAAAACGTTACTTAATATATAATCCTATGTTACTTACGTCTTTTCAGCGTCTACGCCTTGTCCGTGAGAGGAAGCGTGTGGCGTGGATCCTGCTACTCCTGGCGGTGCTGTTCGCGTTGTGCTGGCTCCCGTACAACATCCTGCAGCTACTGATAGACGTGAATGCGGTTCAGATTGACTCCGCGTCGCTCGTTCTTCCATACACTTTGTTGCTTGGTGTGTATTTTTTTTAAATATATATTTACACAGTTCCATTGGTAGTGACTTCCTCCGTGGCGCTTTGGGCGTGTAGCCGGCTAAGAAGCGAGAGGCTACGGGTTCGATCTCCGCAACGAGATTAATATTTTTTTCGGATCTGGGTGTTTTCTCCCCAAATATATAAGACAGGCGGCCGATCGCGAAAACTACAAGAAAAATAATTTTGTAACACATATTTAAAAGTGCTAGCGCTGACCCCCCACTACGAGTGGGATAAAGGTAGGTGGAAGAGAAAAGAGCGCTAGTATATAAGTTTTGTTTATCATGAAATTTAGATGCATGAAGTCAAATAACTAAGAATTTTAAGTTGTTGTGTACCTTATTCCAGTACAGGTCGTAGTATTATTCAGCAGATGCATAATTTCTTCAACGCTAGCCAGTCTGGTAAAAATATAAGATTCCATTCTATATAAATTCTAACTCATTTCGACAAATTGTGGACGATTCTTAATTTTTCATCATCATTCCATTAGGCTACTATGAGGTTACAAGACTATGGGTTTTATCCACATTGAAACAAATGTTTGTGTGATCCACTAATATTTGCTTCGGATCTGGGTGTTTTGGGACCGCAAGTCCTTCGTAGATCCTGATACCCATGATACAGGTGGTAACTTACTGTGGGGTCAGGACAATGTATGTGGGGTAAAAGAAAATTAGAAGCCATTCAAATCTGATGTAGGGGTCATTTGTGATATAACAGACGACACACATTTTGACGTCACTGCGTAAACGGAACAGTGATATATCCCCGCTACGCGCCTACCTTTACTCACACTAATATTTAAAATCAAATTTACGGGCTCATTTTTGGAACCAATTTTGATTGTGTTTCAACGAAACGTTTTGTTTTTCGCATTATTTTCTGTTCCGTATAAAACAACGTATAATATTCAACATAAGACAGTTTTGTCTATAGCATGAATGGGCCGGCTCGACCGGGTCGTTGCCACTGTCTCACATAAAACCAACTTAAAGTAGCGGGTTGCTGCTGCGTTTCGTACAGTGAGTGAGATATCCGGAGGCCCAAATCTCCCTGCCCTTCCCAATCTCTAATTATCCCTTTCCTCTACGGTCGTTAACGCACCCATGATTCTTATGGTATTGTGGGCGTACATGGGCGACGGAGATGACTTACCACCAGGTGACCCACTTGCTCGATTGCCGGCCTATGCTATAAAAGTACCTATTCTATTACTACCTGCCCACTTAATCTATTTTCGTGACTTCGTAAAGAACAGTTTGGTGTTACATGTTCGTCTGTGTTATGTGATAAACTTTCTCCATCTAAATGAGGTTGTTAGGTTTACATAAACAGCAAGAGATTAGAGGCAGAGGACGGCGGCACCCCATTGCCGGTGACAAAGCCGATTAGGAGCGTCCGGGAGAGCGACCCAATGTGCCGTTATAGTGGTTCACACGGAAAATTGAATTTTAGTTGGTTAACCGCTAAACGTATGAAATTTGAACCGTCTGAACATACCTTTTGCTTCTTTTCTCTTCGGAGTATGAAGAAGCATAAATACCAGCCGACATGATTCTGGTGACTACCGATAAACTCATTATTTGTTGGTGGTCTCTGGTTTTTTTTGACTGCACTGCGCTTACCATCAGGTCTAGATCAGTCACTTTGCCGTGCTCGGATAAGAAAAAAAATCTTCCACGATTCGATTCGATTGCTTTTGTATATTCATCTATTTATTAAGAAAATTAACAAAATAATTAAATTAATCAATTCGTTTTATTTTTTACCATTTAATTACAAAGCACAATAGGTAATGCACAATACATATCATAATATTAAATACTTACACTTTAAGCGGACCGACCGTTCATCTAAATACAAGATGCTGTATTATGCAAACTACTTTATGTATCGGTACCCTCTTATTCATAAATGTTTAAATAGCATTGTGGTTTTGTATAAGAATATGTTACAGTTTATGCTTTGTCTTTTGTAGCCGAAGGCAAGCATGACTAATGGTGTCACCCGATAGTGAAATACAAAACTGTCTACAGCGTGACTCTCACATCATGGGACAGAGATACGCTCAACGTATTGTGGGTGTATTGGTTACACCTCTGCCTACCCCTACACCCTGACACCCCGAGACAAAAGTCTCTTAATGCCGTGTAATTTCACTGGCTTCAGTGTCGTTCAAACCGAAACACAACGGGGCTTAAACACTGTTTCTAGGCGGCAGTAATAAACAAAGCGTTAGTACTAACCCAGAAGGCCTCTCGCATGTGTGGGCCCTTCCTGCCTGTCCTGTCGCAGGGTCCTCAATTTGCTTCTTCCCTCTTCGAAGTGTAAAGAAGCATTTATACAGTCATGATTCTGGTGACCACCGATAAACTCATTGTTTGTCGGTGGTCGCTGGTTATTTTAGACTGCACTGCGCTTACCATCAAATGTAGTGCAGTCACTTTGCCATGCTCGGATAAAAAGAAAGAAAAAGAAAAACTCAATATTATTTTTACTCGACCCGGGGATCAAACCCGAAAACTCAGCACAGTAGTCCTACCACGTACGCATTAGAACTGCGCTATTAAAGCACTCCATAATTTTGTTCCGGAATATCCTGAGGGAGATCGGTTTGTTTCGCTTAGGAACCTGTCATTCTGTAAGGCCCTGTTGTGAATATTAACTATGTTTATTGGTTAAAGGTTAGGTAAACTGTAACTATAAACGTAAAGCTAAGTAGATTATACAAGAAACATCTACTCAGATTTCCAAAATGGCGCAAAGGGTGAAATATCAATTTGTTGTTGCTTTCTCTTTTTATTAAAGAGGTCAGAAAACTGGCAAGTGGTATGGGTGGTAGACACGCTGTAGACAGTTTTGTCTATTGCATGCCCGGCTCGACCGCGTCGTTACCACAGAAAACCGACGTAAAGTAGCGGCTCGCTGCTGTGTTCCGTACGGTGACTGAAATACCCGGAGGCCCATATCCTCTTCCCCTTCCTAATCCCTTAATTATCAAGGGATAGGAATAGGAATAGGATGGGATAAGGAAGGCCTTTTAAGGTCGGAAACGCGCCTATGATTCTTTTAATATTATGGGCGTACATGTCCGGTGGACATCACTTACCATCGGGGGGCCCACTTGCTCGTTCGCCGATCTAAGTTAGTAGCTTGTGATACAAATTCATAATAGTTATATTAGGAAAAAAATCTTTCCAGTGACGATTTATACTCATACGAAAATGAATAAAAGATTTTGTACATATAATGCTGTTATGATTAGAAAGTTTAAATATGTGAGATACTTGTTATTACGCCAAGCCACAGAGTTTCGAATGTTATTTATTCCCACACATAACCTTTTAACTTCAACCTTTTTGTTAAAACTTTGATATGGAATTAATCCGCTATTCTATCTAAAAATAACTTTAAACCAATTATACCGATATTAGATCGCCTCCGGCGAGGTCATAGGTCGAGTTTTTTTTAAAGCTTATGCTGGCAAACGAGCAAGTGGGTCACCTGATAGTAAGTGATCTCCACCACCCACGCCCACAATACTAGAAGAATCATAGGCGCGTTGCCGACCTCAAAAGAAAGAGTTAATTTAGGGATTGGGAAGGGGAGGGCGATTTGGGCATCCGGATATCGAAAGTTATCTTTTTACATTGCAAAAAGGTTAGAATGGAATGGAAATAATCCTCTACGGTGCAATGGATGAGTAGACTCCTGTGAAGCGAAAGGTTGCGAGTGTGATCTTCATACCAGCACATATATTTATGTGATCCACAAATACCTGGTCTGTAATATCTAGGCTAGATAGCCTGGTTGTTGTGGGGCCGTAAGTGCCGCATAATTCCCGTTTAACCTACTGAGGGATCACGACTATGTGTGGGACTGTTGGGTGTATTTAATTTCGGTGAACTGTGGGCGCTGTATTGCATCTCTGCCCAGGAGTTTTTTTACGGGCACGGCAAAGTGACTGCACTACACCTGATGGTAAGTGCAGTACAGTCCAAAAACCAGCGACTACCGACAAACAATGAGTTGTGTGAATCGAGTTGTGTGAATGTTGTGAATCGAGGGGCCTGCGGTAGGACAGGCGGATGACCGATGCAGGCACAGGGATACAAAGATGTACTCTTATACTCGCCCGATTCAACCATCAAGTCATGTTACAAGCCCCTCGGGAGAACCGGATATCCACTGGCTGATTCTGTAACGCGAACCAAACAAGTGTGCATCACTGTGGCAGGTTTTAACACCATTTTTTTTTTTTTTTTTATCCTGGCTCGGCAAAGTGACTACGCTACACCTGATGGTAAGTGTAGCGCAATCCAAGAATAGTGTCGACCAACGATAAACAATGTGTCCATCGTAGGTCGGCAAGATCATGCCGGCCTGCCAAAGGGCCAAAGGGGAGGGGAAGGAAAAATATGGGGAAAGGGTTAGGATCAGGGGGCAAGCCCCCTGGGGAGAACCGGATATACACTGGCTGACCCTGGAACGCGACCCACACAAGGTGGGCCACTATGGCAGGTTTTAGCACCAGTGTACGGTGGTCGCTATCCGGTTGGATACAAGTATCCTCCCACCAGCATATCCGGTCGGATACAAGTATCCTCCCACCAGCAAAATCCCGGCGGTCGCTATCCCGGCGTATATGAATATCCTACCACCAGCTATATAAACATAAACAAAGAAGATTATTTAACTTGATGTTTTAATATGGGTATTGTAACTTCCAGGGCACGCGAACTCCGCAATCAACCCAATCGTGTACTGTCTGATGACTCGCAACTTCCGCCGATCCCTGCGCAAGCTGATCTGCCAAGACCCCGGTAACATACACTCTAGTACTCATTTTCATGTAAGTTCACACAACCCCAGATATTTGCTAACCCTATTAACACTTGATGGTTAACTTAGAAAATAATTATAAAGGTAAAAAAAAATTGTAAAATATGGAATAATAATTTTTAGTTCAGTCTTTTGAATTGTTGGTTGTTAAAAACCAGATCTTTAAATATATTTAATATAACTTACTAATTTTGTGAATTTGTCATTTAAATGAAAAAAACAGTCAATATAGTGCAAGCCTAAACAATTCACACAACATTTACAACTGGCAACTTTCGAATCCCCTGTAAACGGTCTATGTTACGTTGTGTTAAACTGTGTGATGACCTTTTTCTAGCAGTTGGTAAACGAAGTATTTTTTTTTATCCGAGCACGGCAAAGTGACTGCACTACACTTGTTGGTAAGCGTAGTGCAGCCTAAAAAACCAGTAACCACCGATAAACAATGATTTTATCGGTGGTGACCAGAATCATGCCAGCCTGTATAAACGCTTTTTCCCTCTTTGGAGAGGGAAGAAGCAAATCGAGGGGCCTGCGACAGGACAGGCGGATGACCGATGCAGGCACAATAATGCAAGAACGTGCCACTGTACCTTTTTTTTTGTCGCGGGGAAGCTGTTTGTGCCACTGTACCCGCCCCAACCAACCATCAAGTCATGTCGCAAGCCCCTCGGCAGAACCGGATATACACTGGCTGACCCTGGAACGCGACCCACACAAGGTGGGTCACTATGGCAGGTTTTAAAACCAGTGTACGGTGGTCGCTATCCGGTCGGATACGGATATCCTCAAAAATCCAACAAAAACAGTTCGTGTGCATTATGCCTGACATTTTAACCGGCTTCATAAAGAAAACAGTTATTAATTCTGTTACATTGATTTACAATATATCAGACCCCCTCCTTAGGAATGCTTCTCGCTTCACACAAAACTAATATTAGAGATCTATTTCAGATGCAAGGTTTGCGACAAAAATCCAACACGTCTAGTATGCGGACCTGTACTACGGTTACTTTCAGAAGCAGTAATACCCAGCTGGGCAGGCAGGGAACTGCCAGCGTGCGGTATGGGAGAGTCGGAGGCTCGATCAGAGACTACGGATGGAAGGAGAGGGGACAGAATCCCCAGTTCCTGTAGGATAAAGTGTTGTTTGCATAGATGATGCTGTGATAAGATTTGTCTGTAATTTGATTAGAATAAAGTCACCGTAATTCGAATTAAGTCACCACATTACCAAAATCTTCCTTATTTACCGACTGTCTCTGGAAGGCGACTTGCTGGAATAAACCACTATGGCCAGTTTTTCACCATGTACATTTTGTACAAGGTGGAGGAGGTAGGCTTCTCCTAGGCGAGAGGCCATCTGGGTTAGAACCACCGCTTTGTCTATTTCTGCCGCCAAGCAGC
The DNA here is from genome assembly GCA_949126905.1 of Amorpha juglandis. Lineage (NCBI taxonomy): Eukaryota > Metazoa > Arthropoda > Insecta > Lepidoptera > Sphingidae > Amorpha > Amorpha juglandis. The sequence goes on from OX421365.1 coordinate 23,578,277, forward strand.
TGTGTTGTGTTCCAGTTTGAAGGTTATTATAGCCAGTGAAATTTTATTTTTCCTACAAAATCAGACAATTCTATAAATCTTATTGCAGCATCACTAAAATTCGTAGTACTGGAATATTTTTATAGAATACAATATTTTTAAAAAGCTGTTTTAAATGATAATTGCTCTATTATATTATAGGATACGGTCGTATGCTACGTTCACAGAACACTTTGTAACCCTTAGAGGGTTTTGGGTGAATGAAAGATTATTTATTAAATATTAATTATTGATTGTTTAAAAATAAAATGAAATTTGGGCATGAGAATTAAATAATTTGTAATAAATTTGTACACGTTATACTCGCTTAATGCAATCTGCAAATAATTTTAACCAACAGTCACACATAAAGTTCTGACTCCATACCAGATACGAGTGGTAGAGTCACGCTGTAGACATTTTTGTCTACAGCATGAATGGGCCGGCTCGACCGGGTTGTTACCACTGTCTTATAGAAAACGTGAGTGAGGTATTTGGAGGCCCAAATCCCCCTTCCCAATACCTAACGATGCCTTTCTTTTAAGGTTGGCAGCGCGCCCATGATTCTTCTGGTATTGTGGGCGTACATGAGCGATGGAGATCACTTACCATCAGGTGACCCACTTGGTCGTTTGCCGGCCTATGCTATAAAAAAAGGTTATCAGGAACTACGATGACTAGAGGTCCCATAACATCCAGACCCGAAACAAATATTTGTGGATCACACAAAGATTTTTCTCGGTGCGGGAATGCAAAGCCTCTCATTTCACAGCCAGCTATTTGCCTGCTTTGCATCGGCGCTGTCCATATTGCAAATTAGTTTTAATATGTCGAAACCACCAAAAATTTAAGTATTATTTAAAAAATGTATATGTCGCGGTGTACTCCATGGAGGTGTGTCAGAGAGGAGGGTTTTACAACCCTTAGTCTTTACTTGATGTGGTCAAGATGTACGGCGAATGAAAACTCTCAATAATAACGACACAGGGTTATCACTTTATCGTTTATTCACTCTTTTAAATTACTACCGGCTCGGAAAACAATCATAGGTGGCAAAAAGAACCGGCGACAGAAAAATCCACCCGTAACAATGCTGAGAATACACAGACATTTTAACCCGACACACTTCGCGGTTATAAATCACAATATTTACACTCAGTTAATTATTCTCATTAACACTGTACTTAAATGACCCTAGTTTGCCATAGTTTTAGCAATTTCCTACTGTTACGACTCACGGACCGAACTCAACTGATCTTGAAATGGCAAGACGCCACTTTATATAGAGGGATTTTCACTATCCCTACTTCGAAAGTAGAATTACTTGGTAAACAACACAAACCACCCTCAAATTATCAATATGAGTGGCGGTACCGACAATTGACGATATTTAAACAGGTCAATTCAGTGTCCGTACTCTTCTTGATCCGACACGGCCATTCTGCAGGGCGGCGCGTGCTCTGCGCCAGTCGCGGTTCTGAAAATGAGAGTAATTTTTCTTTGAGCTAGGTATCCATTCATAGGTACACTAGCTGATAACTTGTTTGTGGTCGGAGTTGTTATTGCTTCAAAATGAGTACAAAAAGTTCTGTACCTTAGCATATTGTAGGCTGAACTTATCAATGATAACCGATTCCAATAATCAAGTTATCAGCTGTTATTTTTATACCTTGGTCACATTGGTAAACGTAAACATAGGGTCTAACTATGTTATAGATATCGAAGTAAGTATGTAATGAAAACAACGTTCATATGAGTAGTAAATAATTAGGATTAGCTGTAAGTAGGGAAGTGAGTAAGATATTGGAGTGCTTGTGATGATAAGCAAATATTCTCGTAGTAAGGATGATGCTGTGGTCTGGGCGGTCATGTACGCCGTAGTCCACAGAGGCTCTAAAGGAAATGGGAAGGACGATGGTGAGGTCTTACAATGACCGTGGTCCACAGAGGATCTAAAAAACAAGAAAAATGTTCTCGTAGACCGTGTTTGTATGCTCCACGCATTTTACACGTTTGCATTTATAATTGATGATGTGGTCTGGGTGGTCACGTACGCCATGATCCACACAGTTTTATTTTATGATAAGTTCAAAGGAAATGGGAAGGACGATGCTATGGTCTAGGTCTTATGACCGTGGTCCACAGAGGCTCTGAAAACAAATCCTAATAACATTTTGGCTTAACACCATAATCATAAATGATTTCAACATATTGTTCAGTTATTGTCTGGTAAACTCAGAATTTCTAGTTACCAGACACAGTAATAAGTAGGAAGGGGCCGACCAGATTATTTCAACATCGAATTGCACGATTGCTCGGCTCGTTCCTGACCATTAGTTTGTATGTTGATACCAAAAATGACCAGAATATCCCTAAAGGCTAAGACAGAGTTAAAAGCTCAGGAATAACTAACTGGAAATTCAATGAGTCGAGAAGAATTTTTTTTTCTTTTTTTTTTTTTTTCTTTTCCTTTCTTTGTTTCGGTTAGTGTTTGATTTGCTTTGTTCCGGCCATTCTGCAAGACCACGCGTGCTCAGTGTGGTACTTTGCATAGGCAGCTAAAGAGATGAATAAGTTGTGTGTGTGTGTGATGTGACAACAAAATATTGTGGGGTTAGGTACTTCCACAGTACACCTAACTAGTACTTATTTCGTATTTTAGGCTCTGCTCACTCCACGTGATAACAGATTACACGATGTTAATGTTCATTCGACATGACAACAGTAATTCATAAAAAAAAAGGGGTAAATATTCAAGCATTACAAAAACCGCTACATACGAAATGTATTTGATCCTTAGAATACTTGGATCTTTAGTTTTGGTTATGAGTCACCTAAACGAAGAATAACATCTTTTTGATATGGCTTTGGGGCATCACTCGACCACACATAACATCTTTTTGATTTGTCACTTAGTAATATTGGCCCAACAGTAGGGTTGTTCTTTTAGCATTTGATTTGTCATAGGACGTCTCTGCCCGCCTACAACATAACCTCAGTAATATTTGCCCAACAGTAGGGTTGTTCTTTTAGCATTTGATTTGTCATAGGACGTCTCCGTCCGCCTACAACATAATCTTAGTAATATTTGCCCAACAGTAGGGTTGTTCTTTTAGTTGTTGTATGACGCCTCCATATCGTCATCAACGTCTTTTGTGGTTATGGGTCGGATCCGCACGCCAAATGCATCTTTTGATGTGTGTATTATTTTTTTTTCTTTTATGAATTACCGCGAATAAAGAAATAGAGGATACAAATTCATTAAGGAAGATGCTCAAAGTCACACATAAACATTTGTCTTGGGTGCGGGAATCGAACTCGCAACCTGATGCCTATCCGCTTCGACCAATCCTGACTAATTTAAACCATCACTTAACCTTTGTGAAGGTTTCAAGTTAAAAGGATTAATATAAGTCCTAGTTTGGGATTCGACATTAAAGAGAATTAGTTCACATGAATACTCATCTGTCCTTAGATGTCCTTCAGCAGGGCGTGCAGACAAACGACCGGGCAATTCCTCTGGACAGACTTCATAATCGTCAGCGCCACGCTCACCACAGGAGTTTGTTTAAGCATGTAAGAAACATACAAGGAGAACATTAAAAATGGTTATTACAGGTTCCTGTGTGTATGACGCATAACTTTTAAGAGAACTGTAGCAAAGATCTAATTCAATTAATCACAGATCGTAGTCAAATACACGAATAGTAAAACATTCACATCTGCAATGACATCAAGATGGATTGATGTAAAATGCAATAAAATAGATTCCCTGCATTAGGTTTTTAGCAAACGGTGAGTGCATAGCTTTACTTGACAGCGAAAACCACTTTGATTTCAGTAGGCAATCGCTATAGCGATGGGTCACCACATCTTAATAATTCTACAACATCTGTAGGTACTTCAAATTACTTTTTATACGCGAACTACTTAAAATGGAATGATCTCACCAAATCCTCGACGTATAACTCAATAGTCGTAAATGCGTTCGATCACAGTCGTCCCGCAAAGCAAATTACTTTTAGACAGTCACAGTTCCTCGGGCGTGATTAATAGATAGGCTGTGGGGCCCATCCCCGCTTCTGATGTCGCGGTGTACTCCATGGAGGTGTGTCAGAGAGGAGGGTTTTACAACCCTTAGTCTTTACTTGATGTGGTCAAGATGTACGGCGAATGAAAACTCTCAATAATAACGACACAGGGTTATCACTTTATCGTTTATTCACTCTTTTAAATTACTACCGGCTCGGAAAACAATCATAGGTGGCAAAAAGAACCGGCGACAGAAAAATCCACCCGTAACAATGCTGAGAATACACAGACATTTTAACCCGACACACTTCGCGGTTATAAATCACAATATTTACACTCAGTTAATTATTCTCATTAACACTGTACTTAAATGACCCTAGTTTGCCATAGTTTTAGCAATTTCCTACTGTTACGACTCACGGACCGAACTCAACTGATCTTGAAATGGCAAGACGCCACTTTATATAGAGGGATTTTCACTATCCCTACTTCGAAAGTAGAATTACTTGGTAAACAACACAAACCACCCTCAAATTATCAATATGAGTGGCGGTACCGACAATTGACGATATTTAAACAGGTCAATTCAGTGTCCGTACTCTTCTTGATCCGACATATATATTAGTTAGAAAATTAAGAATGTTACTTTCTAGTCATAAATATACTATATTAAATAAGAACTTTATTTTTAATAGTGTTCTGTAAGTACTGAGAAGCTTGTATTTTAATAATCTATATTACAAAATGTATATAAACTCTCTTTCATATAGAATAATGCCTCTATTCGTAAGTAATATCGCTTATGTATAGTACAAACAAAATAATTACTATTTTTAAGAAAATGAAATTACTACCTATTTTCGCCTACTTATGCTTAACTTTATAGTAATCCAAATCATATATTGTGTGAGAAAGTCTTTTTTTAACTAACTTAAAAAAGGATTATTTAAATTCGATGAATTAACCGTTTTTGATGCAATTGTACGCCTGTGCGTTGTACTGAAACTTCTTTAGAATCGCTGTGATTTGAAACTGGATGAAACGAAAATGTGTCACGACAAAGAGACAAACAATAAATAGGATTTAGCCTGCGAGAGAATGAGATAGATTACAAGTATGCTATGTATCACGTGTCTTTGCCCCTGCGTACACAATGAAGCCTTCGGAAAAAATATCATAAACAACCTGGTAATACACCACGTATACATTCACGTGTTTTATTTTTTTGCATTTGCGTATTAAAATTCGTTGGTTTATTAATTTATTTTAATAATTCTGAAGTTTCACTTCTGCCGTGTGTGAATTGCACACACACACTTTTTTATATAGTCATATTTTCTTAATAATAAAGCTAGTCAAATACCATTACATAGTAATAAGCAAAATTTGATGTACATCAAATATTGGCTATCTTGTATCCTACGCAAATGATTCTGTATTTATTCTAACAACTTCTGCACATAAGTGCACTGCTGTATAATCTACATGTATTTAATCTAAGTAGTTATCATTTATGAATACGTTTTTTTTATAATTTGTATTAAAACTGGTATTCAAATATATAGAGAAGAAGCCAGCAAAGTGTAGTCAATCTTAGATACTTTTTAATATTTATGTAATTGTAATCCATATGTATTGTAAAAAAATATTATTTATCTTTGAGATAAGCCATAATTTATAAATCTCAGGTATTCAACAGACTTTAGTGATAAGCAAATTTATTCTTGATCTAAAAAATATATTTTATTCGACGTTGTAAATATATTAAATATTACATTAAATAACTTATTTAATGTTACAGAGGTTAATCTGGTAGTTGTAAGCAATATCAGTGGGCTTTGGCAACTTTAAGAAGCTCCAACCCAGCTTGCATATACCTCAAAAATGTTATTGTACCAGATTCTCTTAAATTATAATTAAATATTGAGGCGACTTGCACGACGGTTCTTAACCGTTAAACATGTAATAAAAATAATTATTAATTAATTTATTTATTTATTCATTTAATTAAGGAGTTTAATATCTTGAATTTTAAAGTTAATCTTAAGTGAACGTTATGCAATAAAGCATATTACAAAATTTCGGAATATTTAGAAGATATAGAGGCTTGGGAAGAGCTTATTATAATAAATGTACATTCATCAAAAAAGTAGCTTTTCATAATCTATATTATTGGGACCTTTATGTTTAGTAATGCAAATTTCACCAATAATGGCGATATTAGCGTGACTCTGATCATAAGAGAGAGAGTCTCATATATACGCTAATTGTGAGCAGTTTGCTTGTTTTAATGTCTGTGCTTGCGGCGGCGTCGTATGCCGGGTTGGTCACTTCCCTGTAACATGGTTGAGGAGGCCGATGGCTGGCACATGCGTCATGCTCATGAACGGGTGCTGCTTGTGAGGACTGGTCTACTCAAACTCTTATTGCTTGTTTAGTTTATATTGTTCTTTAGCATCATGCACAAAAACTATAATAATCTAATTATTTTACTTTATAACGTTCCTCATTGGCATAAATTGAGCTGCTCTAATTCAAATAAATAATACTTCAATGTATTGCAAATATTGTAAATCAGTTTAGAAAGAGCGACGTTAGAGTTTCTTAGCCGTTCTTCTTTAACGAAACAGCGTTCCGAACTGGCGGTAGAGATGAAATTTGACTGAATCGAAATGATGTTTGACATTTTAATGATTCAATAAATGATTTGATTGAATATCAACTTTCATATGATTTGACGTATCGTAAACATGATTAGTGGCTAAATATGTTTATATTTTGTTGTGTAAATGAGCCTAATAATATATTTTAAAACTAGCTGTCCCTCGCGGCTCCGCCCGCGTGATCTGCTTTTTCCGGGATAAAAGTAGCCTATCAATGGCGCCATGTGTCGAAAATTGATCGTACCCTCTCAGAAACCTTCGTGGGCTCATGCACAACAACTTTGCTAAAGATCATCACATGATCAAATGCATAGTTTTGCCGTGAAAGATTTGATCGTCTTGGTCGCGGCATTGTTAATGATGATTCAAAGAGAAAACAAATTACTGATATTACATATCAATTACGTTTAGCTATCATTTTTATAATTGACAAATTTTTTACCATACTTTACCAAAGACAAAATTACGTTTAACTGTCATTTAAGTTTTGTTATTCCACTGTCATTTGCGTTTTGTGTCATGTCAGATGTCTTTTTGTTATACCACGTTTTATAATGACTTGACTGAAACGCGGTCGAACGGGATAAAGAGTATCCTATGTCCGTCTCCTGGTTCTAAACTACCTCTCCACCAATTTTCAGCTAAATCTGTTCAGCCGTTCTTGAGTTATAAGTGGTGTAACTAACACCACTTTCTTTTATATATATAGAAGATGTATATAGTCTCCGTAGTAAGAATGGACTATGTCACAATGAATAAGAATGCAAAATAAATGTCAAACTTGAAAAGTTTTTGAAATGTATTTTATAACAAAGTGCTAGAAAATGTAAATAAAATATTCAATTATTGTTCTACGTTGTTTTAATTTGTAATATGTTTTAAGCGCAATAATTAATAAATTACGAATCCTTGATTTTAAGGAAGACATGATATTAGAAATGCCGATGTGAGGGCAGTAGCGGCCTAAGTAATATTTAATATTTCAAGGATGTTTGTGGAATTCGTCAGAAAATTGTTTTAAAAGTTGAATTAAAATTAACAATAATAATACGAAAACTAAATCATTAGACATAACTAGTGGTTTAGTTTGAGTGGTAGAGCCACGCTGTAGACAGTTTTGCTTACATAATGAATGGGTCGGCTAATCCTCGTCCCCTTAATTATCCCTTTCCTATAAGTTTAGCCACGCGCCTATGACTCCTCTGGTATTGTGGGTGTATATGGGCGGTGGAGGTCACTTACCATTAGGTGAGCTGGTATGGAGCTGAGAATTTGCTCGTTTGCCGGTCTATGATAATTACAATTTTAAACAAAAAACTAATAATGTAGTAATAAGGTCACTCACTACTCCTCTTGACAGTGTAATTAAATCAAATTTGCACATACGCTACTTTTGCAATCATGGAAGTAATAAATAATTGTCACAGTATTAAAATTTAACTAATTTTAATACGAGTTTATCAGAATATTTAAAGAATAATAATATTGTTTGTTGAGACTGTTGATGTCGCTGGATGCAGGCCGCTTCCAACAGGTTGGTCTGGAAATCTTTGGGGGAGGCCTATGTTCAGCAGTGGACGTCTTGTGGCTGATGATGATGAATATTGTTTTATTCAAAGAGAAAGTATTTCTAAAATTTCTTGACGAGCGCCATCTAGTCATTTAATGAGATACTATAATGTAGAGTTTAGGTTCACTTCAAGCTCGTGTACGCCCACAAAGAACTTTTTGTAAGTAAGAACGAATCAAATACTCAGCTAACTTCACTAGATGGTCAAATACTGTAGTACTAGTGGTCATCATGCCAATATAATTCTGTTTGCTGACAGATTTGCTGACTGGTCCTTAATTTTGACACATTCTATGAAAGAGCTTTCAAAAAACAATTAATAGTAGGCAAACTTATCTGTAAATAGAATATAAGGAACGGTAAAGAAGTTGTACTCTAAAACAACATAGATATAACCATTAAAATATTATGCTGCCAAAATGCGAGCCCAATGCATATAGCATAGTTCTTACTTTCTCTATCTAAGCTAAGTACCTAATAGCCGTCATTTTTGTTAAAAATCATGTTTGTCATTTGCTTAAAAATGTTAGAATAAAATTCCGTCATGGACTTTTAATCACACCTAAAGAATTTTGACTTCAAAAACCTTCCATAATACTTTATTGGTAGAGGTAGAGCCACATTGTAGACAGTTTTGTCTACATCAAGAATGGGCCGGCTCTACCGGGTCGTTACCACTGTCTCACAGAAAACTGACGTAAAGTATCGGCTTACTGCTGCGTTTCTTATGGTGAGTGAGATATTCGAAGGCCCAAATCACCCCCCCCCCTCCTAACCCTTTACTTATGCCTTTCCTTTAAGATCGACAACGCGCCCATGATTCATCTGGTATTGTGGGCGTACATGTGTGGTGAAGATCACTTACCAACACATGACACTTGCTTGTTTAGAATAATCATTACATGATTCACTAGCCTCTGCTGTAAAAAATAAAACTATGTTCCTTATGAGTGACCAACAATAAAATAATAGATATAAAAAATAATATAATTCAAAAATTCAAACAAGCTGAAAGTATTTTAGTGCTCAGTCCACGCTATGAACACGTGAATGGACGTAATAAAACGGTTTACAGCTCGTACAAGATAGAACCGATGCTGGTTATTTAGCAGAAAGACTTTTTATGGTCGCCATAAAATTACTCTGGCTATTACTGCACAGTGGAGCGCTCAAGGTCCGTCTGTTTAGAAATATAGCAAGAATAGTTGTTCGCATAAACCTTGCAGAATGAAACCCTTTCCGTTCTTTGTTCGCCATTATGAACGTTTTTAGAACAAAAGCATCTATTTGGCGCCAAATGACACCGTTACAAATATATTTAGGTTTGACTATCTCTTTATCAGGTTATAGTGAAATTGCTTTTCCAAAATATTTAAGCTCTGATAGAAGGTAAGGTGTTTATGTCTGACTTTTCCATCGGTTCCTGACATTTTAATGTCATTTATGTTAGGAACATATTCCTGGTTATGTTTGAAGAAATTCCATTCCATATTTTTGACGGAAGCAGGTAAATTGTATGTTGGTAAATGATCTCCTCCGTTCATAAACACCCACAATCAAATATAGTGCAGTCACTTTACCATGCTCGAAAAAAAATATACATTTTGTAACATTGCAGCAGTGAGTGACGAACCGAACCTTATAAAATGATCACACACAGTTACAGTGGTTACAAAAACAAATGCATCTGTTAGTGCGTCGAGCTGGCGCGAATTGTAACGTAATGCTCCTGGTGAATAACCTTAAGGGCCTTCCGTGAGCAAACGACCTTGACTGACTCGCGCCATACTAAATCGTGTATGGGTGTGTGAGTTTTCGTGCAGAATATGCACGTATTTAGCGATAATTGATTTAAAAAACAGGTTTTGGTCTTTTCGAAAATTTAAAACGGGCAAAATATTCGTTATTAAATAGCCTATCTAGTGATGTTAATCTCATTTGAAAACATTCTATACTTTAAAAGGAGACGCACGGAATCTTTGCATTTTTCTCATTTTTATGGTTCATTTATAACGACAATTTAAAAATATCTATCAGCATTAACATAAATTTGAATCGAACAAAGTAAAGCTGACAGATTGTAGAAATATAATGTATATTTATTTAATCAATATTTATTTTAAGTAATGACTAGATAGCCTCTAAAAACATCGATCGCGCGGCGTTTTGCTGGGGGAATGGCCTTAATACATACACCTTAATACATCTATGTTAGTGTAGCGTGTACACCGCACATAATTTGACATTAAGTCATAACAATCCTATCATCAAGATGTCGTGTACGCACGTACCACATTAGTATATAAGTACCATTTGTACATACAATAAATCAGACCAAAATCATCTCGTGGCTCATGACATACCATGCCATAGATATATTTGGGCATATTAGCACATCATAATATACATTTTGTATGCGAGCGCCTGTTTTCGCAAAACGCAATGTGATGTGCTAATATATCACACGTGATTTATTTTAATTTGAATATTCATAAGTATAAGAGAAATGGGGTCGTAAGTAAGTTTAGTTTAAGGATAGATAAGAGGATGATGATGTTGCCTTATAAATAACAACAAAAATTTATTAAAGACTACAATATTTCCGGAGTTGCCTAAGTTAGTTGTTTTCTTAAGTTGGCGTAAGCTGTTTTGTGGGACAATGTAATCTTTGTAAATATTTGTACCATGTAATTATTAAAATAAATAAAAAAAAAAATGTTTTTGAATAATTAATTTTAATTTTATAAGTAAAGAAAATTTCAGGCCGGCATAATTCTACCGACCGTGAAGGGATGCAATGTATCTTGATATTATATTTAGAATGCACTACTTACAGCATTTCCTGTGTGGTCACTTTGTTGTGGAGGATAAAAGAAATATAGAAATCTTAATAATATCTGTATAACATTAGGAGCATTTTTTATTAGTTGGTATTCGGAATTAAAACCAACGCAGCAAAAAGAGCGTAAAACAGTCAGCTAGTTATCTTCAGATGCGAGTCAATGTTGTAATAATATTAGATTGTTTTATTCAATAACTCCCACATCGTTTTTACGTTAACGAATATATTTCTATTCCTGGATTACTGACGAATCTTAAATAAACATTACATTAATTTATACTTTGTAAATCCCACCAAACACCACGAGGCAAAACTTCGCTTTAAATTACCTCATCGTCTACACCAGTGGTATTTAAACTTTTAAAGCGAACACTAAAAATACTTGTTGGTTTTACGAAAATTTCTCAAGGTGGAGATTTTTCTTCGGTTTGTAAAGTTATCTCTTTTGTAGATAAGAGGTTTTCACTCTGAGACGACGATATGTCTGTAGATTCACCACTTACTACGGACAGACGGGACAACAAGGTAACTAGTGCATAACTTGTATTTATACTTATATCTATAATATAAGCTCACGCCTTTACCTTCGTAGGGTTAGGCAGAGGCACGCATATTTCGCTGAGCTTATTTCCATCCAAGATGAGATAGGGGGGGGGGTGGTTTTTTTTTTATCAGAGCTCGGCAAAGTGACTACACCTGATGGTAAGCGTAGTGTTTTTTATTTATTTTTTAATCTTTAGGGGTATTTATCCATTATGGACATGCCAACCCATCGTACCTTATTACAATACACAGCACAATAACTATTTGAACACATAAACATACGTTATATTAGCCGGACCAGTTACTGGAGAACATTTGTTGCGAAACAAATAATTTCAAAATTATAATTTCAAAACCTACTTTACGTTGTAATTTTTTGTCATAAAATCCAGCTCCTAGACCATGATTACCTTTAGATCCATCTGTAAATATACCATCTATTATCTTTCTCGTTTATTTTTGCGATAACACTATTCACTAAGAATGGCGGGCATGATATTGCCGACCTACGATAGATACATTGTTTGTCGGTGGGTATTCTTAGATTGTGCTACACTTAACATCAGGTGTAGCGTAGTCACTTTGCCGAGCCATGATAAAAAAATGATATTGGGCCGTGCTCGGATAAAAAAACCAATGATGACTATACAGTAATAAATATAATATGATAGACTACTCATAACATTGACTTCATGCACGCTTACGTATCATTCACTATTCGCAGCTGATTATTTAATAGTCTGTATCGATTTCGTTTACAAACACGAAATGTAAAACAAGTTCAATGGCTAATATTACACAATCGGGGGCAGTCCGTGGCAAGGTCGCGTGGTTTGTGAAGGCATGTATTACGACTACATTTTACACCTCGCTTGGATCCTTGAATCTGTGTATTCAAGCCAGTAACTTCTATAAGCCATGATCGACCGTGGTATATTTGACGCCGAGCAATGAAGCTTGGAGTCAATAGAAACGAGAAGCTGTTTACCACCGAGACGAAATTAATAAAATAGAAAGATAAGAAGTAGAAAATATAATTTTTCCACACTCTTCCCTAAATTCGACTGCCTCGGTGGCGCAGTTATATTGGTGGAAGCGGTACGACTGCTGAATTGAGGTCGCGGGTTCGATCCCTGGGTCGGATGAAGTGATATTTATATCACGAAATGCTTAGTATCAGCCCGGAGTTTGGAATTGTAACGTGCTCGCCCCCTGTCACATGATGATGATGATGATGAAATTACGCTCGGCGAAATGTGAATGTACTGGTTACCCGTCTGCCTACCCTTCCGGAGACTACACGTATGAGTATGTACATAGGTTCCGTGATAATGCGGAGCACAAAATAATAAACTAATGAACCTCATGTTTAAGAGCATTTACAACTAGAAGCCAAATTTAAAATGTGTTCGTGAAATTATTAGTATTAAAATGTAAAACAGTATGCAAATAACATCTGGAGTATCTAACATATATACATCTTGTGTATGTGGAGAGTATGAAGAATTTCAGCAGTTTCCGGCGTTGTTGCCATATCTAATATCGAACAATTTTCGCGTGATAGCACCCAAATAATTAAATTCGTAGTGATCTACATCTCGCATCTTCAGGCAAAGCCACGGATAAAAGTGAACCCTGAGCGACAAAACTTTGTTAAAGACGAATAAATAATAGTTTAAAAAACTAAAAAACACGCTTTTATAGAAAATTCAACTAAAAATAGACAATAAATTTTAATAAATTTGAAGTAAAAAATATTTTATTGTAAAAAACGTGGGATGATTTTCAAGATATTATCAAAATGATAATCCTTCTACTCATATCTGTCAATAAAATATTTATAACTATTGACACCATGCTGCCCCACGCTATTTTTACAATAAAATTTTAATTTAACATTTTTATAAATGTACAAATCTTTTTCCATATAAAGTACGTTCCTACATGTACATAAAAATAACTAGAAAATATATCTATACTACAATAAAAATAGCTATACCGATAAAAATATTATATAATAGCTTATCGGTTCTCAACGACGTGACGCCTCAATAAAATCTGAAAGTTCCATTGTACTCTATCGGGCGCTCTACAATTGAATTCCAAATAACACTCTATTATACCCTCTACGCATCAATTTCGCCATTATGTGAGAGTGCGTGCTAGGATACGAGATATACGTAAGCGAAGGAGCAAAAGAATGTGTGACGTGTAATAAGATTTGTATATTAAACATAAGATGTGAGTGAGAGATCTTGAGTGGTAGAGTCACGCTGTAGACAGTTTTGTCTACAGCATGAATGGGCTCGACCGGGTCGTTACCACTGTCTCACAGAAGACCGACGTAAAGTAGCGGCTTGCTGCGTTTCGTAGGGAGAGTGAGACATCCGGAAGCCTAAATCCCCCTCCCCTTCTCAATCGCTAATTATCCCTTTCCTTTAAGGTCGGCATTATGATTGATTCTTCTGGTACTGTGGGCCTACATGGGCGGTGGAGATCACTTACCATCAGGTTACCTTCTTGCTTGTTTGCCGGCCTATGCTATAAAAAAAGATCCTGAGTTTAATTCCCAGGATGGACTTGAATTCCCCGAGATTGTAATTTGTGTCCGGCGCGGCGTGCCGAGGCTCGTCCCCCTATCACATCATGGGACGCAAAATAAGTTTGGCAAAAGAGTGTACTGGTTACGTTTCTGTCTTCCTCTTTGCGTATTTATGAGCGTATAATATTTGAATACAAAATAAAATATGTGAAGAATGAAAGTATGGAAAATGTATGAAAACGTAGATGCAGTACTAGTTATACCTCTGGCCTACCCCATCGGTATAAAAGTCAAGTATGTATGAAGATTACTCATCTGCGAGAACACGTCTGAGTTGATACCATCGCTTTATTAAATAAATATATATAGGCTGTGCCATCAAGCAACAATGTGCACTCTTTTGGTTTGAAGGGCATTAAAGCCGGTGTTTCGGGGTGATAAGCGCGATCCAGCATACACTGCTTTCTAATCTATTTGACTTATGTTTATATGCAGGCATGGCGCTTACCATCAGCGAACTGCTTGATCGACATTCAAGGCTAAAAAAATGTATCTTGAGTCTCGTCGCAGTACCTAATTGTATTATTCTTCAGAGGAGCAGTTGATAATTTTTGGATGCGGGGCAAAGGTAATTCAATATTCGTAATAAAATACGTGACGAAGAGCCGAACCTATCTGCAAAGTTGTTACATTTCATAAATACCTAATTCGTGAATAACTTTATGGTTCCATAAACAGAAGGTACCAATTAGACCTATATACGCAAACAACAACTAACGCCAACAAGTTAAACGGAGATACTGATTTTGTTTTGCTAAATTCATTCATGTAATTTGATTTAATACTGTGTTTGTTTGTTAAATCGTACATGAAATATATTTCATGACCGATTTTCCAAAAAAAATACGATACAAAATTAGTTTAAATTATTGAATTTAGTAAAACAAAATCAGTATCTCCATTTGAACTTGCTGTGGGTTGGTTCTTATTTGCGTAAGTAGGTCTAAATGAACCTTATTACACATACCTTATGACATCGTCTGTTTGTCTTGCTTCTAAAAAGCTAAAAGTAAAAATACAAGCGTATGAGCAACTATAAGCTAGTGGATCGTGGAAGGAGTTTTATCCAAGTTCCCAGGGCGTAAACCATAGACATTTTGAAATTTCGTTATTTTTTTATCCTATGTCAAAGTGCAGTCAGCACTACACCTGATGGTAAGCGTAGTAACCCTAAAATACCAATGACCACCGACAAACAATGAGCTTATCGGTGGTCACCAGAGTCATGCCGGCCTGTATACATTGTTCTTCCCTCTTCGGAGAGAGCAGAAGCAAATCGAGAGGCCTGCGATAGGATAGGCAGATGACCGATGCAGGCACAGTAATACAAGGATATACCCCTATACCTACCCCAATCAACCATCAAGTTATGTCGCAAGCCCGTTGGGAGAACCGGATATACACTGGCTGATCCTGAAACGTGAACCACACAAGCCGTGTGGGTCACTATGGGCACACGAATATTAACAATAAATGTACATATGCATTTATTAGGACGTGGTAAAGTACGGTATAGCTCTGAAGAGGAGCCCCCTGGCCCTTGAGGAGGCCCCTATCCAGCAGCGGACGGTGTATACCGACTTGTGGACCGATAAGTTGGTAGGTCCCTCATATGCGAGAGGCAGTCTGGGTTGGTACCACCGCGCCGTCTTTTTCTGCTGCCAAGCAACAGTGTGTAAGCATTATTGTGCTCGTCTCGTCAATCAAATTAAATCTAAATTAAAATTAAATTATTAAATCCAAAAGCAAGTATAAATAGACAATTTACCTGAATGTCGCCATAAATATTTCAATATTGCCTACTTAAAAGATTCCCTCTGGACGCTTATAGAATTTATAATAATCTTAAGTAAAATTTTTATTCCATTGAAAACAAATTCTATTAAATGTAGAATATTTCAAGCGGCACTTCATTTAAAAATAGGTTTCTGGCACTTTGATATTTACATAAAAATAAATTATTCACTGCTTTTCCTTAAGATTTTCTTCGTGTTAATTGAATCAAGTCATAAAGTGGATCTTAATTTGTGACATTTCCATGCACTGAGGCTCACTCACGCCATACCCGTAACAAATACACAACCGTAGCGATTATCTACGATCTAATGTTACGAAGCGAGCCATTTTGAGTTCTGGCACTTCGATGAAGTTAATAACTAGTCCATACGCGTGATTTTGACACGGTGGCAAAAAGATTTCGTCATTATCATGTCATCTCATGAAGTGGAGTCGAAGGATGAAAGTCCAAAAATTATTCGAAATCCAAGCGTGTCGGTCGGCTTTACAAGGTGGTAGGTCCTTCGTATGCGAAAGGCCGTCTGGGTTGGTACCACGGCTTTCTCTGTTTCTGCCGACAAACAACAGTGTGTAAGCACTGTTTGAAGGTTTGAAGGACATTGAAGCCAGAGAAGTTACTGGGCATTATGAGACTTAACATTTTATGTCTCGGAGTGACGAGCGCAATTCAGTGCCATGTAGTGTAATTCAAAGTTCTGTGTGGTGTTGCTCAAGTTTATGGGCAGGCGTGGCGCTTACCATCAGGCGAGCGCCTTGCTCGTCTTGTTGTTCAATCAAATAAAAACGAAATAAAAAATATACTAGAGATGTATATAATTATGTTCTTGGCACTGTTATATTTAATAAGGTAGTTGACATGATTTTTTTTTTATTATTTTAATCAATAAGTTACATTACCCAAAATGTATTGCAGAAAGAATTTCAATCCGTCCACAAAAAATAAATTAGAACTCATTCACATCTTAAATAAACTAACTTAAATAAAAATAAATATAAAAATAACAAAACACTTGCCAAATAACTACTCCAACTTTGACTTCACCGTGGCAAATGGCCATTACGGTGCACGCGTGCGAGCGAAATAGTGAGTTGTACCCCACTACGCGCTCACCAATATTTAAATTCATAATTGCGGGCCCATTTTTGAACCGATTTTGATTGTGTTTTAACAAAAAGGTTTCTTGTTCCTATTATTTTCTGTTGCATATAAATACTTGATAATCCGTGGCATGAATGTGTTTTAACTGGAACACAGCGATACACTCTGCTGGTTATTGGCATACTTATGTAAATCAGTGGTACCGACCTAGATGGATTCTCACGTAAGAAAGACGCTGGTTTTGCTGATGGTAGGATCGTTCATATCCGGCCGGATAACGACCGCCGTACACATGGTGTTAAAACCTGCCATAGTGATACACACGCTTTGTGTGGATCGCGTTCCAAGATCAGCCAGTGTACATCCGGCTCTACCGAGAGGCTTTTGCGACATGACCTGATGGTTCGTTGGGGCAAGTAGGTAGGTACATCCTTAAATTACTATTCCTGCATCAGTCATTCGTCAGTCCTGTCGTAGGCCCCTCGTTTTGCTTCTTCCTTCTCCGCAGAAGGAAGAAGCATTTATACAGGTCGGCATGAGTTCACCGATAGACTCATTGTTTGTCGGTGATCGCTGGTATTTTAGACTGCACTACGCTTACCATCAAGTGTAGTGCAGTCACTTTGCCGTGCTTGGATAAAAAAAGACCTACCATGTAGTACGTATCAATTCCTATAAAACCTCATTTTGTAACTTTCACCGATAAGTCAGACAACCGAGGGAATTAAATAAACTATTTTTAGGCTTCAGTATTTACAGGTTTTAGACTGAAACCTATTTACACTGATATTCTATCCAAGTTCATTAAACTTTAAATAATAATAAAACCTTATTAAGATGGAGAGAATTTACCGGATGACGTAAATGAGAATATAACTGTCTAACTCTTAATTATGAAGCTGCGTCATACAGCCTGAATAAGAATCGTATGACGTGACCTCTCAAATGACTATTTACCATAATTTTCTCACCAATGGCGGACGAATAATAAAATAAAGAATTAAAAATAAAAATAAACATAGATTGGTAGACTTCATATACTTTCGAAATTCAGACCGATAATTTTCATGTATGCGAGTTTTCTCGTGTCTTTTTAATTCGATTAATGACTAGATACGTATCGGTTATCGGTGGTCACTAGAATCATGCCGGCCTGTATCAATGCTGCGTCACACTCTGACGAGGGAAGAACAAGGAGGGGCTTGCGACAGGACAGGCGGATGATCGATGCAGGCAAAGGGGTACAAGGATGTACCCCTATACCCGCCACAACCAACCATCAAGTCAGGTCGCAAGCCCCTCGGAAGAACCGAATATAATTGGCTTATATATCCACATAAGGTCTGTGGGTCACTATGGCAGGTTTTAACATCATGTGTACGGTGATCGCTATCCTAGCGGATATGAATATGGATAGGAGGCGAGCCTATCGCCATACCAGGCACAATTTCAGACTCCGGGTGAGCATTTCGTATAGAAAAACACAATATCACTTTAACCCGACCCGGGATCAAACCCGACACCTCAGCATAGCAGTCGTACATATGCGCAATACAACTGCGCCACCGAGCCACAAAATAATAAAGTAAGGTTATCTACATAAACGTCAGAGCCACCAAAATAATGCTAAAGGAATGAAATGCTTTCAATGAATCGTCCAAAAATATATAACTGGCATCCGGAGCGAAAGCCAGCATTAATGTAGCGATAAAAAACAACCATACAAAAAAATGCTTGGCAATACTTTTCTTGGAATTCTGCCCATCTATTTATTTACATAGAAATTGTTCCTAAACAACTCAAACAATATAAATTAAGTAATTAAGATAGAGTTTTTTCTTAAGCTCCACTAAAGCTTTCAAAGAAGCTTAGTTCCTCATAATCTGGTTATATAATATACTGAAAATGTTTTCATTCAGAGAAAAACTATACTAAACGTATTTGGCGCCTCTGTCACGCGCCCTCCGTCGTTCCCGCGAGATGCCCATTCAGTCATTTTCAGAGCTTTCAGCGAATCACTCGTCTATGAAAGTTTTGTGTTTACTCCTGTATTACTCGGGAACTTTTTACGCGTGTTTTTGTGAAAACAGATTTATGTGGAAGTGATTGATTTGTGTATGTTTTCACGAATTTATTTAACGAAATATAGTGAAAAAAACTTTTAAATGTAAAACTTTTTCATTGACTACATTTAAAGTGTGGTTAAACAATATTTAAACTACTAAGAACAATTTACAAAAATGTGAAAATAAATGTGTTTTTAAAATGGAATAAAAGTGTTACGATGTTTCCGAACTTCACGTTTCACCAGTTCAGCCCTTTGAAGGGGTTGAACTTAAGTGTTGCGCTCAACAACAGCCTAAACTTGGGGGCGGATTTGGACATATTTTTCCAGCCTGATAATGTCTTGATCACTTTATACGTCCCAGTGATACTGCTGTCGTTTGTGGCCAACATACTACTCATAGTTGTTGCTGTGAAATGCAAATATACGAAGAAGTGAGTATTCAACACCAGACGAACGACTGATGCGCTTTAATTCTGCTGTTCCCCACGCTTTTTTTTATTATGTTTTTTTTCTTATTTACACTATTCTTTATTTATATTTATTATTTTTTACGCTATTCTTAAGACCAACACTGCCTGTTTAGATACAGCCGATGCCTAGTTTAAGAGACAGGGTTTACTAACTGTACTCAATTAAATCATAACTGTTTTGATTCGATATTTACCATGTATACAGTGCAGGTGTGATTGTATTTTGTAAAAATAAAGAATTAATATTATTATGTATTATTACAAAAAAAATAGAGTTTACTGAAATTTATTTTCAATTTTTTACTTGGATTTTATATAAAAGCGTGTTTTTTTAGTTTTTTTTTTAACTATTATTTTGGTGCTTATTTTTGTAGCTGATACGAATTACTTATATTATCCCACTACTGGGCACGAGCTTTCACTACGAATCATAAAATTGTTTATTATTTGGACTGTATCCATGAAGAAACTGGTGGTTTGGACATATGGATGGAATTAAGACGACTTACGAAAGTGGTCTAGCAGGAAGTGGTAAGGACTGTCGAGACCGAAGTCGCAGGTTCGAAACTAGTCGCTAGGCACACACCTCTAACTATAGAAAATTATGTGTTTATTCACTGTGTATTTAACAGTGGCAAAGTGGGGAGTAGCCGGCTGAGAAGCGAAAGGCCGTGATTTCGATTCCCGCAATGAGACAAATGTTTGTGTGTTCCACAAATTTGTGATTCGTGACTTGGTGTTATGAGACCGCAAGTCCCTCATAATTCTTGATACTCGCGATACGAGTCAACCTAGTGTGAGTTCAGGATTATGTGTGTGACTGTTGGGTGTAATAATTTATTTAATGTTAAATAATGATCGCTTTAACATTGAAGAAAAACATCATGAAGAAACTTACATACCTGGAAATACTCCATAGGAATTTCAAAGGTGTATGAAGTTTACTAACCTGTATAAGCGGGGTAGATTGAAGACATGATCCTCTCATACCCAAAGCCCTAGTCCAGCAGTGGGACGTATTTCATACAGGACAGGTATTATTTATTACTAAGTACAACACTTGGAATAATAATTACATCTCAGAAATACTTTATAGCTTAAAATATTTTTTGGAGAGAAAAACATATTTTTTGCCAAAAAATAATTTTGTATCTTCTTGACTTCACAAAATTTTCCGTTAATGTAATGTAGTAGTAAGTATTTTCAACTTCATAACTTCGGACAAACAATTATGACAGAATTTTTTAAACGTCAACGGAGATTTCACGAAGTGGTCTTGCTCAAGCGAAGCGTATAGTATGATGGCAGCGTATTTAATTGTTTTCTGATGTTTCAAATCCCCCTCTGCCTTCCCAATCCTTTAATTAGCCCTTTCCTTTAAGGTCGGCAACGTGCCTATAATTCTTCTGCTATTATAGGCGTAGATGGGCGGTGGAGATCACTTACTCTTAAGTTTTTTACTTTCTCGTTTACCGGTTTATGTTAAAAAAAAGAAATGAGAGGCGAAGTCGACCTACTCGCGTCACGATCTGAAGATAAAGTAAAAATATTAAATTGAGCACGTATTTGCTTAATTGATAAGGCGCTCTCCAACGCTAACGACGTGTAAGTCGAGGTCAAGAGAGAAATTTACTGACTTGAAATATTCATAAATTAAAATTAAACTTATTGCTGGATTTTGCGTTTGCATACATGGGAATTGTCCTTGATAAATTTGTAGATGTGTGAAGAAAATGGTAGACTAAAACCTAAGCCCCTCCATTAGTAATGTAAGTCCGTACTCACCGAAAAGAAAGTATTTAATATTACATTATTATTTTTATAGAAATACTAGCTACTTCTCGCAGTTCCACCCATTTGATAGTTTTAATGGATACTCGCTTTTACAATATACAGTATAGTTTACAAGGTAGGTCCCTCGTATGCTCGCATATAGACCGCCTGGGTTTGTACCACCGCTTTGTCTATTTCTGCCACCAAGCAACAGTGTGTAAGCACTATTGTGTTTCGGTTTGAAGGACATTGAAGCCAGTGACATAACTGAGTATTATGAGACTTAACATCTTATGTCTCGGAGTGACGAGCGTAGTTCAGTGCCATGCTATACTTTGTAATTCAAAGTGTGGTGTTACTTTTGTTTATGGGTAGGCCTGGCGCTTACCATCAGACGAGCGCATTGCTCGTCTCGTCGTTCAATCAAATAAAAAATACAGCATACAGATCAAGTAAAGTTAGTTCCAGATGTAGCCAAGTACAAACTTACAAATTCTTCAAATATAAATTTTACCTTAGCCGGGGACGAAGCAGAGACCTTAGTACAGCAGTCGTAAATTACAACTGCGCCACCGATGTAGTCCAGATATAAATCTAAAATGTATATCTAGATTAGTTAGTATCCAGTGGACGGCAGTCAAGTGTAATTGATGAAGGTTCAGCGCCTACCCGTGTCTTGATTTAGATCCAGACGAAGATCTAAGGTAAAAACAACTGGGCCTTGTGACGTCATTAATGACTGACATTAATCTATTCAGTGTTCATCTAAACGAAATTCATCTAATATTTTAAAAGTGAACGTTTGTATGTTTGTGAGTTTATGTATATGAATGTTCGTTAGTGATCTGCTGAACGGATTTGAATGATATTTGAACACACTTAAAGATTGTAATCTGGATTAGAACAGGATGGGAAAAGGAAAGAAAATGGGTTAATTACGGTGGTAACCCGTGATGAGATCACGGTCAGCACTATTTTTTAATTTAAATAATATATTTTTAGTGAATATGCAACTTGAAATAGGAATGTAACCTTATGTGCAATAAATACGAATAAGACATAATATAAAAATAGTAAATAAACGTTTATGGAGAGAAAAGATAAAAAAACTTAACTTGGACTTTTATGACGAAAAAATAGCTTCACGTAACGAACAGAAAGCAAAATCTACTAGTGACTGAAATTAATCTTTTTTATTTGATTGACGAGACGAGCCAAGCGCTCGCTTGATGGTAAGAGGCACACCTACCCATAAACAGAAACACCACCATACAGAACTTTGAATTACATCCTTATGGGTGGAATTTATCCTTGAAATTAAAAATGGTTGGTAGTAAACCCTAACAAAAATAATCATCAAAATCGGTCGGTTTTGCGAGTGGTAGAGGCACGCTGTAGTTAGTTTCGTCAACAGCGTCAATGAGCCGGCTTGACCGGGTGGTTACCACTGTCTCACAGAAAATCGACGTAAAATAGCGGCTTGCTGCTGCATTTCGTACGGTAAATTAGATATCTGGAGGCCCAAAACCCCGCCCATTTCCATCCCTTAATCATCCTCTACTTTCGGCAACGTACACTATGATTCTTCTTATATCGTGAGCGTAAATGAGCAGTGAAGATCACTTACCATAAGATGACCCACTTAATTGTTTGCCGGCTTATGTGATAAATAAAAATTATGCGGTACTATGTGCTAGCATAATAAAATGGATTGAATTGAGAACATTTTTTGGCGTCTTTAATAAAACAGTCACAGCCAGACAAATCTATTTAAATGACCACAATTTTCATGTTTATCAGCCGAATTGTTATTCAAATAAATGCTTTCTCGAAATACCGTAATTCCTAATAATGCGTGGCTATGGTTAATTTTAGTGTTTATCTGTGGCTCGACGCTACCCGATGATTCATGTGGATTCGATACAGCTGTGTTTTCTGTGTTTTTTTTGTTTATGTATGTATCTCAAATATGTTTTTTTTATCAGAGTACGGCAGTGACTGCACTACACTTTGTTTTTATTTCATTGAATGACGAGACGAGCAAGTCGCTCGCCTGATAGTAAGCACGCCTGCCCATAAACGAAGCAACACCACACAGAACTTTGAATTACAAAGCACTGAATGGCACTGAACTGCGCTCGTCATTCCGAGACACAGGATGTTAAGTCTCATAATGCCCAGTAATTTCACTGACCTCAATGTCCTTTAAGCCGAAACACAACAGTGCTTCACACAGTTGCTTAGCAGCAGAAATAGATGAAGCGGTGGTACCAACCCAGACAGCCTCTCGCATACGAAGTACCTACCATCTTGTAGAACCTTGTACATCTGATCTTAAACGCAGTGCAATCTGAAAAACCAGCGATTTATCTGTGATCACCAGAATCATGTCGGCCTGTATAAATGCTTCTTTACATCCCGAAGAGGGAGGAAGCCAAGCAAGGGGTCTTCGACGGGATAGAGGATAACCGATGCAGGCTCAGGATGTACCGGGTACCCCCATACCAGCCTCAACCAACCATAAAGTCATGTCGCTAGCCCCTCAGGAGCACTATCGCGATCCACACAAGGTGTGTGGGTCACTATGACAGGTTTTAACACCATGTGTATGATTTTATTTATTTTACTTGAATGATGAGAGAGCAAGTCGCTCGCCTGGTGTTACGCGTCACTCTTGCCCATAAACGAAAAAGCTCGCTACAGGGGAACTTTTTCCATTAACGAATTAATGTGTATACATCTTTCATCTCAGAAATACGATTAAATATTATCTAAGTATGTATTTGATGTTTTTGTAAACATCAAATAATATTTTTATTGTCTCATCGAATAATGTTCTATTTGTACAAACAATATTATCTATTAGACAACGTTTTATTATATAGTTTTCTTTTCATCTGATTGAATGACGAGACGAGCAAGGGGCTCGCCTGATGGTGAGCGACCATCAGGCGATCGTTACCACTTTCTCATAGAAAACCGACGTAAAGTAGCGGCTTGCGTTTGGTATGGTGAAACATCCGGATGCCCAAACGCCCCTCCCCTTCCCAATACCTAATTATCCCTTTCCTTTAAGGTCGGCAATGAGCCCATGATTCTTCGGAGACGGCATGACTTTCGGAGTGGTGGAGATCACGCCACCCATAGTCTTTTTAATAGCATAGGCTGGCAAACGAGCAAGTGGGTCACCTGATGGTAAATGATCTCCACATTACCAGAAGAATCATGGCGTGTTGCCAACCTTAAAGGAAAGGAATAATTAGGGATAGGGAAGGAGAAGCGGATTTGGGCCTCCGGGTATCTCACTCACCATACGAAACGGTGAAACAAGCCGCTACTTTACGTCGTCAATATCAAACAAGTAACTTAGAAGTACTAAGGCATGCATAAAGCTTTATACTTCTATTTTCAGGCAAGCGACCACCTTGTCTTGCCATTAAGGCCTAATATGGAACACAAGCATTATATAAATATCGTCTTATATGAGTGTTAAGGACACTTGTTCACAAAAAGTTTTCGCGGAGATAGGCAGACATTAACATAAGCTGTCGTCCGAAAAACAAGCCAAACATTAATACAACTGAAATTGTAGCTGACTCTACCTAGTATAATAAATAAAGAGAAATTAAGACAAAATTTTCTATGCAGTCTAAGTCGTGTTTATTTTTAAATTAAATTTTAGGATGTTTTTTTTTTCAATTCAGAAAACTGATAAAAAGGCAAAAGTGAAATTAAACATACACCACAAACGATTTTTTGGTGTTTGAGATGCCTCCCTAAAACTACTTCTAGACGGGCTGTTTTTCGAATGTTAACATATATATTGTAGTATAACATAACACTCTTTTCAAGCACAGCAGTCGGGTAAGAACATTAGAAATCTATAAATGCCTTGCCATAGTAATAACCCACTTTTATAGTCGAGTCGATCTGCGTTCCGCGCCAGCAATCTATTGTTTTTATTATCCAGCTTTATCGCTTCTGCAAGGGTGGACAGTGGATAAAGGAATTTATATTACTCACTATTAACTTCTAGATTTGCTTAGTTTATCAAAATTGTTTATTATATAGCCGACCATGGAATACCAGGAATCTCTCTTGATTTTCATTTAATACTATTTTAAACCGACTCTAACAGGGAGCTCTTATCGAATCATATTGCCTACTAATATTATAGATGTAAAAGTTTGGATGTGTGTGAATTTTTAAATACGTATTTTTTTAAGTGGGTACGTAGGTAAGTGCGTCACCTGATGGTAAGTGATCTCCACCACTTATGTACACCCACAATACTAGAAGAATTGTAGGCGCATAGCCGACCTTAAAGGGAAGGGTTAATTAAGGGATTGGGAAGGGAAGGGAGATTCGGGTCTCCGGATATCACTCTCACCGTGCGAAACGCAGTATCAAGCCGCTTCGTTACGACGGTTTTCTGTGAGACAGTGGTAATGTCCCGGTCGAGCCATTCATGCTCTAGAAAAAACTGTCTACACTACTACTACTCATATATCATCATACCAATAATCATCGACGCGTTGTTGACCTTAAGGAAAAGGAGGTAATCAAGGAACGGAATTGATCGAAGGGATTCTAATTATTTAATATATGTTTGTAGCAATTTTTTGTTTGCCATTATATAAAAAAACGATAGTCGAATTCACATCAGTGAACCCAGAACACAGCCTGTTGCCAAACAATAATAAATCGTCATCACAGAATTTTTGTAATAAACACAAAACTTTTGCCATATTGAATATGTACAAATAAGACGATGTCTGCAATATAATAGGACGTCCCATCCTGAAACAATGAGAGTTATTTTAGTGAAATAAAGTATGAATACAGTGAATAATGTTATTGAGAATGAAGTCAACATTTCAAAAGGAAAAGAAATAAAGAAAAAAAAAAGATTCAGATCGTAGCAAATATTCATACTCAGGAAGTATTCCGCGCGTAATGCGTAATAGCCTAAGTATAGGCTATTCCCGATTAGGAACAAGAAACCTTAAAGATGGGGGAGGGAAGAGAATGAGGATTTGTTACACGTGAATTCGCACATCTGGATTTTATTGGCATTGAACTCAACCAGATTTTTGGTACCCTATTTCAAAATGATAATCAAGGTCCGGTTAAATCCAATAGCAGGTTGTGGCTCATATGTTGGAAGCGTGGATAGAAAATGTCAGACCCTATCAAAAGCCTTGGCAATGACGAGGCTTAAGGCTAGAACCACGCCATACCTGTCAACCGCCTCCTCCCACCAATGCAACGTGTACGCTAGAAGATCACCCGTTGAGTGTTTTGATCGGAAGCTGTACTGTTGGGCCAATGCCCGAGGATCACTCACTGATCAATGATCATCTGCCATAGAATATCCTTATTCAAATACCGTGGGCAACGGAGTTTTGCCGTCCTCGAACCGCGAATTAGCCGGAAAGAGATTAACCTATAAGGTGGCTTTATTCTGCGTATGTGATGGTTAATTGTCTTTATTTATTTAATTATAGATATGAAATCAGATGTTATTAATTACACATGCTAATTAAGATACAAGGCACTCATATAAGAATATATGAGACTATAAAGACTAAAATTGTTACCTAATTGGTATATAGCTCCAAACAATACCTCATTCAAGATTGCCTCAATGTGAAACGCCTATGTTCCAATTACTTTGAATAAACAGGAGTCAATTTCAACAAAATTAATCATTATAGCTTTAAGATGTACAAAGCTATTATTTCTACAGAATATTCTGGCTGGCTGTCTCATACAAGACTAATTTGTAGTAATAGCTTCTCTGTTATTATTACTACGTGATAGCACTCTCCTATTAGAGAGCCCGTAAAGTTATAAGACACAACTACATTGTTTATTTCTTCAACAAAATCATAGTGTGGATTGATTCAGGCACCGTTTTGGTTTGTAGGACGTTAAAGGCAATCAAATAACTGGATATTTTGAGACTTAACATCTGATATCAGAATGTACCGCAAAGTAATGACATTCCATTATATTCTGAATGGTGTTGCTACTATTTAAGGATGTTTGACGCTATTCAGCAGGTAACCTTAGTCATCAAAGGAAATAAAAAATCCTAAAGGTGTTTGTAAATATATTGCCTTCACATCGCGTTTTTCTTTCCATTAGCATCACAACCACGATACCTGTATCATTGCGAGTATTCATGGTCAGTTATCATTAAGGTGACCTACTTGCTCATTCGCTTGCCTTCTGCTGTGCACGGGCTTAATAATGACAGGGGTGAGGCCTTTTGTCCACTGCCTAATGGGAGTTTATGGAATTGCTATCATTAGGTACTACGGATTCTTCGCGATGTTTTCGATAAAGAGATTGTGGCGTGTGATGTAAGTCAGAGGATAGCGTCACATCCACTTTGAATATTACGGTCGCGCGTCGCGCTATCCTGTCTCGGTATCACTGTTATCACGTATCACGGTGTCTTGTTCTCAGTCGCGCATTTCAAGCAGGCTTTTGCCGTTAAAATATATAATATACCTTCGTACGGTGACCCCGTGTCAGGTTTTTCCATTTATATATTTAAGAGCACTTTTACGGAAATAAAATGAAATGAAAAAGGAATAGTTTGTTCCTAATAAAAGTCTATGAAGTAAATTGACACAGCCAATAAAATCTTTCTCAGAATTAACTTAATATAAAGCAATAAATTAAGAGGAGTTATCCATTTCATTTTCAAATATTATACCAATTCTAAAATAAAGGTTGATGTCGCTTAAAATGGTTCGCGGTTTTGATTAATAAAAAATTCTAGAATGTAATTATGAACCCTATAATATTGACAAGCCTCTTGAATCCACAAATGCTTTTAAAAGTTTGTTAAGGGTAGGTCCAACAAAATCCAAAGGAAGCTCACGAATAGTACAAGAGAAGGACCCTTGAAAAGAATTTTGCGCCTAATCTGTGAAGTTTTTTTTATTACTATTATAGTATTTTGAGCAAGGTGACTGCACTACACATGATGGGAAACGCAGTGGAGTCAAAAACCAGTGATCACCGACAATCAAGCAGCAGAATCATGGCGGCCTGTATCAATGATTCTTCCCACTTCAAAGAGGGACTGGGATTTGCGACTGGACAGGCGTATGACCGATGCGGCACAGGGATACATGTACCCCTGGTACTGACCCAACCAACCATCAATTCATGTCGGAAGCCCCTCAGGAGAACCGGAGATACACTCGCTGATTCTGGAACGCCTCCATACAAAGTGTGTGGGTTATTATGGCAGGTTTTAGCCCCATGTGTACGGTGGTCGCTATCCGGGCGGATATAAACATCCTACGACCAGCAAACAATTTAACTGTTTACTGCTAGCTTAGAATAGTAGTATTTCTTTTTTGTGCTGTAATCATCTGTGAAAATATTTAGCATACCCCAAAGCTCTTGCGTTCCAAAATAATTCAAGATAGTAATTCCAATTCAATCTATTAAGTTCATTTAGCTAATCAATGAGAATCTCGGAAACTGGGTGTTTTCCAAGCAGTGCGATGACATTGGATAACAGCCAGTTTCCGAGACATGACAGTGCATTCATGCGATTGACAAAATAAACTATTTGCAGCGAACACGCATTTAGGATTATAAAACTTATTTTATATGAGTATGTATAATGAGCATTGATATGCAGTTCATTGTAATTTAAAATTCTCAGTGGCACTTTTACTATTTATAGACAGGCCAACAACGTACAAGCAGGCCGCTTGATGCACCACGCCTGCTCAAAAACAGAAAAACGTAAGACATATTACTAAGTCTCATAATGCGTATTAATGTCATCGATTTTAATCGAACCTACTACCTAGTAAATCATATCAAATATCCAGCTAAGTGCAGTCAGTGGTTAACTCTATTATGGACCTTCTATACAATTGACATCATCTATCATATTGGACAGAGATTAATTAATAAAACTTTGATGGCCAATAGTGAAGTAGTTAACTGGAATTTCAATCAGTCAGCTTTAATTGCTTGTTATATATTCATTGAAGAGCTGGTTTGCAGGGGCTTGTGTCGGAAACTTATCTGGAACAACCTCTCGATAAAGTAATCAAGAAGTGTGTTCAAATACGTGTTTCGCGTGTATTAAGGTTTTCCGTATCATAGTATGCGAATAAACAGCTGTAAAATGACAGGTCGTGGGTAAAAAAATTAGATGTTTGATCCACAGACATTTTTGGTGTTTTTTTTTAAACAGGCCAGAAGACGTCACTTTTTGTTAATATGCCGGTGGTAGGATTTATATCCGTCCGGATAGCGACCACCGTACACATGGTGTTAAAACCTGTCATAGTGATCCACACGCCTTGTGTGGATCGCGTTCCAGGATCAGCTAGTGTATATCCGGTTCTCCCGAGGGGCTTGCGACAAGACTTGATGATTAGTTGGGGTGGGTATAGGGGTAAATCCTTGTATTACTGTGCCTTCATCGGTCATCCGCCTGTCCTGTCGCAGGCACCTCGATTTGCTTCTTTTCAGCATTTATATAGGCCGGCATAACTCTGGTGACCAACGATAAACTCTTTATTTGTCGGTGGTTGCTGGTATTTTGGATACCGTCAGGTGTAGTGCAGTCACTTTGCCGTGCTCGGATAAAAAAAAATCTTCCGACCGTAAGACACATGGGTGGTCGGCAATGGTCAACGTTTAATGAAAGGAATGGGAATTGGGAAGTAATAAATTTATGCCTCCGGCAATCTCACTCACCAAACGAAACGTATTTTTCCTCAATCCTTCATTATTTATATCAATCCACGTTTGTCAATTTTGAGACAGCCTTGCTAATGAGTTTGTGACCGTATTAGGGTACGTCGCTCCCTTGTATAAACACACTTGGCTACGAAATTAGGGCAATTCATTTTAGGGATCCATGCATGATAAAGAAAAATGGATATGAAAAGTGAGGCCGGGGCTTCGATCACCGAGGCAATTATACAGCGCGGCAACTTTATGATGGCGCGGGCGGTGGCAAATTGAACTAACTGAAAGTGTATAGAATAATTTTAGTGGAGTGCCTGGAGCATTCAAAACCGTAAAACCTCGGATTAGAGTTATAGTGAATTAATTAATATGATCGATGTGGGATATTGTTATTTAAACTATAAATTGCAATGTTTACCCAAAAAAAAATTGTGCAAACCATTGTTTCATTGTTTAAAAAAAATATTATGAAAAATTAATGTTTGACCATATATTTTCACTTTAAACAGTTTTTTTTATTTATATGTTAAATCTTAACTAAGTATTCTTATCTTATCTTGTCTTTTTACGGATTGATTTACACGACTCAGTAAAAGTATTTAAAAATATCAATGAAGACCCCAATAATATATTGCAAGCAGGTGTAGCATGTATTTTGAGTTTATATGGAGCTACGTCTAAAACTTATGATTTAAATACATTGAGGTTCAATTCTTTCACAAAAGCAACAGCCAAAAATACGAGTGTTCTTTTGTCATCACTGCCTCCAACAACTGATGCAGCGTTTGAGCACCTTAAAAGAGTGTACCTACAAATTCAGATATGGTTAGGAAATGACGTAGTTATTGAAAACTGGGGATGGAAGTATTCCAATAACATGTACATCCCAATAACAATTAATCAATTACCTGCTCCGGATAATTTATTGCAAATGTTATTTTGTAATTGCAAAAAGGGATGTGGAGCTGCGTGTGGATGCCGAAAAAGTGGTTTATACTGCAGTGTAGCATGTTTACAGTGCAGCGGAAACGGTAGGTGTTCCCTTCACCTATTATACAGATAGATGAAGTAGAAGAAAATATTTGATGTAGACAACAATCTATAATTATAAAGTAACATGTCCTGACTGACTGACTGACTGATTCATCATCGCCGAGCGCAAACTATCAAGGCTACAAGCATGAAATTCGGACTGTATATTCATTTTGTTATGTAGGCATCCACTAAGAAAGGATTTTAGAAAATTCCACCCCTAAGGGGTCAAATAGGGGATGATAATATATATGAAAGTCCATCATTTTGAAAGTTACATAAACAAAATTTTGTATTTCGATTATTGACGTAAAATAAATAAATAGGTGTTTCAGGAATTTTGGAAATTTTATTTATTAAGGGATGAAAAAGGGGGTGAATGTAAATGCGAAAGTGAGTTTGTTTGTTACGCTTTCACGCCTAAATCACTGAACCGATTTTGATGAATTAATTTATCTACATAGACCGATGGGATCCTGGAGACGGTTACAGGCTACTTTTATGCCGGAAAATGCTGTTCACGCGGGCGGAGCCGCGAGCAAAAGCTAGTGTAATATATTTAAATAAACTGATTTTGTACTATTTTTTTTTTCTTTTCATTAGTCGTAATTAATTACCTTATTTTTTAAATGTACACAATAGAGTACGTTTCATTTATAATTAAACTGGCCGAGAAATTCCATTGTACATAGCAGCTGTCGCTCCGCTCTGCCCCCCACGTTTTTCTACCTGTTCGAGATCCCTACTGCCATTTTTATACACAGGTATCTTTGAAAAATGTTCCTATATGTCTACTCAGGTAAGATTTAACATATAAATAAAAAAAAAATACTGTTTAAAGTGAAAATATATGGTCAAACATTAATTTTTCATAATATTTTTTTTAAACAATGAAACAATGGTTTGCACAAAAAAAAATTGGGTAAACATTGCAATTTATAGTTTAAAAAACAATATCCCACATCGATCATATTAATTCATTCACTATAACTCTAATCCGAGGTGAAAACCCCCAGGCGCTCCACTATTTATCAAACTTCAAAATCGACGAATGAGCGTTTGACGACAGCGACATTTATGTTGCAAACGCATAGTTTTCAAACTAGGTATATTTGTGTTATTCGCAAATATTTGAATCGGTTTTTGTTTATATAGCATAGGCCGGCAAACGAGCAAGTGGTTCACCCGATGGTAAGTGAACTCCACCGCCCATGTACGCCCACAATACCAGAAGAAACAAGGGTGCGTTTCCGACCTTAAAGGAAAGGGATAATTAGGTATTGCGAATGGAAGGGGGATTTGGGCCTCCGGATATTTCACTCACCATGCCAAACGCAGTAGCAAGCGGTTATTTGACGTCGGTTTTCTGTTAGACAGTGGTAACGACCCGGTCGAGCCAGTTCGTTCATGCTGTAGCAAAACTGTCTACAGCTTGGCTCTACCACTCACAATTAGTAGTATGGTTGAGATGTAAAATAAAGTTCCTTAACAGAACCACGTGTGCTGGCTTGCGGATCCATAGCTTGGTTTCCTTCATCTCGGCTCGAACTAAAAAGTTCGCAAACTTCTGTTGGACCATTAAGCTATGGAATAGTTTGCCGGCACAGTGTTCCCTTATTACTATAATATAGGGTCATATAAACGAAGTGTGAAGAAGCAATTAGGTAGGCCGGCACTATCTTGCCGACCTACGATAGTCACATCGTCTGTCGTTGGTCGACACTATTATTGGATTGCGCTACACTTACCATCAGGTGTGGCGTAGTCACTTTTCCGAGCCAGGATAAAAAAAAAAATACATATAACATAACAATACATACAATTTATATTTATATTATATCTCACTTGGAGTCAGAAATATCTGTGAGACTGTCGCGTATTATTTATTATTATTTAATAAAATTGAACCTTTATTACGATCTCTTTGTTGTTTGGGTATCTGTCTTTCCACAGAAAGATTCAAGCCCATTTTATTAAAAACGGCTCCAGGTAAAGGTAATTAAAATTGTATATTAACATTTATTATCTCATATCGCTTTGAAAGACAAGGGCTTCAAAGCGCATAGCGGTTTTAATTAACTGATAAAAATTGGACATGAAAGGAGGTATTTTTGGAAAAGTGAAAATAAATCTGAAAATCGTTCATTTGCATTTATGTGTGAAATTTCACCTTTTCGTCTATCACATCATGAGACAGAATTACGCTCGGCCCAATACGGGTATACTGGTTACACCTGTGCCGACCCCTTCGGAAATTACAGGCGTGAGTGCATATGTAAATGAAATGAAATAAATTCAATAAATGATAATAAACAAATAATTATAGCGAATTAAATTTCTAGTTCCAATAAGTCGGTTAAAAATACGTATGTGTATTGTAAGGCTGGTACGGAATCCTCGAAACCTGTCATGAAGAGAGTCCTTGTTCATGATTGGTGCTTCAATAGATTGTTGTCTGCAGAATACTCAAATATTTGGGAACATAATATTAACAATCGGTCATAATATAAAATCTACGATATTGTTTACACGTTCTGGATTCCTCATAACTCTTTGACCGTAATCCTGTTTAGATTGTGTTGTTTTGAAAGATAATAAATAAGAATCAACGTTAACCTAGCGGGCAGTACAACGGACTGGTCGAAAAGGTCGGGTTCAGTCCCTGCCTCCAGGGTACGCATCTCTGACTTTTATAAGTTACGTATGTATTTACTGTTAATTATCACTTGATTTAACAATGTAGGAAAACGACTTTACAAAAACTACAATAACTCGATTTCATTTCTTTTAAAACCTTTACCTCTACCTTACTGCATACTGGTGGGCCCGGGTCTTCTCTACTAAAGATAATTTAAAAAGGGGTTAAGTCTAACACAATTATCTGATGCGGGTTTTGAGGTTCTACATTTATTTAAATTTCACATGCAAAATGATCAGATATGCAGGTTTCTTTACGAGGATTTCCTTTACTGGTAAAAAGAGCGAGAATCAACAATGAATACGCAAGTGGATTTGAAATATCAAAACCCTAGGGGCATGATTATGAATTCGCAAACTCCATCGCGGCAGTCCGTTTAACTCTGGGCTTGGCTATTGCTGCTTACTTTATTTGTTATTTTACATTATCGAAATTGCTTTCCAATCACCATCTGGGATATGTGCCTTATACGTTTTATTAGACCCTTCTATGTTATGTAACTACAAAGTTATTCACACATACCTTTATATAGCGAAGCATAAAATACACTGTATCTTTAGAGCACGGGTTGTGTAAATAATTTTGTGATAAATTACTTTTTAGCATAAAGTGACATGAACTGTAAATCATTATAACAAAATATGTCATATGCGAAACCATAGCCAGCTGTAGCCATTTTTGTTTATAGCTTAAAGGAGACTGGTTTGACTGGACCAGTTTTTATGCAACTAAATGACGGGGCGAAGGCTTCCCTTCGGCTCTTAAGCGACCACTTATAACGTTGAATTACAAAGAACTGCATTGCACTACACTTCACCCGCAAGGCGTTCAGTATGTCTGAGTACCGCTGACTCACGATATATCTAACTTAGGCTGGGTTTAGACCTGCAAGAACACTCGGAGTCTTGCATGAGTTTCTTGCAGTTTTTTTTATCCTAGCTCGGCGCACTGACTACGCTACACCTGATGGTAAGTGTAGCGCAATCCAGGAATAGTATCGACCAACGACAAACAATGTGTCCATCGTAGGTCGGCACGATCATTCTTCTTCTCACTCCGTTTAAAGGGTCCCATATAATAGGAAGGAGGGAACACGTGTGCTGGAAAATGATTCCACAGTTTAATGGTCCGGCAAAAGTATTTTTTTCTGTAATAAATATCTTGAGAGAACTTCTCGCGGAGGTATTTGTACTCGACAGCTATAATAGACGTCGCGAAAGCTATGGCATTTAGTTGTTGCCGTGTCTTCCGCTTTGTTTCACTTTATTTGTATTTATTTTGTTTCGCTTTGTTGTAGTTTAGTTGTAGAGAAATCTTCTGCGATGTTATTAAGTGTAGTTTGTTTAATCCTATTTTTATAATCCACACACCGCTTGTCCCACAAACAAGGGTTACATATAAAACCCTATTAGTTTAATAGAATCTTCCAAAGTCCATCCACTTGTCATTTTTTTGTTTTATTAAATGACGAGACAAGCAAGGCCTCGCCTGATGGTAAGCGCCACGCCAGCCCATAAACAGAAGCAACACCACACAGAACTTTGAATACACTGCATGGCACTGAACTGCGCTCGTCACCCTGAGACATAAGATGTTAAGTCTTATAATGATGCCCTTTAATTTCACTGACTTGAATGTCCTTCAAACCGAAATACAACAGTGCATACACACTGTTGCTTGGCGGCAGAAATAGATAAAGCGGTGATATCAACCCATACGGCCTCTCACATTTCGCAAGTGCTCCAGCTACGCAGTTTACACTCGCAAGCTACTCTCTGACAGACTGTCGGACATTTCTTGCAGAAGTTTTCTTGATGTAAACGTGACCTTAAGCAGTAGAATTGCAGGGCCAGCAACGAAACCATGTTCTTAAGTCACTCGAAATTCATTAACTATGGTGGTGACTAGCTATCAAGTCACCAAGATAGCTTTCCAGCATTTTTCTATAAATGCACTAGAAGAATGAACAAAGGAATGAAGAAAATGCACATGGTGGTAAGTCCCTCATATGCGATAGGCCGTCTGGGTTGGTACCACCGCTTTCTCTATTTCTGACGCCTAGCAATAGTGTATAAGTGCGGTTGTATTTCGTTTTGAAGGACATTGAAGCCAGTGAAATTACTGGGCATTAGGAGACTAAACATCCTATGTCTCAGCGTGACGAACGCAGTTCAGTTCCCTGCAGAATTTTGTAATTCAAAGTTCTGTGTGATGTTGCTTCTGTTTATGGGCAGGCCGAGACGACGTCATTCAATAAAAAAAAAGATCAAGACAGATCAGACATGAATTACAAGCGAGAGTTTTATTTCTTTGCTCTGATTTTATATGTGTCCCGTATCCGTAATCTAGTCTTGTGGCGTTGTTCCTTCATCCATTTCGCTTTTAATGTCTGCTGTATAGGAGTTTTCTTCTTTATTCAATCTAATAGCAGAACAAATATTAGTGAAAAAAAATTCATGATCCGGTTTATTATTCCGTTTTCCAGTTGCATCCGCCCACTCTAAAACGAATTCATGCTGAGTTGTGAAGACAAAATAAACAATCCAGATATTAATGTATCTATACATATAAATATAATTGGAATGTCTGTCTGTTTCAGAAATAACTATCGCCTTTATTAAGCGCATTGTATGATCGATAGAGGATATTCTTTTCGAGTCTTAGTATTGTGTGACCGTAAATCCCATATAGTTCCAAATACGTACGACACCTCTAATAACTCACTTTGAGGCTCAGACTATTTGTGAATTAAGTAAATTTAAAGTCAACTAACCAAAAGAACGGATCAAGATTTGTGAATATCTATGTCTAATCAATAATCATTGGAATTGCAGAGTCCGTGAATCCCTACATCTAAGGATCCCGCTTCCCAAGCTTGTTGGTGTGCCTTGTTCTGCTAGCCTATAGCGCGGCGGTTATTCCAAAGTTCCCATAATCTTAAGTTAGTATTATTACTGACAAATGTTTTGTACTTGACCTGTCATAAGCGATTTCTTAGCCTACATGATGAATAAAGATTTTGATTTTGAAAAGAGTCAGTTTTGATCGGTCTTCCATTGGTAGGTAACAAATTTCCCAACTTTTTCTATTCGCACTCCACTTCTCTGTATGACCATACATTTGCGAAGTTAATTTTAAATTGTCGATATCACGCGAGCGAAGTCACGTTAAATACTTAGTTTTATAATTAGGCAATTATTTACAAAATAAACTGAGAATGTTTGGAGTTTTCTATAAACTTTGTATTACTACTCTAAAAATATTTTTGTTAAAGCATCAATAACCTAAAGTTTTGTTTCTGCAAAATTATTTTAGAAGATATTTTTAGATTCCACATTTGCAAAAACACGTAAAAAAATATTTAGTTTGGTGTTAATTTTTTATTACATAATTTATTATAATGTACGTATATGTGAGTTTTTGCCAGCGGCCATAACATAAGTTTGATGCTTAAATTTAACTGGAGCTTTTTATAGATCTGTTTTATTTTTGTTAAGAACATCTTCTACAACTTTTAGTGCAAGAATTATCAAAATCGAATAAATTTAGAATATATTTTTCATGTACGATTTCACCCTGTTAGGGGGAAAGTCTTCTTCTCTAAATAGATCCAACCTTTACATCCTGTCGATCTTAACAATTCTCATAAAACTTTTAGCAAACTTTGTAAAGCAACGATAGCTTAGCAAGGTGAGTTACGTACTGCAGAAACGAAAGTCGTAGGTTCGAATCTAGCCCCCTCCTCTTCCAGGTTACTTGTAGGTAACCATTGTTAATTATTGCTTTCTTTAACACGGTGAGGAAACCTGCATAACTGAGATAAGAATTTGAAAGGTTTTTGTATAAGCCAACCCGTATAAGGTTATCGTGGCGGACTAAAGCCTAACCCCTCACATTCAGTAGAGGAGGCCCGAGACCCAGCAGTGGGACGTGAATAAGTCAGAGCTGGTGTTATTATATTATTATTCAAGCTACGTACGAAGTACTCAATGTTTCATTAAAACAACTCTTGAACAGTTTATTAAAACAACTTTTGAACAGTTCATTAAATCGCTCTTAATTATTTATCCACCTTTATTGGTACGTACAGTTTATAAAATAAACGTATTTTGTGCTTAAAAATGATTCATTATTATAATTTTATTTATTCATAATGTTATATTTTGTCTTTACTTAACTTATATCGTTCACTAATTACATATTGTTATTAATTATTAGAGGATGTCACTTGTTAGTGACATGTGTCAGGACGAAGCCTGTGATAGATTCCTTGACAAAAACATTCAAAACTAATTGTTGGATATTGGGGTTTACCAAAATGTTTTGTTGAAGAGTTTGTTGTTCTTTTTTTATAGCCTATTCCGGCAAACGAGCAAGTAGGTCACCTAATAAGTAAGTGATCTCCACCGTCCATGTAGACCCTTAATACTAGAAGGATCATATGCGCGTTGCCGACCTTAAAGGGAAGGGATATTTATGGGATTGGGAAAGCGAGGGGGATTTAGATAATATACACCATTAAGGCACAATATATAATGCTCTATATGTTTCATAATGCTGTTGTTAGCGTTGAAGGCTGCTAGACGTGAGTTTTTTTTATTGATTGAATGACGAGACGAGCAAGGCTCTCGCCTGATGGCAAGCAGTGCCCATAAACAGAAGCAAGACACACAGAACTTTGAATTACAAAGCACTACATGGCACTGAAATGCGCGCGTCACCCCGAGACATAAGATATTAAGTTTCATAATGCCCAGTAATTTCACTGGCTTCAATGACCTTCAAACCGAAACACAACAGTGCTTACACGCTGTTGCTTGGTGGCAGAAATAGACAAAGCGGTGGTACCAACCCAGAAGACCTCTCGCACACGAGGGACTTACCACCTTTACCTTGTAAAAGTGAGTGACATGTGTCATGTTTATTTGTTGTCATTTGCCTGTGTTGTTGTATTCCCATAATTTTATTTTTAATTTACATCTACTTTGTGCCATGATCTACATGTAGTATCGTAGCGAAAGTATTAGCAAACTAGCTTTTGCTCGCGGCTCCGCCCACGTGATCAAACAAACAAACAAACAAACAATCAAACTCTACAGCTTTATAATATTAGTATAGATTTGGTTAGCTTAGCAACGGAAGCCTTCAAATAATATTATTTTGGTAGCTTAGCAACTGAAGCCTTCAAATATGAATAATTTTCCCCGTTTTTGCAACATTTTTCACTGATGCTTCGCTTCTAATGGTCGCAGCGTAATGTTATATAGCCTAAAGCCTTCCTCGATAAATGGACTATCCAACACAAAAAGAATTTTTCAATTCGAACCAGTAGTTCCTGAGATTAGCGCGTTCAAACAAACAAACAAACAAACAAACAATCAAACTCTACAGCTTTATTATATTAGTATAGATTTATCTTTAACTAGCTTTTGCTCGCGGCTCCGCCCACGTGATCAAACAAACAAACAAACAATCAAACTCTACAGCTTTATAATATTAGTATAGATTTGGGTAGCTTAGCAACGGAAGCCTTCAAATAATATTATTTGGGTAGCTTAGCAACGGAAGCCTTCAAATATGAATAATTTTCCCCGTTTTTGCAACATTTTTCACTGATGCTTCGCTTCTTATGGTCGCAGCGTAATGTTATATAGCCTACAGCCTTCCTCGATAAATGGACTATCCAACACAAAAAGAATTTTTCAATTCGAACCAGCAGTTCCTGAGATTAGCGCGTTCAAACAAACAAACAAACAATCAAACTCTACAGCTTTATTATTAGTATAGATGACAGTTAATAATAGATATATCAAACACGCATTATCAGAGTGACATAAGAAAGACATTGAAGATGAAATCGTAGAAGTAATAGCTTACGCATGGCTAGCATTCCTTATTTAATGTTACTCATTCTTGCTCAACATACCAACCTACCTACATAGGTAGGTTGGTATATGAGCATATGCTCAGTAAAATTGTATGTCAATTGCTTTCTAGGGAAATCACGGCTAATATAATAAAGGTACGCTTTTATGACTAGTCTCTTTTTCTTGCAAGTCTCTAGGTCATATCGGCATTTTACGAGAGAGTATACGAATAACACAGTTCTTACTTTTCTGCCGCTCTAGAACATACAATACTACAAGAATCTTTAAGAAAAAAAGCATTTATTAGCAGGCATTAGGTGGTACATAAACAAATTTATGTGGATTTTTTCTAAGTAGCAGGTGGTTTGCTTTAGTAACCTTGATGATGTATGCAGTATGAGTATGAGACATAACAGCTAAGCTGTCAATTTCTCATCAGTTTCTATGGCTTTAGCTTTAGCTATTTTTAGAGTAGCCCTCCCCTGATAAGTCCGCCTAGCTCGAAACCCTAAGTGAGTTTTCTTTTAAATTGAGTTAATTAAAACCATATAGATACTTATAATATTTTTTTGAAGTGACAAAGAATAAAGTTTGGCGTCGGTTAATGTGACAATAAAAATATTTGAATGGATTCAAATATTTTTATTATTACATTAAGGCTTTATTATAAATTGAGTGAGAAGAAAGATCTAAAATAAGAATAATAAAACGATCTCAAATCCTACGCACAAAACTTGAGGGATCTGAATTCTGACTGTAAATTCAAGCGTATATTTTCATGTTTTTCAATACAAAATAATTTAGCGGTCCGTTTACTTTTAGGGTAAAATACGTATTTACCCGATCGTTAGGGAACTGATAGGGATATGGGACCCTGATTTATATCACAGGAAAAAGGACAAACATTTTAAACATATATCCAATTTGCGATTAATTAAAGAATTGGCTCAATTAATTTATTTTCTTTATTTTATCATTTTTTTTTATAGCATAGGCCGGTAGCCGAGCAAGTGGTTCAAATTCAAATTCAAATCATTTATTCTGCAAATTGGATCATAAATATCACTTTTATATGTCAAAATTCTTTATACTAGTTTATTTTATTTTTATCTTTTATCGGCATTTCGTGGCTAGCCATGAGAAGAAATGCCGAAACAAACTCATGGGTTATGGCCTCTTTTAATGTCCAGACATTGACTTTCCATGATTATAAAAATAAAATTTAAATTATTAATTTTAAAATTAATATTTTTCTTAAAAAGAAAACAAGAAGTACACCTGTTGGTAAGTAAGCTCCACCGCCCATGTACGCCCAAATACCAGAAGAATCATGGGCGCGTTGCCGACGTTAAATAAAAGGGATGATTAGGGATTGGAAATGGGAGGGGGATTTGGGCCTTCGGATATCGAACGACCACTTACCACACGAAATACAGCAGCAAGCTGGTAACTTACATGGGTTTTCTGTGAGACATTGGTAAAGATTCGGTCGATCCGGCCCATTCATGCTGTAGACAGAACTGTCTATAGATTGGCTCTACCACTCAAACAATTTACAGATTTGAACATTTGGAGAATATATTACCAGATATATTTTTATTTTATTGTCTACACCCTCAGAGGTACCCAATTTCTCAGTAATACAGTAAAATTATCAAATTGTACAATTTTCTAAATATATATTTCCGAGAAACCTATCTATACTATCCTATTAATATAGCTTCCCTTTTACAACGAGGTTGGTTAATTTTATTTTATCCGAATTGAACGGAAATATTTTGTGCCCACATTTATCACATGACTGGGTAAAAAGGGCTTTTGTTCCTCTTAAAGTTCATAGCTTTATCGGGTCAATCTAGCTTAAAAGTATGAATTTCATTCTGCCATTTTCTAGGTTTGTTCCGACCACATTTGGAATCTGGTGATCCTACTTTGTTGGTTTTGTCTGATTATCATCTACATGGAACATACGCTCGGCCCAGTTTCGCCTAACAGCTTCCTCACAGACATCGGTGATTTGTTTCTTAATCTATCGCGAAGGCTGTTTCCTCATATACTACTCTCTTAATACACAAACATAAATGTATATAAGTGTGTCAAACAAATAACTCACTGTACGATACCCCACAGATCTAATGTTTGTCCACTCGAAGAAATGCTGAAGGAACGCAAAGATATGTCGAATAAGTAAGTCAATGTATATTATTGGGATCAGGCCAATGTTTGATGAAACAGTGTCGTTATTTAACTTGAGAACACATTGATATTTCATGACATAGCCTTAAGATTTTGCCCTTGAAATAGTAGGAAGAGAGGTTTATAGAAATCTATGATTCCTGATGAATTCCTGTGCCACATTGTACAAGGGTAAGGATGGCTTTAAAATCGCTGACTTATAGTTTTAGAGGAAGTCATGAGTGCCGATTCATAATAGAATATGCAGGATTGGAGGAAATGGAAGCATCTTAGCATGAAGGCAGACCTTGGCGCCTAGGGTATGCCTGTGGCCATCCTAGTTTATGTTGTCACAAGACTCATGATTTAATTTATTGTTCTTTCCTTAATTTTTAATTTGTGAATAATGCATATTCTCATAAGAACGTCTTTTTAACTTTTCATGTCTCAGGTTAGTGTTCAAATAAATTATTTCGTTCTTTCTTTCTTTTGTTTCTTTCTAGCTAGAATAATGCCAGACTAAGATAAAGAATGTGACAGATGTCGAGCCTATCTCTACATAGGCAACAAATTGAATCATGGGCAAACCCGAAACAAAAAATGAAGTTAAAGATAAACTCGTACATATTTAGATTACATGACATTTCAATCATTCACATGAATGACTCAGTAGCTTAGTTATATTGCGTATGCGGTACGACTGTTGTGCTGTCTCAAGTTCGATCTCCGTGTCGAGTAAAAGTGATATTGGATTGTTTTACCACGAAATAATCAGTATTAATCCAGAGTCTGGAGTTGTACTTGGTGTGGTGATAGGCTCGCCCCCATCACATCATAGGACGGAAATAAGCTCGTAGAAATTTTGGTGTTATTTTATTATTTTGTATTTGATTGAATGACGACACAAGCAAGGCGCTCGCCTGATAGTAAGTATGGGCAGACGTGGTGCCCATAAATAGAAGCAACACCACACAGAACTTTGAGTTACAAAGCACTGCATGGCACTGAACTGCGCTCGTCATCCCGAGACATAAGATGTTGAATCTCATAACGCCAAGTAATTTCACTGGCTTCAATATCCTTCAAACCGAAACACAACAGTGCTTACACACTGTTGCTTGGTGGCAGAAAGAGATAAAGCGGTGGTACCAACCCAGACGGCCACTCGCATACGAGGGACCTACCACCTTGTGACCGGGTATACTGGTTACACCTCTCCTACCCCTTCGGCGATTACAGGCATGAGTGAGTCACCCCCAGGAGTACATCGACATCACAGCCAAATTACTCTGCCTCTAATGAGGCTATTGGAATTTTCCATGGCGTGACTAAACAACGTGATACTTAACCAGGTTTAATTAATAACAGTAGGCATGTATATTTTGTTCATACAATATCCTTTCAAAAGGAATTAATTGGCATTGCTTCCATCGAACCCCCAAATTGCAAGTGAAAACCAATATTGACATAAAATCAATCCATGATTAAATTTTTAGATTAATCTGGGATTCGAGAACGCTTCATGAATATTTGAATCGAATAATTTAGCAACAAAGTAATAATGGGATCCTCTGTGGAATAGATTAACCATATCAGTAACTTTATGTATTTGTTTAAATTTGTTTGATTCGATCCGAAATCAAAATTTATGTTTGCCATCCAAAACCATACATGAATTGCTCTGGATTAGATATTGTTGTCATGTGCTAAAAATAAACACTGAAAACAATAGTTCCTTTATTTTTCTATCCCAAATCTGCAGTGTTTAAACACTACTTTGTTTCAGTTTAAAGGACATGGAGACCAGTGTTATTACTGGGCATTATGAGACCTAAAATTTTCTCGATAGAAAAAAATCACAAAGTCACCTCCATTTTTTATCTATTTTCGATTTATTTCTAATATGGTGCATATTTTTAAGCCGAAAATTAGATCAATAATACCATTTACGTATGATTCAGAGAGTGGCTTTTTTGATTTTCAAAAATATTTTGTATATTATGAGATTTTAAAATAAAAAGCATTTGGCATATACGACGTTGACATGCGGGTGATGCAGGGTGCGCGGCTGATATTTTGCTAGCTTTATGCGCCCTCTTAATAGGTATTATTAGTAGGTCAAAGAGCTTTAACCTGGTGACAGATGTCGTCGACACGCGATAGCATCATGGCTGAAGGGAATTTATCCTATCTGTGTAATCGCGTTGACGACTCGGTATTCATGGGGTAATTAGCTGTCCGAATTTCAACTGTGCCCTGAGATTAAAGTGTAATTAGAGTTTGGAATTTTAGCCTTGATAACAATGGGTTGACGACGTCGAATTAGTGAAGAGATTGGGTCGAATTTGGGTCCAATTTTTTTTAATAGCATTAATTTATTAGCATAGCCGGCAAACGAGCAATTGGGTCAACTGATGTTAAGTGATCTTCACTGCCCATGTACATCCAAGATGCCAGAAGAATCATGAACGCGTTGGCGTTCTTAAAGGAAAGGCATAATCAAGGGTTGAGAACAGAAGGAGGATTTGGGGGCCGAACATCTTAATCACGAACAGTGAGCGAGATATCCGGAGGCCCAAATCCCCCTCCCTTTCACAATCCCTTAATTATCCCTTCTCTTTAAGGTCGGCAACACGTTTATTATTCTTCTAGCATTCTAGGCG
The DNA here is from genome assembly GCA_949126905.1 of Amorpha juglandis. Lineage (NCBI taxonomy): Eukaryota > Metazoa > Arthropoda > Insecta > Lepidoptera > Sphingidae > Amorpha > Amorpha juglandis. The sequence goes on from OX421365.1 coordinate 23,622,928, forward strand.
TACATGGGTGATGGAGATCACATATCATCAGGTGACCCACTTGCTCGTTTGCTGGTCTATGCTATAAAAAAAACAAAGTACATACTGCGCTCATCATTTCGATTTAGTTTAGGTCATAGGTCCTGTATGCGAGAAGCCGTGTAGGTAGGTACCACTGTTATGTCTAGTTCTGCTACTAAACAACAATGTTTAAGCACTGTTTTATTCCGATTTGGAGGGCATTAATGCCAGTCATTATCCTACATGGGCGTGACGTAAACGAATGTCAATATGAGGGGGCGAGACGACGTCAACATATCAATGGCAAATTAATAGTCCTCGCCTACAGACTAAACTTTTACTTTCGACTAATTGGATGATCTCATTGTGCGGTCTCTAACCACTTTTTTATTACACGAGGAACATAGGGAATAATTAATTATACATAAAAAGAAATAGATATAATTGGGTATAAATAGTATAGGACATAATATATAAAAAGTATAAAATTAAAGATGAAGGCACGGAACCTTCGGTGAGTGAATACTACACGAACTAGACCGGTTTTCATATACATACTTTTCAACCCCTCTTAAGAAGAACGTCCATAATATGAAAAGAAAAATGAGTGCTTGCTAACTTAAAAAAAAATAATGAGATATATTTTGCGCTTCCGGAAAGCACCACACGTAATACAAAATCAAACTGCCATTTTACGTCGGTTTTCTATCAGACAGTGATAAGTGGTAAGTGGTAGTACTATCCCGGATAGATCAGCTCATTTACGCTACAGAAGACTACCACATATGAGAAGTCCTATAACTTCGTGTCTGTTGTTTCAGTGTTACAAACATATTCCTGGTGAACCTATCAGCAGCTGATCTCCTGGTAACTGGAGTGTGTATGCCAATCCAGCTGAGCAAGGCCATCACCCTTGTCTGGTTCTATGGGGAAACTGTATGCAAGATTGTGAATTATATACAAGGTAATTTTATTTTTTTTGCCGCTGGAAGGACACTTGATCATTTTCTAGCACCTTTCAGATCTTAACCAAAATATAGCTCCAAGTGAACTCCATCTTAATAATCTATTAATCAAAATCAGTCCACGTGCTGGTGGAACGGAATGGTGGCTGGTGGAATATTACTGATGAGAGGGTACCCGACTGGATAGAGACCACCGTGCACATGGTGATAAGCCCGCCATAGTTGTTCGTTTCGGTGAGTTGCGATCCGGGGTCAGCCATTGTAAGGGACACGGACACATTGGACCACGAAAAAGTTGCATTTCAAAATTGCTATTAAAAAAGACGGGTGGATATTTTTCAATACTTTTTAGCCCCAACATTGCGATTTAATAGTGGACGACCACTTCATTCCTTGGCTGGCTCTGCAGTAACCCATTCTGTCGACCCAATTTTTCATGACAATTTCGATGGTGTGGCCCTCAATGGCTGCAATGGCGACTTCAATCTCGTGCTTTAGGTCGCCAATCGTCTCTGGATGGTTGGCGTAGCACTTATCCTTGACGGACCCGTCCAAAAAAAATCCTACGGGGTCAAATGCAGCTGCGAGGCGGCCAGTTGATATCGCCGCTTCGGCTAATTATGCGATTTCCGAACGTACCGCGCAAAAGTTCGACTGTAACGTTGGCCGTGTGGCACGTGGCGCCATCCTGCTGGAACCAAATACCGCCGATGTCTTCCTCTTCCATTCGGGGAAAGAAAAAATCTTTCAACATGCCGCGATAGCGCTCACCATTGACCGTTACGGCGGCTCCTGCTTCGTTTTTTAATTTTCTTCGAGCGTAGACTTAACCATTTTGTAAACCGCAAACCTTCTACTAAAAATTTGACACATTGGCAAAGTCAGTCAAGCTGTCAAATTCGAAATAATCAATAGTTAAAAGCAACCGATAGATGGCCAACCCTTTATATCTAATAACGTCAGCGGTCAGGCTGATATAATTTAACCGACTGTTAAAGGACGCTATGTCTCTTGACAGAAAATAATTATATTTGGACTGTACTGAAAGAAAAGAAAGAAAGAAAGAAAGAAAAGATAGCCTTCTTTTTATAATAATATATCATCGATTTATATATAATTCAAGGTGTCATTTAAAATGTACTCATAGGCCATGAGTTCGGTTATGAATTTTATTCCCTACAGAGAATAGTTAAGCGAAGTTTCAAGTGCCAGAATTCGTAATGTTACTATTAGTTTCACGGTTCACAGAGCTGCTGATAGTTTTACGTAGGAGTTGATAATCAAATTAAATAACATCAAGTTCAATTTAAAATAAAGACAGGTATAGTAAATAATAAATCAAGGTTGTCTGGAAGAAATCGCTGGTTGCGATAAGAGCGTACATTGTATCACCCTTACCGAATGATCCTTACTTTTAAGTTGATTTATATGGTGTGCAATAAACAATTATCTATGTATAATATTCGGGCTGAGTGGTGGTGGTGAGTGCTGACTGGCGCGAATCATAAAAATATTTCGCAGTCCACCAGTCGTAAACAAAGGTATTCTAGTGGTAGAGGCACACTGTAGACAGCCTTATTCGTTACATCAAGTCGAATTTGAAAACTCTATATAGAAAGAAAGAAGAAGAAAGACGCACTACAAATAAATACGAATTAAGAACGTTCTCCTTTTTTAAGTCAGTTAAAAAACCACATGATTTCAGTCTTAACAGTATTACAAATACATTCGATCGCCCTCGTTCTGATCGCAATGAGGCCAACAGTTTACGACTCTGGACTACGGTAATAAAGTATATGAGTGCGGCCGTGACCGACGGTTTAAATCCCACTTGTTGGTCTTTGGTGTGAATTACGAGTAGTGTTTATTGCTTCTAAGAGTTCATTGAGAGTCGAGATCCCTTTTTTATTTGCAAGAGGATGCACTTGCTAGTAAGAACGCCCACTGGAACGCCACTATGGTGCAACAAGAGTCGCGTTGCCAAGAAGTTTTATATAGTTCTTCACGATTACCTCAGTTGACATCGGTTTGGTTACGCAACCAATTTGAAATTTACTTTTGAAATTACAGCGCTAGTTGAGCAGCGCTAAAGAGTTGTACCAGTAAGATAAAAAAATAACACATCAATCTATCAATCTTCTTTTGGTATTGTTATACCAACTTTAGTAAACGAATGGCCAACATATGTTTGAAAGACCCAATACGTTTGAAGTTTCCGCTTTGATTCCGAGCACTGCACTCGGATTACGATAAAGTATTACGTCTTTGTTCCATCGCAAAGGAAAAGGAATTTGTTCACAATCCCACTTTATAGCAGTCAGAAGAAACTTTAAAAACCTTGTCGTTTACCTGTGAAGTTTATACAATACCGCTGCAATTACTTTAGAATTCCAGTCTACGTTTTCCAGTCCAGTTTGAATTGCCAAAGAACAAGCTCGGGCATTTTTTTCAATTTATATAAACGTTGGTAACCTGAAGCTGATTTAACATTATACAAACTTAAACAGTTGAAAGAGAGTGCGTGCACATTTTCTTTATATATCTGAGTTCAGCAATCGAGTAAATGGGTCACCTAGTAGTAAGTCATATCCTCCGGTCATTATACTTACAATACCAAAAGAATCATAGACGCCTTGCCGACATTAAGGGAAATTATGGGGACTGGGAATGTGGAGAGGATTCGGGTATCCGATCTGCCAGTTTACGTCGGTTTTATGTAAGATTGTGATGTTAATTCCATTAAGCTAGTCCATTCATGTTGTTGACTGTATCTACAACGCGATTGAATGCGACGTCTTCGCTTCCCTAATTTTTATTATTAGTTCGTTAAGTCTCTGATTATAATCAGAATTATTTATATTTAGATAATTGGTTTACTACCTTGGACTAGTTTTTACGTTTTTTTTTTCATAAATATCATCATATCAAATACGTGAAAGGAAAGTGTAAAAGATTTTTTTCTTGTCCACGTGGGGTCTATCATTCAGTACATTAAAGGTAATTTATGGTGTCACATCTGGCTTCTCCAGTTATAAATTTCCTAGTGCCAGAGCTTGCCACCACGTTAATTCATTATTTTCTATCCCGTTTTATTATGGGGAGAAGTCGACAATCTATACGTAACTAATTTTCCCCCTATTTTCTTTATATTTCGTTGTGGGCCAAAGCCAGTTTAGTCGAGCTTCACTGCTCGGTGATTACCAAAACGCCTGCCACTATTTGTCGGGTGGGCTGGATGGTTTAAAGGTCGATAAGATAGGTCCCTCGTATGCGTGAGGCCGTCTGGGTTGGTACTGCCACATTGTCTATTTCTGTCGCTAAACAGCAGTATGTAAGCACTGTTGTATTTCTATGTGGTATCAGGTGAGCGACTTAGTCGTCTCATCATCCAAGCATCGAAAAACTGTAGGTAACCAATAATAATATGCTAATCAATATAACCCAAATACCTCAATTACATGAAAGGTAAAGAGTTCATGCTGTAGACAGTGTTGTCTACAGCATGAATGGGCCGAATCATCCGGGTCGTTACCACTGTCTCACAGAAAACCGACGTAAAGTAGCGGCTTGCTGCTGCGTTTCGTACGGTGAGTGAGATATCCGGTGGCCCAAATCCTCCTCCCCTTCCCAATCCTTTAAGGTCGGCAACTTACCCATAATTCTTCTGGTACTGTGGGTGTACATGGGCGGTGGTGATCACTTACCATCAGGTGACTCACTTTCTCGTTTGCCGGCATATGCTATAAAAAAAATAACCTGTTCTTTTCTACCACAGGTGTAGCAGTGGCGGCGTCAGTGTTCACCATATCTGCCATGTCTGTGGATAGATGGCTGTCCATATCACCAGAGCCTCGTCTCCGCCCCCCTAGCCGGCGTCAGGCCGTACTCCTACTAGTACTCCTATGGGGTGCAGCGATGCTCATATTCATACCACTCTCCATAGTGGCAGGCGTCAGGAAGGAATCAGTTCCAGTTATATCTAAGGGGTTGAAGAATATTTCGGTATGTATTTTTTTACTAACCAGTTGTTTATAATTAGCAGTTGTTTTTGAGTGGTAGCACCACGCTGTAGACAGGTTTGTCTACATCATGAATGGGCCGGCTCGACTGGACTGTTACCTGTGTGATTTTCTGTCTCACAGAAAACCGACATATAGCGGCTATATGTCTCGGGGTGTCGAGCGCAGTTCAGTGCCATGCAGTGCTTTATAATTCAAAGTTCTGTATGGTGTTGCTTCTGTTTATGGGCAGGTGTGGCGCTTACCATCAGACGAGCACATTGCTCTCGCATCATTCAATAAAATAAAAAAAATATATAGGAATACCTAACACCAAATTAATAAAACGGTGAGTACAGTGGTATATAAAAATATAATGTTGATCAATGAAACGTCACTTCTTTGGACGGTCGCATTATCTCTTTAGATGTACGTCGGCTCGGGAACAAAACAATTTGGAGAGTTTTCTCTAAAGGCGTAGACAAAAATGAGATCTATGCTATATGTATGAAGGTCGATATCCAATCGGGTGCAATCTTTTTCTGAATGACAAGAGTTGGTCGCTGCTAATATCTGGCAATCTGACAGCAAAATGATTTATTATTATTACGAGCTATTCTTACATTGCGGTAGGTGTAGGTGGGTAAAAGCTTTGCCTTATTTTAAACCTGGCTCGCTACCTACGGAAAGTTATTTTAAGATGGCAATGTGGGAAGTATTTTTGGAACGAAGTTCCTTACGGCAGGCTTGGAGGGGATAGGGATTTCGCTGCGTGACCGAACTGAAAAAAATGTGATAGTAAAACCGTAAGAAAAATGCGTGGAAAAAATGCGTGGAAAAAATGCGTGGAAAAAATGCGTGGAATAAAACCGTTAAATGAGACTTTTTTTTAACTTAATTTGATATCTAGCACACAAAGTTAAAGTCGAAATTCCGTTAATAAAACAGATAGGTGTGAAACTTATGACATTTGGAAATGTAGACGCGGTTTGAAATTTGAATTTGAATTTTTGATTATAGAACACGGCCGTCCACCGTTTAGTAGCCAGTCTAAGTCTAAATTAATAAGTTTTTATTTATAATTACATAAGTTGATAAAAAATGCTATACAATAGCTTTACCGCGGCAGTCTCCGAGTGCTACACGTCTTTTTTTTATTTCTATTTTTCTATTCTATTTCTATGTAATTTTATGTTGTCAAACAAAAATAAAGAGACATATTTTGTTATTTTAGTTGATAATTTGTATTTTTTACAATTTGTGTCGATTCTACATTAGCCGAAGGAACTTCGTTCCTACCTGGTGTCCCACGACACACACCAATTTTTTTTTATTTTTTGTCTCGGAATGGCAAGGTGACTATTACGCTGGATCAGAGGTATAGTTATTTATTTTATTTATTTAACTGAATGACGAGACGAGCAAGACCAGGATCGCGTTCCAGGATTAGCCAGTGTATATCCGGTTCTCCCGAGGGACTTGCGACATGATATGATGTTTGATTGAGTGCCTGCATTAGTCATTTGCCTGTCCTGTCCTTCATCCCTCTATGAAGAGGGAAGAAGCATTTATACAGCACGGCATGACTATGGTGACCACCGATAAACTCATTGTTTGTTGGTGGTCGCTAGTTTTTTGGATTGTACTACGCTTACCATCATGTGTAGTGTAATCACGTTGACATGCTCGGAATAAAAAAAGTGATTGTCATTGATTGTGGACCACTACAATAAGGAATCGTACATAAAGATGTAAGGAAAGATTAAAGAAAATTAATGGGATTGGAAAAGTTTCGTATTTCTTGAGCTTCCGTAATCTCAATGATCACATGATATATAATCAAAACGCTTTTAGTTAAGGTTTGTTTTCTGTGAGACTGTGGTTTGAGATTTCGTTTCCGTTGACTGGGCTTTTTCATGCTTTTTTTATAGTACAGACTGGCAAACGAGCAAGTGGGTCACCCGATGGTTAATAAGTAAGTGATCTCCACCGCCCATGTACGCCCACAACACTAGAGGAATCATAGGCAAGTTGCCGACCTTAAAGGGAAGGGATAATTAAGGGATTGGAAAGGGGAGGGGGATTTGGGCTTCCGGCCATCTCACTCACCGTACGGAACGCAGCTGTAAACACAACAACTAATATACATGTATTTTAGAAAAGTCAGAGGTGTAGGTGTGCTCTTGGGGCTGCTTTCGAACCTGTGACTTCGTTTCGAAAGTCCATACCACTCCCCGCTGAGTTATAACTGCTTGCATTTCATCATCATCATCATCAGCCACAAGACGTCCACTGCTGAATAGGCCTCCCCTAAAGATTTCCAGACCGACCTGTTGGAAGCGGCCTGCATCCAGCGACATCCTGCGACCTTTATCAGGTTGTCTGTCCGCCTTGTCTGCTTGCATTTACATGTTTTGAATACACAGTGATGTCGATATGTGATATATTTTTCTTCTTCTAGATAGAAACGAGAGACGTTCACTTCTGCGTAGAAGAGTGGCCATCGCCCGACACGAAGAAGCAGTTTGGGATGTTCAGCTTCACTTTAGTATACGCCATTCCAGGTAAGTCGTAATACTGACTGTTCCTGATACGATTCAAATTGGTCATATCTTATGAAGACTACACTATAATAAAAAACCGCGATAAAATCCGTTTAAGTTTTATTTCAATGTGTAATATTCGCGTAAACATAAAAAATCATCATGGTCAGCACTATGTTTTTTGTCTGTGTTATGAAGTGCCAAATAGAGTTAAATAATAATATAAAAATGGTGTGTGTCGTGGGACACCAGGTTGGAACGAAGTTCCTTCGGCTAATGTAGAATCGACACAAATTGTAAAAAATACAAATTATCAACTAAAATAACAAAATATGTCTCTTTATTTTTGTTTGACAACATAAAATTACATAGAAATAGAATAGAAAAATAGAAATAAAAAAAAGACGTGTAGCACTCGGAGACTGCCGCGGTAAAGCTATTGTATAGCATTTTTTATCAACTTATGTAATTATAAATAAAAACTTATTAATTTAGACTTAGACTGGCTACTAAACGGTGGACGGCCGTGTTCTATAATCAAAAATTCAAATTCAAATTTCAAACCGCGTCTACATTTCCAAATGTCATAAGTTTCACACCTATCTGTTTTATTAACGGAATTTCGACTTTAACTTTGTGTGCTAGATATCAAATTAAGTTAAAAAAAAGTATCATTTAACGGTTTTATTCCACGCATTTTTTCCACGCATTTTTCTTACGGTTTTACTATCACATTTTTTTCAGTTCGGTCACGCAGCGAAATCCCTATCCCCTCCAAGCCTGCCGTAAGGAACTTCGTTCCAATAAATACACCCAACAGTCACACACATACCCCTGACCTCACAAGATACGAGTCTTGTGTCGTGAGTATCAAACTTTACAAGAGACTTTCGGTCTCACAACACCCAGACCCGAAACAAATATTTGTGGATCACATTAACTTTTGCCATTGTCTTGTGTAAATATCCAATAGATGGCGCATTCTGTATTGAATAGTTTACTACAATATAATTTACTATATGCCTTAGTCAATGCAATGCGTCGACGGTCATTAGCGACATTTTTATATAGTTACTAGCAAGTAGCTAAATAAAAAGGTTGGTAATGTTAAACTTTGGCTTACTACACACTGTCGACGCACAGCCAGCGACTGGTCGATAAAGGATATTTAATAGCGTTTAGTTTTATAGGAATTACACGTTCAAAAGTACGCATATTCTAGCTTTTTTATAGCTTAGACCGCCAAATGAGCAAGTGAGTCACCTGATGGTAACTGAATACCGCTCATGTACGCCCACATTACCAGAAGAATCACGGGCGCGTCGCCAACCTTAAAGAAAGGGGTAATTAAGGGATTGAGAAGGGGAGGGAGCTTTGGGCCTCCGGATACGAAATACTCACAATACGAAACGCAGCAGCAAGCCGCTACTTTACGTCGATATTCTGTGCGACAGTCAAGCCGGCCCATTCATGCTGTAGACAACTGTCTCTACCACTAGCTTCATTTATTTACCCACACCATTTTCAATACTATGAATGCATAATTTTTCTTATAATACATCAACGTCAAAGTAAGATATTGCCAATAAATAAATACCCATTCCACCGTGTTTAACTCGACTCGATAGCAAACGTATTTTATATGCAAGCGCGCGACGTCTATAAACGCAATTTATATGCGAGACAAATTCTATGATTAAGGTATGAATCTCATTTAAGAAAGAATTTATGGATATTTACATTACTCGCCATTAAAAGTTTTTTTAATTATTGTACATCGCTCGCCTGATGGTGACCACCACACCTGCCCATAAATAGTATGCAACACTTATTATTGACTTTAATTTAATCCAAAGTTCCGTTTCGGACTTTATAAGGGCTGAAGACTGGTCCTCGTCTATCCCAGATCCGAACCTCTTAGACTACAAACTATAGTCGGATTTAGAGGGCATGGCCTGCTCTTAACGACACATTGTGTCTCTTAAGAAATCTCTGGAGCAAGCAGTGGCTAAATTTCACATAAAAACAATGCGTAAATCCATAGATTCGTAGCAGACTAGGCCTGTATCAAAGCCAAAGATGGCCATTTCGAATAGACCTATTTTTAGTGTTTGCTGAGACCATATTAGTTGTATGAGGATTACATTACTTCATAAAGAAATAAATACATTTTCATTTGTAACACAACTTATGGCCGGACTATGTAAAGTTCAAAAGAATAATTTTCTACGTAGCCCAATTCTGCTGTTCAAACAAAACAGAATAAAACCGCCTCGTGAACGACTACCTGTCGAACAAGTTTTATTGTTTTATCTGGGTCACTGCATAAAACAATATTTTTTTAATCTAGGTTGAAAAAAGAGGCGGTTCTCAATTCGATGCGTATATATTTTATGTTCATTTTAATGTATGACCAGATATATCATAGTGATTTGAGTGTATTTAAAGTACAAACGTAGCTTCAAATAGTCAAATGTGCTTGTCTAGGAGCTGGGACGAAATCGGCCAATTAACCATAGGTAATACTGAAAATCAGTGCTTAAATTATTGACCTCGGGGTTATCTTGAGATGAGACTTTTTTCTGATTCTAAACAACACTCAAACGTACTTGAAATACAGCTAAAAATCACATTATAGTCGTGACTTCACACTAACATCTTGTATCTTTTGTATCGTAGGTATAAGGAACTTTGAGATTCTCGGAAACAACGCCGTGACCTGAAACAAAATATATTTGTCAATCATTTGTGGGGATCGTACCCGCTGTCTCTCGTTTCACAATCGTTATATGCTGCGCCATGAAGCCTGGTATATAATATTTTTGTCAGATCCTGCCATTTATTATAAAAGTAATGTCAACCATTAAAATTAGTTGCCTTTGATTTCATTTTAGCGTAAAAAACGGACACATTTTTATTGTTGAAAGAGTAACAAACATCCCAAATAATAAAATATGTGCCACAGTATCCAAGGTGTAAACCCTTTTCACGTACGAGTAATATAAATTCCACGAGAACGGGGACCAAATCGCCATATTCAAATGTAAAAAGACAATAATTTTGCCACGGTATTTATTAACCAACATTTCAAAAACCAAACGTGCCTAAAACAAAAATACCGTTTCTTTATTTTGTTTGTTGGTTTTTTTATATGGGCACGGAAAAGTGATTGCACTATACCTGATGGTAAGTAAGCCTACCGCAGTCCAAAAAGACGTGTGGCGTGCTGAGACTAAAGCTATTGCATAGCATTTTTTATCAACTTATGCCATTATAATTATTTATTTATTTTATTTATGCATTTTTTTTTCCTTTGTTTTTAATTTTAATTTTGTGGGTCAAGGTCGGGGTCAAGGTCGGTGCCAATGTCAAGGTCAAGGTCAAGGTCAAGGTCGAGGTCGGGGTCAAAGTCCGGTCAAAGTCTTGTGAAAGTCCGGTCCAAGCTGACTGGTCACTGTGTGACGCCACCTGGGACTTCGAAATTATCGATGTTCCAGGGAGGTCAGCTAACGCTGGCTGTTCGGAGTGGGGGGTGTTAGGTTTTATCGTTACGGAATTTCTGTATTCGGTCTCGCCGCTCAAGACCCGCGATAAAATCTATACAATAGCTTAAAAAGAGAGAGACCACCGACAAACAATGACTTTATCGGTGGTCACCAGAATCATGTCGGCCAGTATAAATGCTTCTCCACACTCTGAAGAGGGACATGCAAATCGAGTGGCCGGCGACAGGACAGGCGGATGAGGGATGGGCACCGTGACATAAGGAAGTACCCCTATACCCACCCCAACCAACCATAAATTCCTGTCGAAAGCCCCTCGGGAGCACCATATATACACTGGCTGATCCTGGAACGCGATCCACACAATTGGTGTAGGTCACTACGGCGGGTTTTAACAGCATGGGTAGCAGTGGGATATGAATATCCTATCACCAGCAGAATGCAATAATGAAATAACTAAACGAATCGATCACACTAAACGATCTAGAGTGAGTCATCTAGAAATGAGTATAAATCTTGTGCCTTATGTACTCTGCAACAACCGAGCTAATCTTAGAATCAAACATATGATCACACAATTCCGAGCTGCTCTACATAATACTGTACCACAGCGGCGCTTTATCTCAACCAGAAAAATGTGGACATAAATAAAACATCAAATCATTTTCCACGCGAAATGCATAGCAAATATCAAGGCCGAATGGAATTGAAAATATATTTCCGAACGTATGAGGAGTGAAAGTGAACGGTGGAGTAAAACCAATTTTTACATAAAAATTTCTTATTCGTACGGCGCATAAGTAACGGTTTTTAGTGTATGCCTGTCATCATCATCATCAGCCACAGGACGTCCACTGAACATGGGCGTCCTCCAAAGATTTCTAAACCGACCTGTTAGAAGCGGCCTGCATCCAGCGACTTTCTGCGCCATTTAACAGGTCGTCTGTACACTTTATAGATGGACGTCCAACGCTGCGTTTGCCGGTACGTGGCCTCCATTCCAGAACTTTTCCCATCGGTTATCAGTTCTGTTCTGTCTATACATAACTAAAAACAAAAACTAAATCTAGCTACATTTCTTTTATACTGGCCAGGAAAAGTGACTATTGCACCTGATATTAAGTACAACTCAGCCCATATATAATGACGACCATAAAAAGACATTGCGTCCCTCGACGATAGGTAGAATAATACCGGCCTGAAGTTAATGGATATTCACTGGCTGACCCCGTAATGTGATTTGACTGAACGAGCTCCTACGGTGGGCTTTTCGCCATGTTTAAGGTATCTATTTATCTATCTATTCGGTAACAATAGTTAATTTGGTCTTTAAATATTTTTATGCCGCGATAATGTCCTAGCAGGGAGGGCAATCGACTACCGGCATAGCTCTTAGGGTCACACACCTCTCAGTTTTCAAGGTTTCGTATAATTTTTTTTTAGTATTCTTTTTTACTAGCCCTGTATTATAATAATATACGTCCCACTGCTGGGCACGGGCCTCTTCTACTGAATGAGAGGGATTAGACCTTAGTCCATCACGCTGGCCTAATGCGGGTTGGCAGACTTCACATACCTTCGAAAAATCTTATCGAGTTCTCAGGTACGCAGGTTTCCTCACGATGTTTCTTTCACCGCTAAAGCAAGCGATAATTAACAATTAATATACACGTAACTACGAAAAGTCAGTGGTGTATGCTCTTGGAGCTGGTTTCGAACCTGCGACTTTCGTCTCGACAATCCATACCACTCCCCGCTGAGCTATCGCTGCTATATACATGCATTGTTCATATTATCGGCCGCTTAAACGGCGAAGGAAAACATGGTGTAGAAGACTGCATATCCAAGATTTGTCCAAAGGAATTTATAAAGTTGGTAGAACAAGGTGGTAGGTCCCTCGTATGCGAGAGGTCGTCTGGGTTGGTACCACTACTTTGTCTATTTCTGCCGCCAAGCAACAGTGTCTAAGCACTGTTGTGTTTAGGTTTGAAGGACAATGAAGCCAATGAAAATACTGGGTATTATGAGACTTAAAACTTATGTCTCAGGGTGACGAGCGCAGTTCAGTGCCATGCAATGCTTTGTAATTCAGTTCTGTGTGGTGTTGCATCTGTTTATGAGCAAGCATTGCGCTTACCAACAGGTGAGCGACTTTCTTGTCTCGTTATTCAATTAAATATTTAAATAAATAAAAAAGAACATGGCTTGGTAGAAAGTTTTATGCCAGCGTGGTAGTCTAAGACCCGTGCCTCGTGGTGGGATACTGTATAATATCTGATACATCCCACTGTATCATATTTACGTTGTCTTTTCTGTGGTACTTAATTTATCAAGTTTAGGTATATTCACTTTTGTCAGTCCAATATAATGAAATTAGATTAATTTATTTCTTTGGGAATTTCAGTGGTCTAATGAAAAATGTCTCTTCTGAATGTACAAAGTCAATTATAAGCTCAAGGGTATATTTATATTTTTGAAATTGTCGGCGGCTTACAGTTTGACAAGAAATTAAATACGGAGTTTTATTATAGGCTTAGTTTAATTACGTTTTACTGGTGGTTTAGTTTAATTACGTTTTTAGGATATTCATATCCACCCGGATAGCGACCACCGTACACGTGTTGTTCAAACCTGCCATAGTGACCCACCCACCTTGTGTGGATCGCGTTCCAAGATCAGCCAGTGTATGTCCCAAGGGGCTTGCGACATGACTTGATTGTGGCGGGTTTAGGGGTACATCCTTTTATCCCTGTGCCTGCATCGGTCATCGGTCTGTCCTATCGTAGACCTCTAGATTTTAGAAGCATTTATACAGGCCAGCATGACACTGGTGACCACCGATAAACTCATTGTTTGTGGTCGCTGTTTTTTTGCATTGCACTACGCTTACCATTAAGTGTTGTGTAGTCACTTTGCCGTGCTCGGATAAAAAACACACACAAACTAATATTTCACAGATGTCTGTATATCCTAATGAGTGCTTACCCTAAGCACACCAACTAATATTTCACAGACGTCGCAGCGAACCGGTGTAGCATTTTCTTTATCTTGTTTCATTTATTTTCGTGTCTTTTGGAATTGTTTGTTATTAACCTCACGCTTAGGACGTTTTTATTTTTATCTGCTTTAAGCTGCCGTGAGGCCAATTATGTCTATATTTATGTTTTAAAAATCTAATCGCTAACCCCTCTAATGTCAATTAGGAAAATATATCTTTCTGCCTAGTGTTATTCCAGCTTAGTGCCAGGGTTCGTCTTCCTGCTAATGACGTGTTCCGATCGATGTGACCGCTCTTCAGCATCCTCTGACACTATTGGCTCTCTATCTCCATCTAATGTCAAGCCAACGGTTGATCAGTCCGCGAGATCATGTAACTCAGGCATCTGTAACGAACGTACTCCTGAGGTTTAGTCAAAACGTGACCAAACTCCCTCAAGTGTCATTCCACAAGTTACCACGTCGCAGACACTAAGGCTGACGCGGATGTACTCGTTCGGATGTTCTCGTTGATAATTAGGAAAATACAACGTGTAACAGAAATATATATTCATATTTAAAAGTTATAACATACACTTGATAATGAGTGTTTATGAGCCGGCCTATTCAACTTGTAGACAAAATTGTCTACAGCGTGGCTCTACCATTTATACTTTTCACGTACTTTTAAATGTTACTTGTGAAATGAAGAAACGGGAGTAAATGCTGGTGGGAGGATACTTGTATCCGACCGGATAGCGACCACCGTACACTGGTGCCAAAACCTGCCATAGTGGCCCACCTTGTGTGGGTCGCGTTCCAGGGTTAGCTAGTGTATATCCGGTTCTCCCCAGGGGGCTTGCCTCCTGATCCTAACCCTTTTCCCATCCCTTTTTCCTTCCTCTCCCCCTTGGTCCTTTGGCAGGCCGGAATGATATTGCCGACCTTCGATGGACGCATTGTTTATCGTTGGTCGACACTATTCTTGGATTGCGCTACACTTACCATCAGGTGTAGCGTAGTCACTTTGCCGAGCTAGAATAAAAAAAAAATATATAAATCTACAAAAATACAAATTTTTGAAATCGATATAATTGTGAACGCCTTGTAGCCTTCAGCACGAGGTAATCGATCCACCATATTATTAATTCAAACACAGCGAATTCTTACAAATCTACTTACGACAAGTCGAAGTTTCTTGTATAGATGTGGGCCTAATAATTATTATTTTGTCGGCAGGATCAATCACAATAATGTCCTACGCGTGTATGGGGAGGACGCTGTGCTCCGTGCGACCGCCTTTCGACATCGACGAAGGCAACATTAGTATGCAGCAGGTAACTTTTTTTTATTTAATTGAATGAAGAGACGAGCAAGTCGCTCGCCTGATGGTAAGTGGCGCTTACCATCAGGCCTGCCTGCCCATAAACAGTTGCAACACCATACAGAATTTTTAAGTATAAATTGGCACTAAACTGTGCTCGTCACCCTGAGACATAATATGTTAAGTCTCATAATGCCCAGTTATTCCACTGGCTTCAATATGGCTCTTTTGAGTATACAGGTGTGAGCTTGTATTTCTCTAAAAATATAACATTAGGTATAACTTGACTGTCCTTTACAAAACGTTAATTTAACATTTAATTTCTAACAATAAATTATAGTAATTGTATAAAGGATGTTTTGAATGACGTCAAGCTTTCATCCCTTATTATAAGTAATTTATTATGTTGACAGGGGAATATGGTAATTTATGATTATCAAGAAAACAATCCTATGGCGAATTTATTTTGTAAACGACGAACAAACAAAGGAGGTTTTCAATTCAACACGTTTTTTTTTTACTTAAAGTCTATTGGTAATATGTAATTATGTTTTTGTAAGCTTGAATGATGAGACGCGCATTTCGTTCACTTGATGACAAACGTCATGTCTATCAATAAACAGAAGCAACACCACACAGAATTATGTATTACAAAGTACTTCATTATTAGAGACACATAAGTCTCATAATGCCCAACAATGTTTTGCTCACTAGCTTCATCATTCATCAATCCTTCAAATCAAAATATAACAGCACTTACACACTGCTGCTTATTTTTTTATAGCATAGACCGGCAAAGAGCAAATGGGTCATCTGATGCTAAGTGATCTCCACCTTAAAGAAGGTATAATTAAAGGATTGGGATGGGGAAGGGATTTTGGCCTCCGGATATCTTACCATACTAAACGTAGCAGCAAGCCACTACTTTTCGTCGGTTTTTTGTGAGACAGTGGTAAAGACTCTGTCGAGCCGGCCCATTCATGCTGTAGATAAAACTATCTACAGCGTGGCTCTACCACTCATAACACTCTTAGCGGCAGTAATAAACATAACATAATAGATAAACGCTTTGCCTCCACTTCATCATGTGAATTACTGGTTTATCGGTATCTCCTTTTAAGAAAAGAAACAAGACTTCGACCTTACGGAGTATAAGGGTTCTTCAAGAAATAAAATCGAGAAAACCGGACACAAAATCGATTTGAAACAATATAAACACTTAAAAGAAAATGGATTATATTATTAAAGTGCCGGCGGCTGTTTTCAGAACAACGGTTAATGTCGCTAGGAATCTAACAATAGATGCAATTAAAGTCCCAGTCAGATTGAATTTCTCGTTTAAAGCAGTCGAGAATATAATAAAACACTGTCATACATAGGGTGGTACAGCCTCGCTGTTGACAGGTTTGTCTACAGTATGAATGGGCTAGCCTGACCGGGTTGTTTTTGTGTCCGAGCATGCCAAATTGACTGCACTATATCTGATAGGAAGCGCAGTTCAGTCCAATAAAACCAGTGACCACCGACAAACAATGAGTTTATCGATCGTCACCAGAGTCATGCCGGCCTGTATAAATGCTTCTTCATATTCCGAAGAGATAAGAAGCGAATCGAGGGGCCTGGGACAAGACAGGCGGATGACCGATGCAGGCATAAGGACACGAGGATATAACCTTATACGCCTTAACCAACCATTAAGTCATGTCGAAAGCCTCTCGGCAAAAGCGGATATACACTGGCTGATCCTGGAATGCGATCCACATAAAGTGTGTGGGGTCACCATGGCAGTTTTTAAAACCATGTGTACGGTGGTCGCTATCCTGTCACTATATGTATATTCTACCACTGGGACTTTAATAATATCTTAATATATTCTTAAAATCTTCTAAGTAATATCAGAAATTAACTAAAATGTTGAATTATTTAACATTTAAAATGAATCTGAAGGAGGGAAACTAGTCTACTTGTAAAACAGTAATAATTATAAATTCTTGTATAGTAAAGTGATGAATTAATAAAATATTTACATGAACTAATGAACCTTGAAGATAAATTTCGTATTCCTTTGAACAAGAATAAAACACTTGATTAATGGTCTTTGAATTGCTATGTTTAGTTATCCAAACATTTCCAATTGAAAATAATTTAATCGTGGGAATAATTTATGTGTATAATTAAATATTAAGTAATTAGTAATTCTAGTAGACAACATCACTACTGTCGGACAAACCACAGAAATGTATTCATAATCATCATTTAAGGCCCTAATATACGTTACGATTTGTCGTCATTACTTGATCGAAGACGACTTTTTTATCTGTACACGGCAAAGTGACTGCACTACACCTGATGGTAAGCGTAGTGCTGTCAAAAAAACTAGCGACGACCGACAAATAATGAGTTTATCGGTCACCAGAGTCATAAATAAATACTTCTTCATACTCTGAAGAGGTAAGAAGCAAATCGAGAGACCTACGACACGTCTGGCGGATGATCGATGCAGGCACAGGGACACACGGTTGTACCCCTATACCCGCCCCAACCACCCATCAAGTCATGTGAAGATTGATCGAAACAGTTAATCGCCCCATGGATGGGGGAGGGGTAGATTCGTAACGGCCTGTACAACCTCTATATTGGTATATAGAGGTATATCATGGTATATTGTTGTAATGAATTATATGTATTTTTTAGTTTAATGAATTATAACTATGACCGAATAACAAACTGGCAGAGCTACCGCGTAATAAACTCTTAGACTGTCGACCGAGTACTGATCACTAAGACTTTGATACTATGAACTGACGACTAGTGACTGATCGAATGCGCGCTCCCAATGAAGAGGTACTCTTTTACAATGCGTCTGTCACTCCTTTCAGACACGTAACGTGACCTCACACTATGTCAACTTGTATCGTAGGACTCTACGAGAATCTACGAGGAACATTCGGTCCTACAACGCCTAGATACAGGAACAAAACGAAACACGTATTTGTGGATCAAACAAATATTTGTCTCGGTGCGGGAATCATACCGGCGCGGCGACCTCCCACTTCACAGCCGGCTACTCGCCCACTACGCTGCGAAGGCTGTTATTATTGTTATTTTGCAAACAAATATTAATAAGAAACAGCAATGAAAATGATATTACTTTAGTACTAACACCATCTGTTGCAAATTACAGAACTAATGTAATATGAAATAAACATACCTTATGTGTAATAACAGTAAAAACATTTGGGGGATTAGCATTAAATAGAAGATTTCCTTAAAGATTTCATCATCATCAGCTACAAGACGTCCACTGCTGAACATAAGCCTCCCTCAAAGATTTCCAGACCGACCTGTTGAAAGCGGCCTGCATCCAGCGACTTCCTGGGATCTTTATCAGGTCGTCTGTCCACCTGGTAGGTGGACGTCCAACGCTGCGCTTAAATAATATTCAAAACTCATATAGATGTTGAGTGTACAAAACAGGAAGATCCGTATAGAAATCACTTACCATCAGGAGACTTATTTGCTCGTAACACTAAGGAAATAAACTTATCAGGCAATCCTCAGAATAATACAAATATGTAAAAAATAGAAATATATGAATTCTCTTTAGGTTCGCGTTAGGCTAGCGTGGTGGACTCAGAGCTACCCCTCTTATTGATAGAGGAGGCCCGTATCCAGCAGTGGACAGTACAACACAGGGCTGATATTTATTAAAAAGCCTCTCATTTCACAAGTGCGTCTAAGATGTCCAAATAATCACCAGCTTTTAGTTTAGTAATAGTAAGTGCACTTTATAAATATGCTAATAAGTACTCCTTTTCCAGGGTCTAAGGCTGATGAAGGAGAGGAAGCGGGTGGCGTGGATCCTGCTACTCCTAGCAGTTTTATTCGCGCTGTGCTGGATGCCTTATAACATCATGCAACTCCTGCTAGACATCAGCGTGGTAGACGCTAAGGATCTTAGCATTTATCTACCTTATGCTTTATTTATAGGTAAGTGTTGTTATTACAATTAAGAAAATATTGTACTTGGCTGTTTTTTTATAGCAGAAGCCGACAAACAAGCAAGTAGGTTACCTGATGCTAAAAGATCTCCATCATCTATGAACATCCATAATACCGGGGAAATTATGGATACGTTGCGGGCTTTAAAGGAAAGGAATACTTAAAGGATTGTGATAGGGAGGGAGATTTTGGCCTCCAGATATCTATTTCACTCACTATACTGTACTATTCTTTTCTATATCTTAGCGCTATGACGTATTAAACGCCGACGATGTTCCATTTTCAAACTTTTTTTTCATATTACTAATTTTCAGGTTCAATATGGTATAACAGCTAACGTCCATCATAATTTTTTTCGTGACGTCACCATCAGTGTCACTTTCACCATTAAGATGATTCTAATAACGCATTTTTTCAACGTTCAGATTATATAGAACTTTTTTCAACACATATTCGTTATCAGGCGCCATATTATAAATCAGAAATGCATTTACAACATGACAAGATCCATATTAAATTCAAGTCACCAGAATCCCGAACTCACAGCTCAACATTTTCGCCTTTGCACACGATAAAGCATAATATCAAAATGCATATTCAGCAGAACCATCGCGAGGGACCGCGAGCCGCTCGGAATATTGCATGAAACTTTCCATACTTTCCAGAAGTACTGGCTTTATGAATAACTACCTTCACTTAATTTATTCTTTTAAAATTTCGGTTTTGGCGGGAATTCTGACAATGCCGGTCAACGCTTATTTTATTTCAAAAACTAATTTAATGTCCTGTTTTTTGTATATTATAAGTGGTTTGAATTTGTGCAATAAACATTGCAATAATTGAATTAAGCGTCGTACTGGAAGAAATTCACACCAAAACTCCAACAATTATATTATATTTCATCGTTCTTGTGAAGGCTTGAAACGTAAACGTTGTTCTAGAAAAATTATGTCTAGTCAGGGTTTTAAATAACTTTCGTTTTTACGACACCCAAACACTACAGAGATATTTGTGAATCACCGAACATTTTATCGCGGTGCGAGGATCGAACACGCGGCCTCTTCTTTCTCAGCTACTCGCTCACTCCGCAACATAAGCTGTGTAATAAATGATTTCGACGTAAAATGTACGATCTATATACTACTGGATAAATATATCTTTTCGCTAATTTAATGGATACGAGCCTCATGTTATATTGTTCAGTCATCAATAAAAGTCTGACAGTCTTTAATCAATCATGATTAAGAATCTTATTCACATGTATCATGTATCTAATTTAGGAATACCGTGAAGAGATAAGTTTTTTTTTCACTTTTATTATTATCCCGCGTAGGTTTTCGTAGATTATTTCTTGCTTTATTCATTTTCCATTTTTTATTTACATTGATATTGATAAATTTCAATATCTTTAAAGATATCCGAATCATTATCATCAGATATTATACATTTATTCTATGAAAAGAATTGATATAGACAAATATTGTTTCCACAAAGAACTGATTGTATACAATCTACATTTAAAAATAGTTCATTTAAAAAGCAACGTATCTAAGCTGGGAGAGATACGGACTATCGAGACAAAGAGGCAGGTTCGAAACCAACCTCATGAGCATGTACCTCTGATTTTTCTAAATTAGACTAAGACTGCTGCTTGCTGGTGGTAGGATATTCATATCCGCCCGGATAGCAACCATCGTACACATGGTGTTTATTTATTTATTTATATGGACAACCAGTAGTTGTTACATTATTACTTCTAAAAAAGAAAGATAAATACAATCATAAACTTAAATGCACAACATTTTAAGGTGTCACAGCATGCGTTAAACAGTAACCCTGATGTTATTAGCTAAAGCAAATGTAGAATATATACTAGAATATTAATCTAAATGACAATATTAACTTATAAAAAACAAAAAACATTTACATATATAAACTAATATTAACATAATTATACACTCATATGCACATGCATACATACACACATGTGTCCACGGTCACACAAATATACATAAAACTATAGATATAGATAGAGAGGACCTAAAATTATTTTATTATTTTATTTTATTTTATTTTTATTTGAGTCCCTTAGCAATCTCAAAACAACTTTTTAAACTTGTTAAAACCTGCCATGGTGACCCACACACCTTATGTGGACCGCGTTCCAGGATCAGCCAGTGTAGGTATATCTGGTTCTTCTGAGGAGCTTGTGACATGACTTAATGGTTGATTGGGGCGAGTAAAGGGGTACATCCTTGTATCACTGTGCCTGCATCGGTCATCCGCCTGTCCTGTCGCAGGACCCTCGATTTGATTATTCCCTCGCCGAAGACGGAAGAAGCATTAATACAGGCCGGCATGACTCTAGTGACCACCGACAAACGCATTTTTTGTTGGTTGTCGCTGGTTTTTTGGATTACACTACGATTACCATCAGGTGTAGTGCAGTCATTTTACCGTGATCGCATAAAAAGTCCTACGCTTTGTCGTTAGTCACAAGAACTCAGGGAAATAAACATTTCACCCGAACCTTTGTTCACAGGTCACGCGAACTCAGCCATTAACCCAATAGTGTACTGTTTGATGACACGCAACTTCCAGAGATCAGCTCGGAAGCTGCTGTGCGGCCGAGCCGTCTGTGAGCAGACCAAGTTTACGGTAAATTACTTATAAATCTTGAAATAAAACTAATTTAAACGGATTTTTTCGTGGCTTTTTATTTTAATTTTGGTCCCGACGTTTCGAATTTTTTTTTGCCTTGTGGCAGCCTTTAGCCAGTTTCAGCCTTCAGTTAAATTAAGGTCCGATTGGACCATCAACAAACCTACACCTCAGTCCACGCTGTGACCACTGCAAAAAGCTTTCGATACGTCGGGACCAAAATTAAAATAAAAAAACCGCAATAAATTCCGTTAAAAATAATCTATTTCAATGTGTAACACTTGCGTAAACGTAATAAATCATTATACTTATATCACTTACAACTTGCGTTTACATTCATTGTTTTACATTATAATAATATCATAACTTACTTTCCACGCGATTAAATTTATTTTCCAGAATAAAAAGCTTATATGCTAATCCTGGTTTTGATATTACTCTGAATCATATTTTATCCAAATCGGTTGAGCGGTTAAGGGATAAAAACAAACAAATTCATCACAACCATTCAAATTTCCATTTCTATAATATTAGTGTACTACTATTAGGAGTGTGCCGATATTTTTATATATAAACTAGATGACCCGGTGAACTTCGTATCACCTACATAATATATTTGTGTAAAATGTGGTCAAAACTTAATACAAATGTTTTATTTACATTAAATGCAATTATGTGAGGTACTGCGCCATTGCACGTGAGGTAGCCCGTCGCACATTTAATTGACTTCGACGACCTAAGTCAGGTCGTCTCCCACCTCCCTCCGGTTGGACAGTCCTGTCCCCGTCCCGTCCCCGTCCTGTCCCCGTCCTGTCCGCGTCCCGTCCCCGTCCTGTCCCCGTCCCGCCTCCTGTCCCAGTCCTGTCCTGTCTCACTGTCCTGTCTCACTGTCCTGTCTCACTGTCCTGTCTCACTGTCCTGTCTCACTATCCTGTCTCACTGGCCTGTCTCACTGGCCTGTCTCACTGTCCTGTCTCACTGTCCTGTCTCACTGTCCTGTCTCACTGTCCTGTCTCACTGCCCTGTCTGACTGTCCTGTCTCACTGTTCTGTCTCACTATCCTGTCTCACTGGACTGTCTCACTGTCCTGTCTCACTGTCCTGTCTCACTGTCCTGTCTCACTGTCCGGTCTCACTGTCCTGTCTCACTGTCCTCTCACTGTCCTGTCTCACTGTCCTGTCTCACTGTCCTGTCTCACTGTCCTGTCTCACTGTCCTGTCTCACTGTCCTGTCTCACTGTCCTGTCTCACTGTCCTGTCTCACTGTCCTGTCTCACTGTCCTGTCTCACTGTCCTGTCTCACTGTCCTGTCTCTCTGTCCTGTCTCTCTGTCCTGTCTCTCTGTCCTGTCTCACTGTCCTGTCTCACTCTCCTGTCTCACTGTCCTGTCTCACTGTCCTGTCTCACTGTCCTGTCTCACTGTCCTGTCTCACTGTCCTGTCTCACTGTCCTGTCTCACTGTCCTGTCTCACTGTCCTGTCTCACTGTCCTGTCTCACTTTCCTGTCTCACTGTCCTGTCTCACTGTCCTGTCTCACTGTCCTGTCCCTGTCCAGTCTAGACGCTATACGACCCGTCATCACGGCAAGCTTCGCAACGACAACCATCCGGTTTATACTAAAACATTCCAAAATCAACAAATACTAATAAATTAAAAATTAATAAAAAAAACATTGTCCAGCGGACAAAATTGTGAATCTAAACCATTCTCAGATCCCCTTGAACACACACAAAAAATTTCATCAAAATCGGTCCAGTCGTTTAAGAGAAGTTCAGGAACATACACACTCACAGAAGAATTATATATATAAAGATAAACTAGATGACCCGGTGAATTTCGTATCACTTACATATAGTTGTATAAAATGTGGTCAAATGCAATACAGCTATGCACTTAATGTAAATAAAAAATTGAATTAAGTGAGGTACTGCACCATGGCACTTGAGGTAGCCCGTCGCACATTTGATTGACTTCGACGACCTAAGTCAGGTCGTCTTCGATCTCGTCTTCAGTCGGGCCGACGGTGGCACCGCGCTTCTTTTTTTTTCTTACCCTCCCATAAGAAGTTATCACATCATTGGATTGCTCTGCACTGCACTCTAGTCCGGTCAAAGTCCGGTCACAGTCCGGTTAAAGTCCTGTCAAAGTCCTGTTAAAGTCCGGTCAAAATCCGGTCAAAGTCCGGTCAAAGTCCGGTCAAAGTCCGGTCAAAGTCCGGTCAAAGTCCGGTCAAAGTCCGGTCAAAGTCCGGCCAAAGTTCGGTCAAAGCCCGGTCAAATCCGATGGAAGTTCGGTCAAAGTCAAAATGTTTTGTATTCCAACGAAACAGAAAAAAGAGATCGACCTCATATTACAGCTATGAAACAGACAAATTTCTGAACGCACCTATAAATATTTGACAACCAAGTGTCAATTTTATTTCTAAAAAGACAAAAGACATTAAATGTTTCATACCTAGGAACAGTTTGTATTGGAAAATTAATTGTTGTTTTTAGTACATATTTTGTTTTATTTATTATTTATGTTTCTCAATGGGTAAACCTTCCCTGAACTTCCACAAATATTTCAAGATCAGAATTAGCCAAATCGGTACAGCTATTCTCGAGTTTTAGGCGAGACAAACGCACAGCGATTCATTTTTATATACAGGGTTATTTTTAAAACACTGACGACCTCGCAGCAGTAGATTCCTAAGGTCATTTGCTAATACTTTTGTTCTACGACTTTTCATAATTTGTTAGATTTTATTCTCATACAAAAATAATTATGAATTTAATTTCCGTCTTGAATTTTGCCTACGCTCTGCGCGCATCGCAAATTACGTAATACACGCGGGCGCACGCGTCAGTTCAATGACCCGCCGCGCCGTATCGATCGATAATACCTACACCCAGCCGTCAGCTGATTTCACTATTGCACGCGCGCGAGCGCGCGTCGGGTCGTTCGTTTATGACTGAAACGTAGAGTGTAGACGTACGAACACAAAAACTACACAACAAAAACTTGTAAAATCATTTTTTTTCTTATGTATTGAGTTATGTCCAAACTCGTAGAACAAAAGTTGTTCCTTATGGGGTCAGCTATATGGCCCTGCGAGGTTGTCAGTGTTTTAAAAATAACCCTGTATATAAGATAGATAATAAATACACCCAACAGTCACATACATAGTCCTGACCCAACAGTAAGATATGAGTCTTGTGTCGTGAGTATCAGGAACTACGAGAGACTTTCGGTCTCACAACACCCAGACCCCCAAACAAATATTTGTGTATCACACAAACATTTGTCTCGGTGCGGGGATCGAACCTGCAGCCTCTCGCTTCACAGCTGGCTACTCGCCCGCTGCGCCACGGATGCTGTCGTATAATTTGATTGCTTTATATTTCGTAACTAGCTTTTGCTCGCGGCTCCGCCCGTGTGATTTTCATACAAACTTTCATCCCCTATTTTATCCCCATGGGGGTATAATTTATCAAAATCCTTTCTTAACGGATGCCTACGTCATAACATCTACCTGCATGCCAAATTTCAGCCCGATCCCTCCAGTGGTTTGGGCTGTGCGTTGATAGATCACTATCTCAGTCAGTCACCTTTGAGTTTTACATATTTAGATTAAGTTGTGATGAGTCATCGTTTGTTGAATGAAAACAGAAGTCAAATGACAGTTTTTTACGTCTACTTCGGTATTTATAAGCTTCAATATGAAATATATTACACTAGCTTTTGCTCGCGGCTCCGCCCGCGTGATTTGCATTTTCCGGGATAAAAAGTAGCCTATGTCTTATTCTGATGTATAAGCTATATTATTGTAAAGTTTCATTAAAATCCACTCAGCAGTTTTTACGTGAAAGAGTAACAAACATACATCCGTCCATCCATCCATACTTACAAACTTTCACGTTTATACTATTAGTAGGATATTGTAAATTTTCATTAAAGTCCATTCAGTAGTTTTTACGTGAAAGAGTAACAAACATACATCCATCCATCCATCCATACTTACAAACTTTCACGTTTATAATATTAATAGGATTACTTAGATACTATTTAATTTGAGTAATATTATAATAACAGTTGTACAATTTGTAGAAATGATAATCTAGTAGCATTAGCCCACAACTCCGCCCGCTTGAGAGACATATTTTCATACAAAATTTATTCCTTATTTTCCTTTAGGGATGAAATTTTCAAAAACCATTAGTGGATACTTACATCATACAAGGCATTAATTGCCAAATTTTCTTCTGCGGTTTAGGCTGTGCATTGATTAATTAGTCTGTCAGTCAGTTCTCAAATTATACAAAGTATTGTTATTGTACAAAGTCAAATTGTACAACTGTTATTACAATACTAGCTTTTGCTCGCGGCTCCGCCCGCGTGATTTGCTTTTTCCGGGATAAAAAGTAGCCTATGTCTTATTCCGATGTACAAGCTATATTATTGTAAAGTTTCATTAAAATCCATACAGAAGTTTTTACCTGAAAGAGTAACAAACATCCATCCATACTTACAAACTTTCGCGTTTATAATATTAGTAGGATTAACTTCAAAAACTGAGTTCAAAATCCAGATCGCGGTTATCCGTTGACGAGTTTTCCATTTTTTCTCGTACTTCTCATAAGATCATAAATAAATTTAAATACGAACTACCCTCGGACTCCACACCATCCAACATAACAAGAATCATCGAATTCCACAATATTTGCTTCGAGGATGTTGTGAAGACGAAAGTCTTTCATAGTTGCTGATACCCTTGACACAAGACTGGTCACTTACTGTGGAGTTAGGACTGTGTGTGACTGTTGGGTGTATTAAAAAAAAAACAGTCAGAGTTGGAGAAACCGCGTGAAATACAAAAAAATACAGACGATTTGAGAACCTCCAATATTTTTAAGGCGGTAGCAAAAAACAGCGAGATTATTTATACAAAAAAGAAACTGTTTAAGGCAATGTTTTCTCTAATGTATCAAAGGAAACTGAAACCAATAAACAGTTTCTCACTTCAAATAACTTCGAATCACAAACAAAAATGAGGTTAGGTAGTACAAAAGCTATATATCACAAAGGATATACCAGGATACTTTTGTCTTCGATGTAATCTGAGTAACTATTACAGGCTTTGTGATACAATCCTACATCTTTATTACTATGTGTCGTATAAATTTCAATACGGACTTATTTTATCACATTGATAGGTTTTGCGGATTTTTTATTCTCGTAAAAGATGAGACTAGTGGCTTAGTTACCTAATGGAAAACCCTACGCTAGCCTATAATAGTAACACCACTCTGGTTATTGAATTACAAAGTAATTTATGGTACTGCATTATTTTGGTTACTCTGGAGCACAAGATATTAAGTCTCGTAACAAACATAGAAATTTCCCTTTTTATGAAGCAACCAAGCCGATATACTTGCTCACAGTAATGTCAGAAATGTTGTTCATAGGGGGTGGTAATTCCTTGCCATTAGAACATCTAATGCAATCTCCATAAACAACATTAGAGAAATCCTTAGGATCTTTGTAAACCGTATCGTGGATTACAAAGGCGAGTTTAAGACTTGGCTCGTCTAACTTAACACGTAAAATGAATATCTGACTCATCGTACGAAATGCAAGCAAGCTTATACTATACATCAGCTGTCTATGAGATAGTATTACCCATTCGGTTTAGTCAGTAGGTATACCTCATACCACCAAAAAACTAAACAAACTACTATCAAATAAAAATAAGACTCAAAACACGTGGCAGTCAGGAAACCTCCCCGAGTAAGTTTGGACTATCATAAAAATGAAACTTTTTCTCGCGGCTCAGCCTATATAAATGTCTTTTTCTCAGATAAAACATCGGTAACTTTGTTCCACATCACGTCATGATCTACATGCGTTCCAATTTCATCTAAATTCGTTCATCTAAGGCTTGATTGATTGTTATTTTTTTGTAGTGGCGGTGTAACCAGAAGCCAGAAGGCTCTTCAAGTGACTACGAGCTTTATCACGAACCGCACAAAAGGTGCTACTTACAGGTAATAATATAAAATAGTAAGCACATATGTCACTTCCTTTCCAGTAAATTTTGCTATACAAATAAAGATATAACACTTTCTTATCAAAAGTCACATTCTGAAATATACACCGTCCGATAAATGTCAACTGGGTAATCAGTAAAAATGGTTAAAATTTTCCGATCACGGAAAAAGGACTGTAATATACCTACCTGATGGTAAGTAACTGCAGTGCAGTACAAAAAAATCAGCGACTGCTGACAAATAATGAGTTTATCGGTGGTCTCAAGAATCATGCCGAAATCACAGGCGGATGATCGTTGCAGGCTCAAGGATAAAAGGATTTACCCCTATCTCGCCCCAACCTCATCATCGAGTCATGTCGCATTAGTCGTATATCTACAGCCCTAGTGAAAGTTTTTTCGATATACATATCGTCGATGAAGTACCAATACCTCCTAAGTGTTGAGAATCTAATTTTACACCAGACTGTTTAAAATAATGTTTTATTGAAGTGAAACTTCTTTATCGGCGTTAGAAAAATAAAATCGTCACATTTTTCCGTTACGCGGCACGCGTCACGTTTTTGACTTTGACCAGACTTTCACTGGACTTGACAGGACTTTCATCAGACTTTGACCGGGCTTTGACCGGACTTTGACCGGACTTTGACAGGACTTTGACCGGACTTTGACCGGGCTTTAACCGGGCTTTGACCGGACTTTGACTGGACTTTGACTGGAACAGGACTTTGACCGGTTTTTGACCGGACTTTAACCGGACTTTGACCCTACTTTGACCGGGCTTTGACCAGACTCTGACCGGACTTTAACCGTGCTGACCGGACTTTGACCGGACGTTGACCCGACTTTGACCGGACTTTAACCGGGCTTTGACCTAACTTTGACCGGACTTTGACCGGGCTTTGACCGGACTTTAACCGGGCTTTGACCAGACTCTGACCGGACTGTAACCGAGCTGATCGGACTTTGACCGGACGTTGACCGGACTTAAACCGGGCTTTGATCGGACCTTGACCCGACTTTAACCGGACTTTGACCGGACTTTGACCCGACTTTGACTGGACTTTGACCCGACTTTGACCCAACTTTGACCGGACATAGATCGGACACAGACCGGACTTTGACCCGACTTTGACCAGAATTTGACCGGGCTTTGACCGGACTTTGACCGGGCTTTAACCGGACTTTGACCGGACTTTGACAGGACTTTGACCGGACTTTGATCGGACTTTGACCGGATTTTGTCCGGACTTCTTCTGTCGAGCGTCCCGAGACGCACACTTTTTTTGTATTCATGTCTATGGTAATAAAAGCCTTTTGTTTAAACTTTATCTAATTTAACTTTATTAGACCCATTTCTGTAAAATTGCATATAGTAGATCATTTTTTGAAAAATAAGGTCATAAAGAAGTTTCACTTCCTACGTGTGTACAACTAGTACACGCACACATTTTTTTATTTTGATCAACTATTGATAGTAAATAGTTTCTAATACATTATTAGTTACTATTATATTACTTTTTATTAGTTACTAAGGGATGTTTTTTTTTTTTTATTGCCTTGATAGGCAGACGAGCAAGCGGCCAGCCTGATGGTAAGCGGTCACCGCCGCTCATGGACATCGGCATTGCCAGGGGCACAGCCAAGCCGCTGCCTACCACATGTGATATATGGATGTGGTTTATGTTTACGTCTATTGAAATAAAAAAGTAATTTTGGACTAAATTGTCAGTTAGGAGGTATTGGTACTTCATCGACGATATATATTATCTACTGATGCTGTACAGATCTGCATATATATTTTCATTAGTATGGATGATGTGACAACTATCGAAAATCTCATATCAGAGTGACAGTGGCAAGTGAAAACATTGATTCACAAAAATGTAATCACAAATGAATCAGAATCAATAATAATCGTCACATTCTACCTAGTGTTATGCCGGCTTAGTGCCAGGGTCCGCGTTCCATTCATTTCATTCTCTTACGTTGCGCAAACAGGATTTATTCCTACGCCCAACTCGTCTTATTCTGGCAATCTTGCCCATCATTATAAGCTGCAGGAGCTCATATCTTTTGTGTAGTATTTGAAATGAGCAACAGCTCATACTGATTTTTTTTCTCTATTCTGATGCTAATCCTCAAGTGTTGAACTTCTATTGTTGCCCCGTACGCATGGTTCCACGGAATGTTACGAATTCACGTAGTGAAATAAGATAAAAAATAATCTGTCATTTTTCTCCCGAAGGCTTCATAAAAAACTTTTAAGCAAAAATAATACTGACAAAAATCAAATTAGGTCCTAATATATTATTCTGTTTTATGTTGATTAAATGCTGAAGTTTTTGTCTTTAATCCCAATAACACCGCTTAATGGTGGTTTTTCTTTATTTTTTTTAAACAAAATTAGCTTTGAGTAAATTAGAATCATGAATATATCTATATGTTTAGAAATGCGGAGGGAAACCCCAAAATATTGATGATACACATTTTTATATTACGTTACATAGTGAAACTAAAGACAAAATCAATTCATTCGTTCATGAGAAAATCGTGATGAATAAAATAAAAGAAATAAAAATAGATCCAAATTTTAGCAGTGATAACGCGAAAACAACATAAAAATTACGTATCAAATTGAGAACCTCCTTTTTAACCAACATCAAAAGAAGGTTCTGTATTCGTTTGAAGTTTGTACCAAGCCAGGTTAAAGATGGTTTTAGAGGAACCCATTACTAAATTGCTTCTACTGACTAAATGTAATCCGTTTGCTTTTTACTAGCATCTTAGTCTGTGACAAGCACATTTCAAACACTCTCGAGTGACGACCCTTTTGGGGTTGCAAACAGTTTAACGTGATTAGTGTAAGTGTTGTCTACATATTATATTAGCATTTTATTGTCCTTTTTGAGCGTAGACTGTATATTTTATGAGATAACATGGAGTATTTGAATAAAATATTTTGCCTGTTAGTAGAAAAATATTGACATTTGGCCAAAAATAGCGAGAAGAAATAGAAAATTAAATATTTTATCACATAAAATTGTTGATGGCACTTATCTTAATAGCTTTTTATGACAAAATGAAATCTCTCTGAAATATCAGATCTTACACTTAAATATTCCATTTGAAGTAAGGAAATTAAATTGGTTCTATTTGTGTATGATCTACCCAAAATAAATTTAACAGCTATAACTGTAGACGGAAATATTAGGACAAAACTCTAATTAAATAAGAATTACGCAGCGTTTTGTTTTTTTATAGCGGAGGCCGGCAAACGAGCAAGTGGGTCACCTGAAGATGAGTTATTTTCACCGCCCATGAACATCTCGATATCCAAAACAATCACTGATGCGTTGCCGGCCTTAAATGATGTATATGTAAATAAGGGATTGGGAAACGGGGGGATTTGGGCCTCCAGATATCTCACTCACCATACGAAACGCAACAGTAAGTTACTTACATCGATCGATTTTTTTGGGAGACAGTGGTAACAAACCGGTCGTGTCGGCTATTAATGCTGTAGGTAAAACTGTCTAGAGCGTCTACTACTTAGAAGTCAGTAGTAGAAACCAGCGTGCTTGAATTAGTCTAGACTACTAGCGAAGAATATTTTTTTATTCGAACATGGCAAAGTGACTGCACTATACCTGATGGTAAGCGTAGTGCACGCCAAAAAAACTAGCAACCACCGCCAAACAATGAGTTTATCGATGGTTACTAGACTAACAAGAATCACAATTCAACTGAAAATAAAAAACTGAGTAAATTGTTGTTGTCACTATGTACGTAACCGATTTACTTTGACTTTGGACGACTGAAACTTCATATTTACACCATACATTTGTTTTGTCGAGTTGATGATTCATAACTATAAAACATCATGCTATGATCCACGGGAGCGGAGCAGTAGCATACGGGTGAAACTGCGAAAGACGGCTAGTAAATATATTAACAAATATTACATTTAAATGTGATTCCGCCTGTCCCTTAAACAGTTTTTCCAAATAAAATGGATGTTGATGAATGCATGCATGTTAAAAGTAAAAAGAGAATAGACATTTTTTAACAAAGCGTGCATTTGTGACGAAACAAGCTTGTTAGCTGTTACCTCGGGCGTGTCTCGGTGCTCGCGAGTATAATTAACATGTACCTAGATTACAATAATTTTTTTAATTAGTTGTGGCATTGGAAACTTTTTATTTACTTTATTTAATGACGAGACGAGCAAGGCGCTTGCCTGATCGTAAGCACCACGTCTGCCCATAAACAGAAGCAACACCACCCTGAACAAAGCACTGAACTACGCTCGCCACCCCGAGACATTAGATGTTAAGTCTCATAATGCCCAGTAATTTCACTGGCTTCAATGTCCTTCAAACCGAATCACAACAGTGCTTACACACTGTTGCTTGACAGCAGAAATAGACAAAGCGGTGGCCAACCCAGACGGCCTCTCGCATACGAGGGACCTACCTTGAAAAATTTATTTTAATTTTTTATTAATTTTAATAAAACCCGTTACGGATAACTAAGATCAAATTGGTAGCGCTTAAATAAGAAGGCGGATCAACGCACTTACTTGTCTGGAATAAAGCTAGGTAGAAGTAAAAAAAAAACTTGCGGTGGTGGCTGGTGGTAAGATTCATATCCGTTTGGATAGCGACCACCGTACACATAGTGTTAAAAACTGCTATAGTGATCCACACACCTTGTACGCATCGCGTTCCAGGATTAGCCAGTGTATATCTTGTTCTCATCACATACATCCTTATCCCTGTGCATGCATCGGTCATCCGCCTGTGCTGTCGCAGGCCCTCGTTTTACTTCTTCTTTCTTTGGAGTATGAAGGAGCATTTATACTGGTCAGCAAGATTCTGGTGACCACCGATAAACTCATTATTTGTAGGTGGTCGCTGGTTTTTTGGACTACACTGCGCATCATGTGTAGTACAGTCACTTTGCCGTGCTAGGATAAAAATACTAAATTGTCTTACTTTCCAGATGAACGCCCTACGTCACAACGGTCACGCGTATTGCACCCAGACCCCGCGGGGCATCGAGACTCGGGCGCAGACCACGCAGTTGAGCCACGTGACTCGCTCGTCACGGCGGACCGCGCCCGCGCACGCACTCTCCGCCGAAATGCTGCAGAGACACGGCCACATCGACTATCGACGCTGATATTAAATGACGATCAGGTGAAATAAATACTCCGTGGCGTACTTATGTAGCGGTATGTTTTTTTCTATTCGCTGAACGTATGTCGGAAAGTTTGTAACTTGAAACTAGTGCAGCGATTCCTAAACTGGGTTCCGGCGTTTTTTATCCTGGTAGTGCAAAGTGACTAAACTAGACCTGATTTTAAGTTAAATACAGTGCAGGTTAAATATAATTTTTAAAGTTTATCTGGCATAGAAAGTTTAGGAACCTCTGAACTTTTTTTCTGGTGGTAGGATATTCATATACGCCCGGATAGCGACCACCGTACACATGGTGTTAAAACCTGCCATAGTGACCCACACAACTTGTGTGGGTCGCGTTCCAAGATCAGCCAGACCAGCTACTCGGGAGAACCGGATGTACACTGGAATATCCGGTCTTCCCGAGGGGCTTGCAACATGACTTGATTAATGTTTGGGGCGGGTATAAGGGTACATCCTTGTATCCCTGTGCCTGCATCGGTCATCCGCCTGTTCTGTCGCAGGCCCCTCGATTTGCTTCTTCCTTCTTCGGAACCCGAAGAAGCATTTATACAGGCCACCATGATTCTGGTGACCACCGATAAACTTATTGTTTGTTGGTGGTCACTGGTGTTTTTTGCTTGCACTGCGCTTACCATCAGGTGCAGTGCAGTCACTTTGCCGTTCCCGGATATAAAAAAAACTAGAAGTTAATTTTGGAACGATAATGTATGATCTTAAATAATCGTTCTATATTTTTCATACAATACTTGTATCAAATTATTGTAATATGAAACAATGTACTTTGCTATTTATTGG
Source organism: Amorpha juglandis (assembly GCA_949126905.1). Lineage (NCBI taxonomy): Eukaryota > Metazoa > Arthropoda > Insecta > Lepidoptera > Sphingidae > Amorpha > Amorpha juglandis. Next base: position 23,656,929 of record OX421365.1, read on the forward strand.
GTGACAAAAGATTTTTTTTATGAGATTTTTACACACCGCTTAACATTATCAAGGAAAAACATCACTAACCGATTTGCAGAGTCTTGAAGATGACAGCTTTGTAAGCTCCATTGTGTTAAAATAAAAAATATATGGAAGATGTAACAACGTATCTCAAGGCCTTTTTTTACAAAGATTGATCGTTCATTAACTAGCGACCCAGCTCTTTTCCGCCTTAGCATTACTTGACTTTTCAAATAATTGTGTCACAAAGTGACTTCAAAGTTAGAATTGCAATGTGTTTTCTTTTATCACTTGAGGAGTTCCACATAAACCCTCGTCCTTTTTTTCATCCATGCAAGGCAACGTGACTGCACTACACCTGATGGTAAGCGCAGTGTAGTCAAAAAACAGCGACCACCGACAAATAATGAGCTTATCGGTGGTCACCAAAATCATGCCGGCTTGTATAAAGCTTCTACACACTCCGAAGAGGGAAGAAGCAAATCGAGGGTACTGCGACGGGACAGCCGAATGACCATCAAGTCATGTCGAAAGCCCCTCAGGAGAACCGGATAAACACTGGCTGATCCTGAAACCTGATCCACATAAGGTGTGTGGGTCACTATGACAGGTTTTAACACCATGTGTACTATGGTCGCTATCCGGGCGGATATGAATATTCTACCAACAGAAATCGATTCTATAGAATAAAAAAAACATTCTCAAAATTGGTCCATAATTATTATCGTTATGTAGTGAAGGTGGACGCTGGCATTATTCCAGGATACGCCAGTCAGTACGCCAGTCAGGAATGTTCCGCAAATCTAAGGGAGACCAAATAAATGAAGTAAAAAACTGACCCAGTTTGGAGAATCGTTTCTGCCAGACGGGAATTTCGCGGTGACCGACCTCTGTCATTCGGGATGTTTGCCTGATTACGTATTTTTACGTTCGAAGGGACATCGAAAAGACGTAAACTTGATGAGATTCATCTGTGTGAAAAGAAATAGAAATATTATTTTCCGGATAAATGTTGTTGCTGAGTCCTGATCTAAATCAGAACATTTTTTTATCCGAGTAAAGTGACTGCACTACATCTGATAGTAAGCGCAGAGCAGACCAAAAACCCGCGATACCGACATCGATGGTCAACAGAATCATTCTGGCCAGTATAAATACTTCTTCATACTCCTAAGAGGAAAGATTACAGGACTAGCAGGTGATCATTGAAAGCTATCGCATGTATTTTTATTTATTGTTCACAAACAATTGTTACACTAAATCGCATAACAAAAGTACTTTCACTGCAGTTATTAAACCAAGTGCACAATATAAAAAAGTGAACACTTCATGCAAATAAAGAGGACATTGTGCTTGAAAAGAAAGAAAAAAAATATTACAGTAATAAATAACTTATGAGCAATGCTTAAGCTAACGTTACTGAATATTACATAACATTACAGTAACACTATTAGTATTGGTACTATACTTAGTATTGGTTAAAAGTAAATAAACTCGTGCCAAACAGATTCATTTTACTAGAATGTTCATTGTAAACTTTACATAATCTTGAGATCGGCGAATATGATCCAAATACAGTTCTACGAAAAGGTGGACTTAGAAGTTTTGTAGGATACCTAAGAAGTCTGTGTGGAAGTTCAAAACTAATTTTGGGTAGTAAATCCGAGCTATTTTCATTACCATGCAATATTTTAAATAAAACATAAGTTCCAGTAAGTCAACACGCTTTTCTAAAGAGGTAATCTCAAATAATTCTAGCTATGTATCCCTATATTCTTTGTCAGTGGACGTTCGTTTTTGGACTGCGCTGCGCTTACCATCAGGTGTAGTCACTTTGCCATGCTAGGATATAAGCCATGTCCATTTCCTTAATCAGTATTCCTTCACCCATCCTCTATAAATATCTAAACGATATTTTTTTTGTCAAATAATTCTGAATATTTGATGCTATTATTTGTATACGCCACGGATTAAAACGAGAAAGACAAAGCAGTGTGCTTAGTACAAGTTTTTTGATAGCATCATCCGTATACGAGAAATCCTTATGAATTTAATACGTTGCCAATATAATCCGCTAGGTGCGCTGGGCAGATCCGTATACATATTTTGTACATGTACACATGATTTTATTTATTTTATTTATTTATTAAGCTTTGTACACAAGGTATACAGGCGGACTTTAATGCCTTAGGCATTTTTCCTAGTCGACCTTAGGGTGGTGGAGATCGTAATTGAGGCAGGTGCATAATAAAATAAATGATGTGATGGTTATCGAAAAATTTGCAATAGGGTCACAGTGTATAATGTATACGGTAATTCAATGGTACTCTCGGACCAATGTGACATAAGGTACGTACTCACTCGTGCGCATGCAGTTTCAACTTGCATCTCACGCATGCGTGTCAGATCAACGTGTATTAGCAGCATGCGCTGTCATTCAGCTACGTAGTAAATGCATGTGTGCATATTATACATAATATCATACGTCGGAGATACGCAAGTGTCGTAAATTGAAGCTTCAAGCGCACAAATGTGTACATACCTATTGAGTTTGTCCTACTAATATTATAAATGTAAAAGTTTGTTTATTTGGATGTTTGGATGTTTGTCCGTCAATCACGCTGAAAACACTGAAAGGATTTTGATGAAATTTGGTATACAGACAGGGTATGAGATGACTTGGGTGATAGGCTACTTTTTATTCTGGAAAAAGCAGATCACGCGGGCGGAGCCGCGAGCAAAAGCTAGTATATATATATATATATATATATATATATATATATATATATATATATATATATATATATATATATATATATAATATGTATATATATATATATGTATATATATATATGTATATATATGTAAATACTAATGTAATAGTAAAGGTGGTCGCACATTTGTCAGCTCAGTATGCGCAATACGACGGCCTCTCGCATACGAGGGAATCAATAAAATTGCGTAGTGCATGCGTACAGCACAAGTGTGCGAACACTTTTTGATAGCCTAAAAATATATGTTTTATGAATGTGATAATTATTTATATATAAATGTTTTAAGATAAACAATGTGATTATAAATTTATTTTCCTGTAAATAAAATTATTTGTTGTCTTCCATTCTTCCAGTGTTTTATTATAATTTATATCTAATAGAAAGATACGTACTCACGCCCTGTAATCCAAGAAGGCATAGAGGGAGAAGCTATAACCAGTACATCTACATTTCGCCGAACGTATATCCGTCCCGTGATGTGATAGGGGGCGATCCTATCGCCATACCGGATATAATTACAGACTCCAGGCTGATACTGAATATTTCGTGATAGAAAAACCAACACTTTTATTCGACCAGGAGATCGAACCCGAGACCTCAGCATAGCAGTCGTACCACGTACGCAATACAACTACGCCACTGAGGCAGTAAAATTATATCAATAAACGATTATTAAGAATTATATTACACAGACTAAAATGTATGATTGTAAGAAATACATTAATTTACATTAGAGGTTCCCAGACTTTTTTTCTCATAGATCACTTTCAAAATTTAGCTGATTCCGGTGGACCCCTACTTTACTATCATATTCCCAAAACTCGACAAAAAATGTGGAGATTTGACCTGACTATGAAAATTTGCGGTACGGCTGGATTCAAAATATTATCTGCCTACATTGATAGGTGAAGTCAAGCCAACATATCAGTTCTTCACTATCGAAAGCAGATAAATTACGAATTAAAATTACGCTTACGAATTGTTAACACAATTTTTTTGTCAAGACAACATAGACGCCCGTCGAGTCTCCCGTGGATGCCGTTGCCTACTCGGCCGCAACTACTTGGCAGCCAGGTGTAAACAGTTAATACTTTTTTGTACGGCAACTATGGTTTTTTGAATTCTCTACATACATAGCTGTGTAATAGGAACAATGCTTTATTTAACTACACCATGAACGAATTTTTTTCCCAAAATGTAATTATATTTAAAAAAAAAAAAAATATATGCGGGCACTTTTTGACTGGCACCCTATTATCAATGTATTGTCCTATTCAAAATGAATGTAGAAATTTGAGCTTGAGCATCTACGCCATGAACGTAGAGATTCTACTGCCGGATCTCGTGCTAAAACGCCAATACGTAATTTACGATAGAGCGTTTTAAAGTTGTTTTATTATGATAAAAATTAAAAATAATTGCGAATGTCCAAATACTCAGAAATATTTTATTCCGAATTTCGCTGTGCAGATTTCTTAAGAATTAGTAAAAATTTTACTTTAAGTACATATATTTTTTTATATAAATAATATATACGCGAGATAAAATATAATTTATGTTCATAAACTATAGGATTATGACTGATTTTTCTAATTGTTAAAGGTGTGGTAATCCTGTTACATGTTTTTTAAAAATTGAAAATCTTCTACTTTTTTTCGTCAGTTAAAAGAAGAAATGTTTGCAACATAGAAAAACGAATTTATGTCTTGAGTATTGGAAAAGAAATGAACGTGTCAACTTAAAACAACCGAACAGACTATTCGGCTAAAAATCATCTACCCACGCTTCTTTTCACAAAGCCAACCATTCGAAATCCTCTCCTTTCTTTGATATAAAATCGAGTTAAGCTAACAATGTTGACTCTATTTTGTCCCACCTCTATCCACTCTCGAGGCGGACCACCCCTTTCAGGATTAATCTGGAAACAAATAACTGACTCAGTGTTGGTTGAGCAAATGTGCAGGGAGGTAGCGAGGAGTAATGGCGGGGTTATCTTAAATTAAATGTGTAATATATCCCCTTATCTCACTGCACGTGTCGACGAAGGTTATAATTAAACTCAAATATTAAACTGATAAGGACTATATTTCTTACAATACAAGTAGGTAACTTAAATACGTCCTCACACTTCGAGCGCTAGGTCCCAACAACCGTTTTGAATGCGGCATCCCACCAAGAGGCCACTAGTGTGCCCAGTTGATATAAAAATCATTTACCCGGTAAAGCTACTTTAAATTTAGGATAATTATTAGAAAACCTTACAAATGTTTATTATGCAACTCTAGAGTCTTTTAAATGACCTTCAACCGTCCTGAACTAGGCATTTCTACAACACTGTTACAGTGAAGTTAAACGATGCGTGACAACACGAGCCGAGCTACGAACAAGGCGCAATCTACTCTTGTTACTGCACCATTAAACATAGCACAGACACTAAATAAATAAATAGACATAGAGCTTAAGACATAGCCTAGATAGATCAAATGGGATCCAAATCGCACCTGGTTACATACCTGCATCTAACACAGCTATTATTTAGATCTAATACTACTTACTAAAGAAATAGAATGTAACACAACACTCCGCTGTTGTCGCTAAGCCCTTGTAATTGAATATCTTTGAAGGGTTTTAGATTTTCTTCGTTTCTTTGAAGCATTACTATAGAATACGTCTGTGATAAGGAAGCTAGAATAATTTAAATTGAATTGCGTTTATATAACGGGAAAGACGTGAAATCAAGTCGACCGTTGTTTTATTTGATAGAGAACTTATTGTATAAGATAAATCCAGATTAACAGCTTCCGTGGCGCAGTGCGCGAGCCAGATGTGAAGCAAAAGGCTATAGCTCATTCACTCACTGTACAAAACGCAGCAGCAAGCCGCTACTTTACGTGGGATTTTTCTGAGACATCGGTAACGACCCGGTTGAGTCGGTCCATTGATGTTGTAGACAAAACTGTCTTCAGCATAGCTCTCAACAAAATAAAATAGTAGAAAGAGGTTGCGTCCCTTGACAGTCGTCAGAATTATACCAGGCCCAAGTAATTGTATAAGGATATACATCCACCAACCCCGAAACGCAACTCACCATCTCTATGGCAAGGTTTTCACCATATTATTTACGGTACTCACACATTTGGAGGAAATATTATGAGATATAGTATTAAAATATCCATTTATTGCAGAGGCTGCCAAACGAGCAAGCGGGTCACCTGATGGTAACAGTTCTCTACCACCCATCAAACATCAAACATCGACAATACCTGAAGAATTATGGACGCGTTGCCGACCTTAAAGGAAAGGGAAGAAAGGATTTTTTAATTATCATATTGAATGACGAGACGAGCAAGTCGCTCGCTTGATGGTAAGCGCCACGCCTGCCCATAAACAAAAGCAATACTATACATAACTTTGAATTGTAAAGCACTGCATGGCACTGAGCTACGCTCGTCACTCCGAGACATAATATGTTAAGTCTCATAATGACCAGTAACTTCACTGGTTTCATAGCGAAATATAACAGTGCTTACACACTTACTTGGCGGCAGAAATAGACAAAGCCGTAGTATAAACCCAGACGTCCTGGTGGGAAGGGGAAGGGGATTTGAGGCTCTAAATATTAACTCACCTAAACGCAACAGCAACCTCCCACTCTACTTAAATTTCTTTTGAATTTTATTCTATTTAGTATTTATACTTACGTAAATTTTATTTGGGTGTTATTTCTCTTACAACATAAAATAAAACGCCGAAAATAATCCTTCCAAAATACTATATTTCGTGAAACAGCGGCGGTTATGGCTCGTAAAATTTTAAACGCAGACAAAACGAGCAGGTAAACGAGTTCGCACAGCGTGATTATTGAACCGCCGAAACTGAGGGAAAACACGCCGCCGTATGTGGCTGAAAAATAAATGTTACACTAGATTTTCTTCACGTGAGTGTTTTTTTTCAAAAGTAATGTAACTTTTGTCCTGATCTAGATCAGGCTCTCCCTGTGTGCTAAATTAAATCCAATCTTAACTAATAATATAAATGCGAAAGTGAGTTGGTTTGTTACGCTTTCAAAGTTAGGCCGGCATGATCTTGCCGACCAACAATAGGCACACTGTTTGTCGTTGGTCGACACTATCCCTGGATTACGTTACACTCACCATAAGGTGTGGCGTACTCACTTTGCCGAGCTAGGATAAAATAAAAACAAAAAATTACTGATCCGGTTTTGATGAATTTTGGTACAGAGATAGATAAGATTTTGAAGATGATCAAAGGCAATTTTTATCCCGGAAAAGGCTGTTTACGCGGGTGAAGCCACGAGCAAAAGATAGTTCATAATAATTGAGAGTGGTAGAGCCACTCTGTAGACTCTGTATTGTCGACAAAATTAATGGGCCAGCTTGACTAAGTTACTATACCCCACTATAGACCGGCAAACAAGCAAATGGGTCACCTGATGGTTAGTGATCTCCACCGCTCATGTACGCCCACAATACCAGCAGAATCATAGGATTGCTGACGTTAAAGGTAAGGGATAATTAGGGATTGGGAAGGGGGAAGCGAATTGGGCCTCCGGATATCTCACTCACCATACGGAACGCAGCAGCAAGCCGCTACTTTACGTCGCTTTTCTGTGAGACAGTGGTAACAACGGTCGAGTCGGCCCATTCATGCTGTAGACAAAACTGTCACTAGCTTGGCTATACCACTCAAAAATACTTACCAATAAAATAGTTGATGTCGATCAGAAGGGCCAGTTTATAACAATTGCAGTTGGATTTTCCGTAATACACTTGAAGAGCAGAAAGCGAGCTTCCATTGCTATACCTGCATATAGAACATAAACACCAAATTTGAATGTATTAAATAAAATAAATAAATAAATACACCCAACAGTCACATACATAGTCCTGACCCCACAGTAAGATGCAAGTCTCTTGACCCAGACCCCGAAACAAATATTTGTGGATGACACAAACATTTGTCTCCGTGCGGGGATCGAACCCGCGGCCTCTCGCTTCACAGCTGGCTACTCGCCCGCTGCGCCACGGATGCTGTCAAATGTTAATCATATACACAACATAGAGGTGAAACTTGTTATAAAAGTGATCGTTTTATGAATAAAGACTATTAGATTCTACATACGCACTCACATAAGTCATCATCATCATCATCAGCCACAAGACGTCCACTGCTGAACATAGGCCTCCCCCAAAGATTTCCAGACCGACCTGTTTGAAGCGGCCTGCATCCAGCGACATCCTGCGACCTTTATCAGGTCGTCTGTCCACCTTGTAGGTGGACGTCCAACGCTGCGCTTGCCAGTACGTGGCCTCCATTCCAGAACTTTTCTGCCCCATCGGTTATCGGTTCTGCGAGCTATGTGGCCTGCCCACTGCCATTTCAGCTTGCTTATCCGCTGGGCTATGTCGGTGACTTTCGTTCTTCTACGGATCTCCTCATTTCTGATTTGATCACGTAGAGAAACACCGAGCACAGCTCTCTCCATAGCTCGCTGAGTGACTGTGAGCCGTCTTATACGGCCCATATTCAGAGGCCACGTCTCAGTGCCGTATGTCATCACTGGTAACACACATTGATCGAAGACTGTCTTCAGGCACTGAGGTATTTTGGACGAGAAGACCTTGCCAAGTTTCCCGAACGCTGCCCAGCCGAGCTGGATTCGACGATTGACCTCTCTCTCGAAGTTGGACCTGCCTAGTTGGACTACTTGTCCTAGATAGACATATTCGTCGACAACTTCGAGAGATGAGCTTCCAACAGTAATCGGGGTGGGCACAACATGAATATTCGACATGACCTTCGTCTTGTCCACTCACATATGTAATCCTAGCATATTATATGACAGCCTCAGTGGCGCAGCGGGCGAGTAGCCGGCCGAGATGCGAAAGGCCGCGGGTTCGATCCCCGCACCGAGACAAATGTTTGTGTGATCGTAATTTTGTTGTGGTAGGCAGCGGCTTGGCTGTGCCCCTGGCATTGCCGATATCCATGAGCGGCGGTGACCGCTTACCATCAGGCGGGCCGCTTGCTCGTCTGCCTATCAAGGCAATAAAAAAAAATAACATTTTTTTTAATCCAACCGATAAAAAAAATTGTCTATGACTATTTTATATATATTTTAAAGCGTAGACCGGACCACGAGCAAGTGAGTCACCTGATGATAAGTGAAATCATAGGCGCGTTACCGATCTGAAATGGCCCTTCCCTTATACCTCACTCACCATACGAAATACAGCAGCAAGCTGCTACTTTACGTTGGTTTTCTGTGAGACAGTAGTAACGACCCGAGCCGGCCCATTCATGCTTTAGACAAAACTGTCTATAGCGTGCCTCTTGATAATGTATTTTAAAAGTAATTTATTTTCGACATATGACATTATTTTAAGCTTCATATTATTATTTGGAGCTTTATGACAGGAACTCCATTAGTGAAATTACTCAATTCAATTCACTTACAATCTATTTTAAGCTGGAAAATGCGGATCCATTAGTGAAATTTGCTCAGAAATATTATTATTCCTATCTATAATTACAAATGTAAAATGACAAAAAGTAAATAATAAATCATAGCGGGTATATTTTACAGTGGTACATCTATGTATCTATGTGCCTGCATCGGTCACCCGCCTGTCCTGTCGCAGGCCCCCTAATTCGCTTCTTCCCTCTTCGGGGTATGAAGAAGCATATTTTGAATATTTTTGGTGATCACCGATAAACTCATTATTTGTCGGTGGTCGCTGGTTTTTTTAGACTTTACTGCGCTTACCATCAGGTGTAGTGCAGTCACTTTCTCTGCTCGGATAAAAAAAATAGCATATGTAATTATGTAAGTACATACTGAGGTATGCGACGGAAACTGGAGACTGCGGTGGGTAACCGATTCCATACAATTTCATTTATAGAGAACTTATTGCTCTCTCCTGTTATGCGTCAGGCACGCTTCGCGGTTTCCTACTCTTTATTTTCGCGGTTTTCGACTTTTGTATTATTTTTACACGACTATTCAAAACCTGAGTGCTTACACACTGCATTCGTTCCGAATCCGATAAATAGAGGCGGTATTTGGTGCACATTAAATACGAATTGCGTGTTCCGTAGTTTTTGTAATTGCTGACTCGGTGTATATTATGTAACCAACGTTACTTAAAAGTAGGTTCAAGCGCTATGTGAAGTGGTATCGCACGAGTGCATACATTATCCCGAATGTCATGAAATGAAATAGTTTATTAATTTAAAATAAATTATAGGCAATTAAAATAACGCTTATGACAAATTAGTATAAAAGTAAAAGAAACTTATATATAGAAATCAGTATCAACTAATGTATACATAGCATACATCAAAATACACTCGGTAATTACACTAAATCTATTAAATATGGACGGTGAAATAAAAAAAGCTTGAACAGCGCCTAGTGTACGTTAAACGTAAATATTTAACGTTTCATTTTGTACCCGATATGGCTTCAAACACGCCACCTATCACACCATGTGGCGGAAATAAGCTATCCGTGGGTGCTCAAATTAATTTGGTTATTTGAAAGAAAGAAAGAAAGAAAGAAATTAAATTTATTTGAAACAAACACAAAATACACATGTATAAAATGAAACTGACAAAAAAACACTTAAACTTACTTGTTTCTCAGGTCAGAAATACCCATGGCCATGCTTATTCGTATATCCTTCCTCGTTTTACCTCTCCCTTAGGAAACATACGCGAAGTCATGTATAATATAAACAACGCGTTGGTACCCTTAATGTTAAATAATTAAAACTTGTTAAAATTCTAATTTAAAAGTTTATAATTACTTCTCTTGCTACAATGGGGGTGAAGCGGCCTGTTCACTGCAGAAGGGCGCACTCCATTATTCCCTTGGAGTCTGTTATAGAATAATTCACTTCGTCATACAAATTATTATTCAAAACATTCATTCTAGAACAATTTAAATTTAACTTTTGTGCTTTGAAGGTTTGAATTAAAGAAAAACAGCTGACGCGAGGAATTTTGTGGATCGTAAGATATCCATACCGCCCACCATACACATGGTGTTAAAACTTGCCATAGTGATCCACACGCCTTGTGTACGATCACATCGTCACATCACGCTCTAAGGTTCGCCAGTGTATCCGTTTCTCCCGAGGGGCTTGCGACATAACTTGATGGTTGGTTGGGGCGGGTATAGGGGTACATCCTTGTATTACTGTGCCTGCATCGGTCATCCGTCTGTCCTATCGCAGGCCCCTCGATTTGCTTCTTCTCTCCAAAGAATACGCAAAAATATTTGCGTAGCGTGTTTACGTTCAATACTCTGAAGGTAAACACACGCTTAATTATTTACACGTTTACATGAAACAGAATGTCGAATTGGTACAATTTATCACACTTTGACTTTGGAATATCAAACTACGCCCAATATTTTGTTATAATTACATTTGACTAACTTCAAACCGATGTTGCTAACATTTGTTTCAGTGGTGTGCGGTGTTCGTCGTATTTCTATCTAGGCTCCATCCACCCTTACATCCAGCTCGATCCACTCACACGCGCGTAAACTCCATTTGTATACACACGCATAACACTGGGTTACTGGTATATTTATATCTTCTTGGTCGGTAGAGAACTGCCCTCTCCGTAGTGGCGAGTAGTAAATAAGGTATTATTTGACGTAGATGTCATATCATAAAAAGTTGTTCCTTATGGGGTTAGCTATCTAGTCCTGCGAGGTTGTTGGTGTATTAAAAGTAACCCTATATACAGGGTTATTTTTAAAACACTGACAACCTCGCAGGGCCATATAGCTGACCCCATAAGGAACAACTTTTGTTCTACGAGTTTGGACATAACTCAATACATAAGAAAAAAAATGATTTTACAAGTTTTTGTTGTGTAGTGTTTGTGTTCGTACGTCAGCTGACGGCTGGATGTAGGTATTATCGATCGATACGGCGCGGCCGGTCATTGAACTGACGCGCGCGCTGCGTGTATTACGTAATCTGCGATACGCGCAGAGCGTAGGTAACTTTCAAGACGGAAATTAAATTCATAATTATTTTTGTATGAGAATAAAATCTAACAAATTATGAAAAGTCGTAGAACAAAAGTAGTAGCAAATGACCTTAGGAATCTACTCCTGCGGGGTTGTCAGTGTTTTAAAAATAACCCTGTATAGTATATAAGCGAAATATTGAAAAATTCCTCTTTTTTGGAGGTTCCAAAGCGAATTCTTATCTGTTTACTAAACAGATAAGAATGTGATGAAAAATGTGAAAGAAAAAGGCACTGGTCTCGGGTTATGAGAAATTCGTCACGTCTTCAAAGGATTTTTCAATTGAAATTTTTCAATATTTCGCTTATAAGTAAAAATTGTTGTGTGTCGTGGGACACCAGGTAGGAACGAAGTTCCTTCGGCTAATGTAGAATCGACACAAATTGTAAAAAATACAAATTATCAACTAAAATAACAAAATAAAAAAAAGACGTGTAGCACTCGGAGACTGCCGCGGTAAAGCTATTGTATAGCATTTTTTATCAACTTATGTAATTATAAATAATAACGAGCTAGCGTAATCTTTTAAAAATCGAAGGAGATATAAAAATACTTCAAGTATAACTGGCTGAATGAATTTCATTTTAAAAACTGATTGAGCTGAAATTCGCACACAATTTTGGTGCAGGCAAAAAGGAACTAACGCCGCTGGCTGGTTATGCGGCGCTTTTAACGCTTTTTTCTTACGCTGTTTTCTTACGCTTTTACTATCACATTTTTTTTCAGTTCGGTCACGCAGCAAAATCCCTATCCCCTCCAAGCCTGCCGTAAGGAACTTCGTTCCAATAAATTAAATATGTGTGGAACTTGTTTCGTCTGTGTGCAACCCAAATGTGAGTAGAATCGTACCTTTTTAACACGCTTTTATTCGGTTCAGACGTATGTATGTTTGTATGTTGGTATGTTGGTAGGTTGGTAGGTTTGTCTGTAACTTGTCTTTGAACGTGATTTTGACCTCCTTCAAAACGTCGGGTTAAATTGAAATTTGGCATACCTATCAAGGACCGATGACAATGCAATATTATATTGACAAAAATAAAAACTATTGCAAATTGTGATTAATAATTATAAATAATTGTGTTGTGTAGCTTAGCTTAGCGCCATCTACACGACGCATAAGAATGCGCCAATAGATTGTCAATTTGCGTCAATTGAAATTATACTCTATGGATCTTTGCTAATAATACGGAATGTCGTAGTATCTAAGAACGTCAATAGATGGCGCTTTTTGATATTCGGGTAAGGAATTAAAATTATATTCTCTGCTACAATGTATTTTTACTTTAACTAAAAAATGAAAAATAAATAATAGTAAAAAAAAACTAAAAAACACGCCTTTATAGAAAGTCTAACTAAAAAAATAGAAAATAAAATTTAAGAAAACAATGTATTTTATTGAAAAAAAAGCGTGGGGTGCTTTTTAAGATACTATCTAAATGATAAATATTCTTCTACTCATATCTTTCAATACAATAATTATGACTATTCACACCATGCACCCCACGCTTTTTTTTACAATAAAATACATTGTTTTCTTCAAATTTATTTTTTTCTATTTTTAACACGCTTTTATTAGCTTCAGACGTATGTATGTTGGTATGTTTGTATGTTGGTATGTTTGTATGTTGGTATGTTTGTATGTTGGTATGTTGGTATGTTGGTAGGTTTGTCTGTAACCAACGGCATCTTTGAACGTGATTTTGACCTCCTTCAAAACGTCGGATTAAATTGAAATTTGGCATACTTATCAAGGACCGATGACAATGCAATATTATATAAAAAGTATTGCAAATTATTATTAATAATTATAAATAATTGCGTTGTGTAGTTTAGTTTAGCGCCATCTACACGACGCATAAGAATGCGTCAATAGATTGTTAATTTGCGTCAATTTACATACAATTTAGTATAATTTTTTATACTCTGTGGATCTTTGCTAATTATAGTGAATAGATGGCGGTTTTTTGATATTCGGGTTAGGAATTAAAATTATACTCTCTTGATCATCGCTAATTATAAAGAATATCGTAGTATCTAAGATTTATAACATCATCTTTACGTTCTGAGCATAGCATCAATATTTATGTCTTATTTGTAAGGAACCTCAACCGACTACAATATATTTATATTTTAACTAAAAAATGAAAAATAAATAATAGTTAATAAAAACTAAAAAAACACGCTTTTATATAAAGTCTAACTAAAAAATAGAAAATAAATTTGAAGAAAACAATGTATTTTATTGTAAAAAAAAGCGTGGGATGCATGGTGTCAATAGTTATAATTATTGTATTGACAGATATGAGTAGAAGGATTATCATTTAGATAATATCTTTAAAAGCACCCCACGCTTTTTTTACAATAAAATACATTGTTTTCTTCAAATTTATTTTCTATTTTTTAGTTAGACTTTCTATAAAAACGTGTTTTTTTAGTTTTTTTTAACTATTATTTTTTAGTTAGACTTTCTATAAAAGCGTGTTATTTAGTTTTTTTTTAACTATTATTTTTACATGTAACATAGTCCTAATGATTTCTTACGTTTACGAGAATGTTACTTATTGAAATAAAATTAATTTAAACGTATTTTATCGCAGTTTTTTATTTTAGTTTTGGTCCCGACGTTTCGAAACCTTTCAGCCTTCGTGGTCACGGCGTGGACTGAGGTGTAAGTTGCTCCAAAATGTTAACATTACATTCCTTCAGTTTAAAATTATTAAGGTTTGATGATCTGTCCTGAGGTCTGGCAGTTAGTCTTTTGGGTTCCGATTTTATTAAGTGTATAATCGGATCCCAGGCTTGTTCTAGCTTCCAGCCATCTTCTCTATTGAAATTCTGAATCTTCTCTATTGAATTCCGAATTTCAATGGAGAAGATGGTTGGAAGCTAGCGCCTGTATCGTGGGTATTACGAACAAGGGACTTACAGTCCCACAACAGCAATACCCGAAACAAATATCTGTGGATCACATAGACTTTTGTCTCGATCGAACCCACGGCCTCTCGCTTCTCAGCTGGCTACTCGCCTACTGCGCCACGGAGGCTGTCTCTACAAGGGAACTTGTGTAATTATACCCTACCAAGAAACTCTAGACGAATTACACGGAAGTCCTCATTTGTGTCTAATGATAAGAATTAACTTGATAACGTTGAATCTGTAACTTAAGCCCTCAGCGCACATTAAGGAACGTAATTGTACGCTCCCTAGGGGAATCAGCCACCCCGTGACCACGAAGGCTGAAAAGTCTTCGAAACGTCGGGATCAAAATTAATAAAAAACCGCGATAAAATCCATTTAAATTAGTTTTATTTCAATGAGTAACATTCGCGTAAACTTAAAAAATCATTATGAAAAATGGAATTGCAAAATCTGTCTTAGCATGGACGTTAAAATAAGGCGCACGTCTTGACAATTTTTTTAAATAATAAATTCACTCAACAGTCTGTGTGTGACTGTCCTGACCTCACAGTAGGATGAGTGAGTGATGAGTCTTGTATCATGGGCATCAGGAACTACAGAAGACTTTCGGTCTCACAATACCTAGACCCCGAAACAAATATTCGTGGATCACACGCGTGGTCTCTCGCTTCACAGCCGGCTAGACGCTCGCTGCGCCACGGAAGCAGTCTAAATTTAGCCTCTATATTAGGGAATAACAGCTCCCATGGCATTAGTGGACGAGTTGTTAGCTGTGAAGCGAGAGGCCGTGGGTTCCATTAACGCATTGAGACAAAAATATTTATGTGACTAGATTCTCACTAGAGGGTTGACGTTAGTCAGGCGGTCGGTCGTAAAAATTATAAGCAAAATCTTAGAAGCATGTGCAAAAGACATGTGTCTGACGCCAGTGCAAGTGGGATAAGGGCAGATGGAAGAAAACATTACATAACTCAACTATCATCATCATCATCATCATCAGCCACAGGACGTCCACTGCTGAACAAAAAGAAAAAGATTGAAGATTTGCTGCCTCCACCAAAGATTTCCAGACCGACCTGTTGGAATCGGCCTGCATCCAGCGACTTCCTGCGACCTTTATCAATTTTTTTTTTACTCACCTATATTCTACACTATTTCCTAGATAATACGGACTTCAATATTACATGTTTTCATACATGCTGTACAGGTTTGTTGTAGCATTTTAGTAAATTAGCTAATAAGGCCCTATTTCATATCTTCGTTTTACCTATGTGTATAAAATTTATTTACTGATGCTTTGAAAATGTTGGTGGGAAGCTGATACATTTTTGTACCTGACTGGATATCGACTACCGTGCATTTGGTGAAATACCAGCCATAGTAGCTCGTCACGGCGAGTCGCGTTCCAGGGTCAGTGTATATCTAATAAGTTAAGGCCAGCATAATGCTGACGACCTTCCAGCGATGCAATGTATCTTGACGTTCGACATCATGTTTAGACTGCACTGTACTTAAATTCTTATTTAAATGTCGTACCAAGATAAAAATGTCCTGTGAAGAAGCAGTCAGTTTGACATTAAAGGTACAAGTTGGAAGCGGACGACATGACGCAGCAGCAGACGACGTGTCGCAGCGACACTACTGGTTTCTATGTATTTCTATGAAATTACATCCGTAGTCAGCGACACGAAGCTAGCGACGCGTCGTCGAGTGGCAGACGCCAGTGTCGTCCGACCGCGGATCAGTAGTGCCGCTGACGACACGTCCAGCGAGTTTCTTTTCAAAATGAATTTCAAGATTCAAACGACAATACTGTCTGAATTGCCATCTGCAGTCGGGTTCGAAATCATGACTGCAGCGACACGTCGTAACGACGTGTCGTGACGACATGAAGCGACTACACGTCGTCTGCTGCTGCGTCATGTCGTCCGCTTCCAACTTGTACCTTTAATTACATTGCAATACTATTGTTAATAACCAAAGTACGTGCGGTCCAAACCACTTAGTGTTCTATACCTAGATAACGTTTCTAAGTCAGATAATTTTACTTGCTAAGCTTATACCGTTCTCTAGAATACATAGTTAATTCTAATTTGAAACTGGGTCAAAAGGGCAAGTAAATCTCGGGGAATAGAAACTAACTTTTATGCAAATCGTTTTAATTTGCCGAACTCATAAAACATTTTAAATGTTAAATGCAAATCTGTTTAAACCATCCAAGCCGATTTGCTGGATCATTTAATTTTAGTTAATTTAAATAAGTTCGCATATTAATTTTTGGTCCCAACATGTTGTGTAACTGACTGAAAGACTTTCATATTTCATGCTAAGTCGATAAGTTTATCCGCGTGCTTGTTTGCCAGTCTCTGCTATAAGAAAGGCTGCCACGCAACAGACGGTCATAATAATGACTATACATCATATTATGTTAACTTAGATCGAAATTGGATTGAAAATGTCCTTAAGTTAAAATAAAATTTTGTCGAATTTGCAGATTCAGTCACAGATACAATAAAAATTGTATAAGACAGATTCCGTGGCACAGTGGGCGAGAAGCCGGCTGCGAAGCGAGAGACCGTGGGTTCGATTCTCGCACTGAAACAAATGTTCGTGTGAATCACAAATATTTGTTTCGGGTCTGGGTGTTGTGGGACCGTAACTCCCTCGTAGTTCCTGATACCCACGACGCAGGTTTAACCTAGTGTGGGGTCAGGACTATGTGTGTGACTATTGGGCTTATTTATTTAAATGGTAAGTTCGAATCTCTGTGATTGAATAAAAAACATAGAAAAACACTTGAAATATTACTTTATTGATTTTTACTCATTAAAACGTTGACGGTATGCTGATCTCGCGTGAAACCTCCACTTCGGTATGTTTTTGTAGGGCGCAAATTGTCAACATCATTATCACAGGATACAATCTTAATAGCCCCTTGTTACCATCCTATTCATTATAGCCTGTAGTTATTTACGAAGTCTCAGATAAATAAGAAAATGTTTTTGCCGTAGCGTTCTGTCGTCGCGCGCCCACTCAGAATCCTAATCAGTACTCTTGAAAACCTCCTAAAACGATTATTTCTTTGTCTTTTGGTCAGTCTTTTTTATCCGAGCACGGCCCATATAAATGTTTTTTCACACTCCGAAGAGGGAAAAAGAATAATAAAGAAACTTTATTGCGACAAAAACACATAATTAGAAACAAAGAAAATTAAGTAAATGCATAAATTGGCATATCTCAAATATATTTATAGGATATTGACAGAGGTCCCCAAACTAGGCTGTGCCTGTATCTTGGGGTACCAGTTACACATTAACAAGTCTTGAATGTGGATTATTTTAAAATAAATGATATACAATTTAAAACAACACGTAAACAGAAATAAATAAACGAAATAAACTAAAACAAACAAAATCCCTAATAATCTAATAACAAACAACGACAGTGTGCTTAAACTAATACATATGTATTAGTTTATGTATATAGAGGAACTCTGCACACAAAATTAAGCGGGTCAGATCTAACTATTGTCATGTAAGCATTGTTTATTACACTTTGCTTTAACGGTGAAGCAACACGCCATGAGGAAATCTGCACACCTGAGTGTTCCTCATAATTTGATTGAATGTTTTTTATCGTTACTTATTAGTAGAGGAGGCTTGTGCTAAAATATACTTGGCTATAAAGACCATAGCCTAGTTTAATATAATTTACACTGTGTATATACGAGATGTATTGGACTAGTATAATGAGGTCATTATTGTTTTCAAAAACTTTATCCAAATAGAGAACCATTATAAAATTTCATAGTAGTCATATTCGCTTCTACGGAAATTCTTAAGGATTTGCCTTAAAAATTCTTACGTCATATTCCAAGGATAGTTTTCTGGCAGGAACGGCACTAAATCGCTGGTCACCGTGTACTTCTTATCTCGACACTCCATGTAGCAGATGGGGTGACAGTGCATCTGCTTGATTGATTTTGTTACTGGAAAAAATGGGGGGTGATTCGAATTTCAGTTACGTTATTGTGGACATAAATATACTTTTTGCTCATCAAACATTATATTCTGCCTCTTATCACGACAATTAAAATTGCCCACAAGTTCTGGCATCAGGTTAGTCATCAGTTTAGTCCGTGACCTAGACCACGATTAATCTATTGAAAAAGGATATAACATAGTCACTCAGACTGACGATCAGTCAAATCAGAAACTGTATCGAATATGGATGGTTATATGTAATTAGCTTTATCTATAATATAATTAGTAATTTAATAGTAAAGAAGAATAGAATGTATTTATTTACACAGAACCGTAAAATTATACAAAGATAAAAAAGAAAAAAATACAATACACACAAAAGTAGCTAGCCTAGCTTGGTGTTTTAGCAAATCATACCACTTACTCTTTGAACTATGTACATGTTATCAAGGATATATATTTCTAGTACTTATTTGACGGTCTATATTGGAATATACACCGAAAACTAATTTAGCTCTACCGGATAATCCACTCTCGTGACATTGAATTATAAATCGTAATTGATATAATCATACCCTAATCTAATAATGTTATTTTGATGAAATTATATTCCTTTACACATTACCCTATCGCGTTAAGAGTAAAACCATGTACATAAAATGTGTGCTATGAAATGTATTATGAAGCCTTCAAAATTAAGTAATATTAAATGAAAACCTTGGAGAATTGAGAAGAGAGAATTGAACGAAGTGTGAATTATAAAGTAAAGGCAAATAAGTGTGTGTTAAATTTACACACAACAGAAGTGAAACTTCAAAATTAAATGTAATCTATACATAATATAATCTATACATATAATAAAAATGTAACGGGTCGCTGTCGGTACGTGGAAGATATATGAGAAAAAATGTTATAAGGGACCTTTATCAACGCAATAGCACCCCATACATAGATTTATAGATTTTTTGTCTGTTTGTGTGTGCGTTTGTGCACGATGATCTCAGAAACGGCTTATCCGATTTAGACGTAGTTTTCAATAATATATTATGTTAAGCTTCACTTAACATTTAGCGTTTGTTTCATGTCAATCGGTTCATAAATAAAAAAGTTGTGCCAATTTAAAGATATCGGTAATATAACGGCAGAACTTCACGCGGGCGGAGCCGCGAGCGAATGCTAGTATAGAATAAATGATAAATAGCACCGAAGAAAAAATACAATAAATAAATAAAAAGTAAGACGACGAGTCTGTATAATATTCAGTCATTTGCCTTCCCAATAAAAAAAAACAAAGAAGAAACGAAGATTACAGAACACAGTATACCTGTAATCTATCTTATTCTCTCGCGGGCTAAATCCTATTTATGAATAAATATAAATGTTTGTTTCTTTTTACTGTCGCTTTTTCGTCTCATCGATTTTTTTTTGACGTAAAGTAGCGGCATGCTGCTGCGTTTCGTACGGTGAGTGAAATATCCGGAGGCCCATATCCCTTTCCCCTTCCTAATCCTTTTATTATCCAATTTTTAGAAGGTCGGTAATAACAAATACACCTGTGATATTTTCTATAATTTATCTGGCTGTGTTTACCAACCTTCCCCTTAAATTGACGCTTGTTTTGAGCTGCGCGACTGAGTCAAGAAACTGCGATCCGCGACAACAACGACATGTGTGCTTCGTATGCAATCGTATAGGTACGTTTTGAGGTCTATTCTAAATCGAATGTTTAGTTGCCAATTTAATCCCCGGGTCGATTAAAGTGATATTGGGTTTTTTCTATCACTCTTCAGCATCTATGCTCAGTATCAGCCCAGAGTCTGGAATTGTGTCCGCTATGGCGATATGCTCGCCACCTATCTCATGGGATGGAAATATGCTCGGCAAAATATGGGTGCGCACGACTCGCTGGTGAATTGATTTAAATTAAATAGATTGGATGTAGGTCTGATTCAGGAATTTTTATCAAAACCAATTTCGGACATAGGCCTACCCCATCGGGAGTAAACATGCGCGACTGAGTTCTTACGTTTACCAATATTATAGGTATATCTGTATCTAGTTTTATAGACCAAATAATTTAAAAAATCCTCTTGTTAGTAGAGTATGAACAACAGCGAGACAGCATAATACAAGCCTTATTAAAAAAAAAAATCAGTTAATAATATTCCATTATCGTCATAAAATTCGCTACGTGTTCATCATTATTCAAAGGCAGTAAAATGGCGTCAATGCGAACGGGGTTATATCTCAACGAACGCGTAATGGCGCCAAAAATTAACGGGTTACTTCGCGTATAATGTCTGGAGTAAACATGTTACGTAGAAAGATAAAAAATGCCTAAAATCATTCTAAAGTAAAAAATTATATTGTCACTGGAAAGGCTAAAGCGCCAATACGCGAATTTAGCTTTTATTTTATTTATATAATTGAATGACGAAACGAGCAAGTTGTTCGCCTGATGGTAAGCGCCACGCCTGCCCATAAACAGATGCAACACAATACTGCACTTTCAATTACAAAGCACTGCATGGCACTGAACTGCACTCGTCACCTCTAGACATAAGATATTAAGTCTCATAATGCCCATTAATTTCACTGGCTTCAATGTCCTTTAAACCGAAACACAACAGTGCTTACACACTGTTGCCTGGCGGCAGAATAGACAAAGCGGTGGTACCAACCCAGACGGCCTCTAGCATACGAGGGTGACTTTAAAGCATTGACAGCCTCCGTGACGCAGCGGGCGAGTAACCGGCTGTGAAGCGAGAGGCTGCAGGTTCGATTCCCGCACCGAGACAAATGTTTGTGTGATCCACAAATATTTGTTTCGGGGTCTGGGTGTTGTGAGACCAAGTCTCTCGGAGTTCCTGATACCCACGACACAAGACTCGTATCTTACTGTGGGGTCAGGACTATGTGTGTGTATTACATATTTCAGTCAATAAAATAATATTTTTACCTGTGATATTATTTAGGCATATCAGGTCCTCGAACTCGCATATCCTTATGGACTTCTCTGCAAATGAAATAAATAATTACATTTAAAATAATTATGGCAGTGCTAATTGGATAAAATCAAATATTAGGAAATTTTACAAAAATAATTGTCGCATGTGTTGTACATGGCATTTAAATATTTTTTTAAATTCTTTTTCGGCACTTAAATATTTAATATCAAGTTTTTTTATATAGGGTAGGCCGGCAAACGAGCAAGTGGGTAGCTGATGGTAAGTGATCTCCACTGTAAAGTAGTATTTACTCAGAGTTAGTGGAACAGGCGCTTAGTCTCATAATGCCGAGGCATTTCGCCTGTATCTCACGTATATCTGGTACTTACCTCTAGGGTACTTAAATGGTATGCACCCACAATAGTTCAGATAGTTTTTCATTTTACATTCAGTGTTGCATGTCTCATAACTATATCGGTCTGTATGTTCAAGCAGAACCTCATCATGGAACCAACAGGCGCGTTTCTCCGGTTCCACTTTCCTCACATCTTCATCACTTTGGAAGACCATGGGTTCCACTTTGATGTCCACGGATTCCCCCAGGGTTATGTAGCGGTACAGGATCGTCGTTTCTGGATAGTCGTTGGGGTCGCTTATCAGGACCTGGGAGGTGATTGTTGGGCTAAAGAGCCAAGTTGTGGACAGTTTTGTCTACAGCATGAATGGGCCGCCTCGGTTGGGTAATTACCATTATCTAGCAGAAAATCGACGTTAATTAAGTAGCGGAGTGCCAGTGCGTTTCATACGGTGAGTGAGATTTCCAGAAGCCCAAATACTCCTCCCCTTCTGAATCCCTTAATTATTTATTAATTATTAATCCGCCTATCTATCGCCTATAACATCGTGAGGAAACCTGCATACCTGAGAACTCAACAAGATTTTTCGAAGGTATATGAAGTCTGCCAACCCGCATAAGGCCAGCGTGGTGGACTAAGGCCTAATCCCTCTCATTCAATAGAGGAGGCACATGCCCAGCAGTGGGACGTATATAATACAGGACTAGTAAAAAAGAAAAAAAAATCCGCCTATGGTTCTTCTGGTATTATGGTGTTAGGATTCTTCTGGTATTGGTAAATCACGCTATTGTACACCTTTAAATGGTCTACAAAAAAGTCCGCGATGGTATATGTCTATCTCTTAGGGATAACCTACGATAACCATTTTTTATTCTTTACTTTTTACGAGAAATAATGGCATATTTATGAAGCGATTTTAAGCTATACAGCATTAATCCTTATTTACAGCATGTAATTTAAATAAATATTTTCTTAGATATTACAGATTTAAAATGCATGGACATAGTGGTTGCGACGGCCGACCGGGGGAGCACAGTGGCCCTTAGCCACAGCAACGCGTGGCCGAGTCTACATAGTACTACTACTATAGGGTACTAGCATAGTAAGATAATAAAAATACAGTCACTTTCAGGAACTCCTCGTTTTTTAAGTGGGTCAAATAGTAATTACCTTCGCACCGTAAGACGGCACAGATGACCAACTCGGATAATCTTCAGGTTCGACATTGAGGACAACGCTTAGACCCGACAACCTAAAAAAAGTTGTTTTTACTATTATATCTGTGTAAATACTTCAAAAAATATTTCTCTTTTCTCAAAAGCAGGCAACGCACCGATAATTCGTCTAGTGTTGTAGGTGTCTATTGGCGGTGAAGATTACTTACCATCAGGTGACCCACTTGCTCGTTTGCCATCCTATGCTATAAAAAAAAATAGTGATGGCCCCGGAATCGTCAATTTACATGAATGTCACTTAGTTATTCCACGCTCAGAGCCAGTTATTATTTTACGCTCCATTGCGGATTACAGAACGTCTTTGAGAAATGATGGAGTTTTAAGACGGTCAATTGACGTCTTCGAGTTCGGTAGTTAGCCACAATTTTTTTTATTTGATAAGATGATCAGACGAGCAAGGCTACGCCTGCCCATAAAAACAGTAACACCACACAGAACTTGCAATTACAAAGCACCGCATGGCACTAGAACTGCGCTCGTCACCCCGAGACATAAAATGTTAAGTCTCATAATGCCCAGTAATTTCACTGACTTCAAACCGAAACACAACAGTGCTTACATACTGTTGCTTAGCGGCAGAAATACACAAAGTGGTGGTACCAACACAGACGGTCTCCCGCATACGAGGGACCTACCACCTTGTGAAACTTATTATTAGCATTGTGACTTTATAACAAATAAATAAGGCGTCGATCCTAAGCTACGTATATTACAATTCTGTTACATTTCTGAAGATGTTA
Organism: Amorpha juglandis; assembly: GCA_949126905.1. Classification (NCBI taxonomy): domain Eukaryota; kingdom Metazoa; phylum Arthropoda; class Insecta; order Lepidoptera; family Sphingidae; genus Amorpha; species Amorpha juglandis. The sequence goes on from OX421365.1 coordinate 23,680,954, forward strand.
TATCGGATAGATATTTAAGACATCGATATTTTTTCTGGAATAAAGTGCTCTTTGCTTTTTACGATATAAAACTTTAGATGTAAGGGTACTCCCACTCAACTTGAAAGTTACTGGAATATTACAAGTTTGTGGTCCAATTGGCAATAAACGATAACCTACAAAAATAACTTTTCAATAACTCGTAAATATCATCTTTTTTTATAAGTCCGGAAAAGTTTGGCAATAATCAAATAACTTATTTTTTTTAAGTAGGTTTGTAATAATTGTTAAAACTTATTTTATTTTTCAATGTAAAGTACAGCTATGGTAGCTATGTCACTTATGTATGCTATGCTCCAACTCGAGTTTTTGTCTGTTGAGGAATTTTATTTTTATCTAATCCCTACTCCATTATCAGATCTCGACCAAATTAACACGAGACCACATCGTAGCTAATTCTATCGAATGAAATTTTTCCAACAAAATCGGTCCACAATTGGCGGAGAAATCAATGTACATACATAAAAAAAAGCAAAAATAAATCTCGCCGAGTTGAGAACCTCCTCCTTTTTTGTTGTCAGTTAGAAACATTTGCGTTGGTAGAAATGGCAAACCGTACGTATTCAATCAATCCTTATCTTTCTATTTGATTAATTTCATTGCGGAATAATGACAGCTTCGTATTCCCAGAGACTCGCCAAGTTTCTTTGTTCCGTGTCGAAATATACGTGCCACTGTCGATTATAGGAGTTACAATAGCGGGTATGTGGGCGGAACGCTCTCGTAGTCTCGTAGATACATTTTGCCCTGGCTTCTTATCTATCCTGATCTATCCACTAGGATAAGGACTACCGTACATATGGTGTTAAAACCTGCCATAGTGACCTTGTGTGGAAATTTTCTATGGTCAGCGATAGGGCGGGTATTGGGGTACATCTCTGTATCCTTGTGCCTGCATCGGTCATCCGCCTGCCCCGTTGCAGGCCCTTCGATTTGCTTCTTCCTTCTTTGAAGTATGAAGAAATATTTATATAGGCCAGCATGATTCGTGACTACCGATAAACCCATTGTTTGTAGGTCGCTGGTTTTTAGACTGCATTGCGCTTATCATCTCCCACATACGTGGAATTCAACATCTGTGATTATACATATTTTGAAGACATTTTAAATTAAAGGCATTTTCAATCTGAACGATAAAACTAAGTACATGTGTTAAGAAATCGCACAATAACAAATCATATGCCTCAACTCCAATTACAGTTGGATGAGGGTAGAAGGACGATGTAAACATTCAAAAACAGAGCACGACACTTTCGAGAATGTTTTTACAAAAGTTACCATGTTACCTTCACTGACATCCCAACTTATTAGTATTCCAACTCCAAGGTTACGGCAAACCTATTTATTCTAAATACGTAAACTTAGAAATCTACGAAGCATCTACTCAGTTGTAATGTCCTGAGGTGTAATATATCGTCACTGGAAAGGCAAACATAATAAAGCACCAATACGTGAACCTTACAGTACAGCATTTAAAAGATTTTTATGATAATCATTTATAATTATTATATTAGAAAAAAATATTTGCTATAAGCCGGCATAATTTTCGAAACCATCGAGATGCACAACCTATTTTGACAGTCGAAATTATTAAATATAATCGTCGAACTGTATTATATTCAAGTGTAGTATAATCACTATGCCATGCTAGGACAATATCTTACCTCCCGGCCTCGGATGTAGCAATAATCCCTCCTCTAGGGGTGAGGAACTCCTCATCTTGATCGTAATAGTACTCGAGCTCTTCATCTGGAGGTAATAAAGGTCTGAGGACAAATGATCCTATACAAATCCCGCCGCTTTATTTAGTTTGCACGGAGGTAGTTACGTATTGTTAAGTTGTGACAACATTTATCATTCGCTTTTTGTGAGTACCATCAGCCAAAACACATCAAAATGTTACGGCGTAGCATCGTAAATACTAGCGACATCGTGCAAAAGGTAAAATACTTTTTGTTTTTAAATTCATTTTATTGAATGACGAACGGTATGGTAAGCGCCACGCCTGTGTTGCTTCTGTTTATGGGCATAAACAGAAGCAACACCGCACAAAACTTTGAATTACAAAGTACTGTATGGAACTGAACTGCGCTCGTCACCCCGAGACAAGATGTTAAGTCTCATTATGCCCAGTAAGTTCACTGGCTTCAACGTCCTTCACACGAAACACTATAGTGCTTACACACTGTTGCTTGGCAGCAGAAATAGATAAAGCGGTGGTACCAACCCAGATGGCCTCTCGCATAGGGATGCGAGAGGCCATCTGGGTTGATACCACCGCTTTATCTATTTTAGGCCCCCTGGCCTAACACCTCGTAATAATCCGTCCGTCTAATCTTATAGACCGATAGCGTAAATTGACGGCACAGCCTCAATGTCTTCGTGCATAGGACATAGTGACTGAATGATTAAATTTATCAGACAGACTGAATGGAAAAAGCTAAAGCTAAAAGATTAAGAAATGTTCTCTTGTATCTCATCAGCTCAGCAGGATGCTGATGCGTACTGATCGCATACCGTGTATGGTTGCTATGAAGCCACATGCGTTGCGACATCGCAGCGCTTGATGTGCCTCGTCTGTAGCATAAATGTCTTCGGAAAAGTGTTTCTGTATTGTAATAAGTACTGTCTTGTATTTTGTGTATTCTACGTCATGTAAATTCAAAATAAACTTCGTATTTTTTTACGGTTGTTTTTATAATATACCTACTGCGAAACAAGGTATATTATTTTAATTTGAGGTAAACTTTTGCCAACCTTTTAACCTTACTCTTATCAAAACTCTCTTCGTCAGAGCTGTGTTTTTAAAGATATCAGTATGATATATATTATTCGACTTTTCGTTTACTTCTAATTATTACCATAAATGCGGGTTCAATACAAGCCACAAGATAAATAAACTTTTGCCTGTGTGTTTATGTTAATTAATTGCTCGCTTTAACGATGAAGGAAAACATCACAAGGAAACCTACATACCTGAGAGTTTTCTATGAGATTTTTAAACATATTAGAACTATTATTTTAACAGCCTCCGTGGCGCAGCGGCCGAGTAGCCGGCTGTGAAGCGAGAGGCCGCGGGATTGATCCCCGTACCGAGACAAATATTTGTGTGATCCACAAGTATTTGTTTTGGGGCCTGAGTCTTATGAGGCCGAAAGTTTCACGTAGTTCCTGATACCCACGTCACAAGACTCTTAAAGAAGTATCTTACTGTGGGGTCAGAACTATGTACATATGTATGTGACTATAGGGTGTAATATTTATTATTACCCGCAATAAACCACATTATGCTAGCGTGATATTCGAATGTTATAAACCTTGGATAGTTTATATCCCATGGCTGATGCTATAAATATAAACAGTTTAGGTGGTCATGTTTTTTTTTTATTTTTTTTCCTGGCTCGGCAAAGTGACTACGCTACATCTGATGGTAAGTGTAGCGCAATCCAAGAATAGTGTCGATCAACGATAAACAATGTGTCCATCGTAGATCGGCAAGATTATGCCGGCCTGCCAAAGGGCCAAGGGGGAGGGGAAGGAAAAAGGGATGGAAAAAGGGTTAGGATGATCCGCTGGCAAGCCCCCTGGGGAGAACCGGATATACACTGGCTGACCCTGGAACGCGACCCACAGAAAGTGGGCCACTATGGCTGGTTTTAGTACTAGTGTACGGTGGTCGCTATCCGATCGGATACAAGTATCCTCCCACCAGCCATGTTCCAGCCAGCAATGTTCATTGCTGATTATGATGATGTGCTGTGTCAGTCACTTCCCTTTACAGTGATTGAGGATGGCTGTCATCTGAGAAATACTTACACTTCGCTGGCATCATTCAGCGCCGCGTAGTTGAAAGTACAGCAGTACCCTTCCAAGGTTTTGATTAGACTGAACATGTCGTTACAGCTCTTCGGCTTTCTGTTGAAAGTGCAGTGTAGTAGAAGATTCTCGCATTTTTGGTGTACCTGAAATAATATAAAATAATATCATAGTGAAAGGTTAGTAGGTTAGCTTTGGGATTCTGATATTTCTTTCAGTAAGGTCCACGGCACATGTCCTAAAAATCCTTACAGATGATTGTTCATTTGCCCTACCTACTCCCTCCTGCCCTTCTTCCGATTGCCATATCCTCCACCCAAGTCCGTGAATCTGGCACGAGTTTGTTATTTGTGAATAAAATAAACTAGTTTGAAAGTGATCTTGTTATTTGTGTTCCTCTTATTTTTAAAAGTCATCTCTCATTAAATTTCTAAGGATAGGATATTATAGGCCAGATGCTATACAGTGGAAAACGAAATCTTTCAACCCTAGCGAAACCGGTTCGCCGCGCCGGCCGCGCAGTCACTGATCAGCTGCCAGTACGCTAGGTACATTTGGTTTCATGCGCGGTGACGTTAAATACCTACCTACGTTGAAATCTTTCATTTCTAACGTTCTTTGCTATCGCTTCACGGATTTGCCTTCATAGTTTTGCTTTGGACTTTTCTATGTTGTATAAAGACACTGTTTGCTTGTATTTAGTGCTGTGACTATAGAGTCGTGTCACTCTACGTCAGTGCCTAAGAAATACTTGCTGTGTATTTCACACATTGCCTTATCTGCTATTGCGATACAATGCATATTGTGCAACACAATAAACTTCTTGTTTGTGAACTGGTGTTTGACTACTCGCTACGGCCCTGGACTAACTAAGGTGCGGTGAACCCACATTAAGGTGCCTAAAGTTTTGTGTTAGGAAACTTTTTGTTTTGGACTAAAGGTAACCTCTAAGCTACAATTAGCCATAAATGATGAAATCAGTACCTCTTCCATGATGGTGTCTATGGTAAAGAAGTGGTGTTTTAATATAGACAACATTTCCGTAAAATTATCCAAATGTATGCTCATACGATGGTAATCTCTCAGACTTGGTAAAGCATCAAAAAACTCTTGAATTTTGGGTTCAGTGACGTTATAACGTTTTCTGGAAATAATAACGATCGTCACTCATTTACTGCCAACAAGTGATAACAGGTTCACATTGTTCAATATTAGTTGGTCAACTGACTTCAATCCACAAAAGCTGTATGGTTTTTGTTGATCAATTCGATTGAGAATTTGTTCAGGCGGTTGAAACTGCATAGGATTTAGTTGACTAAATAAAATCGAATAATGTTCATTTTTTATAAAATAGATTTTTACAACATTTATAACATCACTACAAACCAGGCGATCGAACCTGGACCTCAGCACAGCATTCAAATTACAATTGCACTACCGAGGTATATTCATCACCAAATAAACTTAAACCATTGTATTTTCTATCACATAAGAAGCGTTTTTAAGTTAATGTATTAAATAATAAAGGTACTTACAGAACCTTAGCTATATTCTTAGACTCTCTCGACGAAACGCTGTTGAAATTACAAATGCTTACAGCAGGGAATGGTACTTGATTCACTTTACAATTGGCGTTTATCTGTAAAATATTATTTATTACTGGTGGTAGGATATTCATATCCGCCCGGATAGCGACCACCGTGCACATGGTGTTAAAACCTGCCATAGTGACCCACACACCTTGTGTGGATCGCGATCCAGGATCATCCGCAGTCTGTCCTGTAGCAGGCCCGTCAATTTACTTCTTTCCTCTTCGGAGTGTCATTTATACAGGCTGGCATGGTTCTGGTGACCATCGATGAACTCAATGGTGGTCGCTAGTGGTTTGGACTTCACTACGCTTACCAGCAGGTGTAGTGTAGTAACTTTGCCGTGCTCGGATAAAAAATAAAAATAGATATTGCCAACACCATATCCCTCCTAATTTTTTTTTTTTTTTGTCCTGGCTCGGCAAAATGACTATGCCACACCTGATGGTAAGTGTAACGCAATCCAGGAATAGTGTCGACCAAAGACAAACAGTGTGTCTATCGTTGGTCGGCACAATCATGCCGGCCTGCCTAACTGCTTCTTCACACTCCGTTTAAAGGACCCAATATTATAGGAAGGAGGAAACACGTGTGCCGGCAAACTATTCCACAGCTTAATGGTCCGGCAGAAGTAAGAATTTGCGAACTTTTTAGTTCGAGCCGAGATGGAGGAGACCACGAAGCTGTGGTAACGCAAGCCAGCACGCGTGGTTCTGTTAAGGAAAGGTGAGGATGGGAGAAGGTTAAACAATTCTTCGGAGCATTCACCGTGATACAGACGGTACAAGACGCTCAGTGAGGCAATGTCCCTCCGCAATTGTAGCGGTTCTAAGTGTCTTGTAACGTCTGCATCATTTACAATGCGGACAGCCCGACGCAGCAATCCGTCCAAGGCATCGAGTAAGTATTGGGAGGAACCGTCCCAAAGGTGCGAACAGTACTCCACACCCGGCCGCGCTTGCGCTTTGTATAAGCGGTAAAGCTGACCGGGGGTAAAAAACCGACGCACCCTGTTCAGGATTCCGACCCTGCGTGAAGTGGCGGATATTACGCCCTCAATGTGGTTCCTTGGATTCAGATTGCAGCAAATATCCATACCCAGGATATTTAGGCTATTCCGCATTGCGAGCGGGATACTCCGAAGATTGGGGAGGGGAGAGAACGGGGATTTCTTGCACGTGAACGCGCACACCTGTGTTTTCTTGGCATTGAACTCAACCAGATTCCTTGCACCCCATTCCGAAATGAGATCCAAGGTCCGATTAAGCTCAATGACGAGATTCTCTCGCTCCCTCTCAGTGACTTCCCGGCTACCTGGAGGCTTGCTGCAGTAACGCCCATGCACTGTGCTGTCATCTGCATAGCAATGAATGTTACCGAGTGGTAACATATCTTTGATATGCAGAATAAACAAGGTGGGCGAAAGCACAGAGCCTTGTGGGACTCCGGCATTAACTGGCATTAATTTATTGTATCCAACCATACCTTATACAAACAAGGTTGGAAACATCAACGATCAAATTATATCGATTAAAACTATTAGTATGAAATTGGCTTCGAACCCAAAGCAGTTAAAACTTGCGAGTTTTTCGATTCGAAAAATAAATGTGAGTTTTCTGGTATTGGAATTCGTCACGATATTGTAACAGGAATAACACATCATTATATGAAGATTGGGAAATTTGGAACCGTAGGCGTAGGTGCACTAGTTATACGTACATGCATACAAGCTCAAACGTTTATCCCTGTAGAGGTAGACAGAGGTGCAACTAGTGCTGCACCCACGTTTCTACGCAATTGGGGCCGAGCCTATCGCCATATCGTGCCTTCCAATATTCCAATTACCCAACCTGGGAATTGAACCCAAAACCTCGCGGTTTCTCAGTTTGCAAGGTGGTAGGTCCCTCGTATGCCAGAGCTGGTTTGGTACCACTGCTTTGTACATTTCTGTCGTCAAGCAACAGTGTGTAAGCACTGGACATTGAATCCAGTGAAATTACTGAGCATTTTGAGACTTAACATTTTATGTCTCGGAGTGACTAGCGCAGTTGAGTGCCATGTAGTGCTTTGTAATTCAAAGTTCTGTGTGGTGTTGCTTCTGTTAATAGGCAGGCGTTGCTGGAGTGGCGCGCTTACCCTGCGAGTGCCGTTCTCGTCTCGTCATTCAAAATAATAATAAAAAAATAAAAGTACGTTGCCAACAGAGTAATGAGGCGATCACTACACAATAAACAGCCAAAATTACTTCCACGTGAGTTATTACAAAATATATCGAAATATTCTGAAACATTAAGTAATGGGATGTGATAGATTATTAAGCAAACAGCTATGTAGACCGCAGGCATTTAATCTCAATTTTGTTACGTAAACAGGTTGGGTTCAGAACACGTGTAGTATCATACCACAAAATATTGTAACAGTAGTACATTATATCCATAAAATTTATCACAGTTTAAAAATTATACAGAGTGTCGCGTGTTTTTTATGGCATATACCGGCGAACGAGCAAGTGGGTCACTTAATAGTAAGTGATATCCACTATCCATGTACATTTAAATTTCTAGAAGAATCATAGGCGTGTTGCCACCTTTAAAGGGAAGGGATAATTAGGGTATTGGGAAAAGGACGAGGATTCGGGTCTCCGGATATCTCTCACCGTATGAAATATAACAAAACTGTCTACGTCTGTCTGCGTGGCCATTCCACTCAAGAAATATTTATAACAAATATGTAATATTCTATTTGTGACATTTTGCCGCATCAAGGGACGTGACTGTGACAGACATGTGTAAAAAACTCTCAAGTGTTAACGGTTGTCAATAATATCAACCAAGCGATCTACTTTGAGACCTCGTGACACTTGCCTTAATAGCATCTTAATATAGTAACTTTTAACAACAAATTTTATTTAAGGTTCACCAAATTTAATGTTCATCACCATCATGTTCTTTAGAGATTACAATGGCAATAAAAATAATATTAATAGTGCTGCAGTGAGTGCTGCAGTAACACATAATAGTTAAATGAATAGAAGTAAAAACGATCATACTATTGAACATTCAACAAACGACGGAACTGGCAAATTAAACCACACGAGTGCGACGCCTTTGGTGTTGATGACGATATTTTTTTTTATCAGCGATTTAATTAGATATTATGCAACAATATTAATTGTAATATTATTAACGCTATTCGTCCCATTATCCCGCACCGCACAATTGACCCGTCTAGACGAGACAATTTCACTGACAGACTGTATGATTTTAAACTGTGTGCTAGATAACGGGTTTAACCTTTAACGTTTTGATGTATTATTTTAGCGTTTAAAAGTGCTTGTGGTAGAGCTGCCCTATATATTTCAGTAGACAAGTCTGCCGATTTCTGTTATGTAAAGCAAACTTATCTTTATGCTTATCGAATAATTTGCCTATTTCCACAGTAAAATAAAAACAAAACAACTTTTGTTAAGTATTCCATAACAAAGTTGCGAAGATGCGCAACATCTCAAGAGAAATAAACGAAGCGCAATGAGTTTTTACTTCAAAATTGGGTTACATTTTAATCTAATGTTCTTGCTAATTATTTCACGACTGGAGTATTGTCAATGAAAACATTAAACTGTTGATGAGATGCGAGATAGCACCAGATAATTATTGAATTGGACTGGGTAGCGATCATCGTGCACATGGTGAAAATCGCGCCCCCCGTTACTTTTTTAAATTTATTTAGTTCATCCGGAAAACAAAACCTCGTGAACTAATACAGTGACCCACGAAACTGCACAAGCAGTTTGACTGCGGTATGAGCATTAAAATATTATACTATTTTTTTATATAGCATTGATCGGCAAACGAGCATGTGGGTCACCTGATGGTAAGTGACCTCTACTGCCCATGTACGCCTACAATACTTGAAGAATCATAGGCGCGTTGCCAACCTTAAAGGGTAGGGATAATTAAAGATTTGGAAAGGGGGGGGGAGGGTATTTGGACCTCAGGATATCTCACATACTGGTGACGAGCTTTGTAATTCAAAATTCTGTGTGGTGTTGCTTGTGTTTATGGGCAGGCGTGGCGCTTACCATCAAGCGAGCGACTTGCTTGTCTCGTCATTGAATTAAGAAAATAAAGAAACAATATATTTGGACTACACTGTACTTAACATCACGCCTTAAGTGCGGCTATGCCGTTTCAAAACAAAAGAAAAAAAATAAACATACAAAGGCAGATATGTAACCAGTGAAACTACGTTTTGCAGAGCTCATTTCCAGGGATGTGATTTTTTTATAGAATAGGCTGGCAAACGATCAAGTGGGTCACCTGATGGTAAGTGATCTCCACCGCCCATGTACACCCATAATACCAAAAGAATCATAGGCGCGTGGCCGGCTTAAAGGACAGGGGGATAGGAGAGGGGGATTTGGGCATCTGGATATCTCAATCACCGTACGAAACGCAACAGAAAGTCGCTATTTTACGTCGGTATTCTGTGAGATAGTGGCAACAACCCGGTCGAGCCGGCCCATTCATATTGTAGACAAAACTGTCTACAACGAATAATTAGAATGATAACTATTACATTGCCTTATCACGGTAATATAATAGTAAAATGTAAATATGCTTCGTTAGCAAATTTCAGGTCATAGACTCAGCCAATTATATGTCACTAGCTTTTGCTCGCGGCTCCGCCCACGTGATCAAATAAACAAACAAACAATCAAACTCTACAGCTTTATAATATTAGTATGGATTTGATTTTGATTTCACAACGGAAGCCTTCAAATAATATTATTTTGGTAGCTTAGCAACGGAAGCCTTCAAATATGAATAATTTTCCCCGTTTTTGCAACATTTTTCACTGATGCTTCGCTTCTAATGGTCGCAGCGTAATGTTATATATCCTAAAGCCTTCCTCGATAAATGGACTATCCAACACAAAAAGAATTTTTTAATTCGAACCAGTAATTCCTGAGATTAGCGCGTTCAAACAAACAAACAAACAAACAAACAAACAAACAAACAATCAAACTCTACAGCTTTATTATTAGTATAGATTAATAGACTTAGTGTTTATGTTTTGACCTAGATGCTGCTGAAATTATTTCGAATTACTTGAACACATCTATGAATAATCGTCTAACATAAGTTTGCAACACTAAAGGACTGCTTTTATGCGACGGATGTCGCGACTGAGGCGACAGCGACACGTCTGATTTGTATGAAATTGTATGGACTTGCTGAGCGCCTTCGTCTCTTGTTTCGGTGGCGCACCTCAAAAAACGCTATCATCTACAATTTACTCGAACCCAATACTTGATTTATTTATTTAAATACCAAAAACCACCTAGTGGCACCCAAACTAGGTTATTGGGAGGATTTAGGTAGGGGGAGTCCCCCGAGTACCGGACACTTAAGGTCTTTAATAAACGAAAAAAATAATAATTAGGTTATATTTCGATACTTAACATTTTCATTATTACAAATATATGTAATATTAAAATAAGTCAAGAAAGATTAACATTATACATTTTTTAGCCCCTTAAAATGGAATCAATCATTGGTTTAGTTTTTGGTTTCATTGAAATTTGGCACCTAGTACCGGACAAGTATAAATTCAAACCCATAAGACCGGACAGTACCTAGTGATTATGGGATTACAAAGATTTAAAGTTATACAAAAATCTTATATTAATACTATAAATGTCTGAGCCATATAAACATTATAAAAATATAAATAAATTAACAAAATTTAAAATAAATGACATGTCTTTTAACAGCGAAAAAATCAAATAGAAAATAGTTTTAAAGGACATAATTTTAAATTTCAACATTATGTTACATATTATATGTATAGAAATCGAGATAATAAGTAATAATAATAGAAGAATTAAACGAAAATAATTATTTGCAACGGTAACAAAAATAAATTTCTGAACACTCTGGGATATCCGCACAGGCTTCATGAGCCCAACCTTTACAGTGCCCACACTGGATCTAGTCCTCGTCGCAGTCGCAGCAGTGTCGCGTTTATCAAATAAAGTGCTTTTAGGTACCATAAAGCGGTCGGAAGCTTCTCTAATTGTCATCTTTTGGTTTAAAACATTTTCAATAGATAATTTTAATTTGCTTGGGTCCCAGATACCCTTTTTTTCGTCTCCATTATATCAAATGATCTGAAAAGATAAATAACAGCATTACAATATTATATAGAATATAACCGGCACACTGTTTTATCAAAATATATTTGTCCGGTACTAGGGAATCTGTTACTGTCCGGACCTACGGGAATAACGTACAGTATTATAGTTCCGATTTCCATAAAGTCTATTAATAAATCTGCCAAAAAAGATTATCAATGTAAAGCGTACTTACCAATTATTAAATCAGAAGCACCACACACAATTAATTCACTTTAAAAATATAATCTGTGACGTTCTGTATATTACTCGACGCAACAAATTACTGCGCAAAATGACTTACATGTAACCTGTTAGGGAGGTATCGAACGAAACTGACGCTTCCCGCGCGGTGGGGGGGTTCTAACTGTTTAGTTTGACGTCTTCGATTATACGAATGTTATAATGAGCGTTATTTCAAGTTTCGAAGTGTTTTGTCCGGTACTAGGAGGTGTCCGGCGCTAGGGGGATTCCCCCTACCCAAATATGTGATTTGGAGGTTCAGGATCTTTATTTTCTATTTATTGTTGTGTATGCTGGTGGTAGGATATTCATATCCGCCCGGATAGCGACCACCGTACACATGGTGTGAAACCTGCTGTAGTCATCCACATATCTCGTGTGGATCGCGTTCGAGGATCAGCCAATGAATATCCGGTTCTTCCGAGAGGCTTGCGAATGACTTGATGTTTGTTTGGGGTGGATATAGGGGTTCATGTTTGTATCCCTGTGCTTGCATCGGTCATCCGCCTGTCCTGTCGCAGGCCTCTCGATTTATACAGGCTGGAATTATTCTGGTGACTACCGATAAACTCATTGTTTGTCGGTCGTCGTTTTTGGACTAGACTACGCTTGCCATCAGGTGTAGCGCTATAATTTTAGGAAGGCCAAACATTTGTTATCTTTATATAAACTTTGAAATTAGAAATTCAGAGAAACAGGCATGTTTGAATAGAGAAAATATTCGCATTTTTCATGGCTGGGTTACTCAATGCCAGGTAGCTTGCTGGTTAGTTAACGGCGCTACTTGGACCTTATTATATTAAGTAAAATTAAAAAATATGCCGATTAATACATGTGTAAATTAAATTTCCACAATAAATATTTATAAGGCTTAATTAAGAGCGTCATGAAAAGCCAAATAGATATCACACGAATCTGCGTCTGCTGAGTGAGCATTGCTTGTACAGGTAAATAAATAAATATTTATGAATTTTGCAAGGTATGCGAGAGGCCGTCTGGGTTGGTACCACCGCGCCGTCGATTTTTGCTGTCAAATCACAGTGTGTAAGCACTGTTGTATTTCCGTTAGAAGGACGTTGAAGCCAGTAAAATTATTGGCCATTATTAGACTTAACATATTATGCCACGCTGTGCTTTGTAATTCAAAGTTCTGTATGTTTATGGACAGGCGAGCGCCTTGTCTCGTTATTTAATAATACAAAAAAAACCTAACACAGTCCGATTCGCTACGAGTCTTATTTCCTGGGCATCAGAAACAAAGAGCGGGCGTACATGGGCGATAGAGATCACTTACCATCAGGTTAATCACTTGCTCGTTTGCCGGTTAATGCTACAAAAAAACTTATTAATATTTAATGTGGAAGTAATCCGGGCTTTTAAGCCCTTACTGGTGGATCAATAAGTCAAGAATAACTGTATCCTATTCATTCCGAGTATTCTTAACTTACAATTACGTTGTAACTTATAATTCATGTTTCTTTAATAAAATAATTTAACAAAATGCGACGTTGCCACGGACTCTAGGCCTAAAATCTTATCGTAATTTAAGACTTTTTTATCAGAAAGTTTCTAAGAAGTATTAAGTGGAATGTTGGCTTTACTTTCTAGGGAATCTTTCTTGACTCGTACAAAGAATGGCAAAGTTGGTAAGTTGTAGCCAATTACAAATCGTATTACATTCGAAATTTAAAAAATGTAAGTCGTAAGGAGCGATTCCTTTGAACATTGCGCGCCGACCGTTAGCTAATAGATGTTTCTAATATAAGAGTCCAAACATATAAAAATATGCAATAAGGTGATAGGTTCGATTCCCGCACTGGGACAATTGTTTGTGTGATTCACAAATATTTGTTTCGGGTCTGGGTGTTATGGGACTGCAAGTCCCTCGTAATTCCTGATACCCACAATACTGGTTAACCTAGTGTGGAGGACTATGTCACGACCAAACAGTCACATGTTAAGCGTTTTTATTTATTATTTATTCTGTAGTATCGAAGAACCAAATAAAAAATGATTACATTTTTAACCTACGAAAAAAATGGGATGGTGTCCTCAATCCGAAACACATATTTTGTTTTGTTTTTGTATACGTAACCACATGTTGTCCCGTTTTGGTGAGTTTCATTTCACAATTATTTTTTTCATGAGAAATATTCGAATGTTTGATACAGATTTTTAATAACTTATTTTTATTTCGATTGTATTAATTGCCCGCCGGGTGAGCGATAAGAATAATTCGCACAAAAAATATTCAAAGCATGGTGACAACCCTACTTTAATGAACTATCAAAATCTAAATTAATATTATATCCAAAATTCACTTCTAAGTCAGGTTATTTAATTTCGTGCTCACTCCAAACCGTATTCGACAATCGTCAATTTCTTATAAGACTTTGGGGATTTAAATTTCGCCTTACGTAACCTCAAATTAATTTACTTCAGTAGAATCATTACGAAACCTTTCAATTTGGCAATTTTCGCTTTGTTCAGATTGTTGGATAAAAATAGAATAAATTAATATATTTTATGGGCTTTTTGTAGACTATAAATCCATAAAAAAGCTGTATTTTTTATAGCATAGACCGGCAAACGAGCAAATAGGTCACCTGATGATAAATGATCTCCACCGCTCATGTACGCCTACACTACTACAAGAATCATAGGCGCGTTGCCGACCTTAAAGGGAAGAGATAATTAAGGAATTGAGAAAGAGGGCGATTTGGGCCTCCGGATATCTCATTCACCGTTCGAAACGCAGCAGCACGCCGCTTCTTTATGTCGGTTTTCTTTGAGATAAACACCCTGCTTTAAAGGAATCCGTTTTTTTAATCGTTTTGGACTGAACAGGTTTTTAAATATTCATCAACTTAAACCACACAGTTTTTGTTAATTCAAGTCAGTTGATCAGCTAAAATCGATGAATGTGAACCCGTTATTATAAGTTAGTAAACGCATACAATTCTTGGAAATGTTACAGTTTGCGAACATGAAATACCGAATATTTGACATAACTTTTAACTTTACTCAAAAAGGCAACGGAAATGGATCCTGAATATAAAAGCGAAAACATAAGTAGATTGACAACCGGCTGACACAAGACTTTTTATTTGATTTTCACTAAGATTTTTGGCATTTTCGTACGCAATGGATATTCTAGAGAATGATCAGAAAATGTATATTTCGTACTCATTCACGCCTGTAATACCGAAGGTATTAAGGTAGGAGGTATAGCAGTACGCTCACATTTCGCCGAGCACAGCTCCGTCCCATGATGTGATAGGGGGCGAGCCTATCGCCATACTGGGCACAATTTCAGAGTCCGGGTTGATACTGAGCATTCTGTGATAGACTTACTTAATATCACTTTTATCTGATCGGGGATCGAACCAAAGTCCTCAGCACAGCAATTGTACGCCCAGACCCTTTACGCAATATAACTGTACCACCGAGACATTCATTATTTTGATTTTACGTTGGAAATTACTTAAGCTTGCCTGACCGAATGTTTTTGAAGTGATAACTTCTTATGGGAGGGTGAACAGAAACGTTCCGTAACGTGAGCAGCGGTGAGTGGAAGGTTCCAGAATATTCGAGTACGTTCCGTGAGACGTCACGCGGGTCAGTTGACCAGCCAGCGCTAGCCGACTTCCCTGGAACTTCGATAATTTTGAAGTCCCAGGTGGCGTCACACAGTGACCAGTCGGATTGGACCGGACTTTCACAGGACTTTGACCGGACTGTGTTCGTTTTTTTTTATGGCGAATAGACATGTTACCGTAATTTTGTTTTTGATATTTATAAAAAAATGACGATCGATAAAGAAATACTTATAATAATTTGGAACATGGTGCCGTAAAAAAAGTACCAGGTTCGCATAAACCCGAAGAGAGTAGAATGTCCTCTTCTCATGGCGAGTAGCCGTAATTAATAAACAAATGACGATTAGGGCAAAGAAAAACTTTTTAGGTTTTTTCTTATTTGGAACATGTTGCCATAAAAAGTACCAGGCTAGCATAAACGCGAAGGGAGTAGAATGTACTTTTATCATGTCGAGTGGGCATGTTGCCGTAATTTTGTATTCTCGCATCTTGTTTGGTAAGTTTTCACTTCTGTCGGCACTCCCAGAGTGCAACCCGTAATTTTTTTTTTGTTGAGGATTTTGCCATCTTTCCTCGTACTCCCTCATCAGATCTTAACTAACAAAAGTCTTTCAAACAAAAAAAATATCACCCAAATCGATGTAAATACTATGTATCCCAGTTATAAACATACATAAAAACATGTGTAAAGCCGAATTGAAATACGTCTTTTTGAAGTCAGTTAAAATCATGATAAAAAAAACAACTCTATCCCTCAATACATTTCATAGATCAGAATTTTTCTTTTTCTTTTCCTTTAAATCTCAAAGTGATATTCTAAAACAGAAAATTAGTTTACTAGAAATTGGGTTTTAATTTTCAATATTCAGATTTTGCCAATTGCGTACATTGTTCGAGGCGACGGAAATGAAAATCACAAAGCGTCAAACATTTTGTAAAAGACCATTCGTAAAGACTTGTTTGAGGAGGTATCGTGAGAAGCTTAGTATAATTATTCCTTTTATTTAATAACCATTAAAAGGTCGACGTCAATTAATTTTCCTTAATTATCCCCTTCCTTTAAGGTCGGCAAAGCGTTTATCAATGTTCTAATTTTGGGCGGTGGAAATCACTTACCATCAGGTGATATATTTGCTTATTTGTCGATCTCGGCGATATTAATAAATATTAATCTGCCTTCATGGATGCATTGGAGACCTTAAAGAAAAGAGGTAATTAAGAGGTTGGGTACGGAAGACGGATTTGGACTTCCGGATATGTCACTCACCGTTCAAAAGCAGCAACAAGCCGCTAGTTTACGTCGATATTCTGTGTAACAGTGGTAACGACCCGGTCGAGCGGCCGATTCATGCTCTAGACAAAATTTTCTACGGCGTGGCTTAACCACTCTTGAAATCTATGTAATTTTTTTCTTACCAAATGTATCACTTACCTCAGTAACAATCTGATTAGCGTTAAACTTGTTCCTTATCACCACAACAAACACCGTCGTCAGGACCACATTGCACACCATTACCACCATCCACATGGTCAGATATTTGCCCTTTAGAAACGTGAAGTAATGAGCTCCATGGATTGTGGTAATCTTTTCGAATAGCAATGCTATGTAGGTTTTGGCCGGGTCTTTCTTTCGCTCCATAGCTGTAAAAATACACATTTACAGAGGAAAATAAAGATAAGGATGGGATAAAAGCACTCATGAGGGATATAAAGAGGATTTTGCTGTTAAATTTGTGAATTATTTTTTGTGGCGTAAGTTTGATATTCGGGTCTTCCAAACGTTGGTATAGCTCAAAATGTGAATAGAAATTAAAATATTTCAAACTTAATCATAAGTAACAATAAAATAAGTTTTAACAAAAATTAAAAACTGACTTCTAAAAAATTACACTGAAAAGTCAAAACTAGTAAATTCTTAAGGTATTTTTGAAGATATAGAAATTACTACTATTAACTAAGTCTTTCTATTCTGGTATCTGTGCATGGTGTCTCTCTCTGTCGATCCTGCCTCAAAGGAGTTGATGTAACAAGTGTTTTTTTTATTAGTTTTACAGACAAGACGATCAGGTCGTTCGCCTATTGTTAAGCGCACGTCTGCATAAACAAAAGCAACACCACACAGAACTTTGAATTACAAAACACCGCATGCCATTGAACTGCGTTCATCACCCCGAAACAGAAGTTTTAATTAATGCCCAGTATATTCGCAGGCTTTAGACCGAAACACAACAATACTTATATATTAATGCTTGGTGCCAAAAAAAACATAGCTGTTGTACTGAAAAGTAGAAGGTACAGCTACATATACAACGTGTTACAGAAAGGAGTAGTCAAATTTAGATAACGACCCTTAAATATAACCACACCTTGAACACGTTGTACCTATATAAGAATGTTATCTACCTGCAGAGCTGAGCGAAGATATTTCTTTATTTGAATTTTTTTACATTCTGTCTCCGCACCATTTTGTCCTACGCTAGTGAACAAGCAACCTTAGGTAGTAGCCTTAATAAATTGTGTTACCTAATAATAATAATGTTCCTTAGTTTTTTATCCCAAAATACAATTGTAATTATAAATACGACGCATAAAATTTCTCATAATATTTTCACGTACCTTATCCAAAGATGAGTGTAGTTGAAGTACGAAATGAAATATAATCCGACTTCAGCACGATGTAATTAGCGACTAATATTTTTCAATTAAAAGTTTCTAAATTAAAACGTCCTTTGTATAAATATTTAAAGAATTCATTCCTCGAAATTATTACTAACGACTTTCGGGGCGTAATGAGCGAGTTGCCGGCTGTAAAACGAGATAATTCGATCTCATTATTGAGATAATTGTGTAATCCAGAAAGATTTGTTTCGGTTCGGGATACCGTGGGTATGACCCTTGTACTTCTGAAATATTTGCACAAGATTTTAATTTTACAATTCAGTAAGTACAAGGTGTATGTCGCTGTGTATTTATAAAAATAAACATCCAAATGTGAGTCGTCGGACTTACGCACTGAGGGTTCTGTGCAACGCCCTTTAAACTTTTCTTTTTTGTTCTTTTAAGGTTCTCTACCCAAAGGGTTCTCATGGAAATCTATCATTAAGCCTTCACCAGCTATCTATCTGTCTGTCTTACCTTTAAAAAGCTCCATCTTAGGAACTGTAATCTATCTATCTATAACGAATGGTTAGAGTTTTGGAGGGCACATTTTTGAGTGGTAGAGCTACGCTGTAAACAGTTCTGTCTACAGCATGAGTAGGCCGGCTCAACCGGGTCGTTACCGGTGTCTCTGCGTTTCGTACGGTGAATGAGATATCCGGAGGCCCAAATCCCCCACCTCTACCCAAACCCTTAATTGTCTCTTCCCTTTAAGGTCGGCAACGCGTCTATGATTCTTCAAGTATTGTGGGCGTTCATGGGCGGTGGAGATAATCTACCATCAGGTGACCCACTTGCTCGTTTGCCAGTCATGTCTATGAAAAAAGGCGGTCCCGGCTCTTATCAACAGTCATTAAGGCTAGTCGGAGACCTTTAGGCTGCTTGAAGCTATCGAATACACAATAGGCTGATATTACTAGTCATTTCAAATATTTAGCTTTTGTCCAAAGCTTCCTCCTCCTGGAAGTCTTTCCTGTCATATTTCAGTAATAAAAGGTACCCTGTTATTCTCCAGAGAAATTACGCTTAAGCAAACATCATGTTGATCCGATGCTTAGTTATTGCGTTAAAGAAAAGCAAAATAGCAAACATACTTTTGCATTTTAAACATATAAATGATGACGAGACGAGCAAGGCACTCCCCTGGCCATAAACAGAAGCAACACTACACAGAACTTTAAATTATAAAGCACTGCATGGCACTGAACTGTACTCGTCACCCCGAGACATAAAATGTTAAGTCTCATAATGCCCAGTAACTTCACTGGTTTCAATGTCCTTAAAACCTTAACACAACAGTACTTACACACTGTTGCTTGGCAAAGATTAGATTATAATAAATAAATAAGACCCAACACTCACATACGACCCTGACCCTATAGTAAGATACAATTATGTTGTGTCGTCGGTATCAGGACCTACGAGATACTTTCGGTCTCACTACACCCAGACCCCGAAATAAATATTTGTGTATCAGCCAAATATTTATCCCGGTGCGGGGATCGAACCCGCTACCTCACGTTTAACAGTCGGTTACACGCCACGTAGGCTGTTAAAATTAATTATGGGTTTTCCATACTACTAGACTTTTCAAGTTATAATTGCTAGTACTTATATGGATAGAAAACTGTTCATTAAAATCTATCTATTAGAAGTTTAAAACTTTTCAATTAAATGAATCAGCTATAATCTATATTGTTTTCCAAATGGATTATTAATTATTGTCTAATTTGTGCCTTGTACGCTTGAAAGGCTTAACCAAAAACACAATAACTGAGTTTCACAAAGCTACAAAAAATATTTTTATTGAATTCTGAACAAATTCGCCGCTAGTACTCTTTTTATAGTGGCACGTGCCTGACATAATTTAAGATTAGTCCTGTAATATTTATCTTCTCAATTTAACTAAAATATCAAGCAGTGTTAAAATTACAAGTGTATACTTTAAGTCTAAAACTATGATAATTATACGAATCAAAAGCTCAATGTAAAACTTCAGACAAAGCTTATTAATTATTAAAACGTTATCATCGAACAAACTTTTTTTGTTGATGGCGAAAAGCTTTTACTCAAGTAAATAATTATTTAATTATCTACATCCAACAATTTTATTTTTTGTTGAGGCTTCAGAAAGGAAGTCGTTTCCTAGGCAATACAATTTACGTGGAATTTCACTGTTTTATTAAGTTACTTAAACAGTATATAGATTAGCAGCGATAGCTCAGCGGTGAGTTGTACGGACTGTCGAGACGAAAGTCGCAGGTTCGAAACCAGCCCCAAGAGCATACACCACTGAGTTTTCTAAGTTACGTGTATATTGATTGTTCATTATCGCTTGCTTTAACGGTGAAGGAAACAGCGTGAGGAAACCTGCATACCTGATAAGTTAGCCATAAGGATTTCGAAGGTATGTGAAGTTTGCCAACCCACATTAGGCCAGCATGGCGGACTAAGCCATAACCCCTCTAAGGCACGTGCCCTGTAGTGGGTCGTGTATAATATAGGGCTAGCAAAAAGAAAGAGTATATTAAGTTAATTAATAAATTTACTTGCTAAAAACGGCCTTCAAAAATAAAAAAGGAGCAGCTGTTTATAAAAGCTTACAAATTAAATTACATTACATTTCTTACATAAAGAAAAACAGTTTTTTGGTAATTATTACGTAAAATTGTATTAAAAAATTTCAAAGGACCATTTGTGTGATAAAATATATTTAAAAAATATTACATTGGTCCCCTATGGATAAAGACATCACTTCCCAGAAATCCGTAACATCAGCTCATTCCGATGAGTCGATTTTTTTAAGCCTGTATAATTCTGGCAACCATTAAAAGATGTTATCCCTTGACTATCGATATTATATTGGGACTGCACAGGACTTCCACTTTATGAGTGATAGAGCCACGCTGTAGACAGTTTTGCCTACAGCATGAATGGGCAGGCCCGATCGAGTCGTTACCACTGTCTCACAGAAAACCGACGGAAAGTAGCGGCTTGCTGTTGCGTTTCGTACGATGAGTGAGATATCCGGAGGGCCAATTCCCCCTCCCCTTCCCAATCCCTAATTATACCGTTCCTTTAAGGTCGGCAACGCGCCCGTGATTCTTCTGGTATTGTGGGGTATACATGGTATACATGGGCGGTGGAAATCACTTATCATCAGGTGACCCACTTGCTCGTTTGCCGGCCTATACTATAAAAAAATCATAAAAAAGTCCAATGCTAACTGCATTGCCATACCAAGCGAATAAATTAATTGAAAACCTGTTTTAGCATCACAAGACCCAATGTCATTATTAAAAGCATTAAGATCAACTATCATTTCGAAATTGGCATCATTCTGCAAGAACTCCACTCTCCATGGGTTCTACTACATCTATAAAACTACAAACAGATGCGTGCACTTTACTTGGAGCCTGATTATCATAGCCAGCATAGCTTTGTGCTGCTTCCTCTGCCATATGATATGGGAGAAGTACGACATTGACCCTACATTGACAGTGGTGAGTTTTGTTCATTATGTCGATTGCCTTTAGAAAATTTAAACAAACAATTTTTTTTATTTTAATGTATGCCAAAAATGACATTAGCATCAGTGACCAGAATTTCATACCTTTTTATTAAATTTCCCAATTAAGATTGATGTATAAAGTTTGTTTCGTACCAGTTCTTCGGTTTTGCTAACGTGGTCAATTTATCAAAAGTAATAGGCGTCATCTTGCCCGAAATACGAGTATCACCTACTACTTTCTTCAGATATTCAGTTAGGTCAAGTTATAATTTCATTAAATTTTAGTAATCTGCAAATGGCAGAACCACGCTGTGAGCTGTTTTGTCTACAGCGTGAATAGGCAGATTCGACCGGAATGGTAATACTGTCTAACAGAAAGCCAATGTAAAGAAGCAGCATGCTTGGTTGGTTGCATAGGTTTGAAGAAACTTGCGGAAGATCAAAATATGCCCCTCTGAAACGAAATCCGCAATTGATAACAGTGGTCTGGTTAAATACTAACCTATATATATTCCTAGATCAATTCCTAGCAAAATAAAAAGCAGGTACTACGTCTTGTGGTAGGTCCCTCGTATGCGAGAGGACATACCACCGCGTTGTTTATTTCTGCTGCTAAGCAGTACTGTGTACTGTTTAGGTTTTTAGTTCATTTTTTCAAAAAAATTACTACATCGTATTATATGTTTTTTAAGTTCATATTAGTTGTAAGAGAAATACGAGAGTAAAAATGTAAATACACAAGAATACAAACGATTTAAACTTTACGTCATTGTGAGTCGAACTTCTCTAGCCGATCGAGTCACCATATTGCTAATTTATAAAGAGAAATGTTGATTTCATACGAGACGACTTACCCCATATTCACAAACATTACTATGAGGTCACATAGTAATCGCGATCGCATAGTAAGGAATTCTGTACACGTCATTGGCGTGTATTTGAGGATTAACAAAAACGGACCAATCACGTGTACAGGCATCGACACTTAGCAAAGAGCTCACTGAGTGTTCCTGAATACAGGCTAGACTCAGACGAAGTTTGCTAGATCGCTTTTGGCTTTATAGAAATTTTGTCCTTACTATCCGACTTCTAAAACTTTGTGACCTTGTTCTCTGAATAGGGACGAAGTGAGAGATGTTTTTATAATA
This sequence comes from Amorpha juglandis, assembly GCA_949126905.1. NCBI lineage: Eukaryota > Metazoa > Arthropoda > Insecta > Lepidoptera > Sphingidae > Amorpha > Amorpha juglandis. The sequence goes on from OX421365.1 coordinate 23,703,732, forward strand.
CTGCTTCTGTAAATTGAAGCTTGTTAGCAAATCTAACAACTCATTTCTATTTCATTGATATTTAGTCACTATTTGTTAATTCTGTAATATCAATGTCTTACATTGATTTTAAAAGAGGCCATAACCCAGTTTGTTTTGGCATTTATTCTCATGGCCACGAAATGTCGATGTAAATATAATCTAGTTTAAAAAAAATTGACACATAAAAGTGATATTTATAAGCACTATTTATCATCGGTTTGTTTGGTTACAAATAGTTTTCTAATTAGCGTCGCGTATTTTTACAGTTAGATTCTTTTTGGTTACAGGTTGAGTCGACGCATTACTCGGTATCAGAAATCCCTTTTCCCGCCATAACGCTGTGCGACACAAAAATTGTATACCCATACAATACTGGAGATATCACGGAATTGTTGTAAGTATTATTGTAAGTAACAACTAAAAACCTGTAAATCAATTAGAAAAAAAGAACGTAATATCTAAATGAAACTTCATAGCAGAAATACCTCAAAATCAGTTTTGGGTCTTTCTTTTGCCTCGTATTCTTCCGATGGGCTTGCGACGTGATTATACAGGGTTAATTTTAAAACACCAGCAACCTCGCAGGACCAGCTAGCTGACCCCATACGGAACAACTTTTGTTCTACGAGTTTGTATATAACTCAATATATTTAAAAAAAATGATTTTACAAGTTTTTGTTGTGTCGTATTTTTCTTCGTAGCGTTCGGCGTGCGCGCGCGACTCAAAGGCACCGCTCGGCTGGCTCGGGCGATGACCTTCAACGCTAGCCCGGTTCCCCACGCTTCGCGTGTTTGCTTACGTAATCTGCGATGCGTGTAGGTAACATTCAAGACGGAAATTAAATGAATACTTATTTTTGTATGAAAATAAAATCTAACAAATTATCAAAAGTCGTAGAACAAAAGTAGTAGCTTATAACCTTAGGTATCCTGCGAGGTTGCTGGTGTTTTAAAAATAACCCTGTATAGGGCGGATATAGGGGTACATATTATTTGTATCCTTGTGCCTGCATCGGTCATCCGCCTGTCCTGCCGCAAGGCCCCTCGATTTGCTCCTTACCTCTTCTTCGGAGTGTGAAGAAGAATTTATATAGATCGGCATGATTCTGGTGACTACTGATAAACTCATTGTTTGTTGAGGATCACTGTTTTCTTTTAAATGCACAGCGCTTACCATCAGGTGTAATAAATAAATAAATACACCCAACAGTCTCATACATAGTCCTGACCGCACAGTAAGATACGAGTCTTGTGTCGTAGGAACTACGAGAGACTTTAGGTCTCACAGCACCTAGACCCCGAAATAAATATTTGTGGATCACACAAATATTTATCTCGGTGCGGGGATTGAACCCGTGGCCTCTCGCTTCACAGCCGGCTACTCCCCGCTGCGCCACGGAGGCTGTCAAAATGTAAATGTCAGCCACTAGAAAGCCACTAGAACAATGAGCTGTATTGTTTCAGGCTTAATTTATACTACCGATAACTTTACTTGTAAGTCGAAGGTCGAGTTGAGACAGATTTTAACTTATTAGGATCGCAGATGTCAATATTTAATTGGGTAACGCGATCTTGTTACTATTCGAGATTAGTTACTCGCATTTGATAGTTACTCAAGTGAAATTTAATTTGTCGCAGAATTATTGACACTTGTAGTGGCTTAGTAGTCAAAGTTCGATTGTGATTCATCAAGATTGATTGTTTTATAACATAGACCAGCAAGTGGGTCACCTGATGGTAAGTTATCTTCACCGTCCATGTAAGCCTACAATACTAGAAGAATCATAAGCGCGTTGCCGACATTTAAGGGAAGGGATAATTCGGAGATTGGGAAAGGGAGGGGGATACCTCATTCTCGTTACGAAACGCAGCAGCAAGCCCCTACTTTATGTCAGCATTCTGTGAGACAGTGGTAATAACCCGGTCGAGCCGGCCCATTCATGCTGTAGACAAAACTGCTAAGTACAGTGCATTCCAAATATTATCAGGTCATCTACTTTTATACATCTACTTATTTTTATTTAATGAATGACGAGACGAGCAAGTCGCTCACCTGACGGTAATCTTCACGCCTGCCCATAAACAGAAGCAACACCTCACAAAACATTGAATTATAAAGCATTATATGGTACTGAACTGCGCTCGTCACCCGAGACATAAGATGTTAAGTCTCATAATGCTCAGTAATTTCACTGGCTTCAATGTCCTTAAAACCGAAACACAACAGTGCTTACACACTGTTGTTTCGCAATAGAAATAGACAAAGCGTTGGTACCAAACCAGGCGGCCTCTCATATACGAGTGACCTACAACCTTGTAAACTACCTACTTGCTCGTTTGCCGGCCTTTTAAAAACAATATCATCGTCTCATTAGCGTAGTGGTCCTTGACTGGAAATAACCTGTGGTTCAATTCCTGATAGAGTAGTTAAAGGTGGCGAAACTCTCCGCATTCGGTACCTGAATCGGCTGCGCTTTGTCCGTCCAAGCTTATGGTTTGTCCGGGTTTATATTCATCATTCCAAATAGGAGCAGGATTGAGTGTGATGACGGATGTTGGTTTATTGAAAATATGTGTTCTTTCTAGACTTCTGCGCGGCTACAACCAAACTCAAATAGATGAATTCTACAAAAGCTTTTCTGGTGTTAAACAAAAGGATTATACACCTGCGCAATATGTGAGGAAGATGCATTCACTACTCCATGATCTTGGATATCCTTACAAAACACTGTTAGATATGGTATGTTTATTTAAATTTTTGACCGACTTAATTTTTAAGCTGGCACTATAACAGAAATACTAGCCTCAATGGTAGCACGGTGCAGTTAATTAAAATAATGGCGACAGTCAAGACACGTTCCGGGTCGGGCACACATATGTTTCAAATCACCTCAAATAAAAAATATTCAACAATTTGCTGACTGATTTTAACGAGTAAAATAAGATGTTTTTTTATGGTAATATTATGAACCCATCAATTTATTTCTTTAACAGTTCAAAAAGCCGTGTGATGACTTGATAATCGAGTGCTTTTGGAGATCTCGCACCTACAACTGTTCTGATATGTTTAGACCTGTGTTTACCATTGTCGGATACTGCTGCCAGTTCGATGTAACATATTTCAGGTAATATTACAAATATTGGTCATTTTACAACTCACTAAGTAATGAGAATAACATAACCGTCATCATCAAGCAATAAGATTCAATAAGGTAAAAGTATAGCTACTTATTTTGGCTGTTAGTTCAGCCAAGTGGATTTAAATTAAATAAAAATGAAATCGAGGGCAAATGCTTAAGATTGTATTTTATTCGAGTTCTACTAAGTGCCTATCCATATATATATAAAACTCAAAGGTGACTGACTGACATAGTGATCTATCAACGCACAGCCCAAACCACTGGAGGGATCGGTCTGAAATTTGGCATGCAGGTAGATGTTACGACGTAGGCATCCGCTAAGAAAGGATTTTGATAAATTCTACCCCAAAGGGGTCAAAATAAGGGATGATAATATTTAAATGCTTTTCACGCGGGCGAAGCCGCGACCAAAAGCTAGTGTAATTATATACCGTGGATATCGGTGTTGGTTACATTGTGACTACTTACTTATTTAATAATTAATTTTATGATACTGCCTTTATGTAACTGTTTGTTATGCCAAATGAAATATTATAAAATATTTTTGGTATTAATCAGGTAAGCAGTCTAATTATTGATATTTTCTTCTATCTAATTGGTCTCTTCATAAACTACTCTCAATCGAGTACTGGATATATCGGTCAAGTAGGTATATTCTTAACGATTTTTATACTCTACATCCTCAGGGATCTTGTACCAAGCTCGATTCACTCTGTTACTTAGAAGTGATTATGGGGATTGTACTTAGAATGGATGGTGGCCTCTTAGATGATTATAGATTTTCCGTGTGAATAAGTTCTGAAAACCCATGATATTTTAATGTCAATTTAAAACATTCGACAGCCTCCGAGGCGAGGTGGGCGAATAGCCGCATGTGAAGCGAGATACCGCGGTTTCGATCCCCGCACCGAGACACGTTTGTGTGATCCACAAATATTTGTTTCCGGGTCTGGGTGTTATGAGACCGAAAGTCTATCATAATTCCTGATATTGACACAAGACTCGTATCTTATTGTATGGTCAGGACTATGTGTTGACTGTGTGACTGTTGGGAGTATTTATTTCTTTATTTATCTCCATTTGTAGTGATTTATGGCCAATATGGTACTAGAACTCGTACTAGGCTCGTAGGGAACCTATTTAGACTGTGACTACTCCATTGCGGATATTAACGTGAATACAAACATAAATACAATCAAGTATAATTTGAATACAAAAAGGGTAATGCTTGATACAGAAAAAAACATAGCAGAATACATTTGTTTACGAGACCACATCATAAGTTTGAAAAAAATATATGGTATAAGGCGATCTCGTATGTGACAGTATTTTGTTATATTGCTATATCATACGAGAAACTTTTTCCATCTAAATGGGGATAATAAACAAGACAGTGATTACAAAAGAAGTAGTAATGATGATTAAATATGAAAGGAGTATCTAAAGAAATTTCTTGTCATGCAAATATGAATGGAGGGACCAGAAAAAAACGGCCAAGGAAAACGTGTACTGACAAAATAAATGATCTTTGTAAAGGATAAGTTACAAGCACCATTAGCAGGTGAAAACCAATGAATAGATGTCTGAATGGGGACGAAGCAAAGGTGGTGTCTGAATCGAATTTTGCGGCAAAATTTTATATGATAGATAGTTGTAGGTGTGAGTATACATATGAGTTTTGGCGGGAATTCCGACAGTGTGGTTCATCGCTTATTATAATTTATTTCAAAAACTAATTTAAAGTTGTGTTTGTTGTATAAAAGCAAAATCACCGTCAATAATCATTGACGGTGATGAATAGTGCATGGAAACATTGAAATAAGTAAATTAAGCATCGTTCTGGACGGAATTCACACCAAAAGACCTTGAAAATGTCAACACCGATATTTTATCGTTCTTGTGAGGACTTGGGAATAAATTATACTTGAAATTGGCAAAATGCATAATAATGCGAAGCCATAAATTAAAAAGAAGAAGAGTATACATATATGTATTTACTATATAAAATTTTATTGTTTTATAGGAAGCAGGTGGGGACAACGACAAATTTCATTGCAGGCATGAACGCAGCAGAAGCTTTGGATATGACGGTGCACGCGCATGAAATACTTACAGATGGTACTATTACGGATGGATACGCTATGGCAAGAACATACTTTATTATAGTTTAGTCACGCTAGATAGTTATTTCTAGCCTAGTTCGATTTTTTTTTCCGAGCACGGCAAAGTGACTGCACTACACCTGATGGTAAGCACAGTGCAGTAAAAAAACCAGCAATCGCCGACAAACAATGAGTTTATCGGTGGTCACCAGAATCATGCCAGCCTGTATAAATGCCTCTTCACACTCCGAAGAGGGAAGAAGCAAATCGAGGGGCCTGCGACAGGACAGGCGGATGACCGCTACAGTCACATGGATATATCCGCCCCAAACAATCATCAAGTCATGTCGCAAGCCCTTCGAGAGAACCGGATATGCACCGGCTAATCCTGGAACGCGATCCACACAAGGTTTTACCACCATGTGTACGGTAGTCGCTATCCAGGCGGATATGAATAACCTACCAGCGAACAGTTTTGACGCTTAATCTTATTCTATTACAAGACAGTAGTACCATCTCGGACAAACCACTTCATTTATATTTTATGCTGTAGAAAAGCTGAGTACAACGGGAAACTTTTTCTTCTTGCTAATAGGTTCATAAAATTCGTTGAAAAGTGTTTCATAAATCGGCTCTTTAAGGTAAAAATGGTAATTAATAAATAACTGTTGCCCGAGGCTCCCCTGCGTAAATAAACATTTTTCACTTTAAAATGTACATTTTCAAAAATTCATCCTTAGCCGGCCCTTACAGTACATTAACTATCATCTCACCAATACCATGGTCCTAGCTTTAGTCGTTTTCGAGATCTCATACTCATATACATTCAGGAATTTAATCTTAGAAGGGGTGGGTAGAAGTGTCAAAATTCAAAAATCAAAATCAAAACTTTTTTTTGCAAGTAGACCATAAGGGGCTCTTTTTATCATCAGCCACAGGATGTCCACTGCTGAACATAGGCCTCCCCCAAAGATTTCCAAGCCGACCTGTTAGAAGCGGCCTGCATCCAGCAACTGCCTGCGACCTTTATCAGGTCGTCTGTCCACTTTGTAGGCGGGCGTCCTATGCTGCGCTTGCCAGTACGTGGCCTCCATTCCAGAACCTTTCAGCCCCACCGTTAGCGGTTCTAAAGGGGGAGGGGGAGACAAAGGGCTCTTTTACTCGTCAAATCGTCGGAAATGCTCACTGGTCTGAGAAGAAGTTTTTGAGTGGTAGAGCCACGCTGTAGACAGTTTTGTCTACAGCCTGAATGGGCTGGCTCGACCGGGTCATTACCACTGTCTCACAGAAAACCGACGTAAAGTAGCAGCTCGCTGCTGCATTTCGTACGGTGAGTGAGATATCCGGAAGCCCAAATCCCCTCCCCTTCCCAATCCCTAATTATCCCTTTCCTTTAAGGTCGGCAACGCGCCCATGATTCTTCTGGTATTGTGGGCGTACATGGGCGGTGGAGATCACTTACCATCACGTGACCCACGTGCTCGTATGCCGGTCTATGCCATAAAAAAAAAAAAAAAAAAAAGAAGCACTAAACTCAGCCGTAGGTCATTTGCACTACATTATATATTTTTGTCCTTTTTCTAGTACACCCACATTTCGCCGTTATTTGAAATATGTGTGTGTTGGGTATTGGGTGTATTTATTTCCGTCCCATGATATGATAGGGGGCGAGCCTATCGCACAATTGGAGACTCTGGACTGATGCTAATCATTTCGTGATAGTAAAACACAAAATCATGTCTACCCGACCCGGGGATCGAACCCGAGACGTCAGAAGTCGTCGCACTACGTAAGCATTGTAACTGCGCTAGCGAGGCAGTTTTTGAGATATGCTTTTAGCTTATTTTATACCTTTGTAGATATTCTCCGTAACAATAACACAACTGAGCCTACGGCGTTCGACAGGGGGATACTTGCTTCAACGAAAAAATAACAATATATATTTTATGAAGGTGAAAATGACTTCCTAGAATTTGTTTGCTAATTACAATTTGTATAAAATACATCCAAATATTATTATTTTAAAGGTCAGGAAAGGACCTTGTCCCACACGGTTCCACACTTTCACCCACGTGGATGTAGTAACATCTCGTCAGCTGATCTTAGCTGAAATATTTTCGAGATAAATAGCATAAATTATTCTCTGAAAAGTCCTAAATGTCTTGAAAAGTCCGCTTCGGAAATTATCCTTGAACAAACATGGACAGACGAAAGTTTTGGAAATTGGGTCGAAAATAAGTATAGGAGTTTACGAGTAAGAAAATGATTTTATTTCGAAGCCACAAACACTGAAATTTTATGTACATGTATATTTATTTGTTTTTCGTCGTGGAAACCTTTCAAATTATATTGTTATAATAAAATTACAAGGCCTTTTACGAGACATCATATTTTGAATCCTTAGTGCCCAGTAATTTCACTAGCTACCACATCACTTCATCACTAGCAACGGAAATAGAAAAAGCGTTTGTTTTTTTTACTGTTAGTTGAATGCAAATATGTAATTTTAACCCACGTCAAGTTAAAATTAGATACTGATTTTATTTGCTGAACTCGTTAGATTTAAGTAGGTCACATCAATTCCGTATTTTTTTAAACCATAAATGAAACATTTCCCATTTGCAATTATGCAAAATATAACTTTAAATTATTAATTTAAGTTAATGAGTTTAGCAAAATATAATCAGTATCCCAATTCTAACTTGGTGTGGGTTAAAATGATATTTCGTATTTACATCCAGTTATGTAAATTTCCTCACAGTGTTTACTTTACCGTTAAATCGAGAAATAATTAACAATGAATACTTATATAAGTTTGAAATAAAACGTGTTTCCGTGGGCTTGGATTTAACCCCGTTTAAACTCTGTCACCACTCTCGGGATACGGCAAATTTTGCCGACGTAAAAAATTGCAGATCGTTATCCGGGTTTCAGCAAAATTGATCCGTAGAGGTTTCAAGAGCCATTTGACGCTGTCAATGGACATCTACTTTTTGTTTGGAACTTTTGATAAAACAGCCTTTGCCTGGCCATGTTCTGAATGTGTTGAAAATATTCAATGAAGCAAACTGCATATATTAGTATTATTTCAGCAATTTAAAAATTAATATGTTTTACCTTTTTTGACTTGTAATTTTACAACTGATTTATGAAATAGCAATGTGTTTTTTTATCCGAGCACGGAAAAGTGACTGCACTACACCAGAGTTTAAGTGCATTGCCGTCCTGAATCGACCACCGACGAACTGTGAGTTTATTGGTGCTCAACAGAATAATGCCAGCCTGTATAAATGCTTCTTCACACTTCGAAGAAGGAAGAAGTAAATCGAGAAGCCTGCGACAGGACAGGCGGTGCCGATGCAGGCACAGGGATACAAGGATTGACCCCTATAACCGCCCCAACCTACCACGAAGTCTGGGTCTGGGTGTTGTTGGGCCGTTAGTCCCACGTAGGTCCTGATACCCATGATACAGATTAACCTAGTTTGGATCAGGACTATGTGTGAGACTGATGAGTGGTTTGGGTGGATGTGTATTGATGTAAACCTTTGAAGCTGTAACAAGAGTCGAGATTTAACTAACATAAAATCTTAAATCATATTGCATTTTTTTTTTGTTTAATTGAATGATGAGACGAGCAAGTCGCTGGCTTAGTGGTAAGCGCCACGCCTTCCCATTAACAGAAGCAACACCACAAAGAACTTTGAATTATAATAAAGCACTGCATGGCACCGAGCTGCGCCCATAAGGTGTTAATTCTTATAATGTCCAGTAATTTCACTGGCTTCAATGTCCTTCCAACCAAATCTCAACAATGCTTACACACTGTTGCTTGGCGGCAGAAATGGACAAAGTGGTGGTACCAAACCAGACGGCCTCTCGCATACGGGGGACCTACCACCTTGTAGAATATATAGTTATATTTCAACATAGTTTGCTTTGATGCCATTTTTTTTTATAGCATAGGCCGGCAAACGAGCATGTAGGTCACCTGATGGTAAGTGTTCTCCACCGCCCATGTACGGCCACAATACCAGAAGAATCACGGGCGCGTTGCCGACCTTAAAGGAAGGGGATAATTAGGGATTGGGAAAGGGAGGGGGATTTAGGCCTCCGGATATCTCACTCACCGCACGAAACGCAGCAGCAAGCGGCTACTTTACGTCGGTTTTCTGTGAGACAGTGGCAACGACCCGGTCGAGCCGGCCCATTCATGCTGTAGACAAAACTATCTACAACATGGCTCTACCACTCGAAAAACCATATATACCATTTAACCCGAAACACGACAGTCCTTACACACTGCTATTTGGCGACGAAAATAGACAACGCAATGATACTTACTCGGCGATGTACATTAAAATAAATACCATGTACATTTCATAACAAATTAATAAGTAATGCGATGTGAGGACTGCTCATTCTTATTTGTGATTTAATTGGGGAGTGGGTGGGCAGATAACGAGCATGCCTCAGGCTCCTGCCTTGATATCTCTTATTTTTATATAATGACATCTTTCCAATAAGTCGTTAAGAAATATCGTTCCATTTTTTGTGGATTGAAAGAAAATGTCATGTAATACGAAATGTATAAAAAAACTTCTTAAATCCGAATCTGAATCTTTATCTCATAGAGAACTAGCTGCCCCTCGCGGTTTCACCTGCATGATACTGCCCTGCTCCCATGGGTCATAATAGCGTGATAAACATATTAACCTTCCTCATGAATCACTCTATTTATTGCTGAAAACTGCATTAAAATCCGTTGAATAGTTTAAGGCCATACCCCCAGCAAAACACAGCGCGATCGAGATTTTTAGAGGCTATCTAGTCATTACTTAAAACAAATATTGATAAAATATATACAATATATTTCTACAATCTGTCAGCTTTACTTTGTTCGATTCAAATTCATGTTAATGTTGATATATTTTTTTAAATTGTCGTTATAAAATGAAATAATAACCATAAAAATGAGAAAAATGCAAAGATTCCGTGCGTCTCCTTTTAAAGTACAGATTGTTTTCATATGAGATTAACATCACTGGATAGGCAATCTAATAACGAATATTTTGCCCGTTTTAAATTTTTTAAAAGACCAAAACCTGATTTTTTAAATCAATTATTCGCTAAATACGTGCATATTCTGCACGAAAATTCACACGCCGAGTACACGAGTCAGTCAAGGTCATTTGTTCACGGAAGCGCCTTAAAAGATCTAAACGAACAGACAGCGGAAGCAACTTCATTGTATACTACTATGTAAAGATTACACACACACACAGACTTGTAAGCTAGGATCGATAGTGGTACGCATATTTTGACACCGAGCAAAAACCAGCTCGGTTAACCTCCAAACATTTAAAGCAACCTCTGATCCCACAAACAAACAAACAAAAGCTTTATAACCTTCATTTTGCGTCAGTTAAAAAATGGTAATAAAAATGTAAAGTGAAAATAAATAAATCTATGATAATGGTATTATATTGGAGTAACTACTGTGTTAATTGTAAGGAAGCCACTAAAACTACGGGTCTTTGAGTTTCTTTTGAAGTAGCAGTTCATTGTTTCAAATGCCTTTTGAAGTTGATGTATTATTCCTTTTCACAATTACTACCCAAACACAGGACGGGATCGTAGTTTAATCTACATTTTTATTTAGTTGTAAGATTTCCGAAATTGAAATAAATAAAAATTTGCTCATAGAATCCCTAAAAACAATCCAATCCCCTGTAATTGGACTAGATGTAACACTTGAGTAGTTTTCAAAGACAGAAGATATATAAAATTATTGTTTATTTTATTTCGTTAATGAGATCACAAGGAATAACATGCCACAGACGAAATGAAGAATATTATTTTTTTCAATGTTTCATAAGGAAAATACTCTACATAAAATTAATGAACTGACAATGTTTCGTTATTGTTTATATTATGATTATTTTAATTAATTTTGTGAGGAGCTTATATATCTGAGATAATAACTTATTGAAAGGTGAAGGTGAAACCCATGGCAGCCTCAGTCGGCGAGTAGCCGACTGTGAAGCGGTAAACCGCGGGTTCGATTCTCGAGATAAAAAAATTGTGTGATCCACATATTATATTTGTTTCGGGTCTGGGTGTTTCTCCCAAGAAGTGTTGATGTTAGACAGGCGGCCGGTCAAAAAAGGTCTGCGGATTCGTGACTCTCATGTTTGAATATTGTTGCTATTACCTATTATACCAATCAATTTCTTCCAGCTATACGTCTTCGATCAGAAAGACAAGATGACTCTCCTGGACAGTGCCATTACGGTGACGCCTGCTGCGTACTTCGACGTCAATGTGTACGTGTGGGCCATCACCTCCTCCAGCGCTGTCAATCAACTGGCCTTGAGGAGCAGGAAATGTATACTGGAGACGGTAAACAAATATATTTTAGTGGGCTTAAAAAATTCGATTTTCAATTCGACTTTTTTTCAGCCGACACCAAAAAGGAGGTTCTCAATTTATTTGGAGGATTTTTATGTATATTATCAGATACCTTCGCCAAATATGAACCGATTTCATGATTTTTTCGTATTTGATAGCACTTATTCTGAAGGCGATGTAAATAACACTAAGAATTTGCGTAGCGATGCGTACAAACAAGCCTTTACAAATACCCGAGGGGAATATTTATATCGGCTGAACAACCGTGACCAACTCAATCACAGATAATGAAACTTGGCAAAAAGGATCAAATAGCGAGAAATACTCCAAGATTGATTATTCCAAAACGGCTATATAACGTTAAATGGCAAGTCGATATCAATAACTTTTCACGAGTGGTGTCCAGATTTAAACACTTCTCCATTAATCATTCGGAGAGTGGCAGATTATTAAGGTTTGGCGACTGTTAAGTTATTGAAGTTACGTCCGGTTTTTGAAAGGTCAATATAAACATTAACTAATATTCTATCAAAACTCATGTCAATTTAAAATTGAGTCGCTAGAAGCGCGATCAATGCTTTTATTTGACAAAACTGTTACTTAACAAGGCTTTCACACTAAATATGAAAAATTGTATCTCTAACGCTATTTTTTTGGAACGAAGTTCCTTACGGCAGGCTTGGAGGGGATAGGGATTTCGCTGCGTGACCGAACTGAAAAAAATGTGATAGTAAAACCGTAAGAAAAATGCGTGGAAAAAATGCGGGGAATAAAAGCGTTAAATGAGAAGTGCGCATGCGCGACAGTCGCGTAACCAGCCAGCGTTAGTTCCTTTTTTAAAATGAAATTCATTCAGCCAGTTATTGAAGTATTTTTATATCTCCTTCGATTTTTAAAAGATTACGCTAGCTCGTTATTATTTATAATTACATAAGTTGATAAAAAATGCTATACAATAGCTTTACCGCGGCAGTCTCCGAGTGCCACACGTCTTTTTTTTATTTCTATTTTTCTATTCTATTTCTATGTAATTTTATGTTGTCAAACATAAATGAAGAGACATATTTTGTTATTTTAGTTGATAATTTGAATTTTTTGCAACTTGTGTCGATTCTACATTAGCCGAAGGAACTTCGTTCCTACCTGGTGTCCCACGACACACACCAATTTTTTTTATCCTGGCTCGGCAAAGTGACTACGCTACACCCGATGGTAAGTGTAGCGCAATCCAAGAATAGTGTTGACCAACGATAAACAATGTGTCCATCGTAGGTCGGCAAGATCATGCCAGCCTGCCAAAGGAAAAAGGGATGGGAAAAGGTTTAGGATCAGGGGGCAAGCCCCTTGGGGAGAATCGGATATACACTGGCTGACCCTGGAACGCGACCCACACAAGTTGAGCCACTATGGCAGGTTTTAGCACCAGTGTACGGTGGTCGCTATCCGGTTGGATACAAGTATCCTCCCACCAGCTAGCTATTTTGGATTTCTGGAAGATTTATAGATCATTCTATCATCAAATAGTGTTTCAGTTACTAACAAGCGATTAAATTAGATCAGATTTTAATATTGTTTTCAATAAATAAAGTCAGAAACTCCAATTGCTTTGACAGCGCTGTCAAAATCAAACTGATTAATTGAATGTTGAATTGAATGATTTAATCAGCCTTTGAGAAATCGGGTGTTTATCTCGAGGCCATGATTGGGATTGTTTGTGTTTGATTGATTAAAAATATGATTAGAAATAAATACAAGAATTGCCCGAAGAATATGATTAAAGATTTACCTGTTTTATATAGCAAAGGCCGGCAAATAGGCAAGTGGGTCACCTGACAGTTAGTATTCTCCACCGCCCATGAACATTAAAAATACCCTGTGAATCATGTTTGCGTTGCCAGTCTTAAAGGAAAAGTTTAATTCACAGATCGGGAAAGGCAAAGGGAAGCCTCCGGATATTTTACTTACCCTAAAGTCAACAGCAAGCTGCCAAGAGACCTTGTCTGGGTTGGTATCACCACTTTATCTATTTCGGTCGCCAAGCAGCAGTGTGTGAGCACTATTGTGTTTCGATTTGAAGGACATTGAAGCCAGTTAAATTATCGGGTATTATGAAACTTATAACTTATGTGATACGGGGTGACGAACGCAGTCCAGTGCCATGCAGTGCTTTGTAATTCAAAGTTTTGTGTTATGCTGTATTTATTTATGTGTAGGCATGGCGCTTACCATCAGTCGAGGGACCTGCTTATGTTGCATTCAATTTAATATTTTTGTTTTTTTATTAAAATTCAAGTCAAAGTAAGTTATTGTATCTTTACTTAGGATTACGCCTTATACGGTTTGTTGGATTATGTCTCAAAATACAAGAATGCCGCAACTTGAAGTAGAGGAGCCTGGATCCCAAATTATTGTTTTGTTATCCGTTTGACAAAGGTTTCAGCATGCATACTGGTCAATTTAATGAACATACTTTTCTAACAATTTATAACAAGCATACCGGTGTTTTATCCTAAATTAATTAAACTTGGCGTTGGGATAGCGACTCATTTGCGCAAAATAATGAGTTTTGAGTTATGTACATACTAAACATACTTCAGTATTTATAAATAAACTATGTGGATGTCAGCGTCAGCATGTGACGTATATTTATGAGAACAGAACTTTTAATTAATTTTTAAATTTCTTTAAATACAAAAAAATAAATATTTTGTTTTATCTTCACAAATACTTATTATACACATACATTTAAAGATTGATAACGTTGTAAATGCAATTACAAAATTTGATGAAGATCTAGAGCCTAAACTAAACCGCAGCTAGTATTATCGAGATGAGGGAATGTCGTTCTGACGTGTATGCAAAAATGTAAGCTTGTATGTGATTGATATAGAAGAAGCATTTTGTTTCAGCAGAAATTATTTTCTTTTTCCAACAGAGGACATATTACTGCGTTATAGGCGAACAAAGACCAGATGAACTTACCTTTCAACTATGTCTCTGTTGAAACTATCCAATAGCGAGCGTAAATGTGTTGATTTAACAAATAAATTGTGTTACATTGTCCCGAGAATAGTAATAAGAAGTGAGATACGCACAAAACCTCACCTTGGTATTGCCGAGTGTCGCATAAAAGTAGGGGTGCCCTCTCCGACTTCTTACTAAAATCTATAACGATTTATTTTCGGAATTAGATTTATTTGCTTCAATACCTAATACATTTCACATTTACTGGCTTCAAATTATTTTAGAACTAGTTACTACAGAAAATCTTAAACCATTTATTCTGTGCAATTTTCACTCGCTTTTGAAAAGCTCTTACAATGTGTGAGGCATGTCGTAGTTTAAATTTATATTTCGTAGACGTTTAATTGTGTTATTGTTTGTATTTATACACAATGTATAAGAAAATGAAAATAAATGTAATTAAAAACAATAGTGTTACAAAACATTTGCCGGGGGCTCTCAAAATATGCGTAGAATGTGCCTTGATAACCTTTATATATGTAGCATAGACCGGAAAACGAGCAAGTGGGGTCACCTGATAGTAAGTAATCTTCACATTCATGCTGTAGACAAAACTGTCTACAGCGTGGCTCTACAACTCGAAAAGATATAACATGATGTCTAGCAACACTCGTTAGCCAAATACCTCGTGGCATTAAGACCTTGCGACGTCCCACGTCTGACATTAAACGAAATAGACATATCATTAGGGACTATCGAATATTTACATACAAAACATCAATATTGCTTTAACGAATCAGCAATGTACGACGATATAATAAAAAATAAAATCGACTCAAATTAGAAATGACACTAAACAATTTTAAGTTAGTGATACTGTAGTTTAATAGCCATTTATATAACTGACTCAAAATTGTTTTATTTTTAGCTTTGTAGCTTTTTACCCGAAGGCCAAGGAATGATTATGGAGAGTAGTAAAATATCTTTTTCAAATAAAAATGGCACCAACTTTGAGCCATACTCGTTGTAAAAAAAATAATAATTAATCGAATCGGTCAACATAAACCGTTGAACTGAGCACGTCCTCCATTTTTTCATCTGGTTAAAAATACAACACGAGCAGTAATTGTAACTTATTTACTTTTTATAGCAGAGGTCGGTACTCGAGCAAGTGGGTCACCTGGTGTGAAGTGATTTCTTTGACAGCCTCGGCGCATCGGGCAAGTTGTCGGCTATGACACAAGAGGCCGCGGGCTGGATCCCCGTACCGAGCAAAATGTTTGTGGGATCTACAAATATTTTTTTCGGGGTCTGGGTTGTGAGACAGAAAGTCTTTCGTAGTTCCTGATACTCACGACACAACACTCGTATCTTAATGTGGGGTCAGAAGTATGTGTGACTGTTGGGTGTATTTATTATTTATTTCCGCCGCTCATGAACACCCACATCAGATTCGTGGTTGCATTGCCAGTCTTGCAAGAAATAAATGAAGATTGAGAAGAGGATGGTGGCTTAGGCCTCCGGATATAACACTTTACGTAACATAAAATTGCACCTTGGCGCCGGTTTTGTATAAGACAGTGCTGGCACCAACCCGGTCATACTAGGATAATTTTATTGTAGGCAACACTACCTACAGCGTGGCAATACCAGTTTCATATTATGATTACTGAACTGCATTGTGTTCCGATTCGAAAGACATTGAGCAGTGAAATAACTAGCAAAGATGAGACTTAACATCTTACGTCTCGGGATGACGAGCGCAGTTCAGTATCATGCAGTGTTTTATAAGCCGAAGTTCTGTGCTGCCCCTGTTTATGTGCAGGCGTGACGCTTACCATCAGGCGAACGATATGCTCGTCTTTAGCTATTAAAAAAATCAGCAACACACACTCAGTTCTTTTGGCGTTGTAATTTTCATGCGCAGGGTGGTAACTTAGTTGTAGTACCGGCCATCTGCTATAAAAAACGTACAGTGGAGAGTGCCCTTAATACCCAATTTTGTGCAGGATTTTTTTTATTTTTTTGTATATGAGCACAGCTAAGTGACCACCGTCAAGCAACGAGTTTATCGGTGGTTACCAGAATTATGCCGGCCTGTGTAATTGCTTCTTCCCTCTTTGAAGAGGGAAGGAGTAAATCGAGGGGCCTGCGACAGGACAGGTAGATGACCGATGCAGGCACAGTAATACAAGTATACCCATTTTTGTGCAGGATGCTGGTGTGGGCGTCAGTTTCTACCAGGGTTGCATGAGTCAGTTGATGTTGCGGCGCGTTGTGAAGCTTTGTCGATGCCTGCCCTTTGAATATTCTGGTAAAGTTCAACGTCACAAGCCTTTGTTGTGTTTGGAGGTTTATTTTTACAAATGTATTTAGAATCATTCATAATGATTACAATGTACAAGACGACCAAATGTGGCAGCCCTTTTAAATTCCATTTAGATGGAGAAAGTTTATTGGATTATATGTCATATGTTTTCTGTTATATTATCATTTGGAGATGAAATCTCATGTTTACGAGGCTGCGTGGTTAAGTTTGACATAGCCATTTACAGTTTATTTTTATCTTACAAAAAGGCATTGGTCATTTATGCGTTTATAAAATCCAGCAACTCCGCTATCTAAAATAAGAGGCATTACTGATTTTATAGGTATTACTACTTTCCCATTAATTTCACTACAATATACTTAATTGTTAAATAACAACTCTTTTCTCTTCCATCTGATCTTATCCCACTCGCAGCATGGGGTAGGCGCAATATGCTTTTTAATACATGTTACAGAAAAAATTGGCTTGTGGTTTTTACCAGCCGCCTGACGTCAACCCCTGGAGAGAAAACATACGCAGACCCAAAAAAGTCTATTTGTGGATCACACACACATTTGTCTCGGTGCGAGAATCGAATCTGCGCCTGTCATCACAGCCTCCTCGCCCACCCCGTAGCGCAGTCGCTGCGGGTTTAATTACATTACAAACCTGTGTATTGTTATGTATTTATGCATTAGCTTCTTATATTATTTATATCAGAGTTCGGAAACGAGCAAGCGGGTCACATGATGGTAATTGACCTCCACCGCCTAGGAAAGATTAAGGAATTGGGAAAGAGAACGTGATTCGGGCCTCCGGAATATTTCGCTCACTTTACGTGAGAAAACTGACGTGTTTCTGTAAGATAATGGTAATGACCAGGTCAGACCGGCCCAATCATACTGTAGACAAAGCTGTCTACAGCGTGGCTCTACCACTCAGGTGGTCAAATCAATATGGGTACACTGTCCACAAAGTCTTGCAAAATATTGTATATTCGTACTCGTATGGAAATATAAACATCACATAATAACCTGTCCTAAACAAATAAGATAAGATTATAACGTTATTTGAAGTTATCAATATTATTACATCCTCTCTATGTTATAATGCTAAAATATGATTACAATTCGAAGAAATTTCTCGAAATGTACCTAAAAAAATATTTTCGCGAAAAACTGCCGAGCATTTTCAACAGCAACCTTTACATTCATACACATTTTATAAAGTTATATTTTTATTTCTTCCACCTGTTCTCATCCGCTGGCAGTGAAGTTGAGGCAACATGCTTTTTAGAGAAAGTTTTAGCTTGTAGTCTTTTTGACCGGCTGCCTGCCTGTCTTCAACCCCCTAGAGAGAAAACACTCTCAAACCCGAAATAAATACTTGTGGATCACTCAAATTGTCTTGGTACGGGTCTTGAATCGAGCCGGCTGCTCGCCCAAAGTGCCACGTAGGCGCCTAAATAAATATACTTTAAATTTTTTATGTATTGAAATGTAATTCTTATTTTCAACCCATTTCTTACAGCTGGAGAATTGCAAGTAGATGATTACGCCGCGTGTACTTGGGATAGACTGATCTGTATTTACCAGGCTATAGGTATGTAACTCAATGTAGCTTTTAAATAGTTTATGGGTAGTACTTATACGATTACTTTGTACTACTTACTATTATTTTGATATTTCGAAAGGAACACTCGAATACTTATATTAATTGCTTGACCTGGGGGCTCAGCATATGCAATTCGACATATCTCGCGCGCGAGAGAGTTAATTATCTATGACAAATATCTTATTTTTTCTTTATTTGATTGTATGACGAGACGAGCAAGGCGCTCGCCTGTTGGTAACCACGTCTGCTCATAAACAGAAGCGACACCACACAGACTTTTGAATTACAAAGCACTGCATGGTACTCAACTGTGTTCGTCACCCCGAGACATAAGATGTTAAGTCTCATAAAGCTCAGTAATTTCACTGGCTTCAATGTCTTTCAAACCGAACATAACAGTGCTTACACACTGTTGCTTGGTGGCAGAAATAGACCAAGGAAATATCTCTGGCAAAAGTGTAAAAATTCTATAAAATATCGTTGTCCTGTTAGAGTTTGTAAACAAAATACCACAGAGAGGTTGATAGTACAATTATCTCTACATTTCGCATAACAAGTCGAGTAGTCTATCATAGAATTCCTATGGTACTATGTTAGCTTCGATAGAGATATAAAGATAACCGCATAAATCTGCTCACGACAAAACGAGTCGACGAAACTATCTTGCGTTGAATATGGTAAGCCCCTGGGACATGGACTCGGGAACGATAAATACGCCGCCATTAAAATGGACATTCATAGTATGGTTTGAGTTGACGTGAACAATTTAATGCCAAGAAATACCTTGTAACTAAGATTTATGTGTAGTATTGCTTCTGTTTATGGGCAGGCGTAGTGTTTTTGATCAGGCGAGCAATCTTGTCATGTCGTCATGCAAGCTTAAAAAATCTGATAGTATTTATTATTTGAAAGTGGTAGAGCCCCGCTGTAGACAGTTTTGTCTACAGCATAAATGGGCCGTCTTGACCGGGTCTTTATCACTGTCTTACAGAAAACCGACGTAAAGTAGCGCCTTGCTGCTGCGTTTCCTACGGTAAGTGAGATATCCGGAGGCCCAAATCCTCCTCCCCTTTCCCAATCCCTTAATTATCTCTTCCCTCTAAGGTCGGCAACGGGCCTATGATTCTTCTAGTATTGTAGGCGTACATGGGCGCTGGAGATCACTTACCATTAGGTGACCCACTTGCTCCTTAGCCGATCTATGCCATAAAAATATTATTGTAATGTTTACAGAAGATATAAAAGTGGACATAAGACATATAATTTCGGAAAATGAGTGCTACCAAAGGTGTGACTACGTTCAGTACGAGACTGAGGTCGAATTTGTAAAATACCAGAGACATTTGAAGTAAGTTATTTGTTTGACAATTAAATAAATAAATAAATGCACCCAACAGTCACACACATTGTCCTCATCCCACATTAGGTTAAATCTGTATTAATAATTGTGGATGACACAAAGATTTGTTTCGATGCGGGAGTTGATCCCCGGGCGCTCGCTTCGCACGGCTTCTCGCCCACTGTGCCATGGAGGCTGTCAAAGTGATAATTTATTCTAATAATAATAAGCAAATAATTATACAGCAAAAATATGATGCTTTCTCGTAGGGCAACGCTATACACAATTTCGTATACGGCATGAATGGGTGGGCTCAACCGGGTTGCTACTACCGCCACACACAAAATCCAATAAACACCATGTGTGCGGTGCTCGATATCTGGGCGGCTATGAATATCCTACCACCAGCGATTGCCCAACTTAGGCGTTAAATCAGAGAACTCACATCTTCTCAACTTAAGTACGCTGCCCGAGACCATGGAAACGATATTATTGTATCATATTTTTCAGCAACTTCACACATAGCAGAATTTCGGTACACTTCAGTGACAGTACTTGCATGAAATACAGAAGGGAAGTGTTGTACACTTGGGATCAGATGCTGGGTGAGTCATGAGAACCTACGTTATAGGTAATATTGCATTTCATACGGTGAGTGAGAGGTCCAAATTGCCTCTCTCCTTACCTATCCCTTTCCTTTATGGTTGGCCACGCCTCCATGATATTTTTTACTAGAAGAATTACCTACAATAATAGAAGTTCACGTACAATAACGAGACCCACTTGTTCATCTGCCAGCCTATGCTATAAAAAATACAATAATAGTAACACTTGCTCTGTATTATATCTATACGTTCCACTGCTGGATATAGGCTAACTCTATGAATGAGAGAGGTTAGGCCTTAGTATACCACACTGGCAACAACATAACTATGTGAAGTCAGCAAATCCACAAATACTAAATTTGTACTACACCTATTTGTACTACATTAATACAATATGATTTCTATTAAAGTGGCTCAATTTAAAGGAACATTATAAAATAAAATAATGGAGTATTGTGCATGATCCTCAAGCGAGAGTTTATCTGTGTAGATACCATCGATTTTTCTATTTCTACCACCAATCAGCAGTATATTAGCATTATTGTGGTTCGATCCGCAGTGAATGAATAATTAAGCAATGGGAGACAACATCTGCTGTCTCAGAGTGACGAGTGCAGCGCAGTGCATTGCAGTATTTTGTAATTTAAAGTTCAGAGTGGTGTAACTGATCTTTATGGATAGGCGTAGAGCTAGTAAGCTAGGCTATCATGGCAAGGCTATCATGCTCGTAACCTTCTTGTGTCTGCATTCAAGCAAATAAAAGAATCTCGCCATAACTCTATTCGTAGCAATCATAAAGAGATTAACTATGACGACAATTTAATCATCTGAATGTTACTAGTGCATGAGATTAAAGGCCTTTGGTTGGCAAAAATTAAAACCTTAAAGAAACTATTTCTGTAGCAAAAATAATATAATATTGGTAATAACCAATAGATGTAGAGGTTAAATAACAATTTTTTCATGTTCTCTACACTTTCACGGCAGCTAACCTTTGATGTTCCAAATGTAAAAGAAGTAGGCTTTATTTCGCTCGTAGAAACATTATTAAGTAAAGAACTCATTTTATGTTAATATCAACAAATAACTCATCACAAATTCCTTTGAAATCAGTCTGGTTATAATTGTTCACCTTTGCTGTAAGTCTTATTTATATATACACAAGCACTCACGCCTGTAATCCCCGAAGGGGTAGGCAGAGGTGTAAACAGTACACCCACATTTCGCTGAGCGTATTTCCATTCCATGATGTGATATGCCTATAGCCTATCGCCATACCGAGCACAATACCAGACTCCGGGTTGACACTGAGCATTTCGTGACAAAAAACCTAATATCACTTTACCCGACCCGGGATCGGCCGACCCGAGACCTTAGCACAGTAGTCCGTACCGCGTATGCAATACAACTGCGCCACTGAGGCAGTCTTATAATATAATATATATAATTAGTAAAATTATATTATTTGGACATAATAGTCCTACTACCCTACTTCTTAGTTCCTATTTCCCAATAACCAGTCCTATTTACTAAAATATTACCAGTGAAACTATGTATGTTTGTGAATTTGTATGTTTGTTAATTAATCACGCCTTAACGGCTACACAGAATTGTATGAAAAGCACACATTATACATTAAGACAAAGGCAACTTTTTATTTCGGTAATTAAAGTCCCAATAATATTTGTTTTTTACATATAAACTGATATTATTGAATATTGAAATTAACTTTTATTTCAGCAAACCTTGGTGGTATCTTCGGTCTATGTTTGGGCGGATCAATCATCAGCATTATAGAACTGGTGTGGTTCCTGATGGATCTAATATTCGGCGTTATTGCAACGATTAGTAAGAATCAAGTGGCACCGAAAAATAAGAAAAGCGAAGTTTTCATTTTGACGCAAAAAGATTGGATGTCAAAGAAAACCCACAAAAAGAAGTCTGCTTCCAAATTCAAATTTGTGCATTGAGTTATTTAACTATTAAAGCAAAGCTTGGGTGTGATTTGTATGTGATTTTTTATTTATGCTGCCCTTCGAGCAAGTGGGTCACTTGATTACCTCCACCACCCATGAAAATCAATAATATTACAAGAAATTAGGACATTGCATTTAGTATAATTAAGGGATTGTGATAGGGAGCAGGGAGTTTGGCTTCCTCCTGAATCTCTCGTTAAACGTTTAATTAGTTTTAGTATAATAAATATAACTTTTCATGATAATTTAGTTGCCATAGGGCTCAGCATTTGTAACACGACATATCTCAGGTGTGAGAGAAATAACTATCGACCACAAATATATTGGGTAAAAGCGTCAACATTCGATAAAAATGCTAGGGTTCGTAGACAACCTCCCACAGTAAGTACTATTTTCCCACTTGAAAGTACTATTTTCCCTTCTTTGTCCCTGTATTATTATTATTATTTATTTATTTCGGATAGAATCCATATGTGTTAGTAACAATTTTCTTAAGATCTATGTTAGTACCTAATATAAAAAGACATTTATTATTATGTATTATCTCTACATTTGAAATAAAGACTCGAGTACCCTATTATTCCTATTTTCTCGTGTAGCTTAAGCTAAGGCCGCATGATTAAAAAAAAACTCGACGTCATTTAGATAAATATCTGTAACTATTAAATCGGTGAACCGATTTTCTTTAAACATAGCTAGGAACTATATTGATGAAACTAGCTTTTAGGAGAGAGAGAGAGAGTTTCAAATTTATATTAGATAATATTTATCTTTTATTACTTATAAATATCTCGTATTTCACTATTTGTGATAGCCTTCGTGGCGCAGTGGGCGAGTAGGTAAAACAGATATCTTTGCAAAATTATAATATAGGGTCCTTTAAACGGAGTGTGAAGAAGCAGTTAGGCAGGCCGGCATGACATTGCCGACCGATGATGAACACATTGTTTGTCGTTGGTCGACACTATTCTTGGATTGCGCTACACTTACCATCAGGTGTAACGTAGTCACTTTGCCGAGCCCGGATAAAAAATGTATGTAGACGTGGTAATGATTAAAAAGTAATTTATAACTATGGATTATGTAGTATCCGTACTGATACCCGTGCTGATATATAAAGAGTAACCTCTACTGCATCATGATTTTGTTCCTGCCAAATATCATACTTATAGCATCCTTCTTTTTGTGAGGAGGTAAAAGGAGACTATACGCTAAATATATTATACTTAGATGGTTGCGACCCACGCATTGCTTAGTTAATGTTCATTTCGGCGTAAATATACCGAGGCAAGATGAAGGTTTTGTCATTAGTGACATAATGCAATAGCTTTCATTATGAATAAATTACTGTCCGAAACTAAAACTAAAGTTAGGGAGGTTTATATTATAGACTAGCTTTTGCTCGCGGCTCCGCCCGCGTGAACGTTTAAAATTGACAAAGTTTCATACAAACTTTCATCCCCTATTTTATCCCCTTGGGAGTAGAATTTATAAAAATCCTTACTTAGCGGATGCCTACGTCATAACATCTACCTGCATGCCAAATTTCAGCCCGATCCCTCCAGTGGTTTGAGCTGTGCGTTGATAGATCGCTATGTCAGTCAGTCACCATTGAGTTTTATATAAATTTAGATTGTTTGGTTTTATATGTCAACTTACGAATGCGAAATTCGTATTTTCATGAATACCCAAGGAGTTATACAAATATTTATCGTATAAAA
The DNA here is from genome assembly GCA_949126905.1 of Amorpha juglandis. Taxonomy (NCBI): domain Eukaryota; kingdom Metazoa; phylum Arthropoda; class Insecta; order Lepidoptera; family Sphingidae; genus Amorpha; species Amorpha juglandis. The sequence continues at coordinate 23,727,933 of OX421365.1, forward strand.
TGATCTCATTACGCAATGTTTCTGAAAAATCTCATAACTCTACTAAATCCAGGATTTATTCGGGTTTTCGTAAAATTATTAAACCTTGGAGAAAATACACGATATTATTTAGGTACCTTTTTCTAGTTCCAAACTAGCCTAACTTGCTTAAGGGATATTTTACGTGAAGTAGACAGCGAAAAAAATATGAACCTCTAAAATTCGTTCTAATTCAATCCAATTGTACTTCTAGAAGTTATGAATGTTAAACCATGTTTTTTTCCTGTTACCTATTGTATTAAAATGATTATTATTACCTATTTTTAAAGTTATTGGCTTCTAAAAAATTATCTGATTGAAGATGGCTCAATTTATTTAAATTCATATCTTCGTGAAGTTTTATTTGGCCCAATATGAAAGAATTTCAGAACCCCATTTTCTATGTCTACTTAACATGAAATGCCTCATATTATGTTGTTTTATAAAATAATAAAATTTTTGAGTGGTAGAGCCACGCTGTAGACGGTTTTGTCTACAGCATGAATGAGCTGGCTCGACCGGGTCGTTACCACTGTCTCACAGAAAACCGACGTAAAGTAGCGGCTTGCTGCTGCGTTTCGTATGGTGAGTGAGATATCCGGAGGCCCAAATCGGAAGATTTGGAATAAATATTGGAAGGGGGGACTCTTTGATCAAACCATACATTTTGTAGGACAACTATTTTTTCAACGAGGAAACGAACCGTAACATAGCTGCTTCACTGATATATATTTAACAGGTTCCCTGTCCCCATACAAACCACTTTTTTTCATCATATATGTCCCACTCTTTTTTTAATTTGTTTATTTCCCATTTTTTTTATATAAATTACTTCGGTTTGTTTTCTCACTTTAAAGGATGTAACCCACACGTCCCGATACTAAAAATGGGAATTAATCTGCTACGTCCATTTCAAATAAAGGCATGAATTTGACTCTAAATTTGAATCATATATGATTCATGGACGTACAGTTCTTGGTACAAAATATATCAAACGAATCATATATGATTCATGGGACAGGGAACCTGTTAAAATTGCACCGCTCTACCAGTCTACTAATCTTTGGACCTCTTATATATTCAAAATAGCTAATCATTTACATAATCCAGTATGACCATAAGCAAGTATGAGCGTAAGCGAATGGCTGACGTGGCACAATCTTTCACGTTCATTGAATCTTCACCCTAAATTGCTGATGCAGATTTAAATATGTAAATGTAACGCCGCTGAGAGTAATATTCCGAACTAGCGACTGCCCTCAAACAACACCGTTCGTAAACAATGTTCCATTTACTTCAGAATATTAATTTAATTTAAGAATTCTCCCTAGTGTTCATAAACTAGCAACACTTTGCTCACTCTTTAAACGTAAAAATTATATGCCAAGGAAGGCTACTCCATACAGCCAAGTAAATTGATTTATTGTTTTGTGATTCACGGATGTGGGATTTAAGATTTTTGCGTCTCAACTTCGATCATGTTTTTACTTACCATCAATGCAAAGTTAGGTTGGTAGATATGTGAAAAATCCAAGTCGATAGTCGTGCAAAAGGTGTGTGAATCACTTTTTTGGCATAGTTTCGGCACGACCCTACATCAATAGAAATGGTAATGGAGTATGTAACTTAGACGAAAATATATTTTTATGTTGGACACATTTTTTACAGGAGCATTGATACTAAGTTTTTCTATTTATCATGTCATGAATATCATATGTGATATATGTATTTATGGTATCGTGGTGACGAAGATTGAGAAAGGGATACTGAGATGGTTTGTTCATGTAGAGAGGATGTATGAAACAAGATTGACGAAACAAATATACATGGAGAGTGTGAATGGTACAGCTGGAAGGGAAAGGCCTGGCATTCGGAGATATTCTCGAGAAAGGCCAGGTCAGAAGTATCCTAAACTGACGTACATGTATGAAAAATTTAATGAGAGTGTAGGAGTTAAGTTAAGTTAAGGCCACATAGCTCGCAGAACCGACAACCGATGGGGCAGAAAGGTTCTGGAATGGAGGCCACGTACTGGCAAGCGCAGCGTTGTACATCCACCTACAAGGTGGACAGACGACCTGATAAAGGTCGCAGGATGTCGCTGGATGCAGGCCGCTTCCAACAGGTCGGTCTGGAAATCTTTGGGGGAGGCCTATGTTTCGCAGTGGACGTCTTGTGGCTGATGATGATGATGATGATGAAGGAGTTCAAAGAAGTGTGTAAAGATTGTAGCAGGTGGAAGTCTGTTGTCTCTGCCTACCCCTATGTGAAACAGGCGTGAGCCTATGTATGTATATTTGTGTTCATACCATTCTTGTAGTTGAGGATACGATTGATCATTTTCATTTATACGTGTATTCTTATAACAATATGTCTTATATCAGAAGTTCAGGATAGAAGCAATTAGGTCACTGAATGATAATTGTGCCAATTTTTTGAGTGGTAGAGCCATGCTGTAGACAATATTGTATACAGCATTAATGGGCCGGCTTGTCCGTGTTGTCACTACTGTCTCACAGAAAATCAACGTAAAGTAGCAGTATGCTGCTGCGTTTCGTATGGTGAGTGAGTTATCCGGAAGCCTAAAACCCGCTTCCCTTCCCAATTCTTTGTTTATCACTTTCGTTTAAGGTCGGCAATGCGTCGATGTGTCTTCTTATATTGTGGGCGTACATGGGCGATGGAGATCACTCACCATCAGGTGACCCATTTGCACCTATGCCATAAAAAAATAATATAATAGCCAAATAAGAAAACTTTGTAAATAAATTATTTAAATTATCGAAGGCTATCTATGTAAAAAATAACTATTGTATTTTTGTTGGATAAAAGCTACCACTCAATTTATACCGGCAAAAGACTTCCAATTATTATGCTCAATTCTTACTCAATAAATTACACGTCAATCTACTAGTAATGGTTTTTCTTATGTATTCATCAAGTATCCAAATCTAGAAAGATCAAGACTTCCGATTATTTTGCTCAATTCTTACTCCATAAATTACATGTCAATCTACTATTAATGGTGTTTCTTATGTATTCATCAAGTAGTCAAATCTAGAAAGATCAATTTATTATGTATTTTAATAAAGAGTTACATCTTAATTTCATTTTCATTTCTGGAAGGTACTAAGGCTCGCGCATACTACGTCCTATTTTGCTTCAGCTAAATAATGTTATTCACGTTTCAGATGCTGTTGTAAAGGATACTTCATCATTATCGTATCCGACTGGATAGCGAGGAAGCAACTCGCGTTCTAGACTTTACCAGTATTTCTAGTAACTTCAGGCTGGTTTAATTCTTCCAACCTTCTAGGGATGCAATACCTTTTTACGGCAGGCAATTAATTTAAACTACTATACTTAATCCAAGGTCCTATATAATCACTTAGTCATACCAGACGACGACGACACACACCGGTTTCTCGTATTAGTTTATCATATCTTCGGTACTATAGGAACCTAGTGGGAAATGTATTGGCGTTGTTGTTAATTCCACTTTTTTATCTGAGCATGGCAAAGTAATTACACCTGTTGGTAAGCGCAGTGCTGTCCAAAAAACCAGACCACTGATAAACAATGTGTTTATCGGTAGTCACATGAATTATGCCGGCCTGTATAAATGCTTTTTTACATTCCGAACAAGGAAAAGGCAAATCAAGGAGCCTGCGACAAGACAGGCGAATTTCGGATGCATGCAGAGGGATACAAGGTACCCCTATACCCGCCCCAACCAAGCATCAAGTGATGTCGCAAGCCCTTCGTGAGAACTGGATATACACTGGGTGATACTGGAACGCGATCCACACAAAATGTGTGCGTCACTATGGCAGGGTTTTAACTCCATGTTTACGATTGTCGCTATCCGGGCGGATATGATTATCCTACCATGAGCTTGCGCTAGCACGTTATACTGTTATATTGGACCGACGCCAACGATGATGCATATATTATTTTTATGATCCAAAGGCCAATCTTAGGCGTAACATCGTCGGCGCCTAATATATTATATTTTGGCACGACCGGCGACCCTAACCTCAAGCCTCACGTCCCTTGAGCAAATTAAACGTGATCTGTGATGACAGTAACATGTATTTCATTTGCCATCAACGTTAAATCTTACCCATATCACATAAGCATGACATAGGGAAAACGTCGAGTTATCCCGGAATTTTCTTGTTTACTGACAAAAAAAAGCATGATAAAATTAACAGCTGTGACGTAGTTGTATTGCGTATGCGGTACGACTGCTTTGCTCAGGTCTCGGGTTTGATCCCCAGGTTGGGTCAAATGATATTGGGTTTTACTATCATGAAATGCTCAGTATCAGCCCGGTGTTTGGAATTGTGCCCGGTATGGCGATAGGCTTACCCCCTATCACATCATGGGACGGATATACGCTCGGCAAAATGTGGGTATACTGGTCATACCTCTGCCTACCTCTTCAGAGATTACAGGTGTAAGTGCGTATGTATATAAATCTATATTACTATAAATTTATTTAAACAAAGTACAGTGGATAGGCAGTAATAAATCTAATTATCGTGAATTTCCTCGACGGCGATCGAAAAGCAAAAGCGATGCATCCAAGCGGTGGTAGACCTACGTTGCAGCTAGGTCATCAGAGTAATGCATTACTTAAGATTCTGCTGATGGTACAGATCCGTGGGTCATTAGGGGGTGTCGTAAGTGACTTCTTGTAACACACGATACACGTGTAATTAGTGTAGGATCAAATTTACCTCTGTGACTACAGTCACACTCTACAGAGTGTATTTATTTTATTTATTACTAGATGACCCGGTGAACTTCGTATCACCTACATATATATGTGTAAAATGTGGTCTAAACTTAATACAAATGTTTTATTTACATTAAATGCAACACAGTTATGCACTTAATGTAAATAAAAAAAAATATTAATGAATGTACTGCACTATTGCATGTGAGTTAGTCCGTCGCACATTTAATTGACTTCGACGACCTAAGGCAGGTCGTCTTCTCCTTCGGTGCGCGGGGGCTTCTGAGCCCCCCTACATTTAGAGACGGGCCGCAAGGCGGCACCGCGCAGGGGCGGTTCCGGATGAAGCCGGGGCACTTCTCGCCTCGGGAACCCGGGGCCGAATATGGCCACCGCTGGGCTTTTAGTTGATATTTGCCGGCATAGGGTGTATGTGGTGCTAAAACCTGCCAGAGTGGCCCACCTTGTGTGGGTCGCGTTCCAGGGTCAGCCAGTGTATATCCGGTTCTCCCCAGGGGGCTTGCTCCCTGATCCTAACCCTTTTCCCATCCCTTTTTCCTTCCCCTCCCTTTTGGACCTTTGGCAGGCCGGCATGATCTTGCCGACCTACGATGGACACATTGTTTATCGTTGGTTGACACTATTCTTGGATTGCGTTACACTTACCATCAGGTGTAGCGTAGTCACTTTGCCGAGCCAGGATAAAAAAAAAAAAAAAAAAAAAAAAAACATAGTGTTACGGACTCGGCCCAGCGGTCGCCCGGATGTTTTCCATCTCTCCCGGGTGGCTCAACGCTGGGTCGTAAGCCCGGTAGAGCCCAACCTAACCGTTCCACCTCCCCCCGGTGGGACGATAACGACAAAACGCTTTTCCTCGCGACAAAAAAAATAAATAAAAGAAGTGTGGTTCTCGAGACGCTCGACAGAAGTGATAACTTAAACTTATGTGGGTTAAAGTGAGAGAGGAGAAGCCTGCCTACTGCTGCCGTATGCGTGAGAGAAAGGGAAGCCAGACAGAGTGGCGCCGTAACGCGTTACGTTACGAAGCGATTTACCCTCCCATAAGAAGTTATCACTTCATTGGATTGCTCTGCACTGCACTGCTCTCCAGTCCGGTCAAAGTTCTGTAAAAGTCCTTCAAAGGTCCGATCAAAGTCCGGTCACAGTCCGGTCAAAGTCTTGTCAAAGTCCTGTCAAAGTCCGGTCAAAGTTCGGTCAAAGTCGGTCAAAGTCCGGTCAAAGTCCGGTCAAAGCCCGGTTAAAGACCTGTTAAAGTCCGGTGAAAGTCCTGTCAAAGTCCGGTCAAAGTCCTATCAAAGTCCGGTTGAAATACGGTCAAAGCCCCGTTAAAAACCTGTCAAAATCCGGTGAAAGTCCTATCAAAATCCGGTCAAAGTCCGGTCACAGTTCAGTCAAAGTCCTGTCAAAGTCCGGTCAGTCCTATTAAAGTCCAGTCAAAGGCGGTAAGAGTCCGATCGAAGTCCGATCTAAGCCCGGTTAAAGACCTGTCAAAGTCCGGTGAAAGTCCTGTCAAAGTCCGGTGAAAGTCCTGTCAAAGTCCGGTCAACGTTGGTCAAAGTCCGGTCAAAGCCCGGTTAAAGACCTGTCAAAGTCCGTTGAAAACCCTGTCAAAGTCCGGTCAAAGTCCTATCAAAGTCCGGTTGAAATACGGTCAAAGCCCCGTTAAAGACCTGTCAAAGTCCGGTGAAAGTCCTATCAAAATCCGGTCAAAATCCGGCCACAGTTCGGTCAAAGTCGTGTCAAAGTTCGGTCAGTCCTATCAATGTCCAGTCAAAGGCGGTAAGAGTCCGGTCGAAGTCCGGTCAAAGCCCGGTTAAAGACCTGTCACAGTCCTGTCAAAGTCCGGTCAAATCTCTGTTAAAGTACTGTCAAAGTCCGGTGAAAGTCCTGTCAAAGTCCGGTCAAAGTCCTAACAAAGTTCGGTCAAAGTCGGTGAAAGTCCGGTCAAAGTCGGTCAAAGTCCGGTCAAAGTCCTGTCAAAGTCTGGTCCAGGCAGGTCCAGTCCGGCCCAGTCCGGTCCAGTCCAGTCAAAGTACGGTCCAGTCCGTTCCAGTTCGGTCCAGTCGGGTCCAGTCCGGTCCAGTCCGGTCAAAAGTCCGGTCAAAGCCCGTACCGTAAATAAAGTTCTCGCGCACTGACAAACTGATGATAGTTTTTAATAATTGTCTTGAAATGTATTTATTTATTTTCTTTTTTCGTCAACCAACTGATACTTTTACACTTTTTTTATTTCTGAAACAAAACTGTATTGTATTCCAACAAAGCAGACCAAAGAGATCGGACCTCATACCATATATATCCATATTAGCTATGAAACAGACAAATTTCTGAACGCACCTATAAATATTTGACAACCAAGTGTCAATTTATTTCTAAAATGACAAAACACATCAAATTTTTCATACCTAGGAACGGTTTGTATTGGAAAATTTAATTGTCGTTTTTGGTATTTTCCTTTACTTATTATTTATTTTTCTCACCGGGTAAACCTTCCCTGAACTTCCACAAATATTTCAAGATCAGAATTAGCCAAATCGGTACAGCCAGTCTCGAGTTTTTGCGAGACACACGCACAGCGATTCATTTTTATATATATAGATTTAAAGGTTGCGGGTACGTGAGTTCGTTTCGCACCTTACCGATTTTTATGGGCAAGCGTGGCGCTTACCATCAGGCCTTGCTCGTCTCGTCATTCAATCTAATAAAATAATTATGCATATATATTCTCTTGTACGAGAAACTCTTTCTTGAGTAAAGAAGATCAACATTTAATTATATTGCAAATTGCTTGAATGTAATTAAATCAGATTTCGCCCCCGATATCATCCAGATCCAGACGAATTTCAGTTCGTTGGTTTATCTCGTCAGGCAGCTCATAGTTTATGATTAAATAAATCCCAGACAAAGGATTAACGCGCTTGAAAACACTTGAATAACATGACTACATAATTTTGAAAGCAAGTCACTTGTTCACAGAAATAGATGGACGTAACAGTCAAATAACGATGAGCGCATGCTGATGTGCCGGCAACGAAGTCTGGGTTGGTACTGCTTTGTCTATTTCTGTCGCCAAGTAGCAGTGTAGGTACAGTTGTTTTTCTGTTTGAAGGGCATTGAAACCAGTGAACACACTATGTTTATTAAAATATGTGTTCGCAGACCGAGATGTGATTTTCTATTATTTTTTATTAAAAAGGTCTAGGTAGCTTTTACGCTTGACTAGGTTTCTTTTATTTGAAGCTTTATTATAAATAAAAAATAACTGGAATTTCAACTTTCTAACTATGCAAGGACCTAACCAGCAAGTTACAAAAAATACACGTATTTACTCAAAATATTATAATATTTTAAGGTTAAACTCTGCTACCTTGCTAGACTATCTATTCAATTTAAATTAACTTCAATAAACACAAATGAACATTAGTTTTAAGCTCCCATGAGAAATAATGGTGTTTTTAGTTAGATCCGTTTTCAATAATCCCACCCCCTCTCTCTTATTCTTCGAATGCGACTTTCACCTGCACGACCGTCGCGTCGAGGACCCATCATAAAAACTACAACAGCATTAATAATACGCTCCGAAAAGAAAATTTCATACCAAAAGGTAAACAACAAATTTGTTGTTTCGTGGCGTAGCGGGCAAGTAGTCGGCTACGAAGCGAGACTAGACATGAAAGCGTGTTTTTTTATTTTTTTAAACTATTATTTATTTTTGACTTTGTAGACAAAATGTAAATATATTGTAGTCAGTTGAAGTTCTTCACAATTAAGACATGTATTGATGCAATGTTCAGAAATGATTATGAGAAACAAACTGACAATGCAAAGTTCTGTATAAATCTTAGTTACTACGATATTCCCTATAATTAGCGGAGATCCAGAGAGATCCAGACAAGTGGATACAATTGGATACCACGTACTTTCTAAACAGAATATCAAAAAAAAATAATCGACCGTTTTGAAGGAGGTCAAAATCATGTTAAAAATTTCCATTACATACAAACATACGTATGAAACTAATAAAAGCGTATTAAAAACCTATATTGAAATTTACGTAAAGCTGAATTACTTGCTTATTTCAACTTTTACCTATCGGCTGAAATAGCTCAGTCTGGCAGAGCACTTGACTCTTGTAGTCTAAAGGTCCCTGGTTCAAATCCAGGTTTCGGCCGCCATGGTTGGTATGGCATTTCACGCGACACAATGCTTTTTGTTTTTTAAAAATCAAATTTAATAAAGATATATGCCGTAATAATTGTATTATTATATAGCACTAATGATCTATGAACAGGCTTTTCATGTTAAGTTTCGATTGCACTATTCGCTAGTTATAGTTAAAGTTAAATATTTCTTTGTCACCATTACACCTGCCATGTACATCTCTGCATCACCCTAAGGTTGACTAGGAGAGAATCCCTATAGCATTAAGTTCGCCTTTATACATCAAGTGAAGAGTGAGGGTTGTGAAACCTTCTCCATGACATATCTACGCTAAGCTCACCCCGTTCCCCGTATTATGACTACTACGTTGGTGCCGTTATATTTTGTGCTCGATACGACTGCTGCTTTGAGTTCTGGGGTTCAATTCCCGGGTCGGGTAAGTGATATTGAGTTTTTCTATCACGAAATACCCCGTAGCCCGAAGTCTAGATATTGTGTCTAGTATGGCGAAAGGCTCCCCCATATCACATTATGGGACGGAAACACTGGCGAAATGTGGGTGCACGGGTTACATCTCTGCCTACGCCTTCGGAGATTACAGACGTGACTGAGTGCATATGATATGAACGTTGCCTACAAATAACCACAAAGCAACCGTGGATGTATGGCCGATCTATAAAGGAATACGGATTAGGAAGAGGGAAGGGGGGTTTATTTGGGCATCTGACAATGTTATGAACGTCTCTGTGTATTTAGGACCTTAATCATGCTATAGCTATGCTATTTTTACGTTTCATCTATCTCTAATGATACCGGAGCGTAAACACCTACTTTTTCTTTTTTATTCGTCAAATTGTTTGCTATCTGAAACTAAATAAATTCAGCAAACATATTATAAGCTCACGCTTGTAATGCGCTTCAAAGGATAGGCAATGGTGTAACTATGGTATCCATGGCTTGCGAAGCCTATTTTTGACTGATGCGATATGGGGTGAGAATGGCAGGGTTATTTTGACAAGTATGTTTCAAATGTATGATATTTTATGGTTAATATAGATTACAATATTTTAAATTAAAACTGTGTTAATATTTATAATCAGTTCTTAATAAGATAAAGATTAATTATACGTTGTGAAAAAAAAACGTAAATTAGAATACGTGTAACTTTTAAATGACTAAATTTTCTTTATAATTAAGAACAATTTTGATTAAAAACACATTCTAGTCTACTCACCTATTTGAGAACGTGGAAGTGGGGACTGACCAAATTCTTAAACAGTACCCATCTGCGGAGGTGGTGGTCCTTGGCGACTTTAACGCTCATCATGTGGAGTGGTTGGGCTCCCGGACCACTGACCTCCCGGGTCGGACTGTTTGTGAATTGGCCTTGGCTTATAGTCTCACACAACTGGTAACGCAACCCACTCGTGTTCCAGATGTTGAGACCCACGAACCTTCGTTGTTGGACCTTCTGCTGACTACACACCCTGATGGATACAAGGTGGTGGTCGATGCCCCTCTAGGGTCATCTGACCACTGCCTAGTGCGTTCGTCGGCCCCTGCTACTTATCAGCATCGCTCTTCAGCGACTGGATCTCGCAGGGTCTGGCGTTATGGGTCAGCAGATTGGGATGGACTACGTGAGTTCTTTGCGTCCTACCCATGGAAGCAGCTCTGTTTCTCTTCCGAAAATCCTGACGCTTGTGCGGACTGCATCAGGGACGTGGTGCTTTTGGGGATGGACTTGTTCATCCCCAATACCAAAATACCACTGGGGCGTCGTAGCCGGCCTTGGTATAACAATGCCTGTGCCGAAGCTGCGCGCCTCAAGCAGTCCGCATACGTGGCGTGGAATGACGCCAGAAAGCGTCAGGATCCAAACGCCAAGGAAGAGAAGCGGAACTTTAATGTTGCTTCTAGGTCCAGCAAGAAGGCTATAGCCAGGGCCAAGGCGGAGCACATTGGCAGAATTGGTGAGCGACTAAAGAGTTATCCCTCTGGGAGCCGTGCTTTTTGGTCGCTTGCCAAGGCTGTCCAAGGCAACTTCTGCCAGTCTAGTCTCCCGCCACTGCGTAAGCCTGATGACAGTTTGGCCCATAGTGCAAAGGAGAAGGCGGATCTTTTAGCCCAATCCTTTGCCTCGAACTCGACTTTAGATGATGGAGAAGCCACACCGCCGAAGATCTCCCGGTGCGAGTTTACCCTACCTGAGATACGCATCAACCAGCGTGCGGTCAGGAGGGAACTAAGGCTTCTCGACATCCGTAAGTCGAGTGGGCCAGACTGTATCCCCGCGGTGGTTCTTAAAACGTGCGCCCCTGAGTTGACCCCCGTTCTTACGCGCCTTTACCGTCTTTCCTACTATACTAACAGGGTTCCCACTTCATGGAAGGTGTCTCATGTCCATCCGATCCCTAAAAAAGGTGACCGGTCGGACCCTTCGAGTTATAGGCCGATAGCGGTCACATCTTTGCTCTCCAAAGTTATGGAACGAGTCGTTAATGCCCAGCTGATGCGGTACCTTGAGGAGCACCAGCTGATCAGTGATCGTCAGTACGGTTTCCGTCACGGTCGATCAGCTGGTGATCTTCTTGTTTATCTCACACATCGCTGGGCAGAAGCTTTGGAGGGCAAGGGTGAGGCTATGGCTGTCGGCCTTGACATCGCGAAGGCGTTCGATCGGGTATGGCATAGAGCCCTTCTATCGAAGCTGCCATCCTACGGAATCCCCGAGGGACTCTGCAAGTGGATCGCTAGCTACCTGGAAGGTCGGAGCATTAAAGTCGTCGTTGACGGCTGTTGCTCCGAGACTCTTTCAGTCAATGCTGGCGTTCCACAGGGCTCGGTGTTGTCGCCGACACTCTTCATCTTGCATATCAATGACATGCTGTCTATTGACAGCATGCATTGCTATGCAGATGACAGCACGAGTGATGCGCGATATATCGGCCACCAGAATGTTCCTCGGTGCACCGTGGAGGAAAGACGGTCTCAACTTGTGTCTGAAATCGAGAGCTCTCTGGGGCGGGCCTCCAAATGGGGTGAAATGAACTTAGTTCAGTACAACCCCACGAAGACACAAGTTTGCGCGTTCACTGCGAAGAAGGACCCATTTGTCATAGCGCCTCAGTTCCAAGGAGTACCTCTCCAGGTTTCCGAGAGTATTGGGATTCTCGGCGTCGAAATCTCGAGCACAGTCCAGTTCAGGAGTCATTTGGAGGACAAAGCCAAATTGGCTAGTAAAAAGCTGGGTATCCTGAACAGAGCGGGGCGGTACTTCACGCCGGGCCAGAGATTGATGCTCTATAAAGCTCAAGTACGGCCCCACGTGGAGTACTGCTCTCACCTCTGGGCAGGAGCCCCCAAATACCTGCTCAACCCACTTGACTCCTTGCAAAGACGAGCTGTTCGATGATCCTGATCTCACGGATAGCCTGGAACCGTTAGGACTGCGGAGAGACTTTGGTTCTCTCTGCGTGTTCTATCGGCTGTTCCATGGGGAGTGCTCTGAGGAACTGTTTAAGATGGTGCCAACGTCACCATTCTACCATCGCACCACCCGACACCGCAGTAGAGTTCATCCATACCACCTGGAAACAATACGGTCTAGTACCGTACGTTTCCAGCGTTCATTTTTTCCACGCACGTGTAAGCTCTGGAATGAACTCCCTGCCTGGGTGTTTCCCGAGCGCTATGACATGTCCTTCTTCAAACGAGGTTTAAAAAGAGTATCCCTTCAGTGGTAGGCAGCGGCTTGGCTATGCCCCTGGCATTGCCGATGTCCATGAGCGGCGGTGACCGCTTACCATCAGGCGGGCCGCTTGCTCGTCTGCCTATCAAGGCAATAAAAAAAAAAAAAAAAAAATTCAAAATGGTCTATTCGTTTGCTGCGACGCCACATACTCATACACACTCCTACCGATACAAAGCGGTGACATATTATGTTATAATGATTTCTTATGTTTACGCGAATATTACTGATTGAAATAAAACTAATTTAAACTATGGCTGAAAAGCTTTCGAAACGTCGGGATCAAAATTAGTAAAAAACCGCGATAAAATCCGTTTAAATTAGTTTTGTTTCAATGACATATGTTATCTGTTTAACATAAATATCATATTTTTTTTTTAAACTATACACATCTTTGAGAATCAAACGTTTAAATTAAAAGCATTTGTTTTATTTAATTGAATGACGAGACGAGCAAGTCACTCGCTTAATGGTAAGCGCCACGCCTGCCCATAAACAGAAGTAACACCACACAGAACTTTAGTTAGAAAGCACTGCATGGCACTGAACTGCGCTCGACACCCCGAGCGAGACATGAGACGTTAAGTCTCATAACGCCCAGTAATTTCACTGGCTTCAATGTCCTTCAAATCGAAACACAACTGTGCCTACACACTGTGCTTGACGGCAGAAATAGATAAAGCGGTGGTACTAACCCAGACGGCTTCCGGCATACGAGGGACCTATCCCCTTATGTGTCTATTTAGGCTTTTATGATATTAAAGTTAAAATAGTTATGAGTAAAAAATTTTTTATTGGCTTTGTGTGATACTGCCATCTATCAGTGACATCACGAACTGTAAAACCCTGGGCTAAAGACATTTACAAAGGTTTCAGTGTTCGAGAAAAGGTATTTATCTTTTGACTGTAGATGTCCTTAAATCATAATTATTTAAGGTCGACGGGACTGAACAACAAATTAATATTGTGCTGAACTTTGTTATTGTTAAAGGTAAGGTGTCCAAGGAAGCTAAACAGAAGGTCAGAGGTAAACAGCCTTAGACTTATCCGAATCTCATTATTCCAAATTATTGAGTATTTTTCAAGTCATAAATATTTTCGTGTTTTTAATCAAAATCTTGATACACGACAGTGTGGTCGCCAAGTTCGAGGGAAAGAAGGGCGACGCATTTAAAGCTATTTTCAACCTGCCCGAAACTCTAAACTACCCACATACGAGTACTTGAACATACATCGACACGCATAAAATATTTTTATTGATAGATAAAGTATTGGAGTTATTACGATCCGAAGTGTTTCTCTTTTCACTCACTGATCAAATTCACTCATTAAAATCCTAGACCACTTGTAGTAAACGACGATGGTGACGCTTGGATTAAGACATGATGTTGGTTCGGAGTCCTTTAATGTAATGCTCTCTGTTAATTGCCGAAAAACTTATTTATACATGTTATAACAAGGTGCTGACATTGCATTAGCCTACTTTATGATACATTGGTATAATATTCGTCGAAGACTTATTTGAGCATAATTATTAAGAAGTCCTAAATACCAAAGGCTACTTTGTTAATACAAATGGTGCAACATTCGTACAAGCTTGAGTTTATTAACTTATTGCGCAACATTACATTACACACTTCTAAACTTAGAACCTAGAAATTTCACATGAAGGCATGTCCACAGAAAAAAAATGAAAACTACAAATTATCGGTATTAATACATGTTCGTTGTCGATAAAGTTATTATGAAAACTAATTAAGGGGAATGCAATAACCTTAATCAGTATACAAAGGTTATTTTTAATAAGGAAGAGGCGCCCATAGCCAATTGTACTCACGATAGGTAAACGATTAGCTAGTTAAGCAACCTTTGTCGCGGTCAGTCTATGGATGGGTGACCGCTTAGTGGTATTTCAACTGTAGCCTCCGTGCTTCAGAGGGCACTTAAAAAGTTGGCCCCGATGATTATCAACTTATAGCAGTCATTAAGCCAAGTCAAATGCCTTCAGGAGGCTTAAAAACCTTTGACACTAGGTGGGCCACTAACCATTTGTTAGATATTGGATATTTGATATAATATATAGAATTAGGTAGTAGACCTTGTACTTAAAGCATTTGAGTCCCATTTGGACAATGATCAGAATCAGATGATTTTAGGATGCTGTAGATCATTTTGTCTTCAGCATGAATGTGCCGGCTTGACCGGGTCGTCACCACTGACTCACAGAAAAGTAACATAAATTAGCGACTTGCTGTTGCTTTTCGTACGATGATCGAGATATTTGGAAGCCCAAATCCCCTCTCCATCCCAATCCCTTAAGAGCATGCTGCCTAAAATATTTCGTGCGTTAGCTCCGCCCATCCACCCCGCTACCCTCTGCACTTGTAAGCAACGCGTCGTTTCGCGCGTCGCTTAACTCATAGTAGTGGGCATAAAAACACGGAGACTTCCGTACATAAATATTTTTCTAATAATATATTTTGTTTTGAAAGATAAATGTTTTGTTGATATAATATAACAAAATTGTATCAGATCTGTGTCTGTACATTTGATATGTTTAAAAAGTAATGATAAACATATTCGATTACAGAAATATATATTTTTAATTATCTTGTCTGTATGTTTGTGCGTGTATTGTATACGAAAACCCACTGAATGGAAATATGAACATGATTATCGCAGTTTGTATGCATATTTCCAAACTTAGAATCTTTGATGCTTTTTTCACATTTTTTAACCAATGGAAAAACAGGGGAGGTATATATACAGACGAATTGCGAACATATATTTACGATTTGAGTGGTAGAGCAGTGTAGACAGTTTTGTCTACAGCATGAATGGTCTGGCTCGACCGGGTCGTTACCACTGTCTCACAGAAAACCGACGTAAAGTAGCGGCTTGCTGCTGCGTTTCGTACGATGTGTGAGATATCCGGAAGCCCAAATCCCCTCCCCTTCCCTATCCCTAATTATCCCTTACCTTTAAGGTCGGCAACGCGCCCATGATTCATTCTTCTGGTGGTGGGCGTACTTGGGCAGTGGAGATCACTTACCATTAGGTGACACACTTGCTCGTTTGCCGGCCTATGTTATAAAAAAAAAAGTACAATATATTTGTTTATTATATGTTCACGCATAATGCCGCTAAATGTAGACTGGTTACAAAAACATACTCTAGTAGTTTCATGAAAGAAATTAATGTTATTTGCGCCTTTTGAGTGTTTTTTCTTTTTTTCTTCTTCAAAATTTAAATGAAATATATTTTCGTTTGAACAAATGTGTTGGTGCTATTTTAAAGAAAATTCATTTATTTTTTGTTTTATATACACATGGTCCGGGTTCCCTGGGCCAGCTGATCCACTTGATTACTATCAAGCTAATTTTCCGTGAGTAGCTTCGTTTTGATGAGACGCCCAACAATTCCCTATGCGAAAATTCTCTATTGTGGTAGCTAACAGAGGTAGCAAGAATAGAATATTTCGATTTGATGATACTCAAAAATTTATTATTTTATTTGTAGGACAATATGACTGTTAAATTATATAAATATTAACTAAGTAAAAACAAAAAAATCTGCTGGTTAGTAATAATTTTTTATGACCTCGTTAGCGATACCTATTGGAAGCCCCTCCTTCCAATAGGTTTGATTCTAGTCTACCCATTAGAACGTATATTCAAAAGGAAATAACGAAAAGTGCAAAAAAGAAGGAATAAGTACTGTGTATTTATTTATTAGGATGATACTCATGTGTCTATAGAATGGTTTAAGGTCGAAATAAAACAACAAAATCTTACATCTTCACCTTATATTTTCTACCTCGTAAGGATTTTTTCATGATCAACATCAATCTGAAAGACATCATAATAATATACATTTTGTTATATAAAAAAAAAGTTATCGTAAATTAAACAACATAACAGTACGTTCCATACAATGTTAGTTGCATCAAGTAAGGGCTATATATTGTCATATTTGCTTTCATGGAACAAATATTATGAGAAATGTTCTCTTTGACATCGTATGGGAGGTTTGTCCCCGAGAGTTGAAGGTGGCGAAATATATGCACGATGAATAGCTGTTATGTTTTCAGTGTTCTCGCTAGATTCAAGGTTTATCAAGTTTAGTCTGCAAAAACATCATCAACAATCATCATCATATAATCAAATCATATTTTTTAACATCACTAGAAGTTAGAGCTCAGGATCATCATCATTTTCATCCTTACCCATTTATGTAACCAATTGAGGAATTGGCTATTGGTAGGATATTCCTAACCGCTCGGATAGCGACAACCATACACACGGTGTAAGAACCCGTCATAATGATCCCACACACCTTGTGTGGATCGCATTCCAGGATCAGCCAGTGTATAATTGGTTCTCCCGAGGAGTTTGCGACATGACTCGATGGTTGGTTGAGACGGGTATAGGGATACATCCTTGTATCCCTGTGCCTTCATCAGCCATCCGCCTATCCTGTCGCAGGCTCTTCGATTTGCCTCTTTCCTCTTCCGGAGTGTGAAGAAGCATTATTTTAGGCCGGCATGATTCTGGTGACCACCGATAATCTCGTTGTTCATCGATGGTCGCTGGAGTTTTTGGTCTACACTGCGCTTACCATCAGGTATAGCGCAGTCATTTTGCCATGCTAGGACGAAAAATAGGTAAGCTGATGGTAAGTGATCTCCACTCATTGGTGATTTATTTAAATAGATTAAATAATAATGTAAAAATGATTTATGTAATTATGTAAATAAATCATCAATGAGTGGAGATCACTTAAGTATGAATAACAGTCGAGCCGGCTTATTTAGATTGTAGATAAATCACAAAAGTGTCTACAGCATGGTTCTTTACATAGCAAAATAATCGTCATTTTGTTTCTCCATGATAATAAAAAGAACATAGACAAGATTTAATGTAAATGATTACATACATAGTTAGTAGTTATTACCCATTATCATATAATAATGCCAATAAAATATGTAATAGTTTGTTTTATTAGCATGAATAACGTTTTGCTAGCCTGATGGTAAGCGCCACATCTGACCATAAACAGACAATATTACACAAAACTTTAGATTACAACGCACTGCGTGATATTGGATTGCGATATTTACTCCGAGACACAAATTTTGCAGTCTCATAATGCCCAGTAATGTCACTAGCTTCAAACCGAAACACAACAGTACTTACACACTGCTACATGGTAGGACAAATAAACGAAGCGGTGGTACCAACCTAGTTGGTCTCTCGCTTACGAGGGACCGACCACCTAGTGAAGAAGAAGATAAAGTAAATATTACTTACAATATCAAGTTAGTAATTATACATGACGATTAGATGCATACTTGCTTATAATCTTATTATTAGTATAGTATAATATAATGTTAGAGTAACTCACTCTTCATGCATCACAAAAGTAGAAACTAAATCAAATAATTGCCGAGGCGACTCCACTGACTCTTTGTTCCGGATAACCATCATTCGATTTTCTTTATTTCTTTTTCTAAAAAAGATAGGGTATATAAGTCATTATAATGATTGTATATACATACTCACGACTGTAATCCCCGAAGGGATAGGCAGAGATGTAACTAGTGCACCCACATTTCGCAAAGTGTATTTCCATCCCATGATGTGACAGCGGGCGATCCTATCGTCATACCGGGCACAATTCGGGATCAAACTCCGGACCGATACTGAGCATTTCATGATAGAAAAACCCAATATCATTTGCCCCGACCCGGGGATCGAACCCGAGATCTCAGCATAGCAATACCGCGTACGAAATATAACTACGCGACCGAGGCATTATTATGTATGTAATAATGTAAATAGTTAAATTCTATTTTAGAAATAATATTATTAAAAGATGTTATATATGTATAATAATACTTTTAATTTCAAAATCTACAAATAACATTCTAACAAAATACTTACGCTTTTGCTTCTCTCATAATCATTGCAAAGTTTTTGAAACGATTCACTTTCTTTATTTTGCACAAATTATTTATTGTCTTTGTTTCCCATAGTTTGTCAAATATAATAAACTGATTCAACACTCGGGCAGAGCGTTCGCGCGGCATAAAATAATACACGTAGTCTTTCCTTGAAGCACGGCGCTGTACTAACGATAAATAGCTTTAATTATTAGTTACCGTGCACTACTCAACACACTACGAGAGATGACATAAGGTTGAATATTGCGCACATCGTCGGACGTTTATCAATGCACAGAAGTAAATGACGTAAGTCGCAAATCTATTATAATTTATATTATGAGTTTTAATTGATCTAGGTAATTTTTATCTTGGTCGCGGATAATAAACAATATTTACTAACTGTGAATATTTATTTTAGACATATAACTCAAGCCATTTATTAGAAACAGCAAAAATTCTACCAAAAATACATCGTTTTCGGAATAAAAATGTATCGAGGGAAAATAACACAATTGTGTAACTGTCTTATTAACGGAAAGAAATAGGACTGAAAAATCATATATTAAAGTTTTATATTCCTTGGATATATAATTGACGCAGTATGGTCATCGAAACTAACGTACAATTTAGGGAGCCTCCTCTTAATTATCCCTTCCCTTTAAGGTCGGCTTGACGCGCCCATGTGACCCACTTACTTGTTTGACGGCTTATGCTATAAGAAAAATGTGTGATATGTGTTAATAGGTATTTCACACTATCTTTTGCTCGCTGCTCCGACTGCGGGAATAGCTTTTTACAGCATAAAAAGGTGCCTTTATACAAATCCAGCTCGTGGTCGATCTGTCTGTTAAATTTAATCTAAAACCGTAATGCATGATTAACTAACAAGCATTTAAATTCACAAACTCACAAAAATCTAAAGTTTCACATTTACCCACGTTTGGTTACTTCTGTCCCATAATGTGATAATCCTACCGCCATACCGAGCTCAATTCCTGACTCATACTGATCATGTCATGCCTGAACTCCTATAATTTTAGGAGTTTCAAAAAATTATATCCCTACCGTTGTGGGAATATACTTAAATTGGATAATTAGGAAGCACTGAACTGTACCAACCAAACGGATGAAAATCTTGATATCGAGATGTAGTTGAACGTAGGAAATACAAAAGTGGCATCTAGCGACATTTCGCTAAATCATTTCGCTCTTGTAAAACATTTTTTACAAGAGTCGGTCTGTAGTCCGTGGCCATTTTTGTTTACAGCATCAATAAGCCGTGTCCTTTTTTTATATTAGTGTTCCTATTTTTTGATTCAATTGTGATAATTTAAGTTTTAGCCAAAGCGCAGCCCGGCCTACGAGGCTTGAAGAGTTCAAGATTATTGAAACTTTTATTAAACTGTAAATAACTGCCATCTATTAATAATTGTCCGAATTAAGTGGTATAACCCTGTGCCTTGTTATTTACCGAATCCCAATCATGGTATAGTTTTTTATTATCCCTTTAGATGTCCTGATATAAATTATTTTACATCTAAAGTTAAACTTTGACTATAGGAGTCTACGTGAGAGATTATCTGCGTAGGAACTTCGGCTTTCTGTTCGTCTTGAGTTTTCTTGCACCTGCCCCTAACCCACTCTCACTGAGGTTGACGTAACATGCTTTAAAACACATATTACAAATTTGGCTTGTAATTTTTACGACCGACCGCCTGCCTCACGTAAACATCTCTGGGGAAAACACACCTAGATCCGAATCAGATAATTGTGGATCGCACAAATATTTGGTGGCCTTCATATCTTGTTTCTTTATTTTGATGATTTTTTGTGTTCGCGTGATAACGTTTGTCCCTATGGTAGTTCTATATAGTTATAAATGTAATTAAAATTATATAACCGAGTATAAAAAGTAATGGTAAACCCCTCATGGTAACTGCAATTGCAGCGCGCTTCCGTTGCTGAAGTCGATTTTAGAGATTCTTTACCTATTCATCTATGTGAAAGCCATATCTCCCAAAACACCCAGAATAAAATTCTTCAAGGACGAATAAATCCGAAACGAAGATGTATAATAGATCAAAGCGTCAACACGTCACGTCGCGTAGAGATCACGTTGCAGACTCTTTTGTAATAAAATCTAAAACGTAAACACGTAATACCAATAAATCAGTTTTAACAAGAAATCATGCATGTTCTCATATTTTCCTTCTTTGGAAGCGCCAGGGTTGATGAGAAGAAAAATCTCGGGTTATTACCGCCATATTGCTTGCTGTTGAAGCCACTGTTTCATGTCTGTTTCGTACGGTAAGTGGGACATCCGGACCTACAATACTTATCCCCTTCTCAATCCTGATTCCTATTCTGTAAGATCAGAAAATAATCTATGATTCTTCTCGTATTTCAGATGGACGGTGGAGATCATTTACCTACTATCAGATAATCCAGTTGTACGTTGTTTTTTGTTTCATTGAATGTCGAGACGAGCAAGGCGCTCGCCTGATGGTAAGCGTCACGCCTGCCCATAAACAACACCACACAAAACATTGAATTACAAAGCACTGCATGGCATTGAACTGCGCTCGTCACTCCGAGACATAAGATGTTAAGCCTCATAATGCCCAGTAATTTAACTGGCTTCCATGTCTTTCAAACCGAAACATAACGGTGCTTACACATGGTTGCTTGGCGGAAATAGACAAAGCGGTGGTACCAACCCAGACGGCTTTGCTACCACCTTGCGACCACCTTCCTAGGTTTAGTTTGCTAGCTTCCTCTCTAAAAATAAATCTATATTGTTTCTCTTTTTATCGCAGTATCCGCATAAAATAATGAACATGTAATACTTTTCTATTCACATTTGACATGTACAGAGTGGAATAAATCAGGAGCAGGCAGATCACGTCCCACGTTCGGGGGGGGGGGGGGGTGAGGGGAAGGCAGGAGGGGAGTGTTTGTTGGCCGTTTGAATTAAATTTTCACATGGCTGTAGAAAATGCAGGAATGTAAGTGTGTTGAGATGGGCGTCTCGTGTGTCCGTATTCAGGCACTGGCGTTATGATTTTTCTGTAAGTAATGTTTGCATTATGTGTTATGCTCACAGCTTAGCCCGCGTGAAGTAAATTTGAAAAAAAATATCTCCAGTACAAACTTTGAAATTAGAGTTATATTTCGTGAAATCCATTTTTTAACGATGCCTACAATATAAAATTAATATCCTCCTAACATTTAAAATTTAAATCAGACAATTAAAATCGGTGTAGAATTTATCGATTCGATAAACAGAACAGGGGATTAAAGATGTTTCATATTTTACATCACCTCTCTATCAAATATAAAGATATCGAAAACAGTTTATATTTACATTGTTATGCATTAAAAATATTATACTCTTGAATTTTTTCGTCAGTTAATAAAAAAGTCAATTCGTAAATAACGTATTTATATTTTGAATATAATAATTTATAACTGCATTCTTAATATTTAAAAATCATAATTTAAAATTGTCCCTCTAGACTCAGGTGAACCTAATTAATATCAGTACAATTCACAGGTACCCGGTTTCATAGCAACTGCAGCGTACCCCTGCCTGCCCCTCGGCTATACTATAGGAGTAAGGGAAGCCCTTTATAAGTATTATTTGCTCAATAAAGGGTTCAGTTGGTATGCTTGAATGACGTTCAAATACCGAATCTGTGGGGGCTGGGAAAAAATGTTGGAAAAACTACAAAGCTATCTTTTGAGCAGATGATATTACAACATAATTTACTTACACGCTCTAGACAGTTTTTTCTACAGCATGAATGGGTCGGCTCGACCGGGTCGTTACCATCGTCTCACGGAAAACCATATATGTATAACTTAAAGTTCTGTGTGGTATTGCTTCTATTTATGGGCAGGCGTGGCGCTCAACATCAGATGAGCGCCTTGCTCGTCTCGTCATTCAATCAATAAAAAATAATAAAAATATAAATTGCAATCTATAATTTTGAATTCAGTATGTTAGAAAATAAATCTACACGGTGTGTTGTTACTTTTATAAAAACATAGGCTCAACTTTTAAACAAAATTTAAATAAACAACTGTTTACTAAAAAATAATATGTTTTAGCAAAAATAATTTAAAACTCACTTCCATGGCTCGGTAACTTCGACCAAAGTTTTAGATTTACGACACCCATTTAGTAAATTTGTTGCTTGTAAGCTTTGAATATATATGTATATCTAGAAGGACCATCACTGGCAAAAAAGTAAAAAACCTACAAAATTAACTTTTACCGTAGCGACAGTTAGCTGGTGGTAGGATATTCATATCCGCTACCAATAGCAACCACCGTACACATGGCGTTAAAACCTGCCGTAGTGATATCAGCCAGTGTATATCCGGTTCTCCCGAGGGGCTTGTGACATGACTTGATGGTTGGTTGGGGTGGGCATAGGGGTACATCCTTATATCACTGTGCCTGCATCAGTCATCCGCCTGTCCTGACGCAGGCCCTTGGATTTGCTTCTTCCCTCTCCGAAGAGGGATGAAGCATTTATACAGACCGGCATAACTCTGGTGACCACCGATAAACTAATTTAAATTAAATCGGTGGTAGCTGGTTTTTTAGACTGCACTACGTTTAGCATCAGGTGTAGTGCAGTCACTTTGCCGTGCTCGGATAAAAAAAATAAAACACAGTATGATAGAGTATTGTATTTGAGACTACTTCAATACATTTTAGATCCAGCAGTACGTCACGATTACGGTTCCTATAACAATGAAGAACGCAATTGGTTCTTCCACACGTAGTTGTCATGTGACTTCGTAACGCAAAGATTACCTACGTAACCCAATAAAGTTTAATATCTTTATAATAACAGAGCCTACGCTGGTTATCTGACGGCTCTAAAGGTTTCTATGTTCTTATGTATGATCCATAATATGTAATTTGCTTGTTGATATTTTGACTTATATCTTATTATGGCAAATATCCAAACAAATGATAATAACATTGAAGTTTAAGAATGTGTACGGAACCTTCACTGTTAAAACCAGTCTTAACAAAAGTTAAAAGCGACTTCCGAAAAATAACATTGTAAAGTCAAAAATAACAATTTCTATATGTCTCTCTTCAAGCGGCTGCCGGTCAGTGCTACGCGGTATCTAGACGTCGAAGCGTACGTAGCTTGTAGATTACAACAAAATCTTGAAGTTGAGTGTTAATGAAGATGAGGTAAGTTCTTACGCCGACATTCTCGAAACAATATTTCATAGCAGTAAGTGAATTTAGAAAACTATATTTCTTGCAATGTATGAATTTTAAATCCCAAATTAACTTTTATAATTGGACCTAGTTACTCAAAAAGTAGACCAGCTCACAGCAAGGTAAAATGGAGACAGTGATTTAGTTTTACTAAATTTAATAATTTAAACGAATTTTATCTCGTAGTTTTTTTTGGAAAATCGGGCATGAAATATATTCTATGTATACAACCAATATTGTAATAGGTTTCTATTACGACACCATTTCGTTCGTATTTCAAAAATAAACGAAGATTACCGAGGCGGACTACTTTTATTTGTTGTACTGTACATACATAGTAAACCGTGAAAAACCACGTCTTTCAATCCTGTACAAATAGAACGGGTCGAAAGCGTTTGAATAATTAAATTTGAATGTGTTCTCAAGAAAAATTGATAGCAATCCGGGGTCGATCCGTACATTGGCGGCGTGATCAGAATGCCGAGAGAAAATCGGCTTTATATTTTACTACTATATCCCATGTACACACGCCTTCATATTTATTTAAATTTGTTTTGATTTATGTAAATGTACGTGTTATATGAAATACAAATCTGTCGGTAAATATCAAAAATGGATATATCCAAACGAATTTTTTTTTCATGGTTATTGTATTTTAGAAACTGATAATTGTGTATACATTTACGTATGAAATACATTAGATTTAGATGTATTTATATAACACGATCGTTTTATGTAGCTTAGTTATGATTGAAAGGCACAAATTTCGTAAAAAAACGAAAATAAAGTTTGGATATATCCAAGTTTGATATTTCCAAGTGGATTTTACTACTTTTGAAGTAATTCACATGTGGATTTATCTAATTTTGATCTACTCTGTCATTTAATTGACATTCAATGACAGATCCTGACGGGTTAGGGTTGTCGTCTTTATGAAAAACAAATGGTACATTCTACATGTAGGTATAAACGGTAAGCCGGGAGCAGAGTACCTGAAAAAAATGCCCTTTTAAGTACCTATTTATAACATAAGCTCACGCCTTTATCTCGGAAGGTGTAGACAGGGGTACGTTAGTGCATCCATAGTTCGCAAGATGTGATAGGTGTCGAGCCTATCGCCAAACCTGACACAAATTCCAGTCCCGGACAATTACTCTTGTGTGATTTTTCGAATTGTAATACCTAAAAAAAAATCACGGTTCTTAGCCTTAGTGGTGTCGTTTTATTATATTCAAGTAGTTACTTTCATACACCCATACCAAATTCTCTGTGCACTCCGTCACTGATGGTGCAAGTTAAAATCTAAATCTTAACTAAAATATTGGACCATTGTAGAGTGACGAGTCAAGTAAGGAGATTTACAAGGTGGTAGGTCCCTCGTATGTGAGAGGCTGGGTCGTATGGGTTGGTACCACCGCTTTGTCTATTTCTGCCGTCAAGCAACAATGTGTAAGCACTGTTGTGTTTCGGTTTGAAGGACATTGCAAGCCAGTGAAATTACTGGGCATTATGAGACTTAACATCTTATGTCTCGGGGTGACGAGCGCAGTTCAGTGCCATGCAGTGCTTCGTAATTCAAAGTTCTGTGTGGTGTTGTTTCTGTTTATGGGCAGGCATGCGCCTTGCTCGTCTCGTCATTTAATCAAATAAATAAAAAAATAGAGTAAACCCTATCAAATACAAAGACAAATCATCAAAATCAGCGGAGATATCGTTTAACATATTTGCATAAAACATTACGGACATATTGAAAACTTTCTCCTTTTTGAAGTCGGGTAAAAACTAAAATCGCGGCATATTAAGTTCACCTATAATCAACAATAATGCTATACCTAAGATGTATAGTACACTACAGCATATTGCGAATTGCGGCCAACAACTTTGACAACCCTTGCAGAAGTACTAACAATTCTGCAGCATTACGTTTGCAAACTTACCGATTTTCCTTCAATTGCGCGTTTTTATTAAAAGTTGCATAGATTTTACGGTTTCTTACTTTGTCTGAAGTAACTTTTGGTATAGCACTCATTTCGAAAGTCCGTAATTATTTAAAAATATTAATAAAGACGGAACACGAACGCTCATTACGATCACGTCAGATTTGAAATTATCGGCCATATTGCAAAAATGCGCCCTCGTGATTGGTCAAAATGGATTTTGCCAATATTGATAAAATGTATAGCATGGATGTTGCTGAATTTGATATACCATCAAACTTTAGACCAATATTACTATGGTAAAATAGTAGATTTTTACATTTTTGTAAATAACGTCCTTTCCGTAAGAACCCTTTAGTGGTGATGGCATAAAAAAACATTTTTCTACCAACAGTGGATATAACCAGTTTTGATATTTACCGACACAAATGTAAAAAAATGTTATAATGGAGTTGCTGAAAATAATATAAATAACGACCGTGAAGAAACCAAAGATGTTAGGATATGAAAATGAACGCATTGAGGTTGTTATTTAACAACTTTAATTGCAATTTTTCCAACTCTCAGATTTAAATGCAAAAGTCAAATAGTGACCTGCATGCTGGAAGATATCTTATACGTTGAATGGTGGTTCAATGTTACTCGAACATTGTGAAATAGGCCTATAATTATTTTATTTTTTAGTTTTATTCATCATGTCCGATTTTAAGGGTGGAGTTTCCTTTCAAATTTTGACGGAACCAATTACCCATTCGAATGAAAAATCATCATAATCGCAATACTCTGAAACGTTATGTGTGTAAAAGCATCGGAATAATAACCCCCTTTTGTCGTAGTTTAATATATCTAACAGGATGCAACCAAATATTCAATTTAAATATCAACCGTCATATATTTCTCAAAAGAAATTGTGACTATAAATTTAATATTAATGATATGTTATATTTAAACTTTGAAGTCAGGAATGAAAAATACTAAGCCGCATTTTCACAACTGAAGTGTCAGTATAGCTACGTATGTTTCGCCTTGAACACACAATTCATAGTTCTACCGCAACTACCTTATAAAAAGTACATAAACGATACAAATAAAACCCTGGAGCTTTATCTAAAGGCGAGGCGTAAACACGCCCAAAATATGGCGCGAATAACATCGAATTTACGACAATGTTTATGTTACGCTTCCTGGTAGATAAACGACTCGAAGGACAACCCAGCATTGCAATGATTATGAAAATGTTCCCACTATTGTGTGGGTCTTCTTGCAGCGTACTTTAGCTGACAAACCGCTTAGGGGTTAAAATGTGGGTTTGACTAATCACAATGTGTGGAGTTTTTTGAAATTGGAAAGTTGAGTTGTCCAGAATCGGCATTTGTGACCAATGTGCCGTTATGTTCGCCAGCTATCAGATTTTTTTTATTTGGTTATTTCTGATGGCAAGTGATCTCTACCGTCCCATGTACGCCCATAATACCAGAAAATCATGGGCGCGTTGCCGACCTTAAAGGAAAGGTATAATTAGGGATTGGGAAGACTTGACCTGAGATTTGACAGATGATTAGTTAATTTTACATTGATCAGCTTTTCAGAAATCGGGTGTTAGTCTTAGATCCTAAAATTACGTAGGTTGGGGCCAATGGTAACCAAATAATATGATATAAAACCGATCACTTAAAAAGCCCTGACGTCAATAAAAAAAATATGACGAAATTTTTACAGATTGTACTTCAAACAGCTCAAATAGTCTTGATTAAAGTAGCTTAAAAAAACTAATCCATATTCAAATCGGTTAATTCATTAAGGTGTTGTAACGCAACTTACACCACCACAGACAGAGAAAGAGATCAAACATTAAACATTTTCTTCATACATTTTTGGGGTTAAAAATTCAACAAACCAACGATAGTTAATAACCTCACCTTTGAAAGAAACGCAAATGATTAAACAAACATTAATTCTCGTTTAATTCAGTACAAAATCACAATCGAATTAAATGGAAAAGGACTGGAACGCTGACGCTAACGTGCGGCGGGGTCGTGAGGGCCACTCCAGTCAGTTCAAGCGGGACGGGGAAGCGCTTGGCCCAGCTATTCCCGTTTTAAAATTTTCCATGTATATATTTTAATTAACGAGAGTTTTACTCCGCAGTTGGAGTGTGTGATATGATTTTTGTCGCCAAATGTAAGTAGTGTTTGAAATGAGATCATAGCATCATGTAATGCCTAAAGTCCATATCGACCCCCCCCCCCCCCCCCAACATTAAATAATTCCTTTGGACAGCCTGCGTGGCCCAGCGGGCGACTAGCCGGCTGTGAAGCGAGAGGCCGCCGGTTCGATCCCCGCCGGTTCGATCCCCGCACCTAGACAAACATTTGTGTGATGCATAATGATTTGTCTCGGGGTCTGGGTGTTATGAGACCGAAAGTCTCTCGTAGTTCCTGATACCTATGACACAAGCCTCGTATCTTACTGTGGGGTCAGGACTATGTATGTGACTGTTGGATGTATTTATTTATTCATTTATTCTGGACTTTTTCATGGTAAAAATATGAAAAAATAATAATAACAGATAAATAAATTGATTTAGTGTAATTGCCGAGTTATTTTGATGATATTATTTATGCTATGTATACTGATTTCTATATATAAGTTCCTTTTACTTTTCTACTGACTTGTCATAAACGCTATTTTAATTCCCTACATGATTAATGAACTATGACATTTCATTTAATTTCAAACTTGAATACGATGAACGAAGTGGTAATATTTATGATTGAAAGGGTAGGCAAAGGTGCAACTAGTAAGTCTATGTTTTGCTGATGAACAGAACCGGGTGATGTGCTTACTATTACGCGTTTTCTTAACTCATCATCACTTCCAGAATTTACGGAACGCTACATTGGTTTTTCTGTCATTACTTACTTAGCAGTCTGTAATATGAGTTTCGATCACCTTAGAAGCCACTCCCCAACTCCCCAGCCAGAATCTATATAGTCTGGTCACGTAAATACAGTTAGAAACAGCACAAGTTCGGAAGTTGTTGAGCGCAACAACCATGGACATTAGTTTTGCTTTGCATATTAAAATGTTTGCCGACGTGGCACCGATGCTTCCGCTTTGACGTTCTAGGAACTGTCGTACTTGACTGGCTTTATTGAATTATAACTATAATTCAATGTTTATTTTGGAGATATTTATTTTGAATCGGCGATAAAAATATCAAAGGTTGCTGCTGGTAGGATTCATATTCGCCGCGATAGCGACCACCGTGCGCATGGTGTTAAAACCTGGAATATTGACCCCCACACCTTGTGTGGATCGCGTTCCAGGATCAGCTAGTGTATATCCGGTTCTCTCGAGGGGCTTGCGATATGATTTGATGGGGAACACCCAAATACTCCGAAATATTTTATTCCGAATTTCGATGTTCCGATGTTCAAAAGTCCGAATTTCATAATACCTAAAAATTATAATGTCTATTATTCAAATTTACGAAAATTATTTTACCGAAAGTTGTAAATACGATCTGTTTGTTTTCCGAATTTTATATGTTCGACGAGTCAAATGCTCGATGGGTTCTCGGTCCGAAAAACGACATTCCGATTTTCAATATTCCGAATAAATTGATAAAATCAGGATTTTGATTCAGTTATAATCATTACATACATTTGGGCAGCGGCCGCCGAGCGCCAGATCCTCTCTATTGTTTGTGAATCATTTGGGTTAGGTTGGAACTGTGACCATTAAGCGCGAAGGCGAGCGAGCGCAGCGAGCGTGCCGCGGCAGCGGCCGCCGAGCGCCAGATCCTCTCTATTGTTTGTGAATCATTTGGGTTAGGTTAGGTTAGAACTGTGACCATTAAGCGCGAAGGCGAGCGAGCGCAGCGAGCATGCCGCGGCAGCGGCCGCCGAGCGCCAGATCCTCTCTGTTGTTTGTGAATCATTTGGGTTAGGTTAGGTTAGAACTGTGACCATTAAGCGCGAAGGCGAGCGAGCAAATAAATATTTTTATTCGAAAGACAATATTTTTAAAACGCGTTTGATATTAGTTTTTTTTAATTCTACCTCCTCATACTATTATATTTCTCTTTGACAAGAAATGATGTATTGATTTTTCTTTCTATTCAGTTGTACAAGGCGTTTTTATTTCGGAATTTTAATTAATAGGTATTTTAATAATCGGAATTCGTATTTTTGATGTTTCGAACTATCATTAATTCGGACTTTTTGTTATTCGATCTATTGAAACTCGGTATTTTGAGAATCGTAATTATATACGTTAGGAATATTGAAATTTCGGAATTATAAAAATAGCATAAATGATACATCGGAGTTGTTAAATTCGGAATTTTGAACCATTCGGAATTATGAAAATCGGTATTTTGAAATTCGTATTTATGAATATCGGAATATAGTTTGTCGTATTATTGTAGTGTACCCGATTTGATGGTTGGTTGGGGCGGGGTATAGGGGTACATCCTTGTATCCCTGTGCTTGCATTTTTGTCTTCCCTCTGCGAAGAGGAAAGAATCATTTATACCGGCCGGCATGTTTCGGTAGTTTTTGGAATGCACTACGCTTACCATTAGGTATAGTGCAGTCACTTTGCCGTGCTTGGATAAAAAAAAGGTTTTTATATCAACATTTATGTATTTTTACCGTTCATCTTGTCGCATTCGTTAACTCTAAATATTTCCGAGGAACAAGTCCAAAATTGTATTACTTTTAGAGGGTGTCATTATGGGTGGTATAAATGTATATGCGATCCATGGGCATCACTGAAACGTCACATGTTCTAAAACTACCATTGGATCCATGATCCGGAATGGATAAATGAATATTGGACATTAAACATCCAAAGATGCATCGAAACAGGGAACACCCAAATACTCCGAAATATTTTATTCCGAATTTCGATGTTCCGATGTTCAAAAGTCCGAATTTCATAATACCTAAAAATTATAAAGTCTATTATTTAAATTTACGAAAATTATTTTACCGAAAGTTGTAAATACGATCTGTTTGTTTTCCGATTTTTATATGTTCGAAGAATCAAATGCTCGATGGGTTCTCAGTCCGAACAACGACATTCCGATTTTCAATATTCCGAATTAATTGCTAAAATTTGGATTTTGATTCAGTTAGTATAATCATTACATACATTTGGGTTAGGTTAGGTTAGAACTGTGACCATTGAAGCGCGAAGGCGAGCGAGCGCAGCGAGCGTGCCGCG
This sequence comes from Amorpha juglandis, assembly GCA_949126905.1. NCBI lineage: Eukaryota > Metazoa > Arthropoda > Insecta > Lepidoptera > Sphingidae > Amorpha > Amorpha juglandis. Next base: position 23,758,986 of record OX421365.1, read on the forward strand.
GCAGCGGCCGCCGAGCGCCAGATCCTCTCTATTTTTGGTGAATCATTTGGGTTAGGTTAGAATTGTGACCAGCGAAAAAAATATTTTTATTGGAAAGAAAACGCATTTGACATTACTTTCTACTTCCTCATACTATTATACTTCTCTTTGACAAGCAATTATGTGTTGATTTGTCTTTCTATTCAGTTTTACAAGGCGTTTTATTTCGGAATTTTAAGTTATAGGTATTTTAATCATCGGAATTCGTATTTTTGATGTTTCGAATTATCATTAATTCGGACTTTTTGTTATTCGATCTATTGAAACTCGGTATTTTGAGAATCGTAATTATATACGTTAGGAATATTGAAATTTCGGAATTATAAAAATAGGATAAATGATACATCGGAGTTGTTACATTCGGAATTTTAAACCATTCGGAATTATGAAAATCGGTATTTTGAAATTCGTATTTGTGACTGTCGGAATAAAGTTTGTCGTATTATTGTAGTGTACCCATCGAAACAATGCAAATTTCCAGTCTTAACTACATAGAGCTGAACTCACTTAAAATCCAAACATTAGGAATAATCAAAAACAGATTGCACCCAAGCAATTACTCCACAGCGTAAAATCACAGAGTAATAAATTTATTAAAACAACCGCAGTTTCGATATTAGCGTGCTAAAGTTGCACAAAGCTGCGCTATTTGCAGTACCGGCCAAATGTAAAGTTTAGAGGCGTAGTGTCACACGGGTGAAATTTATTCGGGTCGTTAGCCTTAATGTATGTATGTTACTTTCGTATGGGATTACCAATTTATGATTGGTATTGAAGAAATGAGAATTTTATTTATGAAACAAATAAATAAACTGAACTGCGATGTAAGAAAATGTCCTGAGAATTTTTATGGTGGTAGCACATGGTGGTAGGTCCCTCGTGTACTAAAGGCCGTCTGGGTTGGTACCACCGCTTTGTCTATTTCTGCCGCAGTGTGTAAGCACTGTTGTGTTTCGGTTTGAAGGACATTGAAGCCAGTGAAATTATCGGAGACTTTTATACCTACTATGTATATATTCAATTTGGATTGTAGGTGTATTCTAGAAATTTCTACATAAAAGTTTAGCGAAATTAAGAAAAATATATTGGGCTGCTCTCATATACATGTGAGGTATCATTGAATAGGTGCTTAAAATGATATAGAGTATTGTAGAGTTTGCTAGATGAGTTATTTATTTAAGTCATTAGTTAGTGAGATATGCGTGTCGTGAAAAATGTGTCTACCTTTAACTTTTAAACTACGGGGTGGAGAACTGAAAGAAAGAAAGAAAAATATCAACGTATTAAAAATGAACGTTTATTGAAATCTGCTGTTAATGAGCTAGGTCGTATAGTTTTAGAGATACGGCATATTTTCGGTTACACTACGGATCCCTTCACGGTGCGTGGTCAGACACGCACTCGGCAGGTCATATTTTCTATAGCTCATGGCCATAGGTAAGATATCACCGCCGTTCTTAAACACCCATAACCGCGAATCGAGGCAACATTACTATCTGTTATACCAAACGCATTAAAGACCTAGCACTTCACGTCAGAGAGACACTAATGTCACACTGATTGTGATGACTCCATTAATACTATACAGTGTAACAAAACTGATTAAAATTTGGCCCTCTACCAGCATCAGCCTGCATATGTGATGTCTATTTTTCCTTTTATTCACTACCGATTTGTAATCCAACAACAGAAAAATAATCTAAAACCTTCACAAATGCACTAAGATACTACTTCTAGAAGTACGTTACTAAAATATTAAAGTATCGTGAAATATTTAAGGCAAACTTAGATGGTTACCAAAATATTTGGATGAAAACGCCTGCCATCTCAGCTCTTAGCTCGTCGTAACAATAAAAACTTTCCTAACTTCACACCCACTCAATTTAGGAAGATTCTTCTGTAACAGTACTTTGATAATAACGCTGGCCAAACTGAAAAAGCAGTGTAAGAGTGCTCGTGGTACGTTCCAAGCAAAAACAAAACAATGGCGACCCACCAACTCAAATTGTCCCAGGATAGGATTTCAGTTCAAACCACAGATTATAGTTGGGAAGACGTTTCATCAGTAGGTCAGCGAGATTGATTCAAATTACTTATTACAATACAACACTCTTTATTACAAACCATTTACAATACAAGCAACTATAACAAACAAATTATGCTAAACCTAAAGAAGACAATGGGCGATCTTATTGATAGAAGCAATTGCTTCCAGACAACCTTATTTACTATTATACATTTACCCATTGGTTAATTGCACTCTAGTATACAAAGAAATGTAATTATTGGAATAATACATAGTGTGAAGTCAACCCACTCGCGTTAGACCAGCAATGTAGGTAAATCCTCGGACCTCTCTTATTGTACAATGTGGCCTGCTCCTGGCAAATGAACGATGTATATAAAGGACTGATATTTTTACGACATCATCAAAGTCGGTCAAAAATATAAAACGTACAAATTATTTTCATAAAAACAAGCCGAAAGCACGGCGCGCAATTGCTGCGGCTGTATTGAAATGAGAGTCAAAAAACGAAATGAGATAAAACCGTACGTTTTCAGAAACCCACCAAACAACGGGGGCGAGATAACTTCTGGCCTGTTAAATAAAGAAGACAGTTATATTGAAAGTGGGGCCGTTTGCCTTCTGTAATTTTCTCGGGATACCCTCAAATTGTGGTCTATGATACAAGCTAGAGCGATCTTCTTTTATGGTCCAATTGCATACTATCAACGAATGAGGAAGTGACCCATCTGATGGTATGGAGACAAATAACATGTCTCCACCATCTCAAATACATTTAAAGGAAGTAATGTGTATTGGAAATTTGGTGTGGGATATGACCTGTCCTTAACCGTCATATTAAGAATAAGCTCGAGCCCAGGCGCAACGAAAGCATCTCAGTAGCAACCATAGCCACACTGAAGAAGAAGAACAGGGATTGGATAGGATAGGAGACAGGGTTTATCCTGGGTGCACCGCTGTCTTCAAATTCAGTGATACAGATACACACACTCGTGTTGCTTTGTGGATGAAATAAAATAGTTTGTTAGTATTTTTGGCACAATATGCTACTGTACAATAATATAAATCAGCAAGCTTTGGTAATTTGTTTGTTGTTCGATGACGCTGAAACAGTTAAACGTCGAAATTTAGTGTCAAGTTAAATTTGGGTGCTAGCCAATATATACTTTTATATTACCATGTTACGTTTGACAACATGAGATGAATGAATGATTGTCATAAAATATATAATTATGATAACAATCAAATGACAATATTTAAAGCTTTCGTTATAAAATAATCGTTAATGGCAAACCTAGTGTCAAAATGTTCCAGCCAGCCATAGGCTATTAGCCTTGGCTTAACTATTGCTATCAGTTGATAACAGCCAGGACCGACTTTTTAGGTGACCTCTAAGGCACGGAGACGCTCAGTTGGAATACTAAGCGGTCACTCATGACTACGCTGAGCTTTGTTTAACTCGCTAATCGCTTAACAATTAGTGAGCGCAACTGGCTATGACCACCTCATTATTCTTTTGGTATGAGTATTTATTTTACCCACTGTTTACTCATGTTTGCTACAAAAAAAAACCTAAAAAATAGCACCGGTCACTTCTTTCATCACATCTCTTATAACTTGACCCGCAGTCCAAAGGAGATAGAGACATTTTTCGCTTCGCCACAAAGTTAAAAACTCGTTATTTGCGCGCCAAAAAGTTAAGGATACCGCCATTGTGTCTGGCGTCGAATTTATCGCGACCATCTCCCGTCACGACGGCGCTTTGTGATTATTTCTTCACAATAGAGATATTTTTAATTAGAAAGTGTAGAATACCGAAAAGTATGTTTCGGGAATAATTCGGCTTTGAATGTTTGCGATATTTTTCTTTGCGATCGCTTTGTGGTTTTGTTATGTAGGAAATAATGGTGACTTGATAGACACCACTGCGTAAAAATATTTGGAACAGGTACAATAGGAACTGAGCGTTCCTAACTATAGAGTAATTGAAAAAGCTTTCAAGCTGTAGACAGTTTTGCCTATAGCATGGACGGGGCAGTTCGACCGAGTCGTTACCACTGTCTCACAGAAAACCGGCATAAAGTAGCGGCTTGCTGATTTCTGTTTCGTACGGTGGGCGAGGTACCCAAACGCCCATATCCCCCTTCTTTTCCCAATCTCTCAATTATCCCTTTCCTTTAAGCAATGGATCCATGCTTCCTCAGTTCATGTTCACGGGTGCTGGAACTCTTCTCGCGACCCTTGCTGGTTTACCGGCTTCTTCTACAAAAATGAAAAAACCTGACGCATATGTAAATAATAAAAAACATGTTAATAAAATTTGCACATAAAAATAAAACAATACGAAAAAATAAACTAGAAACCCCGATATGAGAGACTTTATTCTCTGAAATAAAACACCGAGAAACATATGCGAAAAACTAAGGCGTGTCAGGAATAGCACACTATGAAAATCTTAACCGAAACTTTACAGATGAATATATCTGGCGTCTTTGTTTCGCGTTTATAAAAAGAAAGAGACAAGATATGTTTTTGAATGGTGTGCTCGCGTGACGACGGAATAGGTCCGAACTAGCGAAGGGTTGAAAGTTGGTTGCGGATATTTTTCTGTTACTAAATATACGACTTCACGTATAAAATGTAAATAAATATTGATCGATCGTACCTAATTTAGAAAATAAACCTAAACCCAACGGTGTTATCCAAAAACAAAGAAATACTTCGTCTTTTTTTTAATTGGGAGTGCTTATTTTATTTTAACTAAGAGAGAGATACAAAATGTTTTATTATAAAACACGTTCATAGCCAGTTGCACTCACTAATAATATTATTATTAATTCACAGAGTTACTTATGTATCCATAGAAAAATATATTTATTTGAAAAACTTTAATTTATTAAATTGATTTAAAATAGGTATATACCATTCAAATGAGTTCTTAAATTAAAAAGTATTAAATAATTCACCTGTTCTAGGATTATGATGCCACATAAGTATACAGGGTTAATTTTAAAACACCAGCAACCTCGCAGGACCACATAGCTGACCCCATACGGAACAACTTTTGTTCTACGAGTTTGGATATAACTCAATATATTCAAAAAAAAATGATTTTACAAGTTTTTGTTGTGTCGTGTTTTTCTTCGTAGACTGCGGCGCGGCGCGGCGTGCGCGCACGACATCAGCTGCTCGGGCGTTGACCTTCAAAGGCGCTAGCCTTCGCTTAGCTTAGCTTCGCGTATTTGTTTACGTAATCTGCGATGCGCGTTGTAACATTCAAGACGGAAATTAAATGAATACTTATTTTTGTATGAAAATAAAATCTAACAAATTATCAAAAGTCGTAGAACAAAAGTAGTAGCTTATAGCCTTAGGAATCTACCCCTGCGAGGTTGCTGGTGTTTTAAAAATAACCCTGTATATAAACATAATATTGAACATGCAACACGTATTTATGCGTTGCGATTTAAAAAAAAAGTGTGCGTCTCGGGACGCTCGACAGAAGTGATAACTTAAACTAATGTGGGTTAAAGTGAGAGCGGAGGAGCCTGCCTACTGCTGCCTTATGCGTGAGAGAAAGGGAAGCCAGAGTGGCGCCGTAACGCGTTACGTTACGAAGTCCGGTCAAAGTCATGTCAAAGCCCTGTCAAATTTCTGTCAAAGTTCGGTCAAAGCCCTGTCAAAATCCGGTCAAAATCCGGTCAAAGTCCGGTCGAAGTCCGGTCAAAGTGCAGTCAAAGTCCGGTCAAGGTCCTGTCAAAGTTTGTCAAAATGCGGTCAAAGCCCGGTCAAAGCTCTATCAAAGTCCTGTCAAAGTCCGGTCAAAGTCCGGTCGAAGTCCGGTCAAATACCGGTCAAAGTCCTGTCAAAATCCGGTCAAAGTCCTGTCAAAGTCCGGTCAAATACCGGTCAAAGTCCTGCAAAAATCCGGTTAAAGTCCAGTCTTAATCCGGTTGAAATCCGGTTAAAGTTCGGTCAAAGTCCGGTCGAAGTCCGGTCAAATACCAGTCAAAGTCCGGTCGAAGTCCGGTCAAATACCAGTCAAAGTCCTGTCAATATCCGGTCAAAGTCCAGTCAAAGCCCTGTCAAAGTCCGGTCAAATACCGGTCAAAGTCCTGCCAAAATCCGGTTAAAGTCCAGTCAAAGTAATGTCAGTCTTGTAAAAATCCGGTCAAAGTCCTATCAAAGTCCGGTCGAAGTCCGATTAAAGTCCAGTCGAAATCCGGTCAAATACCGATCCAAGTCCTGTCAAAGTTTTATTAAAATCCGGTCAAAGTCCGGTCGAAGTCCGGTTAAAGTCCGGTCAAAATCCAGTCGAAGCCCGGTTGAAATCCGGTCAAATCCCGATTAAAGTCCTGTCAAAATCCGGTCAAAGTCCTGTCAAAGTCCGGTTAAAGTCCAGTCAAAGTCTGGTCAAAATCCGGTCGAAGTCCGGTCAAATACCGGTCAAAGGCCTGTCAAAATCCGGTCAAAGTCCTGTCAAAATCCGGTCAAAGTCCTGTCAAAATCCGGTCAAAGTCCTATCAAAGTCCGGTCAAATACCAGCCAAGTCCTGCCAAAATCCGGTTAAAGTCCAGTCAAAGTCTTGTCAAAATCCGGTCAAAGCTCGGTCGAAGTCCGGTCTAAGTCCGGTCAAAGTCCGGTCTAAGTCCGGCCAAAGACCTGTCAAAGTCCGGTCAAACTCCGGTCATAGCCCGGTCAAATTCCGGTTAAAGTCCGGTTGAAGTCCGGTCAAAGTCCGGTTGAAGTCCGGTCAAAGTCCGGTCCAAGCAGACTGGTCACTGTGTGACACCACCTGGGACTTCGAAATAATCGATGTTCCAGGGAGGTCGGCTAACTCTGGCTGGTCGATGGGCCGCTCGCGTTACGGAACGTTTCGATTCACCCTCCCATAAGAAGTTATCACTTCAAAAACAATCAATCAAAAAAAGATTTAATTTTCAATTTATTGTTCCAATTGGATAAATTAAATGACCATCGATAAAACTAAGACTCTTGGAAATTGTTATAAAATGACTACCCTCCCATTCAATCTTATATCCGATATCCGCCAATTGTCGGATATCCCATCACTATTCGGCATTTGAACCCCTAGATTTATTTTATGGAGAGTGCGCAACGTTCTTTTTGCAATAGACGCCAGAAGGTGCGTTCCAACCCTTCATATTTACGATTAAGCCGTGATCAGAAATATAAAATACCTATGCCTTTTTTTTCCTTTACACGATACTGTTATGGTGCTGCCACACCGATGTTATAAAATGTTTACAAACATTTTCTAATGTTAAATCTAACATTTTATAACATTTCTTAACATTTTCTAACATTGTCTAACATTTTATAACATTTGAAAACATGACATCGGCCCTTCTTCTTTGACGGCTTCTTTGACGACGCCGCTCTCAAAAGTACCGCCGCCCGCTGTTAAAAAATGTTCAAAAATGTTACAAAATGTTACAAATTGTTAAGAAATGTTAACTAAATGTTGCTGCCACACCGGTGTTATAAAATGTTATATAACATTTTCTAACACCGGTGTGGCAGCACCATTACGCTGAGTAGACATGTTACGTGCTGGCTGATTTTAAATGTTACGATTTTAGTGTTTCGAATTCGGGAATATGTAAGCGGGTGTTTAAATTTATTGGCAGTTCTAACATCTTAATTTTTTCTTATAGTAACGTGAAATAAAAATAATTTAAACGGATTTTATCATGGGCTATTTTTACTCTCGACGTTTCGAAAGCTTTTCAGCCTTTGTGGTCATGGGGTCCGCCCCATGAGTCCGTATAGTCCGCTATAAAATATAAGATCCATGATAAGATTAAATCAAATCTCATCAATGAAATATGTACCTGTTTTTTTTATAGAATAGGGGCCAACTAAGCAAATCGGTCACCTGATGAAATGATGAATAAAAATTATATTTTTTTACTTTTCAGTGTTGTATTTTTGAAGTTGCTTTTAAGTTTTCTTAAAACTTGTTAATATTTAAATTTTCAGTATTGAGTACAGCTATGACATAAATTCCAACTCATTATCACAATCGCGATGACTGAGCTGTTGTCTGTTGAGTAGTTTCATTTTTTACTCTGTTCTCCGACATCAGATCTTAACTAAATTTATATGGGACCACGTAGCAGCTAAATTTCATCGAATGAATTTTTGACAAAATTCGTATCGACAAAATCCGGCGTGAAATATATTCCATGTAGGATTTTGAAAAAAATACAATATTAAAATCAATTGAAATTAATTAATTTAGCAAAAGAAAATCAGTATCTCCATATTTTGAACTTGCTGTGGGTTGGTTCCTGTTTGCGTAACTACGTCCATTTTAACGTATTTTATCAACGTCCATTTAAAAATGTAGAAATAACCGTTATGCTTTCCGATCACGATCCGATGTGAAATGTAGAGCGAGTGGGGCATATACGATTTTACAGCTCTACTATTGGTTCTCTCAAAATGTCGAATTATTGATGAGGTTTGATTTAATTTATAATAAATTTGAAGAAAACAATGTATTTTATTGTAAAAAAAGCGTGCGGTGCATGGTGTCAATAGTAATCAATATTATATTAACACATACGAGTAGAAGGATTATCATTTAGATAGTATCTTAAAAAGCACCGCACGCTTTTTTTACAATAAAATACATTGTTTTCTTCAAATTTATTTTCTATTTTTTAGTTAGACTTTCTATAAAAGCGTGTTTTTTAGTTTTTTTAAAACTATTATTTATTTTTAATTTTTTAGTTTTTAATATATTGTAGCAGAGAGTATAATTTTAACTTTAAACCCGAACATCAAAAAAGCGCCATCTATTGACACTATTAGATACTACGATATTCCCTATAATTAACGAAGATCCAGAGAGTACAATTTTAATTCCTAACCCGAATATCAATAATTAATTAAAATAAATTATTATTTTATTATTATTATTATTAAATTATTATAATTTTTTTTCAAATTATTGTAGTGTCATCGGTCCTCGATAAATCTACAAAGTTTGAACGAAATCTGGCCGTTTAAAGTGGGTCAAAATCGCGCCCAAAGGAGTCGGTTACAAACATACAAACATACAGGTGAAGTTAATAAAAATCGTGTAAAAATGCGAAACTAAATTGGATTTGTTTTTGAAATTATAAATTTTATCCTACTAATGATATCAATGTCAATTTTGTTGCGAGTTTGAACTTCGATCTTTGTTAATAAATACGTCTTAACGACTGAACGGATTTTGGTGGAACAGACTGGTATACTGGTGAAATTATTTGTTTAATTTTAATTGAATGACGAAACGAGCAAGGCGCTTGCCTAAATAATGGTAAGCGCAACGCCTGCCCATAAACAGAAGCAACACCACAAAGTACCATAGGCACGGTAGGCAGCGGCTTGGCTGTGCCCCTGGCATTGCCGATGTCCATGAGCGGCGGTGACCGCTTACCATCAGGCGGGCAACTTGCTCGTATGCCTATCAAGGCAATAAAAAAAAATAAAAAGAACTTTGAATTACAAGGTACTGCATGGCACTGAACTGCGCTCATCACCCCGAGACATAAGATGTTAGATTCCATAATGCCCATAATTTGACTGGCTTCAATGTCCTTCAAACCGAAAAATAACAGTACTTATACACTGTTGCTTGACGATATAAATAACAAAGCGATGGTATCAACCTAGACGACCTCTCGCGTACCACCTTGTAAATATGTACTATAATATGGATTAGGAGATTACATACATTTTATCCGATAGCAAAAGCTGGTCACACTTAATTTCTCTTTAAAATATCTTCATACAACAAACGCAGGAATAATACCATTACCAGTTGAAGCTGTGTTTTGTTTCTTTTAATTCAAATGCTAAAATTTTTTCGCAATTTTCTAACTTTAGTAAGGCAGTGTTTAAGTTTGTTCATCTGACTTAATGCAAAATAACTGCAATGTGAAAAATTAAACTGTGTTTGCAGCAGAATGTGAAACACAAACAGTGTTACAACAACATTATAAGAGCTGGGTGTTTATACTACACATATAAACAGTAATATCATTAGTTATGCGCGTGGACCATACTATATGCTATTATATAAATCTTTATTGTACAGCAAAACATAGTAAAAAATACATAAGTAGGCACAACTGGCGGTATTATTGCTCATGACAATCTATTGCAGACAACGATGGGATGGAGAAAAGACGAAAAGGTTGTCTAAGGCGTAGAATCGGTAAGCATAATAAATACATATTAAAAAAAAAAACGTATAATTGTTACGGGTAATATAAAATAAATAATGATATACGAATATATACATACAATATAATACACACTAATATAATATTTAATATTACTCATTGAAATAAAACTAATTTAAACGGATTTTATCGCGGTTTTTTGTATGTTTTATCCACGAAGACTGAAAAGTCTTCGAAACGTCGGAAGGGATCAAAATTAATAAAATACCGCGATAAAATCCGTTTAAATTAGTTTTATTTCAGTAACTAATTATCTTCATAGTATAAATGGGCCCGCGCACTCAGGGACAAATATCATAGGTAATATCATAAATAGGTATCAATCAGGGGTTTAGTGACGAAGCAATGGCCCCTCACTCATTTCAAACATGGCCAAAGCGTAACCATCAACATCCAATACTACTTTGGAAAAAAAGGAAAAGCCTTACATCTAAAAACTACTGTTTTGTGATATTCAAAACAACACACACACAACTCCCATATGGGACGACAGAAGCTGCAATAAACGAGGAACAAACCTGCGCGACAATTAGCCGGGTGTTACGCCCAATTAAGGTGCTGTTACAAATTAAGAAATGCGAGAACGCCAGTTCGGCGCTAACGGATTATGTAAACATGGGGTAACGAAGTGACTTGCCCGGTGGAAGGGAGCTGTAAAACAGTCGAAATGGAAATTGATGTGGTTGATTTTTTTTATAGCTTACACCGGCATACGAGCAAAGTAAGCCTGATGGTAAGTGATCTCCAACGCCTATGTATGGCTACAATACTAAAAAAATCATAGGCGCGTTGCCAGCCTCAAAGGGAGGGGGGATTTGGGCCACCAAGATATCTTACTCACTGACTGTTACGAAATGCAACAACTAGACGCTATTTTACGTTGGTTTTCTGTGAGAAAGTGGAAATGACCCGGTCGAGCCGGCCCATTCATGCCGTAGACAAAATTGTCTCTGTGCCTGCATCGGTCATCCGCTTATCCTGTCACCCTTCGATTGGCTTCTTCCCGCTCCGAAGAGGGAAGAAGCATTTATACAGATCAGCATGACTCTAGTGACCATCGATAAAGTTATAGTTTGTCGGTGGTCGCTGGTTTTTGGACTGCATTGAGCTTACCATCAGTTGTTGTGCACTTTGCTGTGCTCGGATAAAAAATAAAATGTAAAATTACCACATCCAAACCCACATCTATTCATCATTGTCGCGTCCCTGATTACAGCTACACCTGACGAACTGCATCCCAATGTTGAACAGGATTGTTGCCGAAATATTACTCTGATGAAAACTTGCTACGGTTAAACTAAACTAAACTAAACTGAAACTTGTGTACGATTATGTATACGGTAATATGCTTATTTGTGTTGTTTTTATGTTTAATATTAATAAAACATATTTTCAAGCGACTTATCGTATCGTAAAAAAGAATATTGAAGGCATAAATACTTTTGTGATGTTTTATATATTTTTTAATATGCGTAAACGACGAGTCTACCGTCTCGCTCGACTTTGATACCGGCGTGGAGCTACGACTGGCCCATAAACAAAAACCATAGAACTTTGAATTACAAAGTACTGCATAACACTAGATTGCGCTCGTCACCCCGAGACATAAGACGTTGGGTCTCATAATGCCCAGGTATTTCATTGACTTCAACATCCTTCAAACTGAAACACAACAGTTCTTACTTACCGCTGCTTGGCGGAGAAATAGACTAAGCAATAGTAGGCATACGAGGAATATACCATCCACAGAAATAGTCTATTAAATAGGTAATTGTGTTAGTAAATATCCGCTAATTTCAACAGCTTAATTGCACGCGTTTTGAAACGTCTAAACAGACTTTCAATTGAATTCATCAACAAAAAGCATACAACTATTACGATTCAAGTCAATTGATTAACTAAAAGGGAACTGCGTAAACCCGCTATCAGAGATTGAAAAGTCAGACATTAGGGCTGTCGAATGGTATACGTATATTTTTTTAACTTTGCAAATTACTAATTGAATACTAAACTACACGATCTCATCTCATTCAGAACTGAAACACATAAACGTATAATTCTCAACTTTAGAATATACCTCACAATTGAGCAGCATTAGGAATGCCGACATTTCTTCGTTTCGTGAGAGCGGTGGGTTTTATTTCACGTGCCTCTACACTCTGAATATTTTAGTCAGTACGTGCGCCTTGTACAGTTGCTCCTGCGAATTTACCGCGCACCTCCTAATAAATGGAGAGCGGGGCCACGTGAATATCTGAGTGGGATGGCTTGTAAAAATGTTCGCTTTAATTCCAGTTTTGAGAATTCAAACGTATTAGATGACGCGGATGGGGTAGGTGGTGTGAAATCATAACTAAGAGCATATAAACTTTCTACCTATTACAATATAGGATGGAAATGAACTGGGAATAGTGGGGCCATTAGTTGTAGCTCTGCCTACCCCTTCGGGATTAAGATATAAGTTTTTGTATGTATATAATACCGATACATGGCCGATTAAGTTCAATGACTTTTGTGTAGTGACTGATGCAAAAAAATATGTCACGGGTTGCATTTTACAAGGCAAACTTTTGTGTTATTTGATCTTTGTAAAATAAAGTCCCCGAAGTTAGTGATTCCAACGATCCAATACTGTTTGCATTAAATTAATCATTTTGCAAAAGATTTGTAGCGTTACGAAGCGTAAGATTATATAGAGAGCGAGTTAAATAAAAAAAATTGGTGTGTGTCGTGGGACACCAGGTAGGAACGAAGTTCCTTCGGCTAATGTAGAATCGACACAAATTGCAAAAAATTCAAATTATCAACTGAAATAACAAAATAGGTCTCTTTATTTTTGTTTGACAACATAAAATTACATAGAAATAGAATAGAAAAATAGAAATAAAAAAAAGACGTGTGGCACTCGGAGACTGCCGCGGTAAAGCTATTGTATAGCATTTTTTATCAACTTAAAAATAACGGACGGCCGTGTTCTATAATCAAAAATTCAAATTCAAATTTCAAACCGCGTCTACATTTCCAAATGTCATAAGTTTCACAACCATCTGTTTTATTAACGGAATTTCGACTTTAACTTTGTGTGCTAGATATCAAATTAAGTTAAAAAAAAGTCTCATTTAACGGTTTTTATTCCACGCATTTTTCTTACGGTTTTACTATCACATTTTTTTCAGTTCGGTCACGCAGCAAAATCCCTATCCCCTCCAAGCCTGCCGTAAGGAACTTCGTTCCAAAAAAATAACATCTGTTTTAGTGAATTACTAAAGAATATCTGTGGTAAATCTTATCATGGCAATGATTTTATTATCGTGTATAATAATATAATGCAATATAATTTATAAACCAACAGTACTCCTAACTGATACTGAGTAATTACTAGTAATAGAAATAACAAAAAAAATATTTGCATAAGATTTCAGAATACTCGGTATTATTTTGAATGAACACTTTATTAATCTTATATTTGATCATATTTCTTGCCTTTGCAGACTATAGTTTGTGTCTTAAATCTATTCGGAACGCAAGAATTTTATGTACAAAATGAATTCTCTTTATGATTTCTTTGCAGGTGGATATGCATATATTACAGCTGTCTGCAGAGCAACGGGTTGAAAAGTAGCTGGTATTATCTTCTAAGATATAGACTATTAAATCTTCCTGAAAGCGACCCACTTTCTCAAGCAACTCTAAGGTAAGTGGAAAGAAGTATTCTGAGTCAGATTATTTTTTCAAATCACAAGTGAAATCAACGAACGATGTTTTTGTAAGTTTATTTGTACGTCGTTATCGTGAATTCAAATGATAGCATCAACATAGTGACGAAATAGTGAACTAGTAACATTTTTCTTTGGTTTTGCTATTACTATAATAAACATATATTTAGTTTAGTTTTTAGAACTAAAGCCATTTTTTATCTAGAAATTTAATATCAACTATTTATACTATAGAGTCATGTCTCTCGGTGGTCACCAGAATTTTTTGTCAGTCCGTACATTACGCTAAGATAACCCTATAGAAGGAAGTAAATTATGACCTCAAATCTGGTTTATATAGTGTTATAAATCCTAGTACCTGTAACTATTTCTAAAGTATGAGGATTCTCAAAACATGTTTTACATTCAAAAACAAGGTCGTTGCAATTTCCATTAGCCAATATTTAGTTTTTCCTAGAAGTAGAAATGCCGTCTCTGCAATCCTTACAGAATTTTCAACTGATCTCAACCCAACAAATCCGAAGTAGTTCAACTCTTGCCACGTACCCCATAACTCGCGAGACCGCACTTTAAATATTAACACTTGACTCAAACAGCACCGTACTTTGATCAAACTTACCGTCTCTAATCTTCAGAGCTCGGATCTTTTGGGGATTGGATACTTTGGAAGTTTCTTCACGCGTTACCACGCACAATGTACTGTGTTTATTGTAATTAGGAAAGTCAGGCTTGAGACGTGTTAGAAAGGTAATTCAAAGTATTGTATTACGTATGAATTTCTATTTTGGTATGAAACTGTAAGACAAAGTATTTATCAGCTTTATGAAAATGTTTTGCTTAGATAAGAGACTGAGATTATACTAATACATTTTAGTATAATAATATTTTAGTATATTTTGCTTCTTTGTTGCTACCTAGAGTTAAACCGGCCTTGCGTCAGGATCCATCGTCTCATTGAAACCTCTCCACTTAATTTTTTCAGCATCCTCCATGATGAAACTTTCGGCTTTATGTCTTATTCTAATATGTCAAACTAACGTCCGTAAGATCATATATAAACTACCATCTGGGAGGCGATTCTCATTTCCCTCGAAATAATCTCGGACTCATATCAACAATTCGAGTCGCTCCTCTACTGTAATGTTTAGAATGGTAATTTTCGAAGTATCAATCGATCAGCTAACCTACGAGAAATTTCGAGCCCGAGATTTTCAGAATAATTCAACTTAAATTTCATCCTCTCCGAAGAGGGAAGAAGCATTTATACAGGCCGGCCTGGTGACCACCGATAAACTCATTGCAGTCACTTTGCTGTGATTGAAAAAAAAACTCCTCTTTTATTTCTTAAATGTATCTTATTATACCCGTAGCGTACAATTTACACTATCGGAAGGTACGTATTACTCAAGTATTCCGAAGAATTGATCGCGTCTAAGATTGAAGATCCAACGTGAATAAATTTTCATACATTATTAAATATTGTAACCCTTGATATATCATTTATTTAGTTACGGTGACGTATGGAAGGGTACCTAATGGATTTGTCTTCAGTGGATTGTTCTTCTTCGAGTGGTAGAGCTACGTCGTAGACAATTTTGTCAGCTCAATCGGGACGTTACCACTGTCTTACAGAGAACCGACGTCAATTAGCGGCTTGCTGCTGCCTTTCGTATGATGAGTGAGATATCCGAAGACCCAAATCCCTCTTCCCAATCCCTTAATTATCCCTTCCCTTTAAGGTCGGGAACGCGCCTATGATTCTTCTAGTATTGTGGGCGATGGTAAGTAATCTCCACTGCTCTTGTAGTGGAGATCACTTACCATCAGATGACCCACTTGCTCGTTTGCCGATCTAAGCTATAAAAAAAGTCCTTAGTTGGCAGAGATATCTCGCAGTATACATATAAAATACGAATCGAATTTAGAAGTTACTTTGTATTTTGCATAACTGTACAAAAGTATTTAATGTCAAAATGTATTTCTAATCATGTACTGATTAAATAAAATCAACATAAAACAAAAGAACTTTTGCTTTCAAAATAAAATGAATACGTACATACTAGTTTTAAAGTTGGATGTATCAATTCACGACATGTTTGTGGAGAGAAATGACCCGAGCGTTTATCTAAACTCCAGCAGAACTGGTGAAATGGGAATCGACGAAGAATTCCCCTCACCAATTACTCAGTTATCTCCACCACATAACTGAATAAAACTCGGCAACGTTTCATCATTTTCACGGGACAAACTTTTAGTTAGTTTTTGCACAAACTTCTGATTTATGACTCCAAGGGCGGGACCCCGGGCGCAGTTCTAATAAAGGAATTTGCGCGAAGCGAAAAAGGTCGCGAAATTATTTTTTCTTGATGAAAATTTTAAGGTGTGACGTTGGCGGGTGTAATAATTCATAAGGTAAATAGTTTGCGAGCGACCTTTTATGTTCGGGATCTCGATTAGAGCCCAACAAAGAAGGTTAAGTGTTACGGAGTGTTTATTAAAAACCTCTTCAGTTTATTTAATCCGAGGTTCTTTGCGGTAACAAGATTTCTCCAGGTACTAGTCAGGATCTTTTACGTTGTAAGGGGGTTTTCTTTGATGAAAGAAATTCGGATTAATTATGCACAACGTCTAGCTAGTTGGGGTTGGTGCAACTCCATACCTTAATTCCTTTGTCAGTAGGATACCACGGACCATTGAGTTTGGCTAGGGGTAAGAAGGACGTTAATTCCTGGTAGGGTACTTGAGACTCTTACCCAACTGAATAAAGACCACCGTATTCAATGTAAAAAAGGCGGCCATAGGCTTATTCCACCTTGTTACTTTACGAGGTCAATCTATACATCGCTGGTGGGAGGATATTCTTATCTCATACCAAAAATATTTCATTATGGCCTAATAATATGGCCTCTTTATATAAGTAAAATGTAACTACAAATTAACGTATAAATGTAAACGTACGCGAATGTTACACATTAAAATAAAACTAATTTAAACTGATTTTATCACGATTTTTTATTTTTATTTAATTATAGAATAAAAATAAAAAAATAGATGTTGAAATATCTAATAAAAGAACATTTACGCAATCCAGACTATAAATTCACCATATTAAAACAGAATTCTTGACTTTTTATGATAAAACAGGCAATAAATAACGATACGTGTCCACAAGTGCCAAAGCAAGCGAAATGCTGTCCAATTGGGTTCTTTACCATACATCACGTGCACACATGAAAAACCTGCAACCTTGCCAAATGTACGACCCGAATGTGAAAGAAGTTATTACTCTTATTATGTGATAGAAATATATGCAAGTAGTATATGAATAAAACAATCTTAATTTATAAGGATTTTAAAGAAATCCTTTAAATGTATTATTATTGTTTTGTTACGAATATGTGCTGTAATTTTATAGACATCTTTACATAGTATAAAATGAAGTCGCTTCCGCTGTCTGTTTGCTTATGTATTTTAAACTATTCAACAGATTACAATGCAGTTTTCAGCAATAGATAGAGTGATTCCTGGGGAAGGTTTATATGTATAATACATAGATATTATAGTGCAGAAAAGACGAAAATTTCAAAGATTCGTAATGTCGAGATCACGAGATTTGCCTCGGTGCGGGAATCGATCTTACGTCTTGTCGTTTCTCAGGCGGCTACTGGCCTGCTACGCTATGGAAACCAATGCAGCCAAGATAGTTCACTATTTTATTTTTGCATTAATTACAGATACGTTATTCATATGGTAACAGTATTTATCCAAAATAAAAAAGCTAGAAATCCGAACTTACTTCTAAATATTCCAGCTTTCTAAACATATATAAATAATTCGGTGACCGCGTAACACGAGTTTCCGAACGGAGCGTAATGTTGGCGCCGTCCACCTGCGGCACTACCGCCACTCTTTATGAGCGGCCCGTGGCGGGAATTGTAACTAACTGCGCGTACTGTGGAAACACAATAGACAATAATGCAACCCGGATCGTTACCGTTTCACTGTTATGAATTTTATTTCTTCATTTGCAAACGTGAATGTTTTTTATGGCATAGGCTGGTAAACAAGTAACTGGGTCACTTAATGGTAAGCGATACCAGAAGAAAAATGGGCGTGTTGCCGACCTTAAAGGTATAATTAAAAATTGGGAAGGGGAGGGGATTAGGGTCTCCGTATATCTCACTAACTGTACGAAACGAAGCAACAAGGTGATACTTTGCGTCGGTTCCCTGTGAGACAGTGGTAACGACCCGGTAAGCCCATTCATGATTTAGACAAAACTGTCTACAGCATGCCTGGCCAGGCTCAGGAGTTTTTTTAAAGAATTATTATTTATGCACTGCTAGCCGTTACACTCATATATAGATGTATAAATTAAGTCTATGCAAAATAAGGGCACATCACACTATGTGGTCAAATTAAACCAGACACGGATTTACCACCGGAGTATTGTAAGGATTTTTGTTAAAATTTAATTGAATGACTAGACGAGCAAGTCGCTTGCCTGATGGTAAACGCCACGCCTGTCTATAAACAGAAGCAACACCATACAGAACTTTGAATTACATAGCACTCCATGGTACTGAACTGCGCTCCTCGCCCCGACAAATAAAATGTTAAGTCTTATAATGCCAAGTAATTTCTTCGGCTTCAATGTCAGTCAAACCGAAACACTGCTTAAACACGGTGACAAAGTATACTTGTAATATTTTTTTGTTTCGGGTCTGGGTGTGCTTTCTCCCCAAAAACGTTGTAGTCAGACGCTTGGCTCGTCTCGTCATTCAATCATAAAAAAAGCTGATATCAAAAATGTACACATTAAGGCACTGTTGTATTTAAAAAATATTTGTGAAAAGATCTAGCTTTGTTAAAACGAAATTTAGAGTTGTAAATTCCGTTAATAGCATCCGTGTATTTCCAACAGGACACCGACCGAGCGATCGTGGACAAAAGAAAAAGTTCTGTTGTTAGCCATTTGGTGATTGTTTACAATCATTTCGTGTCGTGCTAACGCTTTTAACTGTTAAGATACGAATCAACATTGCAAAAGTAAGGATTTTCTGAATCAAAATATTTATTTTATAAGTAGGCCACAAAGGTCTCTTTTACACGTCAATAGATTAATTTCATTGAAATGCCTCTACCGGTGCTTCAGAAATGCCCACTGGACTGAGAAGAAGTACCAAGAAACTCAGCCGTAGGTCTTTTGCATTACCTACATTGATTTTTTTTGTCCTCAAATCATATTTTTCATGTCTTATTGTAATAGATTTTTTTAGAAATCAATCAGCCATTATTTCTCGGCATTAGTGACAAAGTATCATCAAATTACTTAATGACTCATTTGCTGCGCTTATGCTATACAAGAATCGACAACTTCGTTAGGTCCTTTCTGTCAAATTCAACAAAGCTCCGAAATTACCTGGTAATTACAAATGGCCATACAGGTAAGTTGTCAGAGATGTTGCAGCATCATAAGCCCCACGAGCCGAACCCCTATAAGTTTCTAATTAATACTGTCCATGGAGCGGCCTTTGTGAACCTCCTTTGCGGACGATGCTGTGTGGTCAACTTCGTGTGCACACATTATTCCATTACGAATGAATGTATGAGCTATGTTAGTTGTCGTTTTATTGTAATGCTGAGTATCATGTTCGAAATTAGGAGCATTTTAAAATATGAGATTTTTTTTTATTCCAGCTCGGCAAAGTGACTGCACTACACCTGATGGTAAGCGTAGTGCAGTCCAAAAAAACCGTGGCTCTACCACTCAAAATAGTTTTTGAGTGGTAGAGCCACGCTGTAGACAGTTTTGTCTACAGCATGAATGGGCTGGCTCGACCGGATCGTTACCACTGTCTCACAGAAAACCGACGTAAAGTAGTGACTTGCTGCTGCGTTTCGTACGGTGAGTGAGATAACCGGAAGCCCAAATCCCCTCCCCTTCCCAATCCCTAATTATCCCTTTCCTTTAAGGTCGGCAACGCGCCCATGACTCTTCTGGTGGTGGGCGTACATGGGCGGTGGAGATCACTTACCATCAGGTGACTCACTTGCTCGTTTGCCGGCCTATGCTATAAAAAAAAACCAGCGACCACCGACAAACAATGAATTTATCGGTGGTCACCAGAATCATGCCGGCCTGTATAAATGCCTCTTTACACTCTGAAACGGGTAGAAGCCAAACGAGGGACCTGCGACATATCAGGCGGATGACCGATATAGGCACGGGGAGACAAAGATGTACCCCTATACCCGCCCCAACCAACCATCAATTCATATCTCAAGCGCCTCAGGAGAACCGAATCACACACTGGTTGATGCTGGAACGCGATCCACACAAGATGTGTAGGGGTTATTATGGCAGGTTTTAACACCATTTGCGCGGTAGTCGAATGGTCGTATGAATATCCTAGCACCAGCATATCAACAATTAACAGCAGCTTAAAAACTTTGACACTATGTTGGCCACTGACCATTCGATATAGAACAGACCTTAGTGGACTATGGTTTCACTTACTGGAAGGATATGGTAAACCTTATCCTTATTGGATAGAAGTGGAGCTTATTTAATACACCATGCTATTATGTCTATAGCTAGCTAATGTTCCATTAATGACGTCACGGCCCCATGATTCATCGAGTGCACCGCGTGCATGTGAAATTGACTGGCCGATATCACAGCCAACACTATTTTACGATGAGGTAATTAAGAAACTTTAATTACAATTCAATCAATAATAATAATTTATATTTACGACGGGGGTTGTTACGGCAGGCCTTGGATGCATTTATTTTTGTACGTATAACCTTAAATATATGTTATTTCAGTTTTTTTATGGCATAGGCTGGCAAGCGAGCAAGTGAGTCACCTGAGGGTGTGTGAGCTCCATCGCCCAGGTACGCCCCCAATACCAAAAGAATCATGGGTACGTTAGCGGCCTTATAGGAAAGGGATAATTAGGGATTGGAAAGGGAGGGGATCTGTGCCTGCGGAAACTTCTCTCACTGTACGAATGCAGTAGCAAGCTGCTATTTTACGTCGATTTTCTATGAGACAGTGGTAACGATCCGGTCGAGTTCTATTTTTGTATTGCTGGAAATTGGTTCTATAGGAAGAAGAAAAAAATTGAGATAATACGTAAATGTGAAAGGGTTGCCAAGTTTGGTGTGAACTACGTTCACGGTTGGGTAATGTGCTGACATACGTTAAAAACTTTTAACCGACTCCAAAAAAGAGGTGGTTCTCAGTTCGACGTGTTTTTTTATGTATGTATATCGAATTGTGGACTTTGTCGATATCTCTATTTTGAGTTTAGCTACGATGTGGTCCCATATAAATTTGGTTAAGATCTGATGATAGAGTACGGAGTAAAAAAAAGAAAACCCTAATGGACACCAGATCAATGGTCAATGATTGTGTTACTGAGTATTTACATACCATAGCACAGAAAATTGAAAAATAAATAATTTTTAACTAAATTTAAAACCGACTTACAAAAAAATAACACTGAAAAGTCAAAAACAACAATTTCTTTAGGCCAATTCCAAAGGGAATCGATGCAATTTTTGTTGACCGGCATTGACACGAGCACCGACTAAATCGCAGTTAAACTGTATCAAATAACGTTTTCAAATAAATTCGATCCAAATGTGGAAAAAACGATGTATAACACTGTATACACCGATTCGATTTACTACTGTAACAACTGTAAAAATCGAGCTGGCTCATTTGTGCCGGACACAAAATTGGCTACAGTATGACTCTACCAATTAAATGTATAATATTTAACAGTAGGCAGCGGCTTGGCTGTGCCCCTGGCATTGCCAAAGTTCATGAGCGGCGGTGACCGCTTACCATCAAGCGGGTCCCGCTTGCTCGTCTGCCTATCAAGGCAATAAAAAAATAATAATATACGACTAAAGTAATATTATTAAGTACCAGTTCACACAAAGTGATTACACTGCAGATATCAATGCCCTGACCCCAAGTCTACACAATAAAGGCGAGTTATTAAACTCTAGTGCAAAATTATTTAGTGTGTACAGATCATTATTTCCAATTTGGGTGTGTACTCTGTTGCATATTAAAGTTTAAATTGAACGAACAGTGCGGCTCGGTGTAAGTCTGCATTAGGACTCTCCAGGGAAGATGGGGGTTAGGTAGCGGGCTGAGGTGGGCGGATAGAGTTTGAAATTAAAGATAAATAATTAAAATAATAATTTTTACAATTGAAAAAAAGGCACTTTGAATTTATATGTAATTCTTTCAGGAGTTCATCGTAGTCCGTTATTACATCTTAAGCAAATATATATGAAAAAACTAAAAAAAGTGTGTGTATGCAATTTACACACGGCAGAAGTGAAATTTCAGAAAAGTCGCTTATAAGAGAATGAGATAAACAAAGAGGAGACGAAGATTACAGAAAACAGTCTATACTTGTAATCTATCTCATTCTCTCGCATGCTAAATCCTATTTATGAATATGTTTGTCTCTATTTACAGTCGCTTTTTCGTTTCATATAATTTTCAAATCGCAACGGTGCTACATTTCACTTCAATATAGCACATACAAATTGAGAACCTTTTCCTTATTAGGTTTGCAAAAAATTTTTTTACTTTCTTCACGTGATATCTCCACCATAAGTGTCGATTTTGATTACTATTTTTGTTTTCTATAACATCAAGAGTAGTCCCATATAAAGGTTAAAGTCTAATAATGAAATTAAAGGGAAAAATAAAAAATATTTATCGAAGTACAAATGCATTAGAAGTCCTTTTTATATTTCCATTCACCCGCTCAGTTCACCACCAACCGCTGAGTCCGGACATTCTCGAGAGCCAAGAACAAAGTATCGTTGCAGTTGTGTGCATAATTCAGTTTATTGCGTCTCACCATGCCCGGGATGCTCCAGACGTTCCTGTCATAACTCTTCATACACGCTCTCGGTAAAAACCAGCAATATCATGAAATGCTTAACATCATTTCACTGGCATTTATGTGTTAATTTTCATAGTTTGTAGCATTGTTGCTACTGCGCTTGATAGAAAATTACTGAGTTAAGTATGAGGGTCGTTTTGAGGCTATGTGAGGCCAAACAATACAGTTCTTTCTGTATTCTTTGCGTAAGGCATTGGACGCTAGACTAAAGACCGTTGTGGCTATGCTCAATATTATATGTTCCGACATTATGTTTACAAGGTGGTAGTTCCCCCGTATGCGAGAAGCCGTATGGGTTGGTACCACCGCTTTGTCTATTTCTGCCGCCAAGCAACAGTGAATACTGTTGTGTTTCGATTTGAAGGACATTGAAGTCAGTGAAATTACTAGGCATTATGAGACAACATCTTATGTTTCGGGGTGACGAAAGTTCAGTTCAGTGCCATGCAGTGCTTGGTAATTCAAGTGCTGTTCTTGCTTGGCGGCAGAAATAGTCAAAGCGGTACCAACCCAGACGGCTTTTCGCATAGGAAGGACCTACCACCTTGTATAATCATTATATGCGGTGGCCATTACTTACTATTAAGGATCCATTAACGTCTAGCTACAAAAAGAAGCATTTTTAAACTTAACACTGTATTGGCTATTAATAAAAAAACACTTTACACTCTCCATAAAACACCTACAAAGATTACTCCGACTCTAGCAACTTATCAATGCGTACACCAGAAGGAACTATAAAAAAATGTTCGCTCGTAACACCATAGAATTTGCCGGCATTTGTGGTCTGATAAAACACTTCGCTGTTGATAACGGTGTTACAAACACCATAAAAATGATGTACGAAATAAAATAAACGGTACAGGCCCACTCTACTTTCTTGGTTAAATTTTCGTGCTAGTTGATTTTTGCTAACGATGTGCTATCCTATTTTTTGCTTGCGTAATTATTTTGATAGTCGACTTAATAACATAAACATATACATATCACATATAAATGACATTTATTTAATAAAAATATGTTCATATACGTAAGAATTGGATTTGGATTGTGGATTGCATTTAGACTAATCTTGTGATCAAACCACAGTTTTATGAGTGGTAGAGCCACGCTGTAGACAGTTTTGTCTACAGTATGAATGGACCGGCTCGACTGGGTCATTACCACTGTCTCACAGAAAACCGACGTGAAGTAGCGGCTTGCTACTGCGTTTCGTACGGTGAGTGAGATAGCGGGAGGCCCAAATCTCCCTTCCCTTCCCAATTCCTTAATTATCCCTATCCTTTAAGGACGGCAAAGCGTCTTTGATTTTTCTAGTATTCTAGGCGTACATGGGCGGTGGAGATCACTTACCATCAGGTAACCCACTTGCTAGTTTATCAGCCTGTACAATAAAAATAAGTTAGTTGCTCCCCGACCGTGGGTCGAATGGTGGTACTGTACTAAATTCTCGTCTCAAACTACTTTCTTCCTTTCTATACCATTAAAAATTAGCTGGTGGGAGGATACTTGTATCCGACCGGATAGCGACCACCGTACACTGGTGCTAAAACTTGCCATAGTGGCCCACCTTGTGTGGGTCGCGTTCCAGGGTCAGCCAGTGTATATCCGGTTCTCCCCAGGGGGCTTGCCCCCTGATCGTAACCCTTTTCCCATCCCTTTTTCCTTCCCCCCCCCCCCCCCCCCCTTTGACCCTTTGCAGACCGGCATGATCGTGCCAATCAACGATAGACACACTGTTTATCGTTGGTCGACACTATTCCTGGATTGCGCTACACTTACCATCAGGTGTGGCGTAGTCATTTTGCCGGGCCAGGATAAAAAAAAAAAAAAAAAAAAAAAAAAATGTTAGTGATCTTTTCATAGTCCCTTAGATTCACCAAATTGTCTGTTATTGAATTTTTATGTGTTTACGTCACGCAAAGTTGTAAGATCGTAATTTGCACCTAGATATATTGGATTTTACATTTTTGTTTCGTTAACTTTCCTGATGTTT
Organism: Amorpha juglandis; assembly: GCA_949126905.1. Taxonomy (NCBI): domain Eukaryota; kingdom Metazoa; phylum Arthropoda; class Insecta; order Lepidoptera; family Sphingidae; genus Amorpha; species Amorpha juglandis. Next base: position 23,783,966 of record OX421365.1, read on the forward strand.
GTAGTCTAGAATCATCACGAATTTTAACTGACTACGGCAAAAGGGGTATGTAAGTATCACTAGCTGTACATGTAGCTATAGCTAAAAAGGGAGTGATATCGACTGTCGAGATGAAATTCATAAATCCCCCTCCCCTTCCCAATCTCTAATTATCCATTTCCTTTAAGGTCGGCAACGCGTCGATGATTCTTCTGGTATTCTGGGCGTACATGGGCGATGGAGATCACTTACCATCAGATGAGCCTCTTGCTCGTTTGCCGGCCTATGCTAAAAAAATTATACCCATTGATGAACTTTTGTTTTTATAGCATAGGTCGGCTATAAAAAAAAAGTTAGCCACAAATGAATGTATTAGTTGAACCAATGATTAATAATATAATGCCTTACAGTAAATTAATGTAACGTAGCATCTTTTAATTTTGCTTTTTGTTGCCTTTTGTACGGTTAGCTATATTATCGGAAGTCCAAACCCCATTCCTTATCACATATTATTACTCTACCCGCAATCGAAATGACAGTTTCGCTAGAGAAAATCTGGAAACAAACTTTAACAACAAAACATCGTTTTATTACAGAACATCTTTATATATATAATTCTTCTGTGAGTGTGTATGTTCCTGAACTTCTCTTAAACGACTGGACCGATTTTGATGAAATTTTTTGTGTGTGTTCAAGGGGATCTGAGAATGGTTTAGATTCACAATTTTGTCCGCTGGACAATGTTTTTTTTATTAATTTTTAATTTATTAGTAGTTGTTGAGTTGTCGTTGCGAAGCTTGCCGTGATGACGGGTCGTATAGCGTCTAGACTGGACAGGGACAGGACAGGGACAGGACAGTGAGACAGGACAGTGAGACAGGAAAGTGAGACAGGACAGTGAGACAGGACAGTGAGACAGGACAGTGAAACAGGACAGAGAGACATGACAGAGAGACAGGACAGTGAGACAGGACAGTGAGACAGGAAAGTGAGACAGGACAGTGAGACAGCACAGTGAGACAGGACAGTGAGACAGGACAGTGAGACAGGACAGTGAGACAGGACAGTGAGACAGGACAGTGAAACAGGACAGAGAGACATGACAGAGAGACAGGACAGTGAGACAGGACAGTGAGACAGGACAGTGAGACAGGACAGTGAGACAGGACAGTGAGACAGGACAGTGAGACAGGACAGTGAGACAGGAAAGTGAGACAGGACAGTGAGACAGGACAGTGAGACAGGACAGTGAGACAGGACAGTGAGACAGGACAGTGAGACAGGACAGTGAGACAGGACAGTGAGACAGGACAGTGAGAGGACAGTGAGACAGGACAGTGAGACCGGACAGTGAGACAGGACAGTGAGACAGGACAGTGAGACAGGACATTGAGACAGGACAGTGAGACAGGACAGTGAGACAGGCCAGTGAGACAGGATAGTGAGACAGGACAGTGAGACAGGACAGTGAGACAGGAAAGTGAGACAGGACAGTGAGACAGGACAGTGAGACAGGACAGTGAGACAGGACAGTGAGACAGGACAGTGAGACAGGACAGTGAGACAGGACAGTGAGACAGGACAGTGAGAGGACAGTGAGACAGGACAGTGAGACCGGACAGTGAGACAGGACAGTGAGACAGGACAGTGAGACAGGACATTGAGACAGGACAGTGAGACAGGACAGTGAGACAGGCCAGTGAGACAGGATAGTGAGACAGGACAGTGAGACAGGACAGTGAGACAGGACAGTGAGACAGGACAGTGAGACAGGACAGAGAGACAGGACAGAGAGACATGACAGAGAGACAGGACAGTGAGACAGGACAGTGAGACAGGACAGTGAGACAGGACAGGACAGGGACAGGACAAGACGGGGACAGGACGGGGACGGGACGGGGACGGGACGGGACGGGGAAAGGACGGGGACGGGACGCGGACAGGACGCGGACAGGACGGGGACAGGACTGTCCAACCGGAGGGAGGTGGGAGACGACCTGACTTAGGTCGTCGAAGTCAATTAAATGTGCGACGGGCTACCTCACGTGCAATGGCGCAGTACCTCACTTAATTGCATTTAATGTAAATAAAACATTTGTATTAAGTTTTGACCACATTTTACACAAATATATTATGTAGGTGATACGAAGTTCACCGGGTCATCTAGTCTATATATATAAAAATGAATCGCTGTGCGTGTGTCTCGCCAAAACTCGAGACTGGCTGTACCGATTTCGCTAATTCTGATCTTGAAATATTTGTGGAAGTTCAGGGAAGGTTTACCCGGTGAGAAAAAATGAGTAACATAAATAATAAGTAAAGGAAAACACTAAAAACGACAACTTAATTTTCCAGTACAAACTATTCCTGGGTATGAAACACTTGATGTCTTTTTGATGTGAAACATCTATATGCACAGGTATAAACGGGATTGTTGGCGTTGCGAAGCTTGCCGTGGTGACCGGTCGCCACGCTATACTAAACAGGACGGGGACAGGGACAGGGACAGGGACAGGGACAGGGACTGAGTTTAGCTGTGAACATTGCAAAAAGTCGCTAAATGAGAATTTTTTATCACTACAATTTATCAGAGGCGTTCGAGATGGCGAAATTAGAACGAAAATATTGCAAGACAACAAAATAAGTACATTTAAAGAAATAGTACAGATGGCGACAGCAACACAAATAGCTAAAGCTGACAATGACTTCATGAAAAACAAACATGATCCAAACAACGAAGTACCAGTACATTCATTTCAGAATAAAGGCAAACCCGCGGTGAAACCACTACCAAACCAAATCACTTCATTCAAAGATATACAAGGAAGATGTTTCCGCTGTGGGAATGCTAATCACAGAGCCAATAAATGCAAACACATCAACTCCGATTGCATTAAATGCGGAAAGACAGGACATTTAGCTCGTGTTTGCCTACAGAGATTAAAACAGAATACAGCACACCAGGTGGAAGAACCGAACTCAGTTGACGATGAAAACATTGGCGATATCAATGCCGTCAACACTATTGGTTCAGACAAGTTTATGGTTGACGTAACTATTGAAGGCAAAAAAGTACAGATGGAACTAGATACAGGTGCAGCACTTTCATCCATTTCGTTGAGAGTCTACAAACGGTTCCAATTAAACAAACAAATATTTAAAACAACAGTAAGAATGAGAACATACACAGGTGAACTTATTACGCCAGTTGGAGTTATATACGTCAAGTGTAATTATGAAAAGCAATCTTTCTATGGAAAACTTTTTATTATCAGACAAAACGTCGACGCCATATTCGGAAGAGCTTGGATTAGAGAAATCAATATTAATATGGCAGACATGAAGAAAATATCATTAGAAAGGGCCGACAACTCACGATTGGACAATATCATTTCAAAATTTTCACCAGTCTTTGATGGCAAACTGGGATGCATTCCAAATTACAAAGGGCATTTAACTTTAAAGGAAAACACTACACCAATTTACATTAAGCCCAGACGTATTCCCTACGCATTGAAAGAAAAGGTTGATAAAGAAATAGATCGCCTGTGTCAAGAAGGAGTGATAACGAAAATAGATAGCTCAGAATGGGGAACTCCAGTCGTACCGATCGTGAAACCTGACGGAAGCATACGTCTATGTGCCGATTATAAAGTCACCCTAAATAAAGTAATTAAAGATGAACAATACCCGATTCCTATCATAGAAGATATCTTTTCAGAGATGAACGGTGGCGAATTTTACTGCACATTAGACATTTGTCGAGCCTACCTTAATATGCAAATGGATGAAGAAAGTTCTATTTTACAGACACTTAGCACTCACAAGGGCACTTTTAAGGTGAATCGTTTGATGTTTGGGGTAAAGGTGGCCCCCAAGCTTGTGGCAAAAATTTATGGATAAAATTCTTCAAGATATACAGGGTGTGAAATGTTTTTTTGATGATATTATTATACAAGGATCGACAGAACTACAATTACAACAAAGATTAGAAACAGTGTTAGGAAGATTACAAGAACATAATCTCAAATTGAATAAAGATAAATGCCATTTCTTCAAAACTAGTATAAATTATTTAGGCCATACAATAGACAAGCACGGACTACACAAAAATAAAGATAAAATTCGAGCCATACTTGAAACAAAGGAACCCAACGATGTAAATGAACTAAGAACATTTTTGGGTATGAGTAATTACTATAACAAATTCATACCTAATCTTGCAACGATTACTAATCCGCTCAACAAATTATTACAGAAAAACACGAAATTTATATGGTCAGAAGCCTGTGAAAATAGTTTCAAGAAAATTAAAGAAGAAATAATTAGTGAACGAGTCCTATTGCATTTCGACCAAAAGAAGGCCCTGGTCCTCGCTACAGATGCTTCACCGACCGGCCTGGGTGCCGTGCTCTCACATCGATTGGCTGATGGGACCGACAGACCAATTGCGTTTGCATCACGTTCACTAACATCTAGCGAAAAGAAGTACAGCCAAATAGATAAAGAAGCAACAGCAATTTACTGGGGAGTAAAGAAGTTCTTTCATTATTGTTACGGAAGGAAATTCACGCTTATTACGGATCATAAGCCTTTAACGTCCATATTCCACCCACACAAAACCTTACCTGCAATGAGCACGATGCGGTTGTTTCACTATGCACACTTTCTTTCGGGATTCGACTACAACATTGAATACAGAAATTCAGCGAACAACAGTAATGCAGATTATCTCTCAAGATTTCCAGTGGAACGAATTTCGGAACACCATATAGACCAACACAGTATATTTCAGCAGAACCAACTTAATGTACTTACAATTAACCGCAAAATAATAGCGAAGGAAACAATGAACGATCCAGAATACAAAAATATAATATATAAACTAAGGAATGGACAGAGTCTAAGAACATTGGGCTACGGTGACAATGAAATAACAATTGAAGACGACTGTCTTCTTAAGGGAACTAGAGTTATGATTCCTCAAAATCTCCGACACAATATATTGAAGGAATTACATACAAGCCATACTGGTATACTAAAAATGAAACTTTTAGCGCGGAGTTATGTATATTGGAAAAATATTGACAAAGATATCGAGGAATTGGTCAGCAAATGTCGTGAATGTCGTCTAAAACAAAACGAACCAGAGAAAGCCCCATTACACCACTGGGAAGCTCCGACAGCGCCCTGGCAGCGTATACATATTGATTTCGCGGGTCCAGTACGCGGCTATTATCTCTTCGTAATAGTTGATGCAATGTCAAAATGGGTTGAAATAATCCCAACTCAAACAACCACAAGTAAGTGGTGTATCTCAAAACTTAGAAATTTATTCGTTGATTTTGGCTTACCGTACGTTCTTGTTTCGGACAACGCCAGGCAGTTTACATCTCAAGAATTTGAGTCATTCTTACGTGAGAACGGAGTGTCTCACAAAACTTCGGCTCCATATCACCCAGCCACGAATGGGCAAGCTGAACGATTCGTCCAGACAGTAAAGAAAGCTTTGCATAGTATGGATAACGAATCTGGCTCAATATATGAGAAAATTTTAAAATCAAATCCCAACTGCGAAGAACGCCCTCTAGACAAACTGGGGAAAGTCCTTACGAACAAATGTTTAGTGGGCGGTTGGTGAGAACGTTGTTCCACGCCATGTTCCAGAAACCACAAGCGCAGATAGCACAGTTCGTCTCACCCACTAACCAGACTGGACGTGATCTAAGAACATTCCGTTCAGGGCAGAGAGTTCAACTACGAAATTATAGTGGGAAGAAGAAATGGGAATTTGGCACAGTGGTCAAACGCTTGGGCCAGCTACATTATGAGGTTTTAACGGATTCTGGTGCGACGTGGAGAAGGCACATTAACCAAATGTTAAGCACCTCAATCGACGGAGCTATAACGCAATAATTAAGGGCGGAGACCTATTGGATATTTACCTCTTTCTTTGTTAATAGCATAGTGTATGTCACGTCAAAGAAGAGAATTATTTAAATATAGATATGTCACTTGTCATTCATTGATAGACTTGAAATAAAATGGTTTATTACATATAACTAATTTCTCGTATTTATTACATACTACCGACCAATAGTAGCGGTAGATAAGAATAAGGATAAAATCTACGATAGATGGCATCATAAATACGCTCGGCACTACGGAGAGCGCAGTTCTCTCCCGACCAAGTACCAGTATACCCATAATTAAGTGTGATTCAATAGCTTTAAAATTGTCAGCTCGTCAGGTAATTTGATTGAATTGAATGTTATTGTTTTATAATATATTTATCCTAACTTTTAACAAAGACAATGGTTCAATGCATATAGAACCATTGAACCGAATCCAGTGATATTCAAAATTGAGAACTGATACGTGCGATATTAGACCTCTGTCCATAAATGTAAACATAAAATACAGGTTGCAATCAAAAATCTAAAAGCAAAATTCATAATCCGTAGCTTTTCAATTTAATTTTCAGGAACAAGTTTCAAAGCTGAAACATTCGTAACGCCAGAGCATCGGTGCATAGCGATGTTATAAGATCTTGTGACTTGCCATGCGAATGTAGATCTTAATTGCCACACTGTAAAGACCCTAATTGCGATTTTTTGTGCGGATTTCTCGACGCCAACGCTCAGAAGTGAGGCGTACTCGAATGGCGACGGTTGGGGCAAGTGTTTGGAGTCTGTGGTAGCGGTTTTGGTTAATTGGTTTACATCAATCTACAATCAGATGTAGGGATATAACACTATCGGATGTGTAGGACTTTCAAAACAGAGTCGCACATTTCTCTGGTCTTAAAAAAGATAGCTTCCGTGACGTAGTTGGCAAGGAGTCGGCTGTGAAAGAGTTGAAAGACTTTCCCCAGGTTTGATTCCCACACAGTGACAAATGTTTGTGTGACCTACAAATATTTGGTTCGAGTCAAGGCGTTGTGAAACCAAGTATCTCGTAGTTTCTGATACCCATGACAAAAGACTCGTATTTTACTGTGAGTTCAGAGCTATGTGTGTGACTGTTAGGTGTGTTTATTTATTTTTTATCTATATTCTAGTATTTAAAACCTTAGAATGTTTTGCAGGATGCAGATGCAGCTATTTATTAGATGCAATTTAGTAAATGAATAACTAATTCGCTTATGTTAATGACTCGCCGAGTTTCATTCTCGTTGTAAACAAAATTATTTTCACTGTTAATGCTGGCCTCGAGTTGTAACTCGACTCACTACTGTAGTAGCGGTTATGTGAGCGGGATTGTTTATATTTAACGGATAAGAATAAAATTAAGATATAGAGAATATTATTAAATAAATTTTCTAATAAGTTACTTGAATAAATCATTATTGACATACCATTTATCTATACTTATAAAACAACATGTCCTGACTGACTAACTGATTCATCATCGCCGAGCGCAACTATCAAGGCTACAAGCATGAAATTCGGACTGTATATTCATTTTGTTATGTAACCACCCACTAAGAAAGGATTTTAGAAAATTCCACCCCAAAGGGGTCAAAATAGGGGATGATAATATGTATGAAAGTCCGGCATTTCGAAAGTTCCATAAACAACATTTTGTATTTCGGTTATTGACGTAAAACTAATAAATACGTGTTTCAGGAATTTTGGAAATTTTAGTTAATAAGAGATGAAAAGGGGGATGAAAGTAAATGCGAAAGTGAGTCTGTTTGTTACGCTTTCATACCTAACTGAACCGATTTTGATGAATTTATCTACAGGACCCTGGAGATGGTTACAGGCTACATTTATCCCGGAAAATGCTGTTCACGCGGGCGGAGCCGCGAGCAAAAGCTAGTTGTTGTATGAACTAAAATATTAATCTAGTATATTGTATTTTACAAAATTGCTAATTATTGTAACAGTTTCCAAGTAATTTTTATAGCTATTTATGAAGAACTATTAATTGTATTGTTTACATAATACATTTGTCATAATTTCTCACAGCAAGTCTTCTATGTAACAAAAACATAAGATATTTAAATTATCATTCATAACTTGGCCCACATCTCAAGGTGAAAAGTAAGGTTTCCTCGAGATGGCTCCGCAGATTTAAAGCTGCATTTATGTTAGTTTATTTTTCAAGTGTCGGGTAATTTTTCCACGTTTTTTTTTATTCACGACATGCATATTTCTGTCAAGTGGTCAGATCTTTACACGTCTCTTAGTTTTGTAGAGGTGTTTGACGCAATTGCCTCAAGCTTTTGATCTAGCATAAATAAATGCATAGCATAAATGGTATATGATACATAGACTTACGCCTGTTTCCCATATGGGTAGGCAGTGACAACGGACTTCCACCTGCTACGATTCTTACACAACTCTGTGGCCTCCTACACTCTCATTAAATTCTTCATGCATACACGTAGGTTTAGGGTTCTTCTGACCTGGCCTTTCTCGAGAATATCTTCCACTTGATCTAAGAATGATCTAAGGTCTTCCCTTTCCAACTATACCATTCACACTCGCCATGTATATTTGTTTCGTCAATCTTCTTTCATCCATACTCCCTACATGCGCAAACCATCTCAGTATTCTTTTCTCAATCTTCGTCACTACATCTTCGCTCATACTATACCTCTTTTGTTACCTCACTATTTCTTACTTCTATCTCTCATGGTATATTATGATAATTTGTTTAATTAGAACACGGATCGATTTTTTTTATTTTTTCATATCAGTGTAAATTCTGTTGCCAAAACTAAAATGATTAGTCAGGTGAAAATCTCTGAATATCTTTCCATTTCAGCGACTTTTTATTTAGCTCAGTTTTATTCTAAAGTCAATATTCAGGGTAGTATGTATAAATCTAGAGTGTATGTTAAACTGAAATTATTTAAGTTTATTACGCATTTGACAGCGGTAAACTATAATTTAGTTACGATAGCAATTTGTGACAGTAGATTTGATAATGGGCATAGCATTTTCGTAGTCAAAAACACATTTACTTAAATTATGGCTGTAACAATCGTGTTGTACAAGTGTCTTGTATAAAAACGAGCTGTTTTTTTTGAGTCCTTGTATTATTACATACAATTTCATTTACAGCCTACATTTTTTTGAGTGGTAGAGCCACACTGTAAACAGTTTGTCTACAGCATGACTGGGCCGGCTCGACCGTATCGTTTCCATTGTCTCACAGAAAACCAACGTAAAGTAGCGGCCTGCTGCTGTATTTCGTACGGTGAGTGAGATATCCGGAGGCTCAAACCCAAACCGCAATTATCCCTTTCATTTAAGGTCGGAAACGCGCCCATGATTCATCTGGTATTGAGCGCGTAGATGGGCGGTAGAGATTACTTACCATCAGGTGACCCACTTGCTCATTTGCCGTCTTATGCTATAAAAAATATATCCTATCTGCTTATCAATTAAACTACGACCACTGATTAAATAATTTACTATTGTCAACATGATAGCTTCTTACACACAAAGGCCTCGGATGTGTCGAGGCAAATAATTTATATGTAGGCTGTAGTGCCAAACTCCGTCCCAATGCACCGTAACATATCCATTGTAAGGGAACAATAGAGCTGATGCCCTTTATGTTTGAACATTGGACGCATCCTGACAACCTGCGTGGAGCAGAGGTCCAGCAGCCGGCTATGAAGCGAGAGCTGCGGGTTCGATTCCCGCATCGACACAAATGTGTGTGTTGCAGATCTGGGTGTTTTGGTATACCAGCCAAGCGTAAGAAAAACATCCATGACGTTGATACTTTACCATTAAAAAAAATTAAACACCATGTCTACGTCTCTATAAAATTTATAACATTTACCTAATTTTTTTTCAAAAGAAGACTCATAAAATTGCGAAACTGAAATCTGTATACTCTCCCTCCTACGTTGCATTCAATTTGAGAACTCTCAAAAAGCCATGTACAGTGAGTTGTGGTTGCATGTCCCCGCCGGAATCCCTTGCTCCTTTAAGGTACAAGTTGGAAGCGGACGACATGACGCAGCAGCAGACGACGTGTCGCAGCGACACTACTGGTTTCTATGTATTTCTATGAAATTACATCCGTAGTCAGCGACACGAAGCTAGCGACGCGTCGTCGAGCGGCAGACGCCAGTGTCGTCCGACCGCGGATCAGTAGTGCCGCTGACGACACGTCCAGCGAGTTTCTTTTCAAAATGAATTTCAAGATTCAAACGACAATACTGTCTGAATTCTTTAATATCGCTTTCCAAATGGTTTTTAATCAATATTAAATAGGTTTCCTCACTTGTTCTGCATTTAAGTATGGCTTCTCGTCTTTTTCTGTACAAGTACAACAAAAACAAGTCATCATCGTCTTCTTCCTCTTCTAATAAAAGATATAAAAAAATGCATCTTGTTTCCCGGAACACTCGGTACCAACTGGATTCCATCTGCTGTTGCCGTCTGCAGTCGGGTTCGAAATCATGACTGCAGCGACACGTCGTAACGACGTGTCGTGACGACATGAAGCGACTACACGTCGTCTGCTGCTGCGTCATGTCGTCCGCTTCCAACTTGTACCTTTAAACTACGACGCAGTCAATAGAACGGTTTCAAAGCGACGTTGTAGGCGTTTTACATATCAAATGTGGAATTGATAGTTCTTCTATTGAATCGAAAGGTGTTAAATGTCCTGATTGCGCCGATTGAGAGCTGTTAAGTGTGATGAAAGCATTGTTCTTAGGGATAGGTAATTGCAGTAAATTACCTCTATACAGATAGGCGAGTCAAATACTAGGTGGTAGGTCCCTTGTATGCGAAAGGCCATATCAGTTAGTACCACCACTTTGTCTGTTTCTGCCGCTAAGCAACAGTAAGCACTGTTGTGTTTCAGTTTGAAGGATATTGAAGTCAGTGAAATTACTGGGCATTACGAGACCTAACATATTATGTCTCGGAGTGACGAGCGCAGTTCAGTGCCATGAAGTGCTTTGTAATTCTGTGTGGTGTTGCTTCTGTTTATGGGCAGGCGTGGCGCATACCATCAGGCGAGCGCCTTGCTCGTCTCTTACTTCTAACCAAATTGATATGGGACTACACCGCAGCTAAACTATACCGAACATTTTTTAAGCTATTGTATAGATTTTACCGCGGGCCTTGCGGCGAGACCGAATCCAGAAATTTCGTAACGAAAAAACCTAACACCCCCCCTCCGACCAGCCAGCGTTAGCTGACCTCCCTGGAACAGCGATAATTTCGAAGTCCCAGGTGGCGTCACACAGTGACCAGTCAGCTTGGACCGGACTTTCACAAGACTTTGACCTTGAACCCCGACCGTGACCTTGACCTTGACCCCGACCTTGACCTTGACCCCTATTTTTACATTGACTCCGACCTTGACCTTGACCCCCTACCTTGACCTTGACCCCGATTTTACTTTGACTCCGACCTTGACCTTGACCCCGATTTTTACATAGATTCCGACCTTGACCTTGACCTTGACCCCGACCTTGACCTTGATCCTCGATTTTACCTTGACTCCGACCTTGACCTTGACCCCGACCTTAACCTTTACCCCGACCTTGACCTTGACCCTCAAAATTAAAATAAAAAACAAAGGAAAAAAATACTGCATAAATAAAATAAATAAATAATTATAATTACATAAGTTGATAAAAAATGCTATACAATAGCTTTACCGCGGCAGTCTCCGAGTGCCACACGTCTTTTTTCTTTCAAAATCGGTCCGCAATTGGTGGAAAAATCGATGTTCATACATAAAAAAAAAACAAAAGAAAAAACGCCCAATTGAGAACTTCCTCCTTTTTTGAAGTCGTTAAATAACCAAACGTTTCAAAGTAACCTCAATTAGAAATAAAATGGTACAATATTTTACTTTGCTGGTCTAAGTGTAAGGTTTTTAACCTCAAACTATTGCCATTTAACATGAAACAAAAATAAAATTCTTTTAGCCAAGTTTAAGTTCTGATTTTTCACCTTTTTACCTGCCAAAATCCTGCAGCTCGCTCGACCACAGCAATAGAAACATCGTTGGATTTTAAATGAATGAAAGCGGTGGCGTAGGGAGCAAGTAAATCTTTGTGTTAGTAACGTTGATCTTTTCACATGCATCCAAAGCGAAGAATTGAATAGAAAAGCCCTTTCTATGGAAATAATGATGCAGGGATTTCTTCCACAAAAACTTGTGGAATTTAATTATACGAGTTTATGATGTAAATACTCTGAGTACCTATGCATCTTCATGGGTTTATTAACAAAGTATATTTAAGTTGTCGAATCGTATTATTATTATAATACACTAGCTCTTACTCGTGGCTTTGCCCGTGTGAATGTTTTTTTCGGAACAAGTTTAAGCATAGGCCGTTTAAGGCATCCTAAGGGTTTCTTTTTAAAATAACATCTGCATACGTTTTTCCAGACCGACCCGTTGGAAGCGGCCCGCATCCAGTGACATCCCGCGACCCCTATCAGGTCGTCAGTCCACCTTGTAGGCGGACGTCCAACGCTGCGCTTGCCAGTACGTGGCCTCCATTCCAGAACCTTTCTGCCCCATCGGTTATCGGTTCTGCGAGCTATGTGGCCTGCCCACTGCCACTTCAGCCTGCTTATCCGCTGGGCTATGTCGGTCTGGAAATCTTTGGGGGAGGCCTATGTTCGGCAGTGGACGTCTTGTGGCTGATGATGATGATGATACGTTTTTACTTTTTTGTTTGTAGGAGTACTCCATACAAACCTTGAATACCCCCATTATTCTCCCTTTGCAGTTCAATTTCAAAATATCCTCCCTTTCCTTGTACAGATCATAAAGGGAACCTCTGTGCAAATTTTCAGCGTTCTAGGTCCAAGGCCTTGGGCTAGGTGTTGAAGAGTCAGGGAATAAGTCTATCAGGACTTTTGTTTTTATATATATATAGATTAATATCAGAGGATTTGATTACTTAGTATTTCGTGGACAATAAGCGTTTCAACTAATTTGTTTTTTGATCTATGAAATGACTGAAATTAAATATGTTTATATACTATCAATACAGTTGATTACAACCCAAGATGAAGTCTAAAAGTAACATTACAAGAATAAAATATTCACAAAAATTACACAAGTACGGGAATAAACTTGAAAAAAAAAACAATAAAATAATTGTAGTAGCTTAATACCATTCAAGATTCTGAAGCTTGAATTGCGTAAGAAAATATTTCTGCATGACAAAGGCAATATATACATATGTATATTGTATATGTTTTGGCCTTTGTAGTGCGAGAAATGTTCTCTAATCCTTTATAAACCAGGTGATATGTGTAACACAAGAATTAGCTATGAATAGATTAAATAAAATATATTTGTAGAATTTCAGTTTTACTTTGAAATTCACGATCAACAACAGTTTTCCGTTAAGAAATCTAGTATATATAGAAATAAACATTGTGGCTAGTGAAAGTGAAAGTGGTGTAGATGAATAAGCCCCGAGGCTGTGTCCGCTTTGGCCAGCGATTCGTCAACGTCATCTGTGCGAGATAAAACGGCATTTTGTAATATCGGTTTAGATTTATGATCGCGTGCGGTTTTACACAGCTCCAGTAGATTACAGTCAGCTTTGTGTTGCTTGAGGTTGCTCGATTGTGTTCAAAATTGTTTGATGAGGTTTTAATAATTTTACAAAACTGTGCATTATTAAGGCGGACTATGCTCAGCCTGTATGTGATACGTACAGGAAAGGCTACCTCAATAATTATTTTCATCTTCTTGAAGCATATGTAGGTAAGATGCCCACGAGGTTGGAGATTTATAGTTGCTAAACGAGGTTTATTTAGTTTACTACTACTACTAATTACTAAAGCCTAAAATATATCTGTGTTACTCTTAAGCTCGTAAGGATTGGTTTCATGAGTTTCACATTTGAAATGTTTTTATAACTCGAAAACCCTCAGACATCATTTTAAAACACTGTCAACCTTGATTAATTAAGTTTTACGGAACATAGATTGAAACACATTAAAACACCATAGTAACGGTCCCAAGTTACTCGAGATTTAAAGTTCGAGCTGAGTAATTAATGGAGAGTACGAAAAATACATATTTTTAATAATTCCCCCGGCAGCAAAATGTTCGAGACTACCCCGGGATGATCCATCAACGTCATATCGTGATAAAATGACGTCACCGCCATTAGATTTATTATTGTCTTAGGTTAACTGGAGTGGCATGCGTTCTTAAGCTTTTGAGTCTCTTGATTTATTGTTCTTCTTTGGGTCTTCTCCTAATAAAGGGTGGTGGAATATTGAAATGTAAATTGCAGTTCTTTTACACTGGATATTATTTTTGAAATTGCCAGAGTATGATTAGTATTATAGTTGGTATAAATATACTAAAACATCATTACTGTTAGAGTCATATATGTATTTATTGTTACTAATGATCACGATTTGACCTCGGCTATAATCATTAAATTTTTGAATTTTGTTTTACGTCGTTCGATCCCGGCACCGAGATAAATGTGTGATCCACAAATATTTGTTTCGGGGTCTGGGTGTTGTGAGACCGAAAGTCTCTCGTAGTTCTTGACACAAGACTCGTATCTTACTGTGGGGTCAAAACTATGTATGTACTGTTGGATGTATTTATTATTATTATTTAAAACACAATAATAAAGTTGGTGGCAGGTTTTAATCGCGCAAATATTTCCACCAGGAACAAGGTCGCGTCGAGTTCGGCGAATGTATTATGGGAAGTGTACACATGCAAGAAAATTGGGGATGTTTTTTGTATGACTGGAATTAGGGTTAAATGTAGCGTAATGTTATAGGGGCTGAGGACTTTCCTTTGTTGTTTTAAGATTATTGAACCTGTACAGTGTACAGCGATGAATGATTCCTTTACTTAAGTATCGTGACGTTAATATGCTGGAAATGGTATTTTATGGTCTGAAGATTTTGTTAACAATCCTGGTATTTTTGAGTAAACGTCGTTAAGTTTTAATCCATAAAAAGAAGATTATTCATCCAAAGAAGGAAAGCACAAAATCTTACTGAGTGAACCAAGTATATATCATAAAGAAATCATTTAACATAACCACATCTAAGATGATATTGGGAAAACAATATAACTAAATCTAAAAGTGACTTAATTCATAGTTTTGTATTTGTTAGTTACAGAGTTCTTGCAGTAAACAGACGACACATTTTTTTTACGCTGTTTTTATTTCATGTAGGTTTAAAAATGGTTATATTAAGTTAAAATGCATTATACTTATCCAAATTATCCATAGTTTCTAGTATAAATAACACTTAAAGACCAACTTCTAAAATGATACTTTATTTATAGAGATATCTTTTAAGCCGGTGCTTATATGGTTACCGGGTAAGTGAAATCCGGTGATTTCCGGAAGCCCAAATCCCCTCCCCTTCCCAATCCCTAATTATCCCTTTCCTTTAAGGTCGGCTACGCGCCCATGATTCTTCTGGTGGTGGGCGTACATGGGCGATGGAGACACTTACCATCAGGTGACTCACTTGCTCGTTGGCCGGCCTATGCTATATTAAAAAAAAATTGCTCAAACAAAAAAAGAAAAATAGAAATAGAGTAGATGCTAAAAAGAAAAATAGGTCCACAATTGGTGGTGAAAAAAATTACACTGAACTGAGAACCTTTTTAAAGTCGGTTTAAAAATCGTACATATCTACGGTATGGTCACGGGGTGGACTGGCTGGACCACGAAGGCTGAAGCTTTGAAAACGTCGAGATCAAAATTAATAAAAAACCGCGATAAAATCCGTTTAAATTCGTTTTATTTCAATGAGTAATATTCGCGTAAACATAAGAAATCATCATCTAACCGATGTTGAAAACCGGATAAAAATTCGTTGCTAGGTTTCGGAGGAGTTAGCGGATAGACAGACAGACGCGGAAAGCAACTTTGTTTTATACTATGTAAAGAAAACGTAATATTATTTCGTCAGTTTCAAGCTATTGGACCTATTCATCTCACCACCAATATTAAATACTAGCTTTTGCTTGCGGTTTCGCCCGCGTGAACAGCATTTTCCGGGATAAAAGTAGCCTGTAACCGTCTCCAGGCTCCCATTTGTCTCTAGATAAATTCATCAAAACCGGTTTAGTGATTTAAGCGTGAAAGCGTAACAAACAAACTCACTTTCACATTTACTCTCACCCCCTTTTTCTTCCCTTATTAAATAAAATTTCCAAAATTCCTGAAACACGTATTTATTTGATTTACGTCAATAACCGAAATACAAAATTTTGTTTATGTAACATTCAAAATGACGGACTTTCATACATATTATCATCCCCTATTTTGACCCATTTGGAGTGGAATTTTCTAAAATCCTTTCTTAGTGGGTGTCTACATAACAAAATGAATATACAGTCCGAATTTCATGCTTGTAGCCTTGATAGTTTGTGCTCGGCGATGATGAATCAGTCAGTCAGTCAGGACATGTTATTTTATAAGTATAGATTATATTATATATTTTTTAAAAATTTTATTCAATATTCTATTCCTATTCAATGTAACACCTTACACCTGCCAATAAAAGCTTTCCTTCTTTCATTACACGTACCGGTTTAATTTAAAGGTCAGTATAGATCAGACATCTAGATCCGAAACCTAGCCGAGATCGGGGTAAATCCCGGCTGACGGGTCATTATAAATGCTCCTAAAAAGACCCTTGACCATCATAAAGGAATTAAAAGATTACGTAGTGACAGGCTCTTCATTACTACAATTATTCATTGTTAGGAATTCGATTTTTTCCAAAAACCAACATTATATCCGTTTCATACTTTTAGAAAAGTTAAGCTTATCGCCTTATCAATGAGATGTCCGAAGGCCCAAATCCCTTCGCCTTTCCAATCCTTTAATTATCCTTTCCCTTTAATGTCGGAAACGCGTCAATGATTCTTCTGGTATTGTGGGCGTACGTGGTGGAGATCAGTTACCTTCAGGTGATCCGCTTGCTCGTTAAAACAAAAACATATGTATGTATATCACATACAAAATTCAACACGTGGGCAATACCTCGAATTAATACTACTCTACTATATTTCCCTTCTCCATGATATAATAAAGTACTAAAATCCGATTAACGTTTAATTCAATGCTACCCGCCTTTATCCAGTTAGCATAATTCAATTGGGCCTTGTTACAAATTCCTTTTTGTTTTTTAATTAATTATATTAATTAGAACTTAATGTCCCGCCATTAGGGCTGTACTTGCGACATTATGACCCCTCTCCATGTTCCAAATTTGAATAAATTACCCAAAACATGAGAAAACTGGTGAATTTTAACCCTATCTGCACGTGACTGACCGAGGGCGCTCGGCCTGCACCCGCACTGAATTATAAATGGCCTTTCTTCTCTCTTTGAGCAAAACATAAATATTTATCTTAAAAGAAAAGATAAATGTACACGTTAAGAAATAAGGTCCTATAAACTTTTAAAAGGATAAAGTTCGAGTATAAAAGAATTAAACTCATAAATAAGTGAAGGTACTGCTGATTTTTTATATAAAGTTAGCGAAACAGCAAGTGATTATGTCAGTATACCATTAATACTGACTCTTTTCGAAAATACTTTTTTCTTATTTGGATAAAAAAGGAATAAGAGCTAGAATTATGATATGAACAGAACTCAAGTTATGGACAGGGAGCCCTCGGGTAGCTGATCCACTTGACTACTATCAAGCTCATTTTCCGTGAGTAGCTTCGTTTCGATGAGACGACCAACTATTCCCTATGCGAAAATTCTCTATTGTGGTAGCTAACAGAGGTAGCAAGGATAGAATATTTCGATTTGATGATACTCAAAAAATTATTATTTTATTTGTAGGACAATATGACAGTTAAATTATAATTATAATTTGACAGCCTCCGTGGCGCAGCGGGCGAGTAGCCGGCTGTGAAACGAGAGGCCGCGGGTTCGATCCCCGCACCGAGACAAACATTTGTGTGATCCACAGATATTTGTCTCGGGGTCTGGGTGTTGTGAGACCGAAAGTCTCTCGTAGTTCCTGATACCCACGACACAAGACTTGTATCTTAGTGTGGGGTCAGGACTATGTATGTGACTGTTGGGTGTATTTATTTATTTATTTATTTATTTATTTATAAATATTAACTAAGTAAATACAAAAAAATCAGCTGGTTAGTAATCATTCTTATGACCTAGTTATCGATACCTATTGGAAGCCCCTCCTTCCAATAGGTATGATTACTAACCAGCTGATTTTTTTGTTTTTACTTAGTTAATATTTATATAATTTAACTGTCATATTGTCCTACAAATAAAATAGTAATTTTTTGAGTATCATCAAATCGAAATATTCTATCCTTGCTACCTCTGTTAGCTACCACAATAGAGAATTTTCGCATAGGGAATAGTTGGTCGTCTCATCGAAACGAAGCTACTCACGGAAAATGAGCTTGATAGTAGTCAAGTGGATCAGCTACCCGAGGGCTCCCTGTCTATTACATTTATACGTAAGAAATAACGTCAAAAACATGCAATTAAAAAACAATATGAATGTGCAATTAATATCCGGCCATGAGAGCTAGGTCATATACCTTAATAAATACACCCAACAAACACATAGTCCTGACCCTACACTAGGTAAAACATGTATCCTGGGTATCAGGAACTACGAGGGACTTAAAGTCCCACAACACCCAAAATAAGTACTTAATCAAATTTTAGGTCATCATCATCCTGCATTGAAATTTCTAAAAAAACGAAGTTATTCAAAGCGCGAACCTTTAATCGTACTATGGTACATATTTTTTGTAGTAGTTATAACTTAATCATTAAAAACCCCGAGGTTAGAAAAAAAATCATCAGCAAGTTTTAGGGTCGGACAGATGTATTCATACATAGAGATTAAAACAATAAAGACAAAGACATTTAAATAAGTCTGCTGGGTTAAGTGCTAAGGATAAAGATATTAGATACATACTCACACGGACGCACGCAAAGACACACACATATACGGCCACCCACTACAGACAAAGGGGTAAATCTTATAACACTCATCTTTTTGTTGGGGGTTAAAAAGTAAAATAAATCTTTAATATAATAATCTGATATTAAAACATAAATTCATATTTAACTACTATAAATTCATACGAAAGTATATAAATACCATTATTGAACGAATAAATAAAATTACCTCAACGAAATCGCTAAAATCATTTTTGCATACATGAATAATCCAGAAAATTTCAGCACTCATCAGCGATTACCGACGAAAAGTTTGAAATCTTATTCAAAAGAGCTAGAGCTCAACTATCGGGTCCTTGAATTGACTCGTGAGTCATTTGCATGAGAGACGGTGCAGTCTCGGCTATTACTGACGACTCAGAACTAATCTTCAACGAGGTTTCAAGAAACCCTACGAGAGTTTCATTTGAAAGACTAGTTGATTGATGCGGGTTTTACCAT
This sequence comes from Amorpha juglandis, assembly GCA_949126905.1. Lineage (NCBI taxonomy): Eukaryota > Metazoa > Arthropoda > Insecta > Lepidoptera > Sphingidae > Amorpha > Amorpha juglandis. The sequence continues at coordinate 23,803,362 of OX421365.1, forward strand.
GATTTTATGTAGATGCTGGTAAAGGAGCATGTTGCCAAAGTGATCTTCACAACCTATAAACACTGACGTTGCTAGAAAAATCATAGATGACTTGCCGGTTTTGATGGAAAGAAATGGGTAGTTAAATAGGGAGAATGATTTGGATCTCCAGAATTGTTACTCACAATATGAAACGTGAGAGGAAGCTGCCATTTTCCGTCGATTTTCTGTGAGACAGTAGTATCTGGACAAGCTGTTCATTCTTTTTTTGTCTGCGAAGATAGAAGACCTGACGGCACACCTGATTTTTAGTGGTTACCGTCGCTTATGATATTAACAACCAGGGACACAGCAAAGCCGCTGCCTACCGTGGAAATGCTTTTTTAAGTCTCGTTTTTTATACCCAATAGTCACATAGTCCTGACTCCACGCTAACATAGCCTGTATCGTGAGTATTAGTAATGAGAGACTTACGGTCCCACAACATCTAGAGCCGATACTATTGATTGTGGATCGCACAAACATTTGTCTCGATGCGGGAATCGAACTGGCTTCGCAGCCGGCTTCTCGTCAGCTATGCCACGATGGCTGTCTGACTCTCTTTCTCTTCTTAAAACCCAAAAGCCTGTCTACGAAATAAACTAACTCAAAATGTATTTATCATAATTGACTTAAAACTTATTGTATTCCATTGCTTCGTATATATTCTGCGAACCCATTAAAATACTTATTTAAGTAATTTCTTTTAAAACACGATAATAGTACCATAGCGATTTTTCCATGAACGTACATAGTTGAAAGTCTAGTGAAAGTCTAATGACAAAAGTGAATTTGTGTCGAAATATTAAATTATGCACCATTAATGCTTCCTCTCTGAATTGTATTCAAATCCCATATATTAATTTACTTTTTGCTCTTACATAATATAAATGTTTATTACAAGATATGACATAAACAATTCATTGTAATTCAACTCATTCTTGTACCTTTTCTATGTATTTTTTTTATTTAGTTGAATGAAGAGACGAGCAAGGCGCTCGGCTGATGTTAAGCGCCACGCCTGCCCATAAACAGAAGCAACACCACACAGAACTTTGAATTACAAAGCACTGCATGGCACTGAATACACGAAACATACCCCATACCCGAAAGGTGCGGACATTATTACTTAGCCCCGCCTGAAATTTTCATTGAATATGTGTCATTATGTCCTTTATGACGGTTCTAGGAATGATCTATGGCAGCTATACTCTAAGTGTGTTCCGCGGAACCCTAGGGTTCCACGATACCTCTGTAGAGGTTCCTCAAGAATTTAGAAAAAAAATTAAATTACCTCTCTCTGGTCGAACGCTTTGACTCCGCGGCCGCGCGTAGGTATATTTATTTATTTATTTGTATTTATATAAACATGACGTGTTACAATAGCTGGTATAATATCGACTCAGAAATGTTTCAAAATGATGTGTTTGAAGAATTGGTCCAATATCTCAGTTCGATGCGCGCATCTTTTGAAAAGTATTTTCCCGAAGAACAGAATACAAAAATGAAACTGAATTCATGGATTCATAATCCTTTTTACCCAACTTGGAAAAGCCCGAAAGTATGTCAAACGAGATATATGAATCTCTTTTAGAAATGTCATCAGACACAAGTATGGAGTCACTGTTCAAAACGACGCCTCTCAACGATTTTTGGTGCAGAATCCGTGGTGAATATCCAATGCTTGGCAAAATGGCTCTGATATTCTTCTCCCGTTCCCAACAACATATTTGTGCGAAACAGGATTCTCAATCTATGCAGCCACGAAAACAAAATATCGCAATAGACTGGACGCCGAACCTGATATGAGACTTCAACTGTCTTCTATCAAACCTGATATCAACCAATTGATGAAAAATAAAAAAAAAAATCATGCCTCCCATTAGTTACATTTTTTCTTTTTTAATATCTTCTATTATTGTACTTGCCATGTGGTAAAGTAAGTAATAATTAGTAACTGTTATATTGTATTTTATTAATAAAGAATACACTTTTAAAAACTATTGTTTTCTTGTAGGGTTCCATCAAGTATTTAGCTTCCCAAAAGGGTTCCGTCACCAAAAAAGTTTGAGAACCACTGATCTATGGTATAGTCACGCGTCATTTGTTGTCATTTCAATCACAGAAATATTTTTTTTTATATACAATTAACCATACATTACAAGGTGGTAGGTCTGTTGTGTTTCGATTTGAAAGACATTGAAGCCAGTGAAATTACTAGGCGTTATGAGACTTAACATCTTATGTCTCGGAGTGACGAGCGCAGTTCAGTAACATGCAGTGCTTTGTAATTCAAAGTTATGTGTGGTGTTGTTTCTGTTTATGAGCAGGCGTGGCGCTTACCATCAGGCGAGCGTCTTGCTCGTTTCATCATACTAATAAAATGCAATAACATTAACTCAAAATTTATTAATTTTACAACATTTCGAAGTTTTAACCTTTCATACCCAATTTGATCTCATTATGGAGATGAAATAAGACAATCTACCAATCAAATAATACTCTTTCTAACGACAACAATAAAAAACGGATCAATCTGTAAGAAGTTATGCGTGGTCCTGCAGTATTAAAAGAAACGTAATAGCTACAGCCGAGCCACCGACGGAACGCAACAGTAGTTTACAATGCGACGCCACAGACCGTTATGTCGTACCGAATTGTCAGAATTTCAGTGTTATTAAGGACTCGCACTGCACCTTCATAAACGCTGTCAAAATTACAGACGAATGAAACAAGAAAACCCTGATAAATACAGAACTCGTTCTCTATCACATATTTTACAACATTTTAATTTAATTGCTTATGTACGCAAGAGTACACTCCTCTTTACATATTACATATTTCACTTATTGATTTCTTAAATATTGTTTTTTTTTGTGATCTCTCTATATACAAGCTCTTTCGTAACCATCCTAACGAGGTCCCATGGTGTAATGGTTAGCACTTTGGACTCTGAATCCAACGATCCGAGTTCAAATCTCGGTGGGACCTTCTGTTTTGTAGTTTCTGTGGATATTTTAGAACTTATTAATACTAAAATACAATGCGTTTTATTGTTCTCCGTACAAGTACCGAATTAGTAGGAATATGCAAACTTACCTGACAAGTTAGTGAACCAAGAAAAAATAAGTACATAACTCTATATCTGAGAACTTGTAATTGGCTCTCTGTCATGTATGTATTAAGACTATCAAATTCTATTGTCTGTAAGTTTTCCTTCTATTATTTTTGTTTTCATTTCATAATTTTTTCCTTTCGTTTATTTGTCACACTCTGTAAAATTTGCTGTACTAAGATAATGGGACGGTGGAGTCCAGCTGAAAATCAGTGCTGTGTCTCAACAACGTATAGTGCGCTTAACGCCTTCTACCGCTTATATTATAGCAAATGTATCTTACTAAAATTATAAACGCGAAAGTTTGTAGGCATGGATGGATGGATGTTTGTTACTCTTTCATGTAAAAACTACTGAATGGATTTTAATGAAACTTTACAATAATATAGCTTAGGGGAGATCCACAAATTACGTGAGGTGTTTTTTTGAATTTTCTGTCCCTCCCTCCCCCCCTGGTGAGATGTTGTGAGATTTTATTCAACCCCCTCCCCCATCCCCCAATCTCACGTGAGATTTTTCAAAATGTGCATTTCTTAAATATGTAAACGTGTTGGAGTGTTATTGTAAAAAGAAAAAAAAATTTGCTTCGTACTTTTATTTACGACTAGTTAAGACTAGTAATCAATATTGCCGAGTTATAAGTGTAATAAAAATTTAACATACATTATTTTTTTATTAGACAGTTGCGCCAGACTGGACAGTGGCGCGAAAACAAAGGACGGGCTACACTGTATCGTAAACTCTGATTAAATTGAACTATTTGGTATAAAACAAATATGGTAGTTTGACAGTCAGTAGTAATGTATAACGTCGAAGTATGAATGAAATTATTTTCTTTCGAATGAATTAGTGAATGATCTTAATCGTATTACAGTTATGCTTAAATCTTAAGCATGTAGAGTCTGGATAATGGGTCAAAATAGTATAGTTTTTTTTTGTTTCAATAAGAAAAAAAATTGCGTGATATTTACCGAGACCCCCCCTCTCTCCAACGTAAGATTAGATGAGATTTGACTCGACCCCCCCTCCCCCTTAAACATCTCACGTAATTTGTGGATCTCCCCTTATACATCAGAATAAGACATAGGCTACTATGTTTCTCAAAAACCCTGTAGGGTTTAAGAAGGGGATAAAAGTTTGTATGAAAAATCTAATCCTACTAATATTATAAACGCGAAAGTTTGTAAGTATGGATGTATGTTTGTTACTCTTTCACGTAAAAACTACTTGATGGATTTTAATGGAACTTTACAATAATATAGATTTTTTTTTATAGCATAGACCGGCAAACGAGCAAGTGGGTCACCTGATGGTAAGTGATCTCCACCGCCCATGTACGCTCACCACCAAAAGAATCATGGGCGCGTTGCCGACCTTAAAGGAAAGGGATAATTAGGGATTGGGAAGGGGAGGGGATTTGGGCTTCCGGACATCTCACTCACCGTACGAAACGCAGCAGCAAGCCGCTACTTTACGTCGGTTTTCTGTGAGACAGTGGTAACAACCCGGTCGAGCCAGCCCATTCATGCTGTAGACAAAACTGTCTACAGCGTGGCTCTACCACTCAAAAAAATATACATCAGAATAGGACATAGGCTACTTTTTATCCCGGATAAAGCAGGTCACGCGGGCGGAGCCGCGAGCAAAAGCTAGTATTCCATATTTGCATCCAAATGTGCGTTGCGCTCTGTTTTGACGCTTGCGCAACAATAATATCTTCGAGCGTAACTTTCTTTTTATGCGCCTCGTTTAGTGTGTTTTGGGATTACGATGGAAGTGAAGTTTATCAGACGTCACAGATGTTTTACCTTTTAAATTTGTATTTTAATCTATACTAATAATAAAGCTGTAGAGTTTTATTGTTTGTTTCTTTGTTTGTTTGAACGCGCTAATCTCAGGAACTACTGGTTCGAATTGAAAAATTCTTTTTGTGTTGGATAGTCCATTTATCGAGGAAGGCTTTAGGATATATAACATTACGCTGCGACCATTAGAAGCGAAGCATCAGTGAAAAATGTTGCAAAAACGGGGAAAATTATTCATATTTGAAGGCTTCCGTTGCTAAGCTACCTAAATAATATTATTTGAAGGCTTCCGTTGCTAAGCTACCCTAATCTATACTAATATTATATAGCTGTAGAGTTTGATTGTTTGTTTGTTTGTTTGATCACGTGGGCGGAGCCGCGAGCAAAAGCTAGTAAAAAATAAAGTTATTGGTGATAGCTAATACGCTTCAATTCTGGCGTAGTATGCCTAGACCCTAAGATCTATGCACATAATATATAGCGTGTGCGATCACGAATGCAATAATTTCATGCGAGCCGGTAAACGGAGTTGCCACATAAAAAAGATGAAAATGATGTTCATACTATTTTTTGATATTTGCGTATTGGAGTTTCTGCAAGGACCAGTATAATTTCTTAGGCGTATAAAACCAATGCTACCATTATCCTCAGAAGCCAATTTATTATTATTACTTTTAAAAATGTGGTAAATAAAACTTACCACCGGTTTTTTCCACACGACAACACACAATTGCCTACATATTCACATATCACTATCTCTTTCGCACCATAATCACCGTCTCGCGACAATCACGAAATAATCAATGCCAGTACAAGGCCGAAGCGCTCGCGCGACGCACGCGCTTACGTCACACGACCAATTTTAAAATAACCTACAAATTACGGACATGTTTTTACACAACTACTTTAGCGTTTGGACGTGTTATACTCGGTTATGATTGGTTCGAAGTTATGTCATAGTGATTATATGGATTTTAAAGTAATACAAGGAGCTGCCGGCTATATAAAGTGAATATCGTCTAAGAAGATACTAATAATACCAAAACATGAAATAATAAAATATATTCTGCCAAATTGAATACAAAAATGATGAAGTGAAAGCATGAGTGTATGTAACCAAACCAACTTTCTAAGAGATAAGTGAGTATGTTGTTATCTATGTTGCTGGTGGTAGGATATTCATATCCGCACGGGTAGCGACCACCGGGTGTTAAAACCTGCCATAGTGACCCACACACCTTGTGTGGACTGCATTCCAGGATCAGCCAGTGTATACATACAGTATGTACATCCTTGTATCCCTGTACCTGCATCGGTCATCCGCCTGTCCTGTCGCAGGACCTTCCATTTTATTCTTTTCTCTACGAAGAGAGAAGAAGCATTTATACAGGCCGATATAATTCTGGTGACCACTGATAAAGTAATTGTTTGTTGGTGGTCGCTAGTTTTATGGACTGCACTACGCTTATCATCAGGTGTAGTGTAGTCACTTTTCCGTGCTCGGATAAAAAAAATCTAAGCATGTTTAAACTTAAGATATTGTTTCAGATGAAAAACCGGCACTAACTAGAAATTTACTGATATATTGATCAACATAAAAGTGCTGAGAAATAAAGATGCAACACGGAAAAAAACTTGTGTTATTTACGCTATTTGTAATGAATTTGGTGGACCAACCAGCGCCAGAAGTGGAAATAGAACAAGGAGTTCTGAGTGGTAAAATCAGTCCGGATGGCAGTTTCTTCGAATATCTTGGAATACCTTATGCTACTACCAATAGCAGCACTAGGTTTAAGGTCTGCTGATGTATTTCTTTTGTAGATATTTTTTTTTCTGTAGGATAGAAAACCCCAACCAGAGCCAGAGTCAGCTTTATAAAAATGGGACGGATCGATCGGGATACTTTATTTTTATTTTTTTATAATTTAGACTTGCGAATGAGAAAGTGATTCGATTGATGCTAGATGCTCTCCACCATACTAATAGAAGAATTGGAACTACTTACGCAAACAGGAACGAACCCACAGCAAGTTCAAGTGGAGATACTGATTGTTATAGCCAAATTCATTATGTATTCAAACTAATTGATTTTAATAATGTATTCTGTTGAAAATCGTACATCCTACTTCCTACTAATATTATAAACGCGAAAGTTTGTAAGTATGGATAGATGGATGTATGTTTGTTACTCTTTCACGTAAAAACTACTGAATGGATTATAATGAAACTTTACAATAATATAGCTTATACACCAAAATAGGACTTAGGCTACTTTTTATCCCGGAAAAAGCAGATCACGCGGGCGGAGCCGCGAGCAAAAGCTAGTGGAATATATTTCGTGCCCAATTTTGCAAAACTACATGATAAAATTAGTTTAAATTATTGAATTTTGTAAAACAAAATCAGTATCTCCATTTGAACTTGCTGTGGGTTGGTTCCTGTTTAAGTAGGTCCAGTTACGAATGCGTTGCTTACCTTAAAGGAAAGGAATAATTAAGGGATTGGTAAGGGGATGTGGATTTAGGGTTGCAAGATATCTTTAAAATCTGGAATTATTGTCCCACTGTCTAAAAAAACGAATTGTTGCGTACGTCATATTTATATGTCGAGAAGACTATCATATCTTAATTTATAAGTTAAATCCTCTTTATCAATTCCGTGGTAAATATGTTTTAAATGAAAATAGTAAGCAAGAACCTAAAAATACTCGTATTTACATATCGGTGGGTAATTTAGTAACATTTGTTCGAATGCTAATTATGTGAAATATAATGTGCAACTGGTCGGACTAGCTCAACAATACACAATTAAACATATTCTTTATTTATTCTTATTCTTAGAGTCTATTCTAAGCACCATATGTTTCAGAAATGTAGGTTACCATATCACCTATTCACGTTTTCCAGAAAGTCAAATGCAAACAAATATTTCTAATTATTATTCCTATTTGTTCTAACATTAAAATATTAGATTAACAAAATTTCAATGCGGCCTCAGGCATGATCGTAATGTTACGTATCTTATAAAAATAATAAAGTGATAGGTCCTTCACATGCGAGAGGCCGTCTGGGTTGGTAACACCACCTTGTCTTGTCATTTCTGCGGCCAAGCAACAGTTGGTAAGCACTGTTGTGTTTCGGTTTGAAGGACTTTGAAGCCAGTGAAATTACTGGGCATTATGAGACTTAACATCTTATGTCTCTGGGTGACGAGCGCATTTCAGTGCATGCAGTGCTTTGTAATTAAAAGTGCTGTGTGGTGTTGCTTCTTTATGGGCAGGCGTGGCGATTACCAATAGGCAAGCGCCTTGCTCGGCTCTTCATTAAATCAATTAAAAACAAGTTTTTTTCTGGCGGCTGCACCCTCGTAAAGTCTTTTCTGGTATAAAGTTATCTATGCCGTTCATTACAATACATATTTCATCAACTATATCGGAGAAAATAGGATATAAAATACCGAAATATAAAATACCTAATAAAACATTTCCTCCCCTTTTCATCCCTTTATGATTGGGATAAAAATACATTTCTTAGTGATTGAATACGCTATTATAGGAATTGCAGTTAAAGTTTCAGTTTTTTAGATCCATTGTTATTATCTGAGCGTTCATGGATCGATCAAGCCATGTTAATTAATATGTATAAATAGATAACTGAGATTGTGAGTGATTGTAGATTGGCGTGTTTTGTTCTCCTCGGTCATTCAATAATACGTATTATAAATTATATTTATACAATTCCAGTATGTAAGCATAATATTATGTTTTTACATCAGAAACCTTGAAACCTTCGCGCTGATAGTGAGCATTTGGTGATCGAAAAAGCCAATAACACTTTAGCCGACCCGGGGATCGAACCCGAAACCTCAGCATAGCAATCGAACCGCGTACGCAATATAACTGCGCCATCGAGGCAGTCTTCCATATCTCTTCATAAAATTTAATGGATCAAACACCATTATAAAGCATAAATAGGTCAGCTTAACCGGGTTGTTACCATTGACTTACTGAAAACCGATGTGAAGTAGTAACTTACTATTCGAGCATAATATTTCGGTTCGATCCCCGCACCACGACAAACACTTGTGTGATCTACCAATATCTGTTTCGGGTTCTGGGTGTTGTGAGACCTAAAGCATCTCGTATTTCCTGATACCTACGACATAAGACTCGTATCTTACTGTGGGATTAGGACTATGTGTGTGACTGTTGGGTGTATTTATTTATTTATATTATTTATTTATTACATTTCGTATGGTGATTGAGATATATGGTAGCAATACGAGAGGGTGACGTCTATTTCTAATTCCTTTATTATCCCTTCCTTTTATGCTCAGCAACACGTCCATAACTCTTCAGGTTTGTGCAGGCTTTCGTGGGCGGTTCACTTGCTCTTTGCCGTCCTATATTTAAACAAAAAGAATCATCAAAATTGGTTCACATTTGTTCGATGTTAGAGATTTCTAAGATGTAACATAAATAAAAATTAAAGACGAATTGAGAATCTTCTTTTCGTAATTTGGTCTTACGTTTATAATTAAATAATCTTAATAACGTGTAATTTAATTATGTTTCATTTTTATTGTAAATGAATATTAATGATGCTCATTTCACACGGTGCGTAATGTATTAACATAGTATGCATATGTTAGCATCGTCTCAATAAGTATTACAAAGCGATCTCACAGTATATGTATTACCATATTTTACTTCATGTAAGGCACAGCTCAATAATAATTACATAGGAATTAACATTTTCAGGCACCGCTACCTCCGCCATCATGGAAAGGCGTATTTAAAGCCATTGACGAAGTAGATTTGTGTCCACAAAACTCAATATTTGGTATTATAGGTACAGAAGACTGCTTGAAAATTAATGTTTATGTACCAGTTAATGGAAAGAGGCCTCTGCCAGTTATGGTATTCATACATGGAGGAGCATTCATCTTAGGAAGTGGGGGGAAGATGCTATATGCTCCAGATTATTTAGTAAAACAGGATGTTATTGTCATCACATTTAATTACAGACTTGGTGCTCTTGGCTTCCTTTGTTTAGGAACTAAAGATGCTCCTGGTAATGCTGGATTAAAAGACCAGATTGCTGCTTTGAGATGGGTCAAGAAAAATATTTCAGCATTTGGTGGAGATCCTGATAATATCACAATTTTTGGACAAAGTGCCGGAGGTACTTCAGTTTCGTTGCTTTTGGCAAGTGAAGCCACAACTGGTTTATTTAAAAGAGCTATAGTTCAATCTGGTTCTTCAATATCCAGTTGGGCAATTAACAGAGCACCTGTGTGGGTAGCTAGTCTTATAGCTAAGGAATTGGGCCATGATACGAAAGATCCTGAAGAAATATATCAAATATTATCTAACGCTCCATTTAAAGATTTAGTTAAAGCAAAACCCGAGAAACCTCTAGGTAAATATCTAGATACACAGTTATTGCACTTGCCTTGTGTGGAGAAAAATATACCTGGTGTAGAACCGGTTTTGACTGATTTACCATTTAATTTACTTATATTTAAGCCAAAGAAAAACGTGTCAATTATATACGGGTCTACAAGTAAAGAAGGTTTATTTATTGTATCTAGAGATGATGATAAAACAGTAAGCGAAAGAGATAAGAAATATCTTTTCGCCTCAGATTTAGAATTTCCGTCTGAAGAAGTAGCAGAAAGAGAAGATATTAAAGCAAGACAATTTTATTTTGGTGATGAAAGAATGAGTATGAAAAACATATTGAATATATCAGATCTCTTCACTCAATTATATTTTGAAGTTCCGCCAATATTAGAGTCACAAATACTAATAGAAAATCTAGAAGTACCTGTGTATAATTACTATTTCAACTATGCTGGTGGACGGAATTTTCTGAAATATCTGACTGGATTTAAACATGAATCAGGAGCATGTCACGCTGATGAACTGTTGTATCTCTTTAGGGGATGGATTTGGCCGTTCCCTATAAGTAATAAAGATCAGCAAATGATTGACTGGATGACAAAATTATGGACCAACTTTGCTAAGAACGGGTAGGTTTATATAATTCCTAATTTTACAAAACAAACATAAAAGTTATTAGTTTAATTATTATATTTAAGGTTGACTTCAAACTCCGCGTTTGCACTTTTTTACAATGCGCTTCATATGTTAAAGGAGATAATTCGACGGCAACGTCTCTGGCATCTTCAATATGGCGTTCAAAGGACTGTTTTGAAGTATGTTACTGAGATAGGGCAGTGCAAAGTCGGGTTGTTACTAATGTCTCACAGAAAACCAATTTAAAGTAGCGGCTTGCTGCTGCGTTTTGTATGGCGAGGAGATATCCGGAGGCCCAAATCCCCTACCCTTCCCAATTCTTTATTTATCCCTTTCCTTTAAAGTCGGCAGCGCGCCCGTGATTCTTCTTTATTTAAAACTAATTAACGTCTCTAGGTACAGCAGTTAAAGTTTTTAGAAAGTTGAAAAGTACTCTTCTATTACGACACAAGTAAATTTTAAAGAGTTATTTACAAATATAAATATAAAACTGCCTCGGTGGCGCAGTTGTAATGCGTACACCGCGCCGTACAACCGACGTGCTGAGGCCTTGGGTTCAATCCCGACCCGGGTAAATGTGATATTGGGTTCTATCACGAAATGCTCAGTATCAGTCCGGAGATTTGAATTGTGCCCGATATACCGATGAGCTCACCCTTCTATCATATCATGGGACTGTAAGAATCTCGTATTAACTTGAAATGCTAAGAAATCAAGCATTTGATGAATTGCTACGGTATTTGACGTGCATAATATATTAAGACCATTACAAACAAGACGTGAGAATTGCAAATCATAAATTCTTCGCACCCGAATGGCAACATTTTACAAAGCTGTAAATAACATAATATTATCTAAACTACACTCGCTTTTCATGAAAATCCAACAGAATTTTGCGTTATATTATTTTCTAAAAATGAAACTACAAAATGTAGCTCGAGTTGTAAGAGTTAACGTTTTTATCGTCACAAGTCTAGAGATAGTAAAATTTGAGTTTGCGGATAAGTGAAAAAAAAAACACAGATAATTTTTCGAGAAATAAACCAATTTTATTTGGTTTTAAATATTAATATATAAAAAGTGAATTAAAACATCTTCTCATTTCCAGTGATCCTACGCCACTTGATGACCTCCCAGTTAGATGGACTCCTAGCAGTAAAGAAAATATTAAATTCTTGACAATCGATAATGAGTTAAAAATGAGTGGATTACCAAATCCAAGTGCATATCGGTTATGGAAGTATATGTATAACAAATATAGGAAGAAATATACAGATGAATATTAAGAGGAAGAGAGTTTGATTTATTTCTACTTTGTCATCCTCAAAAACTACTAGATGAATAATACTTATCATTGATTAATCGAGACAGTAATTTGGAAGATGTAAATCACCTTGGATGACTTTGGCTGGGTTAGATGACTCTAAATCATCTTGCAAGATATTGGCAAATTAACACATTAGGATTTATACTACTAACACCGATCTCGAGTCGAATCTCTTTAAGATATTATTACGTTATATTTAAAAAATACTACAAAATAAAAAAATAAATAAAATAAAAAATTTAAAATAAAAAACGAACCAAGACAACCTATGTTTTACGTAACTATTATTATACTAACTTTTGCTCGTGGCTCCGCCCGCGTGATCTGCTTTTTCCGGGATAAAAAGTAGCCTATGTCCTATTCTGATGTGTAAGCTATATTATTGTAATGACGAGACGATCAAGGCGCTCGCCTGATAGTAAGTGTCACGCCTTCCCATGTGCAATACAAATTACAAAGGACTTATAATTAAATTAGAAAGCGTTCGTCACCCGAGACATGATATATTAAGTATCATAATGCCCATTAATTTCACTAGCTTCAGTGTCCTTTAAGCAAAACACAACAGTCCTTATACACTGCTGTTATAAATTCGATTCCGGACTATGTAACCTTGATAGTTATTTATCAAATACTTATCGCATGATAAGATATTATAGTAAACTTATCGCTAAATATTCTGTATAGACATGCGTTGACAATTTGTTGCAAAAAACAATTTGAATAATGTTTTCATTGAAGAAAAATATGTGAAAAAATGAAGCGTGGACATAGAAAATATTTGGTGTTATTTTCTTTATTTGCTATGAATTTGGTAGATCAGCCGGCTCCTGAAGTTGAAATAGATTCAGGAGTGCTAAGTGGTAGGATAAGTGCTGATGGAAATATTTTAGAGTATGTGGGAATTCCGTACGCCATTGCTGAAAGATTTCAAGTAAGTTAAGGTTATATCAAATTTATGATATTCATTGAGAATGTTCATTAAAGATAGATATATATAATTCAGAAATACTTATATTTGTTACTTCTGTATTTTTTTATTGATAGACGTTTGACCATAATCTTACCCAAAAGTGACGATACATCTACATTATTACACGCCTGCCTAAAATGTACCTTTTTACTCTAACTTTAAATAGTCCCAAATTATAATATTGCGGAAAAACACAGTACAAGCAACAGGGTCAGGAATCTTAACAAATTTAAAACAAAAAAAGTTTGCTTTATTTTTAAATCCCAGCCAGAAACACTATCTATCCAGATTTATTCTCTCTGTGAGGGAGATTTTGGGAGATTTTACATCGAAACTGATTATCTGATTAATTTGATTAATTAAGTTTAAAAAATATTCATCAGTTTTATCATTTTAGATTTTGTTATTTTTTATCATTACAAATCCTTATCATAAATATTTCTTATAATTAATTAATAATATTTTTAGGCTCCGAAACCACCGCCAAAATGGAAAGGAGTTTTCAAAGCCATAGACGGGTCATACCAGTGTCCTCAGCCAACACCTCTCGGTGTCGCTGGCACAGAAGACTGTTTGAAAATAAACGTGTACGTACCAGCCAGAGCCAGAAGACCCCTCCCTGTCATGTTTTATGTGCATGGTGGAGCATTTCTTTTAGGAAGTGGAGGAAAACTGCTTCTAGGACCAGATCTATTGTTAAAGCATGATGTTATATTGGTAACTTTTAATTATAGGCTCGGTGCCTTAGGTTTCCTTTGCTTAGGCATTAATGAAGTTCCAGGAAATGCTGGTTTGAAAGACCAAATAGCTGCCTTAAAATGGGTTAAAAGAAACATAGCAGCTTTCGGTGGAAATCCTGATAGTGTTACAATTTTTGGACACAGTGCTGGAGGGACATCCGTGTCTTTACTTTTATCCAGTGAAGCAACAAATGGATTATTCAATAAAGCTATTGTACAAAGCGGATCTGCTTTAACTAACTGGGCGATTAACCCTCAACCAATATCAATAGCCCAATCTATAGCAAAACAATTAGGTTTAAATACTGATAATCCACTTGAGTTATATGAGTTTTATAAAAATGTACCCGTAAAAGAGTTGATTGAAGCAACAGCTAATATACCTGTAAGTCAATTACTGGCTCTAAATTTACTACATCTACCATGTGTAGAAGACAAATTTTCGGATATAGAACCCGCAATAAGTGACTTGCCATACAATCTATTGACTAAAAATCCCAAAAATGTTTCTGTAATTTATGGATCGACGGACAAAGAAGGTTTATTTTTTATTGCGGAAGAAACTGAAGAATCTCTAAAAGCTATTAATGAAAGGCATCTCCTTGGTAATGATTTAGTGTTTGATAATGAAGACGAACAACCTCGCGTGTCAGCAAAAGTAAAACAATTTTATTTCGGTACAGAACAAATAAATTTCAAGACTATAATGAATTTATCTGATATATACTCGCATTTATATTTTGAAGTGCCAGCAATTTTAGAATCTGAGATGATGATGAATAAAATTAAGTCTCCAATCTATAATTACTATTTTACTTACTCAGGGGGAAGGAATATGGTAAAAGAAAAATCGGGCTATACCAACGTAACTGGTGCTTGTCATGGAGATGATATTTTATATTTATTCCATGCGTTAGTTTGGCCATATAGGATAAAAGAAAAAGATCAAGTCATGATAGATTGGATGACTAAAATGTGGACTAATTTTGCTAAGTTTGGGTGTGTATACCGATGATAATTTATTTAATTTTTCAAAAAAATTACGTCGCTTTGTTGATTATATAAGATTTATTGAGCCTTTATTCAAACAATCCTACCAGGATTGAATATCCTACCACCAGGTAGGATATTCAAAACGGCCCGGATAGCGGCCACCGTACACATGGTGTTAAAACCTGCCATAGTGACTCACACACCTTGTATGATAGCTATTTATTACCCCTCTTACTAAAAACACAGCTTTCGTAGTGTGCTGTGAAGCGACAGACCGCGGGTTCAATCCCAGTACTAAGACAAATGTTTGTGGGGTCACAACTATGTATGTGATTGTTGGGTGTAATTATTTATTTAGTGATAATAAGTTATTCATTGATACGTTATTTTATAGAAATTTTCTATTTTCAGGGATCCGACACCAGACCATGACAGAGATATTCCAGTGAAGTGGGAACCGAGCAATAAAAATAAATGGAATTTCTTATTTATTGGCGATGACCTAAAAATGGGTTCACTGCCAAATCCAGACTCTTTTAATCTCTGGAAAGATATATACGACAAATATCGAAATATAAATCTGAAGTAATTGTGACATTTGTAACTTCTTTAAACTCTGTATTTTGTACTGAATATAAAAAATATAACTTATTATTTTTTATTATATAGCATAGGCCGGCAAATGGGTCACCTGATGGTAAGTGATCTCCACCGCTCATGTACGCCCATAATACCAAAATAATCATGGCCACGTTGCCGACCTTAAAGGGAAAGGGATAATTAAGGATAAGGCAGCCGATTAATGTAGTACACAAAATGATTTACATCGTGACTATAACATTCTCTAAAAACAAAGTTTCATAATTATTAGACAAACACAAGATAGCAGCTGTCAATCATTTCAACAATAATTTAAAGACCAAACCACTGACTGTCTACAAAGTGGTACACGAGCCAATTGTGTTGCCAGTTCAGTTGATTGATATGATTGCTTATTAGATATAAGTGATAGACTCTCCCGTGTTCCCTGAAGTAGCGTTAAATATTTGATTTAATGTTATTTTATTATAGTTTCTCAATAAGGGATGTTGTACATTGTACGAGTGTATTTGATGGCAATATTTTTTTTTTTAAAGCATAGACCAGCAAATGAGCAAGTGGGTCATGGTAAGTGATCTCCGCCACCGGCGCCAATCATATGCTCGTAGCAGACCTTAAAGGGAAGCTATAATTAAGGACATGGGAAGGGGAGGGGGATTTAAGCCTCCGGATATCTCACTCACCGTAAGAAACGCAGCAGCAAGTCGCTACTTTACGTCGGTTTCCAGTTAGACAGTGTTAACGGCTCGGTCGAGCCGGCCCATTTATGCTATAGACAAAACTGTCTACATCATGACTCTACTACTCATATCATATCTCATTTCGAGCTATAGTCATCACATCTATGTTTGTAGAAAAACATACGTATGACCGATTGTTTTCGTATTACATCGGTATGATAATATATTATTAGTTTAGGACACTATGCTATTTTCAGTTTAAATTTTAATATTCTCCCCAGTATCTATGTCCTACTTGAAATATAAGAAGCAGTAAAATATTCAGTGTTCAAATTGTGCCAAAAGTTTGAATTTTTATAAAATTTGATATATTGTACACACGGGTGGAAAGTTAATTCGGTGTTTGGTTTATTTTAGAAGCGATTTCGGTTTATTTATATAATTATATAGCATTATCTGGTGCTAATAATTGCCATCAATAACACTAGGATACTATACATTTATTTAAGTACATAATAACATTTTAATTCAATTTTATTTATAAGGGTCATCTATCTATCATCTACTAATATATATTAAATGTTTAATTTATATGACTGTATTGGTATTCATCATACTTACACGTACGGGAATCGAGCCCGCAACCTCCACTGCTCCACGGAGGCTATCAGACGTGGTTATCAATTTACAAATAAAATTATCTTTGATTGCATCTTTTATCTTCAGTACCTACTAAATAATAAAAGCGTGTTAAAATAGATGAACATATTTAGCGTAAGCTGTACCATCCCTCGGTTAATTTTAATTAATATATCAAGTAAGGATTGACATCGCATATACAGGGTTATTTTTAAAACACCAGCAATCTCGCAGGGGTAGATTCCTAAGGTTATAAGCTACTACTTTTGTTCTACGACTTTTGATAATTTGTTAGATTTTATTTTCATACAAAAATAAGTATTCATTTAATTTCCGTCTTGAATGTTACAACGCGCATCGCAGATTACGTAAACAAACACGCGAAGCGTGGGGAACCGGGCGTCTTTGAAGGTCAACGCCCGAGCAGCTGACGGCCGGCTTTGATGTCGCGCGCGCACGCCGCGCCGCGCCGCAGTCTACGAAGAAAAACACGACACAACAAATACTTGTAAAATCATTTTTTTTTTAATATATTGAGTTATATCCAAACTCGTAGAACAAAAGTTGTTCCGTATGGGGTTAGCTATCTGGTCCTGCGAGATTGCTGGTGTTTTAAAATTAACCCTGTAGATTTTAACATTATGATAGCAGTGAAAACAAAATATGATACAGTCTTTAAATATCGTGACTCATTAGCAATGACGTATTATAATTTTAACTTTAACCGACTTACCAACGCTCTAAGCATATGGCACGACCCAATATTAATACAAGATAATAAAATATTGAACATTTTCAGTGTTTGCTTGTTCATTTTATTGTAATCGCCATTCATCTATGACTTATCCGCGTGATCCCAGCCGGTTTCAAGTTCCCAACATTGTCTCTAGTTATGAATATTGTATAGAGGGCGCCACGTCCGCACCGGTACGACCCCTCTTCGCCAACATTTTACTCTTCGTTAGACATCGGTTTAACATGATAAGAAAATAGAGAGGACACTATATGTGACCGCATTGTTAAGCGTAGGACAGTGATCTGCGATTAAAATGCATTCTGTTCCAGGATAGCGATAGTATTTTAATGTTTACTAATAATTATAATAATTTTCACATATCGATTCTTAATTATTTTTTTATTCGGGCTCGGCAAAGTGACTACACTTCACCTGATGGTATGCGCAGTGCAGTCCAAAAAACCAGTGACTACCAACAAACAACGAGTTTATCGATATTCCGTAGAATCATGCCAGCCTGTATAAAAACTTCTTTACACTGCGAAGAGAGAAGAAGCAAATAGAGGGGCCTGCAATAGGACAGGCAGATGACCGATGCAGGCACTGGGATACAAGGATGTACCCCTATACCCGCTCCAAACAACCATGAAGTTCTGTCGCAAGCCCCTCGGGAGAACCGAATACACACTGGCTGATCCTGGAATTCGATCCAAGAAATGTGGGTAACTATGGCAGGTTTTAACACTGTGTACGGTGGTCGCTATCCGGGAGGATATGAATATCACACCATCAGAAAAACACAGCTAAAATATGTTAAAAATTAAGACCAATCTAATAAAAATATAAAAAAGCTCCATTACAAAGTACATCTTTGAAAACACCTTATCTGTTAAGTTACATTCCCTCTAAAATGGCCCCAAAAAGAAACACAGATAAAAAATTACTCCCAAAACGCACACGGCAGGAATTTTAACAAGACATTGCCAGTTTTATCTTCGCGAATGTTTTCATTACTCCCCCAACACGGGGTGCAATAGCTAAATTTTATAAGTACTTAGCAATAAAATAAAATTTACGACGTTAGCCCACTTAACAGTACCGTTGCTCAAGATAACTTGGGACTTTACGTTATTTATTACAAACTTGGCACTTCCCATGAATGGGAGGTTATTAAAATTGTTAGCGGTTTTAAAGATGACCGCGAAGATTAAACGATTTCGGTGTACTTTGAACTGAAAATATCTTACACTTTAATTTTAACGAAAACTAGAGGAGATGTAATTTTAAAAAAATTACTACAAAATAGAATTAATAATTTTATGAAAGTCACCAAGTATTAATTACGCACTTACCTTAAAGGCAAGCTGGATACTTGCTCAAAGAGGAGGGACACCTGTAAGGGTACAGTATGTTTTAGAATCAGTACTATATTATCAAATTGGAGAATATTCTCCAGCAGAATTAATATTATAGCTTAACATTCATTCTGCTTTTTGACATCTAAAAGCTGAACATAGAAAAAAGTGTAGTATCAAAATGCTTCACAACGATAAATAGCTTCTATTTTCCTAGCCTAGTAATGGCTGAAGCGTTTCTTTCTTTCTTTCAAGTTTGGTATCTGATCAAAGTGCCTTCAAGCTAGAGGGCTTAATTTTTTTTGTCTACAGCAACATAAAATTACCGGTGGTTTGAGTACCTATATTCGTATCCGCCCGGATAGCGACCACCATACACGGTGTTAAGACCCGCCGTAGTCACCTAGTGTGGGTCACGTTCCGCTGTCAGCCAGTATATCCGGTTGTCCCGAGGGGGCTTGCCCTCTCTTCCTATACCTTTCCCAGCCCTTATTGCTTTCTCACCCCATTGGCCCTGGGATGAGATACTGCAGGGGTCGCCAGTATTCCGTTAGTTCATCCCCAACGTAAAAAAAACCTAAAGTTACCATGTCAGACAGGCTATTTTCTAAAGGGTTCAATCAACATTTTTGGACTCCAAGCTAACCTTACCTACCTGTGGTACAGTCTGCCGATTGACAACTTAGCAAAAACTTAAACTCAAACTCATGCCTGTATCGAAGAGGGTAACCAGAGCTTCAACTAATGCACCAAAATATCCTCGACTTTTTCTGAGCAATTATGTGATCTCTGGTGAGCCTATTCCAATATCGACCATATGCTAGATCAATGAAGCGATTAATGGTTGCGTATATGTGTGTTAGCAACCAGAGTTTGATCAGCGTAATCGAATCATGGTCTAAAGTGGAGGGTCCTATGCCCAGCAGAGAGACACACCAATACTAATGAAGATACCTTTTAAAACAAACAACATTATATTTTAAAAAAGTTCCCACAATGGCTTCATCAGTTGAAATTACAATCTTCTTATGTTACGTGCCATTTTCAAAATATGATTTTCGATTTCAAATTTTAACCAGCGATCCAATAACTTATGCTTCGCAAACGTAAGGTCCCATCTAATCCTTCATTATTCCTGAAATCCAATCGAAATCCGACCATCAACATGATCCCATTCGACAAAATCTCGCATGCAAAATAATCTTCGGTGCATTTGCTATTCATTGGGCTTTAGATAAAGTGCTCGGACATTTTTATTTTTCCATATAAAATGTCTCCTTCCATAGATGCATTGACAAAGTAATATGAACCTTAATTGATTATTGTAGTGTTTCTTTTGGCATGTTTAAAATTCGGAATTGAAATTCCAAGATTTTTACTCGATTTTGAACAAGCTATGAGCAAACATACGATTTTCTACATTTTTATTGACATCGATTCGTGATAGTGTGAATTATTTCTTATAACTTCTATTTGCTATAGCACCTCTATATTTATTAAATTTGATAAAAAGCTAAACTAACAATTATTAATTGCATAAACATGCTATTAAAGAGATGATACTAGTATAGATACAGTGATTGCTAAATTTTTATTTTTGGAACGAAGTTCCTTACGGCAGGCTTGGAGGGGATAGGGATTTCGCTGCGTGACCGAACTGAAAAAAATGTGATAGTAAAACCGTAAGAAAAATGCGTGGAAAAAATGCGTGGAAAAAATGCGTGGAATAAAACCGTTAAATGAGACTTTTTTTTAACTTAATTTGATATCTAGCACACAAAGTTTTAAAGTCGAAATTCCGTTAATAAAACTAAAACTAAAACGTGTGAAACTTATGACATTTGGAAATGTAGACGCGGTTTGAAATTTGAATTTGAATTTTTGATTATAGAACACGGCCGTCCACCGTTTAGTAGCCAGTCTAAGTCTAAATTAATAAGTTTTTATTTATAATTACATAAGTTGATAAAAAATGCTATACAATAGCTTTACCGCGGCAGTCTCCGAGTGCTACACGTCTTTTTTTTATTTCTATTTTTCTATTCTATTTCTATGTAATTTTATGTTGTCAAACAAAAATAAAGAGACATATTTTGTTATTTTAGTTGATAATTTGTATTTTTTACAATTTGTGTCGATTCTACATTAGCCGAAGGAACTTCGTTCCTACCTGGTATCCCACGACACACACTATTTTTTTTTATTAAGCTGTTACATTTTTAATCATGGTCGATTTTGAAGTAAATAATTAATAATTATTGTCCGTTTTTAATCACAATAGCTCCATAAACATGACCGTCATAATGTGGTCTCTTTACATGTACTGCATCGCCTGACAAATAATTAAGATGGCTAGATGTAGAAGACATATACTATTGACTCCACTTAACTAGCCAAATCCATAGGAAAAACAAAAAACTATGATACTGGGTAGTTGAACCCAGTTTTTCATATAAGAAACTATTTTTTTTATTACAATAGGTATATATGAAGTAACAATATATCCCAATAGACATCTCATACTATTTGCCTCCGATTTTCGTTTAATCGTGTATTCTTAACACCTTAACATTTACAATGTCTAAATCCTTTACAACGTATTTAAATCCCTTATACCCTTCAGTGAATAATAAAACCTTTAACATCGACGTTCGTTTATGCAAATACATCAGCGTTAAGTCTCTCAAATGTTCGACATTCTTCCGACTCTGAGCCGGGGCTTACCACCCGTAACACCCCTAAACAACAGTCGGCAATATTGCCGCGGTAATTTGAATTACTGGCATAATTGGCCAGTCAACTTGGCAATTTGAATTTGTGGCGGAGGGGAGGTTCAAATTGTCATGTTTGCTGGTTAATAAAAGTTTATTTGCTGTGTTGATGAAATTGAACGTTTAGATTGTTTTTTCCTAATTAAAGCTAGCTGTGAAACGAAAGGCCTGGGTTCTATTCTTTTCGAATCTGGGTTTTGTGAGACTATACGTCCCTCGACTTTAGCCCGACATGTCAAACATAGATGAGTGACTGTTGGTGAAATATAACTAAACAAAATGAACTTTTTTGAACCCATTTCAAAAAAGATGGACGCTCTGAAATTTATGCCTATATTTTATTTTGTTTCTTTTTAAGCCCAAATGAATTTCTCCTTTACATATTATAATTCACTATTAAATATAAGAGAATTTTACTACTTCACTTATAAAACCATTCATTTGTTTGTTTGCCGCAACCGAGAGAAACTCATCAACATCTGTCACGAGAAAAATACCTTCAAAAACGTATTCAACATTAATCAGAAGGAGACACTCGTAAACCCCACTAAGTATTTCATTAGCGGAACGCATATTTTCCCTTCACCACTCAGGTGTTCCTTTCTGATGAGAAATGGCCGGAATATCTCTTGAACATAATTCGATCGGAGATTGCTTTTCCTATTTGTCATTTTATTTGAACTCGCTTAGAGTTTTGGTATCAGGTGAGTAATACGGCAGTATCAATCGTCTCTTTTATTTAATTTTGAGTTTTTTTATTCACCTGAAAGATGAGATGAGCAGGTTGCTCCGGTGAGGAAGATTTCTGGAGGACCAATTAGCCCTCCCCTTTCCAAATCCCTAGTCCTTTTACGACATTTCCGTGATTTTTGGAACGAAGTTCCTTACGGCAGGCTTGGAGGGGATAGGGATTTTGCTGCGTGACCGAACTGAAAAAAATGTGATAGTAAAACCGTAAGAAAAATGCGTGGAAAAAATGCGTGGAATAAAACCGTTAAATGAGACTTTTTTTTAACTTAATTTGATATCTAGCACACAAAGTTAAAGTCGAAATTCCGTTAATAAAACAGATAGGTGTGAAACTTATGACATTTGGAAATGTAGACGCGGTTTGAAATTTGAATTTGAATTTTTGATTATAGAACACGGCCGTCCACCGTTTAGTAGCCAGTCTAAGTCTAAATTAATAAGTTTTTATTTATAATTACATAAGTTGATAAAAAATGCTATACAATAGCTTTACCGCGGCAGTCTCCGAGTGCTACACGTCTTTTTTTTATTTTCTATTCTATTTCTATGTAATTTTATGTTGTCAAACAAAAATAAAGAGACATATTTTGTTATTTTAGTTGATAATTTGTATTTTTTATAATTTGTGTCGATTCTAAATTAGCCGAAGGAACTTCGTTCCTACCTGGTGTCCCACGACACACACCAATTTTTTAAGTAAATATCGTGGTTACTACATAGGTTATGGAGTCTTACTGGTTTTAAAAAGACATTTACATCAACTTTCAAATCTTTTTAGACTCTCTTAGATATAACCACACACAGACAATACGAAGCTCAAAAACTAAGTGCTAGACATCATAACAAAGCAATATTTACAAACAGCCTAAACAAGCATCTCAATGAAGCAATAAATTTTACAAATAATAATCCGCAAAATTACGTATAAAGGCCACATCACATACGAGCTTTTAACATCGGTGATTTTGGCGTCTATTGAAAACTCGATGCAGCGACATTATTTTATTCCACACTTATTCTACGGCATTTAATTCGAATCTGAGGTTATTATCCAATGATTTTTTTGTCCGAGCACAGCAAAGAGACTCCACTACACCTGATGGTAAGCACAGTGCAGTCAAAAATCCCACCCCAACCAACCATCAAGTCCTGTCGCAAGATCTTCGGGAGAACCGGATATACACTGGCTGATCTTGGAACGCGATCCACACAAGGTGTCTGGATCACTATGGCAGCTTTTAACACCATCTGTGAACGCTATCCGGGTGAATATGAATATCTTACCTCCACTATATTCTTGACTTTCAGAAACGGTAATCGCATCAAGTGCGCAATTCCTCAAACGATTAGTAGTACGGCTAATTTTCACCAAGGTTTCTCGATTTTGTATACGATGTAGTACAGAAACACTCTTATATCAATAGCCGAAATATATCCCACTACACCAATCTATTTTTTGTATTGAATAATGAGACGAGCCAATCACTCGCCTGATGGTAAGCGCCACACCTGCCCATAAACAGAAGCAACACCGCACAGTGCTTTGAATTACAAAGTACTGCATGGCACTGAACTGCGCTCGCCACTTCAGATGGCCTCTCGCATACGAGGAATGTACCACCTTGTCTTTGATTTAAAAGTCGATAACGCACTGTCAATTCTTTTAGAGATGTATGGGTTCATGGCCAGTGGTGGTTATTTACTATTAGCTGATTTGGAAGAGTAAGCCATCGCTTAGATTCTTCGGTTCCTCAATCGAATTAATAATATGCTAAAATGGGATAAAACCGCAAAAATCATCCGCAAAATCGTCGATGCTAAAACTATCATATGTGCTCCCGCCTTTAGATTTCTGAAGCGGCAAGCCTTATGAGTGTTCATGTCTGCGGGAAGCCGTAGCTTATGTAAATTATGACGTCATCTCCAAGAGCAGGCATTAGCGTGACGTGTACCTTGACGCAAGCCAGGGGCGGTGAGCGTAACTAAGCACGGAGCTTTGATGCCTTTAAGAAAGGTATACTTTTTATGTATGGGGTGGAAAAGTATTTGAGAATGGTGTTACAGATCCATTTTCCTTCTTCTATCAAAAATGTTAAAGTTTAGAATTTATACGTTTATGCATTTGGATGTTTGTTAATCAATCACGCCTAAACGGCTGAACATATTTGAATGAAATTAGGCATACAATTAAATCATGATAGAGATTAGGACAAAGAATATCCTAGAAAAGCACATTCATAAGGGCGCACTTCAAAATAAAGATGTATCACATTATAGTAATTACAATAATAAGCATATTGCTCCGACCCCACTTGGATTAGGAAAAGGGCTGTATAAGGGCTGGTGGAAGACATATATAAGCTCACGCTTGTATCTCCGAAGGTGTGATAGAGGTGCAATCTTTGTATTCATATGGCACTATACTTACAGGCAATTTATTTTATAATCAAATATTTTAAATGAAATGTGGTTCGTATGAGTGATAGAGGTACGCTGTAGACAGTTTTGTCTACAGCATGAATGGGCTGGCTCGTCCGGATCGTTACCACTGTCTCACAGAAAACCAACGTAAAGTAGCAGCTTGCTGCAGCGATTCGTACGGTGAGTGAGATATCCGGAGACAGAAATCCCCTCCTCATCCCAATCCTTTAATTATCCCTTCCCTTTAAGGTCGGCAACGTGCCTATGTTCTTTAGTATTGTAGGCGTACATGGGCGGTGGAGATCACTAACCATCAAGTGACCTACTTGCTTGTTTGCCGATCTATGCCATAAAAAAACAGTCCGCATTTTTAAACCTCACATCATTTCTTTTCTATTTTAAACCGTCGATAAAGCGAAACTAACGGCCTGATAGCCCGTTTACAAACTTAAATTTCATCTAAATCCGCTAAGAAAGGCGACCAGAGCGTCCATAAATTTCACTATATTATTTGAGGTCTGGGACCGGCGGAGATACACTTAAACACAAGTTTGAATAATCTCGCTTTAATGTTAAGCGTCGTCGTATCATTTAAGAATGGTAATTTGCTGGTGTCAAATGGTATTTTGGAAGTTGGGACACTTACATTACAAGGTAGGTCCCTTGTATGCGAGAGGCAGTCTGGGTTGGTATTACCGCTTTGTCTATTTCTACCGCCAAACAACTGTGTGTAAGCACTGTTGTGTTTAGGTTTGGAGGACATTGAAGCCTGTGAAATTACTGGGCATTATGAAACTTAACATCTTATGTTTCGGGGTGACGACTATCAGGCGAGCGACTTGATCGTCTCGTCATTCAATTAGATAAAAAAAGACGTGTGGCACTCGGAGACTGCCGCGGTAAAGCTATTGTATAGCATTTTTTATCAACTTATGTAATTATAATTATTTATTTATTTTATTTATGCAGTATTTTTTTCTTGTTTTAAATTTTAATTATGAGTGTCAAGGTCAAGGTCGGGGTAAAGGTTAAGGTCGGGGTCAAGGTCAAGGTCGGAGTCAAGGTAAAAATCGGGGTCAACGTCAAGGTCGGAGTCAAGGTCAAGGTCGGAATCTAGGTAAAAATCGGGGTCAAGGTCGGGGTCAAGGTCAAGGTCGGAGTCAAAGTAAAAGTCGGGGTCAAGGTCAAGGTCGGGATCAAGGTCAAGGTAGGAATCTAGGTAAAAATCAGGGTCAAGATCAAGGTAGGAGTCAAGGTAAAAATCGGGGTCAAGGTCAAGGTCGGGGTCAAGGTAGGAGTCAAGGTAAAAATCGGGGTCAAGGTCAAGGTCACGGTCGGGGTTCAAGGTCAAAGTCTTGTGAAAGTCCGGTCCAAGTTGACTGGTCACTGTGTGACGCCACCTGGGACTTCGAAATTATCGATGTTCCAGGGAGGTCAGCTAACGCTGGCTGGTTGGAGGGGGGGTGTTAGGTTTTTTCGTTACGAAATTTCTGGATTCGGTCTCGCCGCAAGGCCCGCGATAAAATCTATACAATAGCTTAAAAAAAAACTTAAGACTGGTAGAGCCATGCTGTATTACTTTTGTGTTTTTTGCACCTTTGGATAAATTCGACATTCTTTTATTTCTTAGTTTTGCATTATCAATTTGAAAATCTCTGTTATTTTTTTACAATTAATATATTACATGATTAATACATAGACTACTCTTCATTCTAGAAAAGATTACGCAGGCAGAGCCACGAGCATGAGCTAGTAAAATATTCTTCACACATCCTCAATCATCAAGATCCGACCATTAATTAAAAATATCATAAATTTACACCTCACTGTCCCTCGACTAACACAATGAACCACAATATAATACATGCACCATACCTGCGGCGTATTAACCGTAAACTATAACCGAAACTATAACTAACAACGGTTATTCGCAGGTGAAATCAGAATATAACGCCGGTACTACCGACCGATCTAATTAGTAACCATTCCGTATCATAACAAGGTAAAACATACCTTCAGAAGGATTACTGACTGTTACATACTAGATAGTTTGACAGTATATTTATATAAAGATAGTCTATATTTTGGATCTGAAAAAAAAGGCAAAAATGGGTGTGTGCAATTATCACACGGCAAAAGTGAAACTTCAGAAAGGTGGCCTACAAGTGAATGAGATAAACAAAGAGGAGACGAAGATTACAGAAAACACTTTATACTTGTAATCTATCTCATTTTCTCTGTCCTATTCTGATGTATAAGCTATATTATTGTAAAGCTTCATTAAAATCCATTCAGTAGTTTTTACGTGAAAGAGTAGCAAACATACATCCATCCATCCATCCATACGTACATACTTTCGCATTTATAATATTAGTAGGATGATCCAGGGTTAATCATAGGGTATTTTTTTCTTTAAATTTCAACCCCTAAAGGGCCCAAATAGGGGATGAAAGTTTGTATGAAAACTTTTTGATGGCGAAACGAAGTTCGCGGGCGCAGCTAGTATGATAATAATAGCGTAACGTCGGGGTTATTTAGGTGTATTTTTTAATATCTAGCTTTCTCTCCCCCGTTTAGTTGTATCACAACCCGTGAATAATTATGAAAGGCCGGGATAGAAAACTGAGGCCAGCCGACTGTGAAACATACATCAAAAGGTAAGCAATAAAGCTAGCCGCAGACACGTGGTTGCTGGCCTTACGTCGCTGTTTGTGCCCCAAAATTTCACAGATTTTTAGCGGAGTGAAATGCTATGTTCCTGGATTATTGCGAATGTGTCTGCGTTGTAGGTTAATGCTTGAGGCTAGATTTGTGTGAATACGCTGCAGTATAGTGTAAGTACATATTTGCGAGAATCTATTGCATTGGTTTTTTCTTATTGATTGAATAACGAGACGAGCAAGGCGCTCGCCTGATGGTAAGCGCCACGCCTGTTTATAAACAGAAGCAACACCGCACAGAAATTTGAATTACAAAGCACTGCATGGTACTGCGCTGCGCTCGTCACCCCGAGGCATAAGATGTTAAGTCTCATAATGCCCAGTAATTTGACTGGCTTCAATGTCCTTCAAACCGACACACAACAGTGCTTACACACTGTTGCTTGGCGGCAGAAATAGACAAAGCGTTGGTACCAACTCACGTAGCCTCTCGCATACAAGAGACTTACCACCTTGTAAAAATAAGAGTTTTTGGTCGTGATTTCTTTTAAGACAGTGTAGTAAATTAAGAAACATTCAGCAAGCAATGCTTATAGTAGTGGAAAAGACAAAGCATAATATAACTATCTAATGTAAAATGTAAATGATCCCATACACATTATTCAGAGAAGGGTTAATTCACTAAAGCACCGCAAGTCGTCAAGTTCTAAGTGCCAATACAAAGTGTTAATGATTCTAATCGTTAACCCTACCGACGTTTAATTAATCCCTTTACGTGCACACATAATTTATATTTTGTGTACTTTATTCTAACAGCTGTAAATGGGACAGGCTCTTCAGTAGAAACGGTAACAGCTAGCAAGATAGTGGTCAAATGTAGCCCTATTATGAATTTGAAAAAAGGCTGAAGGTGAAACGAAAAAAAATATTTGTATGATCCGCAAAATATTTCGAATCTGGTGTCGTGAAACCCAGAGTATTTTCTCATACACGCAACACAAAGATTCATTAATAATAATTTGACTATGAGTAGAGTGAGTATTCAGAAATTGGTAAAACAGTGCAGTCGTCTTGAAGACAATTTGATTTATTTAATAGAGCTTCTTTGTTTGTTAGATTGGTTGAAACAAAAAAATTTCTCCATCACTATTTGTTTCGTTACCAATCGGTTATAAGTACACCCTCATTTTCTCTGGCATTGTTAGAGATAATAAATTATCATTGGTTAATTCCTTGGCTATCTTCGCTAACTAAAAAAGTGTTCATTTATATTGCAAATATTTAAACTTATTGTAACAACTTAATACTATTGTAAACGTTACATTACTGGACACGGGCTTGATATACTGAAAGAGAAGGGTTAGGCCTATTGCGGGTTGGTTCGAAATTTTGTTCGATAACTTTAAGGTATACAGGTTTTCTTACTATTTTCCCTTCACCGTTAAAACAAATGATAATTAATGGTGGCTGCACGCTCTCGATCGAGAGCTCTCGCTATGTCTCCCCCGAGACGCCTTGGCTGAGAGGTCTGTGCCTAAGTGCGACCATGCATTACCAACGAGATAACTCAAAATTAGACGCTAGCACATACACTCTTACACTCGCTCTGCTTCGGAGTGTTTCAGCGAGAGTGTACAGTCACCACAAATTAACACACTAACTTAGAAAAGTCAGAGATACATGCGCTTGGAATCAAACAGTTCGAAACCAGCTTCGAATCTGCAACTCTCGTCTTCACAATCAGTTCCACTCCCCGCTGAGTTGTCGCTGCTATAATCGGTAACAATTATCGCATTTAATTATCATTATCTCATTAATCTAATAATACTCTCTATAAAGCTGTGCCTGCTGAAACCGCGATGTCTGTATTTGAAACCTAGGCCGGATAACCACCACCACTTGTGTTTGAGATATCGTTTTTATAAGTGGTAGAACTATGCTGTAGAGAAAAATGTCTATGGGCCGACTCGATTAGGTTGTTATCAATATCTGATAGAAAATAAATATATAGTAGCAGCTTGCTATTGCATTTCGTACGATAAGTGAGAATACCCGGAAGCTCCAAACCCGGCTCCCCTTCGCAACACCATTCCTTTCCTTTAAGGTCACCAACTCATGCTTTTCATAGTATTGTGTTTCATGGGCAATAAGAATCACTTATTACTATTATTTATTACTTGCCCGTTGGTTGACTTCTTCTATAAAAAAAATTGGAAATTCACAAATGAATCAGCTAGCAACCATGGGTGTGCTGCAATTGTTTTAACTCTGACTACTTTTCGGTGGATCCAAGCAAGAGCTTGTGTTTGTATAATTAAAGTCAATAAAATTCTTAATTTCTAATACGTTTGTTGAGCAAGTAGGTCACCTGATGGTATCGTATCTCCAATGCCCATGAAGATCCGAAATACCTGAAGAATTGTGGACGCGTTGCTGATCTTAAATGGATGGGATAATTAAGGGATTAGGAAAGATATTATTTCAGCCTTCAGATATCTTAATATCTAAATAATAATAATTAAATACACCCAACAGTCACACACATAGTCCTGAACCCACAGTAAGATCGAGTCTTGTATCGTGGGTATCAGAGACTACGAGGGACTTTCGCTCTCGCGTTACCCAGACCCCGAAACAAATATTTGTTGATTGAACCCGCGGCCTCTCGCTTCACAACCAGCTATTCATCGGCTCCGCCATAAAAGTAATATTAAGTAAAAAATAATATTTTCTTATAATTTAATCCCGTATAACCGGTGTTTCGATTAACTATCCAACTCTTAAATTTCACAAACGAAGTGAAGTTATCCTATTAATAATAAACGAGTGTGCCTAACTTCACGCCACTGCTAACACTGTGGCTCGGAAATACTTATCGAAGAAAAACCTACCGTAAATCTATTCAGATAAAGGTCAATTTGCATTTCAAGAGAAATTTTTGAATTAGCGTATAAAAGTTTAAGGATAGAAACCACTTTTGCGTTCACTGGATGTTTAAATTTAAGTTATGTATCTTAAAATAGAGTCACGGTTAGGTAATTGATTGATAAATTTGTGGTGGGATGACGTGGGTTTCAACTTTGTAATTTGTTTTTTGCTGTATAAATAATAATAAGTGTCTTGTCATTAATCAATCTGTGTGTTTTAAGGTTTCTTTTGAAATGTTCTATTTATATGGTCATATTTGTAGCTGATTATAAGGTTTTATTTACAAGATGGTAGGTCCCTCGTATGCGAGAGGTCGTCTGGGTTGGTACCACCGCTTTGTCTAATTCTGCCGCCAAGTAGCATTCGGGTTGAATGATATTGAAGCCAGTGAAGTTACTGGGCATTATGAGACCTAACATCCTATGACTCGGGGTGACGAGCGCAGTTCACTGCCATTCAGTGCTTTGTAATTCAAAGTTCTGTGTGGTGCTGCTTCTGTTTATGGGCAGGCGAGGTGCTTACGATCAGGTGAGCACCTTGCTCATCTAGTCATTCAAAATATAAAAAAAAAATTACAATTAAGTAAATTAGTTGTACATTCCTGAACTATTGGAGAGTGTTTCGTAACTTCAAGTCTTAATATAATTTCACAATATAATTTGTTTTATTTGCAGAGCTTTGACCACAACCACATTTTCAATCCCCATAGAACAGAGAGTTTATTTTTTTATATAAAAGATTTATGCATTATAGAGTTGCACCTTTTAACATAATATGAACTACATTACTCTCACACCTTCTTTTCATATTTTTTTTTTTTTTTTTTTTTTTTTTATTGCCATAATAGGCAGACGAGCAAGCGGTCCCACCTGATGGTAAGCGGTTACCGCCGCTCATGGACATCGGCAATGCCAGGGGCACAGCCAAGCCGCTGCCTACCGTTGAAGGAATACTCTTTTTAAGCCTCGTTTAAAGAAGGACATGTCATAGCGCTCGGGAAACACCGAGGCAGGGAGTTCATTCCAGAGCTTACACGTGCGTGGTATAAATGAGCGCTGGAAACGTACGGTACTAGACCGTATCGTTTCCAGGTGGTATGGATGAACTCTACTGCGGTGCCGGGTAGTGCGATGGTAAAAAGGTGATGTTGGAACCATCTTAAACAGTTCCTCAGAGCACTCCCCGTGGAACAAACGATAGAATACGCAGAGAGAGCCAAAGTCTCTCCGCGCTCCCAAAGGTTCCAGGTTATCCGTGAGACTGGGGTCCCCGACGATTCGAATAGCCCGCCTTTGTAAGGAGTCAAGTGGGTCAAGCAGATATTTGGGGGCTCCTGCCCAGAGATGAGAGCAGTACTCCACGTGGGGCCGTACCTGAGCTTTGTAGAGCGCAAGTCTATGGCCCGGCGTGAAGTATCGCCTCGCTCTGTTCAGGATACCCAGCTTTTTGCCAGCCAATTTGGCTTTGTCCTCCAAATGACTCCTGTACTGGACTTTACTCGATATTTCGACGCCGAGGATCCCAATACTCTCGGAAACCCGGAGAGGTACTCCTTGGAACTGTGGCGCCATGACAAAAGGGTCCTTCTTTGCAGTGAACGCGCAAACTTGTGTCTTCATGGGGTTGAATTGAACTAAGTTCTTTTCCCCCCATTCCGAGGCCCGCCCCAGAGAGTTCTCGATTTCAGACACAAGTTGAGACCGTCTTTCCTCCATAGAACTCCGAGGAACATTCTGATGGCCGATGTATCGCGCGTCACTCGTACTGTCATCTGCATAGCAATGTATGCCGTCAATAGACAGCATATCATTGATATGCAAGATGAAGAGAGTCGGCGACAACACCGAGCCTTGTGGAACGCCAGCATTAACCGACAGAGTCTCGGAGCAACAGCCGTCTACGACGACTTTGATGCTCCGACCATCCAGGAAGCTAGCGATCCACTTGCAGAGTCCCTCGGGGATCCCGTAAGATGGTAACTTCGATAGAAGGGCTCTATGCCATACTCGATCGAACGCCTTCGCGATATCTAGGCCGACAGCCATAGCCTCACCTCTGCCCTCCAAAGCCTCAGCCCAGCGGTGTGTGAGTAATACAAGAAGATCACCAGCTGACCGACCGTGACGGAAACCGTACTGTCGATCACTGATCAGCTGGTGCTCTTCAAGGTACCGCAATAACTGGGCATTAATTACTCGTTCCATGACTTTGGAGAGCAGGGATGTGACCGCTATCGGTCTATAGTTTGAAGGGTCCGACCGTTCACCTTTTTTAGGTATCGGATGGACATGAGCTACCTTCCACGAAGTGGGGACCTTGTTGGTATAATAGGAAAGACGGTATAGGCGCGTGAGAACGGGGGTCAACTCAGGGGCGCACGTTTTAAGAACCACCGCGGGGATGCAGTCTGGTCCACTCGACTTACGTATGTCGAGAAGCCTCAATTCTCTCCTGACCGCACGCTGACTTATGCGAATTTTGGCCAGGGAGGACTCGCACCGGGGGATGTTCGGCGGCGTGGCTCCTCGATCATCCAGAGTCGAGTTCGATGCAAAGGATTGAGCCAAAAGATCGGCCTTATCCTTTGCACTATGGGCCAGACTGTCATCAGACTTACGCAGTGGCGGGAGACTGGACTGGCAGAAGTTACCTTGGACAGCTTTGGCAAGCGACCAGAAAGCACGGCTTCCAGAGGGGTAGCTCTTCAGTCGCTCGCCAATTCTGCCAATGTGTTCCGCCTTGGCCTTGACTATAGCCCTCTTGTTGAACCTAGAAGCAGCATTATATTTCCGCTTCTCCTCTTTGGTATTCGGATCCTGACGCTTTCTGGCGTCGACCCACGCCTCGTATGCGGACCGCTTTAGGCGCGCAGCTTCGGCGCAGGTATTATTATACCAGGGCCGGCTACGACGCCCGACGGGTAATATGGTGTTGGGGATATACATGTCCATCCTTAAGAGCACCACGTCCCTAACTGAGTCCGCACAAACGTCAGGATCTTCCGAGGAGAAACAGAGCTGCTTCCATGGGTAGGACGCAAAGAATTCGCGAAGACCATCCCAATCTGCTGACCCATACCGCCAGACCCTGCGAGTCCCAGTGGCTGAAACGCGGCCGCGAGACATAGCAGGGGCTGAAGCTCGGATCAGGCAGTGATCAGACGACCCTAGAGGGGCGTCGACCACCAGTCTGTATCCGTCAGGGTGTGTAGTCAGCAGAAGATCCAACAAGGAAGGCTCGTGGGTCTCAACATCTGGAACACGGGTGGGCTGCGCTACCAGTTGTGTGAGACCATACGCCAAGGCCATTTCGTAAACAGTCCGACCCGGGAGGTCGGTGGTCCGCGACCCCAACCACTCTACGTGATGAGCATTGAAGTCGCCAAGGACCACCAACTCCGCGGATGGGAACTGTTCAAGAATTTGGTCAGTCCCCACTTGAACGTTCTCAAATAGGTGAGTCGACCCCACTTCACTGGCATGGGAGATTTCACTGTAGAGGCATGCGTAGATTCGGGTACGACCCCCATAGTCTACACAAAGCCACAAGATCGACAGGTCCCGATGCTCGAGGCCTCGAAGGCGGCGACAACAGATATCACCCCTAACGAAAACGCACACCCCAGCCTTACGTTGGAATGAGTGCTCCAATACGTAGCCGGGGTAGTTTAAGTACGATATATCATCAGGGGTAGATATCTGTGTCTCCGTTAAAAAGAGCAGGGCAGGCCGCGCCGTCTCAAGGTGGTGATGTACGGCGTCGAGGTTGCTGTGTAGACCCCTGACATTGCAGAAGTCTACTCCAAATGTGGGTGCAGATTCCGCCGAGTGATTTTTGCTCTTCTTTTTAGCCTTCATAATTATTGGGATGTTACATATAAGAGTGGGAAGGGATATGGATGTGTGTAGTGGGCTCAGTACGGTACCCGGATAAAGGGGGCGGAGCGTAGTGCGAGGCGGGCACGTGGGTTATGTTAGGAGCTGGCACGAAGCACGGAAGGGCCCCCGATGCCCCCCCATGTACAGACGCCGGGATCCACTCCAGTCTCCCACTCTGGCACGACGACTGTACAATGGGATTTTCGCCGGTTGGTGGGACAGCTTCCCGGGAAGGGAGTTTAAAAGTGTGTATTCCCGGGTTCAGGTCCCCTACTGACCGGCAGGCGGCCGGCGGCGACCGTTCCCATCGGGTCTCCCTGTACCCCGCGTCAGCCCCTCACGCCCATCGTGCCGACCAGGCCTTTAGCACCGCATGTTCCGGGTACCGTGTGAAACCACCAATACGGAGAGGAAAGGACAGAGCAGGAACGGCTATCCAACCCTTCCACCGAAACGCATTACTGCTTGGCGGCAGAAATAGGCAGGACGGTGGTACCAATCCGCTCGGGCCAAGCGCCGAGCAAAATACACATTCACTCAGTGCTTAGCCCTACCACCAGTGACGGGAGAGAAGGGGTGGGACTAGGACACCATGACCGCGGAGAGAGGGGAAGGTATGCGGCAATGGAGGCTCGAGGGGCCAGGGTCGCGTACCCGATCATTCTATGTGGCAACCGGACAGATTAACACAAGAATAACCCTCTGACCATAATGACTGATTGCACTGGTGGAATAATCTCTGTCACAAGATTATCCCACCAGCGGGCGGTGGGGTCGTCACGTCCCTACGCCTAAATTATATTTATATTGCACAGACCGGCAAACGAGCAAGTGGGTCACCTGATGGTAAGTGATCTCTACCGCCCACATACGCTAACAATATTGCCGTACTTAAAGGAACGGGATTGGGAAGGGGAGGGGATTCAGGATTCTGGATATCTCACTTAGCATACAAACCGGGCAGTAAGCCGCTAGTTTACATCGGTTTTCTTTGAGACGGTGGACTACCTATATTATAAAAAAAATATTTTAAATTCAGATGGTAACCAATGGCTTCAGCCGTAACTTAGTTATTTGTTAGTATATTCATTTAAATTTGAAACGAGTTTTCAGCTCGTTCAGAATTGATACCAACATCTCGCTAAGTGCAGCACTAGTAAACTTAGCTAATTTTTGCTAGATATACTCCGAAGACTAGTAATAAGGGGAACAAAAAGCGTATAAGCAGAAGCGGATTTAATACGAGCGACAGCGAGAATCATGATACCTTGAAAGATACATAGATACGGTTATTCCCCACAGTGCCACACTTGTACACACAGTACACTTGGTACTATAAACAGGTAAATAATTCTTTATTGATACACCCATTGCACAAATTACGATAAAGGAAAATAAAATATGAGTTACAATAGGTGGTCTTATCGCCAATAGGGATCTCTTTCAGACAATCGTAGTATTTAATGGTGATAGAAGAAAAATCATTATTGATTTGATTTAAATATCATTTGAAGTGTGAAATTGATAATGTTAAAGAACTCAGTGATATCCTACATCAATCAGATTTAACAATACAATTCTGATCCAATTACAAAACAAATTTTCCTAAATCACAATTTTTGTGTCTCTCAGAAATTAATTTAGATCCTCAGTACAAAAAAAAAGAAAACAGTATTTCATTTTCACCTGGCGTGCGCACAACTCACCACAATGTTATCACAATCGATTGAATGATACACGCATGCTTAAAGGACGATCAAACAAACATTACATTTTATTATATGAGATTGAGAAAAAAATCCCCACCGCCTCGCTTCCACTCAATCCTGTAACCTCACCCACCCCGCTCTAAGTACGACATTGAAAACTGTCGTAAAACTGGAACGTAAACCGGCGTTATGAATAATTCCTTACATATTTGATGTTTACACAAAAACACAGGGCGGAGCGTCTGTCAGTCTGACAAACGGCTCAGGTGGTCCGCCCCGTTCCAATCACGGAATGGATATTACTGCGAAGAGTTGCTCCACACTTTTGTAATGACAAATGCGTCGAGAAAACGACAGATACTTCAAACAAAGTGATTTTGGTTTTCATTTAAGCTGTAATTGGTTTAGTCGATATTATTATAAAGAAAGCAATAGTGTCCAGAAAGAAAATTTGTCAAAAGTTAAACTAATGAAATTTCATTGGTTAATTTTATACGATTTAGGGCTGATTTTCAATCTACAAAACATCAAAATTATTTTAGAATATGACAAAAACTCAGCGAAATTAAACGTAATTATAAATGGAAAGAATTGAAACCGACCAAAAATCTTGGAAAAACTAAGATTGGTTTATGTCTGAGAATACTTGAACGCATTAAACTTGTTACAATTTTTGTTAAGTCAAGGCTTCAGTTATATCGAAAAATGGACCCAATATCATGCATGAGATTAATAAATTAAGATAAAACTTATAATTCTTTCAAAAGTAAAACCATACTGTAGCTGTTCGTCTAACCTATTCTATTCAACCGGCTGGAGTGAGATAAATCGTTAGAACTGTTATTGTTCAAGTATTAGTTAAACAGAACTGCTTTAAGCACTCATTAAAGTTGTAATAAAATCAACAGCTTTGAAACATCAAACGAAACAATGGATGTTAAAATCGAATTTATTTATAACCAACTTTTGTTCATAAACTATAAAAAATACCTTTAATACCAAAATAGCTGAACACATTTATTTCAATCATACCTAAGAACGATTTCGGTTAAACCAAATTTCAAATGAAATAAATACCTTTGTTTGCTACGATGTCACAGACAGATACAAGAGAGATAGAATGAGAGAGAGAGAGAGGGATCAAACTTTAACACCCCTTGTTTTATATACAACTAAAATAAATCCTTTTTGTGTTATCACAATAATCAATTATCACCTACCATAGGCAAACAATTTTGAAAACCTTTGGCGCACTGAATGATAAACAGGATTATTAAAAAAAAGGAAGACGGGCAGGTAAACGAGTAAATGCCTGATAAGTATCGTTTGAGACAAAGGAACTGCGAACAAAAGGCTGAGTGTATTGTTGTTTTTCAGTTTCAGGCGTGCGTCCCAAGGCACGAGCGACGGAAGCTGTCAGCCGGGCCGCAAAAACCGATACCATTTTCATAATATTTTGTGCTAATTAACGTCGGGAAGTCAGTGACAGTTTTCACTTTGGTGTCACTTGTTTTTAGGTTAAGGGGTTTTTTTTATAATTCAATGATGCTGAAAAAGCAGCGATAGCTCAGCGGGGTGTGGTATGAAATGTCAAAACAAAAGTCGCTGGTACGAAACGAGCCAAGAGCATGCACCTCTGACTTTTCTAAGTTACGTGTGAATTAATTGTTTATCATCGCTTGCTTTAACGGTGAAGGAAACATCCTGAGTAAACCTGCATACTTCAGAAGTTCTTCATATACATTTGAAAGATATGTCAAGTCTACCTAATCAGAATTAGGTCAGCATGGTGGTCTAAGACCTAATTAATCCCTGTTATTTAGTAGAGGAGGCCAGTGCCCAGTGGTGGAACGTGTATATACAAAACTAGCACAGTAGTGATACTGACGCGTATTTCTTTAAATATAGCTGAAAATATTTTTTTTATAGCATATGTCGGCCAACGAGCAAGTGTCTCACCTGATGGTAAGTGATCTCTACCGCCCATGTACATCCACAATACTAGAAGAATCATGGGCGCGTTGCCGACCTTAAAAGAAAGGAATAATTAGGAATGGGGAAGGGGAGGGGGATTCGGGCTTCCGGATATCTCACTCACCATACGAAACGCAGCAGCAAGCCGCTACTTTACGTCGGTTTTCTGTGATACAGTGGTAACGACTCACACGCCCTGTGCACTGAACGCGACTGTGTAGACAAAACAGTGTACAGCGTGGCTCTACCACTCACACTCACTCATTATTAGTAACCATTCATCTTTAATTTTTACATTCATTTAAATCTATACATAAGCAGTCTGTGTTTATAATAGCGTGCCATTTTCAATGACTTACAACAGCGGTCATGTTGAAACTTGAATTTTTCATGAAACTTTGGGATATAAATCGCTTGCAACTTTCAAATAAATTGCTCTGTTGGGAACACGCAAGTTGCATTTATTCTTTCGTTCAAATATTGTGTCAGGTCAAATCACCTGGGGTATCATTTATGTACCCGAATGTATAGTGACCAGTAACAGTGTGTAAGCACTGTTGTATTGCGGTTTGAAGGACATTGAAGCCAATGAAATTACTGTGCATTATGAGACTTAACATCTTATGTCTCGGGGTAACGAGCGCAGTTCAATGCCATGCAGTGGTTTGTTATTCAAAGTTCTGAGCGGTGTTGTTTCTGTTTATGGGCAGGCGTGGCGCTTACCATCAAGCGAGTCACTTGCTCGTCTCGTCATTCAATCAAATAAAAAAAAGAATCATAGATGCATTTCCGACCTTAAAAGGAAGGAATCATCAGGAATTAGGAAGCAGATGGGGACTTGGGTCTCCGGATATTTCACTGGCCTTATAAAATACAATAAAAATTATGTATGTGTTTGTTGGGTGTATTTATTTATTAAAAACGTGCTGCTTCACGTTTGTTTTCGTGAGACGGTAATAACAACCCGATCGTGCGGGGCCTGTTATTCTGGCTCCACCGCTTGTTCTATTCCTATAATAATTCACCCGCTCCTGTTCTCGCTAGCAGTAGTACCACACTCACAGCATGCACGCCGAGACGTTCACAATGGACCTGTCTCGGACACTCGCTCCTTACATACCCGGACAATAACGTCTTACAGCTGAATATTTAATTGTATAAACTTCCCAGTACTAATCGCTATTAATGCTCGTGGCGACTGTCTCTGAGACACTAGTTTTGTTTTAAAATTAATTCATTATTAATTAGTATTTAATTTTATATTATAGAACACTCGTAGGGGAATCTTGGGAACATTTAACATAGTGGACGTTTTTTTTTACTGTACCCTGTATTATATACGTCCCACTGCTGTACCTTTGAAATATCTTATCGAATTCTCAGGTATGCAGGTTTCCTCACAATGTTTCCTTCACCGTTAAAGCAAGCGATAATTGACAATGAATATACACGTAACTTAGAAAAGTCAGTGGTGTATGCTCTTGGGGCTGGTTTCGAACCTGCGATTTTCGTCTCGACAGTCATTCATTTGAGTAATACACGCTATGAAGTATCCTTACTTATATTATAAATACGAAAATGAGTTTTGTGACGCTTTCAGGCCTAAGTCCCTGAACCGATTTTATATGACTTTTGAAACGGACTGGAGACGGTTATAGGCTACTTTTATCCCGAATTTTTTTATCTAGGAAAAGGCTCTATACGTGTGCGGAGCCGCGAGCAAAAGATAGTTAGTAAATAAACCTCGAACCCTGTTACAGAGCCCACACTGTCTGCGTACTGACTATCGTTTAAAACGTAATTCATAGCTACCTGAAAATTTGACATAATATGTGTTAATTGGGCGAGTAGCCGGCTGTGAAGTGGCTGCTGTGGCGGCTGTGGTGTGATCCACAAATATATGTATCACATATGTGATCCACAAATAAGAAATAGTGAAAATTTGACTTGTGTGGTCCAGAAACCTCGGGGCGCGAGTACGGCTTGCAATTAATCGTTTTTTTTTATGTACAGATCAAAAAGCGTAGTTTTTAAAAAAAATACACTTTTATTCTCTTCATATTTTATTTTGATTCCTTAAAAACTAATCTTTTTCAGCAATATGTTTTTGGAATAAATATGCATTGAGACAGAGCTGCTAGTCCATTCTGGAGCGACACGGCAATTCCGAGTTGTCCAGGATCGTCAATCAGCCGGGACAGGGCAAAACGAACAGCGCCGAGACATGTTTTTCGAGTATGCTCACGAATTTGTACCACAGTGATTTACGCTGAATTGGCATATTCATTTACCATCTTTACTAACCACTACGCTAGTTCCAAATCTTCGGAACATCTAGAAGTATTTTACAGTACATTAAATCTACAGATTCTTTTCTCACAGTATAAAATCTCTAGGCACTATTTTACGATAATTAATATTTGAAATGGATTTTTATAGGTAATTAACAATAACCCCTTTATTTATTACGGTTCTGCTGAGTCACAATAGTATCAAAATAAGGTCCTCTTTTGCGACTTTGTTTTTTTTTATCCTTGCTCGGCAAGATGACTACGCTACACCTGATGGTAAGTATAGCGCAATCCAGGAATAGTGTCGACCAACGACAAACAATGTGTCCATCGTAAGTCGGCAAGATCATGCCGGCCTATTAGACTTTTTATCGTTAGAGACAACCATAAAAAAACTTCAATCACATTCCATCCAAATTACGTCCCTTTATTGACTTTATAGCGCGTAATTTGTAAACCGTATAAGCACTACACAAACGATCCAGTCGGCCTATTATAGCCTCTCAAGGTCCTCCAAGTGAGAGGCTCTCGGCTAAAGGGCACGGAGTCAAACCCTCCATTGTCCTCCCTGGAGGGCCATTGCGGTCGTTAATCGATACTTGTGTATAGTGTTATTGTTATCTTTATGCCAGCATCCGAAGGGATATAGTTGTATAGTGTTTTGTGGTTTATCCCTGGGTTGAGTTGTTTAAAAATTAAGGAAGAGTACAAAACTTGAGATTAGCATCCATTTACGACTTATTGACGCAACAAAAGTCTATGATCGTACCAGCTACGCTTAAAGAAGACACACGGCACAGTCTTCATTATTTAAAACGAAGTGCCAGAACGGTGTCCGTAGTTTTTTTTTAAACCTGATATGCTCCACTTTACGGTAAAGGCCTTCCTATCTTTTTTTATTCATCCCTATGAAGTCGTATTATTGTCCAGTCTATTCTATAGGAACCTAGTTCATTCCTCCATTTTGGCCTCGGTTTGGCATATCGTCTTTTTCCGTCTTTGGACACCCACTCTTCCTCACACCTTGTCCGATATGCGGTAGACGTGGCTCGCCCAATCCCACTTAAGATTAGCAGCTTATTGTCTGATTGTTTTCTGAAACTGTTGTCAGAGCTGTGCGTTTTAGAGGGCAATTCAGTATTCCTTCAGTGATCTATTAGTTTAACTTCTAGTATACTGCGCTTCATGGCTCATTGCGCATGGCTGTGTAGATTAAGTTTTTATTATATAGCAAAGGAGCAAGTAGGTCATCTGATGGTAAGTGATCTCCACCGCTCAGTTTAGGCCTTAGTCTTCGATTACTCAATTTAAAAGTTTTACGCCCATTTCCAGTACCTATTAAGTTGTGCTGAAATGTGAAACAATCCAACAATATACATTTTACAGTAGTACGAATAAAATTATGCTCTTTAGAAATATTCATTTATTTCGAAAAATCGTACACGTGGTGATCACGATAACTTAACACACCTGTCACAATATAAAAGTACGCACTTTAAAAAAAAAACTATTTAGAAATAAAGGTCTTTTTAATTCGTCTGTTTTATAATACATGTTCACACAAAGCTTCAAGAAATAAGCTCCGATTTGAAAGGATTTTTTCCTAGGTCCCATGTAATGTTATGTAATATCTAATGACGGAGTAAGGGGCCAAATAGAACGCCCTTAAACGGAAAATAAAAAACGCCTCGTAATTCAGACTTTAAAGTCACTTTGTATTAAATTGCATGGAAATTATAGCTTCTGTCCCGATCGCATACCTAAGTGCTTTTAAAGGAAAAATATTTATATCACTGGAAAGTGAATTCAAACAAACGCCAGTACTACATTCTACCACCAAGATCAATACCGAAGTCAAACAGAATTTTGTCTTTGGAAGTTTCAAGTAACGTGGCTTTACATCTGAAGAATTTGGTTGAAGAGTTGTAATTAATAAGCCTGAGTTAAAGCTAATGCGAGCAAGTTGGCAGCCGACCACGAATCCGTCATAGCGAGTACCAAAAGACGTGTTCGCAATACGATACTTCTGTACTGTAACTTCATCTGGAATATACTTCATATTATTTATTCTTTGTTTATCCGAGCATTGCAAAGTGGCTGCACTACACCTGATGGTAAGCGTAGTGTAGTCCAAAAAACTAGCGACCAGAAGTATAAATGCTTCTACACACTCCGAGGAGAGAAGAGGCAAATCGAGGGATCTGCGACAGGACAAGCGGATGGCCGATGCAGGCACAGTAATTTAAGGATGTACCTATAGCTGCCCCAAACAACCATCAAGTCATGTCGCAAACCCCTCGTAAGAACCGGATATACACTGGCTGATCCTAGAATACGATCCACACAAGGCGAGTGGATAACTATAGCAGTTTTTAACACCATGTGTACGGTGGTTGCTTTCCGGGGGGATATGAATATCCTACCATCAGGAATGGAACCCGGAACCCTTGGCAGCTTTTCAGTTAGCTTCAACCGTTATCAACTTCATCAAATCAAAAGTAATAGATCCCCCAATATGAACACCTCTCACAGAACACTTAATCGTTATTTAATTATGCGGAACTGTTGAGTAGAAAGAGCCAAAGTTGCCGATTACTCGATGTTTTTGTTGTTAATCTGCCAGCCCTCGTCGAGGACACGCGCCTTGTTTTACAACACAATGAATATTGTGTTATGCTATTGCTACACGCGGGTCCGTGCGTCTTATGAGAGGGACTTTTGATTTTTCGATGATTTCCGGAATTTCAGATTTTTCGAGGATTGCCTTATTATGTGTTTATCGCCACTTAGTCAAGTTACGTAATATATTTTTTTAAGATGGTCTGGTGGAGACCTATAAGGAAACGAATAAATGGAAGGTATACAAGAGGCATTCTGAGTGGATACTTCTATTGTATTCCTATTTGCACAGTTATGAAGCTGTGAACTTACTGGGCATTAGACTTAACTTCTTAAATGTCTTGTGGTGATGAACGCAGTCCAGTGCTATGCAGGACTTTTTAACTCAAAGTTATGTGTGGTGTCGCTTCTATTTATAGGCTGGTGTGACGCGAGCAACTTGGTTTATCACTCGTCATTACTTAGGGTTATAGTAAAAAGGCAATAGGGAGTAGGACGAAGCCAGGTCTGGGCCTTACTACAGCTTTAGCTATATCTCGTCTGTTTTCAGTGAGAAGGTGGTACCATCACGGTTGAGCCAGCTCTTAACAATTAGAAATTGAATACTTCAAGTAATCTTCAATATATTTAACAAGATACTTCACTTAAAAACATATATTTGAAATATAAAATATTTCACAAACCCAAAGGCGACATGATCCTGAGCTTGCAACAAGCAATAAAAAGCAAACAAATTGCAAGTAAAATAATACTGTAAGCTGGGCGGGCGTTCTCGTGAGAATTTATTCTGATGGCCTCTTAAATCCTTATTTATATGATAACGCCATAATTCTTAGCCCGGCCTATTTTGGACTCGGCTGCGGTTTCTTACGCGTCTTCAACAATATGTTTTACGGTACACTTGCTGAAATATGGTAAAAAATATTTGGGATTTTATAAAATAAAATTAAGATTGAAGGTGAAAGATAAGGTTTTATACATTTATTGCTAAATATCCAATTAAAATTCTTCATCTTCCTTCGTTCAAGTGTCCACACTATGCGTCCAAACTTGTGTTTCAAATTGGAATAAGTATATTACGTATTTATTATTATGAATGTATTAGGTCATTAGGTCGAATACCTTGCCCTTGCTCCC
This sequence comes from Amorpha juglandis, assembly GCA_949126905.1. Taxonomy (NCBI): domain Eukaryota; kingdom Metazoa; phylum Arthropoda; class Insecta; order Lepidoptera; family Sphingidae; genus Amorpha; species Amorpha juglandis. The sequence continues at coordinate 23,847,521 of OX421365.1, forward strand.
CCCTTCACGCCTTCCATTTCTTTCGCCGTTGATCCTACTAATATTATAAATGTGAAAGTTTGTTTGTTTAGATGTTTGGATGTTTGTCCTTCAATCACGCTGAAACTACTGAACGGATTTTGATGAAATTTGGTATACAGACAGGCTGACTTGGGTGCTGATGAGTTGATTTGGGTGATAGGCTACTTTTTATCCCGGAAATCCCGGAAAAAGCAGATCACGCGGGCGGAGCCGCGAGCAAAGGCTAGTGTGTCATAAAACTCACTCAGCACGAGTCGACGTTGGACAATGATATCCTTAAAAATATTGGTCTGTTAGTAATAAACATATACATTATTGAATATTTAAATATTAAATCAATATAAAAGTACATTTTTAAATATCAAATCTTATAAAAAACATAAAGGATATAAAAAATATCACCCTCCGATGACGAGGCCTAGGTCCGAAGCCATCCGCGCGGCGGCGGTTAGAACCCAAGAGTGAGGAACCTCCATACAATGGGTGCCGTGTCTAATAAAAATATTATTATTATGAATAAAAAATATTTAATAAATGAAAATACTTTTTAAATTCAAATTTTTTATCACCGTCCATTCATTATAAAACCAGTTAAAAATGTACTTATGAAAATTTACACCGCCCTCGTAGCTAATGTAGTAAGATTAATTAGATTAAGTTAGAAACATTCGGAACTTTGCAAATTCGCATTTCATAAAAGTTAGTTTTAATGAATGTTGTATTTCGGTTTGAAGGACATTGAATCCAGTGAAATGACTGGGCGTTATGAGACTTAACCCTACAAGGCACCCAGTTCCATATTGTAATAAAAAGGTTTTAATATTAATACATGAGTGTTGTTTGTTCTGAGTCCTTTATTTGAATGCATCCAGTTAATTGCAGAAAAACTTATTTATACATGTTATAAAACTGACGTTGCTTAACTTACTTAGTTTGGTGTAATATTCATGGAAGACATATTTAATCATAATTATTAAGAAGTCCTAAATACCATCATTGGTACACTCTTGAGTTTATTAACCCATGGCGCAACATTACATTACAACTCCCCCGAAAAAGGGCCTGCTACCCTTCCCCATTTAAGGAAAGAGAATTTTTTTAGAAAAAATTAAGAAAAAATTCAATACTATTACAAACTGTTACTAAGTTTAGAATTTAACTTCACATATTTTGAGTAACAAAGATAACCAAACATTTATAAAATATACAATAAAAGTACTTAATATTAACTAAAATATCTCTTAGTATTATTCTTATGTATAACATATTCTTTATTATCCTTTAAAATCTTAACATTAGGAGAAACTTCCTCAATAACTTCGTAGGGGCCGTTATAGATATTTTCAAGTTTAGTTCCAGTTTGATTTTTATAAGAATTAGGTCACCCTTTTTATAAGTTACGGAGTAAGTTTTCTTATCGTACATTAATTTTCGTCTTAATTATATCTATAACAACTCTGCTTGACATCATACTGGGCTCGCAGTAAACGATAACATTCAACCGCTGAGCTTGCAGTATTTGTAGAAACTTCCTCAATAACTTCGTAGGGGCCGTTATAGATATTTTCAAGTTTAGTTCCAGTTTGATTTTTATAAGAATTAGGTCACCCTTTTTATAAGTTACGGAGTAAGTTTTCTTATCGTACATTAATTTTCGTCTTAATTATATCTATAACAACTCTGCTTGACATCATACTGGGCTCGCAGTAAACGATAACATTCAACCGCTGAGCTTGCAGTATTTGTAATTACCATCGGTTCTCTTACGATGCGATTAGTCATTTTTATTATATTGCCATTGTTGGCATTTCTTAACGTAGTCGATTACATCATTCGCCATACCTGGTCAGTAATCATATAATATCATTATTAAATCCTCGTGATCACTAATTCTTACAACATCGGTTGTAATTATATTCTAGGTACCTTTATATACCTTTATAACCTTTATATATGCAACTTTTCATATAACTTGCAATCTTTTTATATTTGTTGCATTTTGCCTATTCTTTATAGGTAATTAATATTTCTTTTTCGCACATCAATCCTAAAACTCTCGCTAACTCCGTCGTGGTAGATTACGATCGAGTATTTAGGTAATAGTACAACTTGAAGGTACATACATACGTGCATTTAATTAATATTTCTTTTTCGAACATCGTTCCTAAAACTCTCGCTAACTCCGTCGTGGCAGATAACGATCGAGTATTTAGGTAAATATAATAATATAGTACTACGCGTACAGTATCCTCTATTCGAATAACGACAAATCAAATTCTTAAAATCTTTGTCATTAATAAAAGTCAATTCTGTCACATCAGTCGGTTTTTCAGAATTTCTACAGTCTCAGGTTGATCAGACCTGCTACTGGTAGAAGTCTGTTCTGTCAAATCATTGTTATCAGTTATGTATATCTGAGATTTCACACGTTTAGTTTGTGCTCTCGTCAATACAGAAACTACTTGTTCTCAAATAGATTTTAATCATCACACGTTATTGATACCGGGAGTCGGCTTAGTGCGTCTGCAGTTGCATTATTCCGATCCGGGATGTGCACGATCTCAAAATCATATTCTTCAAGGTATAATCGAAACTTAGTTCGTCTACTCGAAGGATTCTTTAAACTAAATGAATATACTAATGGCTTATTATCTGTAAAGATTTTAAACCTTCTGCCATACAGATACGGTCTAAAATGCCTTACTACCCATATGATAGCTAGTAATTCTAAATCTATTATCTTCTAAAAATCTTCTAAATCTATTCTAAGTCTATTTTCTGCGGGCGATAAGTTACGGCTCGCATAAGCAACTACGTAACAATTACTATAAGACAAAAATACTTCTAATGCTAAAATCCTAATCCTGATTTAAAGCGTCGGTTCGCAATTGAAAAAAAAATTCGTCTCCGACATATAAGTTTAAACCGCTTATAATAATTAGCGAAATTAGCAGTTTCGCTTTACGTCATCCGAGGTTGATGACACTGGACACTGGCGTCTCGATTTTGCTTTCGTCATGAAAAATGCCATTCAATGTAATTCCATGACCTACATATACCTTATTATATAACTTCGCACTGAGGCGGTATCGAATGTCTGTACTCATCGTTATAACTTATTTTAATGCAAATATTTTAATTATTCTTATCAAGTTGTAATAAACTATCCTTATAATTAATAATTACTTCATAACATTTAAAAAAAAATATCTCCTAAGATTCCGTTAGCAGTACATGACATACCTATTCTTAAACAAAAAAAAACACAAAATATTTCGTTAACAAAATCATTACAGTAAATTAAATAGATACTGGACATAAAAAAAAATCTTAAAAATCACATACTTTTAGTAATTCTTACTTCAAACTTTGTTGGTAAGGAGCGCGTTGACAAATGTTGGCTGATGATGATGGCTTAGGGGCGAGCGGAGCTGGCGCAGATGTGGAGCTTGTGGCATCGCTGCTGATGATTCAGGCTGTAGTTGTGTGGTTGGGCCGGGCTATACCCTGGACTCCTCCAAACCTTCTTTCTTCTTTCTTGATAATTTCCTCCAACGCTCTGTCTGTCTGCGTTGTCGTGGCCGAAAGCTGCTCCTTTTTCGTTGTATTTTCCATGATGATATTGATTTTTTGAAATTTTCTTTCTTCTAAGTCTTGATTTGATTTTTCTTTTTTCTAATTAAATTTGCAGGGTCTTGAAAATAATAAGTGGCCATGGTGGCCATGGCCATAAGGCCTTGTGGTATCCCATAATGGATACCGCTGGCAGGGTCGCCATGTAATAATAGGCTTGGTATTAATACATGTGTGTTGTTTGTTCTGAGTCCTTTATTTGAATGCATCCAGTTAATTGCAGAAAAACTTATTTATACATGTTATAAAACTGACGTTGCTTAACTTACTTAGTTTGGTGTAATATTCATGGAAGACATATTTAATCATAATTATTAAGAAGTCCTAAATACCATCATTGGTACACTCTTGAGTTTATTAACCCATGGCGCAACATTACATTACAATATATGGCACACACGACTATAATCGTTCCTATAGCTATAAAACTATTGTAGCCACATCCATTAACATCTTAATAGAAGCTACTGAAGTTTAGCAATGTAGTAATACGACTCTTTACCTAAAGATATCGTTCGTGTTTATGATATAGTGCACTCAGTGTGAAATTTGAATGAAAGTGATACGTTAGTCATTTGTCTGAATTCAAAAATAAATAAAAAATAGTTATTGAACATTATTTACTCGAAAAAAATACTGTGTGTTATAACGAAGTGTATATTTTGTAGAGGTAAGTTGATTTTTATATTACAATAGTAAACGTATTAGTAAATCATTTTTTTATGTATGTTCCACATACGGTACGTTGAGCTTTAGTGTCCGTTTATACTTATACGTACTTACGATAACTTTCCTTTTGAATACTTTCATTTTATTTAAGATAATGTCGCGAAGAAGATTGCGTGATGAAGATATTGAGGGTTTCTTGAATATTCCTTCTTGGAGTAACGATGAACAAGATTTTTCGGACGCTGAAAGTGATGATAACATCGAAAAAATTCAGTCCATCCAAAACTTCTTATTCGAGCCTCTTAGCGACGTGGAAACTTCCTTATCTCCGCAGAGAAACCATTGTTTGTCTCTCGTCAACGAGGATGTTACAAATATTGAAAATCGACAGCCAGAAATATCAGACCCTCAGCCTGAAGGAGTGACTTCAGAGACAACTACAGGTACCATTACACAATCTTGGGCACCTAGACGATCATCGACTATGAGTACCGCAATCGGTCATAGATCTAGAATACCTGGCTCTGTGACTGTCACCCAAAGAAAAAAGAGAAGATTTATTTGGAAGAAAACATCTTTTCAATCACCTCCTTTTATATCTACTGGAAATACAAATTTACAGTCACCGATTATAGACTTTGAAACTCCCCTGCAATATTTTTTATATTTTTTTGACGATGAGTTACTTCAGCATATTGTAGAAGAAATGCACAAATTTAGTGTCCAAAAAAATCCTTCAAAGCCATATACAATAACAACTAATGAATTGAAAAAGTTTATAGGTATCTGTGTGATTATGAGTTTGGCGCCACTGCCAAATATTCGAATGTATTGGGCACCTGAATTGGGTATTCCTATGATTATGTTATTAGATTATTGTACAGAAAAGTCGGGAAGCAGCAGCATACCCCACCCCCAACGAAACAGAAGGACTTCAAATTTGAAGTAGGGAAAAGTTTATGCATGTTGGGCCATCGATAAACAAAAGGAGAGGTAGAGCAAGTTTATCTGATGAAATTGAAAATAAAAGGCAGAACCCAAATAAATCAATCCTACCTCCTCGTGATGTCTGACGTGATGGGTCTGAGCATTTTCTTGTTTGGGGTGAAAAAAGACAACGATGCAAATATCCTGGTTGCAAAGGAAAAACATTCTTATCTTGCGACAAATGTCGCGTAGAACTTTGCTTAAATAAATATAATAATCGTTTTAGATCCTTTCATCAATAAAAAAATAACAAATTTATTATATTACTTATTTAAGTAAAATTTTTGTATTACATAATATATAAGTAATATAATAAATTTGTTATTTTTTATAGATAAGAAGATCTAAAACAATTATTATATAATTAAATCATATGGTTTGTATTATTATAAATTACAATAAAAAAGTAAAATATATAATAGTAATTTCATTTTGTTGAAAATAATGTCACTAATTGAAAAAAACCAAGTAAGAAACTATTTATAAAACAATTCAATTGTACTAGTTTAATACCAAGAAGTATAGTTAAGGCTCAGTGTACCATATGTGGAACTGAAATAAAAAGTTGATTTCTCCGTAAAATATGGTCTTATTTTTATTTTTAAAAGTTTTCCCTATCTTGTAATCACTAAATACAACCTATATATTTTTTTCACACACTAAAGAAAAATTGAGCCTTGTAGGGTTAACATCTTATGTCTTCAAGTGACGAGCGCAGTTCAGTGCCATGCAGTGTTTTGTTATTCAAAGTTCTGTGTGGTGTTGCTTCTGTTTGTGGACAGGCCTGGCGCTTACTGTCAGGCGAGCGCCTTGCTCGTCTCGTCATTGAATCAAATAAAAACAAAAAAATCTATAAACCAAACCAATAATCAATTCGAACACCGTTGAATATAAAACGCAACAATAATTCGGCCCATTTTATCGACTCGCTATATTGACACCGAATTCCCCAACAGTACGCCCGTGCAGGCTTAAAATCAGAATGTACAACCAATCCCACAAGTTGCGAGCAACACAAACACAAGTGCTAGGCCGTGTTATCGGGCCATAAAATAAAAATAATGACCGCACTGCGCGGCACGCTGTATTTGCTTACATTTGCTTTTAATATGAATTATGCGTTTTTTAAAAGCACACTTTATTGCTGGCTGTGTTTGATAAATGACGTGACGATTATATTATTTCCACATTCGGAGCCAGTTTATGATTTATTCTACGTTACTGAGTATCAGAATAACCTTTGATGTTCCTGACAAATAATCTTTTTCTCTCTATGGTATCTCAGCTTAACGCCAGGGTCCGCCTTTCTACTAAGACGCCTTCACTTCGCCCGATCTTGGGCATCATCCTTAGTAAGATCACTGGCTCTCATCTCTCATGTCTTTTTGATCCGTCTGCGGAATCGTAGCCCTTGTAGATAGGGGCTCAGGCATTTGCGATCAACATACTCCTTTTTTGCCGCGGGATATGTCCATCTTACGGATACCTTCCCATGCCAGGGGTGGAGTGATAGTTATGATACACTAGCCTTCTTATCTAGTTCACATTCGAGCGATAGGTTGGGACCTTAATACACTGTTCTACGCCGTGCGTGTACTGGCTAAAGACCCCACAGCTCCTTCTTCGGCGCAAGTGGGGCGGTGCCGTGAAATCCTGGCATGCCTGGATTTCTGCCAGTACGTACCTTGTGCCTTTATGACCCATCTCCTTTGGTGCTTGGAAGCCCACTCACAAACAAATACACCCTCGGCGTCTACGGCAGCATGAGGTATTCGCACTACCGTCTGACTCAGGGTCGTACACCGAAGATGTACAAATGTACGAAGTCCATACTTCCCCCACTATGCGGCCGTGACTCCGGTGTCCTCAATTAGCCACCTCTTACGACATGCAGGGGATACTGTGGTAGAATTCTATAAATTCACCCAATCCACAGGGTGGGGACCGACATACTCCTGTGTTTTCCTCAAATTCATGACAAAATTACCCCTAAATTGTATCTGCGACGTCACGGACTACAAGGCTACCACAGGTGTACTTGTAATTCTAAGAAACATCTGATAGTTAATGTTTATTGGCTTCTTTGAGCATAACTTTATTTGTATTAGAATCAAATATACAAATAATAAGAGCTAAATATTATTAAAAAAAAAAAACTTGAGAGGTGTCAAGGGACACCCGGATGGAACGAAGTTCCTTTCGATTAATTAGTGAAGGAATTTTAATAAAATTTTATTTGTCTATCTATTGTAGTTTCTGAGATATTTGAATTTTTAGAGATATTTTTACAGATCTTTCTTACTGGGGGGTCGAAATTTATTTTTATTGGGGCCAAAGTGTCGGGCTCAATAAGCCGATTGCGACAAGCCGTCGCACGACCCTCTAGCCTCAAAAATTACCGATTTAGGCCGAGGGGGGGTGAGGACAAATTGGGTGGGGGTAGGGGGAACGGGTTTGAAGACCTGGTACTTCCATAATTCTCGAAGCTCCAGGGAGGTCGGCTAGCGTTGGCTGGTCAATCGGCGCGCGTGACGTCACCCGGAAGGTTCTCGATTTCTCTCGAACCTTCCGTTGATCGATGGACTGCTCGCGCTTGACCACCTCTCGGGCTTGACTAAAATGATCTCGATCTCGGGGGGGACGGAGGGTCCGAAGGGAGCACACCGGCTGCTACGTCGCCCAGCCCGTAAATCGGCGAGCACCGGCCGGTCTTACAGTCTACGTGACGTCACACCGAACGTTCTAGAGAGTTCCAGAACATTCGATGTGAGTCGTAATATTAAACAGTCATCCAGTAGACTATATATTAGACACTGTATAATCTGGAAGCAGCCAACATTCAAATATTTTATGATAGGTAATTTGGTGACTGGCTACTAAGGGCGCATTTATATGACAAGGAATCCCACCGCGTTGTGGCCGAAATTCGAATCACTCGAAAAACTAATGTAAACTCTATTGACTAAGCCATAATGTTTAATACTTCGCAACGCTCCAACCACGCGGCGACTGCGCGATCGTGTAAACGGCCGCACGAAATTTTTCGCGTCGTCTAAACGCAGCCTAAACGGTGGACCGCCGCGCCGTGTTCGATAATCAAAAATTCAAATTTCAAACCACGTCTACATTTCCATATGTCATAAGTTTTACTTTTATTAACGGAATTTCGACTTTAACTTTGTGTGCTAGATATCAAATTAATATTATATTTATTCTTGGTCGGAGAATTATGTCGTGCCAACTTTTCGTACCAATTTTTTCCGTCTAGCCCCCTTTCGCAACGCGCGATAAGGAACTACGTTCCAATATTCTTAAATATTATATTTTTTCTCAACAAACACCGTTTACTGTAAACAAAATCATTTATAGACATAACTTTCAGGCCCGAACGGTTCATAGAAAAATATATCGCTATAAAAAAAACTTTAGCGTCATAAATGCGTCCAAAGGGACGTGTGAAAAAAGTTTCCACGATGAAAACCAGCGCCATCTGGTGGGAACGAGCTAGACTGGGCCGGCGTGGGTGAACTTGGCCCAAACTCGTCCATTTCATGTAGTAAGTGGAGTTTTGGCAGGCTGTTAGCTTCATTAAAGGCTCGTATCGAATGATTTGCTGTCGGTTTGGAGTTTTTGCTATACCATTGTAGCTAAAAGATTTTTTTTACCTTCGTGTTGGCTTAAATTATACAGTTCTAACTGATATCTTCAGAAACATTGATTATTATTATGTAATTACTTAAAATTCTTTTATTTCCATACTCAAAGCTAGTGCGTTAAGCTGTGTTACTATACACAGAAATTGTCTTATTAATAGTTACTTCGTACAAAAGTTATTTTAATTGAAGACTCTGAATAATTATCAATCATAATATTGTGGGTGCTCATGGGTAGATGAGACCATCTCTGATCAGGTGAACGATCTATTGGTCTACTAACCTAAGCTAAAAAAGAGTTTTTTTTTGGATAAACCCTGTTCGACGATAAATATATTGTAATAAAACGAAAAATACAAAAAATAGAATTTTAAGTTAAAATTTAGAAAAAATTAGTTGTTGAAAATCTGATAGAAGTCTATTTTTTTAATCCCTGACAAAAAGAGTGCGTGGGCGTGTGCCTTACAGACATACACACTCACAAATAGACATAGAGTCAAATTTGTATCACCCTGGTTTTATTTATTAATTTATTTGAGGGTTACACACTAAGTTTACAATGGTAAATTACAGTTTTGGGGTTAATAAACGAATAAAGAATTATACAAGTTTCACGAGATTCATAAAATATAACAAATGTACAAATAAACAGTACAAATAAACAGTAATCATGAACAGTAAAAATTTTTTTATTAATCAAACGAATATCTGCACTTGGAAGTTAAGGGCATCACCGCGCTCGCTTTTGATTTTCACATTGGTGAAGGTGAAGCCAACTCCACCAGATGTTATAGTCGCTTTTGCTTTTGAGTCATCCATATCTACTGCCCATATGCCCTGAAAGTAAATACGATATTTGTTTTACACATGAGGATTCGCAAGGCAATTTTTAGGTAAGGCCTGAAGATTTTTTATCTCAGCACAGCAAACTGCACTATACCTGATGGTAAGCGTAGTGCAATCAAAAAAACCAGCGACCACCAACAAACAATCAGCTTATCGTTGGTCACCAGAGTCATGCCCGCCTGTATAAATGCTTCTTCCCTCTTCGCAGAGGAAAAAAGCAAATCGAGGGGCCTGCGACACGACAGGCGGATGATCGATGCAGGCACAGTGATATAAGGATGTACCACTGTACCCGCCCCAATCAAACACGAAGTCATGTCGCAAGCCCCTCGGGAGAACCAGATATACACTGGTTGATCCTGGAACACGATCCGCATAAGGCGCGTGTATCACTATGGTAGGTTTTAACACCATGGATACGGTGGTCGCTATCCAGGCAGATATGAATTTCGTACGACCAGCAAAATACAATATAAACTGTCAAGAAAAATTGCGTCCCTCGACAATCGGCAGAATTATGCTGACCTGAAACTATTGTCATCTGGATCTGGCTTATCTGTACAAGCCATTATTGTGGGTTCTTCAACATATGTACGATAGTCGCTATCCAGTTCGGTATAAAAGTGGCCATCAGCCATCTGGTACCCTCCCACTCGTATTCCATATTACTGTTGTTTATATTTTCCTTGTTTACCGGTTTTGTACAGAAAGACAGAAACCGTATCAAGTAAGTATTTTTAAGTAAGTTATTTTTATTCACAAAAACCCACTTTCTGATGAATACATTTTATCTTATCCATCAATTTTACAACGGAAATACCAAGAGTTACCGCCCGCTCTGAGCATCGAACTATCACTAGACCGCAATTGTGTGTGTGCTGGGATTGCGTGGGTAAATGCCTCGGTTGAGGTCAACGGAAAATCAGATCAAAAAACAACTTTATGTCTTTAATTGAAACAGGAAATGATCTGATTACAGAGCTTCCGCTTGGCGGATACGTTCTTCTTGCTTGCGTGACCGTTTTTCTCTTTTCCGGGCGTAGCCTGGACGTTATTCTTGCTTCTGGGCGTAGCCTGGACGTTATTCTTGCTTCTGGGCGTAGCCTGGACGTTATTCTTGCTTCTGGGCGTAGCCTGGACGTTATTCTTGCTTCTGGGCGTAGCCTGTACGTTATTCTTGCTTGATTCTTCTTTTTTCTTCTTTCTTCTTATTTGTTGTGACCCGAGGGAGCTGGAGCGGCGAACTGGCTTCGCTGGGCCGGCAACCCGTAATTTATTCGATTGCCGGCCCTCGTCCCTTACTCCTCTGACCCTTCCCCTCTAGGTGATCGACCAATAAGGAGACGGGATTCTATATCCTTTATTATGTACCTTATTTACTAACTTATATACTATGTTATAACGATATAACTACACATGCTACTATCTTATGACTAAGGGGATCAAAAACTGTATATTTTATTGAAGTAAAAATATAGAAAAAACATTGAAAACAATAATTAAAACTATTACGCTTAAAACTAACTATTTACAGGACGAAATGTGCAAAATAACGAGGCTCTCTTTACGGTATTGCCGCGCGCCACTTAAGTAAAATGTATATAAGGGAGAGGCGCTCCCTACGGCATTACCCGAAGTTACCTCAGGTCATCGTAAATTCGAGCTGATCCTGCACATTTCTCCCGCCGTGCATCGCCCGCCGCTGCGATGCATTTTAGGTCGGTGCAGGATCGCTCGGCAGCAGCACGATGATCTTCTTAGCTGGACGCCGGAGCACGCCGTTTCTTGTCTCGATGTCCACGGTGCGCGTGATGCCGTCTGGTCCAGGATACGATGCGCTGATGCGTCCGCGCACCCACATGTTGCGAGGGAGGTTGCCGTCCACGATCTGCACCAAGTCTCCGACTTGAGGCTCCGGTCCTCTTCCGTGAGGGTCTCTTCTGTTCCTCAGCTCCGGCAGGTACTCCTTCAGCCATCGTGCCCAGAACATGTCGGCTAGGCGTTGTGAGGTACGCCAGCTGGCACGCAGGTTCAGGTCTTGATCTTCGAACTGGCCCGGCGCTGAGACTCGTCCCGGTCCGCCCATGAGGAAGTGGTTGGGCGTGAGGGCTTCTGGATCTTGAGGGTCCACGGATACGTGTGTCAGAGGTCTGCTGTTGACGGTGAATTCAACCTCCGCGAGCAAAGTGTGTAGAACCTCTTCTGACGGATGCCTCTCATGTAGCACGGTCCCGAGTGCCGTCTTCACAGAGCGCACCATGCGCTCCCATGCTCCGCCCATGAACGGTGCTCCTGGTGGTATGAAGCGCCAGTCGATGGCCTGCTTGGACGCCTCTTGCTCGGTGGCCGCGATGACAGCTTGACCAAGCTCCTTGTCCGCGCCGTGGAAGCTGGTGCCGTTATCCGACCATAGTTGTGTCGGACAACCTCGTCGTGCAATCATTCTTCTCAGCGCCATGATCGCAGAAGATGCGCTGAGCGACGATACCAATTCCAGGTGGATGGCGCGCGTAGTGAGGCAGGTAAATAGGGCGACGTACCGCTTCTGATGAGTGCGGCCTACAGTGATGCTTAGCGGCCCGAAGTAGTCCAATCCTGTGTACGTGAAGGGTCGCTGATGGTGTGCAAGACGACAAGGTGGGAGGTCGCCTGTGCTGGGTTGTGGTGGAGTAGCGGTTCTGACGCGGCATTGCAGGCACTGTCGCACGATGCTCTTGGCCGTAGGACGTAAGCGGAGGACCCAGTGCCGTGTCCGGCACTCGTTGACCAGTGCTTCCACGCCGGCGTGATGCAGCTGTCGATGTATGTGCTTGATCCACAACCTTACTGCTGGATGGTCACCATCTAGTACTAATGGGTGCTTCATGTCTTCGGATACTTCGAGCGCGGCCCCTATTCTGCTTCTCAGCTTAATGTATCCCTCAGAGAGGTTTACACTAAGCGCGTAGAGCCGGCTGTCTCTTGATACGGTGTTTCCTTTCTTGAGCGCCTGTAGCTCTTCGGGAAAGGAATCTTCTTGGCTCACTTGTAGGATCAGAGCCTCTGCACGGCGCTGCAGTCGAGCGGGAATCGGCAGAAACGGATCTTCTATTGTCGATGTAGGCGTTTTCTTTGGCGCGGGCGTCTTGGCCTTCTGGTTGCGCCATGTCGGGTCCGGGTTCGAATTCTGTTTTGTTCTCTTGTAGTTCACCTTTTGTGTTGCTTTTTGCTGGAACACTTCCACGGCTTGTAATGTTCGTGCCGCGGCCCGCAGATATCTTGTCCATTGAGAGAAGCGGTTGACGTCTGGTAGGGCCTCCTTGAGCCGTGGAGGTTGCTTCTTGGCGATGTGGCACAGTCGCTCTTCACCCGTTGCAGTGATGACGTCCCTGTCATCCGGTGGCCACATCTCCGGTTCCTGCAGCAAAAACTCTGGCCCGGTGAACCAACGGTGGTCCGTCCCGAAGTCGTCCGGCACGTTGCGAGTCGCGTCGTCGGCCACGTTGAGCTTTGTTGGTATCCACCGCCACTCGTTTGTGTGACTGTGCTCTTCTATCGCGGCGACACGATGAGCGACGTATGCCTTGTAGGATCTTGACCCGGTGCGAATCCATGCTAGTGTTGTGCGACTGTCTGTCCAATAGACTGTCGCCTCGGGTTTTCTGTGATGTTCCTGCTTCACGGCGGCTGCCATACGCGCGCCGAGTACTGCTGCCTGCAACTCCAGCCTTGGGATCGATGTTACTTTCAGTGGGGCTACCTTGGCTTTGGCAGCGATGAGCGTGACCTGGATGTGTCCTCCGGCATCAACGGCGCGCCAGTACAGCGCCGTCGCGTATGCGGACTCACTCGCGTCGGTGAAGACATGTAGTTGCAGGGATATCGCCGAGCTGTAGACTGGGTAGCACCTCGGCACCGATACTGACCTTAACTTTTTGAGGTTGGCGATCCACTTGGCCCAACTTGCGGCCAAGTCTGACTCTATTGGCTCGTCCCACTCAGTGCCGTGTCTCCAAACCTCCTGTAAAATTTGTTTCGCCGCTATGGTTATTGGCGAGACTAACCCGAGCGGGTCAAATAGCGACATTACTATTTTTAGGGCTTGTCGCTTCGTCGGCCTTTCACTATGTAGGACGTTCTGAGGTATGCGTCCCAAGTCTAAATTGAAGGCAAGACGATCTTCAGTGGGTTTCCAGATGAGGCCGAGTACCCTCTCGATCTTGGTATCTTCCTCCAAAGCGACGCTGTTTTCTTGTTCAATATTCTCGCCGAGTTCTTCGAGTAGAGCCGTCGAGTTCGATGACCATTTGCGCAGTTCAAAATGTGCGTTCCGGTGGATCTCCCGCACCTGTTGTGTTATGCTCGTCGCCTCTTCCAGTGTCTTGAAGCTGTCGAGGTAATCGTCCATATAATGCTTCGTCTTGATCGCGTCGACGGCCTCCGGGTACTTGTGGCGATGTTCTTCCGCGTTGCGATTCATCACGTAGATGGCGGTCGAGGGTGAGCTTGATGCCCCGAAAATCAGCGACTTCATGCGATACTGTCGCGGCGGGTGTTCGTCGCGTCTGTCCCCTCTCCACAGGTACCGGAGCGCGTCGCGATCCTCTTCTCGCAGCTCCACTTGCATGAACATTTCGCTTATGTCGGCGGTTACTGCGATTGGGTGTTGACGAAACTTCATTATGACACTTGGCAGCGGCTGTAGGAGGTCCGGACCGGTGAGCAGCTGGTCATTCAAAGATGTACCTCTGGTCTTGGCGGCGGCGTCGTGTACCACTCGTAACTTGCCAGGCTTCATTGGGTTGAACACGGCGAAATGAGGTAAGTACCAAGTCTTACGCGTTGTCGTAGGAGGAGCCGGTTCGGCGTAACCCTTGGTTACCAATGCCTCCATCTGTTCGTTGTACTTTACCTTGAGCTCGGGATTTTGATCTAACTTCTTCTCAATGGTGAGAAGTCTTCTTAGTGTGTTGTCGTAATTATTTGGCATGACAACATCTTCCTTCTTCCACAACAATGCAGTTCTATAACGGCCATCTGAGTTCTGTTTTGTGTGTTGCTCCAATATACGAAGCGCTTGCTCCCCCGGGTCACTATTGGGTCGTCTTGGGTCGACGTACAAATTGTCGAGCGTGATGAACTTCTTCACCATCTCTGTGAGTTCGCCGTCCATTGCGCTGTGGTTGATGAAGTTTACACGATGTCCCAGTGTTCGCGTATGACTTCCATGCACCACCCATCCGAGCGGGGTCAGCGATGCGACTAATTGATTCCTCTTCCCGGTTCTAACTTCCGTAGCGAGCAATAAATGCCAGTTGTCCTGGCCTATCAGGATCTTCGGTGTCGCGTCGCTAGGGCGTAGTTCCGATATTATATCCTTGAGGTGTTCGCAGTTGTCGATCGCTGCCTTCGGTATGTGTTGCGCTGTCAGCCGGAGGTTTTCTACAGTGCGCGCTTGGATTCTATCTTCCTGTTGATTTGTTCCTTTTATCGTGAAGGTGACTCGACGGGACTTGAGTTCGCTTCCTGTTTCCCCGTCGTAGGTAGTGATACTCAGGGGCTCATCCGGACCGTCGGCTCCTATCTTCCTGGCCAGTTCCGCGTCGACGATAGTTATCGTCGAACCGTCGTCCAATAGGGCCAACGCGTCCGCAGCTCCCGCCGGTCCGGAAATAGTAACTGGGATAATCTTGAGGAAGGACACCTTCGGAGCGCATGCCATGTTTACTTGTTCTTCATTCTTCACTTCTTCGTTACTATTCTTCTTTGTTGAGTGAAGAAGTTTGTTGTGGAGATGTACACAGCCGTCGATCTCGCATTTCTTGGGTTTACAACTGTGTTGTTTCGATCTATGTCGCAGGCACCGGAAACATAGGTGATGCTTCTTCGCTATGTCCCATCTTACATTGATGTCTGCGTCCTTAAATTGCTTACATTCCGCAATACTATGTTCCTTGTTGCAGAGTCCGCAAGCTGGCTTATTATTTTCGGCGACCGCGTTCACCCTTTGTCGACGTTGTCCCGGCGTGTTCGGCTTGGTTGGAGTTCGGTCGACGACTTGTTCCGGTGGGGCGAACGGGCTACAATATTCCGCTTCTTTCGCTATAAAGCGGCAAAATTTAATTAAGTCTGGATCCGACTTCGGTTGCGCGGATGCGAACACGTACCATTGTCTTCTCAATGTTGGTGTAAGTTTTTCGACTATGTTTCGCGTGAGTTCCGGGTTGTACAGGTAGAAGGCACAGTCGAGGGCTTGTAGTGTTCCTACAATGTTCTCGATTCTTGTGGCGAAGGTGCATAGTTCACGCGGCGATTCGGTGAGGCGCGGCAAAGTTCTGAGTCGTTCTATTTCCGCTATTGCAATGGAGTCCGGTCGCCCGAATCGCGTCTCCAGTGACTTCATAACATGGTTCGGGTCCGCGATGGAAATCAACAACCCTTGAACCGCTTCCTTCGCCAATCCTTTAAGGCTTCTACGTAGTCTTGACATGTTCTCCAACGATGAGAAATGATGCGCCGTCTCGATGTAGGCGGCTCTATAGGTCAACCAGTCTTGATGTGCACCATTAAATATTGGTAGTTCACTGTACCTTATTGGCTGCCTGTTCTGTGCAGACTGGACTGCGCATGTAATCGCGGAGGCCAACTCTTGAATCTCCGTCGATCTTCGCTGAATGGCTATCGCTTCATTAAGTTCTTGACGCGGGACGTCTGAAGCGAAGGGTCTCCAAGGCGCGTGGCTGGCGGCTTGGTTTGCTGTTGGCGGCTGTGCTTCCCCGAAGTTCTGCATGGGCGGGTGCACAACCGGGTTCTGATGCCACGGCGGCGCGACCGGTGGCGTGGGCGGCGGCGCAGCTCCGAAGTTCTGGCCTCCCGATGCGGCGGTGATCGGTGGCGGAGGTAGCTGCGCTGTCGAGTTCTGGAGTTCGCCAGGTGTCACCATGCGCAGGGGTGGCGGGAGTGCGGCGGTGACTCCCGCCGGTGCAGGCGCCGGGGTGTCCCATGACGCGGCAGTGGTCACTGGGACGGCAGGATCGGCCGGCGGCTGAGGTTCATGTTGCGCTTCTGGCTGGTAGTCGATGGCTAACAGTTGACTGCTTTCCAGCCAACTGTGGACCCGTTGCTCCTGTTCAGCCTCGGTGACGGCGGAGTTCGTGTCTGAGTCCGACTCTGCTTCTATTTCGGCTATACGGGCGGCGGCTAATTCCACCTTGAGTCGGGCGAGTTCGGCCCGTGCGGCGGCCAGACGCGATGATCTTGTTGATTTCTTCGATACAGTCTTGCTTCGGCGTACTGTCGCAGACTTCGCACTAAGTGCGCGAGTGGGCTCGACCGTGGTAGCGGGTGCGGGCGACCGAATGTTCGTGGTACCGGGCGTGTTCGTGGTACCGGGCGTGACGCCGTCCGCGCGCGCGGCGTCGATTGTGGTAGCGGGCGCACGCGGGAGCTCGGTCGCGGCATCCGGGATGCGCGAGACACCTGTCGCGCGCGAGGTGTCGGTCGCGGTCGCGGTTGCGGACGTACGCGAGAGGTCGGTCGTGACCGTGACGTCCGTAGTTGTGGCCGAGGTCCCGGAAACGAGCGTGGCGGCACTAGACTGGCCTGTAGCGCTCGTCCCGGTACCCGACGCACTCGTGGCGTCCGTCACGGTAGCGCTTGAGACTGTCGCCGAAGCGGCTCTGCGTCCAGTTGACCTGGTTACAGGCATTTCCCACGTTAATCCGACTCCGAAGGACCAACGATGTGTGTGTGCTGGGATTGCGTGGGTAAATGCCTCGGTTGAGGTCAACGGAAAATCAGATCAAAAAACAACTTTATGTCTTTAATTGAAACAGGAAATGATCTGATTACAGAGCTTCCGCTTGGCGGATACGTTCTTCTTGCTTGCGTGACCGTTTTTCTCTTTTCCGGGCGTAGCCTGGACGTTATTCTTGCTTCTGGGCGTAGCCTGGACGTTATTCTTGCTTCTGGGCGTAGCCTGGACGTTATTCTTGCTTCTGGGCGTAGCCTGGACGTTATTCTTGCTTCTGGGCGTAGCCTGTACGTTATTCTTGCTTGATTCTTCTTTTTTCTTCTTTCTTCTTATTTGTTGTGACCCGAGGGAGCTGGAGCGGCGAACTGGCTTCGCTGGGCCGGCAACCCGTAATTTATTCGATTGCCGGCCCTCGTCCCTTACTCCTCTGACCCTTCCCCTCTAGGTGATCGACCAATAAGGAGACGGGATTCTATATCCTTTATTATGTACCTTATTTACTAACTTATATACTATGTTATAACGATATAACTACACATGCTACTATCTTATGACTAAGGGGATCAAAAACTGTATATTTTATTGAAGTAAAAATATAGAAAAAACATTGAAAACAATAATTAAAACTATTACGCTTAAAACTAACTATTTACAGGACGAAATGTGCAAAATAACGAGGCTCTCTTTACGGTATTGCCGCGCGCCACTTAAGTAAAATGTATATAAGGGAGAGGCGCTCCCTACGGCATTACCCGAAGTTACCTCAGGTCATCGTAAATTCGAGCTGATCCTGCACAGCAATTGAATAAAAAAATATATTTTATAGCAGAGGCCGGTCAACGAGCAAGTGGGTCACCTGATGTTAAATGATATCTACTGCCCAATAAGGTCCACAAAACACATAAAATCATGTACGCGTTGCCGACCTTAAAGGAAAGGGAAGAAAGAAAAAAAGAGAAAAATGAAAGAAAAAGAGAGGGAAAGAGAGAGGGTTTTAGGCCGCAGATATCTCACTCACCATACGAAAGGTAACAGCAAGCTGCTACTTCACGCCAGTTTTCAGTGAGATAGTGGTAACAACCCGGTCGGCCCGACCGACCCCTTCATTCTGTAGACGAAACTGTTTATAGCGTGGCTCTACCATGTGGATTTACTTAGAAAAAATATTTTTATAATTAAATAATCACTTAATGACCCACAACACATTTAAATAAAAAAGTGCATATAAATAGTGTAAAGAAAATATAACACAAACCTTTATAAGCCTAGTATCGTTTCCATTATAAAACACGTTCTTCGTCCTCGTGGTAAAAGGGATGGCGTTTAATTTCACATTTTCGGTATAAACTAATGTATTATTAATACTAGTGCCTACTTGTAAATGCTCTCCTCCAACGTAGATGACTGTTAATAACAATAATATAATACGGTACATTTTAACCAATTTTTTTTATTAAATGTATTGAATAGTTGTTAGTTGTTTTTATACTCGTTATGAAATGTTTGCTGTGACCACTTCACAACTGATACTGTAATCTCTTATCTACATATATCTGTATAGGTTTGTCATGTCTGTTTATTTTTAACCTACTTCCAAAAATGAAGAAGTTCATATTCGGTGGTTTTTCGTGGACCAATCTTTTCGGAAAAAAACAATAGATAGAGTTCAGCCGCGATGTGGTCCCATATTTGGTTAAAATCTGATGATGGAGTACGGAGTAAAAAAATGAACATTCTCAACGAATAACAGTTCATTCGTCGCGATTGTGTTATTGAGTTGGGTTTTACATAACATGACTGTACTTATAATATAAATCATTGTACGGTTAGTATTGTTCTACTTAAATCAAAGGTAGGTTACATCTTTGGATGTAAATTGTAAGCTTGCGGGACACTGAAACAGCCTGCGGATCCGCAAATTGTTGATTCGTTGTCAACATAATTTTATTTACTTTTAAGATTATTGAAGTTATACTTCTTTAGGCGCGTTATGAAAAAATGATGAGAGTGAAATTTTAAGATGCGCGCGCACCTGTGACACAAAAAATTAACAGTATGAAGTTAGGCGCGTTAAGAAAAAATGATGAGAGTGAAAGTAGCCGTAATTAATAAACAAATGACGATTTGGACAAAGAAAAACTCTTTAGGTTTTTTCTTATTCGGAACATGTTGCCGTAAAAAGTACCAGGCTCGCATAAACGCGAAGAGAGTAGAATGTACTTCTATCATGTCGAGTGGATATGTTGATATAAATTAAAATACTTTTATTTAATATAATTAACACTAAATATTATTAAATTATTAATGTTACGATATTTCATCGTTTTTGTGAAGACTTGAGAATAAATTACACTTGTCTTTGGCGAAATGCATAACAATGCGAAGCTTAAGAGTGTTGTTACAAAGACTTGGCTGTATGAGCTACAATACCTTTGCCTATTAAAAACCCGAATTTGAACCAAAAATTATAATACCGAGGACTATGACGGAAGTGAATACTTTTTAAATTGTTTTCGAAATTAATAAGTGTCCGTTCTATTGAAACTATGAATCAACACGCATGAAACATTTACTATAATAATAATAATTATAATGTACATTATAAATAATAATTATTATTATAGTAAATGTTTCATGCGTGTTGATTCATAGGCCATTTTTGACAATGTCCTTTATAATTTATATATGTGCTAATAAATTATATTCAGTAGTGATTTAAATTGAATATTTTGATTGATATTACTTACTATTTGTGAATATTAGTGAAAAAAATTGTGCTTATATACTTTTTCAAGTGCTCCAATATAATTGAGGTTAACTATCCGTATGTATTATTTATTGATATAAATTAAAATACTTTTATTTAATATAATTAACACTAAATATTATTAAATTATTAATGTTAAATACTTATTATTGGTTATTTAATATTCACAAAATAAAGAAATAAATTTAATAAAACATTTAATAAAAAGTTTGTGATAAAAATTAAAATTGAACATCAAATAATAATATTAATTTTTAATATTTGCTATTAAATTGAATAAATAACAAAGAAGTATAACTTCTCACGCGCGTACATAAGTACACGCACCCATTTTTTTTTCTTAAGGAGAAGTGACTTAATTAATCAAATACTTTTTGTATCAAGTATTTTCAAAGATGTTTCATTATATTCCATGTTATTAACAATATTCAATGCACATTAATTACAATGTTAATAAAGATGATGGAATATACTATAAAATAATAATAAGAAATGGTTACCACGTAACATTATAGATATTTGTACTCAATTTAATTTGATGAAATATAAACAACCAATGCGAAACCCGTGGGATTGACACTAATCCCGTCATAATACCGCGGGATTGGATCACTACGGGATTGAAATCCCATGTAATCTCAATATTTTTCTTCATTAAGAAACCCAGCGATAATTAGCAATGAATACAAGTCATTCGGATTGGAAAACTACACATTTTTTTATAGCATAGACCGGCAAATGAGCAAGTGGATCACCTGATGGTAAGTCATCTCAACCGCCCATGTACGCCAACAATACTAGAAGAATAATAGGCGTGTTGCCGACCTTAATGGGGAAGGGATAATTAAGGCATTGGGAAAGGGAAGGGGATTTGGGGCTCCGGATATCTCGCTCATCATACGAAACGGAGTAGCAAGCCAGTACTTTACTTCGGTTTTCTGTAAGACTGTGGTAAGGACCCGGTCGAGCCGGCCTATTCATGCTGTAGACAAAACTGTCTACAGCGTGGCTCTACCTTTCATAATATATCACAAATATTCACAATCATCATTATTAATTAAGATAACAAGTATATTTTATTAAAAATCAAAAGAAGCAACGTACAATACTATGTTATATGTATTAGTAATACAGAACTAGTGATTCAACATCTCAAGAAGCGTTCTTATAGATAAAAGATAAGAGAGATTGTCATATTTATCAATACGTTTTCGTGTATTGGGAATAATATATGATCCTTCATACTTAACTAGAAATACCTATTTATTGGTTTTCTTAGAAAACAAATAACTACATTTGTCACGCAAATGACGAATCCTTCTGAATCGCTCTATATTATCTTACTACTATAATAAATATGCATTTGGACGTTTGTTAGTCAATCACGCCTTAAAAGATGAATGGTTATGGATGAAATTTGGCACAAAGGTAGGTTATGACTTGGATTATGAAATAGACTACTTTTATCCCGCAAAAGACCGCTCACGCGGGCGGAGTTGCGGGCAAAAGTTAGTTTATCATTTGACCACTTCAAGATCATAAAAAAAATTGAACTGTGGATGTTATGGACGATTTGTGTTGATTGTTATAATCAAATCAAATTGAATCCATTTATTCTGTAAATTGGAAGATTTATGTTTATATAACAAAAGCCTGCAAATAAGTAGATGGACCTGATGACAAGTGTTCTCACCGCCCATATACAACGACAATTCCAGAGAATTATGAATGCACTGCTGACTTTTAAGAAAAGGAACGGGGGTTGGGAAACCGAAAAAGGAATTAGTAAATCTTACTGACCTTAAACAAGCTATCACTTTACGTCGGATTTTTTGAGACAGTGGCAGTAACCCGGTCGAGGTAGTCCGTTCATGTTCTAGACACGACTGTCTATAATGTTGCTGTACTATATATGTACATATATTTAAATATCACTTTCAATGTATTTATTTATGATTTGCTACATGACTGTTATTGAACAATATAACACGTTTAGGAGTATCTTATTATAAAAATCTCAATTTTGCCATTTCCAAACCATTCTGTTCCCACATTTAAAGCGTCATAAAATGTAAATCCTTCCCTTTCGGACATCTGGACTGCATTATGCAGAATGTACAACGTAAATTAAAAATAACGCATTACCGTAAAACAGTGGTGCGTGGAAATGCAAATGCCCGGTACGTACACGTCACAGGTCCGCTACGTTCACGTATCGGTCGATGATCAGCGATGCGTTTACTAGCCCAGGAGTCAGCTATAGGATTAAAAATACGATTTCATTTCGGATTTGCAATTAGATTGAGATAATCTATTCACGCCTAGTTGCGTGCATGCATTTAATTAAGCTGAAAGAAACCTGACTGTTGACCTCAATTAAAAAAGGATCTGCAGATTTTAAATGGCTCAGCAGACTTTTTTTGAATGTAGATAAGAACCATCTCAGTTAAATAAACTTTAAAATAAAAAAGGTATATTGAAATTGGTTAACTCATTTGTGAGTTACGATGCCAAATACAGACAGTTAGTCTTTAAACGTATAACACGGACTCTTTTTGCATCAATGTTTCTAGTGTATAAATACTTTATACACTAGAAACATTGTAGAATCATATAAAAAGCTTTCATAAAAGTTCCGAGGTGGCTAAAAATGGTGCCATTAGTTGTATTTATTTTAAAATGGGAGCTTAATGGGCTCTCCGTGCTGCAAACGATTTTCCGCTCTGTAATCTCTTGCTATCTAATAAAGTTAAATTCAATAAATGTTCACTAATCGCCTTATTAGTGTATTTTCCTGTTACTTTATTAGTTACTGCGTAATTGGTGGTTCTGCATGTTATTTTGTAGGATGTTTTGACAGCCTCCGTGACGCAGCGGGCTAGTAGCCGGCTGTGAAGCGAGAGGCCGCGGGTTCGATCCCCGCACCGAGACAATTGTTTGTGTGAACCACAAATATTTGTTTCGGGGTCTGGGTGTTGTGAGACCGAAAGTATCTCGTAGTTCCTGATACCCACGACACAAGACTCGTATCTTACTGTGGGGTCAGGACTATGTATATGACTGTTTGGTGTATTTATTTATTTTATTATACTGGAAAGCTCTTTTTTGAGTTGGTCCCATTACATTTGCCCGACTTTGAAAAGGTGTCTACTGTTTTATGTAACAAATTAAAATTATTTGTGATTATTATTCGTTTTTGAAATCGGTAAACGTATTTTTGCTTTGATAGATTATCATCAAAATTAGCACAAAATAAATCTAATCACATCCGACTCCTGCTCTACACAGAGCCCGTTGAATATGCAGCGCAGTGGGCGTACCCTAAACTCTTGTCAGCCTTTGTCTAGGCCCAATATTGGGTCCATATGTTTATCGCACACTTTGATACGTGCGTCCTAAAATATTCATGGTGTTTACACTGGCCGCGTTTGTTCCACCTTCGCAAAATTAGTTTGGTACGTCGACGAGCTCTTGATTAAAATGTTGGGCTGGATTTCAGGATTAAATTTAGCCGGAGTGTTGGGATGGATTTCTATTTATATTTAAAACTATAACTATGGTAAAAACTAGATTGGTACCTCCTAAGTACCTGGTAACTCCATCCTTGTATCCCTATGACCGCATCGGTCATCGGCCTGTACTGTCGCAGGGTCCTCGATTTGCTTCATCCCTCTTCAGAGTGTGAAAAAGCATTAAGGTTGGTATGATTCTGTTAACCACTCATTATTTGTCGGAGGACGCTTGTGTTTTTGGACTGCACTGCGCTTAACATCAGGTATAGTGCAGTCACTTTGCCGTCCTCGAATAAAGAAAGAAACATAAATACAAACTCTTAAGTTGAATTAAACTATAACTACCTGTAGTTTAATATACTGAGGTGATATACCATTCTCTAAAAGCCACAATCTATCAAACTTACAATGAAATAATTAATTATAATAGTTAATAGAAGTGATAAACTTTTGATTAGTACATTACAGTTAGTTTATAATGGTAGGGGAGCCCAAGCGGGGATTTCGGGATTTACTAAAGCGCGACAGATTAATATACAGGGGGATACCTTGTACCCGGTTAAGTACCTCCACAAAACATCAGGCCCATATATAAGGCCGCCCGTGAAGGATACAGGATCAGATTAGTAAAAAAAAATTGACCATCAGAAATTCTCGAGCGCGTCAGATTAAGGTAGGGTGAGTTAATTACATCCTAAAAAGTGTATATTCCACTAATCTGACAATTTGAGAGTGACGTAAAAAAAGCGGAGGGCAACAAAGTTGTAAAAAAAAAACGTCATCTCGACATTCTCGAGCGTAGCTAAATTTTTTTTTATTTTGAAGGAAATAATTCAAGAATAATGAAAAATATATAATCTGACGATTTCCGCAAGCCGAAATAACAAAAATTCGTCGATAAAGTTAAATGCGTGCAGTTGCGTGATGCCTACATTTCCTTCTCCGCGTTTCTATTCCTCTCTCACTCTTTCTCTATCTATTACTCTCTCACTCCGTCCCCACTCTGGTTTCTGTTGCCATGACGTCATCATTGACCATAAAGACTCGTGGCATACTGTTTACAACGTGTTTGCAATATAATTTTTGGAATAACTTTTAACCGGCTTTATCGATCAACTTCAAAAACTAATCCACCTTTGAGCTTGAAAAACCACGTCGATCGCCACCAAGCTGGTCAAAAGCGGTTGATTCGTTCGAGAGATATCGTGAACGAAAGAAACCCGAAAAAGTGTTTTTTCGGGATTACTCCGAAATTTGTGGTTCGATCAATTAAAATTGCAAAATTACTTATGAGGATGATAAAACTGCGTCGAATGCCGCCAACCGCGTGAAAATCGGTTAATCCATTCAAAAGTTATTGCGGTTTGAAAATTCCAAAAATAGTGTTCTATGAAACTTCTATCAGACTTTCGAGCTGGGAGAGCTCAAATGCATAGAAATATTATTTCTTTGAACTCAGCAAGCTCAAAATATCACATAAGTACAATTTTAAGAGCCCAGGAATGGAATTAGCGGGAAGTTGCAGGGATGGCCTTTAAGGTGAACCGTTTTTCTAATTTTTTTTTGTCAGATCAGGCCAATCCCTCTAGATAATCGT
Source organism: Amorpha juglandis (assembly GCA_949126905.1). Lineage (NCBI taxonomy): Eukaryota > Metazoa > Arthropoda > Insecta > Lepidoptera > Sphingidae > Amorpha > Amorpha juglandis. Next base: position 23,872,938 of record OX421365.1, read on the forward strand.
CAGATTATGAGACAGTACGTTTAGAACATAAAGATGAACTATATATATCTTAATCTGACGCGCTTGAGTATTTCAAAATGGCGATTTTTTTTTGCACATTATGAAAATGGCCGCGAGTTTGCGTCCCATCGAAATCATCAGATTAGTGAATGAGAGCTTTTTTTTGGTGCACTTAACACTCCCTTAGAAAATCTGACGCGCTCGATTATTTTTTTTTTTTTTTCATTTTCAACTCTTAAATACAACCACCCGCATCATGCAAACGATCAGATTAACATACGTACATTATTAAAAATACGTAGGGCATTGATGCTATCAATATCTGACGCGCTCGAGGATGTCCATGCAACAGTTTTTTTTTACATATTTAAAAATCTATAGCCGCTTCCCCCACCGATGTAAAGGTATATATCATATAACATTTTTTTCTTCATATCATCTAAGCTTTACATCCCAATAGGTCTCTACGACGCTCGAGTAAATCCCCATTTAGCATCGTGGGCTCCTCTACCATAATAGACAGGCGTCTTGAGGGCTTAATAAGTTGACGACTTTGTTTGTTTAAGTAAAATGATAACTAGAGGGTACCTGATATATATGTACCCAGATAGCATCCACCGTACATAAATAAATAAATGAATGAACCCAGCAGTCTCACATATAATCCTGACCTCACAGTAAGATACGAGTCTTATATCATAGGTATCAGGAACTACGAGAGACTTTCAGTCTCGCAACACCCAGACCCCGAAACAAATATTTCTGGACCATACAAATGTTTGTCTCGGTGCGGGGATCGAACCCGTGGCATCTCGTTTTACAGCCGGCTACTCTCGCCCGCTGCGCCACGGAGGCTGTCAAGGTAAAACCCCGATATAGTGGCTTACACAGGCCAGACGCGTTTCGGTGTCAGAGGTGCATATCCAGTAACTTCGGACCAGTATAATTCTGCCGACCGTCGAGGGACGCGATGTCTCTTGACGATTGACATTATATTTGCTGGTGGTAGGAAATTATATCCGCCCGGATAGCGACCACCGTACACATGGTGTTAAAACCTGCCATAGTGATCCACACGCCATGTGTGGATGGCGTTCCAGGATCAGCTAGTGTATATCCGGTTCTCTTCCGGTTCGGTTTCTTGCGACATGAATCGATGGTTGGTTGGGGCGGGTATAGGGGTACATCCTTGTATTACTGTGGCTGCATCGGTTATCCGCCTATCCTGTCGTAGGCCCCTCTATTTGTTTCTTCCCTCTCCGAAGAGGGAAGAAGCATTTATACAGGCCGGCATGATTTTGGTAACCAAATAATTAGGTAATTCGAGTCTATATAAAAGTATGCATCTTTTGTCTGCCACAGATTTGTGATAAATGCATATCAAATAGCAAAAACATACATATTAAAATTGTATGCCAAAATATTTTTGTTAGCAACCGTAATCACATATCACCATCTGACTAATTAGTCGTTGGCGTCCCTGCTATAAAATGCCAACTTCAAAAATATTAAGCTATGGTATAGGTTTTATCGCGGGCCTTGCGGCGAGACCGAATTCAGAAATTTCGTAACGAAAAACCTAACACCCCCCTCCGACCAGCCAGCGTTAGCTGACTTCCCTGGAACATCGATAATTTCGAAGTCCCAGGTGGCGTCTTGACCCGACCTTGACCCACAAAATTAAAATTAAAATTAAAATCAAAGGAAAAAAAAAACTGCATAAATAAAATAAATGAATAATTATAATTACATAAATTGATAAAAAATGCTATACAATAGCTTTACCGCGGCAGTCTCCGAGTGCCACACTTTTTTTTTTTAATGAATAATTTCAATTAAAACTTAGTTTACTTCCCACTTTTCCTTATATTCTCACGAGCACTCTATTCCACCAGAACAGAAATTTAAATCAACAACAAATCCCCTCCTTTTCCGCGTTCTTAGACATTAACATATAAAGAACCCCACACTTGAAATCACATGGAATATAAAAATCCCGTCGCAGAGAAAACGTCGAAAAGAGCACAATTTCTAAAAAAAAAATCCAAAGGTCTAGACAAAGAGCAGTACATGCGCGCCCCACTCCACTCGATTGTACATCTAACATTTTCTGCATCATATTCGTCGCTATGAAAAGTAAAAACACTGCAAATACTTTTCAAAGAAATTTGGGCTTTGAATGTAGAGACGCACGATACATTTTTCTTTGTTGGCGATCAGTGTAAATTCAGATGCACGACGAGAGTGGCTGAATTGAGGCAGAAGTCAAAGTGTGGAATAAAAGTGAAGACGCATGGAATAAAGTTGAAGTGGTCGGGTGAGAATTGGCGTCGACTCGGGGTTATGTTTGTACATTTCAACGGACGAAATATTTTAATCTCTGGTTTTAATGTGGTTTTTATATTTTTAACGTAACTTAATAAAAACTAGTCTTGTATACACTGATGAATAAGATTATATTATTTAAACGGTTTAAACGGTGAGTAACTTTTATATTTGGGTTTGTTTACACCATTAATTAATTATTTAGTCAGAGTGAAGGAGGCCAAAGAGGCAAGGATCGTAGCAGGTGGAAGTTCGTTGTCTCTCCCTCCTCCTATGGGTAGCAGGCGTCTATTTATGTACGCATGTACACTATAAATGGCTTCGAGGACTTTGACAAAGAAAATACTTCGTACAGTCGATGATATTTTCGGAGACCCAACATATCGCTACCTACCAATTCCTATCACTTTTTCAAAGCTTTTTAGCACGTAACCATAGTTCCATCGCTAATTGAAACTACTATTTTAAATTGTTTTTTTGTTAAATTAAGAACCTCAACACTTGAAGCAGGAGTTCTGATTAGAAATTCCTACTAACACACCATTACTAACTACCTATCTCAGAGACAGTCTTTGCGGCATGTTAGGTCACGTAACGTTTTTACAGCCGCCTCAGCTGCCTGCCGAGACCAATGGAAGCTAAAAAAACACACCCTATTTAATATTTCAACCCATCTATCCATAAGGGAATCTATATATTTTAAATTTTAATACTGGGAACAGTTTTACAACATAGATTTCGTTGAATATAAAGTAGTTTGGTAAGTGACCGAGCGTTACACAGATAGCTTCCGTTATTTTATCGTATTGCAACGCTATGTATGGTACTGCGCTGCACTCGTCATCCCGAGATATATGTTAAGACCTATAATATTCAAAAAATTATGAGTTTCAATGATATACTAAGCTTTGCGATCTCACCATATGAAACTCAATAATCCACCACATCACACCAATTTTCTGTAAGACAGTGGATCGTATTCAAGGCAGCCCATTATTGCTGACTACAAAACGGGGTACAGCGTGACAACTTCTACTACTACCACTTATTATATCCACTAAAATAGTTCAATGATCTCAAAATGTAACTATCTCCAAGGTGTAAATAATTATTTAATAGCTTTTACTATGTGGAATATTAATAATATTATGTTTCAATATTCAACTTCAGTATCTGAGCTATATGGAATCGATAAATTATTTATATTTTATTCCCATATGCATAATATTTCAGTTTCTGTGAAAAACACGCTGCATTGAACGTCACGTCGCGTCGCCGCATCGTTTGGTCACGTCACGTTCCGTTCCGTCACTTCTGACCAATTGCATGACACGCCTTGTTTATCAATCACTTCGGTTGCTTTGGCGTTGGTTTAATTTATTGTGGAAAAATATTTTTGTGAAATTATTTTATGTTGATTTATCGATAGTCAGGAAAATGCATTTTATTTACAAGTAATAATAAATAATTCATTTAAATAAATAACACCCAACAGTCACACACATAGTCCTGATCCCACAGTAAGATACGAGTCTTGTGTCGTGGGTATCAGGAACTACGAGAGACTTTCGGTCTCACAACACCCAGACCCCGAAACAAATATTTGTGGATCACACAAACATTTGTCCCGGTGCGGGGATCGAACCCGCGGCCTCTCGCTTCACAGCCGGCTTCTCGCCCGCTGCGCCACGGAGGCTGTCAAATAATTTATAAACATTTGAATTTGAATCTAGAAATAAATCGGGTGTTAGGGATTTGCTTATATGTGGATATGTGTGTGCGTGTGCATGTCGTCTGTGCGTTGCTGCGTGCGTGTGTGCGTGTGTGCGTGTGTGTCTGTGGTATCGTAGCTATATGAAGAGACCAATTTGAATGCATTTTTAAAGCTAGTTTTATCGAGATCATCTAATATTATGTTCCCAGAAAATCTATTCATATAAAATTACAGATGTTTTTTATTGGACGTCGCGACTCGGGTTTTTGCGGTTAGGATAAAATATTCATGACAACAATTTAAATAATTTATCTGCAGACGATGTAAAGTTATTGTTAGATATTAACTAGGACTTAACGTTGAAATTCTTTGTGAGTAACTAACCGCGCGGCGGCCGCGCGGCGGCCGCGCTCGCGTTTACACGATCGCGCAGTCGCCGCGTGGTTGGAGCGTTGCGAAGAATTAAACATTATGGCTTAGTCAATAGAGTTTACATTAGTTTTTCGAGTGATTCGAGCGAGGCGCCCGCGCGGCCGCAACGCGGTGGGATTCCTTGATAAACGCGCCCTAATACGGACCATGTTTATCTCCAAATTGTTGAGAAGAAGAAGCTTGTACCCATTAAGGCTGATATAATTTTTATTTGGCAGACAATATATACCAGATTTTAAAAATAATTTCAACAATAACTTCGATGACACTGAAGTAACTATGAATGCAATCAAACATTAATACCATTCAAATAAATCATCTAATCAAATCATCAAAACGTATTTTCAGAAATATAATCCACTCTTACGTGAAATTGTAAAATATAATAAAATGCCAGTCGACCCCACGGTGGATTATTGTGGTAACGAGAAATTTCTAACCGACATTAGAAGCGGACGCACGTACCACGATCTCGATGCACTTGGTACTGGACGATATCTGTAAGATAGAATGTATTATAACTCAAATGGCTTCACGCCCTTTTGCTACTTATTTAGAAAGTTATAGAGTCGATTCTCGTGAGAGCCGTTCCAATCTTAACAGGACAACACTAGATACTTCTAAAGGATTTATGAATTCCAACTTGATAAACGAGTTTGGACTTTTTGACTGTAGATATAATTATGATTTTTGAGTACAGCAAAAATGAGTAGAATAGCATTTGTGGGCTAAACTACGGGATGGTAGGCGAGACAGCTGAATGCGATGTAAGTAAAGGAATTCTTTTTATTTTTCAATTAAGTTTAATGAAATCTACCGGCTGCATTGGCGATGAGCGGGTGTATGTTGCCGTTTTGTATTGGCGCTTAGAAGGCCAGGGAATACGTATTTTGACTGTTCTATATATATACAAGTTCTTGATGATTTACTAAGATCATGCACATCTTATAATCTCACTAAGATCAGTAGAGGTTATGCTAGTATAGCATGTAAAATCTCAAAAACGCGCTCAATATAACCTGGCACTACTCATTTTTTGTGCAAGTCGAACGGTGGCTCTTAATTAGAGGTAAGAAATCACTACCATAGACGAGTCGATACATACGACGATTCGTATAGTTCCATAAAAATAATTTGTGTATACTAATTTAAACGGATTTTATCGCGGTTTTTTATTAATTTTGATCCCGACGTTTCGAAGACTTTTCAGCCTTCGTGGTCACGGGGAGGACTGAGGTGTAGTTTGTCCAAAAATGTTAATGTTACAGTATCTACCTTCAATTTACAATTATAAAAATCTTTATGGTTTGGTCCGATCTACGCAGAAGGAGCTCACAGTGTCTTGAGGTCTGGCAGTTGGTCTTTTGGGCTCCGATTTAATTAAATGTATAATCGGGTCCCAGGCTTGTGCTAGCTTCCAACCATCTTCTCTATTGAAATTCGGATGTTTTTTAATTTCAATAGCCTCGCGAATCATCCTAGGTAGGAATCGGTGTTCTTTGGCAAGGATTTGTGGTCTGTCAAATCGAAGATAATGTTTGGAGCCTTCCTCTGAATGTTCAGCAACTGCAGACTTCGTAGAGCGTCGGTGTTTAACATCAGCTATATGTTCTTTTACGCGGGTCCCTATACTTCTTTTTGTTTGACCTATATAAGAGAGTCCACAGTCACAATCGATTTTATATATGCCCTGTTCCTGTAGAGGTATATGACACTTGACCGGTGGTAAAAATTGACTAATCTTTTTGGGTGGCTTGAAATAAGTTTTAATAGAAGCACGCTTCAGCACATAGCCAATCTTGTCGGTGACTCCTCTAACATATGGTAATACAACAGGGACACGTTCAACTGTGGCTGGTTTCACTCGGTTTCTGTGACGGCGGCGTGGAATTTGGAGCTTGTTGTCTCGCAGTACTCGCTTGACATGTTGCAGCTCGGCAGCCAGATGTTCCTCGTCACAGATTCCTTGTGCTCTCTGAAACAAAGATTTGCCCACGGTAGCTAACTGTTTCGGATGGTGGTGAGATTCACCATTCAGGTATTTATCTGTATGGGTCACTTTGCGATACACAGTATGGCCTAAAGACTGATCAGGATTACGGATAACTAAAACATCTAAGAAGGCAAGAGATTTATTTTGTTCTAACTCCATTGTAAATTGAATTTTGTTGTTAATGGAGTTAAGATGATCTAAAAATGCAGTTACTTTGTCAGATGGTAAAATTGTGAAAGTATCATCTACGTACCGTTTGTAAAACTTGGGAACAATGGGGGCCGTGCTTAGGGCTGTCTCCTCGAAGTCCTCCATGAATATATCGGCGACTACTGGAGACACAGGTGAGCCCATAGCTACTCCATTCACTTGTGCATAGAACTGATTCTCCCACAACATATAGCCAGATGTGAGGCAATGTTTCAGTAGTTCTGCATATGCTAAGGGCATGTTATTATCCGCTAACCTTTTAGAGACAATTTCAATGCAGTCTTGTACTGGTAAGCTTGTGAAGAGCGACTGAACATCAAAACTGACCATGGTTTCATTGTCAGCTAATTTTAGGTGTTTGATATCACTGACAAATTGGTATGAATCCCTCACAGATGCTCTAGTGTTTCCTCTTAGTGGTGAAAGCACTTTAGCTACGTGCTGAGCCAGTCTGTAGGTTGGTGTGTCGACTTACCATCGTGAGTCAAGTCAGTTTTGATGTTCAGTCGCTCTTCACAAGCTTACCAGTACAAGACTGCATTGAAATTGTCTCTAAAAGGTTAGCGGATAATAACATGCCCTTAGCATATGCAGAACTACTGAAACATTGTCTCACATCTGGCTATATGTTGTGGGAGAATCAGTTCTATGCACAAGTGAATGGAGTAGCTATGGGCTCACCTGTGTCTCCAGTAGTCGCCGATATATTCATGGAGGACTTCGAGGAGACAGCCCTAAGCACGGCCCCCATTGTTCCCAAGTTTTACAAACGGTACGTAGATGATACTTTCACAATTTTACCATCTGACAAAGTAACTGCATTTTTAGATCATCTTAACTCCATTAACAACAAAATTCAATTTACAATGGAGTTAGAACAAAATAAATCTCTTGCCTTCTTAGATGTTTTAGTTATCCGTAATCCTGATCAGTCTTTAGGCCATACTGTGTATCGCAAAGTGACCCATACAGATAAATACCTGAATGGTGAATCTCACCACCATCCGAAACAGTTAGCTACCGTGGGCAAATCTTTGTTTCAGAGAGCACAAGGAATCTGTGACGAGGAACATCTGGCTGCCGAGCTGCAACATGTCAAGCGAGTACTGCGAGACAACAAGCTCCAAATTCCACGCCGCCGTCACAGAAACCGAGTGAAACCAGCCACAGTTGAACGTGTCCCTGTTGTATTACCATATGTTAGAGGAGTCACCGACAAGATTGGCTATGTGCTGAAGCGTGCTTCTATTAAAACTTATTTCAAGCCACCCAAAAAGATTAGTCAATTTTTACCACCGGTCAAGTGTCATATACCTCTACAGGAACAGGGCATATATAAAATCGATTGTGACTGTGGACTCTCTTATATAGGTCAAACAAAAAGAAGTATAGGGACCCGTGTAAAAGAACATATAGCTGATGTTAAACACCGACGCTCTACGAAGTCTGCAGTTGCTGAACATTCAGAGGAAGGCTCCAAACATTATCTTCGATTTGACAGACCACAAATCCTTGCCAAAGAACACCGATTCCTACCTAGGATGATTCGCGAGGCTATTGAAATTAAAAAACATCCGAATTTCAATAGAGAAGATGGTTGGAAGCTAGCACAAGCCTGGGACCCGATTATACATTTAATTAAATCGGAGCCCAAAAGACCAACTGCCAGACCTCAAGACACTGTGAGCTCCTTCTGCGTAGATCGGACCAAACCATAAAGATTTTTATAATTGTAAATTGAAGGTAGATACTGTAACATTAACATTTTTGGACAAACTACACCTCAGTCCTCCCCGTGACCACGAAGGCTGAAAAGTCTTCGAAACGTCGGGATCAAAATTAATAAAAAACCGCGATAAAATCCGTTTAAATTAGTTTTATTTCAATGAGTAACATTCGCGTAAACGTAAGAAATCAATTTGTGTATACATTAAAACTAATAAGATCACAGGTGCAACAAGCCGTAGCGTAGATTTTTTTAAGGTAGATCTATTGTTATTGGTTTGCAATTTATTTAGTACCATGTGTTGTCATTCCCGTGACTATATCTATATACACGCCATCCTAGTATATAGAACTTCTGGGTTAAAGTCGCTGATAATACATATGATACAGCCCATCGGTTATCTATTTACAAAATAATTGCTTAAATGATATAAAATATCGAATTTCTTTTTTGCATATTGCATAAATCTTAGACAATAATGATAATTGAATAAAAAATGAAAATTATATGATATGAAAAAATAAGTAAGTAAGATAGCAAGTCAAAATTAAATCAAATTACTCTACTAAAAATTATATTAGGTACTTAAATAATTCTCAAAGACGAATGTATGATGATGACAGCCCGATAGAGACTTATTAGAAAAAGAGGTTATAGATACATTTCTCTCTAGAGTGACTGACTAATCTCCGGTGACTTTAGTCGTAGTACTCTACAAATCAGTTAGTACAAAATTAAGCCTTCCCAATTTGCGAAATATCAATCGGATTAAATTTACTGATAGGTGCTACCACGTTGAATGATGACAAGATTAACTACATCGTGCCGATAGATGGCGTTGCGACGAAGCTCACATAGAGTCGTTAGAGAAAGGCCTTCCTGATGTGCTGACTGTGGGCTGCGGGATTGATCGGGAGATTCCTAAGATTAACGTTAACTTATTTAGTGATAGAGTATGGCAGTTTTATCGATTTGGTCTTTAATAAGGAACCTTCAATTTTTAACACCAGTTTTAGTGAAAATTAGCATAAGCTATTTAGTTTCAACAGTTCAGACTAGAAAGTTTTTTCTTAGCATGGCAAAGTTCAGTTTAAGTAGGTGACCCAATGGGTAATCCAATTGTGTATATAATGACTCTTTAGATACTTTACGTTCCTTGACAGTCACAAGAATTATACCGGCCTTTAGTAACTTAAGTCACAATGATGCACGAGGTTGGAGGTTTTTCTTTACGTAAATTAAAAGCATTTTTTTAGAATTTTATTATTATTATAAAATATGCAAATACAATTCAAAGATAAGTAACATAAAAAATATTTATTATTATATTTTAATTCTTTTTTAACATATCCAAAATATATAGAAATTTTTCCATTGAAATATAATATGTAAGAAATGTTAAATTACGACTAGACGTAGAATAATGATATAAAACAAATAACCGAGGAGACATTATGAAACACGGGTATACGTTGCACCGTAGAATCGTAGCGCCGTAGCAACCGCGTAGCACTATGTAGAGTTAATCAGAATTCTGTAGGCAGCGCAGCGATTTCGTATCAGCAGCGGCGCGAACGCAACTGAAATTAATTATTGAATGTTCAGAGTGAAGTTATGAGAGAAGCGATTAAATATTTAATAGAATACGTAATAATATTTATTACCAATTTCAACCACAAAGACCAGGTTACTGAAATTTAAACATAAGCAAAATATTTTTTTTTTTTTTTTTTTTTTTTTTTATCCTGGCTCGGCAAAGTGACTACGCTACACCTGATGGTAAGTGTAGCGCAATCCAAGAATATTGTCGACCAACGATAAACAATGTTTCCATCGTTGGTCGGCAAGATCATGCCGGCCTGCCAAAGGGCCAAGGGGGAGGGGAAGGAAAAAGGGATGGGAAAAGGGTGAGGATCAGGGGGCAAGCCCCCTGGGGAGAACCGGATATACACTGGCTGACCCTGGAACGCGACCCACACAAGGTGGGCCACTATGGCAGGTTTTAGCACCAGTGTACGGTGGTCGCTATCCGGTCGGATACAAGTATCCTCCCACCAGGATAAAAATATTTAGTTCGTTTTACAGAGTGGCAAACAAACTAGTGAGTTACATTATCATTCTAGTGGCTTTTAGGTTATTATAACGTACAACTTGCTTTACATGCCATGTTTCCCAATATATTTAGCTAGGTTTTTTGTAACCGGCCACTTGTTAGGCACTTTTTTAAGAGGTACTAACCTTAGGTAAATAGTGACACAAAAATCTCATATAATATACAGTATTATACAATCTGAGATCGAACATTTTTGTATATTACATATATACTAGGATCGCCAAATTATTTTTCCGGCTGACTGATATCGTTTAATATCCTTATAAAATCTAAATAATGCGTAGAATCCTAAAGGTCGGGAGAGCAATTTGATGTCCAATAATTGGGTCGATTCTCGCAGTAACCGAACGTGGACATCGAGCTAAATCAGTATCATGTGAGATTCCCATAAACATTTATCTTATGGAATCTTTGGATTTTTGTTTATGTTGGTGGAGATTGGGTTTTTAATATCTTTGCTTGGTTTTATAAAAATGTTATGCTAACCGCGAAAAGCTACCAGTTTTTAAAGGGTAGCTGTTAGTTCATAAAACTTACTATGTTGGTTTTGGGTTGTTATCAGTATTACAATGAAGGTATTTATTTTTACTTGAATAATGACAATAATCCGTATAATATTATATTTTATAACAATGTACAAAATTTACCTTTGACAACGATATAAAGGAAGACGGAACGATTCATGTAGATTAAAGTCCCACCACTACGCTATAACTTAAATATTGTTTTAATTCTGACGTGCATGGATGCAAAATGTAATGAGAGTGAAGGAGGCCAAAGAGGCGTACAAGGATCGTAGTAATGGTCAGGGGGCCCTCGGGTAGCTGATCCACTTGACTACTATCAAGCTCATTTTCCGTGAGTAGCTTCGTTTCGATGAGACGACCAACAATTCCCTATGCGAAAATTCTCTATTGTGGTAGCTAACAGAGGTAGCAAGGATAGAATATTTCGATTTGATGATACTCAAAAAATTATTATTTTATTTGTAGGACAATATGACAGTTAAATTATATAAATATTAACTAAGTAAAAACAAAAAAATCAGCTGGTTAGTAATCATACCTATTGGGGCTTCCAATAGGTATCGATAACGAGGTCATAAGAATGATTACTAAGCAGCTGATTTTTTTGTTTTTACTTAGTTAATATAATTTAACTGTCATATTGTCCTACAAATAAAATAATAATTTTTTGAGTATCATCAAATCGAAATATTCTATCCTTGCTACCTCTGTTAGCTACCACAATAGAGAATTTTCGCATAGGGAATTGTTGGTCGTCTCATCGAAACGAAGCTACTCACGGAAAATGAGCTTGATAGTAATCAAGTGGATCAGCTACCCGAGGACCCCCTGACCATAAGTGGAAATCTGCTGTCTCTAAGGGTAAGCTAGTGCGATCCCATGTTTGTTTTATATTTTTTGATTTTGCTGTCTCGTGTCATTAAAGATATCATATAAAATCAAGCCTGTATACACAAAAGAGAAGGCAAAGGTGCAACTATTGTACTTACGATTCATTATTTTTATACCATTATGTAATACAACAATGTGGTTTTTTTTTCATATTATGTGTCTTATCCTAACCTAGGTACTAAAAAGTTACATCACCCTTTCACATCAAAGCCTGGACAAACAATTATGGTATAGCTAAAAACTATAATTAAAGATAAATTATGTTATGGAAATTATTTTTTTCCGAGGAGGGCAAATTGACAACACTACACCTGATGGTAAATGGGGTACAGTAAAAAACAGCTACCACCGACAAACAACGTGCTTATATACTATGCGGACCTACTATGCGATACGAAACTATGCGGACCTGTTTAAATGCTTATTCACACTCCGAAGAGGGAAAAAGCAATTCGAGGGGCCTGATGGTAAGCATAGTGCAATCCAAAAAACCAGTGACCACCAACAAACAATGAGTTTATCGGTGACCGATGTAGGCACTGTAATACAAGGATGTATACCTATATCCGTCCCAACCAAGCATTAAGTCATGTCGCAAGCCCGTCGGGAGAACCGGATATAAACTGGCTAATCCTGGAACGCGGTCCACACAAGGTGTGTTGGTCACTATGGCAGTTTTTAACACCATGTGTACGGTGGTCGCTCTTTGGATGGATATGAATATCCCACCACCAGCAATAATAAGTATAGTAGTGGCGTTCTTTTAATAATAACATTTTTTTCCGTAAAATATCAACGTATCCGGAATATAGCCAACATAACAGATAATGTATTGGCCGGCAAACATGGGCACGTTACGTGAATGTAAAGGCAACAAAAGCTACGAAGCAACCTCCGTCTTATTTAAGAGGCAGACACTCAAAGCGCGTTCGTCAATGTGCACTTGAGTTATTGCTTTTGAAACGAGGGCTTCCCTCAACTCATACTACTAGTCTTTATAATTAAGTTTCTAAAACTATTTTTATGTCCATTTCTTGTTCAGTTGCATATATGTAGAGTCACTCCAGTATTGAGGTAGCAATGAATCAGGTATTTAGTTTTACTGTCGCATTAAATGTACCATGCTAAGTCCATCGTTGCTCAGTTTGGTGGAGAGGTGCGCAGTGTAAGTGCAGCGATGCATTATGCAGTCTGTAGGTCGATAGAATTCGTACTGCACACGGTCCAGTATGGCTGTCACACGGGAAGGGAAGGTAGGTTTTTTGTAGTATTGGATGTGTGTTAAAATAATTATATTTTTAAGGTTTTTTAGCTTATAACGCTGTATAGTTTATTCGCACATATATCTTAGTTACGTAAATCATATGTTATTTTTTATCGTTTAGGCCTTTTCGGTTTTGAATCATCAGTAAATATTTGACGAAAGTATTACTTGAATTGAAAGGAATTGAAATATCTTGTTCTATTTTTCGTCATACTCTACATCGCCGATGGGAAGATGTACTATACTTAAAATACATGATCGCATAATAATATTTTAATACCCCATCCGTTTTAAAGGGATATCGATAGACCAGCACGGAATGCTGAGGGCATCATCGTAAACTAAGTTTGGCTTAATGTTTAGCTTAAGCTTAACCGACAGTTAACAACTTCGACTACAGTGCAGTTTATTCGTGGATGCATTCGCACATCGATCTGCAGAAGCAAGTTCTTGCCACAGACTTGGAAAACAATGTTGGATTTACAGTTGGCGTAATCAAGTCTATGTGGTATTGCATTTATTTTTGTATTACGTATTTCCTTGGCTCACTACAAAACGTTGTTAAAACACAAATAAGAATACGTTATTTTACAATATGTGACATGAGATTTTTTTATATTAATAAACTGTATTACACTTAATAATAATACATTTTATATTTAATTAACGTGTTCAAAACAAGAACCTTTTTGTTTTTTTACTTGTTTTTGTATTTTATAATTTAAATAGGTTATTTTTTTAATATACAGCCAGTTTCTTGTAAACATAATATATTAAGCGTCTCTAAAAGTATTGAGTAGTCAGTACAAAATATGGATATTCTAACATCAAAAAAAAACTTACAATCCATTACATAGGTTATATTCAAATTGACATTTAATCTAAATCTGTATCAACTATTTGTATCACAAAATTGAACAACTGACATACTATTATCTCGTCTCTCGCCAACATACAAGCATAAAGACACTATATCTGCAGCATATTACCTGCGCGTCCACTTCCGCTCGTTGAGCTCCTCTGATACCGTTCGCATTGTCTGCTTACATCGCAGTAATTTCTCTCCTCTTCTATACATTGCCGGTTTTATATGTTCGTACTGAAATTTTCTATTATCTTTAAATAATGGTAATCTTTCTTATGAGTCCGTCCCAGGTTCTGTCATAGATTATTGAGTATGTGGTGGAGGTGTGGAGTATCTGCTGGTGGGAGGATACTTGTATCCGACCGGATAGCGACCACCGTACACTGGTGCTAAAACCTGCCATAGTGGCCCACCTTGCGTGGGTCGCGTTCCAGGGTCAGCCAGTGTATATCCGGTTCTCCCCAGGGGCTTGCCCCTTGATCCTCACCCTTTTCCCATCCCTTTTTCCTTCCCCCCCTCCTTGGCCCTTTGACAGGCCGGCATGATCTTGCCGACCAACGATGGACACATTTTTTATCGCTGGTCGACAATATACTTGGATTGCGCTACACTTACCATCAGGTGTAGCGTAGTCACTTTGCCGAGCCAGGATAAAAAAAAAAAAAATGTGAACTATGATTTTTTGGCTTTTTAGTTGACACTTTAACCAATATGACTACAGAACCTTCAAGAAAAGAACTTATTTTTTCTCCAAAGCCCACTGATGATTCTTTTAATATTGTGGTCATTTATGGTGGTAATCGTTACTATAAAGTGACGTAGCCGCTCGTTTACGGGTTTTCTATAAAAACAAACTTCAATTTGCTCCTTAGTATGGATAATTGACAGAGTAGATGATAATAATAATACCAGCTTTGTATGTATTCCCATTATTAGGCACGGGCCCACTCTACAAATGAATAGTGTTTAGTCCACTACGATGGTCCAATTGGACCTTGTTAACCTTGTTAACTTCATGCCCTCGATTTTTTTTTTGAAGAATTTTCTGCATTGTAGCTGAAAACTGTCTAGTTTTCGGCACAATAGTTTCCTTTTACATTAAAACGGGCAATAACAAAAATGAATGCACACGTAAATTCTAAAAGTCTGAGATGCAGTCAGTCGGCCTCGGCAGTTAGTTCCACTCTTCGCTTAGCTTTCACGAAGTAGAAGTACATTAAATGCGGGTTGCGCTATCACAAGATGCCGATGTATGTATGTATTATGATATAAAAGAATGTAATCATGACATGTTCCATTTTTTTTTATCCAAGCACGGCAAACTGCCTGCACTATACTTGATGGTAAGCGTAGTGCATTCCCAAAAACTAGCGACCACCAACAAATAATCAGTTCATCGGTGGTCACCAGAATCATGCCGACGTGTATAAATGCTTCCAAATCGAGGGTCCTGCGCTAGGACAGGGGGATGACCGATGCAGGCACAGGGATACAAGGATGTACCCCTATACCCGCCCCAACCAACCATCATGTCATGTCGCAAGCCCGTCGGGAGAACCGGATATACACTCGCTGATCCTGGAACGCGATCCACATAAGGTGTGTGGGTTACTATGGCAGGTTTTAACACCACGTGTACGGTGGTCGCTATCCAGGTGGATATGAATATCCTACCACCAGCAATGAATAGACTTTTAGTATTGGATGCTCACTGTAAGTACACCAATGGGTTTATATCTGGTGTACATATACATATATGTTATCAATTAATTGGTCATCATCATCATAGCCTGATTCTAAATTACATACATGGGCAATGATGATGATGAAACTGATCTGTCATTACATACAAATACAAGATATTTTTAACCAACTTAAAATGGATCTGTGTTTCACACCTCATTTTAATCTAGGGTCATAAATTTCACTGATGAATCTATCCTTTTTCTAGCAGCCCACAATCTAAATCTTGTAAATCAGCACTTGAAACAGAACATTACGTTCAGCTTAACCTTACAGCATTTCTAAATCAACCTCTCTCACAATCTCCTTTTCTAAGACTTCATCTAAATCTCCGCCCCAATAAAGCCGCAATGGAACTATAACAATGTGTTTCTGTCGTATTGTTGGCGCAGGTAGTGGCACTGATTCATGTTCGGCGCTCGGCGCACTCGCTCATCAATATCACCAAACGGCCGATGTTTGATAGCCTCGTCATTACAGGTCTATGCGTGGGACATGTTCCATCGGATTTCTGTTTTAAAGTATTTTTAAGGAATACTTTTAGAAATATATATAGTGGGAATGAAGGAAATATTTTGTTTTTATGCGACTGCTTTTAATGCTTTACATGCTGTATTACTCAGTGAATATCAAACATTTTTTATGCAAGCAATATAAGCTGATCCCACGTGGGATTTTCATGATATTCGCCGTCTATTTATATCTAGTTGTTTTATTTGAATTTAACACTAAGTTTATTTAACATTTATCTAACATTCGAAGAACTTGATTAAGCGCTATGTAGAGTCACGATGAAATAGAGGTTCCAAATATGTGTAATGATTTATTGCACTCTCTATATTTATTGGTAGAGTCTACGTAAGTGGTGAAGGGTGATGGCAAGACCGCGCATTTTTTTTGTTTATCCTAGTTCAGCAAAGTGACTGCACTACACCTGATAGTAAATGGTACACTCGAATTCAAGAATAATGGCGATCAACAACAGATGATGTTGCTATCCCAGATCAGCGAAGTTATGCCGGACGGCCTAATTGCTTCTTCATACTCAATAATTTCTCTGTAGTTGAAATGACAATGTTTTATGATTCATAAATATTGTAAATTAAAATATATTATTAAAACGTTTAAGCCATACTATATTTAAATTGTAAGTGGACTTCTAACACCTTAGGCTCAAATCCAACCTCACTTGCACGTGGTATACCCCGCTGATCAACGGGCGAGCCTATGGTGAAACTTAGTTCCCGTTGCAGGTTGAAGAGTCTTCACAAAAATACTTATTAGGTGATAGATTTTTCGTATGGGAGACGCCTTCTAGTTTGATACCACCTCGTTGTCTATTTCTTCCACCAAGCGGCTTTACAGGAATCTTAAATTTAAAAGCCATTGTAATTACTAAGCATTATGAGACTTATAATCATATGTCTTGGGTTGACGAGCATAGTCCAGTACTAAGCAATAAACTGCGCTATCAGGCGAGCGACCTGCTTTGAGTCTATACGTACAAACGGTATGTGGAATCGTGTTTGTAAACGAGCTGACTGGTTCTCAACTCGTGGCATAATACGTCGTAGTATGCCGCGATCCTAATGTCTTGAATATTGATGACAAGTTAAGTTTTAAGACATCTCTACCACATGTCATGCTCTACATTTCGCCGTCGCGTAATTAAGCTAGTAGATTAGTTGGCGCAAGATTAATCTAATGGTTTTAGATAGTAAATCATACGTCTATGATTGGAGCGACTCTATTAATTTCAATACGTGTGTATATTCAATAAATCTTATATTTGATTTTGATTAAAGCAGAACTGACAGATCTTGCAGAAACACGGAATTTTAATTGCGTATATGAAAATATTTAATTTGAAACCTAATTATGTGAAGATAAAGTTTGGATACGGGTGCTTTATATCTATATATTTTGTATGTGGTAGAGCCACGCTGTAGACAGTTTTGTCTACAGCATGAATGGGCTGGCTCGACCGGGTCGTTACCACTGTCTCACAGAAAACCGACGTAAAGTAGCGGCTTGCTGCTGCGTTTCGTATGGTGAGTGAGATATCCGGAAGCCCAAATCCCCTCCCCTTCCCAATCCCTAATTATCCCTTTCCTTTAAGGTCGGCAACGCGCCCATGATTCTTCTGGTTGTGGGCGTACATGGGCGGTGGAGATCACTTTCCATCAGGTGACCCATTTGCTCGTTTGCCGGCATATGCCATAAAAAAAAAAAAAAAAATGGGTGCGTGTACTTATGTACGCGCGTGAGAAGTTATACTTCTTTTGCATCATTAAATAACCAATAATAAGTATTTAACATTAATAATTTAATAATATTTAGTGTTAATTATATTAAATAAAAGTATTTTAATTTATATCAACATATCCACTCGACATGATAGAAGTACATTCTACTCTCTTCGCGTTTATGCGAGCCTGGTACTTTTGACGGCAACATGTTCCGAATAAGAAAAAACCTAAAGAGTTTTTCTTTGTCCAAATCGTCATTTGTTTATTAATTACGGCTACTCGCCATGAAAAATGGACATTCTACTCTCTTCGCGTTTATGCGAACCTGGTACTTTTTTTACGGCACCATGTTCCAAATTATAAAATAAAAACCGCATCTATATATAATTATATATATATATATATATATATATATATATATATATATATATATATATATATATATATATATATTTATATTTATTTATTTATATTTATTTATTTTTTTATTTCACTCTCATCATTTTTTCATAACGCGCCTAACTTCATACTGCTCTCATCATTTTTTCTTAACGCGCCTAACTTCATACTGTTAATTTTTTGTGTCACAGGTGCGCGCGCATCTTAAAATTTCACTCTCATCATTTTTTCATAACGCGCCTAAAGAAGTATAACTTCAAAAACAGCTTAATTTTAACATCGTTAGTATTTCATTTTTTGTTACTTATCATTAATTATATTTCTATAATTAAATACATTATACATTTCGAACATGATTTAATTATTTCGTTAATGATATTGTAATATTCGCCACGACTTCAATAAAGTTTTACTTCTACTCCGCCCACACGCACACTTTTTTTGTTCTTTATAGTCCTGAAAAAGTCAAATCTGGACAATAACAAGAACAATTCAACCGAAAATAAACAACTGAATCAATTGTTTTCCTTATGTTACCGATTGGGAACTTCAGACGACTTGAACGATTGAAGTCGTTTTCACACTTATAATTGTTTTATTAAGACGATGGTTCAAAGCTATATTACACCATAGCAAGATGAGGCATAGCCCACGGGAGTGGTGCAGTAGCATGCACGCAGGTAAAACCGCGAGGGACATCTAGTTTAATTTAAATGTTATTACTTAATTCTATAAATCAGTTCAGAATTATTAAAATGTTATTTGGAGATAAATGAACTTAGATAAGAACAATATAAATTAGATAACCTAGTTTTTAATTTTATTACAGTCATTTATAACAATGTGAGAAGAATTATGACCTACAGTCTTGAATAAGTAATGAGGTTTTCTTTTTGAAATACAGTCCTAGGAATAAAAAAGGGATTACTATATTTAAAAACACCAAAGAATATATAAATATTATAACCTATACCGTTATCGAAAAAACTATTCTAACCTCAGCAGCAAGCTTTAAACTAGAAAATATAAGGAGATAATTACATAAGTTGTCATAATATGCAGTTATCTTTTACAAGCAAAATAAACAGTACAGATCTTTTAAATATGCGTGCTGGCAATGATTTTTACGAAAGTACGAATATGCAATAATTTCAGTTCCATCCGGTTCATCCGCCTACGGAGAGCCACAACAAAAAAATAAGTACATAATAAATTGTTTTATCAGGTCTGTATTAGTTGTTATTCACATGCAGTATTTTTGAAATATCCAAGGATTGCCGAAGCGCATATTTTTAAGCTAAGCACTGTATATAAAGTATATTATTATTTTTAATGGCTCTAGGAAAAGAGCTCTATTTTAGTGACGTCCTTTGTTGGTGCTGCTCATATTGCGTTTCAAAGTGGCTTCGCGGCTGCCGGTCCATGTCTTTACATGAGCCGTTGAAAAACGACCAGCCGATGCTTACAGTTAGGGTTGCCATGTATCGTAAAAAATCGGTAACTACGGGATTTAATAGAATATATTTTTATTTCGAAAAGACAAAATGTTTTTCTTTCTTCGATTTATATATTTATTTATTAATATTTGATCCTTAAAAGAAAAATTGATGATCAATTAGTGTATTAGCTAATAATATAGGGATATCATTTGACTTTTCGTCTGTGAGGCCGTGCCGGCCCCCGGTACGTTTGTTTTACATGCAAACAACACAAACCAAACATATAGATACGTCATTGACGTATCTATATGATTGGCTTGTCACACATTACATCATAAGATGGAAATGAGTTCGGCATGAAATCGAGTGCGTACTAAATACACCTGTGCTTACCTCTGAAACATGTATGTACACCACTTTTAATTAATTTAATCCAAAATAGAAACGAATCTATATATATAAAAATGAATCGCTGTGCGTGTATCTCGCCAAAACTCGAGACTGGCTGTACCGATTTGGCTAATTCTGATCTTGAAATATTTGTGGAAGTTCAGGGAAGGTTTACCCGGTGAGAAAAAATTAGTAACATAAATAATAAGTAAAGGAAAACACTAAAAACGACAACTTAATTTTCCAATACAAACTGTTCCTGGGTATGAAACAATTGATGTCTTTTTGATGTGAAACATCTATAAGCGTAGGAATAAACCGGATTGTTGGCGTTGCGAAGCTTGCCGTTATGACGGGTCGCCACGCTATACTAGACAGGACATGGACAGGACAGGACAGGAACAGAACAGGATAGGACAGGGACAGGGACAAGACAGGGACAGGACAGGGACAGAACTGGATAGGACAGGACAGGACAGGGACAGGGGCAGGACAGGACAGGGACAGAACAGGATAGGACAGGACAGGACAGGGACAGGACAGGGACAGGACTGGGACAGGGACAGGGACAGGGACAGGGACAGGGACAGGGACAGGGACAGGGACAGGGACAGGGACAGGGACAGGGACAGGGACAGGGACAGGGACAGGGACAGGGACAGGGACAGGGACAGGGACAGGGACAGGGACAGGGACAGGGACAGGGACAGGACAGGGACAGGGACAGGGACAGGGACAGGGACAGGGACAGGGACAGGGACAGGGACAGGGACAGGGACAGGGACAGGGACAGGGACAGGGACAGGGACAGGGACAGGGACAGGGACAGGGACAGGGACAGGGACAGGGACAGGGACAGGGACAGGGACAGGGACAGGGACAGGGACAGGGACAGGGACAGGGACAGGGACAGGGACAGGGACAGGGACAGGGACAGGGACAGGGACAGGGACAGGGACAGGGACAGGGACAGGGACAGGGACAGGGACAGGGACAGGGACAGGGACAGGGACAGGGACAGGGACAGGGACAGGGACAGGGACAGGGACAGGGACAGGGACAGGGACAGGGACAGGGACAGGGACAGGGACAGGGACAGGGACAGGGACAGGGACAGGGACAGGGACAGGGACAGGGACAGGGACAGGGACAGGGACAGGGACAGGGACAGGGACAGGGACAGGGACAGGGACAGGGACAGGGACAGGGACAGGGACAGGGACAGGGACAGGGACAGGGACAGGGACAGGGACAGGGACAGGGACAGGGACAGGGACAGGGACAGGGACAGGGACAGGGACAGGGACAGGGACAGGGACAGGGACAGGGACAGGGACAGGGACAGGGACAGGGACAGGGACAGGGACAGGGACAGGGCAGGGACAGGACAGGAAAGGGCAGGGACAGGACAGGACAGGACAGGACAAGGACAGGACAGGACAGGATATGGACAGAACAGGACAGGGACAGTACAGGGACAGGGCAGCGACAGGACCAGACAGGGACAGGACAGGACAGGACAGGATATGGACAGAACAGGACAGGGACAGTACAGGGACAGGGCAGCGACAGGACCAGACAGGGACAGGACAGGACAGGACAGGAATAGGGCAGGGACAGGACAGGTCAGGGACAGGACAGGGCAGGACAGGACAAGACAGGGACAGGACAGGACAGGGACAAGTCAGGGACAGGACAGGGCAGGACAGGACAAGACAGGGACAGGACAGGACAGGGACAAGTCAGGAACAGGACAGGTACAGGACAGGACAGGATAGGACAGGCCAGGACAGGGACAGGACAGGACAGGACAGGGGCAGGACAGGACAGGGACAGGGACAGGGACAGGACAGGACAGGACGGGGACAGGACAGGGACAGGACTGTCCCACCGGGGGAGGTGGACTGCGACCTGACTTAGGTCGTCGAAGTCAATAAAATGTGCGACGGGCTACCTCACGTGTAATGGTGCAGTACCTCACTTAATTGCATTTAATGTAAATGAAACTTTGTATTCAGTTTAGACCACATTTTACACAAATATTATGTAGGTGATACGAAGTTCACCGGGTCATCTAGTAACTTAATAAAAATATGTCAAAACCTTTTTACTCTATAAAACTGATTCAATTTCATTATTAGTATTCCTCTTACAATCATTTCGAGTGAATAAAAAATTAAAGTTAATTTAATAACCGTTCTTGAAATTAAGTATGAAGTGAGAGTAGTTTTATACAAATTTTTCACCTCAAAATCATTAGGGCATAAGTCATATTGAAATTATACAGGATTTACGTAATTCTGATGCTGATACACCTTTCATAGAGTAACTCGAGCGAAATATATAATTCTATAGCCTTAAGATAGTTTTCTCGAAAACTACAATGCGAAAACTGGCAACCCTTCAGCCGACGTTGTTCCGCTATGAAATTGGATTCCCGACTAAAATTCAATAATATTGCCAATCGATGGCGGCCTCTATTGTGTTTTTAGAAACGAGCTTTTTGCACAAAGTTGTGGCAACCATTGAATACAGCTCGGTTTTTATGGGAGTTTCATTGAATCGCCCCATGTTCAAATTATATGCTGGACAAATGGATATCCCCTCCAAATTGGGGTGAAAATTCCGAGAACAAGTAACGAATCTGTCTCTTTAAGCACATCTCATTCTGTGTAGAGTAGGTTTTATAATTGGTAGTATTTGAGATGTATATGGAATTATGCATGTTTGGCATAGTTTGAGGTCTAAACGGATAGATAACTTTGATTTATAATAGATTTTACAATAATTATAAATATTATTTTAGTTACATAGGAAATTTTATATTGTTTAATGTTTGTAAGCTTTTACGTTAGTATAATTCTGCCTCAATTTTATAAAATAATTATAGATTACTTGCATCAAACCAAATGATTCTAAAAATATTCGTTCTAAATACTGTGTGAGTGGTGGGTCACCTGATGGTAAGTGATCTACACCGCCCGTGCACACTCAAAACACTTGTAGAATTGTAGGTTCGTTGCCGACCTCAAAGAGACGGGATAATTAAGGTATCGGGAATGAGAGGGGGGATTTAAGCCTCCGGATATCTCACTCACTCTACAAAACACAGCAGCAACTCTCTACTTAATGTCGGTTTTCTGTAAGGCAGTGGTAACGACCCGAGCGAGCCGGCCCATTATACATACTGCCACTTCAATCATATTTACTAAGTGCCTATCTTTAACACAACTATAACTTGTTCTAATGTAGACCCTCGGCAACTAAAAATATCTCGACAGTAAAAAAACAATAGGACCCTAATGTAAAACGATACGTGTACATAAATACACAAAACCGAGAGACTTTTAATCAAAACCAAATGTTTGGAACTGTGTATCAACTGGCCGAAACTAGTTTCAAATAATATTTATCCACTATCAACGGGCTAAGCAAGAAGTTTGCAAGCCCGCTGTTGTGGCATCCGTACAGTAACTATTCTGTGCAATAATGCACCTTATTACAACTAGTTACAGTCAACTTTTAATTGATAATTTAGTTTTTTGTTTCACATCGCCGCGTGATTTGTTAAATGGCTGTGGAACATCAGAAATTAAGCTCTATTTAATGAGTGCTAAGGTTGTAATTTAAATATATTTTTGAAGTATTGTATATTTAAAGAATTACCGCAGTCACGCTGGTGTCGGAAGGGTTTAGATCCACTGTTCAATTGGCTCTACTTTTTGTTTCAGTTTTTCTTCATGAATGTGCCAACGTTAGTGAATATGTTGGTAGCAAAAAGTTAATTTTATTGTAAAACTAGCTATCCCTCGCTGTTTCATCCACTAGCATACTACTGTACATAGTACATAGCTTACATAGCTGCGAACCAACATCTCGACAAAATTAATACTTGGTGTGATAATGACCTCAATCGTTCATGTGTTCAAAAGTTCCCTATTGATTACATAGTACGACGTACATGTGTCGGTAAATATCAAAACTGGTTATATCCACTGTTGGTAAAAAATTGTTTTTTTATGCCATCACCACTAAAGGGTTCTTACGGAAAGGACGTTATTTAGAAAAGTGTAAAAATCTACTATTTTACCATAGTAATATTGGTCTAAAGTTTGATGGTATATCAAATTCAGCAACATCCATGCTATACATTTTATCAATATTGGCAAAATCCATTTTGACTAATCACGAGGGCGCATTTTTGCAATATGGCCGATAATTTCAAATCTGACGTGATCGTAATGAGCGTTCGTGTTCCGTCTTTATTAATATTTTTAAATAATTACGGACTTTCGAAATGAGTGCTATACCAAAAGTTACTTCAGACAAAGTAAGAAACCGTAAAATCTATGCAACTTTTAATAAAAACGCGCAATTGAAGGAAAATCAGTAAGTTTGCAAACGTAATGCTGCAGAATTGTTAGTACTTCTGTAAGGGTTGTCAAAGTTGTTGGCCGCAATTCGCTATATGCTGTAGTGTACTATACATCTTAGGTATAGCATTATTGTTGATTATAGGTGAACTTAATATGCCGCGATTTTAGTTTTTACCCGACTTCAAAAAGGAGAAAGTTTTCAATATGTCCGTAATGTTTTATGCAAATATGTTAAACGATATCTCCGCTCATTTTGATGATTTGTCTATGTATTTGATAGGGTTTACTCTATTTTTTTGGAACGAAGTTCCTTACGGCAGGCTTGGAGGGGATAGGGATTTCGCTGCGTGACCGAACTGAAAAAAATGTGATAGTAAAACCGTAAGAAAAATGCGTGGAAAAAATGCGTGGAATAAAACCGTTAAATGAGACTTTTTTTTAACTTAATTTGATATCTAGCACACAAAGTTAAAGTCGAAGTTCCGTTAATAAAACAGTGTGAAACTTATGACATTTGGAAATGTAGACGCGGTTTGAAATTTGAATTTGAATTTTTGATTATAGAACACGGCCGTCCACCGTTTAGTAGCCAGTCTAAGTCTAAATTAATAAGTTTTTATTTATTATTACATAAGTTGATAAAAAATGCTATACAATAGCTTTACCGCGGCAGTCTCCGAGTGCTACACGTCTTTTTTTTATTTCTATTTTTCTATTCTATTTCTATGTAATTTTATGTTGTCAAACAAAAATAAAGAGACATATTTTGTTATTTTAGTTGATAATTTGTATTTTTTACAATTTGTGTCGATTCTACATTAGCCGAAGGAACTTCGTTCCTACCTGGTGTCCCACGACACACGCCAATTTTTTATTTATTTGATTAAATGACGAGACGAGCAAGGCGCTCGCCTGATGGTAAGCGCCATGCCTGCCCATAAACAGAAACAACACCACACAGAACTTTGAATTACGAAGCACTGCATGGCACTGAACGGCGCTCGTCACCCCGAGACATAAGATGTTAAGTCTCATAATGCCCAGTAATTTCACTGGCTTGCAATGTCCTTCAAACCGAAACACAACAGTGCTTACACATTGTTGCTTAACGGCAGAAATTGACAAAGCGGTGGTACCAACCCATACGACCCAGCCTCTCACATACGAGGGACCTACCACCTTGTAAATCCCCTTACTTGACTCGTCACTCTACAATGGTCCAATATTTTAGTTAAGATTTAGATTTTAACTTGCACCATCAGTGACGGAGTGCACAGAGAATTTGGTATGGGTGTATGAAAGTAACTACTTGAATATAATAAAACGACACCACTAAGGCTAAGAACCGTGATTTTTTTTAGGTATTACAATTCGAAAAGTCACACAAGAGTAATTGTCCGGGACTGGAATTTGTGTCAGGTTTGGCGATAGGCTCGACACCTATCACATCTTGCGAACTATGGGTGCACTAACGTACCTCTGTCTACACCTTCCGAGATAAAGGCGTGAGCTTATGTTATAAATAGGTACTTAAAAGGGCATTTTTTTCAGGTACTCTGCTCCCGGCTTACCGTTTATACCTACACTAGCTTTTGCTCGCGGCTCCGCCCACGTGATCAAACAAACAAACAAATAATCAAACTCTACAGCTTTATAATATTAGTATAGATTTGGGTAGCTTAGCAACGGACGCCTTCAAATATGAATAATTTTCCCCGTTTTTGCAACATTTTTCACTCATGCTTCACTCCTAATGGTCGCAGCGTAATGTTATATAGCCTAAAGCCTTCCTCGATAAATGGACTATCCAACACAAAAATAATTTTTCAATTCGAACCAGTAGTTCCTGAGATTAGCGCGTTTAAACAAACAAACAAACAAACAATCAAACTCTACAGCTTTATTATATTAGTATAGATTTTCCCCGTTTTTACAACATTTTTCACTCATGCTTCGCTCCTAATGGTCGCAGCGTAATATTATATAGCCTAAAGCCTTCCTCGATAAATGGACTATCCAACACAAAAATAATTATTCAATTCGAACCAGTAGTTCCTGAGATTAGCGCGTTCAAACAAACAAACAAACAAACAATCAAACTCTACAGCTTTATTATATTAGTATAGATGTAGAATGTACCATTTGTTTTTCATAAAGACGACAACCCTAACCCGTCAGGATCTGTCATTGAATGTCAATTCAATGACAGAGTAGATCAAAATTAGATAAATCCACATGTGAATTACTTCAAAAGTAGTAAAATCCACTTGGAAATATCAAACTTGGATATATCCAAACTTTATTTTCGTTTTTTTACGAAATTTGTGCCTATTCAATCATAACTAAGCTACATAAAACGATCGTGTTATATAAATACATCTAAATCTAATGTATTTCATACGTAAATCTATACACAATTATCAGTTTTTAAAATATAATAACCATGAAAAAAAAATTCGTTTGGATATATCCATTTTTGATATTTACCGACAGATATATACAACAGCCTCCGTGGCGCAACGTGCGAATAGCCGGCTGTGAAACGAGAAACTGCGGGTTCGATCCCCGCACCAAAATAAATGTTTGTGTGATCCACAATTATTTGTTCCGGAGTCTGGGTGTTGTGAGACCAAAAAGTCTCTCGTGGTTCCTGATACCCACGACACAAGACTCATATCTTTCTGTGGGGTCCAAACTATATGTGTAACTATTGGATGTATTTATTATTATAGGACGAACAATTTATAAACTGTACTATTAAATTGTAATTTTGTCGAATATATTTTACCTGCAAACTATTCCAGAATAATAACGAGCAAAAAAATAAAGAATTAGGGGAAATACGTACAAAACGACATATACGTACAAAATGACATAGGTGTTATAATTCGAAATTGGTGAACTCAAGCGCACACCTGCCAACCGCATCACATAACCCGAACGACTTTTAAAAACCTGCCAAAACGTGAACGCACTGCTCTCATTCGCCCCGGTGCCATAGCCGATGACAATCTTGGGCACGTTAAGAGTTTTTTTTCCTTACAACATATATTTTGTGTAAATGTTAAGTTTTTCTCTATTGTGTCTATTTGTGTAGCATTTATTTAATTCTTTAAGGCATTAATGTTGCTTTCCAATAATTGTTTCCTTAAAAATTATCCTGTTTGTATTTATTTTAGAGTTTTGTTTTTTTATAACGATATACGGACAAAATAACATACATAGGTAACGGACATAATGACATAGGAATGTCATAGGTATGTGTATGTGTAGAATTAATGCAGAAAGCTAAAGAAGCTATTCGAAGTAATAAAATGAGCTGGCTATTAAGATCTAAAACATTTGGTGTCCTGCAAGCCACGCTTCGAAGGCATGCTTTGGGTTGAAACAAAACTTTGGAGTCCAGTTAAAAGGGTCTTGGGCTATCTATATAGCAGCATGACGGTTTATTTTTGTGTCCTGGAACAGGCGTTCTTCAGGTGGCTGTAACTACACAACCTCAATGTCAGCTAGATAAAACTCGTGCCGTGGCACCTAAAGATAATAATATAGTTGAAATTGAATCACCTACCAAACAACAAGCCGTCAATTCATGTTAGGTTCCGTCAGGAAATACTGTCCAAGAAATTGTATTAAGTTCTTTAAATCATAATCACCCATCTGCTGCTTATGAAGAACAGCCATCGTCCTCTACTCTTAATGTCCCTATCGACGAGATTTCTCTAGTCCCAAAAGGACGTTTTATACGTGGATTAGGAAAACATGAGCCTAAGACTCGGTAAACCTCATCAATTTTAACTTCCACTCCAATATGCAGGCAATTAAATCGAAAAAAAATCCTAAAGTTCCGCCAGAGAAGAGGTGACGAAATATTACTAAAACTTGATTTGAAAACGATAGTAAAGAATAAAATTTTCGTAACGATTCTCAAGATGATGAACAGTACTGCCCATGCATATATTGCAATGATCTCTTTTCCCGATCTATGCCTGGAGAGGACTGGTTGCGATACTTAAATTGTTCGCATTGGGCTCACGCTTCTTGCGCTGACGTTCCTAAACGAGCCAAGCGTTTTATTTGTGAACTTTGTCAGTAATTTTATAGCTTCAACGTGTATATCATTTTGTCCATATGTAATATGCCATTATGTCCATAGCATATGGACAAAATGGATTTAGGATGACCTCAGTTAAAATAATAATATTTTTTTTCCTATTATTTTTATTCTATAAATGCTTGTTAGATTTAATAGACAAAGAACCAAAGATGATTAGTGTAAAATATGGAAGTGCTGTGATTTACCAATAAAGACTTATGACCCAAAAACAAAACCATATGTCATTTTGTACGTACTTCCCCTACACGTAACCATCGTTTGATTCGTGTTCATAGAAAAATCCCATAGAAAAATTACTTTTGATCAGTTTTCCACGAATGATACATGATCCTTGCTTTTATGTTTATTTGGTGTGCAATAAAAAATATTCTTTCTATCTATCCAGCTAAATTTCGAGGAACGAATCGGTCTGTGCATTTTATTGATTTAGTGTTAATGCCATCTATTCCTGCACTGTTATTAAAATCCAGATTATTAATTCCTTTCAATATTTCATCTGGACTGCGCGACCTAAATTTAGTTGATTGTTAATTATTTAAGTATGCTAAAGTATAATATTTGTTATATTTATATGTTTATGGATTTGGATTTCACTGGATATTGTGTACCGCATTGGTGAGAAAATATATACAAAATTATTAATAAATGATTTATGAGTGGCAGAGCCACGTTGTAGATAGATTTGTCTACAGCATGAATGTGCCGCCTCGACTGGGTCAATGCCACTGTCTCACAGAAAACCGACGTAAAGTACGGCTTACTGCTGCAACTCGTACGGTGAGTGAGATATTCGGAGGCCCAAATCCCCCTCCTTTTCCCAATCCCTTAATTATACCTTCTCTTTAAGGTCGACAACGCGCCTATGATTATTCTAGTATTGTGAGCGTACATGGGCGGCGGAGATCACTTACCATTAGGTGACCCACTTGCTTGTTTGCCGTCCTATGCTATCAAAAAAATTCAAAAGTTCACAAGTTTCACTTGGGCCTCCTACCGTTATAGGTACCATAATATACGTTTAAAAAATAATATTTTAAAAATATTTCCAAATAGTCACAGACTATGTTTTCATCCTAATATAATATTAGGAGCAATAAGATACTTTTGGTCTCACAATACTCAAACCCGGAATAATTTTTTGTTGGTCACACAAACATTTTTTTTGATGTTGGGATTGAACCTTCGGTCTCTCGTTTCTCGCCCGGTATGACGCGGAAACTCAAATAATTCAATAGAAGAGTCTTTTATAGCGTTCCATCGATCTCATTGGGCCAGCGTGGTTCCAACCATAGGAAATTTATAGGCTAAAAAAAAAATCATTTACGTGATTTTATAAGCATTTTATTAAATGAATTAAATTTTTCTGCCAACTGCCTAAAATAATAATGGTTAACCTTAGAAAGCAGTTTGATAAAAGCTATAAAATATCACAACTTTTTATTCCACATTAAATACAATGAATAAACTGAGAAAAACAAAGATTCAAAATACTCCAAAAGAGGACTTTGATCTTCTTCTTCCATGTCTTTATCCTACACACAGTGGAGTCAACATGCTTTTTAACACGTATTACAGAAAGATATGGCTTGTAGTCTTTACAACCGGCTGTTAGTCGTGAATCCCTCTGGAGAGAAAAAACACCTAGACCCGAATCAAATATTTATGGACCACAAAACATTTATCTCGGTACGTGTATCGAACCCATAACCTCTCGTTTAACAGCCGGCTACTCGCCCATTGCGCTACAGAGACTCCGATATTATAGCAAATTTATGTAAATATCAAATAAAATAATTAAAAACAAACAACTATATATGTCATATTTCTGCTTCATTACGCAACGTTTGAAGAAAAAATACGCTGATTAAGGCAGGGCTATGTAAACCATATCTATAAGTAAGTACACAGTGAAAGGGCCACGTGAATGGGAGCCTCTGAATGGAGGCCTTTCAAAGTAGTTCTTAACCGATTCAATATAGCGCGTGAATGGCGCATCGTCAGGTGTTATCTACACTGACTTGCTAACGACTAGACTCGGTGACTCCGTGACTAATACGACAAATGTAGAATTGTTTGTTCGTCCGTTGGAGTTATATGTTGGGTTTATAGTAACGGTTATGCACGGTTGACAGCCTCCGTTGCGAAGTGAGCGATTGGATGGCTTTCGTGGTGGTTTCGAGCCCCACACCGAGACTAATGTTTATATGATCTGCATTATATTATACGTGTTATTATGTTATATTCAAAAGTTCACAAGGTGATAGGCCACTCGTATGCGAGAGGCCGTCTGGGTTGGCACCACGGCTTTGTCTATTTCTGCCACCAAGCAACAGAGTGTAAACACTGTTGTGTTGCGGTTTGAAGGTCATTGAAGTTAGTGAAATTACTGGCCATTATGAGTCTTAACCTCTTATCTTCTTTATATTCCGCTGTATGTTCGCTTAGATCTTTTGAACTAAATGGTTTTAATGCAGTTTACAGCAATAGATACAGTGATTCATGAGGAAGGTTTATATGTATATCACGCTATGACCCATGAGAGCAGGGCAGTAACATGCAGGTGAAACCGCGAGGGATAGCTAGTATTCAATAAATTTAGTATAGTATTTTCCTGTTGTTTGTATACCTTCCCATATAGATCATGCTTCATCTATTTAAGATAGCGAACATTAAATTTAAAAAAATCATAAGTTCGCGAAAATTTTAGAATTCAGCAAGAAAAGTCAGGAGGCACCCACAGTGTCATAGTATTACAACCAAATTTATTTATGTACACCCCGCATAAAGGCGTATAGTTTATCTGAGTTACCTGGACCTTAAAGATGGCGACTTTGTACGCAGTGACTTGGACAATACGCTTTTCGTTCGGTCATTAAATGAACTAACACAAGCTAAGACTCCGATTAACTTTGTGTTAGTTCCGTTTAAAACTATTTACTATGTTCGCATTATTGGTATAGCGACAGAACACTTAAGCTAAGAACCAGTGAAGTTTTGGGTTCAAATCCTTAGTTTGTAAATGACAAATTGTGTTAGAATTTTCACAAGTATCACACGTATTGCCCGGGATTTAATAATATGCCTTCATAAATGTATATTCTATTATTAGATTAGTAGTATTATGATTGTTAAATAAACCATCAGCACATAAGAGATAAAATTTTCAAAGCCTGTAATTAATGTCAACAATCAATTTCACATTCTTATGAAGTTACATGCATAATTTCTATTTCAACATTTTACAATATGACACGTGAAAAACTATTTGAAGACAAAAAATACATTGTAATTAAATGCTATATTCAAAAGACATACGACTAAGTTCCTTATTGCTTCTTCTTTGTCAAGTGAGCATTTCCGAAGCACCGACATTTCAATGTAATGTATCTATTATAGACGTGTGAAAGAGCCCTTTGTGGCCTACTTGCAAAATAAACGTTTTGGTTTTGATTTTCAAATCGCTGCAAAATATAAATGAAATCCAAATAAATGGCAAAGCATAATATATTTTCGTTTTCATTTGCTTCAATAATATTTAGCGGTAAACAGCTCAGAGCACACAAAAGCGTGATTATAATAGTCAATTGAGTTTCAATCTGCCTAACGCGAGAGACAGGTTGACAAAATTAAATATTTGGCTGGAGATATAGGATATTCATAGTGAATTGTGACTACCGTACACGTGGTGTTAAAACCTGCCATAATGACCCACACAGTGTAGACCGCCTTCTAGGATCAGCCAGTGCATATCCAGTTCTCGCGAGGGGCTTGCGATATGAATTGCTGGTTGGTTGGGGCGGGTATAGGAGTAAATTCTTGTATTTCTGTGCCTACAACTGTCATCCACCTGTTCTGTCCCAGGCCCCTCGATTTTCCACTTCTTATTCGGAGTGTGAAGAAGCATTTATATAGGCCGGCTTAGTTCTAGTGACCACAGATAAACTCATTATTTTGCGGTGCTTTTTTTGACAGCACAGCGCTTACCAACAGCGGTAGTGCAGTCACTTTGCCGTGGCCGGATAAAAAAAACATCAATATTCTGTGACAATCTCAGCCGGTTACGTATTTATTATTACCATACGGGATATATATTCAAATCCCAAAAAAATCGCATGTATTTTAGAATCAAAAACTCAAATAAATGAAACCCAGACCCTCACGGTTCCTAATACGCTGCCACTAAACCAATGAGCTTAATTGTACCCAATGCACTAATATTACGAATCAATCTAATTTGTCAATGAAAGTCAGTAGCAGGCAGTCTGTGTGCGGGGTGACTAATATGGCGCTGTACGATTCTATAACTTTCTCAAAATATTGTAGATATGTCTTATTAAATATTAACTTATAACTTTACATTTTCTGAGCACATTTACCATAGTAATGTATATATTTTTTTACACCATCAGAAAGTAGAGAATTCAATGAACAAGAAACCAACAGACTTTTTTAAAAAAGCTCATATTTTGACGTGAGAATTTTCGTTTGAAAATTAGGCTGCTTTTTCGATATTAAGTCAAAATAAGGTGCAAAAATAAATATTTTAAATCAAAAAAATTACAGTGTATTTGGGATAGAAAAAGGTAAGTTTTCACTAAATTTTGTGAAAAAAAATGATTTATTTTAATAGATTAAAATAAAAACAAAAAACTTGGTTATTTGAATTTTTCACATATATTTTGAGGTTATGTGAAGAGAGTGTGTATACAAAAGTTGTAGATCTTTTTATTACCTACAACTTTGCGATTTAACTTTTTTCCATAGGACTTGTAGTTTTTCCGGAAATCGAGATAAACCGTTTTTTACCCTTAAAAGCCCCCCCCTTCCCACTTCCCGACCTCAGATCGCCGGTAATTTATTTTTCCTATCAATTTTGTTGTATTCTCTTCCTTTTACAATGGGTTTCATTCTACTATAATTTATTTATGTTTCAAATTGGAAAATCATCGGTCTATATATCCTTATCACTTTCTTGAAGTTTGATAATATGGAACACTTTGTTCGTATATTATATACATAGTCCAACACCATCACTATCATTTGTTCACTATTAAACATTTCAGTACGCCATGTATCGAGTAGTAGAGCCATACTATAGACATTGAAATAAAACTAATTTAAACGGATTTTATCGCGGTTTTTTTTTATTAATTTTGATCCCGACGTTTCGAAGACTTTTCAGCCTTCGTGGTCACGGGGAGGATTGAGGTGTAGGTTGTCCAAAAATGTTAATGTTACAGTATCTACCTTCAATTTACAATTACAAAAATCTTTATGGTTTGGTCCGATCTACGCAGAAGGAGCTCACAGTGTCTTGAGGTCTGGCAATTGGTCTTTTGGGTTCCGATTTAATTAAATGTATAACCGGATCCCAGGCTTGTGCTAGCTTCCAACCATCTTCTCTATTGAAATTTGGATGTTTTTTGATTTCAATAGCCTCACGAATCATCCTAGGTAGGAATCGGTGTTCTTTAGCAAGGATTTGTGGTTTGTCGAATCTAAGATAATGATTGGAGCCTTCCTCAGAATGTTCAGCAACTGCAGACTTCGTAGAGCGTCGGTGTTTAACATCAGCTATGTGTTCTTTTACGCGGGTCCCTATGTTCCTTTTGGTTTGACCGATATAGGAGAGGCCACAGTCACAGTCGATTTTGTATACTCCCTGTTCCTGTAGAGGTATATGGCACTTGACAGGTGGTAAAAATTGACTAATCTTCTTGGGCGGCTTGAAGTAAGTTTTAATTGAAGCACGCTTCAGTATGTAGCCAATCTTGTCTGTGACTCCTCTTACAAAAGGTAACACAACAGGTACACGTTCAACTGTGGCTGGTTTCACTCGGTTTCCGTGACGACGGCGTGGAATTTGGAGCTTGTTGTCTCGCAGTACTTGCTTGACATGTTGCAGCTCGGCAGCCAGATGTTCCTCGTCACAGATTCCTTGTGCTCTCTGAAACAAAGATTTACCCACGGTAGCTAACTGTTTTGGATGGTGGTGAGATTGACCATTCAGGTATTTATCTGTATGGGTCATTTTCCTGTATACAGTATGGCCTAAAGACTGATCAGGATTACGAATAACTAAAACATCTAAGAAAGGAAGAGATTTATTTTGTTCTAACTCCACAGTGAATTGTATTTTATTGTTGATGGAGTTAAGATGATCTAAAAATGCAGATACTTTGTCAGATGGTAAAATTGTGAATGTATCATCTACGTACCGTTTGTAAAACCTGGGAGTGACGGGGGCTGTGCTTAGGGCTGTCTCCTCGAAGTCCTCCATGAAAATGTCGGCGACTACTGGAGACACAGGTGAGCCCATAGCTACTCCATCCACTTGTACATAAAATTGATTCATCCACAACATATAGCCAGATGTGAGGCAATGTTTGAGTAATTCTGCATATTCTATGGGCATGTTATTATCTGCTAACTTCTTAGATACAATTTCGATGCAGTCTTGTACGGGTAAGCTTGTGAATAGAGACTGGACATCAAAACTAACCATGGTTTCATTGTCAGCTAATTGTAAGTGTTTAATATCACTGACAAATTGGTATGAATCCTTCACAGATGCTCTAGTGTTTCCTCTTAGTGGTGAAAGCACTTTTGCTACGTGCTGAGCCAGTCTGTAGGTTGGTGTGTCGACCTGACTCACGATGGGACGTAGTGGAGCATTTGGCTTGTGTATTTTTGGTAACCCATACAGTTTAGGAGCTTTTGCACACGAAGGGACAAGTAAGTTTACGTCAAGATTTAATGTGTCGGAGTAACAGTTTATTAGAGAGCTAGTCGCCTTTAAAACTTTATTAGTTGGGTCTGTTCTAACCTGCTTGTATGTATTTCCATCCGACAGAAGTTGTTCTATTTTATTATTATAATCTGACGTATCCATTACTACTGTCGCATTACCTTTATCGGCACGGAGAATAATTATGTCCTTCATTGATCGCAAGTTCTTTAAAGCGATATATTGTTGTTTAGGAAGATTTGGTTTCGGCGCTGTCTTTTGACGTAATATAGACGAAATGTCTTGACGTATCGCCTCCGAATCCTCCTTTTTCAAATTATTTTTGAAGAGACTATTCTCAACGTTACAGATAATATCTTCATATGGTATCCTTCGTGGTGTTACGGCAAAATTTAATCCTTTCGATAATACCTGAACTGTGTTATCATCCAATACTTGTTTTGACAGATTAATGACAGCGCGTTGTTCGTCTGCGCGTGAGTGATGTTTATCTATGGTAGCGTGCGTTCCGTTTTTGCATTCGGTGCTACTAAGATTTTCGCCATTTGATTTTGATCTTAATTTTTCAAACTTTATAATTTGTTTATTCTTGCATTCGTTAAATTTTGATGTTTCACGTTTGTTTATAGTATCGATGCAATTTTTAAAATCAAATGCTGATAGTACTGTCTTCAACTCATTGGATTTAATCTCAACACAATTATTTATGTGGTGTAGGTCGGATCTCATTTCACGAATGGTAGATCGTAACAGTTTTGTACTCGCCTGGTTGAGAATTTTAGCGCTCCCTCGTATGTTTTTCTTAGGAGAAATCTTGACACACGTAGGGATGAGATTATGATCACGGCATCTCTTCAAGAAATTTAATGATGTCGCAAATCTTGCGCGCTTGGTTTTCAAATCCTCCAACCGACGTATTTTATTTGCAATATCCAGTCCGTACTGGTTTACATAATGATTTCTTACGTTTACGCGAATGTTACTCATTGAAATAAAACTAATTTAAACGGATTTTATCGCGGTTTTTTTTATTAATTTTGATCCCGACGTTTCGAAGACTTTTCAGCCTTCGTGGTCACGGGGAGGACTGAGGTGTAGGTTGTCCAAAAATGTTAATGTTACAGTATCTACCTTCAATTTACAATTACAAAAATCTTTATGGTTTGGTCCGATCTACGCAGAAGGAGCTCACAGTGTCTTGAGGTCTGGCAATTGGTCTTTTGGGTTCCGATTTAATTAAATGTATAACCGGATCCCAGGCTTGTGCTAGCTTCCAACCATCTTCTCTATTGAAATTTGGATGTTTTTTGATTTCAATAGCCTCACGAATCATCCTAGGTAGGAATCGGTGTTCTTTAGCAAGGATTTGTGGTTTGTCGAATCTAAGATAATGATTGGAGCCTTCCTCAGAATGTTCAGCAACTGCAGACTTCGTAGAGCGTCGGTGTTTAACATCAGCTATGTGTTCTTTTACGCGGGTCCCTATGTTCCTTTTGGTTTGACCGATATAGGAGAGGCCACAGTCACAGTCGATTTTGTATACTCCCTGTTCCTGTAGAGGTATATGGCACTTGACAGGTGGTAAAAATTGACTAATCTTCTTGGGCGGCTTGAAGTAAGTTTTAATTGAAGCACGCTTCAGTATGTAGCCAATCTTGTCTGTGACTCCTCTTACAAAAGGTAACACAACAGGTACACGTTCAACTGTTTCAATAGAGAAGATGGTTGGAAGCTAGCACAAGCCTGGGATCCGGTTATACATTTAATTAAATCGGAACCCAAAAGACCAATTGCCAGACCTCAAGACACTGTGAGCTCCTTCTGCGTAGATCGGACCAAACCATAAAGATTTTTGTAATTGTAAATTGAAGGTAGATACTGTAACATTAACATTTTTGGACAACCTACACCTCAGTCCTCCCCGTGACCACGAAGGCTGAAAAGTCTTCGAAACGTCGGGATCAAAATTAATAAAAAAAACCGCGATAAAATCCGTTTAAATTAGTTTTATTTCAATGAGTAACATTCGCGTAAACGTAAGAAATCATTACATACTATAGACAGTTTTGTCTACCCCACCTACCTTGTCTCCACTTCCCAAACCCTAATTATCCCTTTCCTTTAATACCCAGTAATTTCACTGGCTTCAATATCCTTCAAACTGAAACACAACAGTGCTTACACACTGTTGCTTGGCGGCAGAAAAAAATCGATAATATACGGCTAAATGTATAAATAATTCGATAAAATAAACATTTTAGCCCCAAACATCTAAATCAGAAGCAATTAACGTCAAGTCGGTAATACTAGGGTCGATACACTTGCTTACTGATTCAATGATTTATTCACAGCGCTGCCTGACCGAGTAGATTGGCACGAGACGGGACAGGTCGCTTCCTTTAACCGGCACTTTATGTGCCAAATTACTGTTAATTTAGTTATTGAAAAATAACCTACATTCAAAGAATAGACAAGAAGTTTTACTTTTCACATTGTTCACAGTTTTGTTTACAACATGAATAGGCCAGCTCGAACGGCAGTGTGCAGCAGTGTGTAAGCACTGTTGTTTTTCGGTTTGAAAGACATTGAAGCCAGTGAAATTACTGGGCATTATGAGACTTAATATCTTATCGAGCGCTGTGAAATGTTATGGAGTGTTTTATAATTCAAAGTTCTGTGTGGTTTTATTTCTTTTGTTACCCACGATCATATAGGGTTCATCATCATGTAGGGTTTATACCCTACATGATTACACCGGCTAAAAACTCCGCGATGGCCTCCTTCGGTGCGATTGAGATGCTCCCAAGGGATCCTGAGTGTACTCTGGGTTACTGCCATAAGCTCTTCTGGGCTATGCCGCTTTGTCACTCATCTCTGGGTCAAAAGCCCCTCACAATTGTGACACCATTCAATGTCTCCGGCAGCACAATGTTTTGGCACTGCCGTCCATCTTGGGGTTGCAGCGTAGAATGAACATTACGAAGGCTGCGCATCCCTCATTGCGCAATCGCGATACATCTTGTCCTCAGACCCAGACCCAAAAAAAATATTTATGGATCACATAAAAAATATTTTCGGTGTGGGAACCGAACCCGCAGCCTCTCACTTAACAGCCGGCTTCTCATCCACTGCACCACATAATGAAATCTGAGTTTTATATCTTTCGTTGCTCAAATCCCGCCAATGACGTATTTTCTGACTTATTTTATATTTGTCGCAGTATGGCAGTAAAAAACTGAAGAAAATGTTATCTGTTTTGGCGTCTAGACTGCTCTGTCAATAAACACTTAACTTTGGAGAATACGATACACAGGGGACTATATAAATCTAAACTAGTATCTGTTTTAAGGTCTTTTGGAGAAATGTATCGCGTATTAGAGCCACATTCTGATGCAATCTTGAATGGTGAAAATAATATAAGAAAAAAAGAAAAACTTTACTACATCTTAAGACATGCAACATACATTATGCACATTAATTAAACTCACTTAAATTGAAATTAAAACTATACCGTTGCATATAGTACTGTGGTTAAGGGGTAAGCCACAACATAACGCTAGTTTTGAGTCACCTTCCACGGCTGCGTCACTGCCACGGCGCGGCGACGTCCGGCAGCCAAACCAACCCATAGTACAAAATGTTTTGCAGTATCAGTAATACTTATAACCAATCTTACGGTCTATAATATGATAGTTGACTCGATTTTTTTTTATTGTGTTAATCAATAAGTTACGTTACCCGAAACCTATTGCAGAAATAATTTCATTAATCCGTCCGCAAAAACATTAATTAGCTGTCATTTAAATCTGATGGAGGGGCACTTGTCAAATAACAGACGACGTCAACTTTGACGTCACCGTGGCAAATGGCTATTACGGTGCACGCGTGCGAGCGAGATGTCCCCACTACGCGCCTACCTTTGTTAATACCAATATCTAAAATCATAATTATTGCGGACTCGTTTTTGAACCAATTTTGATTGTGTTGAAACAAAAAGGTTTCTTTATTCTCGTATTACGAGGCTTTTAAATTTACTGAGTGAATCACTCACAACTCACAATCAGGCAAAAGATATTCAGATTTAATTTATGCTTGTTAGCTTTAATGCTTGCTCTTTCTAGCAAAGTGGGCTTCTACATCAATAATAGATAGTTTAATTTGTTTTTAGAAATACGAGGGATGATTTACGAGCACACTCCACTCCACCCCCGCCCACCCCGTCTCATCCAGTAGCTCTCGTCGCTGACGGATGGCACTTCGTCACAGTGGCTAGCTCTTAATTTAACGATCATCTTTATATAAAATAATATTCGCTTGTTTTGAATATAGCTTGTTTGTTAATATTAAATCTGTGTTCATTGGCATGAGAGTTAATTCTGGGCTTAACTTTTACTGGGTAGCTCTCCCGTGTGCGAGAGGCCGTCTGGATAAGGACCACCGCTTTGTATATTTCACCGCCAAGCAGCAGTATGAAGGACATTGAAATTAATGGACATTAGTAAATTCAACATAATAATATGTCTCGGAATGACGAGCAAGTAGTACTTTATGATTCGAAGTTCTGATTGATGTTGCTATGAGTTTATAGGCAGACGTGATCCTCACCATGTGGCGATAGACCTACTTGTCTCGTTGTTAATGCTAATTTAAAAAAAACTTCATGTATACCCTGTGAATACTTCGCACCGATAGTGAGCAATTACGTAATATAATAAAATAGCCCTAAATTAACAATATAACAAATTAGTTGATTTTACTGCCAATAGACGGCATTGTTAATTTTTCATTATTTTTAGCAAAACTCATAATTTAAATATTTTCCTATTTTTTGTCAAAGGCGGCAAACCTAGGCTTTAAAATGGTCAACTAAAAACATCTTTGAGAAATAATATATTTAAATTTGTTTAAACACAATTACGTTTTTAAATCTTGTCGTTTTCAGCACCGATATCCAAATACTTTCTTATGTGAAATTGAAATATAACATTTCGTTTTCACACAAGAAAGTTGTCCTGGCGCCATAATGCCAAAAGCAATCGTTAGCCATGGCATGACCATAATTATGTTTTAAAATTCACACGTAACCAAAAACAACAATGATATGGAGTGTTCAGCAATTTGTACTGAAACGTTATTAGTCTATCGTATGTATAATCGTATTATCGGCTTTTGCAAATGTTACAGATTTCGCAAACTTACAATACAGAAGCAAGTCATCAAAACGTAAAAAGCATTCATCAAGCGTTAAAAACATTGCTCGAAGCGAAAAATCGCTCCGATCGCGATCCCAGTGATACAAAAAGTTGACGTATTGGCGAGATGCAGAGCACCTGAAAGCTATACCCCATCAGAGCTGCATCACTGCAAGGGTTGAACGACCGCACGCATGCGCGGCACATCTTGTTCACTCGCTAAATAGCCGAAGGGATGTCTTAGTGCGCATTCATTCTGTCTAACTGCGATCAAATTTCGATCTTACTATGTAACAAAGTGGATCCTTTACTGAGGTGCGTTTGGAATCTGTACGTGGTGCGGCACAGGCAGCCAGTTCGCCGCCCGCCGTCGCTGGCGTCGGTCTTGTTGTATGCAACGACTACATTTTCCTTCG
Organism: Amorpha juglandis; assembly: GCA_949126905.1. NCBI lineage: Eukaryota > Metazoa > Arthropoda > Insecta > Lepidoptera > Sphingidae > Amorpha > Amorpha juglandis. Next base: position 23,914,067 of record OX421365.1, read on the forward strand.
CGAAAAGTTTTTTAAGTTTCCGAACGGTCTTCGAATGTGATTTATAATTTTTTTAATATTAACTGTTCTGTGTGTCTGGATTTGTGTGCGAAGTTTATTATGGTTGAAGTTTGTTTTTGGCGAGGAGGTGAGTTTTCCTTGAGTGATAATAACATATTTTAGAAATTATTTAACTCGTGATGTAAAATATGTATAAATATTTTTTTCTTATTGAAACTATAATTAAATTAATTAATGTACAGAAATTTGTACAAGAATAGTATTTGTATAATTTCACTAAAATATCGATAAAAAATTGGTGTCGTCAGAAATTTTCAAAATATTATATGTTTCATCTGTATTGTTTTTTTTAAAGCATTATGTAAGATTCTATAATAAATGTAATATTAAACCGTCGGCTATATAAAAATATCACAGAAAAATATTTGTCCCGTTAAAAATATATTGTTCGGAGGGTGCAACTTTGCTCTATTTCAGAGTCATATATTATGAAATAGAGATCGGTACAACGATTTGCCGCATGACGATTCTACACCCAAAAGATGACTAGTCATTATTATCTGCAACTGTAACTAATCAATAGCCAACCACGATTTTCCTAATCCCTAAACTACAACGTCTCTGTGAAATCTAAGTAAGAAGGCGGACTCTAGCACTGAGTTAGTGCCAGGTGAAAGTAATAAAAGTTATCTAGCGCTTGCATTAGATGCTTAAAAAGTTTACTGAAACCATTTTACAATATGTATATTTATTACATTTACTACAATAATTCAATAGCTCAAATATAAAAAGCAGAGTAAATAACATAGCCAAATACTTTCTAATGAGTGATAGAGCCACGCTGTAGACAGTTTTGTCTACAGCATGATTGGGCCGGCTCGACCGGATCGTTACCACTGTCTCGCAGAAAACTAACGTGAAGTAGTATCTTGCTGCTGCGTTTCGTACGCTAAGTGAGATATCCGGAGGCCCGCATCCCCTCCCATTCCGAATCCCTAATTATCCCTTTCCTTTAAGGTCGGCAACGCGCCCATGATTCTTCTGGTACTGTGGGCGGTGAAGATCACTTATCATTATGTGACCCACTTGCTCGATTGCCGACCTATGCTATAAAAAAAAATAGGAATAGGGTAGCCAGTGCTAAGACTTTTTAAGCGAGTTTCATTAAAAACTTAAAATGACATGCAATTTGTCATTTCACGTAGGTTGAAGTTTTTGAGATAATTTTATGAGACTCTTTGATCTAAACATCAAAGCCGTAAATTAAAGATGTACAGATGTAATTTGGAATTTTAGCTATTAATTAAACTCTTGACTGAGGTTATTTTTTAGTTAAACTTCTTTAGGCGCGACTAAGTGTAACTAAACGATATGGATGACGTAAGAGTGAGGAAAGCAGATATAATATTATCAGTAATATATAAATAATAAAATAAATACACTTAACAGTCACAGTCATAGTCATAGTCGTACACATAGTCCTGATCCCACACGAGGTTAACCCGTATCTTACCAGGAACTACGAGGGACTTGCGGTCCTACAACACCCAATCCAAAACAAATGTTTATGGATCACAACATTGTGCCGGAATTGAACCCACGGTTTTTCGCTTCGCAGCCGGCATCTCGCACACTGCACCACGAAGGCTATCTAGACTGGTGATTATCCGGTTGAAAATGGTAAAAATAGAAACAAATTTATAGTAGAATCAAACCCATTGTAAAAGGAAGAGAATACAACAAAATTGATAGGAAAAATAAATTAACGGCGATCTGAGGTCGGGAAGAGGGAAGGGGGGGGCTTTTAAGGGTAAAAAACGGTTTATCTCGATTTCCGGAAAAAATACAAGTCCTATGGAAAAAAGTTAAATCGCAAAGTTGTAGGTAATAAAAAGATCTACAACTTTTGAATACACACTTTCTTCACATAACCTCAAAATATATTATTATGTGAAAAATTCAAATAACCAAGTTTTTTGTTTTTATTTTTATCTATTATAATAAATCATTTTTTTTCACGAAATTTGGTGAAAACTTACCTTTTTGTATCCCAAATACACTGTAATTTATTTGATTTAAAATATTTATTTTTGCAGCTTATTTTGACTTAATATCGAAAAAGCAGCCTAATTTTCAAACGAAAATTCTCACGTCAAAATATGAGCTTTTTTAAAAAAGTCTGTTGGCTTCTTGTTCATTGAATTCTCTACTTTCTGATGGTGTAAAAAAATATATACATTACTATGGTAAATGTGCTCAGAAAATGTAAAGTTATAAGTTAATATTTAATAAGACATATCTACAATATTTTGAGTAAGTTGTAGAATCTTCTTTAAATTATATGCGTAGATGCCTCTTTATTGTTATTTTAATATAACTTATATACCTGAGTGATCTACGGAAAATTTTAGCCCATCATAAAGAAGTGGGGAAGGGGCTAGGTGGGTCTGGGCCTTACTACCTGTTATTTAGTAGTTCGTTTCTTTGCATTTTCTGAGCACATTTACCATAGTAATGTATATATTTTTTTACACCATCAGAAAGTAGAGAATTCAATGAACAAGAAACCAACAGACTTTTTTAAAAAAGTTCATATTTTGACGTGAGAATTTTCGTTTGAAAATTAGGCTGCTTTTTCGATATTATGTCAAAATGAGGTGCAAAAATAAATATTTTAAATCAAAAAAATTACAGTGTATTTTGGATACAAAAAGGTAAGTTTTCACTAAATTTCGTGAAAAAAAAATGATTTATTATAATAGATAAAAATAAAAACAAAAAACTTGGTTATTTGAATTTTTCACATATATTTTGGGGTTATGTGAAGAGAGTGTGTATACAAAAGTTGTAGATCTTTTTATTACCTACAACTTTGCGATTTAACTTTTTTCCATAGGACTTGTAGTTTTTCCGGAAATCGAGATAAACCGTTTTTTACCCTTAAAAGCCCCCCCCTTCCCACTTCCCGACCTCAGATCGCCGTTAATTTATTTTTCCTATCAATTTTGTTGTATTCTCTTCCTTTTACAATGGGTTTGATTCTACTATAATTTAATTATGTTTCAAATTGGAAAATCACCGGTCTAATCGTTAAGTATTATGAAAATATTATTAACCAAATTAAAATAAAAATATGAGCCAGTATCAAAAACTCAAAGTACGTAGAAACGCGATGTCTCTCGAGAGGCGTCTATATATTATATTTTGTATGGCACTTTGCCGTTACCATCAGATGCTGTGTAGTCACTGTACCGTGCATTATTTGATAACAAATAGATAAAGACAAATGGGCCTTACCAACCCAGATGGGCTCTCTAAACCGCAGAGAGCTAGTGCATTAAGATTTCCGTAATATTTTATTTATTTTTATTTAAACTTTATATACAAAATATGTACAAAGGCAGACTTAATTTCAGAGGTCATTTTGTAACAGACAACCTACGGGTGATGCAGAAACGAGACAATGTGGGTGTACAAAAGCTATAAAAGAAATTAATATTATATCAGATATTAATACATAAATCTACGGACATATTATCTAAATGAATGTATGAATGTACATTTGTTATCTAATAGTCAATATACTATTATATTTTTGAAATGACGCCACAAAGTATGATTTAAAGGGCTGACAAAATGGTCGGCGGGGGCGTTTATTGCGGCCCCCACCTGTCACACACACGTATGAACAGAAAGACAGCTCTGCAACGTATTATGTGCTTATTTTCGTTCATTTCGTATATTATTATTATGTCAACTACATTATTGTGTTTTTGGAAATAGTGAGTTTTGAGTTTAAGAAATACGTTAATAATTAATTAATTTAAATCGTTTTTAATACCGATTTTTTTTTGCAAAATCGTACATGGAATATATTTAATGCCCGATTTTTCAAAAAACTACGAGTTAAAGTTAGTTTAAATAATTGAATTTAGTAAAACAAAATCAGTATCTCCATTTGAACTTGCTGTGGGTTGGTTCCTTATTGCGTAATTAGATTCAATTCATACTGTAAAACAGAAAATAATCGTTCGAAAACTAGTTTCGTAATCGACTAATCTATACTAATAATAAAGCTGTAGAGTTTGATTGTTTGATTGTTTGTTTGTTTGTTTGTTTGTTTGTTTGTTTGAACGCGCTAATCTCAGGAATTACTGGTTCGAATAAAAAAATTCTTTTTGTGTTGGATAGTCCATTTATCGAGGAAGGCTTTAGGATATATAACATTACGCTGCGACCATTAGAAGCGAAGCATCAGTGAAAAATGTTGCAAAAACGGGGAAAATTATTCATATTTGAAGGCTTCCGTTGCTAAGCTACCAAAATAATATTATTTGAAGGCTTCCGTTGTCAAATCAAAATCAAATCTATACTAATATTATAAAGCTGTAGAGTTTGATTGTTTGTTTGTTTATTTGATCACGTGGGCGGAGCCGCGAGCAAAAGCTAGTACTATATAAAATTAATCATACTAGCAATTTTAATTCATGATAAGTTGTTCCGACTGTTGGCTTCCAACACGATGTATGGGAAGAAAACGGAAACTGTAATAATTATGCAGAACCAAACATTGATGCAGCAAAATTTCTCGCCGACATGATTTTATATGAATTAATATGCCTCTCGGTCAGTGTTAGTAATTTATATTAAGTTATGATGGAACTGGTAGACTTTGTGGTAAAAGGCACCCAAAAATAAAATTTCAATAAAAAAAACTGTCATCATTTTAGAAAACTATCAAACGTTTGGCCTACAGAACGGAACGGAGCAGACATAGCCGATGTCCAATTTTCAATTTTGATAAAATTTTCGCATATAAAAAAGTCATAGGAAATGGACGATGTCCGAACCATCGTAGTATAAAGCGATCCCAGAATTTATACTTCAATCCACGAGTAGAGATTAATACTTTTACGATAGATTAATATTCATGATCAGTCCACCCCGTGATCACAAAGGCTGAAAAGCTTTCGAAATGTCGCCGCGTCGGGACCAAAATTGAAATAAGAAACCGCGATAAAATCCGTTTAAATTAGTTTTATTTCAATGTGTAACATTCGCGTAAACGTAAGAAATCATTAATATTAACGCCTTAATAGTGATATAAACATGACTTACTGCCGCACTCAGACAGGTCAATTAAATTTTATTGTCATTAAGTCCTTGTTTGGGAATTTGGTTATTATTATTTCTGCAATAACTAGCACAGTTAGACATTTCTGAGTGACAATTAGAATTAAATGGATAAAGTGCTTTCCGTGGGATGATTACCATTTCCAATTTTATACCTAGCTCGACAATTGACAATTGACAGTTGACTATATTATGCTATTTAAGTAGTGTATGCAAGTCTTAAATTTAAAAAGATGTTTCAACGTTATACAGAATAATATAAGTATTTTGAAATCTTCAAACCGAATAACAACAGCGCTTGCATACTGCTGCTTGGCGGCAAAAATAGAAAATACAATGGTAACTTAATGGTAGGCAGCGCCTTGGCTGGGCTCTGGCATTGCTGAAATCCATGGGCGACGGTAACCATTTACCATCAGGTGGGCCGCCTGCTCGTTTGCCTGTCTAGGCAAAGAAAAAAAACCTACTCAGACAGCCTCTAGCACACGAGAGACCTACCCCCTAGTCCAATATACTCTGTACTAGGGTTTTTTATTTATCCGAGCACGTCTCAGTGACTGTACTACACTTGATGGTAAGCGGAGTGCAGTCCAAAAATAACAGCGACCAGCGACAAACAACGAGTTTATCAGTGAACACCAGAATCATGCCGGCCTGTATAAATGCTTCTTCATACTCCAAGAGGGAAGCAGTAAATCGAGGGGTCTGCGATAGGACAGGCGGATGGCCGATACGGGCACAGGGGTACATGAATGAATATAATCACACCAACCAACCATCAAGACCTATAGCAAGCTCCTCGGCAGAACTTAGCACGCTATCCACACAAGGTATGTGGATTATTATGGCAGGTTTCAACACCACATACGGTGGTTGTTACCCGGGCGGATATGAATATCCCACCAGCAGCAAAGGACACACTCTAAAACAGCTCCTCAACGGAATTTGCTAAAATGCCTACAGCTTCACAGAATAATGGCTTTCAAAGAGATCCATAAACTTGTAATCTTTACGTGTTATAAACCCGAGGATCGGTTTATGATACATTTTCCATAATATGATATGTGTGTAATATGTATTTTATGTAGAACAAATAAGATAATATAAAAATTATCTTATCTTAAGGGTTTTGTGGGTGTTCAGGGGTGATGGAGATCACTTACCACCAGGTGACACACGTGCTCGTTTACCGGCCTCTGCTATTAAAAAAATATAAATATTAGACCGACGGGGTGATTATCCACAATTTGAATTGAAACTCATACAATCTACTCGCAACAACAACAACATACGTTTGACATACAATTAGACCATGATAAGAATTAGACCATAGGCTTCTTTATCCCAGAAAACAACGTTCACGTAGGTGGTGCCGCGGGCAACAGCTAGTAAAAATATAATTGTATGTACACGGGCTCTACTCACACAGTCACAATGGCGCGTACCGTCCACCCCAAATCGGACCAAATTAACAGGTTTCAAAACATTGAATGTTTGTTCTCTCATATTTTTCGAGATAATTAATGAGTTAAAAGTACTATTAATTCTATACCCGGATATTTTCCTTTCCCTTATAATTAACCCTTTTATCTTTGTAACACCCAAGCGGTAATTATTTGGTCAAAACACTTTATTATTTGAAATTAATAGGAAAAAAACGTTTATCATCCTTTTCATTTTGTTTTTGGCCGTCGACGCTGTTTTAGAAGTGGAAATGTAAATAATTTTGTGAATTACGGCAGTTTAATGTTTTTTTTATTATCCGAGCACGGCAAAGTGACGGCACTACATCTGATGGTAGGCGCAGTGCAGTCTAAAAAACCAGCGACCACCGCCAAACAATGAGTTTATTGGTGGTCACCAGAGAAAGGGGGGCTGTATAAATGCTTCTTCCCTTTTCGGAGAGGGAATTATGGAATTATTATTTGAATTCCCGAAATCTATTTGTGATTTTTTATACTAGCTCGGTAAAGTGACTGCAATAGACTTTATTAAGTGGCATGGCTTCCACTCAAGGAGACGTTTGCACGATACTTTACTGACAATGTTACATCTGCAATTTTGTTGTATTCTCGAAGGAATTTGATTATTTTGCGAGCCATCCACCTTCAGTTTGTTACTAAATACACTATGTATGTAGTGAAAACTCAGCATCATGACTCAGTGCCGGTAGGATGCATTGGTTAATTGTTCAGGCTTTTAGTTCCGCCGAGATATTTTCATTAATCTTTAAATTCATCTTTAAAAAAATGTGAAGTTGGAAATACTCATACTTATCCAAAAGTAATCATTTGCTTCTGAGTGTTGTTCTAAAAGCTAAACGTTCACAATTTCACATCGTATCGCAAAATCAAAACCGTATTCGCATTAAATATTACAGCCTACTTTACGTATAGTCTACTCTTTACAATATATCCTAAAAAGTCTTTTCAACGCAATCCCTTAAGTACGGGTAAACTTCGCGGTTCATCCCACGGGATCATGTTAGTATGCCGAAAATTATGTTGCGAACAATAAGTGAAAACTTGTTTACCTTATAGATTGTTGAAGCAGATTGGATTTTTTCTAGGAACAATATAAGTTGCCTGGAATAACACGAAAACAAATATTGTTTCTGTAGGTTCTAGCAGGATAAATTATAGATCACATAGGCAATGGATAACTGTTTATTCTGTTATATTTTATATACTGGACTGCCTCGGTGGCACAGTTGTATTGCGTATGCTGTAAGACTGCTGAGCTGAGGTCTCAGGTTCGATCCCCGGGTTGGGTAAATTGATATTGTGTTTTTCTATCACTGACCGTACAAAACGCAGCAACAAGCCGCTAATTTACGTCCTTTTTTGTGCATTCTTGCTGAAGACAAAACTGTCTACAGCGTGGTGGCTCTACCACTCTTAATACACATAATTTTTTACTACAAATAAAATTTTGCAAGTCATTTAATTTATGCAGTAGACAAAAACTGACTATAGCCCAGCTCTATTATTTAATTCAATTAAAATAAAGCCAGAATCACACACAGATTTAAAGATTAAGCCTCAGAAAATATTTTTTATAACACCAGTAACACGTTAATTCTGAATATTTTACGCGGCAGTGAAAGGACTTATACGCTAGCTAATCAGGTTCGGATTAAGCATTGGGGGTCAAATTTATTGCAACACAACATAAACTCATGCTTTATCTCCGAAGGGGTAGGCAGAGATGTAACTATGGCACCCACGTCTCGTCGTGCTTAAAACGTCCTATAAGACTATCGTCATACCACGCCTTCTACCTTCCACCTACCCTTATCCCACTCGTAGTGGGGTCGGTGCAATATACTTTTTAATATATGTTACAGAAAGATTTGGCTTGTAGACTGTACGACCGACCGTTTGCCTGGCGTCATTTCCTCTAGGGAGAAACATCCAGACCAACAAACAAATAATTGTGGATCACACAAACATTTTATCTCTATTTTTTAATTTGTGTGATAGTAGTTCCTCCCCTAGTGTCAGGCACACAGTGATTGTGTCTTAGTCGTTAGTAACGCCTACTTGAGAACAGCTAGACCGATATGGCAAATTTCTTGTAAATTATTAGTAATAATCCGATTAAGATTTTTTTTAGTAAGAAAACTTTGAAAAAATTGCTATGAAATTTTTTAATTCGTGAGAAAATTAATTCATTTGAACGATGTATATTATGTGTTATTCGTTTTTGTTTTGTTCGTTATGGCTCTGGAAAATCCATACAACAGTATGAATGGGCTGGCTCGACCGGGTCGTTATCACTGTCTCACAAAATACCGACGTAAAACAGCTGCTTGCTGGTGCACTTTGTACTGTGAGTAAGATATCTGGAGGCCCAAATCCCCCTCCCCTGCCCTATCCCTAAATAATCCCTTCCTTTTCAGGACGGCAACGAGCTTATGTTTCTTCTAGTATTGTAGGCGTACATAAGCAGTGGAGATCACTTATCATCAGATACACTTGATCGTTTCCCGGTCTATGCTATTAAAAAACGAATAAAACTAATCCCTATATAAGCGAGTCCCAAAGAATTTCTTAAATGCGTGTCTGTAATAAAAATGATACATCAACGTTCGCGAGAAACTTGGCGTTTTTATTGCCGTTGTGTATAAAGATTGTGAAAAAAAAATACGCGCTTCTTGCTTCCTTATTTGGTTGAAAAACCGCTGCGAGGGAGGGGAGGAGAGGGTGATAATTTATACACACTCTCTTCCCTACGTTGAACGTCTTTATTTAAATACGTTTCGGTATGTGTTTTACTCTGACAAATTGTGTGTGGGATGGTAACCCAATTGTTTTGTTGTTTCGCGGTTCGATCTTATTTTTAGTATTCTGAAATATATGTGAATTTGTTTGCGCGCAAGAGATCTCTTTTTCTCGCACGACATAGTGACTACTATAATATAGAGTTCTTTAAATAGAGTGTGAAGGAGCAGTTAGGCAGGCCGGCATGATCTTGCCGACCAACGATGGACACATTGTTTGTCGTCGGTAGACACTATTCCTGGATTGCGCTACACTTACCATCAGGTGTAGCGTAGTCAATCTGCCAAAAAACAATCCAGACTTAATGCGAAGTATAGTACAGTCTAAATGTGTGTCTAAATGTAACCATGTAGGCCCATAACATCACTGTGTCTGAATTTATAGTTAGCGACATATATCTGGATATGAGATTTCTGGTGCTGTGGTTCATATTAAAATAATAACATTTTCTAACTATGCACCAAACGCCAGCAGCACCTCGCAATATTGCACCGCTTCTATGCGAGCTCATACCCGAAAATGAAGTGACAAGTAATTACTCTGTCTTTATTAACCTCATGTTCATTATAATGTGTCCTATATAGGAAGTGCCACAGACATAATTTAGTAGATGACGTATTTGTACGGCACATTAATGTACCTGATTTTACGTCACAAAAGAATTTAATAATAGAACTGTTAAACTGTTTAATTTTTTTATGTTCATTTTTGCGATATCTCCACAAAGTAACTTTCAGGACGGACTAAAACCTAGTATGTGTGGTCGTGATTTTATCCAGGATGTGTTCATACAAAATGGATGTAACACTTGCATTATCTACTTGTATCTATATCTGTGTATGGTATGCTCAGGGCTGTCTATTAGCTGAACGAGCCTCGTCTTGATGAAATACGCAACGTTCCAGGATTCTACCTGCTTTAATTACAAGGTTATATGGGGTATATAGTTGGCTTATAGCGTGTTCACACGGTTCAATTTTGGTTGATCAATTGCAAATGGCATGCAATTAGAACAGTATCAACAGACTTTCAATTAAATCGATAAGCAAAGACTATATAGTTTTTGTTGATTCTAATAAGCTGACTTGTTGAATGAAGTGTTTGGGCAAGGTTTCATCTTTCTTAACCACAATAATCATATAAATCCATAATAAGGTTCTGGTTCTACGACTATTAATAGGTGTTAGAGATCACTCACCCACTATAAAGTGACCCACATGCGCGTTCGTCGGCTTCTACTATAAAAAGTGTTCTTTTACATCGCTAATGATATTTTTGGTCCTACGCTCTCGGAACTCCTTTTACTAGAGCTCCTTTAAAATCACTTACTAGTTTATAAGTTACTTAAAATTCTGACTTACAAATTAATATCATTCCAACCCAATTATACAAATTCATACATCTAAGATTCCGAAAGATTTTATCAAACTTTTTGGATGGAAATTTAAAGGCGGCGTGAAATGAATCGTAATGAGGGTAGTATAAAACAAATGATAACGACGACATTAAAACTTCGGCTTAATTTAATGCACTTACATTCATTTATATTCATTCGGGGTGTTAGAATGTCCAACAACTTTTGGGCCCCAAGCCAAGCTTGGTTCGTGGTATATACCATACCAGCAGGCGAGGCATTTCAATGGACTTGCTTACCGTGATCATGGTTCAAATCACCCCATAAAATGGACCTGGAATGGAATGGATGGAATGGACCGGCTCGACCGGGTCGCTACCACTGTCTCACAGAAAACCGACGTAAAGTAGCGGCTTGCTGCTAAGTTTCCTACGGTGAGCGAGATATCCGAAGGCCCGAATTCCCCTCCCCTTCCCAATCCCTTAATTACCCCTTCCCTTTGAGTCCAGCAACGCGCCTATGATTCTTCTAGTAATGTGGGCGTGTATGGGCGGTGGAGATCACCTACCATTAAGTGACTCATTTGCTCGTTTGCCGGCCTATGCTATAAAAAATAGGAGTTATCGTATACGTTAATATTGATATTGTAGATAATTAATAAATAATGAGACTTGTAGACATGTGATATTTTAGATGTGTGATAGCTTGTTTGAAGTCAAGCTACATTAGTCTTCCGAACGAAATAAACTGTAATAACAAACGTTTTACAAAAGTAATAACAAGCAATGTATATGAACTATAATAATTTACACAAAATCTAAATGCTTGCATTCGCTCCGTCTCTGTTTTATTCAAATTGACTTAATACAAACAGGAGAGGTAGTTGACTTAACTATGAATCTGAATCCACTTCTCGGAGGAGTTTTGACGCAATTCCCGTCTGTGTTCCGGAGGGTTAAAGACTAAAATAGCATGCGGTAAATAAATTAAAAGTACTTCGCTCTGTTCTAGTGGTGTTTCCTTACAAGACTTGAGTTATGAGATGGAGCGAGTTTCACGCCTATTTAATTAAAATGTTATAATTTTATTTTATTGTATTTTATTACCGAAATTTCGAAGATATCTTGATGGTGAGGTTAATTTAAAATTCTACTCTGGCTCTAAAAACCTATGATACCATTTATTTAAATGGATTTTGTAACGTGGTGAAATCAATTGATAAAAACTATATTATATAACTAGATGACCCGGTGAACTTCGTATCACCTACATAATTTTTTTGTAAACTGTGGTCAAAACTTAATACCAATGTTTCATTTACATTAAATGCAATTAAGTGAGGTACTGCACCATTGCACGCGAGGTAGCCCGCGCACATTTAATTGACTTCGACGGCCTAAGTCAGGTTGTCTTCCACCTCCCCCCGGTGAGACAGTCCTGTCCCAGTCCCAGTCCCAGTCCCAGTCCCAGTCCCAGTCCCAGTCCCAGTCCCAGTCCCAGTCCCAGTCCCAGTCCCAGTCCCAGTCCCAGTCCCAGTCCCAGTCCCAGTCCCAGTCCCAGTCCCAGTCCCAGTCCCAGTCCCAGTCCCAGTCCCAGTCCCAGTCCCAGTCCCAGTCCCAGTCCCAGTCCCAGTCCCAGTCCAAGTCCCAGTCCCAGTCCCAGTCCCAGTCCCAGTCCCAGTCCCAGTCCCAGTCCCAGTCCCAGTCCCAGTCCCAGTCCCAGTCCCAGTCCCAGTCCCAGTCCCAGTCCCAGTCCCAGTCCCAGTCCCAGTCCCAGTCCCAGTCCCAGTCCCAGTCCCAGTCCCAGTCCCAGTCCCAGTCCCAGTCCCAGTCCCAGTCCCAGTCCCAGTCCCAGTCCCAGTCCCAGTCCCAGTCCCAGTCCCAGTCCCAGTCCCAGTCCCAGTCCCAGTCCCAGTCCCAGTCCCAGTCCCAGTCCCAGTCCCAGTCCCAGTCCCAGTCCCAGTCCCAGTCCCAGTCCCAGTCCCAGTCCCAGTCCCAGTCCCAGTCCCAGTCCCAGTCCCAGTCCCAGTCCCAGTCCCAGTCCCAGTCCCAGTCCCAGTCCCAGTCCCAGTCCCAGTCCCAGTCCCAGTCCCAGTCCCAGTCCCAGTCCCAGTCCCAGTCCCAGTCCCAGTCCCAGTCCCAGTCCCAGTCCCAGTCCCTGTCCCTGTCCCTGTCCCTGTCCCTGTCCCTGTCCCTGTCCCTGTCCCTGTCCCTGTCCCTGTCCCTGTCCCTGTACCTGTCCCTGTCCCTGTCCCTGTCCCTGTCCCTGTCCCTGTCCCAGTCCCAGTCCCAGTCCCAGTCCCAGTCCCAGTCCCAGTCCCAGTCCCAGTCCCAGTCCCAGTCCCAGTCCCAGTCCCAGTCCCAGTCCCAGTCCCAGTCCCAGTCCCAGTCCCAGTCCCAGTCCCAGTCCCAGTCCCAGTCCCAGTCCCAGTCCCAGTCCCAGTCCCAGTCCCAGTCCCAGTCCCAGTCCCAGTCCCAGTCCCAGTCCCAGTCCCAGTCCCAGTCCCAGTCCCAGTCCCAGTCCCAGTCCCAGTCCCAGTCCCAGTCCCAGTCCCAGTCCCAGTCCCAGTCCCAGTCCCAGTCCCAGTCCCAGTCCCAGTCCCAGTCCCAGTCCCAGTCCCAGTCCCAGTCCCAGTCCCAGTCCCAGTCCCAGTCCCAGTCCCAGTCCCAGTCCCAGTCCCAGTCCCAGTCCCAGTCCCAGTCCCAGTCCCAGTCCCAGTCCCAGTCCCAGTCCCAGTCCCAGTCCCAGTCCCAGTCCCAGTCCCAGTCCCAGTCCCAGTCCCAGTCCCAGTCCCAGTCCCAGTCCCAGTCCCAGTCCCTGTCCCTGTCCCTGTCCCTGTCCCTGTCCCTGTCCCTGTCCCTGTCCCTGTCCCTGTCCCTGTCCCTGTCCCTGTCCCTGTCCCTGTCCCTGTCCCTGTCCCTGTCCCTGTCCCTGTCCCTGTCCCTGTCCCTGTCCCTGTCCCTGTCCCTGTCCCTGTCCCTGTCCCTGTCCCTGTCCCTGTCCCTGTCCCTGTCCCTGTCCCTGTCCCTGTCCCTGTCCCTGTCCCTGTCCCTGTCCCTGTCCCTGTCCCTGTCCCTGTCCCTGTCCCTGTCCCTGTCCCTGTCCCTGTCCCTGTCCCTGTCCCTGTCCCTGTCCCTGTCCCTGTCCCTGTCCCTGTCCCTGTCCCTGTCCCTGTCCCTGTCCCTGTCCCTGTCCCTGTCCCTGTCCCTGTCCCTGTCCCTGTCCCTGTCCCTGTCCCTGTCCCTGTCCCTGTCCCTGTCCCTGTCCCTGTCCCTGTCCCTGTCCCTGTCCCTGTCCCTGTCCCTGTCCCTGTCCCTGTCCCTGTCCCTGTCCCTGTCCCTGTCCCTGTCCCTGTCCCTGTCCCTGTCCCTGTCCCTGTCCCTGTCCCTGTCCCTGTCCCTGTCCCTGTCCCTGTCCCTGTCCCTGTCCCTGTCCCTGTCCCTGTCCCTGTCCCTGTCCTGTCCCTGTCCCTGTCCCTGTCCTGTCTAGTATAGCGTGGCGACCCGTCACCACTGCAAGCTTCGCAACGCCAACAATCCGGTTTATACCTGCGCTTATAGATGTTTCACATCAAAAAGATGTCAAATGTTTCATACCCAGGAACAGTTTGTATGGGAAAATTAAGTTGTCGTTTTTAGTGTTTTCCATTACTTATTATTTATGTTACTCATTTTTTCTCACCGGGTAAACCTTCCCTGAACTTCCACAGATATTTCAAGATCAGAATTAGCCAAATCGGTACAGCCAGTCTCGAGTTTTTGCGAGACACACGCACAGCGATTCATTTTTATATATATAGATATTGTCAAAAAAGTGATCAAAATTCTTGTGTCTGAAAAAGTCGCCATTCCAATGATGGGGAAGATTTTTAAAACACGGGATGTGAACCTTAATAAATACACTCAACACACACATACAGTCACACAGACAAAATAATATAATCCTGATCCTACACTAGATTATACCTGCGTCGTGGGTATTAGAAAAAAAAGATACTTATGGTTCCACAACATTCAGACCCCAAACAAATATCTGTGGATTACACAGACAAACCCACGGCCTTTCGCTTCGCAGCCGGCTACTCGCCCACTGTACTACGAAAGCTGAATGTATTCTTGTAGCACTCCATTTTAATGGGAAATACATTAAATAAATTATTTCTTGAAGTTTTCAAAATACATGCCACTCTACAGTTGCTTTATTTCTTTATAAATGCAATATTTTTATATTCTACAAAAAACATTGAAAACATCTGATGCCGGTCTAAGATAGTGAGGACAGGATACAATAAATAATATAACAGTAATAAATACATCCAACCGTCGCTGACATAGTGCTCCCTTCACAGTAAAATACATAGTCCTGACCCCACAGTAAGATACGAGTCTTATGTCGTGGGTATCAGAAACTATGAGAAACTTTCGGTCTCACAACACAAAACCTAAACAAATATTTGTGGACTACACAAACATTTATCTCGGTTAAGGGATCAAACTCGCCACCTCCAATTTCACAGCGCGCTATTATTAATTTCCTGAATGTATATCTTTAAAATAATAACTAGATCATGAAGGAAGTATTTTTCTTCATCATACTTAAATTCTAACGGCGCAGAAATAGAAACATCAACAAATTCAGTCGTAAACCTATTTATATTTTGTCATACTTTAAATATAAATTAGAATTATTGTTCACAATCAATTACGTTTAGGTATGCATATTTTTTTTTTGTATGAGTTTTTATGGAAACAGCAGTGTCCTATGTTGGTCGATACCTCAAAACAGGTCTTTATAGTCTAATATCCCGGGGAACATTGACCTTCACCCATCTGTTTACCGGATGAAAATAATATCTTAGGGTATAAAATATGTTGCAGAACACATACCAATAGGGTTGCCTAAAAAATATGGTCAAGGATAATAATATTATGTTTTTTTGTAATAAAAAAAAAATATTTTACTGACTACCTCACCAAATGCTCACCAAAACCTTCAATGAAAACCTAAAAAGCTAGGAGCTAGATGAGCGCAATGACCACTTTTTAATTACCAGAAAAAGGTAGGCAACCAATTTTTTGCAGGTAGTATACATTGTACACTTTTCATTGAAGGTTCATTTTTTTGGTAATCAAGTCAGGGAAATTATATATATATATTTTTAATTATACATATCCTTGACCATATTTTTTTAGGCAACCGTATTGGTATGTGTTCAGCAACATATTTTATACCCTAAAATATTATTTTCATCCGGTAAACAGATGGGTGAAGGTCAATGTTCCCCGGGATCTTATACTATTATATTAATTGTTGGATTACTTTAATTTCAATATTTACCTAAAGCCATAATCTCGTATCTCACGCAATCTCACATCTCATTCGCTTATATCTTACGCCACGACTCGTTCACTCGAACTCCGGTTGCGAAGTTCCCCTTTTGTTACTTTTTCATAACAATAACAAATTTCGTAGGTTAATTAAGTAACTGAATGTTCTTCGCAAAATTTTAATGTTTCAATATAGACTTGTGTTGCGTCGGTTTAGGAATACCGTCAGAGTTTGTATTGTTCGCGGTTTTTATACCATTCTGTGTTTAGCCAAGATGTAGTATCATGAAGTAAGTTTCTTTATTACTTCATCTGGGAGTGCCAGACTGGTTTTAATAATGTTTCCTATTATAATTATCCTTGAGATTTTAATTAGGTTTATCATTTATTTTGATAATTTTATTGCGGTTTTTATTTTCTGCTGGTCGGGATTCACGTAGCTAAGTCTGTCTGGCAGAGATCGTTTTTAATGATAAGACTACCCATTGTGAAGCCAAGTAGTTTATTTCTATGTTTAATTATTTATACTTTTATTGATTATATAATAAAGAGTTTATGTATTGTAATGCGATATCACTGTAATAAAATTATGGCCAAATAGAAGTAGATAAATAATAAATTTCTTAAGGATTCGCTTTCCTCTTATCATGATTTTATATTTGAGTGGTAAAGCTAGGCTACAAGCAGTTTTGTCTACAACATGAATAGTTACCACTGTCTCAAGAAATTCTACTTAAAGTATGTACCCCTATACCCGGCCTTAACTAACCATCAAATCATGTCGCAAGCTCCTCGGGAATGCGATCCACACGGGTTTTAACGCGATTTTTAAGATTTTTTTGCCTCAACAAGTTTGTGGAACCAGCTGCCGCCGACGGTCTTTCCGAATCGTTACGACATGGGAACCTTCAAGAAGAGAGCATATTCCTTCCTGAAAGGCCGGCAACGCATTTGCAAGCCCTCCGGTGTTGCAGGTGTTCATGGGCGGTGGTGATGATTTTCCATCAGGTGAGCCGCCTGCGTAACACCTTGTTTACGATGCTCGCTATGCGGGCGAATACGAATATGCTACCACCAGCACTACTATTATTTAAAAAAGTGTTTAACTCAACCAGCTATTTAAATTTAATCTTATATTTTAAATTCCAGTAAAAATATATAATGGAGCGACTGCCATCCGAATATTTGAGAGTTTTTATAAGATGAAATTTTCCTCAACTCATTTGCGGATGCCCCTTTAATATAGATTTAATAAAATGGGATGAAGCAAAAATGTTCCAAGTCACGCGTCTTATTACCTAGCGTTGAAGGTTTAAGGATATTTTCAATTTAATAGCATTATAATATCACGCCGTGAGAACCAAAGTGGCCTAAGTAAAAAGGCTTAGTTTAAATTATGTTTACTTAGATTTTTTTTAATTCTGACGTCTACGACGGTTAGCTTATACGGCTATTACAACAGAATCAGAATCAGAATCATTTATTTGTAAACATAGGTATAATTATAAATAGATCTTAAAATTAAATAAATTGTCCTCTATGTTTGCCACTAGTGCGTACGAATAGCTAATACTTAATTAATATTTAATGCTATATGTCATTTTGTTCAATAATTACATTTATTATATTGTAAAAAAAAAACAAAATTGTCATCATTGTCAATAATAAGGTGATAATTTAAACATATAATGAAGTATGTCCGTTAAGTCAAACCAATAAAAATTTAGTAAATCAATGGAGCAGTATGTACATCAGTTATCAATCTTGTCATGAAGGAACTTCTCAATACCATAATATGCCTTGTCTAACAGGAAGTTACGTAATTTATTTTTAAATACTTGATTATTTAGTTCTTTCCAGAGCCTAGGGTTTTTGTTATATATTTTTGGCGCCATACAAAATATACTGTTATGTATTAGCGTGGTTTTAGTTGTGTGTAGGCAAAGTTTACTATTATCGCGTCTATTGCGATTGACTTGGTTAGATAGTCGTGGAAATAGATTATAATTATTTTTTACAAATATTGAGCTTTCTAAAATGTAAAGTGACTGCGTTAAAATTTAAAACTGTCAGTAACTTTTAATTTAAACATACTCCTTATGTAACGCTTCTGAGCTTTAAATACAAGTTCCTTATTAGTGGAATTAGCCCAAAAAATTACACCGTTTCGAAGATTAGAGGAAACTAATCCATGGTATGCTGGAACCAATTTGTGTATCGCATAAGAAGAGTTAAAAATCTTTTTTGCTAATGATTCTGTGTGTGCTTTTCAAATAAGGTTTTATCTATTATTAAACCAAGGAACTTAGAATTGTCAACTTCATTAATGTTTTTATTATTATATTCAAATTAGACATAGTAGATCCTCATTGCGTAAAGTACATAATATTTGTTTTGTCAAACGACCTTTGATAAACACGACCTTTGATAACTCTGACCACTGATAAACTCATTGTTTGTCGGTGATCGCTGGTTTTTTGTATTACATTACGTTTACCATAAATTGTTGTGCAATCACTTTGCACTGTTCGGTAAAAAAAAAACAGGGTGTCCGAGAAATTAGACGAAATATATTTATTTATTTATTTATTTTAAACTTCATTGTACACAAAGAGTACAGTAGGTACATAACACTAAAATATAACTAATATAGAAGTACAATTGGCGGCCTTATCGCTCAGGGCAATATCTTACAGGCAACCATGGGATGGAGATGAAAGAAGGAGAAAGAAAGGGCAGTTAAGAGTGTACAATAAGCTAATTTTAAGAGTATACACAAATATAATTGATATACTAATTAAATCATCATCATCATCATCATCAGCCACAAGACGTCCACTGCTGAACATAGGCCTCTCCCAAAGATTTCCAGACCGACCTGTTGGAAGCGGCCTGCATCCAGCGACTTCCTGCGATCTTTATCAGGTCGTCTGTCCACCTTGTAGGTGGACGTCCAATGCTGCGCTTGCCAGTACGTGGCCTCCATTCCAGAACCTTTCTGTCCCATCGGTTATCGGTTCTGCGAGATATGTGGCCTGCCCAAGACGGCTCACAGTCACTCAGCGAGCTATGGAGAGAGCTATGCTCGGTGTTTCTCTACGTGATCAAATCAGAAATGAGGAGATCCGTAGAAGAACGAAAGTCACCGACATAGCTCAGCGAATTAGCAAGCTCAAGTGGCAGTGGGCAGGCCACTAATTAAATATTATAAATAAATATATACATACATATAATACATAAACTAATAAACTAACTATAAAATATATATGTATATACATAAATATATAAAATTTATTGCCAGTGTAGTTATGTCAAAAACTAAGTAGTACTGAGATAGTGCTCCTTCACCATTTTTTTAAAAACAGGAAGTGATTGGGCACGCCTAATGCCTACCGGTAGCGCATTCCACAGTCGAGTAGCCTGGACAGTGAACGATTTATCCGTGTATATAGTGGAATGTGTTGGCGTCATCAATTTTAAATTTTCAGATGATCTCAGAGACCTTGAATGTGTGTCATGAAGGAATTGAAAACGAGACTTTAGGTAGCAGGGAGTGACAGGACAGAAAAGAATATTATAAAGAAGAGATAGAATATGGGCATTCCGGCGAAGCCGTATGGGCAACCACTTGAGCTTGGCGCGAAACTCAGAAATGTGATCATATTTGCGGAGTCCAAATATGAATCGGATACAAAAGTTTTGGAGGCGCTCAAGTTTATCTAATTGTTGTTCAGTAAGATGTAGATAGCTGACATCTGCATAATCAAGGATGGGAAGAAGAAGGGATTGCGCAATTGAAACCTTTGTGGAAGTGGGTAGAAAATTGCGTAGCCTTCGCAAGGATCCTGCTGAGGCAAATAGCTTTCTACTTACGTCTTGTAATTGTGGCACCCAGGAGAGAGATTTATCTAGGTATATCCCAAGATTTTTCACGTTGTCACTATACGGGATACTAATACCGTTACAAGTGATAGGTGGTAATTGTGACTCTTGCAATTTTGATATCATCCTTGGGCTACCGATAATGATGATCTGCGTTTTCGAAGGATTTACTTGTAGACCGTAGGCCTTACTCCATTCGCAGATATGATATAAATCGGCGTTGACTGTAGTAACAGCTTCCGTCATTCTGTCTAGTGATGCTTGGTAGTATATTTGGAGATCATCGGCATAAAGGTGGTAGGCAGAACGGAGTTTAGACGAAATAGTATTGATAAAAATTGTGAAGAGAAGAGGAGATAAAACGCCGCCCTGTGGGACTCCGACAGAGGTGGTGCAATAAGAGGAAGATCTATCCTCAATGCAAATGCGCTGCCGCCGTCCAAACAGGTAACTACGAAACCACTCAATTGCCAATGGAGATATGTTAAGAGAACACAAAATGCTAAGCAAAACGTCAAAATCGACGGTGTTAAAGGCGTTACTGAAATCTAGTCGACAAGATTGTCAGCTTACCGTCTTCCATGCCAAATCTGATGTCGTCCGTAATATGAACCAGCGTGGTGGTGGTGCTGTGGCCTGGTCGGAAGCCGGATTGAAGTGGATTAAGGAGTTGACTGATGGAGAGGAAGTTACTGAGTTGGGAGTGGACTAGCCGTTCGAGCACCTTGGAAAGGAATGGTAGGATGGATATCGGACGGAAATCAGTAAAGGTAGAAGGATTATTTTTCTTGGGTATGGGAATTATTCGGGCTTCTTTCCAAGCTTGCGGAAAGATCCCACTGGAAATGGAGTAGTTGAGGATGTGAGAGATGATGGGAAGGATTTCGTCAAGGATGGGAAGAATCATATTACGGCCGACACAGTCACTTCCAACCGCGTTGGATGAAATTGACATAATGGTCCTCCTAACATCACAAAGAGCAAATTGTTTGAAGAGCAAAGGGGAGCAGTCGGGAGTCTGGCAGGATGAAAGAAGTTTTATTGTATTGTCTTTAGTAGCCCTGTCATAATTGGACGAAGAAGAGAATTTTTGGTTTAGGGAATTTAAATCAAAATGTTTCGGAAAAGGGTTTTGTTGAGATTTTCCAACTCCCAGTGACTTCAGAAATTTCCAGACTCTGGCTGGATCGCCATTTTCGATTGAACTATGGATATGTCGGCGTTGTGCATACCTACACACCTTCCTGCAATGATTCCGAATAGCTACATATTTATCCCAGTTTGTGTCATGTTATTGTATATTGTGTAGCATTTTAAACCGTATTTATGTGAAATGTATGAATCCACTAAGATTTTTATGATAATGTGACTTAAGCCAATCTGGATCTTGTGGCATCTTATAATCGTCAGAAATTCCTCGCGGAAAAAATTGGCAGATCGTTTCACGGATGGGAATTCGTGATATTCTATAAAAGTATGCTATGTGGAATTTATTTATCGTGAAAAATTTTGAAAAGTTCAACGAAATTTGTATGTACACAAATTAAAGGTTTTGCAATTATTTTCGTGTTCAATTGTATCGTTTGTATGTTTTACATACTTAGCCAAGTCATGATATTTCGTTTTCACCACCATTCCCCACTAGAGTTTATTGTAACAGTGTTTTATAATCGCCTGAGTCAGACAGTCTCGCCTGACAGTCTCTGTTGCGCAGCGGGCGAATAGCCGGCTGTCGAACGAGAGGACGCGGGTTCGATACCCGCACCGAGATTAATGTTTGTGTGATCCACAAATATTTGAGTCGGGTCTGGGTGTTGGGAGAACGGTTCCTGATTCCCACGACACAAGACTCGTATCTTATTGTGGGGTCAAGGCTATGTGTGTGACTGTTGGGTGTGTTTATTTATTTAATAATAAGCAAAACTTTATGATTTAGGATTATGCTCACACCCAGTATTTGCACTGGCTTTAATGTATGTTAAATCGGTACACGGCAGTGCTTTTATACACACAAAGAGATCAAACTTAAACGCCTCTCTATTTTGTGGGCAGTTAAAACTGCAAAATGAAGTGAAGATTATCCAAGGAAGTGTACAGACAGTTCGAATTTAGCGTGTAGGTCCGTTCAGACATTCCGGGGGCGACATTAATCGCCGGGGTCGGACGACGTTAAGCTCACTATCGCTTCCGCACCGACTTCCTATGGCCCCGTTAACTCCGCGTTTGATGTCAACTGGGAGCCTAAGATTAGATAGTACACAAGTTGTGGAAGACTTTATGGATTTCTCGTGATGGAATGTTATATGATTAAATGAACGGAGTGTAAAGCATGATGATCTGCGGCATCCGTGTCAATTCCATTTTAGTATTAAAATTATATGATATGCTGTAATATGCTTTGCTGGTGGGAGGATACTTGTATCCGACCGGATAGCGACCACCGTACACTGGTGCTAAAACCTGCCATAGTGGCCCTCCTTGTGTGGGTCGCGTTCCAGGGTCAGCCAGTGTATATCCGGTTCTCCCCAGGGAGCTTGCCCCCTGATCCTAATCCTTTTCCCATCCCTTTTTCCTTCCCCTCCCCTTTGACCCTTTGCAGGCCAGCATGATCGTGCCGACCAACGATAGACACACTGTTTATCGTTGGTCGACACTATTCTTGGATTGCGCTACACTTACCATCAGGTGTGGCTTGGTCATTTTGCTGGGCCAGGATAAAAAAAAAATATTTCTGATGGAAGGATATTCATATCCACCCGAATAGCGACCACCGTACACATGGTGTTAAAACCTACGTTAGTAACCCACACACCTTGTGTGGATCACGTTCCAGGATTAGCCAGTGTATATCCAGTCCTCCCGAGGAGCTTGCGATATGACTTGATGGTTGTTTGGGGCAAGTTTATGAGTACATCCTTGTGTTCCTGTGACTCCATCGGTCATCCACCTGTCCTGTCGCAGGCCCCTCGATTTGCTTCTTCCCTCTTCGGAGTTTGAAGAAACATTTATACAGGCCGGTATTATTCTGGTGCCGATAAACTCATTGTTTTTCGGTGGTCGCTGTTTATTTTGGACTGCATTGCGCTCACTATGAGGTATAATGCAGTTACTTTGCCGTGCTCTAAAAGAATATTGTTATTACTAAAATATTAAACACGTAACAGTTTTAAGTTCGAAACATAAAACCAATTTAAAATGAAACAAAACTGTTCCGTACGCTGTCTCTGGCTTTGTAACAATTGTTTTTTCCTTAATTTGGTAATGTATGTCGTGAACAAAAGTTTCGTGGACAGTTAAGTTTTTGGAATGAGTCCAGAACAGAAATAGCGTTGTTGATTGCACTTACGAGTATACCTGAGTTAATATATTTTTGAAATAAAACTTCTTTAGCACCGTTGCGATTTGAAAATTCGATGAAACGTAAAAGCGACAGTAAAAAGATACAAACATATTCATAAATAGGATTTAACCTGCAAGAGAATGAGATAGATGCTATCACGTGTCTTTGCGCTTGCGTATAATGAAGCTTTCGGAAAAGGTGTCATAAACAACGTGGTGTATCATTCATGTGTTTTATATTTTTGCATTTGCATATTAAAATTCGTTGGTAATTCGTTGGTTTATTAATTTATATTAATTATTCTGAAGTGTCACTTCTGGCATTGCATACATACATTTGCTTTTATTAGTGATAGCGCCACGTAATAGTCAATTCTTTCGAGCATAAATGTATTGCTATAGGACTCCAAGAGTTCCGTACCCAATCGCTTAAATTCTTACTTTTTTATATTTTTTTGGGATATCCGCCACAATAATGGTAGTGGTGACAGTAATGGGTATATTACAGTTCAAATATAGAGCCTTTTAGAGGTAGGTTATACAGATGTCGTTAACTTAGAAATCCTATTTCGTTGGCACCGTTTGGGTACAGAACCCTGAATGCCCACACTTACCTTCATATAATTAAGGAAAAGTAAATGATTATTAACGAGAGTAATGATTAATAACTTGATGGTTGATTGGAGCGGGCATAGGGGCATCCTTGTATTACTGTGCCTGCATCGGTCATCCGCCTGTCCTGTCGCAGACCCCTCGATTTGTTTCTTTCCTCTCCGAAGAGGGAAGAAGCATTTATACAGGCCGGCATGACTCTGGTACCCACCGATAAACTCATTGTTTTTGGTGGTCGCTGGTGTTTTGGACTGCACTACGCTTACCATCAGTTACTTTGCAATGCTCGGATAAAAAAAAAGTAAAACATTATTGAATTTAAACCCTATTCAAAAGTAACAAGATCAAAAATAGGAACTGTAAAAGTCCCGGTATTTGGACATAATGTAAAGCTTTTAAAGCTTGTAAAGTCGGAGGAGCCGCTTCCTGCCCTCCGGCTGTATCGGCAGATGGAAGGATGTGTATTACAACCGGGCAATGTTGGCCCGGGGCGGACACGGGGCGGAATTCGAATTTAATGTGGGCGGAACCTCCCATTAATAATGGGTTAATGAATTCAAGTATATATTACATCACATGGTCATATTTGAAATGGGCAATTATTTCTGAAGGGCATTACGTTAATTGTAGTTGTATGTATAAAAACTTCAAACGTTTTTGAGTGGTAGAGCTGCGATGTAGACAATTTAATTTAGAGCATGAATGGGCCGGCTGGCCGGGTCGTTACCACTGTTTCACAGAAAACCGCCGTAAAGTAGCGGCTTGCGGTTGTGTTACGTACGTTGAGTGAGATATCTCAAAGTGAGAGGCCCAAATCCCTAACCCTTTCCTTCCCTATTTATCCGTTTCCTTTAAGGTCAGCAACGCGCCCATGATTTTTCTGGTATTGTGGGCGAATATGGGCGGTGGAGGCCCACGTGCTTGTTTGCCAGCCTATGTTATAAAAATAAACTCGTTACTTTAATACTACCAAAAATAACAATGTTCGAACACTTATGAATTACCTACAGCAATATATATTTCGAACACTCTTACATCGCACACATACACTCATTCACTCATACATACACTCTTATATCACAAATGTTTTAAATAATTAAGCCTCAGTTCACCTTAAAAACTCAAAATGCACTGCACATGGTCAGCTTAGTTGTCATCTTAAATATGTACATTTTATATAACTACATCTTTGGGCACAACGTATATACAAATCCCGCTTAAAGAATTATTAAATTTCTGTTATCGATAAGATTTAAGAGCAACAAAACTGCAAATCTTTAAACATTCATCGCAATTAATCCTACTTTATCCAACTACTAAAGATTTTCATGATAATAAAAATAAGATAATCAGCTTTGATCCTTTTAGAATCTTAGGATACAAGTATTAGCTGTACCTATTATTGGCTTAGGATATCGGTACTGAGTATTACTAAGTAGGAGTAATCCTTGAAAATCCTAGAAAAAAACTGATTTAGCCCATAAATAGAATGGACGAAGTCAAATCCCTTTGCAAAAAGAGTTTTTTTTTCGAGCACGGCAAAGTGACTGCACTACACCTGATTGATGGTAGGCGTAGTGCAGTCCAAAAAACCAACGACCATCGAAAAACAATGAGTTTATCGGTCGTCACTAGAGTCGTGCTGACCTGTATAAATGCTTCTTCCCTCTTCGGAGAGGGAAGAAGCAAATCGAGGGGCCTGCGACAGTACAACCGGATGACCGATGCAGGCACAGGGGTACAAGGATATACCCCTATACCCGCTCCAATCAACCACCAAGTCCACTCTCGGGAGAACGGGATACACACTGGCTGATACTGCAACGCGATCCAAACAAGGCGTTTGGATCACTATGGCGGGTTTTAACACCATGTGTACGTTGGTCGCTATCCGGACGGATATAAATAACCTACCACCAGCCATTCAGTCACACAAGAACGTATATCCGATCTAATCGTGTCAATATAATTATTATCCACTTTATATTTATCAACTTCAAGACTCAATACAACTCTGGACACGCTCCCGACAACATTGCAACCTGAACTTTCAATTTACAATTCTATCACCCACTTAAAAAGTCCATTTTTGCCCGCACGACCCTGTTTACATTGCTACAAACATTTTTATTGTTGGAGATCTTTCCACATAAATGAAATATCATGTTTGATGATGCGGTAATATTTATTTAGTAAATTTCGTTTGTGATTTTACCCGTGTTTGTTGAAATTATGTAATAGAAGTTGTTGTTAGTGTGGGCGCGATTTTATTTATTCGGGCAATTTTATTGTTATAGAAAACTGTCGTGTAATATTGCAATATGGATCACTACAAAGGAGCTCTCCAATCGTTTATTGGAGGTCTGTAGGGTCTTTGAATTGTGAACGATTGGTTTTATAAGTAAGTAATTTGAGAAGTTGATACATTTAATACGTTACTGTAAAAGGATTATAATTAATTTTTGCTTTATCTCTTTATAAGTTAAGTTGTGAAAGTTTACTGTAGTGTACTTTAGGTTACTTGGTATATTCTGATATAGTATTTTTTTTTAAATAATATTTACACACCCATAATGTCTCGTCTCTGCATCAAAATCTGCTGTCAAGTCGCAAGCCCCTCGGGATAACCGGATAACCGGTTGATCCTGGTACATGATCCACACAAGGCGTGTGGATCACTATGGGCAGGTTTTAGCACTGTGTGTACGGTGGTCGCTATCCGGGCGGATATAAATAATCTAGCACTATCAAAAATGAAATTGCATGGAATAAAATTGTAATATTTTAAACGAAAAAAGTGTTCGAGACTATGTAAAATAATCAATGACTAAATCCCATCCATTATTACAAATAGCAAGCAATTTTATAAAATAATTTAAAAATATGAAAAGACAGCGGCGCGTCGCCTGAATTTTTACCCAATCCTTCGTTTGACACAATTGAATTGAATCATGAGGCGAATCGGATTTCTGAGCACGGATCTCGGGTTACTTCCGATAAGGTGTCTATCAAATATGGTTTAAGGCATGAGTGATAACCATTTACATTTTAGTCCGTCAAACGCAACCTTTTTCACAATATGAGTTAACAACCAGTTACAACAGACAGCCTCCGTGGCGTAGCAGGCGAGTAGTCGACTGTGAACCGAGAGGCAGCGGGTTCGATTTCCACACCGAGACAAATTTATGTGGTCTACAAATATTTGTTTCGAGGTCTGGGTGTTATGAGACCGAAAGTCTCTCATAGTTTCTGATACCCAAGCCACAAGACTCGCATCTTACTGTGGATTCAAGACTAGGTGTGTCACTTGGGTGTATTCATTTGACCAACTAACTTATAAGACAGCTAGTTTTGAAAATACTTAGTAGACATCACGTAGACACCATGTGTCCGGTATATTACCGTACACATGATGTTTAAAACTGCGATAGTGATCCACACGCCTTGTGTGAATCGCATTCCAGGATCAGCCAGTGTATATCCAGCTCTCCCGAAGGGCTTGCGACATAGCTTGATGGTTCGTTCTTTTCTAGTAACGAGTTTCCCGTTTTCCCAAAAAATCCGTTTAAAAATAATATTTAAACAAAATTTTATGGTATAAGTAAACTCTAACCTTAATTTCAATCAAAGTAAACTCTAACCTTAATTTCAATCAATGTATTCAGTAACTTCATGCCGACATCATTATGGATACCATCGAAGGACGGTCAGCAGTCCTCATTACCTTTTGATTGCACTATACTTACCATCAGATCCAGTGTAATCAATTTACCATGTCAGGATAAAAAAAATTAGAAACAAAAATGAAAGCAATGAGCATCTCCTCCACTGTGAAGTCGAAAAAAGCCATCAGTGTATAGCTTGTACGGACGGATACCGTTGGCCCGGTCCATGTCGCGATCTCTGACCACTCGATTGTGGCTACTTAACGAGTCCGAGCACTTGCGAACTTCCCCCTTCTTATGATAGGTAAATTTGGCAACTCCCAACGAGAATGAATCGTTTGCACTTTAAATTAGACGAATATGAAAATTGTTTATAGCGCCAGAAATGTTGGGTGTTTGTGAAGTAAAGCCGAGTACGATTTTCGAAGACCAAACTCGAATGAATATGTGGATAGCAAAGACTCTGGGTAAAAACATACGAGTATACGTACTCAACGTTCTATGTAGTGTTGCTTCTGTTTATGGGCAGACGTGGGGCTTACCATCAGGCGAACGCCCTGCTCAACAATGAGTTTATCGGTGTTCACCAGAGTCATGCCGGCCTGTATAAATGCTTCTTCCCTCTGTGATGAGGGAAGAAGCAAATCGAAGGGCCTGCTATAGGACAGGCGGATGACTAATGCAGGCACAGGAATACAAGGATATACCCGCTCCAATCAACCATCAAATCACGTCGCAAGCCCCTCGGAATGCAATCCACTTAAGGCGTGTAGATGAATATGACAGATTTTAACACCATGTCTACGGTGGTTGCTATCCAGGCGGATATGAATATCCTACCACCAGCAAGTGACACACTTGCTCGTACCTTCTGCTATAAAAAACGCTCCAGTTATAATGGAAATAGATTGCATAGTATTCATTATCGATTAACCGCATACATAGTTAGTGTATATTTTTAGGTAGAGTCCCGAGAAGTTATGCGATCATGCCCTAATTAAAGCTATATATTTACCGAATAAATTATCAACATTCAGTTTAAAACATATTTGGATAACAGTCGAGTTATGTGGTTATTTTAGGTAAATTAGCGCTCGTTGCAAAATTTCGAAGTAAACGTTGCTTACGATACGATACAAGGATGTACCTTTATACCCGCCCCAACCAACCATCAAGTCCTATCACAAGCCCCTTAGGAGAACCGGATATACACTGGCTTATCCTGGAACGCAATCCACACCATGTGTGTCACTATGGCAAGTTTTAACACCATGTGTATGGCGGTCGCTATCCTGGCAGATATGAATATTCTACCACCAGCAATATCTGTTAGTAAAACTTGGAATTTTGATTGTACCATTTATAAAATAATTTATATTAAAGTACAAATTATGTGTTTGCATGATAAACGTCGCGTGACGAACCAGTCAATCAATTTGCTGTCGAATGTCCGAATGTATTAAAATATGTTTTGATACTATCTATTTGGATTTATGCCGTGACGTCGCTTTAATAATTAGTGACATTTTATTTTTATTCCGGCATTTTGTCGTAGGTTTAAAATATTTATTGTGGAACTTCATTGCATCACTCACCCCTAATGAGAATTTTTAGGAGTTTTTTCATTTTCTTTATTCACTGTTTCTTTTTAAATATGATAAAGCAAAGGATCTTTTGATATATCTTGATATTTCCTTGTGATACATTATGTCTACGTCAGTCAATTTTCGTAGAAGTTATTATGCTCCCCAATATACTTATCTATCAAAATATATTTGACAACATGACATTTTGAAACCAAACTTCAATGTTTAGCAAGAGTAATCTACTGAACAATTTATTTTGTCTTAAAACACTTTTGTTAAATACAACATGTGCGAGATCTAAGTAGATTACTGAATTAGATTCTGATATTAAGTGAGATTTCTTCTTGACATGATGTTCTTTTATTTAGACGACATTACATGGCAGTAGTGAAAAACAGAACAAAAAATACGTAAAAACAATTACAAAGATAATTATTAAATATTTACAAATAAGTTGAGATGCAGGAAGCCCTAGAAGAATCTTCTATCTTCTTGTCAATAAATTTGAACGCCTATCGGGGGAAAAAACCCTGAATAGATTTTGATGTGGTGTCACAAAATTCCACTTAACACATCGACTAGGCAATGGTGGCGACAAAAGCAAAAAATTTAAAAAATTAATTCATAAATCTTCAAAAACACCAACTACCAATTCTCTCTAAGACTCTACCCTACACTAGAATATTGATCATCATATTTTTGTTGCAGACCATAAAAGCCAGACATGAGGTTGCGGCTGCCGTGGTTCGTTCACGTTGGTTGGTGGTAGTCCGCTCCTGATGCGACCATGACGGGCAGACGAGGGCCTTGCAGGAGCTTCGCCATCAGCATTATTCAGATAATCACCATTATCTGCCAGGGTGAGTCTTGTTTAAAAAATGTTACAGCTTAAAACTTCCAACGTTGCATTGGTTCGAACAAGATCTATAATTTCTAATTACCGTACTCAGAAACGTCAATTAAGTTTAAATGTTTATTAGCCATTTCTTAAATTTCTATTATTTCTCCGATATGTCAGTCAAGATTATACCGTTACTCAGTGACTGAGCATACAGTATTTGTAAGCAGTGCATTAACTAGCTCTGAGCGTTGAAATAATTGAATTCTAAGAAATTACTAAGTGACAATTAAAATTAATTGATTTTGTATGCGGTAGTTCATGCATTAAACTCATATTTACATGATAGTAGGTCCCTTGTATGCGAGAGGCCGTTTGTACCAACCCAGAGGTTAGCACCACCGCTTTGTGTGATTCTGCCGCCAAGCAACTGTGTGTAAGCACTGTTATGTTTCGGTTTAAAGGACATTTAATACAGTGAAATTACTGGGCATTATGAGACTTAATATCTTTTATCTCGGGGTGACGAGCGCAGACCAATGCCATGCAGTGCTGTATAACTCAAAGTTCTGTGTGGTTTTGCTTCTGTTTATGAGCAGGCGTTGGCGCTGACCATCAAGCAAGTGACTTGCTCGTTTCGTCATTCAATTAAGTAAAAAAAACTCATAACAGCCCTTTTTTGGCTGACCTCGAAACGCAACTCACCTGAACGAGCCACTATGGAGATTATCTAACCATGTATACAGTGGTCGCTATCCAGTAGGGTACAAAGATATGAACTACTCTCCCCACCAGCAAATTCCAAAAGTCATTAAAAAACACGCATTTAAGTCTGTCATCGCCGTAAGATACGCGAGGAGGTATTTAATTACTGGAGTCGAAAGCCCTCCGAAATATTGTCTTCATTAAGAGCCTTGCGCCCTTTGTCACGAGTTTTATTTGAAAAGTTGCCGCGTAATCTGGTAAAGTTAGCTCGGCGCGTTCGCGAACCTATTATAAATGACATTCACATACAGACAAATAAACTTACGAGACGCCACATTAAGCTCCAGTTACACGGTGATCGTTCGACGTACGACATAGGCATGAATACAACAGAAAACGACAGTGTCAGTAATGCACGAGACCATTAGCTGTCAAACTGAAGTTTAGTAGGTTTCGACCTTTAAAAGCGTTACTGGTACAGGAGTCTGACGTTTAACGCGACCATTAGCGTTGGCCTTAAATGTATATTATGTTGACGCGTCACTGTCAGAAATTAAAACTAAAATAAAAAACGTTTTTTTTAAATTGCCAATTAAACCATTTCATTAATTTCCACTGTGGACATATCATAAATGTTTTTTTATAAAATAAAAAAAAATAATCGCGATTATTCTGATTAGTCATATTTCGTTGTTGAAGATCAATTATTATTTTATTATATTCTGTTAAATTAGTCAAGTTACAATAATGTGGTTTTAATAATAAGTAAATAAAACTTATTTTATGCGGCGTCTTCAGGCTGATTTGTCTGCGCGTTAACATTAAAATTTTCATGTGTTCCCTATAATGTCTAGGTCTGGGCTTGTGGTATAATAACCGAATGAGATCTAACTTTGAAATTAATCTTATGTAATCACGTGCGTTATTTCTTGATTTGATTTTAACTGGCAACTTGATACGAGTTGAACAAATTCGCGCTCGCTTATTGTCTAGGTTTGGAATTTATGCATCATAAATAGTTTGATTAGTACGAAAAAAAAATCAATAAAAAAGTCTTAAATGATATATATGTCCCGCTACTGGACACGGCCCTTCTCTACGAATGAAATGAATATGAAAATATTGACACGTAAAAGAATGTATTGTTTTTATTTAATTGAATAACGAGACGAGCAAGTCGCTCGCCTGATGGTTACACCACTGCCCATAAACAAAAGCAACACCACACAGAACTATGAATTATAAAGCACCGCATGGCACTGAACTGCGCTCGTCAGCCCGACACATAAGATGGTAAGTCTCAAAATGCCCAGTAATTGTCGTTGCTTGGCAGCAGAAACATACAAAACTGTGGTAACCACCTACCCAGACAGCCTCCCGCATACAAGGGACCTACCACCTTGTGAATTAGAATGAAAAAATAAATTATCTAATATTTATTCATCAGTTCTGTTAGTTGTTCAGTTTGCAGTATTTACATCGGTCTACGCTTCACACAGTTATTGGTTTCGATTGAGTAAACAAGTCAAAAAATGTCAACTCGAGTAAACAAGACCGCAGTTTGATTTCAGAACTAATTTATGATTTATTGTTTTGTTGGTTGTGGAGGCACGCTGGAGTCAGTTTTGTCTACAGCTTGAATGAGTATGCTTGCTCACATAAAAATTATTTATTTATTTATTTATTAAAACTTTGTACAGATGGTATACAGGCGGACTTTAATGCCTTAGGCATTTTTTCCTAGTCGACCTTAGAGTGGTGGAGATCATGACTGAGGCAGGTGCATAATAAAATAAATAAAAATTTAAATATATTAAATAATATTGTGATAGCTTGCTCCTGTGGTATTGTATAGTGAGAGATTTCCGGAGCCCAAATGCCCCTTCTCTTACCCGAACCACATTTCTACCAGAAAAATTACGATGGCGTCCGAATGCGTTGCCGTCTATTCATCCATGGGGAGTAATTTGTGGTAGAGCCACGCTGTAGACAGTTTCGTCTACAGCATGAATGAGCTGGCTTGATCGGGCCGTTACCACTGTCTCACAGAATATCGACGTAAAGTATTGCTTGCTGCTGCGGTTCGTGTGGTGATTAAGATATCCGAATCCCCCTCCCCTTCCCAATTCGTTAATTATCAATTTCCTTTAAAGTTGGCAACGCGTCCGTGATTCTTTTGATATTGTGCACGTACATGGGCGGTGGAGATCACTTACCATCAAGTGACCCACTTCCTCGTTTGCCAGTCTATGGTATATAAAAAAGTAACGCTTCTTTGATTATTCTAGTGTTATGGTTGCACATAGGCGGTGGAGATCGCTTTCAATCTTGCTCGTTTGATTTTCCGAGGAAATAATGTTTTTGCAACACTATCAATATGTCTATCCTGTACAATTTATTCAGCTAACTAAACCAAAGCTGCTTTTTAATAAATCGTAAAAAAATATATTACTGAAAATGTATACATTTTGTAAATCTTAAAATTACAACCCGAAATCTGAACAGAGTGAAAATCGAACGAAATATAAAAACATATTTCCATTAATCTGTCAACGGTTCAATACGAAAGTAATCAATTCAATGAATACAAAAAAAATAACTCTATTGTATATGAAATATACGATTTGAATGATTCTTGTATTTTTCCGCGATATTAAAATGGAAATATATCTCTGTTTAGACACAAAGGGTCTCGCCATATTATGGCGTAATGTTACTCGCTGATCTTTCTTCGAGTCATGTATACTGTTCCATACAAATCGTGCACACCGATCGTACTAGGTAGCAGGCATCTTCTACCATCTACAATCGCTTTGTCTATTTCTACCGCCAAGCAGCAGTGTGTACTATGATTATTATTGTTTTTCGGTTTAAAGGACATTGGAGTGAATTACTGGGCTTAATAAGACTTAAAAAGTCTCTGTTGCAATGTAGTGTTTTGTAATTTAAAGTTCTGTGTGGTGTTGCTTCAGTTTACAGATATACGTAGCGCTTTTTTATTTCTTTACCCTTCTGATGAACTGTAGCTAATGGGATACTCGTGATACCTGTAGTATCTCATCTTTAAGGTAAACTGACATTTGCGACCTTAATGTGTAGGCACCTGCCTAGGTAGACAAGTGCACCTACAAATTGAGCTTTTTCTTCGTCTCATGATGGATTAGGGGGCGAGCCTGTCACTATACCGGATATAAATTTTAAACTAGGCAAATCATCTATGATTTTTTCAATCGCAAACTCAAACACGGATAAAATTGTGACTGTCCGATCTCAGATTCGTGCTACCGATTTCGCGGTTTCAATAAAGCGATGTTATCTAGTCTTCAGTTAATATCAAATAATAATAATAAAAGCTTTTATTCAGAGAAGTTTACAGTAATGATTCACACTTAATAACTAATTACTATTTTATTCGACATCGATAATTTCATCTGTTTGCCTAACTTTGGCAAACGCCTCCTTCAACATTTTCCATTCCACTCTGTCGCTTGCTGTTCTTGTCCATAGATTCCCCACTGTCTTCCTTATCTCTTCTTCCCAACATCTGAACTACCTTCCTCTCTTCCTTTAATATCAAATATTAATACTTTAATTTTAATATTATATAAAGCACTAGCTTTTGCTCGCGGCTCCGCCCACGTGATCAAACAAACAAACAAACAATCAAACTCTACAGCTTTATAATATTAGTATAGAATTAGGTAGCTTAGCAACGGAAACCTTCAAATAATATTATTTGGGTAGCTTAGCAACGGAAGCCTTCAAATATGAATAATTTTACCCGTTTTTGCAACATTTTTCACTGATGCTTCGCTTCTAATGGTCGCAGCGTAATGTTATAAAGCCTTCCTCGATAAATGGACTATCCAACACAAAAAGAATTTTTCAATTCGAACCAGTAGTTCCTGAGATTAGCGCGTTCAAACAAACAAACAATCAAACTCTACAGCTTTATTATATTAGTATAGATTGTTTCTCGTAATTTTGTAATTTCTAGTATCAGAACAAATTTATCTACATCGACGGACAGACAAACAACTCAACTCGTTTCCCGTTTAAATGACTTAATCTAAAAATTCCACGCTGAATTTCCGGAAAAATAAAATTAAAGTACAAACACGAAACGAAAACAGTTCCAAAATATTTACTTGTCGTAGGTAGAATGATGTATCGGGCATTGTGTGAAATGTTGGGCGGTTCACGTTATGTCTGCATATTACGAAGACATTACTTATATTGTTTCAAAAGACGTTTACTTACTACTAAATGATAAATATATATAAATGACATTTCTGGGTCATAATGCCCATATTAAAATTTTATGTCTTGTGATGATCAAGCTCAGTGCAGTGCAATCTAATATTTTGTAATTCAAAGTTCTGGGTAGTACTGCGGTTGATTAAGGACAAGCGTGGCGCTTACCACCACGAGCAATGTATTCTTTCGTCATTAAAGCGAATAAAAAACTATTAATTTCGTATTTTACACCGCTTTTTCAAACCATCACCAATATTTATATTATTTTTATGTAGTTTACAGAAAAAATACACAAAAAACAAATATCCAAATATCGTAGCATGTGGAAATTCGATATGGAAACAGGCGTGAATCTATGATGGTGAAAAAAATACACCTCTATGATGATGATGATGATGAAAAACATATTTCCATTAATATGTCAACGGTTCAATACGAAAGTAATCAATTCAATGAATCCAAAAAAAAAAATACTCTATTGTATATGAAATATACGATTTGAATGATTCTTGTATTTTTCCGCGATATTAAAATGAAAATATATCTCTGTTTAGACACAAAGAGTCTCGCCATATTATGGCGTAACGTTGCTCGCTGATCTTTCTTCGAGTAAAGTATACTGTTCCATACAAATAGTGCACACCGATCGTACTAGGTAGCAGGCATCTTCTACCATCTACAATCGCTCTATGATGATGATGATGATGAAAAAATACATCCAATAGTCACCCATATGAGTAGTCCTGTCCCTACTCTGGGTTAACATATTTCACCGTCTAGACACTTTACAAAATTCCACACCATGACCACAACATGACTGGTGAAACTCGTCGAGTACAGCCGACAAAGGCGGAGTTATCACTCAACTTTACCCTGAAGTTTGGAACACCCTAATAAACAATATTTTGCTTGTCAGCGCGACCAGTGCGCTCAAACTTTTCCCTTGATTAAAAACCTCATTGTAAGGGATTTCTCTTTACAATCATAATTTGGAGTATTTCTTGTTCCTTAATATTGTTTACTTTTTAAACCGCAACGAAAAGAGTATTTGTATGGTAGAGGCATTTTAAGGCCTAAACAAGACCAGTCCTAGACTAGACCTAGACCGTTATAGGTGTGATTTTGTTTGCTTCAAAACTAGTTCAATCTAGATAGTCGTTAATTGTTAGCTAATTTTAAAGACCTGATGAGCCGTTTAAAATAGACAGATGATTTTTCATATAATTAATTTATCGCCATGAACTTATTTTCCGGTGCTTAACTATTTATGCTCTGATCTGATATATTTTATTTAATTTAATGATGAGATGAGCAAGGCGCTCGACTGATAATAAACGCCACGCCTGCCTATTAACAGAAGCAACACCATAGAGAAATTTGAATTACAAAGCACTGCATGGCATCAAACTGCGCTCGTCACTCCGAGGTATAAGATATTAAGTCTCATAATGCCCACTTATTTTACTACTTTCAATGTCCAATAGTAGTAGGTAGTAGTTTTAATGTGTTTATGAAATAGATAAAACGGTGGTATCAACCCAGACGGCCTCTCGCATACGAGAGACCTACCACCTTGTAAACTATTGCACCACCTTGTATACTTAAGTAATATTAAGTACACCATACAGCCACACACATAGTCTTGAACCCCACTATGAGTTAACCTTTATCCTGGGTATGAAGATCTACAAGGGATTGCGGTCTCACAACACATAGACCCGAAACATTTTTACTGGATCACAATCGACCACATAAACATTGTTAAACAATAACCTCCCCTTTTCTTTATTTAAATGGATAAATAAAGGCTGTCTTTAATATAAAAAAAATAAAAAATGGTTTAAAGTGTTAATTTTACTATGGGTAAAGATTATGACAAATAAAAAATCACATACTATTAGTAAACCTTAAAATGAATTCTGTAAAATAAAAGAAATATTATTCTCAACGGATAGCACATAATTTATGAAATTTAATAACTTTAAAAATATTCGAATAACGATATTAACTGTCGACATTCATTTTGCCCTGTAACAGGTTCTCTAGAGTCGACTGGGGAGTAATATAAAAAAGTATCGCGGTTGCCATTTTTCTCATATCTACTCGGGATATTTTCACGGTTTATATATTCGCCTACATGGTTATTTTTAATCGACCTCAAAAAAGGAGGAGGTTCTTAATTCGGCGAGGTTTTTGCTTTTTTATGTACTTACATAAATTGGTGTACATACATCGATTTTTTATAGCATAGTAGTAAAGGTGTAGTATTCACAGTGGATGATACCAAAAGGTCATGGATGCGTTGCCAATCTTAATGAAAAGGGATAACTATGGACGGGAAGGGGTTTTGGACCTCCGAATATCTTACTATCGAAACACAACAGCAAGACCGTTTGTTTATTTGGTTCGGTCTTCCATGATATTGTGGCAACAGCCTGTTCGAGTCGGTCCATTCATGCTGTAGACAGTTTTCACCATCCGTCCAGACTTATTTTTTATGCGTATCTAAGCCAGTCACAACATGGCCTCTCAGTACGTCGAAATATCAAAAATGTAGGCGCCTGAATTGGACCCTTCTAGTTATGATTAATGTTAGATAGACCTGTCGTAAAAAATAAAGGCAGATCCTGACGGCAACACAATTAATAATAATTAATTATGCATCTTCGCGTAATAGGATGTACAATAAAGAGCTTATAAATAAATATATAAAGTTCGCGCAGACCGTATCGAATCGGATATAATCAAAGTTGATAATGTAAGTAAACAATTACTAAGGAATACTTACTCAAATTATATTCCAAGAAGTAATATTTTAAAGATTTGGTTTATTAGTCCATTGAAAAGTTACATTTGGGGTTGCGTTTCTTAGAGGAGTCAATTTTATTTTTTTGATGTGTAGGGGGGGTAAGTGTAAAGCTACTGTAGCACTTACCCCCCCTACACATCAAAAAAATAAAATTGACTCCTCTAAGAAACGCAAGGTGAGGCCTAAAAAATGTAACATTTCAATGGACTATATACTTTTTATGACCGGCTGCCTGTCTGATGTTTAATCTTCTGGGGAAAATGCCCAGACCCGAAACAAATATTTGTAGGACACATAAACATTTGACGCGATACGGGAATCGAACGCGCTTCACAGCCGGCTACTTGCCCGCTGTGCTACGAAGGCTGTCAATATTTTTTATGTTATTGAATGATTTCAACGTTATTTTTTTATCCTGGCTCGGCAAAGTGACTAAGCTACACCTGATGGTAAGTGCAGCGCAATCCAAGAATAGTGTCGACCAACGATAAGCAATATGTCCATCGTAGGTCGGCAAGATCATGCCGGCCTGCCAAAGGGTCAAGGGGGAGGGGAAGGAAAAAGGGATGGGGAGAAACGGATATACACTGGCTGACCCTGGAACGCGACCCACACAAGGTGAGCCACTATGGCAGGTTTTAGCACCAGTGTACGGTGGTCACTATCCGGTCGGATACAATTATCCTCCCTCCTGCAGTAAACACTGTCTTCACAATGACCGACTCGATCACTGCGGTGCTCTTTGCACTTACTGATTACTAGATTTCACGATGTTGACAAATGGTTTTTTTCAAAGCCAGCAAACGAGCAAGTGAGTCACCTGATAGTAAGTGATCTCCACCGCCCATGTACGCCCACAATACCAGAAGAATTATGAGCGCGTTGTCGGCTTAAAGGAAACGTATAATTAGGGATTGGGAATTTGGGCCTCTAGATATCTCACTCACCGTACGAGACGCAGCAAGCCGCTACTTTACGTCGGTTTCCTGTGAGACAGTGGTACCGACCCGGTCGAGCCAGCTCATTCAAGACAAAACTGTCTACAGCGTGGCATTACCACTCAGAAATCCATCTTCTCGACTGAAGATCTCTACGCGATTAAGACCCATTTATATAAATATTATAGTATGTATACAGTCACGAAAGTCTTAAATTACGAATTCGTATTATATAAATCATCATCAATAACTGTCTGTTTGCCACCAGTGCTGACGGAGGAGCCGCGCTTCGCCGAACCGATCCCCAACGTGACGGTGGCTCTGGGCCGCGACGCCAGCCTGCCCTGCGTCGTCGAACACCTCGGCACTTATAAGGTACGTTGAAACTATCTACTGACCTGGAACCTGGACCTAGAAGTCCATAGGGCTTGATCGTCTAGACTAGCTAGGCCAACATAGTCCTCCATAGAGACAAAGATTCGAAAAAAAATCGAAATTCTATGTATATGTTTGTGTGAGATAGAGACAGCGTATGTGTCCGGACGAACAGTCGCGCGTGTGTATACATACAAACATACTAACATACAAACCTACTTGCATACTTGCATACGCCTGAAGCTAATAAAACCGTGTTAAAAATTAAAGCATAAGTATATTGGAGCGATAAAAATGCAGTTAGAATAAATTGCTTTATATGAATATGCGATTGAAGCAATTTAGTAAAAGATCTTCTCAATTCTAACTGGCGGCGATTCTCATACGATAGAACAAAACCTTAGTGTGATATTATTTGAATAACGAGACGAGTAGATCGTTCGCCTGATGCTAAGCGCCACGCTTGTTCACACAGAACTTTGTATTACAAAGCAATGCATGGCACTGGACCGCGCTTGTCAGTCCGTCATATAAGATGTTAATTCTCATGATGCCCAGTAATTTTACTGGCTTCATTATCCTTCAAACCGAAACACAGCATTGGCTACACACTGCTACAAATAGAGAAAGCGGTGGTACCAACCCAGACGGCGTCTCACATACTAGGAACTTACCACCTTGTAAATGTCTTTAAGTTAAACCATCACATATCTGAACAGTTTCAAATATGTTTCCCATCCCCATTATTAACCTAACGTGGACAATACACTAATGTAATTTCATTATAGCAAGTATTTTTAGTGAAATAAGCCTGATATCAAAAAGATCTAAGTAAAATTTATGACATCTAAGATAAAACAAATTATACATTATTAACATTTAATTCATACAATCTCCATGTTATATATGCAACATATTCCAGCCATTTTCCCGCAGGAGATCTGGTTATAAAAATAAAACGTCATAAAAGCGATGTATGAAGAATTATTCTTACAATATTTAAATTATTAAATGGTAGAGCTACGTTGTAAGAAAACACAACAGCATGAATGCGACAACCAATAAACTAATAAAGAATAAAAAGGAATAGAACACAGGAATGGACTTTCTGCCTCGGTGGCGCAGTTGTACTGCATACGCCGTACCACTGCTGTACTGAGATCTTGGGTAAAATTGATATTGCGTCAATCTCAGTATCAGCCCGGTGTCTGGAACTATGCCCGGTATGGCGATAGGCTCGGCCCCTATAACATCATGAGACGGAAATAAGCCCAGTGAAATGTAGGTGTACTGGTTACACGTATGCTTATCCCTTCGCGGATAACAGGCGTACGTGCGTATGTTAGTGTATTGTAGCATGAATGGGCTGAGTCGACCGGAGTGCTCCCATTGTCTGTAGTAGGGATGTTGAGAAAATATCGACGTATCAATTTTCTGCGATATGTCAGTATTTTTTGGCGATATATTTCAAATCGACTTAATTTAACATCAGGTGACCCTCTCGGTAGTTTCCCGCTCTTAGCTATAAAAAATATACGTTGCTAGCATCATTAGAAACTGTGCTATTGCTGGGTATGGGCGTCCTCTACGAATGATTAGACCTTCAGTCTATTAGAGCAGTGTGGTGAAAAGCAGTTTGTTAGAATTCACATTCTTAATCCTCACGAGGAACGTGATGCCTCCTTCACCGAAACGACCGATATTTAACAATTTACACATTTGTTTTTATTATCACTAGGTCCCTTCCTCCTCCTCTCCTGCGTCATCTCATTCCTCTAATTAAAGTAACATTTTAGGGACTTCACTTGGATAGTTAGAGCATGTAATTTGGGGGCTGAGTTTGAGTCAGCGATATCTGTATCGCTTGTATGTTTGACTTCACGCTAACCATTAGATTCTTCTTCATTAAAATATAAAGTAATTTTCACATTTTGAAAATTGACTAGTATTACTATTGTTAGTCGGTGGGTATATCGATCGCCGGCTTTATTACGCATTGTGTTCATAAAGTTTGGTAGCTCGGTATTATGGATAATCCAAATTGGTAGTTTTGGGATGTTACATATACATTCGTTTTACATAATTTATGTATGGATGAATTAACAAAGATTATTTTGAGAATATATTTACTTAAGCCGCATTGGTTGAATGGCGCGTACTTAGGCTCTGATACCGGTAAGGTTGTGGATTAACCCCTGGGGTCGGTTAATCAAGGGGTACAAGTGGTACAGTTGTGGACAGCATGAATGGGTTCGACCGGGTTGTTACCACTGGCTCGGGGGGCTTGC
Organism: Amorpha juglandis; assembly: GCA_949126905.1. Taxonomy (NCBI): domain Eukaryota; kingdom Metazoa; phylum Arthropoda; class Insecta; order Lepidoptera; family Sphingidae; genus Amorpha; species Amorpha juglandis. Next base: position 23,955,458 of record OX421365.1, read on the forward strand.
GGCATGACTTGATGGTTGGTTGGGGCGGGTATAGGGGAACATCCTTGCATTTCTGTGACTGCATCGATCATCTGCCTTTCCTGTCGCAGGCCCCTCAATTTGCTTCATCTGTCTTCGGAGTGTGGAGAAGCGTTTATATAGGCCGGCATGATGACCATCGATAAACTAGATTGATTATTGGTGGTCGCTGTTTTTTTGGACTGAACTACGCTTACCATCAGGTGTAGTGGAGTCGCTTTGCCGTGATTGAAAAAAAGAGGTAATAAAGGTCCTACAAATCCAAGGTCATCCAATTAAAATTTGTGTTCGAGTTTTCGACCCACACGTGAGTTGCCCGTGATTGCAATTCGTGGCTTTTATGTCGAAAAGCTCGGTCTCTATCATATCATGGGGCGGAAGTGTCAGCGAACCGTGGGTATAGCAGAGCATGAGCTTAAATGAATATTTTTATTGTTGTTACATCTATGATATTTTTATAACTTACAGTTAAAACTATCGTATGAATTTCTATTAAAAACTAAGCTAAAAACAAACTACAATCATAAAAACTTTAACGCTATCCATCTACAACACATAATAACATTTTATCAACTTTTACCACCAACTTTTGTAAGTAGAATTACAAGTGGACAGCCTCAGTATAATGGGTTGTCTACCTCCAGCTTTGAAACAAGAGAACGCAGGTTCAGTCCCAGAGACAATCGTTTGTGTGATCCAAAAAAAATGGGTTTGTTTGTTGTGAGATCGAAAATTCCTCATATTTCCTGATATTCACAACAGATAACTCGTATCTTAGTATTTGTCAAGACTGAATGTGTGTGACTGTTGGATGTATTTAATATTTTTTTTCTACAACATGAATAGGGTCAGTCAAGGTGCTGCCACTCATAAAAAAGCGTTATAAAGTGGCGTTGCGATTACGAGTCGTACCTACGATTATGAAATTACCGGAGGCTCAAAAATTCCGCGTCCTATTTCCCGACTTATATTCTTAACAAAGTCATATTGTGAAGGTTTGTGGGTGGTGGTAATCCCTTACTATAATGTGACAATTTTTTTATAGTTTAGGTCGGCAAACGAGTAAGTGGGTTACCTGAGTGTAAGTGATCACCACCGCCCATAGACACCTAAAACACCAGAGGAATCACCGGTGCTTTGCCTGCCTTTGTGGAAATACCACAGATGAAAGCAGATTCCATAAAGGCTTTGTACGGTGAAGAAAACTCCGATTAAAGCGCAATGTTATGGAATTATCCATCCAGATGATAAGGATGAAAACCCAACCCGGAGTTCAAACTCGAGCACAGCAATTGTACCGCGTACGCATACAACTAAGCCACCGAGGCAGGCTGCATTAAACTACTAAAAGCATCTATAAAAAAACTCTACAAAGATATCTTTAAAATAGTTGTAGTATCCACAGGCGGGAGTTGATCGCCACGCTTTACTCTCTATACACAGAAGGTCCCCGCGTGGAGACGCTCGGAAATGCTCGGTTTCCTGAGCCAGATTTCCCGAGGGATGGCGCGAGCGATTCCTCAGACACGATGTTGATTGCTCCCACTTTTTGATTGATTCCAATGTCGTGAATGGATTTAATTTGGAAAGGAGGCGATTCCGTTAAAAAGGTTCTTTTGATTCAAGTTTACGAATGCTTCAGACCGATTTATTTAGTCTGGAAATTGGTTCGTGTTTTAATCAAAATGCTTTGTAAGCAAATGTATTTGATCTAGGTTGAATAAAGTTGACTAGAGTTCCTCTATGTATTTGCTGGACTGTATTGTTAGAATGACAAAAGATTATGTAAAGCCTTAATAGATCTTCAAGCCGTTGAATGCGATCAATGTAACTTTATTTCAATAATAATAAATACGCACAACAGTTACACACATAGTCCTGACCCCACACTAGGTTAACCTGTATCGTGGGTATTAGGAACTACGAGGGACTTGCGGTCTCATAACACCAAGACCCGAAACAAATATTTAATTTTGTGGATCACATAAATATATTACGCTTCAATTTGGGAATCGAACCCACGGCCTCTCGCTTCGCAGTGGACTACACGCACATTGGAGGCTATCTTAATTCTATAATTCGTACTAGTCACCCCTGTGGTATGCGCAGAGCGGTGGAATTCACCCCTTACACCGTTCGGTGACACACCGCTTACGTATCTTCCTCGCCGCGCCGTCTTCAAATAGCGTCTATGTCCTACTGCTGTTATTATATTGCAAAATGGTCTTAATAACTTGCGAATTATAAAGGCCATAGGAAAATTAAGAAAACTGCAGTTAGGGAAATTTAAAATATCTAAAAGTTATTATGCCATACATGTGGGCAAAACGCATGTTGTTATAGTATTTTAAATAATCACATTATTTTTCCATACAAAAAGCTTTAATTAACCTTAAGCTTTTGCCATTTTATCACGAGAAAATAATACGAAAAAAAAGGAAACAAATATACATTTTCAAATTTTGGTCGAATTTCAACCGTAAGCGATACTCGTTCTGATACAAATTCATCTCTTTCCTACTAACATTACCCGTCCTAACATCTATAATAACTGGCCATCACCGACCCTTCGATAAACCAATAAAGGTATTTTCTCGGAAAAACGAGCTCTTTTCCGTATTTTCTCAACACTAACTCGCTGTAATTAGTGGAGCATGATAAATATCGTTGAAGGAATTAGTGCAGTAATTTCAACTTGTATTTCAGAGTTATTCATTAAGTTCAACGTCACCGGGACAAAGGCAACGCGCGCATGTAGTAAATGACGTGCGGGTACACAGGCGACTTTTTTGTCGCAATTTGATTTTTTCATTCTAAAATGGTATTTTAACAAAAATGGTATGTTGAAAAAAAAACTAACTTAAATGGATTCTATCATTTGAATTGATTTCAATGTGTAATATTCACGTAAACATAAGAAATGATTACAAATTGTATTAATAGTTACTATAATGGTATTATGTGGGGCGACCCGCCATTTGGCCTCCACAACCCGTAACAGGAAACAAGTTTCGCCATAGCCTCGCCCGTTAATTAGCAGAGTGTACCATGTGCAGGTGAGGTTGGCATTGGGCTTAAGATTTTGGTAGCCCTCTGACACACCAACATATATCAGTGTCTTAAAAATACTTATTTCGTAATAATTTCGTAAATTGGTTATTTTTGGTATCATAACTAAACTAGTTTTATGAAGAATCAAAAATAAATCTAATGCCGACAACCAATACTCGGAATGTTCCTTACCAATTACCAGATGTCAGACAAGTCTACCGTCTACATCCGTAGTAACAGTTGCAGTGAAGCAATTACCTTATTCATGAATGCGCCGGATGAATTTATACACTGTTTATCACCGCGTGCAACCTAATCAATAACTGATGGATTTAATTTTTATTATCTTTTTTTTTATCCTGGCTCGGCAAAGTGACTACGCCACACCTGATGGTAAGTGTAGCGCAATTCAGAAATAGTGCCGACCAACGACAAACAGTATGTCTATCGTTGCTTGGCACTATCATGCCGGCCTGCCTAACTATTTCTTCACATTCCGTATAAAGGATCACATATTATAGGAAGCAGGGAACACGTATACCAGCAAACTATTCCACAGCTTAATGGTCCGGCAAAGTAAGATTTTACGAACTTTTTATAGTCTTTATTTGTATAGGAATTCAGTAAGACTATGTGGTACAAATTTTTCGAAATATACCAGAACAGAAAAGAGGCAGTGACCGTCCGCCACTGACGAATTGGTGGACAAATAACAGAGAGACTACAAAAAAACTCAGTTGCCTATAAATATTTAGAAGACCTGATCCCAAATAATGAAAACAGAGGCAACATCTTAGAGCAGTATTATAATAATCTTACTTTGACTTTCCATGCCATGACGTCCTTAAAGCAAGTTTATTGCCACCATATAACAAAATTAATTCCGTAGCAGTTTAGTGACGTCATTTCAAAAGTTTTTATTTACAATTAGAACTACGAATAAAGTTACTATATGACGGAAATAAGCTTACTTTAAATATGTAATTATACCGAAAGTTTTTCACTTTTCAGTGTTATTTTTTTTTAAGTCGGTTTTTTTGTTTTTTTAAACTTTATTTTTCAAATTTTCAGCGTTAAGTACAGTTATGATATGTAAAATCCAACTTAATATCACAATCACGACGACTGAGCTGATGTCCGTTGAGGATTTTTTTTACTCCATACTCCATCATCAGATCTTAACTAAATTTATGTGGGACTACATTGCAGCTAAAAATCTGTCAAATCATTTTTTTCCGTCAATCGGTCCAAAATTGGCGGAGAAATCGAAAATGTCCATTCATAAAAAAAGCAAAAAAATAAAAAAAAACTCGCCGAATTGAGAACCTCTTCCTGTTTTGAAGTCGGTTAATAATATTTCATTAGACATAAAGTGAGCAGTATCAAAACTTCGAAGCAATATTTATTTAAAATAAAATTTAATTAGCCACATAACATACCCCACCTTAAATAACAACTCACAACCCGACCCTTAAACACAACTGCCAAAACGTAACGAGAGCGACGAGCCAAAGGAATCCTATTTCTAATCTCGCAAAATAAACTGAACTCCGTCATATTTCCCCCTCCAGTAATTAAGTAGGGGGAGTTAGGATTGTACCGACACTGAAATACATCGCACTGTTACCATTAACTTATTCATGAGTGTTCTGGAGGCCCTAATTATTTATTTTATTTTATGATTGCTATTATCGCGGCGTGGAGCGTCGCAAAGTAGAGGGGAGGGATCCGGTGTAATTTAAGGCTGCGCCCGGCCCATTCGTTTTGTTCTTGGATTTAGAATATAAGATTAGTTCGTGTTGTAATATCTATGTTAATTGTTTCTTTTTTTATCCGAGCACAGCAAAGGGACGCACTACACCTAATGGTAAGCGTAATGCAGTCCGAAAAAAAAGCGACCACCGACAAACAATGAGTTCATCGGTGGTCACCAGAATCATGCTGCCGCCCTCTTCGGAGAGGGAAGAAGCATTTATACAAGCCAGTGCCTATCATTGTGAGCAGGTTAAGAGCAAGTGAAAGAAGAAAAAGATTGTAGTTTTATCAAATTGCATCAGGGGACGGAAATAAGCGCGGTGAATGTTACACCTCTGTCTACCCCTTTGCGGATTACAGGCGAGAGTGAGTGTGTGAGTACGAAAACGGTTTCACCGCATACGTATTATTTTCATTTTAAATACATAATCCAAGGAAGTCCTTAGAATTTTACAAGTCCCTCGTATGCGCGAGGCTGTCTGGGTTGGTACCAACGCTTTGTCTATTTCTACCGCCAAACAACAGTGTGTAAGCACTGTTGTGTTTCGGTTTGAGGGACATTGAAGCCAGTGAAATTACTGGGCATTATGAGACTTAGCATCTTATATCTCGGCGTGACGAGCGCAGTTCAGTGCCATGCAGTGCTTTATAATGCAAAGTTTTGTGTGGTGTTGCTTCTGTTTATGGGCAAGCGTGGCGCTTACCATCAGACGAGCGACTTGCTGGTCTCGTCATTCAAACAAATAAAAAAATGGCAATTTATTCGTGTTATTATCTTTCTAAGTATAGGATATTTTTAAGTGATAACTTGTCAACATGATAAACAACTTTTATATTAGAATATAGATCTCGGATCTCCATCCTCCCTAAAAGCTATACAATGATACATCTCGGTCCCTTAGGATTCCTTTCCGATATTGATTCGACCAAAGACCATTATAAAAGTCCCTGGTTTGTGTAATTTGAAATATTTATCTAGGGTAGTAACTGCAGTGTCTGTGATAAAAGGAACGTTTTCATAAGCGTCCTATATATATTTGCACGATACTTTTTTTTTTATTTGATTGAATGATGAGACGAGCAAGGCACTCGCCTGATGATAAGCACTACGCCTGCCCGTAAACAGAAGCAACACCACACAGAACTTTGAATTACAAAGCATTGCATGGCACTGAACAGTGCTCGTCACCCAGAGACATAAGATGTTGAGTCCCATAATGCCCAATTATTTCACTGGCTTCAAACCGAAACACAAAAGTACACACTGTTGCTTGGCGGCAGAAATAGACAAAGCGGTGGTACGAAACCAGACGGCCTCTCGCATATGAGAGACCTACCACCTTGTAAGCTTCTATATTTTACACATTACGAAAACTCACACCCGCTTTTTAAAAATATTTGTCCAGGTTAGTCACTGAAACAGCTAAACCGTATCTCATTCCAGGGCCAAGGGGGAATGGAAAAAAGGTATGGGAAAAGGGTTAGGATCAGGAGGCAAGCCCCCTGGGGAAAGCCGGATATACACTAAATGACACGATGATATGACACAATTTAAGAATGATAAAGCCACGCTGTAGACAGTTGTGTCTGCAGCATGAATGGGCCGGCTCGAACGGGTCCTTACCCCTGTCCCACAGAAAACCAACGTAAAGTAACGGCATGTTGCTACGTTTCGTACGGTCAGTGAGATATCCTGAGGTCCAAATATCCCTACCCTTCTCAATTCCTTAATTACCCCTTCGCTTTAAGGTCGGCAACGCGCCTATGATTCATCTAGTATTGTGGGCGTAAATGGGCGGTGGAGACCACTAACCATCAGGTGACCCACTTGCTCGTATGCAGGTCTATGGTGTAAAAAAAATGTGGCTTTATGATTGTTACAGGGCATTATTCAAATTGATGTTTGATAGGACGAGTGAATTTTTAATCAGACGTGGTTGCGTCAATTACTGTATTTGTGGCTTAGTGTACATTACGCCCTGTGATAATATCAATTTGTCATTATCATTGATTAGAAATTAATGCCTGGTTTTGTATTTATTTACACACTTATTGACGCCAATAATCCCCGAAGGAGAATGAAGGCAGAGATATTTTTTTTTATTCGAACACGGCAAAATGACTGCACTACACCTGATGGTAAGCGTAGTACAATCCAAAAAACCAGCGACCACCAATAAATAATGAGTTTATCGGTGGTCACCAGAGTCATGCCGGCCTGTATAAATGCTTCTTCCCTCTTCGGAGACGAAAGAAGCAAATCAAGGGGCCTGCGACATTCGCCGAGCTTCCATACTACGATGTGATGGCGGCAAGCCTATCGTCATACCAGGTAAAATCCCAGACTCGAGGCAAATACTGAGAATTTCGTGATAGAAAAACCCAATATCACTTTTACCCGACCCGAGGATCGAGACCTCAGCACAGCAGTCGTACCACGTAAAATATTAATATGACAAACGTTAAATATAATATATACGAAATGATATTAAGAAAATAATTTTGTCATTCAGGAAAATATGTCACTTTATCCTGGATACTATTTATTACATATTTCATATCGTACATATCTTCTAATAAGCAAAAATATGTAGTAAGATTTTTATTTATTGGAACGAAGTTCCTTACGGCAGGCTTGGAGGGGATAGGGATTTCGCTGCGTGACCGAACTGAAAAAAATGTGATAGTAAAACCGTAAGAAAAATGCGTGGAAAAAATGCGTGGAATAAAACCGTTAAATGAGACTTTTTTTAACTTAATTTGATATCTAGCACACAAAGTTAAAGTCGAAATTCCGTTAATAAAACAGATAGGTGTGAAACTTATGACATTTGGAAATGTAGACGCGGTTTGAAATTTGAATTTGAATTTTTGATTATAGAACACGGCCGTCCACCGTTTAGTAGCCAGTCTAAGTCTAAATTAATAAGTTTTTATTTATAATTACATAAGTTGACAAAAAATGCTATACAATAGCTTTACCGCGGCAGTCTCCGAGTGCTACACGTCTTTTTTTTATTTCTATTTTTCTATTCTATTTCTATGTAATTTTATGTTGTCAAACAAAAATAAAGAGACATATTTTGTTATTTTAGTTGATAATTTGTATTTTTTACAATTTGTGTCGATTCTAAATTAGCCGAAGGAACTTCGTTCCTACCTGGTGTCCCACGACACACACCAATTTTTTTTAACTTTATATACAAATGTATACAGGCGGACTTAATGCCAAAGACATTCTTCATCAGCCGACCTTGGGTAATGCAGATCAGATGATTTAGGCCTCCGGATATCACACTCACCTTACGAAATGCAACAACAAGCCGCTACTTTACGTCGGTTTTCTGTGAGATAATGGTAACAACCCGGTCGAGCCGGCCAATTCATGCTATAGATAAAACTGTCTACAGCGTGGCTTTACCAGTCATCAAAAAATATTTTTATTTCTTTCTTTTTCCTTAGTGTAACAACCCTACTAAAACACAACATCTGAGAGCACAGTACATAACTCTATCGTATCTAGACGTCACAAACTAAGCTAGCTTGAGAGCAAGTGCTAGACTTGTGCCTGGATCGATGCACTGAGATAGTACTTGAGAGTAAATCTTATTTGCGAGAACAAGAATCAAACGGGAAGTAATACCAAATTTTTTTGTTTGTGTAAGTTTCGTTTAAAAATACCAAATTGTGACTTTAAAATCAATTTTAAAAAATGTTTTTATTACTAAGTGAATAATTATTACGAACGTGACATTATAAAAAATCGACGTAATGGCAATTTGCTATTGCTTTTCGTGTGGTGAATAAAATTTCCGAAGGTCCTAAACCCACTGGCGTTGTCCCCATTTCAACTGTAAGCTATTTATCTACAGTTCAAATTTGAATTTTCTGTAAGGCAGTGATAACGAACCTGTCGAGGCGACGCATTCATGCTTTAGAAAAATTGTCAACAGCATCGCTATACCACTAAAAAAAAAATAACTTGGATACTCCATTTATGAGCTTAAAAAACATTATGAAATTTAAATTATAAATGATCATGACTAAGCAAACACTTTTATTTATTTACTCATGAAATTCAAACACTGCTACCGTTTTAAAAACAATTGCACAAAAAAGAAACAAAACATCGAAGATAAAAAAGATATCACTTACGTAATTTAAAACAAATCAGCTCTTTAAAGGGCATCCGATCGTATCGCTAGAGGGTACCGTTGAAAACCTATTTAATAGATGGGGCCGAAAAAATGGCGATATAAGAGGACCCGGGAAGGGGACGGGACCCTAATCAAATATCCTTTTGGAGCCTACAGGTTACGTAAGGTGCTTTCGATATCTGGATATGTATTTGGACAAGGTAGTGGCACATTGATTATCGATCGATATCTTTGTCCACTTTTTTTCTTAAAATGACGAAACCGGTCGCTCGCCTGATGGTAATGACGCGTGCCCATAAACAGAAGAAACACCACTTAGAACTTTGAATTACAAATTACTTATATTAAGTCTCAGAATGCCCATTCATTTCAGTGGCGTCAATATCCTTCAAACCGAAAGAAGTAACTTATAAACTGCTGCTTGGTAGAAGAAATATACAATTTTACTAATTGATATAATTTTACAACTTTAGTCAGAGGGTAGAAGAGGGTATTGAATTGTTATAAAAAAGACTTTTCAGGCAAACTTTTAACAGCGCAGAGCAAAACATCTTTAAAAAAATACAAACCTATATTATCGATAAATAAACATATGACAATACAAAAATTAAAAAAAACCTAAATTATAATTATTAAACAGATAGAATCTCAAAACACACAGACACACACATAAAGAAGCGCCCGAGTGCGCACATTATACATTACTGCTTCTGGTTGACATCCGTCGAACAAAATCAAGGATCCAGATGAAAAACGGCGCTAAGCACATAGAGTTTTGCGCATGCTGATTTTGATCCTTTTGGCGCGGTCGTGGGGGGACGTATACCGTCTACAGTGGGAGGGTATTTAGGTACCCCCACTTACTACTTATAAAAATGTTTACACATAAATTATAAATATAATACCTAATCTCCCAATAAATGCTTTCTTTCTTTCAAAAAGTCCCCGTTAACGGAACTATATACTACCGATACAGAATACAAAAAAACAAAAACCTAATGTTGACTCTCTACGTTCATAAAGACCTACAGTTATATAGTACCATGAGAACGGAGTCACGGCAGCCTTAGATAACAACCCGTAAACATAGGACAAACACAGATCGGTTGAGTAAACTCACCCTTCGGCGAGGAACGTACATCGTTTGGTATTGAGTTGTATGGTCACGACCTAAGGAGATGAGGGTTATACACATACATTAGCAAGAAAAAATAGAATATATTTTCAAATATATTTAATAGAACATATGTTCATTTTATATTTTGAGTGGTAGAGCCACGCTGTAGACAGTTTTGTCTACAGCATGAATGGGCTGGCTCAACCGGGTCGGTACCACTGTCTCACAGAAAACCGACGTAAAGTAGCGGCTTGCTGCTGCGTTTCGTACGATGAGTGAGATATCCAGAAGCCCAAATCCCCTGCCCTTCCCAATCCCTAGTTATCCCTTTCCTTTAAGGTCGACAACGCGCCCAAGATTTTTTTGGTGGTGGGTGTACATGGGCGGTGGAGATCACTTACCATCAGGTGACCCACTTGCTCGTTTTCCGTATGCTATATAAAAAAAATACAACAGTATAGCCTAACTGTACAAAAAAGTCATCAAAATTGATGTGCAAATGTTGAAGTTTTATTGCACCCGGAGATGTGAATTAATTTTAATCATAAATTCGCGATTTCTGTACTCACTGACTTGGCGTAGTGCATTAACTGGTTCTGAGTGTGAAATAATCAGATTATAATAACTGTCAAATAAAGTTAATAGACATCTTGAGTACGTTAGTAAGTACTCTCTTCATCAATTCAAATATGTCTGGCATGCGCTGTAATGTAATTCCTGTTTTCTGTGAAAGTAATATTTAAATACATTGTCATATAACGCAACATAGACGTGATTACAACTCACAACATTTCATAGCTATTAGATGAATGGTACAGGCCCATAAGTATAGGAGATAAACATTTATTATTATATACTAAATAGATATTCTTATACCCTAAAAACTATTTCTACCGCAATTTAATAACCCTGTAAAGTATTCAATTTTTTTATACAACACAATGTCTTCAAACCTTAAATATTTTTAGACAATCTTAGATTATTAGTAACCTAAATGACACGACAGCAACCTATAAAGTACAGCTAGAAGTGTTATAAAGGATCTATTGACAAAACTCCACAGACATATTGTAACTGTTTCACTTTAAAAACCTCTCCACAACAGAAAATAATTATACAACTTTGCACGTAACTTACGCCACACTAAACAATAAATCTTAAGGCAAAACGCACAAACCACAACATTGCCGTTGGGCAAAGTTTGAGGAACATCAGGATAAATGCTCCTCGAAATCGCTAAGTATGTGGTGGTAAAATAAAAAGGGGGCAAAGAGGCTTACGGTTGGCTTTTGGAGTGCTAAGTTCGGAGTTATGTCGTCATGTTTGTTCACACGCGTGGTACTTGATCGCCTGATGGATTAGGTTAGGGCTGCCATGGAAATTGATGAACTGACATTATATTTATGATGAACGTATACCCAAACTGAAGGAGCAGTGCATGCCTTGGTCATTGATTTTTTAAATTGAACCTCCATTTAGATAGAGACAGTTTCTTGTACGACATAGGCGATAATTTATCAGGAAATTTTCATTGACAGCCGAGTCAACTGTATCACGCAACCTGGCAAACAAGAGTTTCTTGTTATATATTAGAATATAACAAGAAATAACTATTACTAAATAGTGATATATTTTTTTTTAGTACATTATCATATCTTTAGCAAATATCCCTGCGAAACAAACCGTATCATCCGTAGTCATTGTTCCAAATTCAATAGTTACCGTACCGTATTTTCAGGAAAGGAATGAAGATTGGGAAGGGACTGAAGGATTAGAGCCTCTGAAAATCTCAATTAACGTACGTCAGTGTCCTGTGAAACGGTGGTTTTGACCCGATCGGCCCGGCCCATTCATGATAGACAAATATCTAGGGCATGGCTCTACCACATACATCTGTCAAATTGGATACTCTCCTAAATTAAAACACAATATCGTAAAATCCTTCTGCGACCGTATTTGAAGATAGGTGACTCGTAAACGAATAGAAGCTCTACATTAACTTGACGAATTCGATGAGAAAGTTTTTGGGCAATTGATTTGAATTCTGTGTGTGTTACATTAACATATTATGGATTTGGAGCAAAGTTTTGAAAATAAACCAATTTACATATACGCCGCTGTGACGTAAGCATAATTCTCAGATCGATATTGAATAACATTTTGCGTGCACGGTTGCTTATATATGTGTATATGATTAATATTTAGACTGCGCTGAAATTAAAAGCATTTGCAGTGTAGTTTTTATTTGCTTGAATGACACGATGAGCATATTGCTCGCCTGATGTTAAGCGCCACGCCTGCACATAAACAGAAACACCAATCAGAAGCTTGAATTATGAATTTCTGCATGCCACTGGAATGCGCTCATTACTCTGAGGAGATGTTAAATCTCTTAAGTCTTAAAATGCCCAGTAGTTTCGCCAATTTCAATGTCCTTCAAACCGGAAGTGTCTAAATACTATTGCTTAGCCACAGAAATAGTAAAAAATAGAAACAGACAAAGCGGTGGCATCTACCACGATTCTCACATATGAGAGACCTACCACGTAGTGGCATCAAAAACAGACAAAGCGGTGGTAAATAACATTTACATGTAATTTAATTAATTGCAAGTTACATGTAGCGCAGCAACGCTTTAGACGTAATGTCATAATATTTTGCACGTAATTTAAAGCGGTGTGATGTAGAAATGAAATTAGTGGATGTTTTCAATATTTTGCATGTAACACGCTAAGTTTGAGTAATGCAATTACGTCGCGTCGAGTTGCGACTCCGGGATGGCACCGGCTTGCTCTAGCGCCGTCTTTAGCGTCACTGTGACGTCAAAAGCACCATGATTTTAACTAGATATGGTAGAAAGTTCATAAAGTATTTTTTTTGTCAATATTTTTGCAGTCATTTGTATTTTTGTGTTCCTCTCGATTTAATCAAGGTAGTACAATTTTTAAAACGGTAACACGCTTGCTTATTTTCTGACCTCGGCTACAATAAATATTCATAATTACATCTACAATTTATTTCTAAATTACAATATTTAAAAATATTTTATTTTATTAAAATTTTAATAAATCCCGAAACAATGACCAATTAAGATACCCAACACTGACGGGTTAAACCGCTTCATCGCTCACATATTAACCGTTCAATGCGAGCTCGATAAGCGAGTAGCGACAGCCTGATTCTCGCGGCTTAACTGTTTTTCAATGATCCATAACTCAACGGGTCGAGCTAATAGAGAGGCGACTGAGTTCGCACTCGGCGCCGCTTTATTATATCCCGGAACTGGGGCCAGATAAATTATGACGTCACTTAATCATAAATTCGCCAATCGGAGTTAATAGGAGAAATGTAAGGTCCCCCAATTGATTTATGGCACACTTAATTCGTGTAATCTGATATTGTACGGTCTCGATTCTTGTTATTTTACTTCTCGTTTGATTCTTTTTAGGATTGAGTAATTTTTATGTTTTATTCAGTAAGCTGTAGAGTAGGCTGTAACAATTGTATTTTTAATGGAAATGGCATAGGCAAATGGAATCTGATTTGAAAATACCTGTATTTTTATGCCCTAAAATGAGTTAGTTGACGTTAAGTGATCTCCACCGCTAATGAACCATGATGAGTGAGCTATCTAGAGGCTCAAATTACCATCTCCTTCCTGATCCCTTAATTATTCCTCAACTTTAAGGTTGAGAACGCGCCCAAGATACTTCTGGTATTGTTGGTGTACGTAGTCGGAGAACACTTACCATCGGGTGACCTTCTTATTCGTTTATTGATCGCTGATATAAAAAACCCCTTATGGTAATTTTTTTAAATAGAGAGTGGTAAATGAGCTGGCTTACTTGATGGTAAGTAATATCTACAGTGCATGAACGCCCACAATATTAGAAGAATCACGTGTTGCCGACCTTAGAGGGAAGGAATTAGGAAGGTGTGGGGGGCTTTGGGCATTCGGATGTCTCACTCAATGTATGAAATACAACAGCAAGGTTCTACTTCACGTCGGTATTCTATAAGGCAGTGGCAATGACTCGGTCAAGCGGGCCCATCCATGCTGTAGACCAAACTGTCTACAGCGTGGCTTCACTACTCTAGTCTACAATCTACAGCCTACGATCAGATGAGTTTCGAAAAAAATCACCAACGTGAAATGGAAACCTGCTAGTGCATTTCGATTTTCGGAGGCCCAGGATCCCTTTTCTTATTTCTATTCCTTTTTCCCAATATACCTATGATTGTGTTTGTAGGTGATGAGACTCACTTAGCATTGGATGTATAACTTACTCGTTTGCCAGCTAGCGCTAAAATATATCCAACCTCAATCCTTGTAATTTTAATGAGCCGATGGAAAGAAGCCGCGGCCCATAAACGTGTTAGGATCTTATCGCATTACGTATTCAGATGGAAAGGCTCACAAAAGCAGATGCCATCTCGTTAAATATGCACGGTATTGGCTACAGCAGTGCGCAGTGCGGAACTGTTGCGGGTAAGCGCGACAGAACACAGGCTGAAGATGAAAAACTATGCCACTGCGTTTATAAGACACGCAATATAGTAATAGTATAGTAGTAGCAGATCAATTGAAACACCATGTACTTGATCTTCTGTATTTATTTTGGTAGTTACATTTTATATTCCGTTTACCAACCGATTGACTGCTGACAATAATTATTCCACCCTATTTATACCTTTTTACAAATGTTTCAAATTATAATTTTTATAAATAATAAACATGTTCAAACATTCTTAATAATGTTGTTAATAGTTCCAGTTACACAAAAAAATAAACCAGAGATTATTATATCCGTTAACGACTATGTAAATAATAAGGTTATACAATCTTATCATGACGTCATAACCGTGCCGTGTCTAGTACTGCTGGAACTTGTAATATTCAAGATATATTATTATTTGTAATAATTATAATTAAGTAATAAACAGTTGCCATCAGGCAGTCAGCCGATCGTAAAAATTACAAGCCAAATCATTCATAAAAGACATTTCATAAAGTCGTCAATTAATAGCTAAAACCTGAAACTACGATTCTCCGAATATACTCACGATACCCGAACACCGAGCCCGCCCCGCCACTAGCGCCCTTTAAATTTAACGCAGCACTGACTTCGTCAAAGTAAACAACGATGCGTGGAGCTAAGCCAGTTGCACAGTTTGTCCTCTGGTTTCGGAATTGTTTGGTGGGTGGGCTTATCCCACTGTTTGTACGCCTACTGCACCCCGTTCAGTTTGCTTTGGGTCGTACATATGTGTGTTTTTATGATTTATCGCCAATGTTGCAGTACAGCGATCTATCTGCTTTTGGAATGAATCGGTTCAACTTTATGTATGCGGGACTTTTTTGTGGTTATTAATCAATATCTTTGCCTGATGACTGAAGTTCATCTTTCGCCCGAAGACTTTATAGATTTTTTCATCTATCCAGATATCGAAAAAAATGTGGACTTCTTGGTACCAAAAATCATTAATCATAAACAGGAGTACATATTAATTCTTTTATTTTACTGATATTGGTAAAAATATTAAAGGAAAGAAGTTCGAATAAAATAGATTTCCTGAATTTTATATTTTCTTGTTATTTTTTTTAAATTAGAAACCGTAATGCTATTGGAGTTTCTTGTTAATCTACTAAGTAGTCCTGGGCTTATTTCAATTTCAAATAATCCCCAAGTCTTACATAATTTAGGTGACAGAGTAAAACCCATCTAAGTCTGAAAAAAGAGCTAGAAATTCGCAGTACAGTCGTCGCCGAGGCGTATTGATTGAAAACTGTTTGTCTGCATGATAAATGTTGTAGACGTAACAAGGAATATAAAAGTGTCGGCTGCCGACAGTTTCTGAACGTAATGAAGTATCCAACGAGTACTTGTTTACATTCCGTTATCGATTCTTCCAAAAATTTTACAATTTTAACAGATATTCCGAGAACTCTAGTTGGTAGTGAGCTTCAAAATTATATTGTACTTGTTTCGGTTCATATTTGTTATAACACTCCAAAAATACGGCATGTAGTTTAAACATCTTTAATTTATCTGGCTACCAATTGTATCTCTAGAAATCTACTCCGTTTACACATCATTATCAGTTACGAGCTTTTGCTCGCGGCTCCGCCCACGTGATCAAACAAACAAACAAACAATCAAACTCTATAGCTTTATAATATTAGTATAGAGTTGGGTAGCTTAGCAACGGAAGCCTTCAAATAATATTATTTAGGTAGCTTAGCAACGGAAGCCTTCAAATATGAATAATTTTTCCCGTTTTTGCAACATTTTTCACTGATGCTTCGCTTCTAATGGTCGCAGCGTAATGTTATATAGCCTAAAGCCTTCCTCGATAAATGGGCTATCCAACACAAAAAGAATTTTTCAATTCGAACCAGTAGTTCCTGAGATTAGCGCGTTCAAACAAACAAACAAACAATCAAACTCTACAGCTTTATTATTAGTATAGATAGGTAATGCTGTACAAACTTTGATACAGCTCCTGTTACCTTTTTGGAACTTCTTGAAGCAAGATGAAAATATTAAGTATATTTTGACAGCCTCTATGTGTGTGGGCTAGTAGCCGACTATAAAACGTGAGGTGGCGAGTTCGATCCCCGCACCGAGACAAATATTTGTCTGATCGACAGCTATTTGTTTCTGGTCTGTGTGTTATGGAGTCTCCCGTAATACTCATATCACAAGATAATCGTATCTTACTGACAAGTCAGGGCTATGTATGTGACTGTTAGGTGTTATTTATTAATATGATTATTATTTATTAAATTGTATTGGTTTTATTACTAGCAAATTTTTATTTTATATATATACAAAGACGGTGACTAATCTAACATCAATTGTGATTAAATATTTAAAATCTTATATAAGAAAGATAATATCGTAATTTAATAAAAAATACTGCTTGATTCATCACATCACATTTATAATATTATGCTCCTCTTTTACAACCTCTGAATAAATTATGTCTTATTACTTACTAAATAAAATATGATATCAAAATATAAGTCATACTCTGAAATATAATGCCAAAAAAGATACTTTTAAAAACATCTTTCATATACGTTAATTGGCGGTGAAATCCTACTCAATTAGGCTCCAAAGTATTTATACTCCTGTGATAATATGATACCTAACAGTAAAGCAAACGAAAAGACTAATATAAGAACACGTAACAACGAGTTCGCAAAAGAAGCGATTTGAGGCGACGCCAATATCTAAGAATTTACATATTCCTCAAGCAAAAAATATGCAAAACTACGGCCCGATCCATTTAGACGTTATCACGGTTGGTAATAAAAATCGCTGATCGAAACTAGCACATTTAGCCAGCCCGCTTCGTTCAAGAATTTCTCAGAGTGATATATGTTTAGTTTTATAAATTCTCCACTGGAAACCAATAAAATTTCAAACATAGAAACTTTATTGGAGTCGCTTTACTGCCTTGCTCGTGTGTTGTTTATACCGACGGTGGCAGCGGAGCTAGCATGCTCTGAACTCCATAAATTCAGTTCTAACTCTATCGGAAATTGAATTTAAACCACACAGTGATGTGCTATTATACACCGGCAGCTTAGCCTGTTGGATTTGGTTAATCAGTGGAAAGTTTTGCTGGGTGGTAGACTATTATTTGTGCTATTGTATGGGAAATTGATTCATATAGATTGTAATGTGCGATTTAACTACATTCATTTCAGTTGAATAGAACTTATAACTTTATTACCAACTAGGTATATGTGTAATTGACTTTCTTAGATCACGTTTAATGAATTCTTCATTCACAATCTAGGTTATTTCCATGACATTCAATATCAGATTTTCTTTTTCAATCTTAATATTTAAGTGAAGTTAAAATACAAATGCTTTTTCATATGCCTAGATGATAGTAATTTTCTCTAAAATAACAGCGCTGGAGACCAGAACGGATAAGAGGTGATATTTAAGCAACAACTGACATAAAATAATGGGGACATACCACTTTGTAATAATCCTTGAACGAGCTTTAAAAGGAAAGACGTACATACATAAATTGAAATTAAACTTGAAAGCATAATACAATGTAACCGTTTGTTGGCAGGTGGCGTGGATCCACATAGACCGCCAGATGATCTTAACGATCCACCGGCACGTGATCACGCGTCTGGCGCGCTTCAGCGTCTCTCACGACAACGCGATGACGTGGCTGCTGCACGTGAGCCAGGTGCAGCAAGAGGACCGTGGGTACTACATGTGCCAGGTTAACACCAATCCCATGATCAGCCAGGTCGGCTACTTGCAGGTTGTTGGTGAGTTGGTTATTGTTATCGATTATGATAAGTAGACTTAAAATACTAATACAATAGTTAATACAAACATTAATAATTAATAATCATTTTAAGGAAATAAAATCAATATTGCTGCTTGTTTGAGAATATTACAATACGCTGGTTTTTATATTCCATATTCCACTCGGTAACTTTAAAAAATTCCTTAATGATAAATTTAGGTGTATCACCATAGCACCACGCCTGATGACGCCACGCATGATGGGCCTATATCAGATATCATTTGCCCTTCAAGAATATCAAAACTCTCATTAATCAATACTACACTTACTAAATCATATATTTATTTTCTAGAAGTGCAAATCTGAAAAGTGACTTGCTAAAATCATGTTCATTGCACTAATGGCTTATTTTATATGTATTTAAGTATCTACTTAAATACACATAAAATAAGCCATTAGTCTGCTTAGTTAGTCTAGTGTAAGATCTGCAAACTAAGCATAATAGTAAATAAATACACTTAATAGTCACACATAAAATTCTGATCTTATACTAATATTTAAGCACTAAAACATACTTTAAAGAATTACTACACAAGGTAAGGCCCCATAAAACCCAGATCTCTAAAGCAAAACAAAATATTTCGGGGTATATACACTCAGTCTTAGTTTAGGAATCGAATATGTGATCTTTAGCTTCAGACAATTTCCGCGTCAATACGATCTTTACTTGGAATTCTACAACTGCCTATTTCAATACTTTTATGTTCAAACGAGGTATTAGTATTCTTCTCCAGTCGCTACGGCAAAAAGTTGTTTTAAGTTGTTCAAAGTTAAATAAATTGATAATAGATGTTGGTCTTTATGGTAGCAAGTTAAGAACTCACACATCCAATATTAGCAACATAAGTTAAAGTTTGTATCATCAAAAGGGTAGGCAAAGTTGCAATTACAACTCACATGATTCGCGAAGCATAAGAATATCTCATAATTTTGACAGCCTCCGTGGCGCAGTGAGCTAGTAGCAGCTAGAAGCGTGGGTTCGACCCCGAACCCCATATTTGTGTGATACACACGGGGTTTGGGTGTTGTGAGACCCAAAGTCTCTCGTAGTTTCTGATACGCACGACACATAACACGTCTTACTGTGGGGTCAGAACTATGTGTGTGACTGTTGGGTGTATTTATTATTACAATAATAAAGGCGACCTTTCGCCAAATAAGAAGAAGAATGAAATAAGAAGTATTGTCTCTCTTTTTGAATAAAACAACTGTGTCTCGGTCTCTGGTGGTTTATTAATTTATATTTCTACAAGATCTCAGTTTTATATTTTTTGTACAATTTATCGTTCTCCGTGTCCGTTCTCTAAGCCCACAATAATACCTGACAGCTGTCACAAGTAACGTTCTGTTACTACATAAGGAATATAATTTATTTGGTTTTTCATTTAAAAATGTTACATTTAAAAAAAAGTTTACACAATGGCGGATCGATAAACCAAAAAGAACAGCATAGTGCTGTAGTGTATAAACTATAGCCTTGACTATCAGCTGAGCCTAATTAGTGATCCTTAGTATTAAAATATTTATGCATGTGTGCGTACATATAAATCATCAAAAAATATATACATAATCGTGTATAAATTCCTATTCCGAGTAAATAAGGTGTGTTGTTCGAGATAGAAAAATTCACACCAAATATTCCCCAATTTGACGACTGAACACAGTAAGTATCTGCTGCTGTCACTAGGCAAGTAACTAGACCAATCAGGCAATATTACATCAGCAGACAGCAAGCCAGGTGTCTTTAAACGTCATACTAACTTATTACTTCTAGAATCTTAAAAATAATTTCAATTATTAAATAACAAAATATAACTCTGGCGTGGCTTATCAACTTTGTGATTTATATAGTTTATATATTATAGTTTACTAGCTTTTCCTCGCGGCTCCGCCCGCGTGTTCTGCTTTTTCCGGGATAAAAGTAGCCTATGTTACTCAGCGATAATGTAGCTTTCTAACAGCAAAAGAATTTTTGAAATCGGTCCAGTAGTGTTTAAGTTTATTCGTTACGTACAAAAATACAAATCTTTCCTCTTTATAATATTAGTGTAGAAAATAAAGTCGCCATACGCGGTACTTTTGTTAGTTCATAAACTACACAGCAGATTGAGATTCGATTTTTACTAACATAATAGACATTTTTCTCCGTAAGGTTTATATGTGTATCACACATGGACCGATGGCAGCGGAGCTATAATATGCGCGTAGGTGAAACCACGAGGGACAGCCTTGAATATATCTGTTAATAATATTTTTTAATTTAAATTTCGTAATGCTACACTTTAAAAATAAAACAATAGTGAAGACTATTAATTAATTTTCTCCTGTTTCAAGAAACTATTTACATCTAAGCAAGGGAAACTAATTAAAAGTTCTAAACCAATAGGATGTAGAAAGTCAGTGAACACGGCTCATCATTTACCTATTCCAGATTAATAATTTTCTTTACCATTGAAAACATCGTTGAATGGCCTGCCCTACCATTACTCCCTTAATTGGTTTGGTAAAAACAAGTTTTTGGTTTTCGTCGAATAAGAGATTTATTAAGAGAAAAATATGTGTATTCAGGTTTGAATATAAAATGTTGCTTGGATTTTTAACATTGTATTTTTTCTTTTGATTTGCAAATGTATATAAATCTTTTAATATAAAAAAATTACTTCATGGGTTGTTACATGAACATTTTTATTATTGTTAAAACTCTTTTCTTGATTTCTAGCCATATTAAGGTAAATTAAAATCTCTATGGAAAAACTGGTGCTGCAGTTTCCATCTTCTGATTTTACCAAAGAAATGCCTTTACCAAATGGCACTTACCCTATTTAAAGTGCGGAATGGTTCAACACTCTTTCTTGTTAATTATTATAATAATTTCCATTGCATTTCAGTTCTAAAAGATAGTAACAACCCAAAAACATTAACAAAGATAATACAATCGTATCATTAATTTTTACGACACAATTAAACAACACAATATGTATTCTCGCTTAATTCTATAATTTTAGCAACAGCGTCCAATGAAATCTCGAGCGTGGCGCGGCGCCAAAAGGTTCCGCTCCGTTTGGGTGCAGATAACCTTATCTAGTGACCAGTGGCTAGTTGCAACCGATTCTCAACTAATACATAGCACTCTGGAGAGACTTTAGAATTATAGATGTTTGCTTTAGAAATGGCACGTAATTGAGATGTAATGGAGTGTAACATTGGGAATATATCAAAAAAGCATATCTGCCTCATTAGACGTTATTGGTTACTTTTATATTGCGTGGTCTTTTAGGAAGCAAGATCATAATAGTATATTACTTTGCAAACACATTATGAGAGATTGAAAAACGTAATAGTTTGACAGTAATTTATTAGTAAAACCTTAGGTCCCTAAAGTTGGAAATTAGCAATTAATATGGTATAAATAATTTGCATTTTAATAATTAATCCTTTCTTCAAACAGAATGAAACTAAATATATTTTTAAACTTCAGAAGTGAATTCGATGTTGGCACCCACATCTATGTTAATTGCCACTGGCAACTTTAAAGGAGCGCCATCGAAAAGTTTGGGAAACAACACACGAGTACGTCAGCTAAAGTGTTGTAGGCGTGCCGTCCCAAATCACCAATAGGGGCAACACTTAGCATTTTATATGGCTACATCTTCCTGCGAGTTTTAAGTGAAAATACGCTTCAGGGTTGCCCCCTTTTAACTTTTGCCCCTTCCGTGTTTTATAACTTGAGCATCGCAGTTGTGGCTCCGTGTTTTGAATTTTTACGTTTATTGCATTAGATATTTTAATTGACAGGGGGGTCGTTTATATTCCGTAGAAGTTTGTTCATTTGTATTAATGTGTCTTTAAAAAGTGTGCAAGTTGTTCTACAGTTGTTATTCGAAGGGTTATAAAGCGAGACAATGAAACGATGTCGTTTTATAATAAGCATACTTCCTCCTTGTTTTTATTGTTTTGATAATCTTCTTCCACTTGCTCTTTTCCCACTCGCAATGGGGACAGCGTAATATACTTTATATCCCATGATACAGAAAGATTCGGCTTGTAGTTTTTACGACCGGCGGCCTGCCTGACGCCACCCTCTCTGGGGAGAATCTATCTTATGTAATAACGTTTCTTAATTTCTTTTTCCACCAGTACCACCAAATATCTTAGACGAAGAGAGTACACAGTCAGCGGTGGCAGTGCGAGAGAACCTAAACATAAGCCTGATCTGCAAGGCGGACGGGTTTCCTACACCCAAGATAATGTGGAGAAGAGAGGATGGACAGCCTATATCCGTGGACAGGAGGAAGAAAGGTATGTTTTTAATTTAATTGTTGCATCATTTGATCGTGGTATTATTATAATAATATCGCATTTTGTTACACAAATAGTGCCAATCTGTTTTCAATATTGTATATTTAACCGACGAAAAAATACGAAGGAGGTTCTTCTTACTTCGATGCGTATTTAAATATATTTTTTGTACGCATAACTTTTTACAGAATGATCCCAATTCGATTGTCCATTTTTTATTCGAAAGACTATATAAATAAGATGGTCTTATTTATAGTTTATGAAGTAATCCCACCCCTAAGAGGTGAAATCGACCATGAAAAACTAAAACTTGGCGAGGTCTACGTCTGACAGTGGACGGCAATAAAGTTTAAGGCAAATAAAATTTTAAGACAAATAAAATATATTTCAGTCAAACGGCCGAAACCTCAATATTTGCCTGGTGATATTTTATAAAATACCCGATAATGATAGACATATAGTGGCATAAGTTTAAATACAAGTAGCATGGAGTGTGGAGAAGCAGTTAGGCAGGCCGGCATGATCTCGCCGATCAACGATAGACACACTGTTTGTCGTTGGTCGATACTATTGCTGGATTGCGCTGCACTTACCATCAGGTGTGGCGTAGTCACTTTGCCGAGCCAGGATATAAAAAAGAAAGCACATTCTTACATCCATACTATACAAAAACATATCGATACCGGAAATTTCAATTGACGTAAGGGACAAACCATCACTTTTCAGGAGAGCCAAAAAACATATTTTTTTGTCTTAAATTCGTTGTAACTTTTTTATTTGGAATCGGATTTCAAAGGTGTCAAGGGGGAACTGATCTATTTTTTTGTGCTTTTTCTAATAGCTTTATCGAAATTAACGTAGGTCCACTACTTGCAAAAATAGGTGTCCCTTACGCCCCACCAAAAATGAATAAGATGTCTATACGCCCCACCAAAAATGAATAAGATGTCTATACGCCCTTAGCTTACTAAGGTTACGTAGGTTGTAAAGGATATTTTTATACAAATTAAACTAGCGTTTGAGGTAATAAATACCGCATTAGCTAAATGTGAATGGTAATATAAGGGCAAAACTTATGGAATTTTGTGAAATGAAACCCTTAATCATTTTTATTAGAGTAATAATCAAACAAAAAAAAATGGATTCGAATTACAAAACGATTTCTTTTAAAGAAAAATAGCAATCCTGTACATAAAATAGGAATTAAGGTCGTAACGGACATAAATAAAATATTAAACCTTTAAGTTCCTATTTAATTACGACAAACACAATTGTTACTAAGGTCGTAACGGACAATAATAAGTAAGGTAACAAATACGACCAACTTATTTTTGTTATTTGAAAAAAAGTTTAAAGATGTAAAGGGCAATGTGTATGAAGTGGCCCAAAATTACCAAGCTTATTTGGAAAAATGTACCTTAAGTCAGCTTGAAGTATTTACATGTCACATAAGACCTATTTTCTCAAATATTTAGTCTCAAAATACCAAATTTGTCAGGGCGTAAGGGATTTTTTTTTAAAGATAGAACAATTTCATATATATCAATCGATGGAGCTCAAAGAGCTGAATCCGGCAATATATATAACTCATTTTCGCCAAAATGTCCCTTACGCCAATTGAAATTTCCGGTATCGATATTAAAGATAGTTTTATTAATTTGTACGCATCCATATATGTGTGCCTAATAACACTTTTAAGAGTGCTAGAGCCACGCTGTAGACAGTTTTGTCTACAGCATGAATGTGCGGCCTCGACTGGATCGTTCTATTGTCTCACAGAAAACCGACGCAAAGTAGCGGCTTAATGCTGCGTTTCGTATGATGAGTGAGATTTCCAGAGGACTAAATCTTCCTCAACTAAACATACCATCAGGTGACCCACTTGCTCGTTTATTGATCTTAGCTATATAACAAATATAAGTACACTATCACTGCCACTGGTTGTGCTCTCTATTCATCACTTTTTTACGGAATTTGTAGAATCGAGGATTAGATGATAGGATTTACATGGTGATAAGACTATTCATTCCTGATTTTTATCAGAAACCACCATGCGTGTATAGATTTTTACAAGCCTTAATGACAAGACCAGTAGATCGTACGTGATTGTAAGTACCATATTTGTCGAAAATTATAACAACACCATCAAGAAGCGTCAATTTTGATGCTCAGTAATTGTACTAGCTTCAATGTTCTTCAAACCGAAACACAACAGTGCTTGGCGGAAGAAATATACAAAGCGGTGGTACCAACTCAGACGGCCTCTCGCATTTCGCATTCATTTAAAATAATTTATAAAATTAAAAAATAGTTAAAATTAGTTTAGGGTACACTCTTGAATGCCCTTTGTTTCTCCTTTTTTCATGTCCATCCCATGTACACATGCGACACATGGGTACATTATACTTCTCTTCTTAGTTATATTTTGTCCTGTACGCCTTGTGCACAATAAAGTTTAAATAAATGAATAAATAGTTCAATATCTTATTGTAATCAGTCAGTAATCTATAGCCAGTTGTGTACAATAAATGATCCTACCATTGTAAATCCGTTGGGTAGTTCAATATATAAAACGTCAAATTTACAGCTCCCTCGTGCATTTTGGAACGTTTCGATTATAGCCCCGGGTCAAATGATGATATACGCACAATTTCATATTGAGAGGGTTTTCATTGTAAATCTCTGATGGTCCGAGACGATGTATTAATTTTGATTATGATTAAATCTTGTACGGTATGAGTTGTGATCCGGTTGGTCCCAATTTCAATTCCCAGAACGATGATATTTTATGTGAGTTTTTGCTCACAGTTTTTCTGCCAGCTTCCGATAGAGAGCAAGGAGCCGATTTGAGAGGGCGCGGGTTCAATCCATGCACCGAAACAAATGATTGTGTGATCCACAAAATTAAATATTTATTTCGGTTTGTTTTCGGTTGAATCAAAAACTGTTAAGTCTTATTTTGCCCAGGTTACTGGCTTCATTATCCTTCAAACCGAAACACAGCAGTACTTAAACTACTGCTTGGGGACAGAAATTTAAAGCGCTGCAATACCTGTAAATAAAACTTGCAAAGTGATATAGGGTTAGCACATTATAAAGGCTTAAACAATACTACATCCGCCATTCTCCATAAAATATCCCACAAACTAAAAGCGCTAATTACATAGTTTTAACCCTCTATATTTTAAAGTGTTGTGCACAGCTGTCGCCTGTATACGACAGTCTACAGAGCGAGGTTACAACACGTTTCGCTGTAAACTAGTTTGTTCAGTTATATCCTAATGAATGACGCAATGAAATGATGATTATAACGGGTTTGTTCGCTGTTCGGATGCTGTTGTGCAAGCTGTTGTTTGAGCTATATTTCGTAATAATCTAAGCTATAAGTAAACCTCAGTAATCTAAAAATTGTATTCATAGGGTTATTTAGCCGTACGCGTATTTGTTTTTATAGCATAGACCGGCATACGAGTAAGTGGGTCGCCAGATGGTGAGTGATCCCCACCGCCCATGTACGGCCACAATACTAGAATTATCATAGGCGCGTTGCCGCCCTTAAAGGGAAGGGATAATTAAGGGAAGGGGAAGGAGATTTGGGCCTCCGGATATCTAGCTCACCGTACCAAACGCAACAGTAAGCCGCTACCTACTATACGGCAGTTTACTGTGAGACAGTGGTAATGACGCGGACAAGCCGGCCCATTCGTGCTGTACACAAAACTATCTACAGAGTGGCTCTACCATTATTTTATTATAAATCCCTCGTATGCGAGAGGCCATCGGAGTTGGTACCACCGCTTTATCTATTTCTGCCACCAAGCAACAGTGTGTAAGCACTGTTGTCTTTCGTTTCGAAGGACGTTGAAGCCAGTGAAATTACTGGGCATTATGAGACTTAATATCTTATGTCTAAAGGTGATGAGCGCAGCTCAATGCCATGCAGTGCTTTATAACTCAAATTTCTATGTGGTGTTGCTTCTGTTTATGGGCAGGCGTGGCGCTTACCATCAGGCGACGACGGGAAATAAAAAAAATAAAAAAATCTCTTTTTAAATAACTGGGTAAAGTCCAGGCATAAATTTTTAATTATAAGTTACTTTTAAATTACAAGTTGTACTTGTATTGGATTCATAAAGTAAATATAATACATGTACCAACAATCAAATAAACACCACATTCTGCACGAGTACAAAAAAAATAAAAAAATAATTATAACGCAAAAGCTGAGCGCCAAATTAAACGCTACAAGCACCTATTCGCGGACGGTTCGACAAAGGCCCAAAAATTGAGTTTAATTTTAAGTGCGATTTCCTTGTGCCGGTGCGGAATTAACGTGCGGTGTGGAGGAGCACTTGTCGCTAATTGTGTGTGACCCGCGCCCGCCGTGTCCCATCCACTTGGCTCGCAGGGCTGTCGGCATACAGTTTCGTACACATATGTGTGAAATTAGAGCCATGTTTATAATTTTACAAACATGTGTGCGGAATTGTTACGTCATCGCTGTAATGTTTATGGGGTTATTTAGAATTGTATGTGCAGTTAGGGTACTATAAAATGCTACGTATAATTCTGAGAGGATATTGCATCTTTTTAGCACGCTTTTATTAACTTCAGACGTATGTTTGTATGTAACGGAATCTTTGAATAAATGATATTGACCTCCTTCAAAACGTCGGATTAAATCTAAATTTCGCATACTTGTCGCATATTTATCAAGGACCGAATTTAAAAATAAATAATAGTTAAAAAACGAAAAAAACACGCTTTTATAGAAAATCCAACTAAAAAGAAGAAGAAAATATATTTTATTGTAAAAAAAGCGTGGAGTGCATGTTGTCAATAGTTATAAATATTTTATAGTATAGTAAAAAGGATTATCATTTTGATTATGTCTTAAAAAGCACAATACGCTTTTTTTACAATAAAACAAATTTTTTTTTAGCTTAATTGAGTTTTAGAACTAAGTTTGTGTTTAGTATAAAGAGCAAGTGTAGCCCCAAGAATATATTATTAGAGTTCTGAAGAAGATGTTACAGAATAATGATTACTGAACTCATTACCATAAAATAAATAAAACCACATACAAACCCGAGATCTCGCTCGTTTTACCTAAATATTAGCTATAATAATATTATTCTTGTTTTCTGATCTAAAAATAACAAAACATGTATTTGTCTAACATGTTTCGCTATTATCTTCAGTAGGTAATATTTTATATTACATGGAATACAATTTAGTGTCACCCCTCCACGCTACACGTCACTCTCATCTGTGAGGATTATTATTGCAAAGGACGTGGCCGGCACATGTTTTAATTACGTGCCGAATCGAAAAATTGATCTTCCTTTCCATTTCGGTACCTATATATTTTGTTTAAATGAATATGGTAGATTTTGCAGCACAGCACACTAAAATACAGTAGTGGGTGGAAGACTAGTTTTAGCCTAGGCATATATAATCATAATTACATTATAATTAAATTAAATTCAAAATATTCGCTGGTGGGGGGATACTTGTATCCGACCGGATAGCGACCACCATACATTGGTGCCAAAACCTGCCATAGTGGCCCACCTTGTGTGGGTCGCGTTCCAGGTTTAGCCAGTGTATACCCGGTTCTCCCCAGGGGGCTTGCCCCCTGATCCTAACCCTTCTCTCATCCCTTTTCCTTCGCCTCTCCCTTGCCCCTTTGGCAGGCCGTCATGATCTTGCCGACTTACGATGGAAACATTGTTTATCGTTGGTCGACACTATTCTTGGATTGCGCTACACTTACCATCAGGTGTGGCGTAGTCACTTTCCGAGCCAGGATAAAAAAACATCATAAGATTTATTAGTAAACCAAAACTTTGTTCACCATTTATAAAATAAAATATTTACAGTGAAATCTGGATAAGTGGGTCCTGGATATGTGAGAAACTGTTATTAACAACTACTACGAGGTCCCGACACTTTTGCATTGAAATACCTCTGCCACTGTGAATTTCAAACCTTTGTAACTGAGACTTGATTTCTTATATTTTTCGCTGTTTACCTCTATAATTGGAACTTTATAGCTCAATAGTTCGTATAAGTGGGGCAATTTATCAGGTGTAGATAAGTTATGAAGCGTTTGTTTTGAGACCTCTTTATATGAGAAATGATACATTTTGACCTCTCATGGTGGGACCCTCTATAAATAAGACAACTAACAAACTAGGCAAATGAAAAGCGTCTATAAGTGATAAAAAAATGTAGATTCCATCAGATCCCACTTATCCAGGTTTCAGTATATAACGGTAAATAATAAAATAAATTATTTGTCGATGGTCACTGATTTTCTTGCACTGCACTGCGCTTAGTATCAGCTGTAGTACAGTCAAAAGTTGTGAAATCCCTGTGCCTGCACTGGTCATCCGCCTGTCCTGTCGCAGGCCCCTCGATTTGCTCCATCCCTCTCCATGGAGGGAAGAAGCATTGATATAGGCCGGCATGATTCTGGTGACAACCGATGAACTCGTTATTTGTTGGTGGTCGTTAGTTTTTGGAACGTAGTTCCTTATCGCGCGTTGCGAAAGGGGGCTAGACGGAAAAAATTGGTACGAAAAGTTGTCACGAAAAATTTGTCACGACATAATTTTTTTTAACTTAATTTGATATCTAGCACACAAAGTTAAAGTCGAAATTCCGTTAATAAAACAGATGGTTGTGAAACTTATGACATTTGGAAA
The DNA here is from genome assembly GCA_949126905.1 of Amorpha juglandis. Classification (NCBI taxonomy): domain Eukaryota; kingdom Metazoa; phylum Arthropoda; class Insecta; order Lepidoptera; family Sphingidae; genus Amorpha; species Amorpha juglandis. Next base: position 23,984,911 of record OX421365.1, read on the forward strand.
TGTAGACGCGGTTTGAAATTTGAATTTTTGATTATAGAACACGGCCGTCCGTTATTTTTAAGTTGATAAAAAATGCTATACAATAGCTTTACCGCGGCAGTCTCCGAGTGCCACACGTCTTTTTTTTATTTCTATTTTTCTATTCTATTTCTATGTAATTTTATGTTGTCAAACAAAAATAAAGAGACATATTTTGTTATTTTAGTTGATAATTTGAAATTTTTGCAATTTGTGTCGATTGTACATTAGCCGAAGGAACTTCGTTCCTACCTGGTGTCCCACGACACACACCAATTTTTTTTGTACTGTACTACGCTTACCATCAGGTGTAGTGCAGTCACTTTACTGTGCTCGAATATTTTTTTTTAAATAATTTCGCACGGTAAATTGTTTTCTATTGTCTGTGAGCGTATACATTAATCCCCTTTTAACAGCTCTGCTAATCGGATGATCTCGTCGAATGGTTTGGCGGTCTCCAAAAAGCGGTTCATTTATTTCTCACTTCTTCATAAAATTGATTTGGCTTTTACAATTTGTTAATTATTTTTATAATTCCGATAATCGGGACGGGGTCGTTGATTGAGTTAGGGTTCCTTTGGATAAAGGTGGGGATCCCTTTTATCAACATATTAATGAATTGCTTATTGTGAAAATAAATAAAATGTGTGTTTTATGTCCATACAAATCTTTTCTTCTTTCACCCATAAAACACTCGTAATGGTGTCGGCGTAACATGCTTTTTAACACAAGTAACAGATTGCGCTTGTAGTTTTTACTACCGGCCGCCTGCCTGCCAAAACAAATATTTGTGGATAACACCAACATTTGTGTCGGTGCGGGTATCGAACCCACGGCCTCTCTTTTCGCAGCTAGTTGCCCATTGCGCATATACACCATATCTCCGTAATATGGTGTTTAGATTAAGTAGTATATTATCCTCGTATGCCATGTTCAAATTATTCTTGGTTGTATTATAATAATTGCAGTGTTATTTTGGAGACGTGGCTGTTGCCTGAGGCTTCGCACCTACGATAATATCCTTATTATATTTCTCATTTCTACAGACGGGGAGAAAAAATCTTAAAGATACGAGTGTTAAGTACAGTCTTTCAAGCCATTAGAATGATACTTTTATTTGAATGGAATGATATATATAAGTATGTAAAGTTAATAGTAGTAATTTTATTTTTTGAAGCTAAATATATTGTTTGAATAAAAAAGTAAGTCATTTACTTAGCAACGCATATAAGGTTTATTTGTAGTTTTAACTGACTTCGAAACGGAGGAGATTCTTAATTCGCCATATTATTCCGCTTTTTTTATTTGAATAAAAGAAAAGTCAAATGAAATGTAGCTTAAATTATAACATAAGTAATGCAAATCCAGGTTTAAAACATGTCAAAGTTTCATACATGCGCTCTCACGCTTGTGATTCTCGAAGGGGTAGGCAGAGGTGTAGTCTGTACATACACAATTCTCCGAGCTTATTTCCGTCCAATGATGTGATTTTATCGTTATAGCAGCCAAAATTCTAGACTTCAGGCTAATACTGAGCATTTTGTGACAAAAAAACCAAATATCACTTTTACCAAACCCAGGGATCGAACCTCAGCACAGCAGTCACAATTTCGGTTACAGAATGTCACCTCGATATAAAACTCCCAATATCAACTGTTCTAACATAAGGAAATGAACGGAAATTGTAAGTGGTAATATCTCAACGGAGCCAGCTCATTGTGCTGCACACAGAACTATCTACAGCATAGTTTTATATCGCATATTGCATAGAAATCACATCAAAGAAGTAAATATTCAAAACGCGTCACATAATTCAAACTGAGTACAAACAACACAGTTCCGCTTAAAGCAGTTCTGTTATTCAACATGAAAAACATTTAAATAACGCACACGAAAGAGCATAGAGAGTAGCAATGCTGCACTAATTGCTTAAGGGGCAAAACTAGTTAACTTTTTATAAACAGAGTAATATTAGAGTACGTACATTCGTCTCTACGTGTTTCTGTTTAATTCGTATATTTTTATAACATAGCCTCTTATTAAAATAAAACTAGTTTAAACGGATTTTATAGCGATTTTTATTACGGCGTGGACCCGTGACCACGAAGGCTGAAAAGCTTTCGAAACAATCAATATTAATCAAAAACCGCGATAAAATGTTAGATGATTATAAATATTATGTTAATATAACTGTTGTTGTTATATAATAATAATCCTGTTATATAATAGGTAACTGGAATTTATAAAATTACATTCTCAATATCATAATTATGATAATAATTATTATTACAGATTATAATAATATAAGAGATATTATTACGACGAAGTCAAAATCCTAATCTGGGTGTGAATCACAAGTGATTACCAACCTCAAACCTAATAATACATGCTGATGATCCTATATCTATTAAACGCTGATTCTAGTATTGGCGTATAAAGGAAATTCCGTGTTCGTTACTGTGACGCGATGTGGATCAACGTGCGCTCCTTCCGAAAACTTGCGGTCGACTGAGCAGTTTCTGCAGATACGAATGTGGAGTTCGTAAATATAAAAAAATCTTTTTAACAAGCAATGTTTTTTAAAAGAAATGTAAAATATAATTATAGTATAAATGTTACTTATTTATTGACTTCAAGGTAGATGGTAGATGTTTTTGATTTGTCTGTACTTTTTTTATTCTACGTGTTATCTCCGTCAAATGTAGACCGATTTTTTTGTGTTCGATAGAGTTTTTTTTTCCAAAATTGCTCTAAGTTTTGTGAAAATTTGGTAACGGAGTACAAGGACAAATTCCTCAACAGTAATCAGCAAATGTACCGCGATTCAGGTTTTGTAGTAATATAAATTAAGTTCATTACAAAAAAACAAAAAGTTACATGCAATGGTAATACAAACAAAAAAACTATTTGTTAAATGCTGTTGCATGCACAAACTAGAAATTACTAGAGGGGATAAAAATTTTACAATATTAAAACATCTTAGAATATTCTACAGTAGTAAGATGAAAGCATGTTGTAATATTTAAAAGTAAGCCAGTTAAAGTTTAAAAATATTCAATGTAAAAATATTATATTAAATTATTTTTGTAAAATATTTTTTGATGTTCAGAATGTTGGCCTTGCAAGTTCCCTTCCTAAAAGCGGCACAGCAGCTCCGTGTCATATATCATACCGTGAATGTCGTAAAAAACGTCTGAGGGGGAAATTCTAAAAGTATGCGTAGTATGAGATAGCGTTCTTCTGAATTTAATCGGTGGAATACCGTTCCAAATAAGATAAAACCACCATAGAAGCTCACGCGCTTATCTCCGATAGGATAGACAGAGTTGCAAGGGCATACCCACAGTTTTCCGAACTTGAGGATGTGATAAGGGACGAGCCTAAGGTCATAGCGGACACAAATTCCAATTCCAGGCAACTCATATTTGATTTTCATGAAACACAATTGTTCTTGCTCGACCTGAGAATCGAACTCAGAAACTTACGCTTTCTTAGCTTAAACACTAAAATCCACATACTGGGCGGTGGATCCCTCATAACCGAGAGGCCGTTTGGGTTGGCGCCATCGCTTTGTCTATTGCTGCCGCCAATCAACAGTGTGTAAGCACGGTTATGTTTCGGTATGAAGGACATTGAAGCCAGTGAAATTACTGGGCATTATGAGACTTAACATCTTATGTCTCGGGGTGACGAGCGCAGCTCAGTGCCATGCAGTGCTTTTTAATTCAAAGTGGGTGTTGCTTCTGTTTATGGACAGGCGCTTACCATCCGGCGAGCGCCTTGCTCATCTCGTCATTCAATGAAATAAAAAAAATACTTAATGTATTCGAGCGGAGAGTGTCTCATTACATCCATCGTACTGTGTGTCCACCGCAAAATGTTCCCTAATTGTATATACAGGCAAACTCATTTGGGCACACGGCGGCCCGCCTGGACGGCCGCTGAATTTATAATTTTTATGAATACCCCCGCTAGGTTAAGTAATGGTTTAAATTGTACATCTATTGCGGTAATTGAATTTTTATTTTAATTTCGTCATTGATTGCTTTTTGCGTTGCTCTTAATGAATATGTCGGTTCGAATATAAATTGTTATTGGTTTGTGTACTGGAAAATATTTCTTTTATAGCATAGAGCGGCAAACAAGCAAGTGGATCACCTGATGGTAACTGATCTCCACCGCGCATGTACGCCCACAATACCAGTAAAATCATGGGGTTGCCGGCCATAAAGAAGATTGATAATTAAGGTATTGAGAAGTGGAAGGGGCTTTGGGCCACCGGATATCTCACTCACCGTACAAAACGCAGCAGCAAGCCGCTACTTTACGTCGGTTTTCAGTTACTGGTAACGACCCGTACAAGCCGGCCCATTCATATTGTTGACAAAACTGTCTACAGCATTCATGCTTTAGCAGACCTGATGATTCAGGTGACCCAATTGCTCGTTTGACAGCCTAAACTATAAAAAAATATCCACTAACGTCAAGTGGGCATGAATTGGCGAACGTCATCTCTAAACTGCCGACTTTATATTTGGAATGCACTGTATTATCCGGTAGTTCTGGAATACAGTCACTTTACAGTTACAGAATTAAAAAAAACACTATTTTCTTTGTTACAGTAACAGTATACGAAGGCGACACGCTCAGCCTGCAGCGCATCAGTCGCACGGAGATGGGTGCATACCTCTGCATAGCCACCAACGCAGTGCCGCCCTCTGTGTCCAAGAGGATCATTGTTGATGTTGAATGTGAGTTTATCAAACCGTAACGTCCATTTATATTGTAATTTCAAATATTCTTCAGATACATTGTTCATGTTTCCCATTTATCGCTAAGTTCTTAAAACTCTACATATCTAAATATGAAATGTTAAATAATTTATCGAAGATTGAATTATTCTAAAGATATACTGACAAGTTTAGAAAGAAAATTGGTAAGTATAACATAAACAATTACAAAGCACTTTATTACACTGTTCTGTGCTCGTCACTCCAAGACATACGATGTTAAATCTCATAATGCCCAGTAATAAAACTTATATTTTGATGATATTTTCACCAATAGTGCATTTTCAGCTAAAAGACAATTTCCATAATATTAGTCCCAAAAGATGTCAAATAATATGCACTACTAGCCATCTATCTAAGTTGACCAAACCGCATCTGACGTTGCCAAGCCGCAGGAGTTCCATAACCTTTTATTTATGTAACAATAATAGCAATAATTCGGATATTTAAAGCTATTATTCAATTAAGGACCGATTTTTCGATGTCCCAATAAAATTTAACCGGACAACGCATACATAGAAAATGTAAGTTTATACAAATTGACATACGTTTCTTTCAGATATAGAATGTGTCATATTTTTTATTTATATTTCACATTTAATCTGATAAAAGTTTATTACAATAAGTGACAGATGTTGCGGGTTCGAACCCAGGCTGTAGGGGCACATTTTACTTCTTAAAGTTACGTATCATTGTTTGACAACCTTCGTAACTCAGTGGGCGAGTAGCGAAGCGAGTGGCTGGGGTGGAGATCACTTACCATCAGGTGACCCACTTGCTCATTTGCCGCTCTTTGTTCTAATAAAAACATCTTTTTTGTCTGGGGTGGAATATAATATCAACCGAATCCAACATGCTAATGAGAACTTAGTCACTTAGTGTGTGATGTAATTGCTGTATTATAAATTCATGATATTAATAGAAGTTCTCGGACCAGAAACTATTTCCTATGTTCGGTCACTACTCCCTAATTAACCAAGTGATGCTTCGTTACATTCAAGTTATCAGTTATATGTATAGCTTAATATTACATATGTAGGTTATACGTTTAAATTGAACTTCTGCGTAATTTAATGACTCCGGATATCTCACTCACCGTACGAAACGCAGCGGCGAGCTGCTACTTTACGTCGGTTTTCTGTGAGACAGTGGTAACGACCCGGTCGAGCCGGCCCATTCATGCTGTATACAAAACTGTCTACAGCGTGGCTTTACTACTCGTACTACTTACTTCTATTACGAGGATTTGTTATTACATTGTAATGTTCTGAGTCAGCTGTTTTAAAATCTACATCTATACTAATAATTTAAAAATACATCAAAACAACGGTGTTAAAATCTCTGCTCCCGAAATTTAAAAAAAAAAAAAACGACACAAGAAAGGTCCATTTAATGTCAGGATTTTGGCCTTTTATTTTGATTGCTTATTAGAAAAGACGAAATAGAAAGTAGGGATAAATTGAAAGATAATATTATTTCTGGACGGTGCACGTGCTAGATTGCGGTGCAGGCAATCTTTCCTTTTTGTGAAAAGTGTTTTTAATGTAAAAGAACAGAGCAAACGCTTCCTTTGTTTTTAAAAGAATATTCGCTTAAAGCGAAGAAAGAAATATTTGAAGATTCGACGATGGCGATTGTGAAAAACGTATTTTTTTATGAAAGATTGTATTAAAAATTCTTTCTTTTTTTATTTAACTGAATGACGAGACGAGCAAGTCGCTCACCTGGTGGTAAGCGCCACGCCTGCCTGCCTAGAAGCAACATCACACAGAACTTTGAATCACAAAACACCGCATGGCACTGAACTGCGCTCATCACCCCGATACAAAATATGTTAAGTCTGATAATGCCCAATAGTTTCACTGACTTCAATGTCCTTCAAACCGAAACACAACAATGCTTACACACTGTTCCTTGGCGGCAGAAATAGACAATGCGGTGGTACCAACCCAGACGGCCTCTCGCATACAAGGGACCTACCACCTTGTAAATACTTAATGTGTAATGTTAATATTAGGTCCTTACATATGAAATTGGCGTTTTGTATGGGAGGAACAAAAAGTCGAATATTTTTTAATATAATATATTTAATTAATCAAAGTATGAACCATTATTTTCTATGCACTTTTGCCATCTCATAGGTAGTTCATTGATCCCTTTACTAAAAAAACCAGTCGGACGGGAATCAATAAAATCTTTGAAGGCGATTTGGACTGCCCCATCGGAGTTGAATTTTTTCCCTTGCAAGAAGTTATCCAAATTTCGAAAAAAATGGTAATCTGTTGGAGCAAGGTCCGGGGAGTACGGAGGATGTCTTAGACTTTCCAATTGAAGCTCTTCTAATTTAGTAGCCGTCTGTTGCGCAGTGTGTGGTCTAGCGTTGTCGTGAAGCAGCAGTGGCGTGGAGCGATTGACCAGCCTAGGTTGTTTAGCCGCTAGCTATTCTATCATGGTTTGCAATTGCTGACAATAGACATCAGCCGTAATAGTCTGGCCAGATTTGAGAAAACTGTAATGAACAATACCGGCACTAGTCCACCAAACGCTTACAAGTAACTTTTTTGGGGTTAATTTTCGCTTGGGGCAGGATTTGGCTGGCTGGCCAGGATCCAACCATTGCGCTGAGCGCTTCCAATTATCGTAAAGAACCCATTTTTCATCACAGGTAATGATTCGGTTGAAAATACCTTCATTATTGTGCCGGTTTGGTAATGTAACGCAGCAGTCGACGCGCGTTTGCCGGTTTGCTTCAGTCAATTCGTGAGGTACCCACCTTTCAAGCTTTTTAATCTTCCCAATTTGCTTCAAGTGAATTAAAACAGTTTTATCACTAACATCGCAGCCTGCAGCTAACTCGGACGTGGTTTGCGATGGATCCGCTTCCACAATAGCCTTCAACTCTTCATTATCAACTTGAGTCTCAGGCCGTCCACGGGGCTTGTTCTGCAGGTCGAAATTTCCAGAACGAAAACGTTGGAACCAAAAACGAACTGTGTTTTCTTTTGCAACACGACCGCCATACACATCATCACCCTTCGAGTTGTTTCCGCAGCACTAGTGCCACGGCGGAACTCGTACTCGTAAATAATGCGATATTTTAAGTTTTCCATTTTGTAAAATGAGTGACGCAAACAGAAAAAAACAGAAGAAAAAAAACAAATGAATGACGATCATCGAAGCACAAATACATGAGTCTATAGCTGTACAAATTTGAATTTGGAATTCCTTACCAAAGAGGAGAAATTTGTGATTAAAGTGGCCAGTACGAAAAACGCCAATTTCATATGTAAGGACCTAATATTAATTTACAAGTACGTTACCCGACACTCCATTTTTAACATATAAATAGACAAGTTGATGCGAAAATTATTACCCCGAAAATCCAGTTGTTAACTATAAATTGAGTAAGACTCGTTAAGAAAATTACAAATGGCTGATTCACGCACTTTACGACACGACTTTATCTCTGTAATGAAGTAGCGCGCATAAAAATCGTGACTTTATAAATATTTTAAAACGCCGTTGAATATTAAACCATATCAAACGGGCAGAAGTAATCTTCCATTTTGAAATTGCCATCATAAACTGTGTGAAATGTGAATTACTCCCTTCGAGTGTGGATTTTATTATGTCGGATGTGTTGTGTGAAAAATCGTCGGGGGCGGACAGGGGGCGGATGGGGGCGGTGCGGGGCGGAAGGGGGCGTAATGCGGCGGAATGGGCGGACGGTCGCCACCATCTCCCCATTCATCATTATTGAAACTTTATAAATTGCTTCCTTTGAGTTTCTTGTGTTCTTGCTTTCTGTTAACCCAACTGCTGAACACCGTTGATTGATGGAGTCGCAGATCTTAACACGAAGCTCTTATCAAGCAGACAATATTATCATGGTTTTTTTTTTTGTTTGAGGATTTTGGCTGTGGATTTACTAGCATGATTTCATGGTAACTACTTGAAATCTAGTAGATTTCAAAGTCTAGTAGGTAACAAACATATTTTTACCCCTGCGAAGCCAGCGCGGGTCGCTAGCATAAAATAATTTCGTAAAAACAGGAGGGGAAATAAAAAGGAGAATAGCAAAACAGTACGCAGATTACATGAGTAGTCACAAAGCCTCATATTAAACTACTACTAAATTGTCAACCACATTTCCAAGTTTCATAATCAAGCCAGACGTAATGTAATTGGACAAACGTACAAAAAATACCGTTTGCTGTATTACTGGGACTAGTGATGTGACATTCGGCTTAGTGACTTTTTTTATTGGAACGAAGTTCCTTACGGCAGGCTTGGAGGGGATAGGGATTTCGCTGCGTGACCGAACTGAAAAAAATGTGATAGTAAAACCGTAAGAAATATGCGTGGAAAAAATGCGTGGAAAAAATGCGTGGAATAAAACCGTTAAATGAGACTTTTTTTTAAACTTAATTTGATATCTAGCACACAAAGTTAAAGTCGAAATTCCGTTAATAAAACAGATAGATAACTTATGACATTTGGAAATGTAGACGCGGTTTGAAATTTGAATTTGAATTTTTGATTATAGAACACGGCCGTCCACCGTTTAGTAGCCAGTCTAAGTCTAAATTAATAAGTTTTTATTTATAATTACATAAGTTGATAAAAAATGCTATACAATAGCTTTACCGCGGCAGTCTCCGAGTGCTACACGTCTTTTTTTTATTTCTATTTTTCTATTCTATTTCTATGTAATTTTATGTTGTCAAACAAAAATAAAGAGACATATTTTGTTATTTTAGTTGATAATTTGTATTTTTTACAATTTGTGTCGATTCTACATTAGCCGAAGGAACTTCGTTCCTACCTGGTGTCCCACGACACACACCAATTTTTTTAAATATCTTTGCTGTTTGTTTTCAGAGTCTTTACCTGTTTGTTTTCAGTGGCCTTGATTTTAGTTAGTTTAATTATGATAAAAAATGGACACAAAAAGCTAAAAATAATCTTAATCTATTTTGAGTCGATGCTATTGCTGTTTATTGGTTAATGATGGATACCATAGAAAATTTTAGTTTAATGTAGATACACATTGAAAAATGAATCTGCTCTGTTTTCGTTGGTAAAATAAATGTTAAGTTTAGTCCCGTCGAGGAATGATTAACACAACACTTCAACACAAATAAACCATTTATTGGCGGATTTTTACATTAGTTCGCGGAATACTTTTTTACAATTGCGTTCGCGGCGGCCATTGACGAGTGACTACTAATTGCCGCGTTTTCTATGAAAAACTACAGATGTCGCTGACAAACAGATATAATAAACATTCACTCAGATATGGTATTTGCGTCGCTAACATAGCCCCACCCTAGTGCTGCTGGCGCAGCAGTAGCACTAATTACGCTATGGGAATTTTAGCGACGCGAGCAACAGATCTCGTTAAAATACCTATCTGCGTCTTTACTCGTACTACTCGTACTCTACCGTCTTTCCCGGGAAAAACCTCTTCGATTATGCCTCGTGGCCACACGTTACGGGGAGCATTGGAGTCAGCAATAAATACTAAATCCCCAACTTGAAGGGATGCTTGCCTATCTTCGGCCCACTTCTTGCGAGGTATCAATTCGGGAAGTACTTCAGATACCCATCTCCTCCAAAACATATCTGTCAGTCTCTGGGCCTTTCGCCACTGACGACGGCAGAACATATCAGAATCGTCGAATTTGCCTGCTTGAGGTAAGTTAGAAGACGTACCGAGTAAAAAATGATTTGGTGTCAACGACTCTTTGCTATTAACATCAACTGAAACATGACTAAGTGGGCGTCCATTCACTATGGCTTCCACTTCAGCCAGCAACGTATTAAAAGCTTCTTCTCTTGGGGCTCTTTCTTTTAGAATGACCTTCAAAGCAACCTTGACACTTCGAATTAAGCGTTCCCATGCCCCACCCCAATGTGGGCTAACTGGGGGTATAAACGTCCAGCGAGTGCCTTGGATGCTCACGGCTGTCTGCAATTTTTGCTCGTCCAGTTCTGCGACGGCCTTCTTAAGTTCTGTGTCTGCTCCTCTTAAATTTGTTCCGTTATCGGAATACAAATGAGCAGGCCATCCCCGCCGTGAAGCCATTCTGCGCAAAGCCATGATCAAGGAATCGGAACTGAGAGAAGACACTGTCTCCAAATGGATTGCTCTGACGGTGAGACAGGTAAAAATAACTCCATACCGTTTCTCTCTTCTTCTTCCTACCGTTATCTCCATAGGTCCAAAGAGGTCAACGCCGCAGTGAGTAAAAGGCCTTTGAAAATGAGCTACTCGAGCCGCAGGTAAGTCACCCATCTGTGGCATCGCAGGTTTCACCTTCCTGAGTCTACACACCATACATTTTCTGACAACCTCTTTGACCGTCGGCCTCATTCGTATTAACCAATACTTTTGTTTTAGGTTGTTAACTACCATCTCCTGGTGGCCATGGCCGGCTTTCACGTGGTAATGTGCTACAATTAATTTGGCTACTTGACTTTTCCCGTCTAAAATTACAGGGTGTTTCACATCATAGGAAATATCAGCGGTAACACCTATGCGTCCGCCTACGCGAAGTACTCCCAGCTCATCAAGAAAAGGTGTTAAAGTAAGTAATTTACTACTCCTTTCTAAATGTTTACTATTCTGTATTAACTGTAGATCATTATTAAATGACATAATTTGTGTATGACGTATGAGTAGAACCTCAGCCAACTGCATTGCAGTGCAATCATCAATAATTTTCTTTTGACACTTCTTTATAAATTTTAACATGACAGCTGTACTTCGCACCAGGCGTATCCATGAAGAAAACCTCATTGGATCCGGCACAACTGCACTCTCAGGTAAGTTATTTTTATATGTAATATTTGCTATATATTCCAGGTCACACTCCGCGGCGTTAGGTATGCATGAACTCGTGGGCCACAAACTTTCAATCTCGTGCAGAAATAATGGTCCATTGAACCACTCGCCTTCCAGGTTCAAGCCATCAAAATTTTCCCGAGTGGCTATATCGGCAACATTCATAGCAGTAGGTACATATCTCCACTCCTTGATTTGCGTTAATTCATCGAGTTCACCCAGACGATTAGCAACATAGGGTTTATAATATCGCGTATTATTACGTATCCACTGTAAAACAGTTGTGGAATCGCACCAAAAATATCGATCAGCTGTTTTTATTCGATGAGCGGACTGTAAAGTTTTCGCCAACCGTGCAGCCATTATAGCCGCTTGCAATTCCAGTCTAGGTACCGTAACCGATTTTACAGGGGTAACGCGACATTTACTAGCCACGAAACATACTCTAATTTGATTACTGTTATCTAACCAACGCCAATAAGCAACCGCGCACATAGCTTGTAACGATGCATCACAAAAAATATGAAGTTGTAAACAATTAAAGTCCGTTTCGCCAACGGGTCGATCCATTGATATGCTTGTGTGCGTAGCTTTACTGTTGAATGGCGCGCACACTTGTTTAGCCGACTCATTAACTCGCTTATAACATCGAGGTATCCGTATGCTATTTATCATTTCTAATAATTTTAACCATTTAAACCATTTAAAACAAATATCCTCAGTTATATTTTCATCCCAGTCTATATTTGACTTCCAAGTTTCCTGAAGTAATATTTTCCCATTAATAGTGAATGGCGATAGAAATCCGTAAATATCAAACAATGACATAATTACCTTTAACAGATCGCGTTTTGTAGGCCATTTTGTGCCATTAATTATTTCCTGAGGTACTCGTTTAAATGTGGTAACAAACCCCAAAGAATCATCGTCGGGATACCATATGATTCCCAAGGCTCGTTCGCCCTCATGACTGGTCCCTAGCTTTACAGAAGCAGCTGTAGGGGCCAGTGACTCCTCTGGTAAACTATTTAAAACATTTGCGCTGTTACTTAGCCAGTTACAAATTTCAAAGCCTCCTTGCGAATGGATGTGAATTATATCGCGCGCTAATTCAATGCAAGTGTTTTCACTAGGTTGACTATCGATATAATCGTCCATGTAATGTTGACCGTGAATAGCTTGGACTGCAGCGGGCTTCAACGAGTCAAAGCGCTGCGCGTTTTTGTTTTTAATGAATTGTGCAACGAATGGCGCACAGCTCGCTCCAAATATTAAAGACGTCATTTTATATGTTTTTATAGGTTCGTTAGGGTTCTCACGCCACAGAAATCTTAGGGCGTCCTGATCAGTAGGTAATATTTTTACCCTAAGAAACATATCCCTAATATCGCCCACCATAGCGACCTCGAATTCGCGGAAACGTAACATAATACCTAACATAGACACTAATAAATCGGGACCTGTCAATAAATAATTATTTAACGATAACCCCTTCATTTTAGCTGCCGCGTCAAAGACGAGACGTAATTTTCGCTTGTACGGATTATCGACTCCGAAATGAGGTAAGTACCATGTTTTGTCTGTTTTTGTTGTATCTATAACCTCCTCGGCAAATTCTCCATCGAATAAATGCTTTATACGATCTCGGTACCTTTGTGCGTACTGTTTATTACATAACATCTTTTTTTCCAGGTGATGCAGCCTAGACAATGCCAAGCGTTCCGAATCAGGCATCCTACAGCGGGCATCCTTCCAAGGTAGACCTACGTACCATCGACCATCGATTAATTTTGCCGTTTGTTCCAGGTGTTCCAGAGCACGCAGATCATCAACATTCTGGCGTGGCGTCCCGGATATTCCCATGGATTCGATAGTAAATGATTTTCTTACCAATTCGTGCAGGTCTGTGTCAGTGTCTGCCGACCCCAATGGAACCTCCGCTTCGTGTAAGGTTGAGTAACAGGCGTGTACTGAAAGAGGTGCAGGGACCATCCCATGAACGCACCATCCCAGCAGAGTACGAGTAGCACAAGGTTCGTTACATTTACCCACTTTAAGCTCTAACGGTAATAATAAATTATAATTATCCTGACCAATTAGAATTTCAGGTGCAATATTTGTACAACAAAATTCGTTTTTAATGTTACATAAATGCGCATAACTATCAAAATTAACTGAACTACAGTTTTGCACAGGTACATTTAAATCTTTCAAACTACGAGCAGTAATATTAAATCGCTCACCCTTATTATTCAATATACAAACGTCCATAACATCAACGTCGCAAACAAGCGCACTTTTATTCCACGCGCCGCTCACGCGCAGGGTCTCACGCCGCCCGCGTAAACCGGCTCGTGACGCAAGCGATGCGCTTATAAGCGACACTGTAGATCCATCGTCTAATAACGCACTTGTTTGGAAGACGCCGTTCGGACCGTGTACACTTATAGGCACTACCTTTAATAACACTTTACACTCTTTATACTTTTCACTGACATGTGTTACTGTTTCAGGTGTCGCCGACGGTTCGTCTGCCGCATTATCACTAACACACGGTTCACTATTCTCCGTTCGCCGCAAGTCGTAATGCAATAACTTGTGATGCGCTTGCCCACAGTTTGTGACGTCACACGCTGCCGCCGGACAGGTCGCGCGGTCGTGACGCGCATCTATGCATTTGTAGCATAATCGGTTTTGTTTTACGTATTTCCACCGATCTTTCCGTAATGCTTTGCGGAATTTCTTACAATCTTCTAATTTGTGTTGCGATATGCGACAGTAACGGCATTTTTCACTGTCATTGTAATTTTTATTTAATAAAACTGTATGAGTATTTTCTGTGTATTTTTTCTTGTAGTAACTATCACTTGTATTTTTCATATTTAACAAAGCCATAGACGACACTTTCATAGCTTCATCATTTAGAAACTCGGATATATCAAACCATGTCGGTCTTTTATTCTGCTTTAGGAATTGATAGCCATAATCCGCCCATTTTGAAAGTAAAATGGGTGGCAATTTTGAAAGTATGCATGTAGTTATGCTTATCCCATTTAGGTATTCATCGCGACCGATAACATTGACAGCGGCAACACAGTTACGTACCTTAATTGAAAAGGGCACAATATCCTTGTAATATTCTTGTGACACTGGATTTAATTTCTTAATGTCGAACATGATGCGTGACAGTATGATATCAGGATTCCCAAACTGCAGCTCGAGTGTTGACATAATTATGTCCGGCGAAGTAGCACTTATAAGCAAGGCTGACACCGCTTCACGAGCTGATCCTTTTAAACATTTCCTTATGCGCCACAAATTTTCATTATCCGTGAAATTACAAATTCTGGATGATTCTTCATACGCCTTCTTAAAGTGAAGCCACTCCATTGGGTCACCAGAAAATAACGGCAAGTCTTTAGGCGTACATATTCGGCTCAACAAGTTGGAGTTAAGTCCATTGCTGGTAGAAGCGGCTGCTAGGTCCTTAAGCGCACTAGCCAGTAGTTGAACTGTTCCATCAGTTAAGTTTAGTCATAAGTTTAGTCCCGTCGAGGAATGATTAACACAACACTTCAACACAAATAAACCATTTATTGGCGGATTTTTACAATAGTTCGCGGAATACTTTTACAAAGTTGCGTTCGCGGCGGCCATTGACGAATGACTACTAATTGCCGCGTTTTCTATGAAAAACTACAGATGTCGCTGACAAACAGATATAATAAACATTCACTCAGATATGGTATTTGCGTCGCTAACAATAAATATAAAAATCCGTAAACGTCCGCTAGTAAATAGTACTGAAAACGTATTTAAATCTTTAAAACAATTATAAATTCATCATCAATCAGACTACGTTAGCGAAATATTTCCCCTAAAGATAGAGTAAAAACAAATACCGAAAAGTATAGAATAGGAAATGTAACAAACCGAAAAAAAACCTTCAGCAAGAATATAAAAATATTACCGAATTCAGTCCCAGTCATGTTTAGTCACATCACTACAGCGTGCGAGCTGCTCATTTAAAAATCCACATACATCTGAACATTAAACCGTGCCCGAGGACATCATGTTACTCCGTTTTCTGAGACAAAAACTTCTTTAATTTAAACTTGGTTAGCGCCTAGTTGGATTAGTTGAAATGAAATTCTATATAACGCATCGTACAAGAATTCCTGGACATAATCCTGCACGTTTTCTTGTTTACCCTTTGGCTTAGAAATACTGTCTTTTGATAATGATTTAACTTCAATAAAATTTCGCTCTTTATAGTCTACAATTTGATTGTTTTGTTATCAATTTGCTTTTTTAATGCGCGCTCTATACGCGATCTACAGAATTACTGTAAATTAGTATTATTCCTATGTATGAAACCCATATTGTTTGTCTGTCCATCTCTCCGTTTATGATTATTTGATTGGTGTGTGATAGGTATGATTTTAAATACATAATTATCGGTATAAACAAAACAAAAAATAAATGTGCCGAATTGAGGATTCCCTCCATTTTTGATGCCGATTAATAAACACATCCAACAGTACAACACAAAATACAAGACTTGTGTTGTTGGTTTTTAGAACTTGGATCCAAAACACCGTTTGCGGAACAAACATTTGTAGTTCACACCAATATTGGTTCGTTGTGGGAATCTGAACCACCACCGCCCCGATCACCAACCACTATTTTTTTTTTTTTTTTTTTTTTATCCTGGCTCGGCAAAGTGACTACGCTACACCTGATGGTAAGTGTAGCGCAATCCAAGAATAGTGTCGACCAACGATAAACAAAGCTAGCTAGCCAACTGTACCACATATCAACTTTTTTGGATTATTTCATGACATCCAAACTAATTTTTAATAAAAAATTACATCCAGAAACATTTTTGGGCTAGTTGCAGGTCTATAATATCCAACAAAAAAACAATGATTCTAGTTGGCTTAGATGTCATCAAAATAAAATCTTTTTGCACCAATTCCGTCTAACAAAATAACATATATATGTTTTATGTAGGTACGCCGACTATTTTATTCTTGTCTATATTTAAATTTTATTTTATTCCGAAGATAAATATGTTTTAGATGCAAAGCCATCATAGAGCTTGCATGAAAATCCTTTCAAGATTTATTTCAGTCTACTAGAGTGATATTTTAACCACATTTATTTAAACTGAGATTTTATTTTAAATTGATATTAAAAGTGTTTTCTTTAATAATTTCTGAATGTTCTTAAACATACGTCCATCATTATTCTAAATGCGATAGAGAGACATCTAACATGAAAATATTTTAAATTTATGAGTATTTATACAAATAAAAATAATTCATTCAGAAAAATCTGTATTATTTACCCTTGGTACCAACAGACCTAAATAAAATGTAATAACGTCGGAAAGAATATGTTCCGGTGATATATTATGTAATGTGATGATTTTTTTTATAGCATAGGCCGGCAAATAAGCAAGTGGGTCACCAGATGGTAAGTGATCTCCACCGCCCAGTACGCCCACAATACCAAAAGAATCAAGGGCGCGTTGCCGACGTTAAAGGAAAGGGATAATTACGGATTGGAAAGGGGAGGGGATTTGGGCCTCCGGATATCTCACTTACCGTACGAAACGCAGCAGCAAGCCTTTACTTTACGTCAGTTTTCTTGGGATAAAGAGACGGGAGTAGGAGTAAGAAGGGGAGTTCTATCTTAGTAGTAATGAACAACATGATATTAAATTTCCTTTATTTACAGTTTCTCCCATGATCTGGGTGCCTAACCAGCTGGTGGGGGCTCCAGCCGGCACTGACGTCACCGTGGACTGCCACACTGAAGCACACCCTCGCGCGATCTCCTACTGGGTGTACGATAACGTCATGGTGCTGCCAACCAAGAAGTATGCCATCAACACTGAGGAGAATTCTTACAGGTATCCTTTTTTACATACTTTTTCCTGCTGCCTTATGTCGGATAGTTCCGATCTGGAATAATAAAACGCCGCCTCCGTCCATCTGTCTATCTATGTGTTTGACTTTTAAATGCTCTACTAAACTGTAAAATTGTTCGGTAGAACATTTCACAGAATACAGTTATTATGGCGGATTTCCTAACAACAAAAACTAAAAAACTAATGGTGTGAAAAGAGAAGAAACCAATATAATTTTTATACGTCTGGAATGTTCAATTCGGTGTTCTCTATTAAAATTCATTGGTTCTACAAATTAGGGTCGTTAGGGTGAGATTATTTCACCCCCGCGATAATTTAAACAAATTGAAGTGAATTGTTCAAGCCTTTCTTAGTGGAAAGGGGTTGGAACGACTTGATTGTAAAATCTCAATGAAATTGTGCTTGTGTATCTTTCTTTATGTTCGTTAAGATAACAAGGAGTTAATTATAATTCAAATTATTTGAACTGTGGTGAAGAATCACATTATACTTTAGAAGACAAAAAAGATCTTCCATACATTTGGAATATCTCTTCCTTCCACCCGGCCTTATCCTACTCGCAGTGGGGTCGGCGCAATATGCTTTTCAATACATGCTACAAAGATTTGGCTTGTTTTCTTACGACCGACTGCATGCCTGACGTCTACACTTCTAGGGGAAAACACCCAGGCCCGAAACAAATATTTGTTGATCAATCAAACATTTTTGTTACGGTGTAGAAATCGAATCCACGGCCTTTTTCACCGCACCACGGAGGATATTCCATGCATTTGGCAAATAAATATTTTTATTTTCTAAAATTGTAATTGGTTTTACTACGAAGAATGCTCAAAACCAGGTTAAGTGGAAGCATCTAAATGGGAAGGTGGAACCTGACAAAAAGCCGGGATAAAGTCCGACAGAAGAAAATAATCTAAAATTGTTATGGATATGTACGGAAATATGATACGTACATCAGTTACATAAAATATCAACAAAGAACTATATTGAACTAGCAGAACCAGTGGGTATTTCTGAAGAACTAGCAGATTCAAATGACGGGTAAAAGTGCCCTCGGCGGCCTAATTACATAAAAAAGAATTAGAATTGGAATTACCAATTACCGTTATAAAAACTATTTTCCAATTAGTTTTTTCCTTGTTTCCTTCATTTATTTTTCTATATAGCAATTACAGGTACTTCTTATAATGTGTACGTGTCGCACCACTGTTCACCCTTGTTTGACTACTGGCATGGTAATACATACCAAAAAAGTAATATAATTTATATTTAAATTCGCTCATTTAAAACCCCGGCTCTAACGGAATATAAAAGAAATATTTCGGAGCTTATTAATAATCGTGTTTACGCTTGCAAATGACATTAGGCTCGTCCCGGCTGTTTTCTCGGAATCTTCTGTTGATATAGGTCATTGTGGAAAAGTGGTACCGAATTACATAATTATACAAAATTAAATACTTAATTTTATTACTTTGAGTTCGTACAAAAATTTGTATTAAAATAATTTACGTTTTTTGCCACAGTGAGGCTTGACTGAAAAACATGCGTGATCAACTTTTAAGCGTGGCAGGCTTAGAACAAGTTCTGTTAGTTTTCTAAAATAATCATAGCTAGATCATTTCATTTACCCTCCGCGCTTCAAGTTGCAGTAGGCACTAGTGGGAACTATGATAAAATTGATAGTATGATGACTTTCATATCATATTAGTTGAAAACGAAATAATTTTTCCAACAATTGTTTTCTATTTTACAGTTTGAATTACTAGTTTAACAATTCAATATTCAATAGTAATTTTACACGAATTCGAAAACTGTTAATGTATTTCGTACTAGATGTGCGATTGTTGAATGTTACGAGTTAAAATCTCGGAGTGTTCCGACTGCAACAACCCATTCACTCTCATAAGTATTCACCATGCTGGTGGTAGGATATTCATATCCGCCCGGATAGCGACCACCGTGTACATGGTGTTCAAACCTGCCGTAGTGATCCACACGCCTTGTGTGGATCGCGTTCCAGGATCAGCTAGTGTATATCCGGTGCTCTCGAGGGGCTTGCGACATGACTTGATGGTTGATAGGGGCGGGTATAGAGGTAGGTACATCCTTGTACCCCTGTCCCTGCATCCTGTCGCAGGCCCCTCAATTTCTTTCCTCTCCGAAGAGGGAAGAAGCATTTATAGAGGCCGGCATGATTCTGGTCACCACCTATAAACCCATCGTATGTTGGTGGTCACTGGTTTTTTTGGACTGGACTGCGCTTACCATCAGTTGTAAAAAAATATGATAAGTCTCATAATGCCCAGTTATTTCACTTCCTTCTTTACCATTCAAACCAAAACAAAACAGTGATTATACAATCCTTATTGGCGGCAGTATTATTAAGTCTTCATGGATTTAATTTGTACAATACATTCCAAAATATAACCTGAAACATTCTCCAGTAATTATTTATCCGTTAGATAATAACATGAGATACCCGTGAAGTGCAAACCGTACCTGTTTAATTAACTCGGCTAACTTTCCTTGGGTTACAGTTCAAATTAACTTTACTGGAGTTTTTCGTAAATGCTGAATTTTGAACGTTGTGAGGTGTCTCAAGGTATTTCTTATTTTTTTTATACCATAGACCGGCAAACGAGCAAGTGGGTCACCTGATGGTAAGTGATCTCCATCGCCCATGTACGCCCACAACACTAGAAGAATTATAGGCGCGTTTCAGAGTTTTAAAAAGGCATAATTAAGGGATTGGGAAGGGGAAGGAGATTTGGGCCTCCGGATATCTCACTCACCGTACGAAACACAGTAGCATGCCGCTACTTTATGTCGGTTTTCTGTGAGACAGTGGTAACGAGCCGGTTGAGCCGGCCCAGTTTCGTCTACAGCATGGACGGGCCGTTTCGACCGAGATAAAAAAATTAAACAGTGCCGAGCTTGCCTGATGGAATGCGCCACGTATTCCCATAAACATTCAGAACGTTGAAGAAAGCATGTTACTGCACTGCGCTCATTAACCTGAGACATAAAATGTCTCATAATGCTTAGTAATTCTACTGGCTTCAGTATCCTTTAAACTGAGGCACAACAGTGCTTACAGGTATCAGTATGATATTTGGTGGCCTATATACACAAAGTGGTGGTAGGTTTCCCAGACGAACACTCGCATACGAGAAACCTACCACGTAGTCTTTAAAGATTTTCACCGATTCTGATATATATCGCGATGTCCTGATAAGTTCGCCACCTATTCTATGAGGCGATATTTTGAATTGTTTTATCACTAGTATCGGCTTGCCTTCCCGTCTCGCCATACGCGGCTGAAATATTACCAGGTTTGAGACTCTGGTTCATTTAACTGAGGCCCAAACCTCAAAATTGTAAATCCTGTGAGTATTATTCACCGGAAGAAAATACGCAGCGGTTAATTATTTATTAATGGGCGGACGATTCTGAGCAAATCTGATACGGCTGTCCCTTCACAAATGTCGCCGTAAAGAGAGATCCAGTATTGCTGTCGTTAAATGAATAATTTAAACTCCTTACGGTTTTTCAAATTAATTATGCTGCCGCTAGTCCAATGAGGCGAAATAAGTAAAGTTTTAATTAACAAATATAGCTCAGGAGGGAGTAAAAAAGTCGCAGTTTCGAAACCAGCCCCAAGAGCATGCACCTCTGACTTTTCTAAGTTACATATATATGAATTGTTAATTATCACTTGCTTTTACAATGAAGGAAACATGCCTGCATACCCAAGAAGTAATAATAATTTTGAAGGAACGTGAAGTACGCCAACCTGCATAGACTAGGCCAGAGTGGTAGACTAGGGCCTAACCCCTATCATTCAATAGAGGAGCGACCCGAGCCTAGCAGTGAAACAAGCACTAATACAGGGCTAGTAATAGAATAGTACATTTTATATTTGTCAAAATATGAAATATTGTACAAGAGCACAGACATTGAATACACGTGCAATAAGGGTGGATACATTTTATTAAATTTATATTTTTTAATTTAAAGGAACCCTTTTCTTGAAACCTAGAAGGAAGGGGATTTTAACTACAGATTGGAAGGGATTCAACCTTAAAGGAGGAGGTAGCTTGTAGCTTGCTTGCTTGACCTCAAGCAACAAGATGCTACTTCAGATCAGTTTTTTGTAAGACAATAGTACCACTTTGGTCGAGTCGGCCCATTCACTCTCTAGACAAAACTATCCTTTACGGCTCTTCCAATTGAAACAATTTACAATAATATTACAATACTGCACATTTCCTATATTTTAAGACCCGCCCCGTCGGTTTTGCGTCAGACCGGGGTGGTAATTGATGAATTTGTATTATTGTCGGATCTATCTAAGGTTATTAATCGGTCGGGTGCGAGGGCCCTAACTGATGTTCTTTTCCCGTTCAGTGATAATGGCGCTAAACGTGTAAGTTACGGGAAAACGGGCCTGTAAGTGATACAATAAATCGCATTGTTGGTATTAGGGGTCGTAGAGATAATCTTTTAACAATATTTGCTGAGAATTCGTTTATTTTAAGTAGAAATAAATTAGGAAATTACGTGATAGATTTTTTTGATTTACTGAAACATTGTTACCGAACCTCTGATAATAAGCCTGCGCTATATTTATATTCTTCTGTCTGTTGGTCAATTTTTTTAAATGTTTTATTATGGTTGTTTATGGACGGTGGAGACCACCTACTATTAGTGACCCTTTTACTGATTTAAGGGCCTATGGTATAAAAAACTGACGTGAAGTAGGTTGATGTTGTATTTTGTGCGGTAAGTGGGACCTCTGCAGACCCGAATCCCTCCCCCCTTCCCAAACCCCAATTGTTTCTTTAAATGTCAACAATGTATGCATCATTCTCTGGTATTATGGATGTTCATATGTGGTAGAGATTACTCACCATATGTGTTTTTCTGTTACTTATTGGAACGAAGTTCCTTACGGCAGGCTTGGAGGGGATAGGGATTTCGCTGCGTGACCGAACTGAAAAAAATGTGATAGTAAAACCGTAAGAAAAATGCGTGGAAAAAATGCGTGGAATAAAAGCGTTAAATGAGAAGTGCGCAGGCGCGACAGTCGCATAACCAGCCAGCGTTAGTTCCTTTTTTTAAATGAAATTCATTCAGCCAGTTATAGTTGAAGTATTTTTATATCGCCTTCGATTTTTAAAAGATTATTACATAAGTTGATAAAAAATGCTATACAATAGCTTTACCGCGGCAGTCTCCGAGTGCCACACGTCTTTTTTTTATTTCTATTTTTCTATTCTATTTCTATGTAATTTTATGTTGTCAAACAAAAATAAAGAGACATGTTTTGTTATTTTAGTTGATAATTTGAATTTTTTGCAATTTGTGTCGATTCTACATTAGCCGAAGGAACTTCGTTCCTACCTGGTGTCCCACGACACACACCATTTTTTTTACTTTATTATATCGTGGTATAGGGCATCTTTAATTCAAGTATTTTATTTATTGTAATTTTTTATCATTATTTTTTTTTACCTTACAATCTTTTCTCTTCATAATATTAAAAAGTAGTGCTGACCGTGATATCATCATGGGATGGGACCATTTACGGTCTCAAACAACTGATTAGTTAGATTAACCCTCTGCCTTTTATATCTACTAGGCTATTGTTGTTTTTTGTTTGTCGCCATTTTTTTTTATTGTAGTAGTCATTCTGTCATTATTTTTATTAGTGTGAGTTGCCGTAATAAACGTATTTTCTTACTTTCTTTCTGAACACTGCTGTAAAAAATTACTCGTGAGTAAAAACATCGACTTTAATCGAAAACTAGCCTAAACTAAAAATTACTTACATGATGTGATTTTAGTTCCGTCGAATAACAACTAAATAAAATAAAACTAAAAGCAAAAATACTTCTATAGCTTATTTATAAGTATTCTTTTTCTACCCCCCTTATTTTTTTTTTATTTTTGTCCATGGATACAAGTCCTTCAGTCGCATACATAAATTCATTTATTACAATGATGTCCTTTGAGTCAGTCTTAGTTACTATTTTGATACTTGAACTTATTTTTACAAGAACGATGAAACACGGGTGCGGTCGATTTAAAAGTCTTGCTGGAGTTTTTATGTTAACTCCTTTCAATACGATGCTTAATTCACTTATTTCAATGTTTCCATACACTGTTCATCACCGTCAACGTTTAGTGTACAAATCTACACCATTATTATACAACAAAGACAACTTTAAACTAGTTTATGATATAAATTAAAATGACCGATGAACCATAGTCAGAATTCCCGCCAAAACTCTATCTCTCTTTATCCTGCTCGCAGTGTGGTCTGAGCAACAAGCTAAATTCTACACAAGTTACAGAAATATTCGGTTTTAGGAGCGGCCACCTACCTGACGTCAACCTCTCTGGGGAGATATTTATAATTATACCTCTTTTGTTGATAGAGCACATATGAAGCTGACCGTACGTAACCTCCAGGGCGGTGACTTCGGCAATTACAGATGTATCTCGAAGAACTCGCTCGGCGAGACGGAGGGTTCTATCAGATTGTATGGTAAGTGCGACTATTTAACCGACGATAAGATAGATATATATTTGATTATATGTGTCTAGTCCAATAATGAATTTTTCTTTTCTTTCTTATAAGTTAAGTGCTGTATCGACGAAGAGGTACGTAGTGGTACTACTACTGAGCCTACGATTTATCGAGCTTCTTCCATGCCTAGCAAGTTGTGAAGTGAGAGTCCACGGGTTCGATTCCCGCACCGAATTTCGTGTGAACCACATATACGTGTTTTCAGGTCTGGGTGTTGTGAGATGGCAACTCCCTCGTAGTTCCTAATATCTTGTTCCTTTACAAAGTGGTAGATACCTCGTATGTGAGAGGTTGTCTGGGTTGGTACCACCGCTTTGTCTATCTTTGCCGCCAAGAAACAGTGTGTAAGCAGTGTTGTGTTTCGGTTTGAAGGACATTGAAGCCAGTTAAACTACTAGGCATTATGAGACTCAACATCTTAAGTCTCGGGGTGCACAGCGCAGTTCAGTGCCATGTGCCAGTTTTTAATTCAAAGTTCTGTGTGGTGTTGTTTCTGCTTATGGGCAGGCGTGGCGCTTACCATCAGGCGAGCGCCTTGTTCGTCTCGTCATTCAATCAAATAAAAAAAAACGAAATCAACACAATTTATCACCCGATGGGATGTCAACTCAGGGTCACATCAATTTCACAGGCTAAAAACACTACCATTATACCAAAGAATCGAATAATGAATGTCATATAAAATAAACAAAATGATTTTCTACCATCATATAACGAGTCGGTTACATTGTATGTTATTTTCAGAAATCCCGATGCCGTCGACATCGCCCAAGGCAACAGAGATGAAAAGCAACGCTAATAAAGAAAGTAAGTACCCTACCATATAGTTAATGTTATCATTCGGCATATTAGGGTCCTGATTTATTATTTATTTATTTAATTTATTTATGTAACTTTAATAATGTCAAAGGCCAAAGAAAAACAATTTGGGTTTATATAAAATGAGTGGTAGAGCCAAGCTGTAGACAATTTTGTCTATAGCATGAATGGGCCGGCTTGACCGGGTCGTTACCACTGTCTCACAGAAAACTGACATAAATGAAACTGCTATAAAAAAATATATTAACATAGTATACACTAACAATGAAAAAATAATATCAGAGTATCCTTCAATCATGTAAGCTGTACGGACTATCGAGACGATAGTCGCAGGTTCGAATCCAGTTCCAAGAACATGCACATCTTGTTTTTCTAGTCATGTCTTATTTATCGCTTGCTTCAAGAATTTTGCTTCTCTATCAAACTATGGAACGTATGTGAAGTCTAGAAAATTGCATTAGGCCAGCATGATGGATGGCCTGTGCCCAGCAGTGGGATTGTATAATACAGGGCTAACATTATATAGTACACTTTGTTTTAAAAGGCTTTTCCTTATATTTTTAAATATTAAATTTACAAAAAAAGAAAAAAATATATAATAAAAAAAGACGTGTGGCACTCGGAGACTGCCGCGGTAAAGCTATTGTATAGCATTTTTTATCAACTTATGTAATTATAATTATTTATTTTATTTATGCAGTATTTTTTTCCTTTGTTTTTAATTTTAATTTTGAGGGTCAAGGTCAAGGTCGGGGTAAAGGTTAAGGTCGGGGTCAAGGTCAAGGTCGGAGTCAAGGTAAAAATCAGGTTCAAGGTCGGGGTCAAGGTCAAGGTCAGAATCTAGGTAAGAATCGGTGTCAAGGTCAAGGTCGGGGTCAAGGTCGGAGTCAAGGTAAAAATCGGGATCAAGGTCAAGGTCGGGGTCAAGGTCTAGGTCGGAATCTAGATAAAAAGCGGTATCAAGGTCAAGGTCGGGGTCAAGGTAAAAATCGGGGTCAAGGTCAAGGTCGGGTCAAGTTAAATATCGGGGTCAAGGTCAAGGTCGGTGTCAAGGTCAAGTCGGGGTCAAGGTAAAAATCGGGGTCAAGGTCAAGGACGGGGTCAAGGTCAAGGTCGGAATCTAGATAAAAAGCGGTGTCAAGGTCAGGGTCAAGGTCAAGGTCGGGGTCAAGGTAAAAATCGGGTCAAGGTCAAGGTCAAGGTTGGAATCTAGGTAAAAATCTGTGTCAAGGTCAAGGTCGGGGTCAAGGTAAAAATCGGGGTCACGGTCGGGGTTCAAGGTCAAAGTCTTGTGAAAGTCCGGTCCAAGCTGACTGGTCACTGTGTGACGCCACCTGGGACTTCGAAATTATCGATGTTCCAGGGAGGTCAGCTAACGCTGGCTGGTCGGAGGGGGGGTGTTAGGTTTTTTCGTTACGAAATTTCTGGATTCGGTCTCGCCGCAAGGCCCGCGATAAAATCTATACAATAGCTTAACAGTACCCTCCAATGGCGAGGTTAGGCTAAGATTAGGCTTATATTATTATTATAGTTTAATCGAATAAATGCTGAATTTAAAAATTTAAACCATTTAACTTCGTTAAATATGAATTCACAGATAAGGCAAATGACATTTTACTAAGATCAGAAGTACAGTAAGTTTCTGGTGTATATAATTTACTATTTGACTTTATCGCTTATAAATAAACATTGGTTTAATGAAACCCATTAAACAGTTTACTGTGTTAAAGCGACGGTGAAGTTATATAGTTAATTGCAATCTCAACCAGTTTTATGATGTTAAAGTCAATTTTCCGGAGCGTTGTGCATTTTTCACATGCCCCAATTTTCCACTGCGCCACTCTCGTGAATGCTGATGCCTTTTTGAATTATTTCGTTGTTATTTTACAATACATCAACTGTTTTCATAATATATTTCCGTGGAATAGCGGCAATTGATAATCGTAATTGGAGTTTAAGTGTTTGCAAATTCGTTTTAGGTTAATACAAAAAACACTAGCTTTTGCTGGCCGCCCACCCCCATAAACAGCCTTTATAACACAAATAAAAATTTCTTATAACAATCTCCAGTGTCTCATCTATCCCTGTAATTAAATTCATCAAAATCGATTCAGCTATTTAGTAGTAAAAGCGTAATAAACAAACTCACTTTCTCATTTATAATATTACTAGCTGTTTACCGCGGCTCCGCTCGCATGAGATGCCTTTTGCGGGCTAAACCTAGCCTATGTCCTAATGCAGATCATGGTCTACATTTGTGCCAAATGTCACAGCCGTTAAGTTGTGATTGACTAACAAACATCCAAATTCACAAACTCACAAAGATCTACACTTTTAATAATAGACATTTATAATAGTAGTAAGATATAGTTTTTTTTTAACCTTTTGTGATGAACTACAGGGGTCCCTGCTAATAGGATACTGGCGACCCCTGCAGTATGTCATCCCAGGGTTAAGGTATTTGCGAAGGAAGGGATTTAGGGAAAGGAAAGAAACACTGGCTGATCCTGGAACGCGATCCACACAAGGTGTGTATGTGTGCACTATGGTATGTTTTAACACCATATGTACGATGGTCGCTATCCGGGTGGATATGAATATCCTACCACCTGCAGTAAGATAAAGTAAGGATACAAGCTTTCATGTCTCTCTACCGAAATAAGTATTGATTAGACAACTATGAAATACAATTATAAAATAAGAAGATATAATTTCAAATATAATAAATATCACCATAATTAATGAACCCAATCATTATTACAAAAGCTCAAAGTCTCTGCTCATTTATTACACATTCAACGCGTAGTTTCATTTGCAAAACGGAATTTAATGAGAAACCTTATAATTTCACGCTTCAGTAAGTGCCACTAAAGAACTATACATACATATCGTTATGTTTTATCCCGATACTAACTTATGCTATTATTTGTTTCTTTTTTATATAGCTATAGTTTTTTTTTATATTAACTTGAATGAGAAGACGACCAGGTCACACGACTCATGGTAAGCATCACGCCTGCCCAGAACAGAAACAATACCACACAGAACTTCGAATTTCAAATCACTTCATGACACTGGAATGCACTCGTCATCCACACACATAGATGTCGTCTCATCGTGCCTATTAATTTTACTGGGTTAATTATCCTTCTAACCGGATCACAGCCGTGTTTACACATTGTTACTTGGCGGCAGAAATAGACGAGGCGGCAGTACCTCCCCAGCTGATCTCTCGCATACGAGGGACCTGCCATCTTGTAAGAATTTTGGAATCGCCTCATTTATTTATTTTTTTTTATTTGATTGAATGACGAGATGAGGAAGGCGCTCGCCTGATGGTAAGCGCTACGCCTGCTTATAAACAGAAGCAACACCACACAGAACTTTGAATTACAAAGCACTGCACGGCACTGAACTACGCTTGTCACCCCAAGACATAAGATGTTGTCTCATAATGCCCAGTAATTTCACTGGCTTCGATGTCCTTTAAACCGAAACATAACAGTGCTTACACACTGCTATTTGGCAGCAGAAATAGACGAAGCAAATTCTTAAATTAAGTTTCTCATAGTCATCCATACTATTACTTTCTCATCTTTATGTTATTGTTTGACTCTAAGTAGTTTATTTAACTTAAACTTTTATTTAGCAACGTCAAACATATTAATGCAAATCCCTGAGCATCAATACGGATAATAATCTATTCAATAAACCATCTACCTAAAGACGTTCCTCGACAACCATCTCATCACATCGCCATCCATTGCCGGCTATATTGAAACTCTGAGGCGTGTTGCAGGTACAAGGCGCGTAAACGTAAGCCGGTCGGTGCCGCGAGCCGAGGTGGTCGGCACCGAGCGGCCGAGCGTGGTGCGAGCGCAGCTGGACCGCGCGCCGGACCGCGATGCGGCGCACCACGTATACCGAGCAAACCCGCCGCACCCGCATCACGTCTCAGGTAATGCTACTATTTATTCATTAGAAAGAAGGAAAGAAAGAAAGTAAGAAGGAAAAAAAGAAAGAAAGAAAAATATTATTGGCCTAAATACAAAATAGTTAGCTTTATACCTACAAAATAGTTACCTTTTCATTACTAGCTTTTGCCCGCGGTTCCACCTGCATGAGCGGACTTTTGCTGGGTAAAAAGTACCCTATATCATTATACAGGTCATGATTTACCTCTCCGCCAAATTTCACCCAAACCCGTTCAGCCGTTAAGGCGTAATTGACTAACAAACATCCAAACTATCTATCTATTGGAACTTTGTAGCTCAATAGCACGTATAAGTGGGACAATTTTCATCAGTTGTAGACAAGTTATGACGCTTTTTTTTTGAGACATCTTTATACGAAAAATAGTACATTTCAACTTCCAATGGTTCCCACCATTCCCTCTATAAATAAGACTACTGTCATGTTAACTTGCCTGTTTGGGAAATTGGCTAAATGAAAAGCCTCTAGAAGTGATATAAAATGTAAGTCCCTTTAGATCCCACTTACCCAGGTTTCACTGTATTTCATTGAACAATCGTTACGATTAACGCAATCTTTTTTATCTTTTAAAACCAAAATACTCAAGCCCCTTGTAGTAAAATCTTGAATATACGATATGAAAGTTTAATTCTAATTTCGCAAATGGAGTATTATTGCTATACATATTTCATTAGCCATATTCTCATATGTGACTCCCGCATTATATCAAATGGTTAAATAATATATCAAAACTTTCAAAACCAGTATATTTAAATAGTAAATAAAGTGAAATAAAGTATTAGTATTTTATAGTATAGGAAGGAACACTACACAGAACTTTAAATTATAAAGCACTGCATGGCACTGAACTGCGCTCGTCACCCCGAGACATAAGGTGTCAAGTATCCAATATCCAGTAATGCAACTGACTTCCGAAACACAACAGTACCTACACATTGTTGCATGGCGGCAGAAATAGACAAAGCGGTCCAACCCAGACGGCCTGTCGCATACGAGGGACTTACCAAAATAACAAGACATGAACGGTTGTGTAGTATGCCGGAAATATGACAGTGCACAATTTCACGCGGGTGGAGCCTAGAGCAAATGCTAGTACAGAATAGAACGACAAAATCACTTTACTTTTCAGATAAAGTCTCATTTATAATATCACATCCACAATTATGGCCTTGTATGCCGCTTAAACGAATTATTATCCGTCAAACAGCAAACCGCGGCGAATAAGCCTCAATATGCCACAAAGGGAGTATCCAAGTACCCGCCTTACTTACCTTTCTTTGTTACACGATACTGCATTATTAAGGACGTCGTGGTTGATGTTAAAAAATAATGCGCCTTGAGATGTTTCGCGAAAAGCCCTAACAACACATCAAAGCGGTGCGAGTGATGCGACGTAGCTACGCACGTGGCGTTGAAACTTGGGATATGATTTTTAGACTTTCTGAAAATGTGACTTATACATTGACCTAACGTACGGTGCTGGGGTTAAGGTTATAGGTAATTATTTCGAAAAAAAAAACGCGTAATCATGTTGATCTTGATTTAACTACGTCACAACGTTAGATTATGTACTAATTTTATCTTTGAGTAAACTATAACTCTGGATCTTGTACTCGTTACTTAATCATATTAATTTGTAAAAAAACGAAGCTATAATAAAACTTTAATCGTAGTACTATATCACTCGTACGTTTTAACTTTCCTTCGCATTTAATAGCGCCCGTGTCAAATATAAGAATGACAGCTTACAATGCATACATGATTGACGTATGAGCCTGAAAGGGACTAGCGCAGGAGTTTGAACGATTAGCGAGCCAAGGTCGTCCGGATTTAAAACCCCGCAATTGCAGTGACACAGGAATGACGTTTGAGCCCAGTTTTACTCGTAGGTCGATCAAAAATTATCGTTATATTTTAACCAATTTATACAAAACCTTGACAAATGATATACCTAAACCGTTTTTTATAAATCACTCTATCTACTGGTGAAAACCGCATGTAAATCTGTTCAGTAGATTTTTAGTTTATCGCGAACAGACAGACAGACGCGGCGGAGGAGTTTGTTTTATAATGTTTTTTTTGTGGGGCGCTATGCCCCACTCTCGTACCCCCGATATTAAAATTCAGGGCCCTTATTCATCTGTAATTTCTCCCCCTAAATTATAATATGTAGTGAAAGCGTATATGTATCATAAAAAGTAATAAAAAGAACAAAATGTAAGAGTGTAGGTACCCTCAGTGCTTGAGTCCGTCTTGCACTAGACAGTTTTTTTTTTTTGGTTAACAGAGGAACATCTCGTTCTTTAGGCTACGTTACGAGGTCGCAACGCTCTGATGTGTGTCGGGTGTACACGGCCATTGTTTCAATGACTGTTCGCCCGGCCTTTTATCTTTGGGCTTATGTACTCTTATTTGAAAGGGTTTTTGGTACGTTTTGTTGAATTAAAAAGAATGAAAGAGAATGGAACTTAATGTAGAACATTCGTATGTGACTGCCAAAGTGTAGAAAGTTGGGGTGGATAATAGATTTCGCTGATAAGAAAACAAAACGGAGTTAAAAAATACGGAATGTCTAATTATGAATAATCACACATTTTTATTAACATACAGAGTATTTATGAAAATATTAAACAATATTTTCTGAATGAAAGTAAATAATTTTTCTAAAAATACAGATGTCCGATATAAATCATTCTAATATTTTCTAAATGCACCACGACCACATACATATACACAAGCAAACCCAAAGATTGACAAGGAGGTAAGCACTTTTGTAGGTGGTTTAATATAGCAAATTGCGTTTTTGAACACCCATGTATACAATATGGAAAGTCTCCATTAGATCTTTGAATAAGTAGGTAATGAAAATTTAACTGTTAAGTTCAGAAAAAGACATAGTTTTAATAAGCAATATTATTCCAAAATGGAGCCTATCAAACCAGTTATGTTTTATTCTAAAATCTTCCTGGAACCATACGCCTCGTTTTAAGGCGGATACAAATAAAAAACATAATCGTTTTTACCCGCCGTTGAAACTTACCTCACGTCTTTCAACCGTACGCGGTTTGCGGCTCCCACCCGGCCAAATAGAGATTAAACATTCAAAGAGATCGCATACACACTTAACCCTAATAAATATTCAACTGAGCGGCGCGGGAGATCAATTCTTGCATTGCTGAGGAAAAACTGTCTCGCTAAAATGACATGCGAATAACTTTATATAAACGTCAGTTTTGAATATGGAATGACTGATTCTGTGAGTTTTAGTGATTGATTAAACTTTTAAATATTATTCTTCTAACTTCTATCTTCTTCTATATGTAAGCAAGAACTCCTAAACCTAAAAAAAATCATGAAACCCGACTTATTTCATGATTTTTTTGTGTGTGTATGGGTTAGATTCACAATTGGACGAATGGAACTACAATCGGTTATGGTTTCTTATTTATTTTTATAAGATTTTTCTCCGCCAAAATATTTCAACCCTAACTTTATATTTCGGGCAAAACCGCGCGGGATAGATATTTGAACGTAATAATAAAAAGTATTTTATTTTAATTGTTTTTTTCTAGACATTTCTCATAACGGTTCCCGTTGAAGGCCATGTGGGTCAGAAGGCGAGTCGCCCCTTAAAACACTAATCCACCGTCAAATCATGATCGGAAGGCGAACCTCAGCATTAAGCCGGGATAACACCAGGCAAAAAGAAAGTCATTTGTCATAATAAAAGCTCACGCCTGTATCCCCGAAGGTGCTGGCAGCGGACTTCGTGTTTGAAATATCCTTGCTCGTCTCGTCATTCAATCAAATAAAAAATAAAATAATATGCTACCCAGTTTCCCACATGAATGGGTGTTACCGACCTTTAAGGCAAGTAATTGAGGGGATTGTTAAAGCCCACGCATCCCACTTTTATTGCGAAATTTTATTTTACGTGCATATTATGCCTCATTTACATTTGTCACCTGCGACTTGGATTCTAAGAAGAAGAAAACAAAGAAGTTTTTTCTTATAGAATATTGTTGATTGCCTTTGTTCTTGTATTCAACAGTTATATGCAAATAATTTATAGTATTTTTAACATAGTACACATCTTTTTACTTTTACGGTACGTCTGCTGTGTCGAGGTTTAGGTTTCGATCCCCGGGTCAGGCAAGAGTTATATAAGGTTTTTTTATCACTAAATGCCCAACATGACATTTGAGTGGTAGAGCCACGCTGTAGACGGTTTTGTCTACAGCATGAATGGGCTGGTTCAACCAGGTCATGACCACTGTCTCACAGAAAACCGACGTAAAGTAGCGGCTTGCTGCTGCGTTTCGTACGGTGAGTAAGATATCCGGAAGCCCAAATCCCCTCCCCTTCCCTATCCCTAATTATCCCTTTCCTTTATGGTCGGCAACGCGCCCATGATTCTTCTGGGGGTGGGCGTACATGGGCAGTGGAGATCACTTACCACCATTACCATGAGGTGACTCACTTGCTCGTTTGCCGGCCAATGCCATAAAAAAAAAACATCATCCCGGAGTCTAAAATTGTGCCCGATATGTCGATAATTTACCCGATATGTCTGTCACATTATGGGATGGAAATAGGCTAGGCGAAACATGGATATACGGGTTACACCTCTATCTACCTCTTTAGATGTTACAGGCGTGAATGCGTATGTTTGTAACTTTGGAAATCTTTATACACTGTCCTGTATTTTCGTGATAAAATGGATAACTATCGAATATTTTTTAATTAAAACGTGAGATCGATACTTCAAAATTCACGTATTACATTCTTAAAACTTAATTTTATTTCATTGTACCGCTTCTAGGTGCCAGCTTACGCTACATTAAAAGAAACCCTTGTGGCCTACTTGCAAAATAAACGTTTTATTTTAGCGATGAATCCTAAAACGACAGTTTCGTTTATCACCTTAATATAATTTATTACGCATGTAGGGCCTTATCGTATTATTATAAAATACGTTAACATAATATGTTTTCGTGGCAATGGAACAAATAAACCATACCGCATTACTTACTTTACAAGGTGGTAGGTCCCTCGTATGCGAGAGGCCGTCTAGGTTGGTACCACCACTTTGCGCTCTGCCGCCAAGCAACAGTGTGTAAGCACTGTTGTGTTTTTGTTTGAAGGACATTGAAACCAGTGAAATTACTGGGCATTATGAGGCTTAACATCGGGGCGACGAGCGCAGTTTAGTGCCATGCAGTGCTTTGTAATTTAAAGTTCTGTCTGGTGTTTGGCGTGCTTCTGTTTATGGGCAGGCTTGGCGCTTACCATCAGGCGAGCGCCTTGCTCGTCTCGTCATTCAATCAAATAAAATAACAAAAAATAACTATTTTACACAAATATAATTTCACATTACATATACAAAAATCTCATTCCACGTGGCCGTTTTATTTCTGTGTTACGTTTATGCCGTCGTTTGCATTCCCCAGCAGCCTCCGTATTGGGCTTACGAGTTTTTATAGTCACTTAAGGCCACTCCGCACGCATATTTTGAATCAATATCGTAAACGTTTACATTCATTGGCTACTTATTTATATTTAATATCTTTATATGTAAGGTCTCGCTTTTGCTCGTGGCTCTACATGCGTGGCGCATTTGCCGATAAAAACTATCCTATACCACTCTCCGGTACATAAACTGTTTTGCCAAAAGTAATGGCATTTGTTTGCTTCGTAATTGCGTGAAAAGAGAAAAAACACACTTTTACATTTACACTATTAATAAATATATTGCTGGTGGTGGGATAAGTGCCGGATACGAATCACATGGTGTTAAAACCTGCCATAGTGATCCACACGCCTTGTGTGGATCGCGTTCCAGGATCAGCCAGTGTATATCCGGTTCTCCCGAGGGGCTTGCGACATGACTTGATAGTTGATTGGGGCCGGTATAGGGGTACATCCTTGTATGACTGTGCCTGCATCAGTTATCCGCCCTTCGATTTACTTTTCCCTCTCTAAAGAGGGAAGAAGCATTTATACACGCCGGCATGACTTTGGTGACCACCGATAATTTTTATTGGTGGTCGCTGGCTTTTGGGATTGCACTACGCTTACCATCAGGTGTAGTGAAGTCACTTTGCCATGTTCGGATAAAAAAATATATTACCGTGGATAAGCATCCACATACCGGGCAAGGTGGAAGCATCTAATTAGGAAGATACTGACTGCAACACGGAAAAGAGGCAGTCTTTCAGGCAGACTTTTTATAATTTATCTTACTTCCTAGAAATAATCGATTAACGTTGCCTACGCAAAAATGTTCGCCTTTTCGTATTATTGTGTCTAATAGGAAATATTATGTTCTTTTTGCTATTGAATAATTTTGGAGAATTACAAAGTACTTTTTCGGAGAACAACTAAACAAAATATATTTTCTTGAGAGCAAGTTCTCGGTTGTGAAATCTATAGGCACATATTTATATAGGACTAAATTAAAACTTTACTAGAGAATATATTTGGAATATGAACAGATATTATATATTCACAAGGTGCTAGGGCCCTCGTATATGATGTGTTACCAACTTTAAAGGAGAGATAATAAAGAATAGCCACATTTATTTGGTGCATCAAATACTGACATAGCACAAAAAAGGCAGATTATAATAATAAAATTGCAACAAATATATGAGAGGGGTTAGGCCTTAGTCCACCACGCTGACCTAATGCGAGTTGGCAGACTTCACATACCTTCGAAAAATCTTATCGATTTCTCAGGTATGCAGGTTTCCTCACGATGTTTCCTTCATCGTTAAAGCAAGTAACAGTTAACAATTAATATACACGTAACTTAGAAAAGGCAGAGATGTATGCTCTTGGGGCTGGTTTCGAACCTGCGATTTTCGTCTCGACAGTCCGTACCACTCCCCGCTGAGCTAACGCTGCTGTAAAAAAAATACGCTTATTTAAACTTATTTGTTGCAGGTACAAAAAGTCTTCGTTGCTGGCGGCACTCGGTCTGGACGGTGGTTCTTCTCTTCCAAATAGATCTCATAGTTTAATTTACTTTAACACTCCAAACGTTACAACTGTCACTTCTTCTTTGTTACTGTTTCCTTTCAACTAGTCTATATTGTCGTTACACAGGTGAGATCGTGGCATCAGTGTGGTGCTGCTTTTATCGTTTCCCTAATATAAGTGTAATGTTATAAACTAAACATATCATCCTGAAATTTTCGTGTCATATCCCAGTGTGAATGAATTTGAAAATTTTATATTTATATGCGTTTTATTCGCTGGATATACGTGTAGAGTGTTTATAATAGAACTTGCAAACAGTGTTAACAAACGTGTTAGCCAATGTTTCATGAATATATCTATCAGCAATGGTTTTTACTTTTTTATTTGCCTGATAGTAAGTGCCATGTCTGTCTGTAAACACTAACATCGGACAGAACATTTTAATTACAAAGTACTGCGTGGCACCTCACTGCGCTTAACTAAAGACAGGGTGTGAAATCTAATA
The DNA here is from genome assembly GCA_949126905.1 of Amorpha juglandis. Taxonomy (NCBI): domain Eukaryota; kingdom Metazoa; phylum Arthropoda; class Insecta; order Lepidoptera; family Sphingidae; genus Amorpha; species Amorpha juglandis. The sequence continues at coordinate 24,021,391 of OX421365.1, forward strand.
ATGCTTAATAATTTCAATGACGTCAATGTTCATTTAACCGGACACACAGTGGTTATACACTAAGACCTACTTTTTTACCCAAGCACAGCATAGTGACTGCACTACATATAATGGTAAGCGCAGTGCAGTCCAAAAAACCAGCGATAACAAAAACCAGTTTATCGATGATCACTAGGATCATGCCGGCCTGTTTAAATGATTCTTAACACTCCGAAGAGGGAAGAAGCAAATGCCTGCGACAGAACAGGCGGATGACCGATGCAGGCACAGGGATGCAAATATGTATGGGTAGGCGGATCTGCATATCTTAACAAACTTTGAGGGGCTTCTGCATAGAATAGAAACGAAGATTTCACTAACCAAAGATAATTGTTTTACCAACCAAAGATAATTCCTTTTTAAGTCGGTTATCGCTGATCAATTTGTTACACTGTAAGTTTATTTAAAAATACCGTAGGTGTTAAGACAAAAAGAGGTAATGTTTAATTCTTTCTGTACCAATTGACCTATCATTGATTTGTAATTTAGAATCAGATTTAGACATTATATTCTAAAACATTGTGTATCAATCGCGCTACTAGCTTTCCAAAACTTAATGGTATTAAAAATAAACCAAAATAAAAGCAATTAAAAGAAACATATCCTTTATAATATTATAAGTTAAAATTACCTGTAATTTTTAACAAAAGATGGGGATCAGAAAAAGATTATTTAATATTGTGTTATTGTTGAAAATAAAGATATCAGAACAAGATTAAAGAGGAAATGATTAACATTGTTATGGCGTCTTTAAAGACATGTTTTACGACATTCCAGTAAATTTAACGTATAACGAATAACTAAATATCGTATAGGATAGCTACATTTGAAAGTACCTATTTTTTATTAGCTTGAATGACGAGACGAGCAAGTCACTCGACTGATGGTAAGTGCCTGTCCATACACAGGATCAACACCATAACTTATAAATCACTGCATGGCCACTGGACTGCGCTCGTCACCCTGATATATAAGATATTGAGTCTCATAATTCCCAGTAATTTTACTGGCTACCAAGACCTTCAAGTCGGAACACAACAGTGCTTAGACACTGCTGCTTAGTGAATAAATAGACATAGTGGTGGTACCAACCCAAGGCCTCTCGCATACGATGGACCTACCACGGCCACCGAATAAAGCTAGACAACATTAAATATTCTGTTTTTGAATATGTTCTATTTTATCATGAGAAGAATTTACTCAGGTTTTTTGAAACAAGCGCTCAAAAGAACAAAAAGATCAAGTTAGAAAGGAAAGACATATCCAGGAAGCTACAAATGCAAATTGTAAACGTTGTATTAAAATGTACCCCGTCTCAGAATGGAATAGTTTTAAGTTATTATTCATGAACCAACCCAGTACGGGGTAACGCGAGCATTTGCATTTTAAACCGCGCATACATCAAGTATTTGTACACCCATTGTCCTCACTAAAATGTTCTAAGCTTCATACTCCATCGTGTTAACGTGCCAAATATAAATCGTACAAAGTATGTTATTCACTATAAATCATGTTTTCTTACTTGTCTTGTAGTACACGTAAGTGACATACATAGGCTCACACCTGTTTCCCATAGGGGTAAGTAGAGACAATGGACTTCCACCTGCTATGATTCTTACACACCTTTGAACTCCTTTACTCTCATTAAATTCTTCATGCATGCACGTCGGTTTAGGTTACTTCTGACCTGGCCTTACTAGAGAATATCTCCGACTTGATCTAAGAAAGTTTGCCGAGGCCTTCCCCTCCCAACCGTACTATTCACACTCGCCATATATATTTGTTTCGTCAATCTTCTTTCATCCATACTCTCTACATGCCCTAACCATCTCAGGATTCCAGTCTCACTCCAAAGGGTGCTGAAGTAAGGCAAAGTAAGAAAAAAGAGGCGAACCTTGGCAGCAATCTGAGTTAACAGGCAGAAAGAAACAAGTAGCATGAATTTTCATCATTAAATAAAAAAAATGTTTATGTTATAAGATAGGTCAGGAAAAATGATTTATACGTATTTAAAGTCAGTCACTGAGTCACTGTGAATGTAAAACCTTAATTTTGAATTTTTATTTTAAACGCGGCTTTGCTTGCGTTGATACTTTAACTTTAGAATTAGTAACAAGCTTTTGTCCAGGCTATAACTAGTCTATAAGAGAAATACAGTCGGACATATTTTAAGCGAGAACGGTTGCTAAGGATTTCATTTAAACTTTCAGTTTTGCGATATCCAGGTTATTTTTACTCGAACAGAATTGACTTTAATAAATACATTAGGAGACAAAAGATAAAACACTTCGCTTTTTCTATGACCTAATTTTCCAAATTATTGTACAAATACAGAGTATATTTTAGATCAAGTTTATTCTCGTAACTTAGGTTCTTCCAGTATCATGTAAAATATTTTTGAGGAGTATCAAGACAACGATAATTTACATGAAACTTTAATTTCGCTTAGGCTCGTGGTGGCATATTTTATGAGGCCGAGGGTGAGCAGGCATAAATGGGTCACCTGATGGTACGACCGCCCAAGGAAACTCAAACTGCCAGAGAAATCACAGGCGCATTACTGACCCTTAAGAAAATAAATTGGGATTTGGCCATCGTTTATCACTCACACAAAACGCAATAGCTAAGCTGCTACAAGTACTGGTAGGAGACGTGATCACAGATTTTCGTAGTTTGTTTAAAGATCTGATTGGCGGAATGAAGGAGCAGAAAGTATCAACACTTCAAGCGATTGGTTCATCAATTGTTGCTCGTCGTCTACTGGAGTTTCAACTGCTTTTAACTTAGGGATTGGGAAGGGGAGGGAGAATTGGGCCTCAGGATATCTCATTTACCAATAACAGCAGCAAGCCGCTACTTAACGTTGGTTTTCTGTGAGACAATGATAACGACCAGGTCGAGTCGGCCCATTCATGCTGTAGACATAATTGTCTACAGCGCGGCTCTACCAATCTCTACTCTTCCTATTACCATCCAGTTGAACCAGTCTATTTATCAAAACTGGCTACAGAGAGTCTACTACTTATAAATTCACTTCTGTTATCTAATTTGTTCGTAATAATTTCGTCTAGCCAAGTTTTAACATCTTTGCTTTGATATTCCATTAAAATATTTTACACTAATGAAGGACCTAAAACTTTTAGTTGATAATAATTTTCTGTGGTTTAATATTAATAAATTAGATAATTAAGTAACCAAGCTTGCCCTTCACGCTTGAAAATTTGTACATATATATTAATGCACAAATATATCTCCTTAACGTACTTGTTAAATAGATGTATGTAAAAATGTAATTTTTATTTAATGTAAGAGATTTATCGTTACTGTAATATGTACAGTTGTATGATTTTAACAATGTAAATAAATATTTAATAAATAGTCGTAAAATTTAGTTGTGTTTTTGTAACCGATCCTTTACAGCGGCTCTGGTGCAAAGCGAGTAATGAAGCGTCAAGCGTGTACCACTAAAGACCTTTTTGAGGTGCGCTTCCGAGACAGCAATATCACCACACGTGGTACAAGTCAGGTGATAGCGACACCTCCGCTTTGTAACTATATGAAAACGATCTCACATCGCAGTGTTCTTTTCTCGCTCGCAAAGCCCAAAATATATATATACAGAAAACGGACATGTCATTGTCGAACCACAGTGTGACCTGAAAGCCAATGGTGTAACTATGGAACATGGCTAAGAACTTGCGATAGATTTACATCTCCAATTCCGACTTCGGTTCCAATGACTTTGAATCGGTAGTTATAATGAAGATCGAAACGTACCAGCGTGAAAGATGTGACTTGTCGCCCGGGAAATCCCGGTCGCATTTCCCGTTCAATTGTTTGTTTGGTTATAAAGTACTTCGAACTTCTGTAGAATCTATGAGTAATGAATTAAAATTATTAGCTATGTACCAATTAGAATTAATTTGAGTCACTAAAAGTAGGCCCAACAGTTAACTAACTCATTTCTCATCTACTTCACCTCCGATTCCGGCTCTGACTCCACTTGCGGTTAACTCACCTTCGTAAAATTTCTAGTCAAGACCAGGCAGAGGAAGAATCTAATTAGGAAGGCGAACCCTGGCAATAGGCTGGCATAAAGCCAGGCAGAAATAAAGCAATGTAAGTCCTGATTTATCTTCACTATTTACTAAAATCCTGACTTTTCTTGGCTCCCAAACCACTTACAGATTGATAAATTTAAACATTCAATTCAAAATACTCGTAGTATAATAATGGACTTAAAACATTAAGCATATACAAAGTGGTGAAACATGCAGCTGGTAATTATGGTTAACGTAATCTGTAATTTTCTACCTAAGCAGAACAGATGGGTTTTAGCTTTTAAAATAACATTGTACATAAATATAAGTGGTGTTACAATGGTGTGTTTTTATCGTTATTTGCCTTAATTACGACGTGGGCATGTGAATTTTCTTATGATAAACGCAACTGATAGTAGAAGTGACACCACACAGAAAGTACTGTATAGAACTCTACGCTCATCACCTTGGGACTTGAGTTGTTGTCTCATAATGCTAGTACTTTTACGGTCTTCAAAGCGAAACAAAACCGTGGTCATACACTGGTGCTTGATAATAGCAATATACAAGATTGTTATACCTCACTGAGACCGTCTTTCACCTACGGGTCTCTCGTATCACCTAGCGATGTAACTAAACTAAATGATATAATAAAAAATACATTATAGTTGTCTTCACTTGCACAATGCATACAATGAACTCACTGGAAAAACTACTTGACTCTTTGAAGATCGTGCACTGACAAAAATATTGAGTGTCATTTGATTTTCAAGCGATACGTGGAAACTCTAGCAATGGGAAATAATTAAAAGGAATCAGCGATCGCAGTAGGAAGGGAAGCTGCTATCGCCCGTTCACTTACTCCTGACTGACGTTATCTTGAAGTGAATCGATGGCCCGCTTTAATTGATTCCCCATTTTCAACGCCCCACAATTGGTTCTTTGTCTTTTTCTAATCGGAATTCAGGGCGAGTGGGGCAGCGTTAACGAATTTTTCTTAAAAAGAATGCCCGATGAATGTTCAGATAAATACGGCTTTTAATGTGATTTAGAAAACAACTGTTTAACAATGGTTTAGTACGTGAGTTCTATCAAAGGTATAATCCCCCGATACCGGTTAAAATCTGGTATTTCTAAATGTTCAACTATGTTTTTTCCTATAAAGCTCATCTCGAATAAACAAGGAGCTTCAATTTAAAAATAAATTCAAATGTTTTAAACTGATCTGATCTCCAGATTATACTAAATAATACTAGATAATCGTCCAATTTATTATTAGTATAAATTAATTAAACATTCTCATACTAATTAGTCTGTAAACCGATACGTGGGTACATAATATGCTCTATGTAGATAATTCATTAAACTCTATGGAATATGAAGTATCCAATAATGAATTTAATTATTTACTCGTAAATATTTAAGTAAATATTCTACAGGTATGTGAATTCGATCGATCATAATGTGCATTATATTAAGCGAGCATGGTGTACCAAAGGTTTTACCTGGAAATGGACGGCAGCGTATAAACATAATGCTGGAAACGTTGAAAGCCGTCCTTATTTTGGTTGGGCTTCAGAGTCCCCTAAGAGACAGGTCGCAAAACGGCACAGCACGGGGTCTATTCCAGCAACAGTCTCGAGATACTTGAATCCTCCTGAACCCATCTTACTTGCATCAATTAAGACCTTCGTGGTTTTATTACTCATTATTGCAGCGTAAGGATTTTAGTTAGAGACCCGATCCAGCGGTCGCTCGGATCAAGATGACTGCATCAGCATGCTGATAAACTCAAAATAATTATCTCTTCTTTCATCCTCTTCCTTTAGTAATGTATAAGGTGTTGATGGGTAGTAGAGATCGCTTGTTGGTTGGCGTCTGCTATAAAAAAATCGTTATACATCATAAGCACACGCATGTATCTTCAAATATGGAAGCATAAGTTCAACTAAGATATCCATTCGTAGACCTAATTTCCGTCATCGTGATGTGATAGGTGAAGTTTATCATTATATCGTGCACTTTTAGTCCCATGTAACTGGTGTTTCATTTTCAAATCGAAAAATTCAATCTTATTGTGACTATCCGACCTGGAATTTGAGCTCTCTTCTCAACATACACTACTACTAGATCAACAAATAAATCTGACGTGAAGAAATTCTGTCTCTATGAATAAGATCGGCCACTTAAATAAATCAGACAACTACAAGGCGTTCGATAGCTTGCACTGTACGGAAATAACTTGAGACGTAGACACTGCGGTGTTCTGTCAATTAAACATGCTGATGCGAAGCCTAAGGCTCTAAAAGTGGATATGTATTCAAACGTGGCGAGGTTTATATGGTGTATGTTTAGAGAAAGCATATTCTGATGATTATGACGTAAAGTAACGCTTGTAATTCTACTTTGTATGATTAGCAGTAATTTAATAAGTTTGGTCCTAGAATATAAATTAAGTAAACATCTGTAGTTCAGTTCTTTTTTTTCCTGGCATTATCTAGTACCACTTATATTTTATATCCAATACCACTTCTCATTAATTATTTTCCCCTTTTTAATATATCCTAGGATATCTGCCATAATAATACATATTGTGCGAACATTTTAGCCGGTTGGCTTTTACGGTTTATAAAATAACTCTAAAGTGTGTGTCCTATACATAGACAGACAGAAGGGTTCTGTGATGGGGCTCCGCTGGCACCCTTTACGTACACTGTACGGAGCCCTAAAAATGTAGAGCTGTATCAATTATCGTTTATAGTCTCAAAATGCTCAAAAACATGTTTAAAGTGATTCAAAATTTTTTTATAGCATAGGCTGGCAAACGAACAAGTGGATCACCTAATGTTAAGTGTCTCCACCGCCCATGTCGCCGACAATACCAGAAGAATCATGGGCGCTTTGCCGACTTTAAAGGAAAGGTATACGAAACGCAGCAGCAAGCCGCTACTTTACGTAGGATTCCTGTGAGGTAGTAATAACGACTCGGTCAAGCCGGCCCATTCATACTGTAGACTTGGCTCTACCACTCATAATTTTAGGTAGCTATCATATTCTACAAAACATGTGACCTTAATTCTGTTTACAAAAGCAAGAATGTAAACCGATACAAAATTCTTAACAAAAAATAGTGTTATAAATATGTCAAAAGTAATTTTATCGTGGTGTCCATACGCTCGTAATGCACGAGCGGTTACAGTGTAGCGAGTGGGGTCACCGGGGGAGTGGCTGGGGGTCCACCCACGGCCGACACTTGTAAAATTTCGCGCTCGGTTGCGCGCCTTATCTGCCGCGCTTATGGCGATATCTTATGATTCCTCTGGATATATTGTGTACAATTTTTATGTTACACGAAAAAACGAGAACGTATTCTGTCGTAAAATCTAGATTTCGATATACAATAAGTTTAATAAAGTGGCTTGAAGAAAAATCTTGCTTGAATAATTTTTTTCTGACCCTTCTAGCAACACTAGTTAATTAATCTTCTGTAACCACTTTTACGAAAATTGGTATTAATTTTAATAATTATAATATCATTCATTCAATATTAGAAAGAAATTTTATTTGAATTAAAATTAAATGACTTTGCTTTTTGACAACGTGGCGTAGTGGGCGACTAGCCGACTATGAAACGTGAGGCCGCGGGTTCGATCCCGCACCGAGACAAATATTTGCCTAATCCTCAAATATTTGTTTCGGGTCTGAGTGTTGTAAGACCGAAAGTCTCTCGTAGTTCCTGATACTCACAACATAAGACTCGTATCTTACTGTAGAGTCTGGGCTATGAGTGTGACTGGTGGGTCTTATTTATTGAAGTGATAACTTCTTATGGGAGGGTGAACCGAAACGTTCCGTAACGCGAGCGGTCCATCGACCAGCCAGCGTTAGCCGACCTCCCTGGAACATCGATAATTTCGAAGTCCCAGGTGGCGTCACACAGTGATCAGTCAGCTTGGACCGGACTTTGACCGGACTTCAACCAGACTTTGACCGGACTTCAACCAGACTTTGACCGGACTTCAACCGGACTTCAACCGGACTTTAACCGGACTTTGACCGGGCTATGACCGGTATTTGACCGGACTTCGACCGGACTTTGACCGGACTTCGACCGGACTTCGACCGGACTTTGACCGGACTTTGACCGGACTTTAACCGGACTTCGACCGGACTTTGATAGGGTTTTGACCGGATTATGACAAACTTCAACAGGACTTTAACCGGACTTTAACCGGACTTCAACCGGACATTGACAGGACTTTGACCGGGGTTTGACCGGATTTTGACAAGACTTTGACTGGACTTTAACCGGATTTTGGCAGGACTTTGACCGGATTTTGATAGGACTTTGACCGGTATTTGACCGGACTTCGACCGGACTTTAACCGGACTTCGACCGGACTTTGACCGGGCTTTGACCGGATTTTGACAAGACTGACAGTACTTTGACTGGACTTTAACCGAATTTTGGCAGGACTTTGACCGGTATTTGTCCGGACTTTGACCGGACTTTAACCGGACTTCGACCGGACTTTGATAGGACTTTGGCCGGGGTTTGACCGGATTTTGACAAGACTTTGACTGGACTTTAACCGGATTTTGGCAGGACTTTGACCGGTATTTGACCGGGCTTTGACCGGATTTTGACAAGACTTTGACTGGACTTTAACCGGATTTTGGCAGGACTTTGACCGGTATTTGACCGGACTTTGACCGGATTTTGATAGGACTTTGACCGGTATTTGACCGGACTTCGACCGGACTTTAACCGGGCTTTGACCGGATTTTGACAAGACTGACAGTACTTTGACTGGACTTTAACCGAATTTTGGCAGAACTTTGACGGGTATTTGACCGGACTTTGACCGGACTTTAACTGGACTTCGACCGGACATTGACAGGACTTTGGCCGGGGTTTGACCGGGCTTTGACCGGATTTTGACAAGACTTTGACTGGACTTTAACCGGATTTTGGCAGGACTTTAACCGGTATTTGACCGGACTTTGACCGGATTTTGACAAACTTTGACAGGACTTTGACTGGACTTTAACCGGATTTTGGCAGGACTTCGACCGGGCTTTGACCGGACTTTGATAGGGCTTTGACCGGATTTTGACAAAATTTTGACAGGACTTTAACCGGATTTTGGCAGGACTTCGACCGGGCTTTGACCGAACTTCGACCGGACTTTGACCGGACTTTGATAGGGCTTTGACGGGGCTTTGACCGGATTTTGACAAACTTTGACAGGACCTTGACCGGACTTTGACAGGACTTTGACCTGACTTCGACCGGACTTTGACCGGATTTTGACCGGACTTTGACAGGACTTCGACCGGAATTTGACCAGACTTTGACATGACTTTGACCCATTGTCTGTGCTTTGACCGAACTTCGTAACGTAACGCGTTACGGCGGCACTCTGGCTTCCCTTTCTCTCACGCATAAGGCAGCAGTAGGCAGGCTCCTCCGCTCTCACATTAGTTTAAGTTATCACTTCTGTCGAGCGTCCCGAGACGCACACTTTTTTTTATTTATTTCTATCTACAACAGACTTCTTCCGTAGCAGTGAGAGTAAAAAATTATATATTACAATAATGATATTGCGAGACAACACAATATTTCTTAAAAAGCTAATGCTACAAAACACATCAATAAATAAGTTCAAAGCAGCCCGAAACTCAGAACTAGATTCGTGAATGTAAAACTCGAAGTAAGCGGAATCGGTTACTTTAATTAACAGAAGGAATCCCGCACAATAATGTTGACTACTAACTCATTTAGTCGGCTGATACGGCGCAGATTCTCGTGGTAACTTTTTTGGAGCTTACGATATTTATCGTGTCGGTGTCGTGAAAGAAGAAAAATGGAGTGATTTTATTTTTTGGTATAAACTTGCAACATGATACAATTGCTATTGTTTTTTTCATCCGGGCAAGGCAAAGTGACTGCACTAGAAACCAGTGACCAGCAATAAACAGTGAGTTTATTGGCGGTCACCAGAATCATGCCGGCCTATATAAATGGCTTCTTGATACTCCGAAGAGGTAAGAAGCAAATCGAGGGCCTCCGACAGAACATGAGGAGACCGATGCAGGCACAGGGATACAAGAATATACCCCTATATCCGCCTCAAACAACCATCAAGTCATGTCGCGAGCTTTTCGGGACAACCGGATATACACTGGCTGATCCTGGAGTGCGATCCACACAAGGTATGTGGGCACTATGGCAGGTTTTAACATCATGTGTACAGTGGTCGCTATCCGGGCGGATATGAATGAATATTCATACACATATCCATATCAGCCAACATTTGTATCAAATGCTTAAAAATAAAATAAAATAATAATGAAGTTATGTACATATTTTTTTAGCGACGTGCACCAATCGTTGCACGATTAACTTAAAGCTATGTTGTGACGTGAGCCACAACAGAGCTCTGGTTTTCAGTGACCACTAATGGAACCGTCTGAATGAATGAAGTATTATAAGATTAATTGCAAGCTCGGCCCGGCTAATATGGGAACACCCAAATACTCCGAAATATTTTATTCCGAATTTCGATGTTCCGATGTTCAAAAGTCCGAATTTCATAATACCTAAAAATTATAATGTCTATTATTCAAATTTACGAAAATTATTTTACCGAAAGTTGTAAATCTGTTTGTTTTCCGAATTTTATATATTCGACGAGTCAAATGCTCGATGGGTTCTCGGTCCGAAAAACGACATTCCGATTTTCAATATTCCGAATAAATTGCTAAAATCAGGATTTTGATTCAGTTATAATCATTACATACATTTGGGTTAGGTTAGGTTAGAACTGTGACCATTAAAGCGCGAAGGCGAGCGAGCGCAGCGAGCGTGCCGCGGCAGCGGCCGCCGAGCGCCAGATCCTCTCTATTGTTGGTGAATCATTTGGGTTAGGTTAGGTTAGAACTGTGACCATTAAGCGCGAAGGCGAGCGAGCGCAGCGAGCGTGGCGCGGCAGTGGCCGCCGAGCGCCAGATTCTCTCTATTGTTGGTGAATCATTTGGGTTAGGTTAGAATTGTGACCAGCGAAAAAAATATTTTTATTGGAAAGAAAATATTTTTATGACGAATTTGACATTAGTTTCTTAATTCTACCTCCTCATACTATTATATTTCTCTTTGACAAGAAATTATGTGTTGATTTGTCTTTCTATTCAGTTGTACAAGGCGTTTTTATTTCGGAATTTTAATTAATAGGTATTTTAATAATCGGAATTCGTATTTTTGATGTTTCGAATTATCATTAATTCGGACTTTTTGTTATTCGATCTATTGAAACTCGGTATTTTGAGAATCGTAATTATATACGTTAGGAATATTGAAATTTCGGAATTATAAAAATAGGATAAATGATACATCGGAGTTGTTAAATTCGGAATTTTGAACCATTCGGAATTATAAAAATCGGTATTTTGAAATTCGTATTTGTGACTATCGGAATAAAGTTTGTCGTATTATTGTAGTGTACCCGGCTAATATAAAGTTATTATCGTATCGTACATATTAAACGCTAGTATTTGTAATATATAAAGGAATGCCGGGACCGTCTGGGGCCAGTTACGCGTTGTTGTTAATTTGCCTATGATTTGTTACAGTTTGTAACTTACGATTATTGCCTTATGATTACATCAACGGTTTGTGTGTTCTTGGGATAATTGAGCTGGATATTAACAGACGGGCGTAATTGTGGCAATTGCTAATATTTGGGATTATTTGGATGACTCGTAAATTATATTCATTTTGTTTTATATATTGTACGGAGATGCTAATGAATAACTAAATGCACAGCGTACTGAACTTAACTTTTTTTCGAAATAAAACTAATTTAAACGGATCGTGTTTATTTTAATTTTGGTCCCGACATTTTGAAAACTGTTCAGCCTTCGTGGTCACTGGGTGGACATATTATTTTTATTTCATTGTGTTACATTTACGTAAACGAAAGAAATCAATGACTTTTTATTTTCTTTCTAAAGTAGACGCACCGACGGCCCACTTAGTGGTGAATAGATACCGTAGTCCATCGCATTGTTTGTCCCCAAAACAGTAATACCAAAGGCCGTATATCATATTATATTATATAATCAAGTCGTTGTTTGTAAATACGTTGAAGACTTTCGTTAGGGGCATTAGAATCAACTTCTAATTATTTTACTTGCTTAAATGACTAGACGAGTGGGATGCGCGCGCCACCCCGAGACATAAGATGTTAAGTTTCGTAATGCCCAAATTTTATTTTAATTCATCACCTTTTTATGGTATTAAAACATTACCTACTAAAAATTAACTACACGTTATAAGATCTCTACCATACAACAATCATAGACAATAAATAATTGTCCCAATGCAACACCATCCACCTTATCATCTTACCACTCTTGTATTTGCATTTGTTAATCCAAAAACCATCAAGCCAAAGTAAATTACACGCCAATAGTCAGTTTAAAACCCAAACAATTATGAATTTCAACATTTCGTATGAAACCCTCCCTAGATAAATACCATTAGTTATTATACTTATCTAGATATCACGTCGAGCTGAGACATCGTTAAATCAAACTCGCCATGAGCATAGCTGGATCAAATTAAACCGCAGACTACTGTACCTAGTGCGTTTTTATTTACCGTTGTATTCGAGAAATATATATGAAGTTAATACGTTTTCAATAAAATCCGTTAGGGGTGCTGTACCGATTTGCAAAAATATTTTCATCAATACGGATGACTAGATAACTGTAAAAATTAATGCGCCCTGACATTTGTATGAAAAGCATTTCCCCCCATTGCAGTTTGTTACAAGTTACGGCCTAAATACATACGTGTATTCCGGCCACAACCTATTCAAATGCTTAATGTAGTTAAGTAAAAAGTGTTTACTATTTGTTGCTCTTGTGAGCAATCAACTTTACAAGGGTGTTGCAAGTATAATTATTCAATTTCAAGGCGGTAGGTCCCTCGTCTGCGAGAGGCTGTCTGGGTTGGTACCACTGCTTTGTCTATTTCTGCCGCCAAGCAATAGCGTGTAAGCACTGTAGTGTTTCGGTTTGAAGGACATTGAAGCCATTGGAAATTACTGGGCATCATGAGACTTAACATCTTATGTCTCGGGGTGACGAGCGCAGTTCAGTGCCATGTAGTGATTTGTAATTCAAAGTTCTGTGTGGTGTTGCTTCTGTTTATGGGCAGGCGTGGCGCTTAACATCAAGCGAGCGCCTAGCTCGTCTAGTCATTTAATCAAATAAAAAAAAAATGTAATTTGTAATTTCGACCAGAAAAGTTGTCCATGTTGTGCCCACCCCGATTACTGTTGGAAGCTCATCTCTTGAAGTTGTCGACGAATATGTCTATCTAGGACAAGTAGTCCAATTAGGCAGGTCCAACTTCGAGAGAGAGGTCAATCGTCGAATCCAGCTCGGCTGGGCAGCGTTCGGGAAACTTGGCAAGGTCTTCTCGTCCAAAATACCTCAGTGCCTGAAGACTAAAGTCTTCGATCAATGTGTGTTACCAGTGATGACATACGGCACTGAGACGTGGCCTCTAAATATAGGCCGTATAAGACGGCTCACAGTCATTCAGCGAGCTATGGAGAGAGCTATGCTCGGTGTTTCTCTGCGTGATCAAATCAGAAATGAGGCGATCCGTAGAAGAACGAAAGTCACCGACATAGCTCAGCGGATTAGCAAGCTCAAGTGGCAGTGGGCAGGCCACATAGCTCGCAGAACCGATAACCGATGGGGCAGAAAGGTTCTGGAATGGAGGCCACGTACTGGCAAGCGCAGCGTTGGACGTCCACCTACAAGGTGGACAGACGACCTGATAAAGATCGCAGGAAGTCGCTGGATGGAGGCCGCTTCCAACAGGTCGGTCTGGAAATCTTTGGGAGAGGCCTATGTTCAGCAGTGGACGTCTTGTGGCTGATGATGATGATGATGATGATGACCAGAAAATATAAAACAACTTAATTTTATAAATGTTCATTTAGAAGCCTTAAATTATTATAATAAATGGCGTTATCAGGTTAACTAAACATAAATGGTAAGCATCTATATTATTATATTTTTTCCTTTAGTCCATCTAGTCATGTGTAAAGATAGTTATGTATTGCCCACATTACCACATGATTGTAGAGTCGCAATCGATTAATAAATTAGCTCTATAAATAGAGTCGAAATGTTCATTAGCTTTATTATTAGGGTGGGATAGTGTTACCAATATTTGTTTATGGGTTTTTGTTATGGGGCTTTTTATGTGTGTTCCAATCTCTATGAATACAATCTATTTTCAATTTCATTAGCTGTGCAGCAATAATTCAGATACTACTACTACTTATATGGCTTTACTTATAAACGTTATTTATTCATTGATTACTTAAATACTCTTTTGTCTTCCTCTGTAAACGCGATTAATAAAGTGGCTAGAAAGAGACGAAAATAAGGTTTAACTGATTCGTGCTTAAGAAAATGTATAGGCCCATAAAGTACGTATTATTATATTATTTATAAACATAATTACACTAATTTTATATTAATGAAGAAAGCGATGAATGAATAAATTGACGAACATTGCTATAAAAAGAGAATTAACATTTAGTTTTAGACAAACTACATGCAGCTTCTACATAATGAAGGGATTTTATTCAAAACGAATGTTTATCTTTATGAAACTAAAGACGAAAATATTCTCCACGTTTCTAACTAATGCGGCATTAAGCACGTCACGGGTGGAGATGTTAATTTGAATTTTATCTTGTTTTAGATCACATTTAATTAACTACATTTACATTACATTACATACATTAATATCATACATTTCTTTACACCATCACATACGAAGAACATACATTATTATATTCCTCTGATCTTACAGAAGCCTAAATTAAGAAGCAACGTCGAAATTTATGTTAAGTTAAATTTCGATGTCGCTCCTATATCACTATACACATACAAAAGTTTTATTCGCATCTTAAAAAATGGGGGTTATTAACAATTGATAAGGATTATTAGTGTCTTGAATCAAATCTTAAATATCAACGTATATTTGATTATTATTTATTTTATAGTTTCGACAAGAAAAACGAATGAAATTTTGTAATTTTAAAGTAATGAATAAATTTTGTTAGAGCGTGTAATGTTTTTCATAGCATTTCAAAACAATACGATTAAATTCAACTTCAACGTTTGGTAAAAATCGATCAAACTATACACGCGTATTGAAAACAAAAATGGAATCATAAAAAAAAGAAATGTGTCTTTTAATTCAGAAAATGCCGACTTTAATACTTTTATTATCATACCACCCAACGCTTCCCATGACTTTACGATTCCGTCCAATGAAAAGCATATCAAATAAACAATTCAACGTTCTTCGAGAAGCACCTGAGACGATAGACGCACCCATACACTACAACCAGAAGCCCAGGTATCGATACAAGCCAATTTGCAACCCGGATATGTACCCGGGTGTTGACTGTGAAGTGCCAACGACATGCAAGCCAGTGTATCGGTACGGAATAAAGCAGACAACTTGCAATACAGTACGGCCGTGGCAACTGACCGGTGACTCCGCACCGCAGGTATTTATTATAAAGCTTCTGCTTTAGGTTAGTGAATGAACAGGTGGCTCACCTGGTGGTAAGTGTTCATATGAATATAAATATTGTAATTAATTGTAATTGTAATATTACAACTGCGTTGCTAACTTTTAAGGAATAGACTGAGAATTTAGCATCGAGTAAACTTGCTAGGTGGTAGGTCTCTGGTACGTAAAAGGCCGTCTAGATATGTACAGCTTTACCTACTCTTGTCACAAAGTAGCAGTATGGAAGCACCTTTGTGTTCCAGTTTGAAGAAGCCACTAAAATTGTTAAGTATTATGGGACTTAACATCTTTTTTTATATATAAATAGCTCGGCAAAGTGACTGCGCTACACCTGATGGTAAGCTATCTTATGTCTCAGGATGACGAGCGCATTACAGTGCACTTTAGTACTTTGTTATTTAAATTATTTGTGAACAAACAGAGCCCTTACCATCAGGAGAACTACCTGCTGGTCTTCTCATTCAAACAAATAAAAAAACGCTCTTATTGAAACCCAAGAATAAATCTGTTAAATCACGCTGGTCTATAAATGTTTCTGACAAACCTGGCCACAGCGTGTCTATTTCATTTGTATACACCTGGCTATTTCATATTACAGGTCTCACATACGCACCCTGAGGAGGAACCGTTCGTGATCATCCAGCTCAGTGGTACTACCAGTACAATGGCGGCTTATGTCGGCAACACCCAGGCTGCGCATCCACATCATGATATCACTAGATGTGCCAATCTAGCCAAATGCGAGGAACACACTTGGACTCATTGATAAATACATCTTGTTTATTGGTCATGTGTATTTTCTTTTCGCTAAATAAGTGTTTTTAGGCAAAATAATTGTAAGTGGAAGTGAGTGAGGCCCGGCCAATATTAAAATATCTTTAATAGTTTTCATTTGCTATATTTTTCATACTCTATACAACATTCCACTTTGATTATAAAGAAACAATAAAGTACACTATTTCATATATCTCTAGATCTACATTTATCAAATAAACAATCGAACAGTAAGATACTAGGTGTTTCTTAAGTCGCTAATTTAATAATGTATTCCTAATCACCCAATTGGTCGAGTACTAGCTAAAAAAACCGATGTGGTCCTGGGTTCAAATCCCAGGTTTGAGGGTCACAAATAAAAAATGTTTTATCGATTAAGTGAGAAAAGACATACAGGAGTAGGAAAAGTTACCAAAGATTCAAATTTACTCCCGATATAATTTCCTATTACCTCTCCTGTGGTGTGAACATTTCATAAGACACACTGAGTTTGCTCGTTGCACTAATTCTTCCTACAATTTGAGCATTATCATTTTATTATATGATATGATCCACTATCTCGAGAAGATCAGTGCTATGCAACACCATGTAGTGCTTTGTTACTTAAAGTTCTGGGCGGTATTGCTACTGTTTATGAGCAATCATGACACTATCAAGGCGAGTATTCTGCTCGTTTCCTCATTCAGTTGTATAGAAATCATTTACCGGGTCTGTCTCATACAAAACCGACGTTAAATACGGCTTGCTGCTGCGTTTCGTACGGTGAGTTGGATATCCGGAGGCCCGAATCCCCCTCCCCTTCGCAATCCCTTAATTATCCCCTTCCCTTTAAGGTTAGGTGGAGATCACTTATCATCAGGTGACCCACTTGCTCGTTTGACGGAATATGCTATAAATAAATAACATAACATCATATTTTTTTAAAGAATACCAAAATACTAGAATGAATTAATAAACTAGCACTATACGTTGATTAACGAATATGTTCATGGCTTATCAAAACAATTTTCAGCAGAGAAACTATTTCAATATTCTTTGCAGGTAACATAACTGCATGATACGAAAATAATTTGCTTAGATTTTTTTATTATTATGCGTTACATGCAAACATGATATTACTGAATCACGTTGTGACAATCTTGTTACAACTGTGTATAGTGCAGGCAGCTCCATTACGCCTTCGACCCACGATCGAGATCACAAGAATATGGAAAAATATGTTACGCGAAGCATCGGAAGCAGTGACGGAGACAACAAAAGCAAGAACTAGATCGACTGAGGAAATAATAATGGAAATAACGATGAAAGCAATAACGACTACAGCAGTAACAGAAGCAGCAATGATGGAAGTAGCATTTTATGACACAATGTACGCAGCATTAGGACCAACAACGGAATCAGTGATCTACGAATATCTGCACGAAGCAGAAGAAGAAACAACAAAACCGTTAACAGACGATGTCTTGTATGCAGAATTAGAAGCAACCACTACAGCAAAGAAAGAAAAGGCAGTAGATTCGTTGGAATCATTAGAAAGTTTTGAAGTACCAACATCGTGTAAGCCATTAAACGGCTTTCTCACGACCTGTCAGATTTTGAGATTGGCAGACTTGCAGATGCTTGCTAGTACAAAAGAGCAGACTGGTACTACCAGCACCATGGGTCTTTTCAAAGGTGGAAAAGTACCAGTGACACCAAGTAACCTACCGGAACAATATCGCTGCAGTGACTTCTCTATTTGTCAAGTGTGGAAATGGGCTCCTATAGGTAGACATAGAAATACCTAGTTTTTATAACTTTAGCCGCGTAACTTCTTTGCTAGTTTATTTCATTCATATCGTGCAGCAATAGCACCCAGAATGGACGTGAATATAATTCATGTAGCGAACTAAATATCTTAATCTGTTTCAGATAAGTTTTTAGATAAACATAAATATGACCACATTATTTTATTTCTGTCATCTGTCGACATAATAAAAGCAATATTTATAAATAAAACTATTGCAGACAGACACTGAAAATCCTTACCATTATATAGTCATAGGTATATTAAATTTGTGTGATATTAGACACCTTGGATTTTGTGTGGGTGTAAATAGAATTGCAATTCATGAGCCATTAAAGATAAATGCTTGATATTTTGACAGATAATATTTTAATTACAATTTCAATTTCAATTTTTCCTACCAAAAAATATCACGTGTATGACAGACAAAACCTTATATATTGTATATATAATATAATGAAGTAATATTATATTCGGACATAATCTATCGCCTGCTTTTTTCAATGAATTGGTTTTTCCAGTAGTTAACATAGTCAGTGCCAGATTTTAGGCACCTACTACTAAGCCCACTATCTCAATAAGATTTTTGTAGCATAAGCCGGCAAACGACCAAATGTATCACCGGATCGTGTGATCTCCATCGTTCATGTACACCTACAATACCAGAAGAACGCTGGTTGCGTTTCTGTGAACTAAGTTGTAGAGCCACGCCGTAGACATTTTTTTCTACAGCATGAATGGGAAGGCTCCACCGGGTTGTTAACACTGTGTCACAGAAAATTAACGGTGAGTCGCAGAATGCTGTTGCGTTTCGTATGGTCAGATATTCGGAGGTACAAATTCCCCTCCCTTTCCCCAATCCCTTAATTATCTATGTTTTCTCGGATGCTGTTGATGTTCAAGGACAATGGAGATCACCTACCAAGCCGTACCCTCTGGCTCTATTGTCGCCCGATGCTATAAAAAAATATGAAAACTAAATAGCCATTTTATAACCATAATGCCACCTCCACTTCCATCATTTTCGTATTCCGACGTTGTATATAAACGCAGAATACACTATTCATACTTCAAATTTAGCAGCAAATAAAAACAACCCATAAAATAGTCCACGTCCGCCGAGAATAGACACGTTGTTAGAAACCTAATTTCTTTTTCACCGGCTTATATTTTTTTCATATTCGAAGAGGCCTGTATTATATTTATTCGTAGATAAAAACCGTTGCGCGTCGGAAACGTGCGTGCCTATATGAAGAAAGAGGATTTACCCTTGTCAACTAGCAGACGGCTGGCGTAATAACCGGGAACAACCGGGATAAAAGCAACTCAATAAGACAAGAACGCGCGAACACCTTTCTAAGCTAGTGGACGTTGCCATCAGTGCATGGTCATTTTTTTTTAATAGAGACGGCAATTGATAAGTCCACTGATGCTATTAGAGTAATTTAATTTGTTTGCCGACTTATCTTGAAATTGTGGTGGGGGAGGGTCTCCAGCAATCTCACTGATCGTTGATCGTGAAGTAAAACTGATCGATTGATTTCTATTGAGGCAGCTATACCACTCCAATTAATTTAGCCCATTCATGCTGTAGACAAACCAACTTATAGCACGGTGAACTGGTGTCGTTTTTTATCCTAGCACTACAAAGTGCCTAAGTTGCATCAAATGCATCTAATGGTAAGTAAAATGTAGTCCAAATATAATGCTGCACGCTTACCATCTCTTAGAGACTCAATCACCTGAATCATGTCGGCCTGAAGTAACTGGATTTACAACGGCTGACCTTGGATCGCGAAACACTGTAACGGGCGACTTGGGGGGTTTTATCTTTAGTCGATATGCAGTCGGATACATATATTATTATATACCAAGTACCCTCCCACTAGCGTTTACTGATTGTAGGAGTGTTAGGGGTTTATTGGTAGCTCGATATTGCTATTTTTATCTAAAGATTTATAGGTATAAATTCGTCTTTACATTCCGCATAATATCTATATTGATATACATTCTAGCTCTAAGATTGAAAGTAGAACGATATCTTGCACTGCCGAAGTCCATGAGTGACGGTGACCGCTTGATATCAGGCGGACTGCTCGCTCGTCTGCCTATCAAAGCAATAAAAAAAATACCTATAAAAGATTCAGAACACTCGAATCGGTTCACAAAAAGCATCACGAAAATCTTGAAGGTGTGTTTGTTCAGTGTTCAAGTCGTATGCGATTTAGCAATTAATCAAGTAATATTTAACTATATGACCCCTCTGTAATGCATGTTCTCGAAAATTGATTATTAATTATTTTTAAGATCTATAATAAACTAGCTTTTGCTCGCGGCTCCGCCCGCGTGAACAACATTTCACGGGATAAAAGTAGCCTATAACCGTCTCCAGGGTCCCATCTGTCTCTGTAGATAAATTCATCAAAATCGGTTCAGTGATATAGCCGTGAAAGCATAGCAAACAAACTCACTTTCGCATTTACTTTCACCCCCTTTTTCATCCCTTATTAAATAAAATTTCCGAAATTCCTGAAACACGTATTTATTTGTTTTACGTCAATAACCGAAATACAAATTTTGTTTATGTAACTTTCAAAATGACGGACTTCCATACATATTATCATCCCCTATTTTGACCCCTTAGGGGTGGAATTTTCTAAAATCCTTTCTTAGTGGGTGCCTATATATATAACAAAATGAATATACAGTCCGAATTTCATGCTTGTAGCGTTGATAGTTTGCGCTCGGCGATGATGAATCAGTCAGTCAGTCAGTACATGTTATTTTATAAGTATAGATTCTAAAAGAGTTATTTATTAAAAGGTCGTTTTTATTCATATTACTCATCAAACACACAAAACAATAAGAAACAATACCATTTATTTATTTATTTTAAACTTCATTGTACACAAAGAGTACAGTACATAACACTAAAATATAACTAATAGAGAAGTACAATTGGCGGCCTTATCGCTCAGGGCAATATCTTACAGGCAACCATGGGATGGAGATGAAAGAAGGAGAAAGAAAGCCATACCATATGCCTAGTACCATGAAAGATAAAGAAAACATTTATTCAGCACACATACATGACATATACACAAAGACACATTACTACAAAAAGGACAATAATAAGGCATAGACCAAAAAAATCAGAGCACTCAACAAAAAAAACACAGTCTGTGTCTGATATTATTGCTGATAAAGGTTTAGTTTCGTCTAATGCAAGGAAAGTAAGCACTTGGCGCTGGTTTGACTACAGGACTATGCACTTCTTGCGCTCTTCCTTCTTTTGTAGATGTAGTAAGATTTGTAATAAAAATAAAACATTATTTCTATTCATTACTGGCATCTAATCCAATAAAAGGATATTTACATCTGGCTTTATCAAGACACAAGTCAAGACCAGGTGGTATCTCTTGCTTTGAAGGAGGCGTTCCATGTATCCAGATAATTCTCGTGCTAGTTGTTTTCAGTATATCCCTAGTCAGCGGCACAACTTTTTTGGTCAATTTCATGATTGTCGTTTTTTTTGTTGTCTCTTCTACGCATCCGTAGTAGTCGTCTTCAGCTGAATCAATCCCACATACTCGAAGTGGATCATCTCTTCTCATATTTTGTTCGATCAGCTGTTTATATTTGAAAATTGGCTTATTTTTTATTTTTGTACCATGATTTTTTGTTGCTACATTCGCAATGAAAGGCCACTTTGTCCAAATATGATTTTCTGTTTTATTAGGTCGAATATATTTACTTGTAATTATTGACGTTGTATTTCCTCTTGTGATAACAACTACAGAATCTTCTTTTCTTTCAAATCTTAAGGTATTGGTAAGCTTTTGTTTTGCTACATTTGACTTTTCTTTCGATATTTTAGTAAGGATTTGTAATGGGATTGAATTTATAGAAACTATTACTATTACACTGATAACTAATATTACGGGTGTCTTATCATCTTTATTATAAAACATTGTTTACAAAATTTAAATTATTGGTAACCGCGCAAGTTTTCTTATTCGATCACGTGACTACACTACACCTGATGACAAGCATAGTGCAGTCCAAAAAAAATTGCAAACACTGACAAACAATGAGTTTATCGGTGGTCACCAGAATAATGCTGGCGTATATAAATGCTTCTTCATACTCCAAAGAGGGAAGAAGCAAACCGAGGGGCTTACAACAGGACAGGCAGATGACCGATGCAGGCATAGGAATACAAATACATCACAAGGTATAGGAGTACAAATGTACTTCTATACCTACCCAAACAACCATCCATTAAGTCACGTCACAAGCCCCTCAAGAGCACTGTATAATATACACTCGGCAATTGTGGAACGAGATCTGCGTAAGGTGCGTGGGTCACTATGGCAGGTTTAAACACCATGTGTACGATGGTCGCTATCCGGGCGAATACGAATACCCTAC
Source organism: Amorpha juglandis (assembly GCA_949126905.1). NCBI lineage: Eukaryota > Metazoa > Arthropoda > Insecta > Lepidoptera > Sphingidae > Amorpha > Amorpha juglandis. The sequence continues at coordinate 24,044,096 of OX421365.1, forward strand.
CACCAGCCGATCGGATCGATCAAATCCGTTACTTTCAAACAATTATAAAATTTTAATCAATGATCTGTTATGAGAAAGATTGCTTTCAAGCGTGGCTTTAATTAACACTGGAAGATTGATAAATCCTAAATCCTTCATTCATAAACGCTCACTGACAGCATTTTGTACTACTGAATGTTTTTACATTTTTATTAGTTGTTTAATTTTAAAATAATTAATAAACCACACTATAGTTAAAATGTATTCAATAATCGGTCATGAATAAAGTCTTACAATTTTATTATACAATATTACCATTCTACGAACGGTTATTAGAAAAACCTTAAATATTAATAACAAAGAGCTAGATCCAAAACACGATCTGTTGGATCTCGGACCCGTGTCACCGGACGACAGACGGACGGACTACGGCCGGATTATAACAAAGCCCGTCTCGCCCTTTATGGCATTGTATATTTCAAAAAATAATTCAAACAGCGCGCCAATGCGGAATAATTAACTCGAGTGTAATGAATCCTTGATTCAAGAAGGTCAATTTCGGGAATATGTTTTAGTGATGTTCTCGACTCGGTTGGTAAGTAGTCTTAATGTCCTAGTATGAATGAAATCGGAAGGATGGTATAAAACCATGTAACTATAAATTAGAACGTTCCATCCCACATTTCAAACATTAGGTTATTATTGGGCATAATATACAAACAGGTATTTAAGCAGTACCAACTTTAACCGCATTAAATATAGTTTTTCTCACATAATTTGCCTTGTAGGAAATTGACCACGTTTAATTTGTTAATAGTTATAGTGAATACCATATTGAATTAAGAGTTGCAAAAAGTAGGTTGATACATCTTTTTAGAATTATTTAAATACGAGTAAGTATGTAAAAGGATGTTTACATTTTCAAGCGATTATTTTATGCATCCAAAAATCATGCGCATAAAATATGTTTAAACCAATAAATTCCGTTTAATGTAAAGGCATCCGTGTGCGAAACGAAACAATTTATATTCAAAACACCTGATACTCAATAATGAATGCAGTTTGCCCGGCGTCAAACTAAGTGAAACTTCGGAGCTATGCTGAGCAGTTGGAAAGCGCTTTAGTTTGCCCTAACTTTAACCAACTTATTAATGTGCTTGTATGACGTTTACTTAATTGATTTTAGCATATAGGGCCTGCACGCGGAATGACCGGCGTATGTAGTAGGCCCAAAATGCTTACCAGGTGAGCAAATTTGAACCGACACTGCTTACGAAATAAAAACAATTAATCGGAATTTTAAAGAGTAACGGTGGATATAAGCAGTCATAGAGCATTATCTGAGAAGCGGAGATCTCATGACAGACCACACCAGCTTGATGATCTAATGATGTCGAAAGGGGCAAGTTTTCACTATATCATCCTATAATAAGTCTATGAAATTCCACTTTATAGGACATTGTATTATAAAAGTATGAATTACACTAAATAAATTAAGAATACCTATAGCAGAATTACATTACAGTAAACAGTTTTCGTGGCGCAGTGGACGAGTAACCGACTGTAAAGCGAGAGATCGCGGGTTCAATTCCAGTACAGATACAAATGTTTGGATAATCCACAAATACATATTTCGAGTCAGGATGTTCCGTCCTCAGAAGCATTGACGTCAGGCAGGCGGCCGGTCCTAAGAACTAAAAGCCAAAATCAAAACTTTTATTTTGCAAGTAGGCCACAAAGGGCTCTTTTACACGTCAATAATAGATAAATTTCATTGAAATGTCTCTACCGGTGCTTCGGAAATGCCCACTGGTCTAAGAAGAAGCACCAAGTAACTCAGCCGTCTACCAAGCAACATAAGCACCAAGAAAATCTTCGGTATCATGCGTTAAAAAATATATTGAGTCGACCCCACTGCGAGTGGCTTAAGGTCAGCTGAAAAAGAAGAAAGATTCGCCAAGAAAAACCTAAAATAGCATACTACACGCAAATAAATAAATTGGTGTTAGAAACAAAAGCAACATAACTCATTATGAATCCGTTGATGATAAAAGTGGGGTCCTTAATGAACAACCCAACTAAGTAATTAACAACTAATTTGCATTAGATCCCACTTGACTAATAGCGTTGAATTAAAAAGGAAGAGTTTAAGGGTCCAATTATTATGATTGTCGCTACGATGAGAACATTCGTAACTGTGGTGAGTAAATATAAAGGACGTTTTAAAGGTCTTTTCTCTATATACGTCCCTTTAAATGTATTTATTCATGCATTTGGATTTTGGTAGTTTATGTAGCTAAATTAACAGAAAATACTTTAATAGGTTGACTTTGTTTAATTTTATACATTATTTTAATTTTACTGGATAATAATACGAAAAATAAACTATTTTGCGAGAACAGAAGTAAAAAAGGTAGAAAATGAGGCAGTTCATGATTTAAATATCGGTATGAGCAAAGACGGGTGTGTAGTAGGAAAATCTCACTATCTCCCTCGCACTCCTGCATTGTAATGGCGAGACCTGTATTGTGACGTAACATTCCAAATGGAAACCTGCAAAACTGCCTCGGTGACGCAGTTGTCTTGTGCACGCGGTACGACTGCTATGCTAAGGTCTGAGGTTTAATCCCCGGGTCGGGTAAAAGTGATATTCGTTTTTCTATCACAAAATGCTCAGTATCTGCCCGGAGTTTGGAATTGTGCCCAGTATGGCAATAGGTTCACCGTCTATCACATCATGGAATGGACATACGCTCGGAGGAATATGGGTGTATTTGTTATACCTCTGCCAATCCCTTCGGGGATTACAGGCGTGAGTGCGTAAACCTGCAAAAATACCAAAGATTTTTTCATCAAACTATGACGCTGAACTACTTAAAAATCTGCATGAAATGAAACGTAAACCCACATTACTATAGCAAACGCCAGTGTAAAGAGTGAATATTTTTTGTCTAGACTTTATTCAACCTAGATTTTCAGAGACTAAATGAGTTACGCAAGGTAAATACGCCAGTTTCACAGGCGGGAATTCTTTTACACGTATGTATTTTGTATTTTTTTCACCCACAAACGGTTATTACGTACAGTAATACTAAATCTTTATGGAGGTGTATGGTAATTTAATGTTGTAGTCAGTGTGTAACGTATGGACGTTTTGAATGAAGTCTGTGGAATTGCGTAGCTTATTATCAAATGGATTATAGCATAGGACGGCAAACAAGCAAATGCGTCACCGGATGAAATGATGTCCACTGCCTTAAAACACCCATAATACCAAAAGAATCATGAACGCACTGTCGACCTTAGTAGTAATATAACGCAAAAATTATGCCATAATATACTTTTTGCAAGCAACAATACATTTTTAAACCGCAAAAAATAACTTATTATTAATTAAAATTGGCTGCAATATACAGAATAAATGATTTGAATTTGGGGTCAGGAACGTGTTTGTGACTGTTGTGTATACAAAAGAGCTTCATGTTTGATTCAATCTAGACGTTAGGCATAAAGTCGAATCTAGAAGACATCAGTGACATAAATAAAGACAATTCCGCTATATAATTGTATCACTTCTTATATTAGTCTTGTTGCTTTCGTCTCAGATAAGAAGTTCATATTATTTTGGAAGTTTTTGTCATTATAGTCGATTGTTTCGCCTCGATACGTGTACATGGCTGGTTATCGTTGTTTGATTACTTCCACTAATATAAACTTCTTGCTTTTGTAATCTTTGAACGTTAGTGTACTACAATGGGAAGAAATGTGTACATTATACTGCTTTCACCACAACAGAGAACAAAAGAAACAAAGCAGTAGCTTTCTGTATTTCTGTTTCATTTCATCCCAAAAACTTAACAACCGACTTCAAAAAAAATATTCACTTTAGTAAAATAAGAATTTTAGTTAACAGAAGGGATACTTGTGAAAATTCTTATTAAATTTTTAAATTTTCTTTGTTAAGTACAGCTATGGTGTGTAAATTCCAACTCAATAACACAATCGCGATGACTGTGCTGTTGTCCGTTGAGGAGATTCATTTTTTACTCTGTACTCCATTGAGAGATCTTAACCAAATTCATATAGGACATTGCAACTAAATTCTATCGGATGAAAATTTTCCGGGAAAATCGGTCCACAATTGGCGGAGAAATTGATGTGCATACACAAAAAAGCAAAAAGAACCCGCCGAAATGAGAACCTTCTCCTTTTTTGAAGTCGGTTCAAATCTATTTAATACATACATAGATTTACGCTTATTTCCCATAGGTGTAGGCAGATAAAAGAAACAGAAGTTTCTTTAGAAGCAGGTAGAAACCTGCTACGATCCTCACACACCTCTGGCCTCTTTCACTCTCATTATATTCTTCATGCATGCACGTCGGTTTAGGGTACTCCTGACCTGGCCTTTCTCGAGAATATCTCCGACTTGACATAAAAACGTTTGCCGAGGCCTTCCCCTTCCCAACCGTACCATGTATCTATTTAATACGGTTAAAAATTCAATTCTGTACACACAATGATTGCTAAAAATAATAATATTATCCCTTCAATTTAAACTGTTCCAGCGCTAGTTATGAACTTATATGAACTAAACATCCCATCGCATCATACTAGCTGACCGCGTTGCTATTATCGGATTCTACAATGATTTGTATTAAATTCCTCCCAAAATTTTCCTCCGTTAATTTCTCGGACAGAAGGACATCCACAGATATTTGTTTCGGATCTGGGTATTGTGGGACCGTAAGTCCCTCGTAGTTTCTGATACTCACGATACAGGTTTAACCTAGTGTAAGGTCAGGATTATGTGTGACGTGGGTTATTTATTTTAAATCATAACAACCCAACCTCGCACACCTATCCACACAGGCAGATGCGATTCGCGCAGCAACGATTGTATGCTATAAATCGTCTTAGTAAAAATACTGAATAAAAATATCAAAATATTTCAATTAAATGATACGCAACATAAGCGATCGGTAAGCACTCGTGTTTTATGTGTGGGACGTGTTAAATAAAGTGGAACCAATAGCCAAGATTGATTCCCCCGCTACTGTATTGGTACGTACGCAATCAAATTATTTCCTCTGCGATAGACACGGCGCGTTTTATTTTTATTTTCACCTAAAATATAAATTACGTTACCGTTTTCTCGTTACTTTATACAGCTATTTCTGAAGACCCCCGGATGAAAAACGGTCGGTTCATTTTCTATTGATGTTATAACTTGTCTTGATATGTGAATGTTCCCTTAATATTATTAAAGTATCTCAGACCAAATAAGGATATTATAAGTTTATCCGTTTGTCTGTCTGTTTGTGAGATTTCAACACTACACAGAATGTACTGATTTTGATGCAGTTTTTTTTATTTGAAAGCTGGTTTAATCGAGACATGGTAAAATATATTCATCTTATATATTCATTTCAATAATGTCAGACTGTCTCAGTGGCGCAATTTTAATACGTTCGCGGTACAAGTGCTATTAAGGTCTCGGGTTCAATCACCAGGTCGGGTAAAGTGATACTGGGTGTTTATATCGCGAAACGTGCATTTTGACGTAATGTGGGTGTACTAGTTAAAACTCTGTCTACCCCTTTGGCGATTATAGGCGTGAGTGCGTATGTAATGCCAGCCTGCTAAGCCCAGTTTTAAATACAACCCCAGACAAGAAATTTAAACTATTATTTGTACAGTTTAAGTATTGTTATTTGTATGTGACAGTAGCTGGGTGCATTTCATGTGTTGCTTCAAAGCAATACTTACTAGAACCAGTCACGCTCCCCGCACACCGTTACAATATGTTTGCACTCGCTTGTTTACTCTCCTGGTTACTAATGCTAGCTATCCCGGGCAAATAAAACCAAGCAATGAAGCATGAAAGCTGTACAAGTTTTTTTTATCCGGACACGGCAAAGTGACTGCACTATACCTGATGGTAAGCGCAGAGCAGTCCAAAAAAACAATGACCACCGACAAACAATGATCTTGCTTGCTGCTGCGTTTCATACGGTGAGTGAGATATCCGGAAGCCCAAATCCCCTCCCCTTCCCAATCCCTAATTATCCCTTTCCTCTAAGGTCGGCAACGCGCCCATGATTCTTCTGGTGATGGGCGTACATGGGCGGTGGAGATCACTTACCATCAGGTGACCCACTTGCTCGTTTGCCGGCCTATGCTATAAAAAAAAATCTTATCGGTGGTGAACAGAATCATTCCGGCCGAAGAGGGAAGAAGTTTCAGTCTAAAGTTTAGTTTCGTCTACAGCATGAATGGGCCAGCTAGACTGGGTTTCTCATAAAAATCGACGTTAAGAAGTGGCTTACTACTGCGTTTCTTACGGCGAATGACATATCCGGAGGCCCAAATCACCTCCTCTTCTCAATACCTAAATTACCCCTTTCCTTTAAGGTCAGCAACGCGCTCATGATTCTTCTGCCATCAGGCGTCCCACTTGCTGGTTTACCGGTCCCTACTATAAAAATTAAAATTAGTGGTGTCGTGGGACACCAGGTAGGAACGAAGTTCCTTCGGCTAATGAAGAATCGACACAAATTGCAAAAAAAGTCGTGCTCAATTTTATGTAGGTTTTCTTGATTTTTCTCTTAAATTTTGCTGATTAGTTTTTATTTAAGTACAAGAAAGTATTTAGGAAATTCAGTATTTTAGGAAATAATAAATTACTTAAAATAAAAAAACATCGTAATTCAAATTATCAACTAAAATAACAAAATATGTCTCTTTATTTTTGTTTGACAACATAAAATTACATAGAAATAGAAAAATAGAAATAAAACAAATTATCTAATCACACACCCGAGTATAGTCTAAATATAACATATGCAATAAAATATAAAAATACATGACCCTATGTATAAATACCAATATCATTGGACAAAAATGGAAGCATAAAAAAGGGCAAGAGATAATATATCGCAAGACGAATAACGAGCTAGCGTAATCTTTTAAAAATCGAAGGAGATATAAAAATACTTCAAGTATAACTGGCTGAATGAATTTCATTTTAAAAAAGGAACTAACGCTGGCTGGTTATGCGACTGTCGCGCATGCGCACGTTTTTTCTTACGGTTTTACTATCACATTTTTTTCAGTTCGGTCACGCAGCGAAATCCCTATCCCCTCCAAGCCTGCCGTAAGGAACTTCGTTCCAATAAACACTAGGATAACATTAGGCAGAAGAAATATAAATTGGTATTAAGCAAGTAACTGGCGCGATCAGCTATCTCATTCTAACGCGCGAACAAAGCACACATGTGCACCACATACGCGCAACTTCCTTCACACAGTATGTCTTACACAAAATTAAATTTTGTTTCCATAAAACAGTCCCTACACTATCGGTTTTAGTACTACTAGCTCAAACGCATAGTATGAGTCTTCTAGTATTGTGGGCGTACATGGGCGGTGATCACTTAGCATCAGGTGACCCACTTGCTCGTTTGCCGGTCCAAGTAATAAAAATATTGATATGTTCGTTACATAAACACTAATATTAAGTGTATATAAAAAATTATGGGTGCGTGTACTTATGTACGCGCGTGAGAAGTTATACTTCTTTGGCATCATTAAATAACCAATAATAAGTATTTAACATTAATAATTTAATAATATTTAGTGTTAATTATATTAAATAAAAGTATTTTAATTTATATCAACATATCCACTCGACATGACCGCGTGGCCACAGCTAAGCGCGGCGAGCGGCGTGCGGCGCGGCAAGCGGTGAGCGGCGAAAACAAATAGTGTAGACAACGTGAAGTATGCCATAGCTACGGCTAGCTAGCGCCGCCTGCCGCGCCTCGCTCGCCGCGCCGCCACCCGCACCGCTAGAAACTGTGGCCAGGCCCTGATAGAAGTACATTCTACTCTCTTCGCGTTTATGCGAACCTGGTACTTTTTTTACGGCACCATGTTCCAAATTATAAAATAAAAACCGCATCTATATATAATTATATATATATATATATATATATATATATATATATATATATTTATATTTATATTTATTTATTTATATTTATTTTTTTATTTCACTCTCATCATTTTTTCATAACGCGCCTAACTTCATACTGCTCTCGCGCCTAACTTCATACTGCTCTCGCGCCTAACTTCATACTGTTAATTTTTTGTGTCACAGGTGCGCGCGCATCTTAAAATTTCACTCTCATCATTTTTTCATAACGCGCCTAAAGAAGTATAACTTCAAAAATCCAACTTAATCAAAACCAAAAAATACTCTTCATTGATTATTTCACATTTGCTCCAAATGCTACAATGTTCTAAAAAAGCTATGTTCCATCGAAAGCGATTATTATCATAAAAGTCGCATTAAAATTAACACACTCTTAACTTTACGTTCCTCTCAGACTGCAGCGTAGCATTGCTCGAACTTAGTATTACATTCAAAAGTTTGTAGGTAAACAGAAAAAAAACGTAAAACAAGATGGCTCCTAATAAGTGTAATAACACGCCGTTGCGCCGGGCTCACCGCCGGCGGCACACTCGAAAAGCGTTGCAACTTTTATTGGAAAACTTCAACCGAATTTACATGTCCCGCACATTATTAAAAACGCTTGTAAAATTTAACAACAACAGTACAAACCAACCTTATTTCAACACACTTACAGTGCAAATTAGCTTGTATATTTTTAATAGTATTTGTCTCAAAAGTCTAAATTTTAAAGGGTTAAGAGTCGCGACTCCCACCCAACGTTTTACCTTCGCAGCGACGTAATAGTTTTGTTCAATATACAATGGAGTTTGAATGCTAAATTTATTGATAAAGTTTTATAATAAACATGCAATGAAATTGGGAAACTTTAACGAGTTTTCTATGCGCTTGTTTGTATCAGTTTTATGAATTTTATATAAGCTTTGGATCAGTTAAGCTTTTGTTTTTCTTATATAAATGTTTTTATTAATATTTAGTTTTTTGATATTAAGCAAGCAATACGTGACGATATTAAATTATTATTAACTATTAATTTTGAATGAGTTTTATTGTTTTTTAAATATTAAAGATAAACAATAGTTACGATGTTTTTAATATTATCAAACACTTAACATGTAATCATAAATTACATGCAAATGAATTACAACTATGAAATCACCCCTGTATGTCATCAGTAGGTGAAATGAAAAACCTGAATGAAATATGACTTCGCTGATTGCAGTCCAAATATAATATCGAACGTCAAGAGGCACTGCATCCCTTGAAGGTGGAAATCAACTTCTGAATATACACTGGCTACCCCCAGAATACCCTCCTAACCCCAAAAAATGTTGTCTTATAACTATACAATGTTGTAGAGTGCACCGATATCAAAAGGGTAAGTTCATTTATGTACGAATTGGGCACTTTAGTGAACTCCTATTTACCCAATTAGGGGAGGTGTGCCTTGCGACTGGAAAGTTTCACACGCAAAGTTGGACGCGCACACAGCGCTTCTACTTCACCTAGTCATTTCTGGACGCAACATATAAGAGATACGCGAAAAATAACCCTTAACTTTATGACGTATACTCGATAAAACGAGGATGCATAACTGCAGAGGGTTTTGAAGCTAGTTGAAGCTAGTGCAATTACTGGGCATTACTTAACGTCTATGTCTCGGGTTTACTAGCAAAGTCCAGTGCTTTGTAATTCAAAGTTATTTGTGGTGTTGATACTATTTATGGGTAGACGTGACGCTTACCATCAGGTGAGCGACTTGCTAGTCTCGTTATTCAAATAAACCAATAAATTGGACTTCAACAGACTATAATAACCAGACGAACTAAAGCTTAGCGCTGGATATGATGAAAGAGCACCAAAAATAGCAACCATGTTAGATGTACCTCAAGTAATTGGGATAAGTCAAGGAGAAAGAAAGAAGTTAAATAGTGCTGAACTGAGAATTCTAGTTAAGTGTAATTAATGATTTAAAATAATGATTTCCTAACAAAAACCAAACTGTTATTTCACGGTGATTTTTTTGAGGCAATGAATGATACAACCAAGGTTGTATCATCACCGCTTTGTATATTTCTGCCGACAAGTAACCGTATGTAAGCACTGCTGTGTTTCGGTTTGAAGGACATTGAAGCCAGTGAGGCATTATGACACTTAACATCTTATATCTCGGGGTGAATAGCGCAGTTCAGTGGCATGCAGTGCTTTGTAATTTACAGTGTTGTGTGGTGTTTTTTCTGTTTTTGGGCTGGCGTGGCGCTTACCATCAGGTGAGTTGCTCGTCTCGCCATTAAATCAATAAAAAAACTTCTGCTATTAAAAATTTACCGCTGCCTCTCCTACTATAAACCATGACACAGTACCCGTCGCTCCCTAGAGGCAAGTTTTATTGCAAGTAGTAAGCAAGTCAACTGCACCACACTGTAACGCATACGGCGCGGCCTCTCTTTACATAACTAATTATATTACTTCATTAGTGTTTCGACAAACTTCACACTCAGGATGCAATTAATGAAACACATGCTCCTTGGTGGTATTAGAGCATGCTGATTTTGACCAAAATTCTGTTGTTAATAAACAATGATAAAGACTTGAGATTCTCAGACTTTGTAATAGCATAGGCAAACAAGCAAGTGGATCATCTGATGGTAAATGATTTCCTCCGCCCATGAATATCCACAATACTAGAAGATTCATGGACGCGTTGCCAATCTTAGAGGAAAAGAATTGGGAAGGACTTTAGAAAGAGCAGTGCCGGCGCTGTTGCGGTGACGTGCTAATGGCGGTTTTCGCATATGATTTTTTTACAGAATTGTTTTGCGTTTAAGCCGATTACACAGTGGATTTAACTGAAAAGTTAATATCTTTGGCACAGCCACATTGTTTTTTTTATGTCTCACTGATAGTAAGCACACTGCTCCCTGCAACCACCATGACGCGCCACGTACACGCCCAACGCTCCGCACCATCTATGATCCGCCTTCCTACTCCCACTCTGAAAGTATGTGGACAACATAAACAAAAATATCATGAAAATAATTTAAAAAATTCTTCACCATTAAATTTCAGACTTCACATTTCACGCACCACCAATAACCCTTCCTACTAACCAAAGACGAGGGCTCTGTGCACCAATGAATCTACAATGCCAACCAGCGATGAAAGTGTTAAAAAAATAATTGACTTCCTAAATAAAGACCATGAAAAAAGCGCGGGCACAGCCGGCCGTCATTGTCGCTGGCTTACGTCGTTAATCTGTCCGTCTGTCCGTCCGTATGACATGGGTACACTAAGCTCCTAACACTATGAAATTGCAATTTTTTTCTGCACAACATAATATCAGTTTTGTTGTGTTTTGTGGCTTCATCCACGGACTGTTGAAATTTTTTCAGGTCACTTGTTTAGTGTTACAATTTTTTCGGTAAATTGTAGTCATTTCTTTGAACCCGATTGAATATAGACTACTACTAAGCAAGTGGGTCACCTGATGCCGACTATAAAGGGTAATTCAGGGATTGAGAAGGAGAGGGGGATTTGGGCCTCCGAATATCTCACTCACCGTACGAAACGTACGTACGCAAGCCGCTACTTTACGTCGGTTTTCTTTGAGACAGTGGTAACGACCCGGTCGAGCCGGCCCATTCATGCTGTAGAAAAAACTGTCTATAGCATGGCTCTACCTCTCATATTACTATAAAAGGGTCTCGGGAGCCCTTTCACGGAAGACGCTCCATCAATCCGTAAAATACTCAGCAATAAAATAACAATTTAAACCAAATTCTTGACACAAACAAACCCTGAATATTATCAGCATATTCATTGTACGAAACACAAACTAATTAGCATGCAGGTGCGACCACAATACACAACACCGCTCAAATAACAATAAACATTGATTACACATAGTGTATAATCGGTAATCTCTTTACTATATTACCAATAGTTGTATTTCTGAAATTATATGTTTATCATCACAACGTGACAACTCGTCATTTGTTTCTAATAAAGCCATTTCTATTCCGTACAGTATCATTTTATTAATATTATCGATCTGTTATCGAATAATTCCTATACCTCTTTATTAACTCATAACTCGTTTAACTATGACCTAGCTGATGAAAAAAAACGACTTAAAATTATACTAAAGTAAAAGTTCCAATAATTATTGGAAAGCACCGACTCAAAATGAAATTTCTATTATTTTGATTTTAAGTCCTTTTTGGAGACGGTTTGAGAAAAACAAAATTTGAACAGACTTTCAATCGTATTGATCACCAAAAGCCATAAAATGTTTGCTATGGTCCATGTCAGATTGATCAACTAAAATCAAAACGTGTCAACCCGCTATAATTCAGAAATCGTAATTTTTTTCTCTACCTCCGAAGTCAAATAAAAAGCACCCCTTATCTACCCGTTTTCCTCATTCGTGTAACCTCACCTGGATTTGCTATCGACACGTGCCATGAACCATGATTGTTTCGCACACGGTCTATTAGCACATAAGCGGTCCCTAGCGTAAGTTTCTAAGCGGAATAGTTCGGCCCTTCTCACTTGCTGTAATCTCTTCACGATTGCCGTTCATTTATTGTCTTATGGGGTGTTGGTTAGTGACAGGAGGGAGAGGAAGCGATTCAGTCTAATAATGGGTACCACGTCACACTGCTGGGCACGGGTCTCCTTAACTGAGAGGGGTTAGGCCTTAGTTCATCACGTTGGCCTATGCGGATTGGTGTACTTCGTACTTTCGAAATTTCCATGAAGAAATTCTTAAGTGACAGCAATGAACGCCCCAAATTAAATTGATAGTATGTCTCTACATAAACACAACGATAGCCTCCGTGGCTGTGTAACGTAGCCTTTTTTTATCCGTGCACTGAAAAGTGATTGCACTACATCTGATAGTATGGACAGGGCAGTCCAAAAATCAAAATGAATCATGGTGGCTTGTATAAATGAATGAATCGAAGGGTCCACGACAGGACAGGCAGATGACCGATGCAGGCACAGTATGTACCCCTATACCCGCCCCAATCAACCATCAAGTCATGTCGCAAGCCCCTCGAAAGAATTTAATACTTACTGGCTGATCCTGGAACGCGATCCACACAAGGTGTGTCGGTCACTATGGCAGGTTTTAACACCATTTGTCCGGTGGTAGCTATCCGGGTGGATATGAATATACTACCACCAGAATCATAACATATCGTAATACAAATAACTGGTACGAAAATGTTTATAAATGATTGTTGTTGCTCTTTGCCATTTCCCACCATGTCCCCTACCCAGCACAATATCGTCTCAGGGGAATAGTTGCGTATCGTAGTTTGAATAGACCGAGTACAGGACGGGCCGTTTGACGATGCCCTAATGCCCCGCGTCGCAACACGCCGTGTATAGGGTAAGGCTTGCCATACATGAACGCGCAAGACTGTTGGTTAGTAAGTGGTAAATTTTTCGGCTGGTAGAGCCACACTGCAGACAGTTTTATCTACCGCAAAAATGGACTGGTTCGACCGGATCTTTACCACTATCTGACAGACAACCGACGTAAAGTAGCGGCTTGCTGCTGGGTTTCATACGGTGAGTGAGATATCCGGAGACCCAAATCCTGTCCCCTTCCCAACCCTTGTTTTGTTTTTTTTATGGCATAGGCCGACAAACGAGCAAGTGGGTCACCTGATGGTAAGTGATTTCCACCGCCCATGTACGCCCAACACTAGGACAGGGATAATTAGGGAAAGGGAAATTACTAATTATCCCTTTCCTTTAAGGTCGGCAACGCACCCATGATTCTTCTGGTATGGTAAGCGTACATGAGCGGTGAATATCAGTTGCCATCAGTTGAGTGACTTGCTCGTTTGCCGGCCTATGCTTTAAAAAAAAATGGTTTTGTCTTTATCATTAGCCGATGGCTGATGCCACGATTGCCACGCCTGATGAAACTACAATGACGAAGATTCCTCAGTTTAGCTTTTCCATATATGGGAGCCTTTACATTTAACTGCCTTTGTATCGACTTGGAATAGTTTACTTTGTTCATGTATCGCCCTTGTCTTACAAGTCGTTAGAGCTTCATTGCGGTTCAAGGTTTTCGGCAACATTGTTGATAGTACAACCTTACAGTCGTAATTTCGAGTGTAAAAGCACTGTTATTTGGCATAATGAAAGAAAATGTTTGTTTCCCACTTCAGTAACAAAATAATACTATTTGGAAAACATTCGTAACCGACTGGATACCGACCACAGTACCCAAAAACCTCAGTGACCTCCCTCAAAAACCCATCACAGTGCCTCATTTTGGCACCGCGTTCAGAAGTGAGCCAGTGTATATCCAGTACCTTTAAGTCACCATAATTCTGCTGACCGCTCAGGTATGCGATGCCTTTCGACGATCTACATTATTATGTACCAATTATACTTACCAGTATAGTCGCTATGCCATACCAGGACAAAGAATCTCCACCTGATAGATCATTATCTTTTTTTATCGGAGCACGGCAAAGTGACTGCAATATACCTGATGATAAGCGCAATGCAGTCCAAAAAACCAGTGGCCACCAACAAAAAAATAGTTTATCGGTGGTCACTAGAGTCATGACTGCCTGTATAAATGCTTCTTTACACTCTGAAAAGGGAAAAAGCAAATCGAGGGGCCTGTGATAGGACAGGCGGATGACTGATGCAGGCACAGCGATACAAGCATGTACCCCCGCTGTAACCAACCATCAAATCAAATGGTAATCCCCTCGGGAGAATTAGATATACATTGGCTGATCCTGGAACGCAATCCACACAAGGTGTGTGGGCCACTATGGCAGGTTTTAGCACCATGTGTACGGTGGTCGCTATCCGGGCGGATATAAACATCCTACCACCAGCGTTGGTAATGCAAATGAATCTCGAAACGCTCTCAAACATATCCACTCGCACATTTAATTACTCAAAGAACGTTGCATAAATCATGTTATCCTCTAAAATAACCTACCTGACTGCTTAAGCCATAATCAATTAGAGACTCAAACAGTGCAGTGGGAAAATGATATGAGAGGATATTAAGGCGATAGCACATGAACATTTTTATTAAGGTGCTTATCGCATTTGTAGCACGTGAAGTGATAGACGCTGTCTATAATTACGCAACAGCTTACGCAAACAGGGACCAACCCACAGCGAGTTCAAATGGAAATACTGATTTTGTTTTACTAAATTCAATAACTTAAACTAATTTTCTCTCGTAGTTTTTTTGGAAAATGGACATGGAATATATTACATGTACGGTTTTGCAATAAAATACAGTATTTATATCAATTTAGATTAATGAAATTAAGTAGGTCCTATTTGCGTAAGTAGGTCCAATTGTGAACTTTCAACTTTCCCATTCATACTATAGATAATACTGGGTGTAATGTGGTTTTATATGCGGTTTTTATATTGGTGTTAGTGGTAGACAGTTTGTCTACAGCATGAATGGGCCGGCTCGATCGGGTCGTTACCACTATCTCACAGAAAATCGACGTAAAGTAGCGGCTTGCTGCTACGTTTCGTACGGTGAGTGATATATCCGGAGGCCCAAATCACCCTCCCAATCCCTAATATCTCTATTCTTTAAGGTCGGCAACGCGCCCATGATTCTTCTGGTATCGTAAGCGTACACGAGCTGTGGAGATCACTTAACATCAGGTGACCCACTTGCTCGTTTTTCGTCCTATGGTATAAAAAATACGACTTACGACTATATAGCAACAGTTTCCGTGTAGTATAAGCCTTACGCGCTAGGCTCGCGAGTAGCGCCGAGCACAGCGCTGCATTCACCGATGCAAAGCGAGCGATTTGCGAACCATCCGTGTATATGTAATGCGCTACTTGAATACGAATACAGCGGGACTTCATGTATCACATCGAACTGTAATAAGAATGATTTTAAATCGTTTTAGGGTTCTATGTCTTTTTTTTATTAAATGACGAGACGAGCAAGGCGCTCGCCTCATGTTAAGCGCAACACCACACAGAACTTTGAATTACAAAGCACCGCATGGCACTGAACTGCGCTCGTCACCCCGAGACATAAGATTGTAAGTCTTATAATGCTCAGTAATTCCACTGACTTCAATGTCCTTTAAACCGAAACACAACAGTGATTACACACTGTTGCTTGGCGGTAGAAATAGATAAACTGGTACCAACGCAGACGGCCTCGCGTATACGAGGGACCTACCTTGTCTCAAAGAAAACACGGAGCCTTATAGGATCGTAGTATTGTTAGTCCGCCAGTATGTCAACCTGTTCGTCTATTCGCCTATCAAGATCCTTTTTCTCATAAAATGACCGTAAGGGTGTCAAGTTATAATTAATAATATATACTAAAGTCTAAGTCTCGGAAGTGTAAAAAATTCATGTTTCTAAGTTAACCCGATAAAAAAAATAGGTTATGATACTCCCAAACCACTTATAAAAACCAACACGGTAAATAATTTCGATTACCTAACTTAGAAACAAAAATAAAGAAAATTGCAAAGTTTGTGAGATAAGAAAAGAAAAATAATCTGAAAATTGATAATTTATAGCTATATCACTCTTTGTGAATACAAACGCATATTTATTTCCACAACAAAATTAAATTTGATCTTCAATAGCGGATCCTAAATAAGAAGCATTTTTATCTGAGAGAGCACTTATTTTTATGTATAAATATTTTTTCAGAGTGGAGACGACTTCTCCTTTTTAAACGACTTCATGGCAGTTATTTTAAGTCAAAGTTCCCTTAATCTTATTTTGAAATCTATAAGTCCCACACAAGGTACGTATTGACCATTTTTATAGACAATAAAATAGTCTACTACTTTAATTAAGCGAATTTTAATGAACTCTTACATAGAAAATATTAGTAAAATTATAATAAAATAGCTTAAAAAGAAGTGCACAGTCCGCTTCGGTGTAAGCAGCGGCCGTGGGTAAAGTGTATTCAGCGAACTAATTACGACGGTTGCTCGGTTTGTCAATCATGCACAGCACAGACGAGGGCGGGGGGGGGGGGAGGCGCGCGGATGTCGGGAGGGGAGGGGTTCGTCTCTCCCTCGCTAATTATTTAACTTCGTTCCTCTTTGCACGTATCATATTATCTGTGTTAAGTTTGATTAGATAACCCCATCGCGCTTGCTGGGTAGACAGCGATGTACGTTTTGCGCGGTTGTAAGGCATTAACATAAGACTTCTTCATGGGTTTTGTGGTCGTAAATCTTTCGCCTCATTGGCATAATGGTTACTTGAGCTGAGAAACAATGAGGTCCCGGTTCCAAATTACAAACTGGGAAAACTAATTGTGTTTGAGTTTTTCAAAAGGGTCATATTTTACGCCTGGGATTTAAATATGTACTCAATATGGCGATAGTCTCGCCTATCATGGGACTAAAATAAACTCGGCGATCCGTGTGTAATAGATGCATCTCTGCCTTCTCCTTTGGGGGATACGGCCGTGAGATCATGTATGTAATTCAATAGGCCAAAATTAATTATTTCCAACATATCCAAACAGTAACTCGACGTTTCTCTCCGCTCCCTGGAGAGGTAGCGTGAAGATTTTGTTTTGAATATACATTCGAAACACAATTACGTCTCATTTCTGTGTATAAGGCATGCCGCGCACCTGCCACGTTGTTTTCGACTAGGCCTCTGCGGTAAAAGATGGGCATACTGCGCTGCCGTCACGGGACACCACGTGTTGGAAGACGAAATTATATCTTTGAGGATTTTTTTAAATAATACACCCAACAGTCACACACATAATCCTGACCCTACACTAGGTTAACCTGTATCGTGGGTATCAGGAACTACCAGAGATTTGTGGTCCTACAACACTCAGACCCGAAGCAAATATCTATGGATCATACGAACTTTTGTCTCTGTGCGGGAATCAAACCCACAGCCTCTGCGCCACGGATGCTGACGAACTAACTATGTTTCCTAATTATATTAAAAGACACTGCCTCGGGGGCTGCTAATTGCTATGCTGAGGTTTCGGGTTTGACCCCCGGGTCGGGAAAAAGCGATATTGAGGTTTTCTATAATAAAATGCTCAGTATTAACCCGGAGTCTATAATTGTGGCGGATATGGCCACAATTCGTAGATTCGCCACCTATCACATCATGGAACGGAAATAGTCTGACCGAAATGTGGGTGAACTGGTTACACCTCCAGCTACCCCTTCGGGGATCGAAGGCGTGAGTGCTTATGTGTATCTTTACATAGTATAAAATGAAGTCGCTTCCGCTGTCTGTTCGCTTAGATCTTTTAAACTATTCAACGGATTTTAATGCAGTTTTCAGCAATAGATAAAGGTTTACAGTACATATTATAGTACAGAAAAGCCGAAAAATTCAAAGATTTGTAGTATGACGTCGTAGCAAACATATTTTTACCCTCGCTAGTTAAAATATACAACGTTTTCCGTGTTGTGTCGACAGGCTGCACAGCCGCTAATCCCGGTGTCCTCCACAGACTTGCCATGAGAAATATAATTTGTCGCTCACATTGTCATGTTCACAACGTATAATTCTAATGTATTTTGGAATTTTCGGCTAATTTGTTTCTATCTGAATGTAACATACGCCTGCTTACACAATTGTCTGGCTTGTCGACGATGAAAGTTTTTCTTTTTTTATGATTCTCTTGAATTGGGTTTTTATATTTTAGGGTTCCATACGCAGAGGAAATGGGACCCTATTACTAAGGCTCGGCGCTCTGTCTGTCTGTTCTTTGAAGCTTTAAAGGGCTATATATTTTAATCTTAATAGGTTTTTAGCAGTTGTCAAAGGATAATGTATATAATGACAGGCATTATAATGACAGGCATGGTGGCGCGACTGCTATGCTGAGATCTCGGGCTCTATCCACGGGTATAATAAGCAGGTAATATGCAGGTTCCTCGACATCTAAGAACCATTTTTTTTTTTAATATGTCCACATATTACACACACGGTGTGTTTGTTTTATTTCTGGCGTAGAGACCAAAAATCTGGCCCAATAAAGTAAATTTCATTCTTCTTTCTTTCTTTGAAACACCACTTTTTTCTATATCATGATTGATATTATGATATGTATTATTTTATAAATATAATATGTATTATATTTTACTACTTAGGTAGTCGGCGGTCTTAAGATTACTAATTGAAATTTTATTTACATACAACTTTAAACTTTGGTTAATTGTAGTGTATACTCATAAAATAATAATATCTCAGAAAATAATGGAACTCCTCGGCGCGATAGCTTGACTCGCACTTGCCCAGTTTTATCCTTTGTGATTATTTTTGTAAATTTTGTGAGGATCATATATAATTATAACCTGAAATTGGCAAAGAAATTCTTTGAAATGTTTTTTTATAAACATCAATCAGCTACTATGAAATATGTATAAAAGTGAGACACTAAAATATATTTGTCGAAATATGATCATTTATATTTTAGACTTTCATAAATGAGTATTAAATTCTATTCTATATAGAATGAAAGCTTATGGTGGTTGTGTGGTGATGGTAATAATGGTTAATGGTTCAAGGCGCCCGAATGCCTTCAATTTGGCACGACAAAACGACTGCTAAAGTTGATAACAGCTGGGACCGACTTTTACGTGCCCTCCGAAGCACGGTGACGCTCAGTTTATTTATTTTTTCATCGAATGATGAGACGAGCAAGGGGCTCGCCTTATGATAAGCGCTACGCCTGCCCATAAACAGAAGCAACAACACACAGGACTTTGAATTTCAAAGCACTGCGCTCGTCACCCGAGACATAAGGTGTTAAGTCTCGTAATGCCCAGTAATTTCACTGGCTTCAATGTCCTTCAAACCGAAACACAACAGTGCTTACACACTGTTGCTTGGCGGCAGAAATAGACAAAGCGGTGGTACAAGCCCATACCGCCTCTCTCATTCGAGGGACCTACCACCTTGTGAAATACCACTAAGCGGTCACACACCCGGTCTCTGAAAGGCTGATCAGTGTCTACATTCACTAATCATCTGTCAAATATAATTTCAAGTCAATATTTAGCTAACAGAAGCGTGATCAACGCTTTCGATTTGATACACCAGTTAGCTAACAAGGTTTTCAAACTAATATAAAAAAATCGTATGTCAAACGCTATTTTCGGTTTCTGGAAGATCCATAAATAATTATGTCGTCAAACTGTGTATTAATTACAGTTAAAAACCGATTTTTCGCAAATTAATCATTAAATAACGTTTGAGAATCTCGTATTGATTTGAGAGCATTGTTACAGTTCTGTTATTTGGATGTTAATTTGATAAAAAAAACGGGTGTTACCGCGCCATAGGTTATTTATCTCGCTAATATGTTTACCGATTAGTTCGTGCACCTGGCTATGAGCGGCTCAACTCTTAGGTAATAATAAAAAAAAATCCCGACTGTAATTAGACTAACTAGACTCGACTAATTAGACTCGAAAAGAATAAACAAAAGAAGGTCTACGCCATCAATCAAACACAAAGTACAGTTTAAAGTTGATTATAAGTAAAGTTTGTTAAAAGTAGAGTGCTAATTAAAGTCCGGTTGGTAGTCTTACTACAGACAACACCCGATATTAATTTCCCGAAGGAGGTATAAATTTCGCTGATCGCGCCCGCGTCGCGACACCAGCCAATGTCGTGGAACAAATGTAGGGCTGGCAGGATTTAGTTCTTTCATCTTAGCACAGTAAATTGACTACTTTGCACCTAATAATAAATCTAGCGCAGATCAAGGTACCGGGACGGATTCTTTTGAATTTATATAAGTTATAATATTAGTAGCTTTTGCCCCCGGCTCCACCCGCGTGAATGTCTCAGGGTAATAATTAGATTATATCCTAATCCAGTTTATGATCTTTGTTTTCAATATCATAAGCCGGCAAACGAGCAAGTGAGTCACCTGACGGTAAGATATCTCCATCGCCCACAATACCAGAAAAATCAGCGGTGCGTTGCTGACCTTAAAATAAATTATTAATATAAGATTGGGTAGCGTAGGAGGATTTGGGGGTCCAAATATCTCACTCCCCATACGAAACGTAGCAGCTAGCCGATATTTTACGTCGGTTTTCTGTGCCAAATTTCATTTCGCTGGTGGGAGGATACTTGTATCCGACCGGATTGCGACCACCGTACACTGGTGCTAAAACCGGCCATAGTCGCCCACCTTGTATGGGTCGCGTTCTAGGATCAGCCAGTGTATATCCGGTTCTCCCCAGGGGGCTTGCCCCCTGATCCTAACCCTTTTCTCATCCCTTTTTCCTTCCCCTCCCCCTTGTCCCTTGGGCAGGCCGGCATGATCTTGCTGACCTACGACGGACATATTGTTTATCGTTGGTCGACACTATTCTTGGATTGCGCTACACTAACCATCAGGTGTAGCGTAGTCACTTTGCCGAGCCAGGATAAATAACAATAATAATAATAAACACCCAAATTGTGATAAATCCTAATGGATTAAATAACTTTATTATAAATCTATAAATATTTCTAAAAGTCACAGCCCTACATCTAGCCGTGACCGAGAAAGTTTCGCATTTACGCACAACCGCCGGTGCTTACAACTTGTATACCACTTTTGTGTCTAGTTTTATGATCAATCCCCCTTTTATTACTTACTATCAGTAAATCATACACTGGCGTCGTGCACTATATCTTTACATTGTTGTAACGGTATATTTTTAGATTTTAATGTTGTATTGCTTGCTTTCATTCTAGCGTTGTTATAGTTTAGGTTTTTATATAATTTATTTTTAAGAAAACTTACAGACTAATAATACAATGTTTAGGTTTTTTAATTAGATTACTGTATTGCTTATAACAAGCTTCCCCATATTTTTAGATAGATCCTGTCAAAAATGGCGACAGCCTAGCGGGGAGTAAAGTGGAATACCGAGACGAATATTGCGCGTTCAACCCCAGAACAGAGCTCCGACTTTTCGGAGGCATGTGTGTAGGGTATTCAATTTTCTTGCAGTCGCACGGCACGGCGTACGCAATCGAGGCAGTTCTAACCTCTTTTTTGGAACGAAGTTCCTTACGGCAGGCTTGGAGGGGATAGGGATTTCGCTGCGTGACCGAACTGAAAAAAATGTGATAGTAAAACCGTAAGAAAAATGCGTGGAAAAAAATGCGTGGAAAAAATGCGTGGAATAAAAGCGTTAAATGAGAAGTGCGCAGGCGCGACAGTCGCATAACCAGCCAGCGTTAGTTCCTTTTTTAAAATGAAATTCATTCAGCCAGTTATATGTAGTTGAAGTATATAAAAATACTCCTTCGATTTTTAAAAGATTACGCTAGCTCGTTATTATTTATAATTACACTAGCTTTTGCTCGCGGCTCCGCCCACGTGATCAAATAAACAAACAAACAATCAAACTCTACATTTTTATAATATTAGTATAGATTTGGGTAGCTTAGCAACGGAAGCCTTCAAATAATATTATTTGGGTAGCTTAGCAACGGAAGCCTTCAAATATGAATAATTTTCCCCGTTTTTGCAACATTTTTCACTGATGCTTCGCTTCTAATGGTCGCAGCGTAATGTTATATATCCTAAAGCCTTCCTCGATAAATGGACTATCCAACACAAAAAGAATTTTTCAATTCGAACCAGTCGTTCCTGAGATTAGCGCGTTCAAACAAACAAACAAACAAACAAACAATCAAACAATCAAACAATCAAACTCTACAGCTTTATTATTAGTATAGATAAGTTGATAAAAAATGCTATACAATAGCTTTACCGCGGCAGTCTCCGAGTGCCACACGTCTTTTTTTTATTTATTTCTATTTTTCTATTCTATTTCTATGTAATTTTATGTTGTCAAACAAAAATAAAGAGACATATTTTGTTATTTTAGTTGATAATTTGAATTTTTTGCAATTTGTGTCGATTCTACATTAGCCGAAGGAACTTCGTTCCTACCTGGTGTCCCACGACACACACCATTTTTATTTGAAGCTCAGAAGTAAGACCATGCATGCAGTAACAGTGTACATTGAGTGCCTTACTTAAAAACGTTACAAGGTGCTAGGTCCCTCGTATGTTTGAGTAGGTACCACCGCTTTGTCTATTTTTGCTGCCAAGGAACAGTACGTAAGCACTGTTGTGTTTCGGTTTGAAGGACAATCTAGCCAGTGAAATTACTGGGCATTATGAAACTTAAGGTCTTATGTCTCGGGGTGACGAGCGCAGTTCAGTGCCAAGCAGTGCTTTATAATTCAAAGTTCTGTGTAGTGTTCCTTTTGAACAAAAACAGTACTTAAGCATTGACTAAACACTCTTTTGTCTTTCTCTGACAACGAGATTTATAAATTAGCTAGAAAGAGACGAAAATAGTGTTTCAACTAAACAGTGTTTAAAAGTGTATAAGTACCCCTTTATGGCTGATATTTTAACCATCTCAGTCAATACTCTCCCATCAACTACATATAAGTTACCGTCTGTGTCCCGACGCTCGCGCCACGTGACCTGGGCGCCAAGCGTGTATTATTGCATGTAATTTTTCCCTCCGTTACGTGCGTAATCCGCGTACGATCCTCGAGTGGTGACAACAGGAAAACCGAGCATTCCGCTTTAAATTCACAATTTTCTTATAATTCTATCTGTCCCTTAGGATGGGTTGGTCCACGAGTTGTTACGTTTTTATTGCTTCAATGTTTAATTATAAAATATTATTTAGGTTTTGTAGTTAATTAACAAAGTTATTATTGGCTGTACGGACTGTCGAGACGAAAGTCGCAGGTTCAAAACCGGCCCCAAGAGCATGCACCTCCGACTTTTTTAAGTTACGTATGTATTACTTGTTAATTATCGCTAGCTTTAACGGTGAAGGATACATTGAGAGGAAAACCTGCATATCTAAAAAATCTCCATAAGAATTTCGAATCTATGTGAAGTCTGCCAACTCGCATTAGGCCAGCGTGGTGGACCAATACCTAACCCCTCTAATTCAGTAGAGGAGATCCGTGCCCAGCAGTGGGACATGAATAATATAAGGCTAGTATGAGTATTATCGGTAGACATTTTTGTCTATAGCTCTACCGGGTCATTACCACTATCTCATGACAGTAGGCGTATATGGACGATGGAGATCAATTACCTCATCAATCAGGTGACTCACTTGCTCCTTTGCTGGCCTATGCTATAAAAAAGTGATTTAAAGATCATTATATTTATTGATCGTCTCTAAGCTCGACAGTTAAGCTCTTATAGGAATTGACTTATTATGTAATGTACCTCTCATTTAGTTGTAACAAGCTTCTCTCAGTCATAATCGGTCCATATGGAGTAGAGGCAGGACGTTCCGCACACCGTTAAGCACGCAATAAAGATGTAACTTAGTGTCCATATCTTGTTGTTTATTAGAGACGACACTGTAACTTACTTTATAACTTGACACGTTATTTTCTATTACATATGAGAACATTTTATTAGGTTCTTGGAATAGATTAGATTGGCTGGTGGTAGGATATTCATATCTATATGTAGACAAAACTGTCTATAGCGTGGCTCTTCCAATCAAAATATCACGTACCATTAGGCGACACGTTTGTTCGTCTGCCCGCCTCCGCTATAAAAATATATAGAAAATTGGTGCACAAGCCAGAAAGTTGTTCAGCAATAATTCGCAACGGCAACACTTGCGTATCTCCATATCTCGATGGTTCGGAACAAATTTCATATATCGTCACGCGAGGCGCCCAGACGGGGGCGGCAACCCTTTTGGGACTTGCCAATCGTAAATATTCAAGGTTACATTCGTGCTCACAATTTTTTTTCTGAATTTACTTGGCTGCGGAGTATGCGGGCGACGAAACAAGCGACTTTGTAAGCGTCAATAATTTCTAGTAAAAAAAAATAATTTGAATTTAATTAAATTGAAATTTAAATATTTTGAAGAAAAAGTAAACAGGTTACTATTTTACTGATGTTTTTATTTTACAATATTTAACCTCATTACTACTGTCTTACAGAAAACCGCCGTAAAGTAGCGGTATGCTACTGCGTTTCGTACGGTGAATGAGATATCCAGAGGCCAAAATCGACATTATTTAATCCCCTTCCCAATTCCTTAATTATCCCTTCCCTTTAAGGCTGTATCGTGTCTATGTTTCTTCTAGTATTGTGGGCGTACATGGATGGTGTAGAACACTTACTTTCAGGTGATCCACTTGCTCGATTGTCGGACTATAAAAAAAATAATAAAATATAATCGATCACATTTATAACCGAGATTATTCTATATTCCTCAACGCCTCCTTGCTCGCTGTATTAGCGGCCCGCACCTAAATAAGTTTGTAATATTATCATTGTTTTCTCGCGCCCTCCCCCTCCCGGATCCCCCGGGAGCCCCTCCATTTGAATACACCCTGTTTATTGTGGAGCAGTTTTTTCCGAGGCACTGTTTCCTCCCAAATTATCAAATAATATTTTCCCGCCACTTGAACGCCATCGCCCCGGGATTCGGCTCGGTTTGTGCTAAAGTATATTTATTTGATTCTCCGTCGCCTTATTTCCCGGGGATAAAACGTAACAGCTGAATATTTTTTATGATTAACTGCGGCTTGTGGAGTAGCATTTTGAACGGCAAATTGGATGGTGCGTCTTCAAGATATTTGTAAGATTATTTTATAATCCGCAGGAATTATTTAAAGGATTCTTAAGTCAAATTGGTTAGTTGATGGAAACCACTGTTTTGTTATAAATTGAGTTCTAAATTAATGTAACAAAAAGGCAAAGTTTTTTTTAACCTTCTATATTTCTTTGCAGGGAGTAATCTCTGGAACTATTCATACGATTTTTAGTTGAAGCTTCGTTATCTCTGTGTATGGTCTACTTCTATAGGATTACGTTACATCCTAGAAATATTCTTTAAGGAGGGCGGAGTCGGGAGCAAAAGCTATGTTAGATATGAATTGTTAACTACATAACTTTTAATAAAAATCGACTACATCTATAAGCAAAACGCTTGCAATTTTAAACTAAAAATGATCGCGATTAAACCAACTTTCACACAATAAAACCGTATTCAAATCTGTCCATTCGTTTAGGTACGACATACACATAAAGACACAAATATACAAAGAGGTCAAACTTTTAACAGCTCTTCTTCTTCTCAAGGGTTAAAAAAGAGAACGATGCTACCCAAATAAAAAGCCTCTCATTCATATTGTAGTACGGACTAAGCATTACTATAGCGCTATAATTATTACTATTTTAATAAATACACCCAAAAGTCAAACACACGGTCCTGACCCACAATAAGATTTTGTGTCGTGGATATCAGGAACTACGAGACTCTTTCGACCTCATATTGTTCAGATCTGAAACAAATATATGTGGTTCACACAAATTAAATACGTGTCCCGGTGCGGGGATCGAACCCGCGACCTCTCACTTCACAGCCGGCTACTCGCCTGCTGTACCACGAAGGCTGTTATTAAGCATGATGTATAATTTCTGAAGAAATGACGATCCTCATGACTTATATGGTAGATCTTTGATAATGTTTTTTTTTTCATAATCCTATAAATTGTCTATATCATTTAAGATCTAAGAACATTTAAACAACTTAAACTGTGTAGTATATAGTCACTAGTATATACTGGGAGTCCGTGTTTATCCCAGCATTTCTCATGCAAATGCACTGAGACGGGCCATGCATGGGATTCAATTACTGCCTTATTCCGAGCCTTTGACGAGTCTTCTTTGGATCCAGATACGAGGTTGTGTGACATCCCCTTTAGAATTAATCAGGATTTTGTTCTTAGTGTAATTTAAAGACTCTCCTTTTAAAACATAAAGAGTAATATAATTTGATTGGCAATACATGGATGTGGGCCTTTAATTTTTGTGTGTTAATGAATGTTAGATTTTGAAAGATTGTACGTGGAATGGAACGCAAGATGAGAGAATGAGAGAGGGAAGAAGTACGTACGAGGGAGTTAGAAAAAAGATGGCAGACGCTTGAGTGGTAAAAAATGCGAAAATTAGTTTTAAGAAGAAATAATTAATTAAAAGATGTTACCGGAAGACAGTTTTTATTTCTCCCACGTGAAGGCGCATTCCTACATGAATTTTGAATCAAGAGACCCTGGGCTTGCTTTCAGGTTTTTGTAAGTTGTCTTAATATGATTTCTTAATCATTTCAATACCTAAATCCCTGATTGATGGCAAAAGGAAAAGGGAATACGTGAACACAATACCCCATATTTTTATGATGTAAAGAAAAATACTGACCATGCCTTGATGACCACTGAAAATCAGCACTGTATTGCAGCTCGTGCCACAGGACAGCATCATTCTGAGTGGTCACCTACCTGTCACGGCCACGACATGCAGCCCCATGTTATGTACAATAGAGACATACTTACAGTATATACCTTACTGTTTTTAACTGTGTCCTAGGAACGTTTTGTATCTCTGTTTTATGTCGGTGACGAATAAATTGTATTTCTTTTTTTTTATAGCATATATCGGCAAGCGACCACGCAGGTCACCTGATGGTAAATGATCTCCACCGCCCATGTACGCCCACAATTCTAGAAGAATCATAGGCGAGTTGCTGACCTCAAAGGGAAGGGTTATCCCTTCCCTTTAATAATTATTTAAATGATTGGGAAAGGGAGGGGGATTTGGGCCTCCGAATATCTCACTCGCCATACCTACGAAACGCAACAGCAAGCCACTACTCTACGTACGGTTTTCTGTGAAACAGTGGTAACGACCGTTCGAGCCGGCCCATTCTTGCTGTAGACAAAACTATCTACCATTCAAATGATATACATTGATTGGTATTCGAAATCCGTTTTGTATCCAATACGAATATATCAGCTGAGCCCTTCAGCCACATAAATTTACCGTACACAATATTTTTTCACCACTCACATTTTTTCTTTCCTTGTTGATACAGCACAATTTTAAAGATCTCAGTATCTTAATACCTACTACATTAAATAAACGAAATAAAAAAAACAGTATTAATAAGCCAAAAAAGCAGAGGGAAAGACTTCATACATACACTTACTCCTTGATGAACCTATTTTGAAAATGTCCCAGCGCGAAATGTTATATTTAAGCCCACGCAATAAGCGGGGGCGGTGAGGTGGGGGTGCATGTAAATGAGGATATTATGGTGGGGAGTAGGCAGTCCGATATGCATACCTGACGCGCGACTCGCGAGCTCTTTAGAATCGCTTGAAATTCTGAAAGAAATCGTCAAAGCTTTATATTGCCTCGCTCAATTTGCGGCCACTGGGGAGGCGGATAGGGAAGATTTAAGGTTTTGTATCCTGATAATAATATCAATTAAAACACATCGAATTTGGTCACTCATTAATGATACCAAAATCTTGATTAATATGTTTTCCTTATGAATGTAGTGTGTAAAGTTGCTTGTTACTGCGTGTCATACGCTGAGTGAGATATCCGAAGCACCAACCACCAGACGAGGACCTCTTCATAATCCGTTAGTTATTCGCTTCCTTTATTCATAATTCTGGTAAATAATCTCATTGCTTCAGTTGTAGCTGATTTCGTGGACTGCACTGCACTTAGTACAAAAGAGTGTAGATGTTTATGAGCGTGGAAACCATGAAGTGATCCACTTGCATTTTCGGAACGCTGTTATAAAGAATAAATAATAGTTAAAAAAAACTAAAAAACACGCTTTTATAGAAAAACCAACTAAAAAATAGAAAATAAAATTTAAGAAAAAATGATTTATTGTAAAAAAAAGTGAGGGGTGCTTTTTAAGATATTATCTAAATGATAATCCTTCTACTAATATCTGTCAATAAAATATTTATAACTATTGACACCATGCACGCCACGCTTTTTTTTATAATAAAATTACATATTATTCTTCAAATTTATTAAAAATTATTTTCTATTTATTCGTTGGATTTTCTATAAAAGCGTGTTTTTTAAAAGTATTATTTATTTTAATTTTTTTAGAAAAAAGAATACATTTTTTTTTAATTTGTCATCCACTTATGAAATAACTGCGCCAACGCTCGCCGAATGGCTCCGTTAAAAAGCTAGAAGCGACGTATGAGCAAGATAATGTTTTATTCATCACTTACGTACTGTTCCCGTCTAAACACCCAGCAAAAGTATTTGAAATTAAATTTGGAATGCAAACATCATTCGAAACGTTTACCTGGTGCTCACTATAGCTGTGTATCCGTAACTTTAGTGAATTAATAAGCACTGTAAGGGTAAAATATCTTGGAAGTGTAAGTCAGCCGCCAATATTTTTTTTTATCCGAGCACGGCAAAGTGATTGCACTACATCTGATGATAAGCTTAGTGCAGTCTAAGAAATCAGCGACCACTGACAAACAATGAGTTTATCAGTGGTCATCAGAGTCATGCCGGCCTGTATGAATGCTTCATCCCTCTTCGGAGAGCCGACAAGCTGTTGCTTGCTGCCCATAAACAGAAGCAATACCACACAGAATTTTGAATTACAAAGCACTGCATGGCACTGAACTGCACTCGTCACCCCAAGAAATAAGATTTTAAGTCTCATAATACTCAGTAATTTCTCTAACTTCAATGTCCTTCAAACTGAAACACAATAATGCTTACACACTGTTGCTTGGTGGCAGAAATAGATAAAGAAGAAAGAGATAAAAAAATGACCACTACTTTTTGTTAGATACTGTATATTAGATACTCAAAAATGTGATAAAAAATAGGTAATATGAAGTATGAACGCCCTACTACAGTAGATTGTCATCGAACAATATTGATAGATTTAAAACGTTTAGTTTGGACGCACACAGTGAAAATTTATAATATGTATACGCGGATTTTGTATTCGTATTAGTACTTGGATAGCCGGAGATTGGGTGATGAGCTGAAGCGACAGCGGCAAAGCTTATACATAAGTTGACGCCTGTGTCCCATAAAGGTATGCAGAGACAACGGACTTCCACCTGCTATGATCCTTACACCTCGAGTGTCTGGAGGTGACAAGCGCAGTTTAATGCCATACAGTGCTTTGTAATTCAAAATTCTGTGTGGTGTTGCTTCTGTTTATGGGCAGGCGTGGCGCTTACTATCAGGCGAGCGCTTGGTTCGTCTCGTCGTTCAATCAAAATGAAAAAAAATAAACAGAGCTATTACAAATAACAACAACTTACTTACAAGTATTTTACAAAGAAAATAAAAAATATAATTTTCTGTTACAAAATCGTATTGTATGTATGACTTTTCTCTTGGTTGTATTCTTGCAATTTTGAAGACACCAAATAAAGAGGAATAAATTACTGTACATCAAGAGCTCCAAGTCAAGACAATTGTATACATTTCAAACCGGTTGTTATAAAAGAGCCATTGTTATTCTTGGTTTTGCGTAATGATATCTATCCTCCGGGAACATACATTTCCCGGGATTAACTCCCCTATGTGTTACAACAGCCCTACGTAAGCTGCTGGTGACGTTTATCAGTCACAGAAAACTGAAATAAACAACACTTTAGAATTACATGTACGGATGATAAAATCAACTCAGCTCCAAAGGTTTGTGTGAAAATCTTTATTTTCCTTATTTTTTTGTAGTGAAACTTCTTTAGCAAATCACAATTTGAAAATTCGATGAAACGAAAAGGCGACAGTAAAAAGAGATTAACATATTTATAAATACGATTGAGCCGGCGCGTGAGAATGAGATATGCTAACACATGGCTTGCGTACAACGAAGCCTTCGGAAAATGTGTCATAAACAACGAGGCGTATTCACGTGTATTTTAAGCTTAATAGTAATCATGAGACATTTTTAGTAAACATTTATGAGCAATAAATTATTATTATGCCATCTGCCTACCTGTCTGCCTACATTCACAAGGGTCTAACTTTGAAAAGTCATAGGTAAGCGACTGATTTTTAGAATATGCGTTATTATAGTTGATAACTTAACAAATAATAAAAAAATAAGGAACGTGTTACTGAACCCTCAGTGAAAGAGAGCTCCGCTCGTTACATAGCAAGTTTTTATAATACCGATTTAAGATAAAGATAATGAAAGGGCTATTACCCGCTCCGCTCGTGCTCGTCCACTAACCACATGTCCGCAGGGTTGCCAATCGTCAAAATTCCAACAACCATCAACCGGAATGTTTTCTCTTACAACATGGCGCGTCGCATGAATCATTTATAAATGCAAATCACCATTGTTTCCGACTACCCTCCGATTATTCACATTGGGTTATCTTTGACGTATTGAAGCCTGGGGCTTGCTGTGATTTATGTATACGCCGAAAGTTGCGGACGTGGTTGTGATTTGATAAAACTTTGCTTGTTTAATAAATTAACATATTTTTCACAATTTGTTTTGCGGCTGGCAACACTGATTGCTGACAATGCTCATCAGGCCGAAGAGCGATTGCGCATTAATGTCCTATGAGTATTATAATTTAAATTTTTGCATTGTTTAGGCAGTCTACTAAACTAGAAAACCGTTATAGGCTTTCAAAAACAGGTACCATTGCCCGAGATTTAAATTTATGATAGGTATGTCGATAGTGTGCCTCCTATCATATCTTAGGACGGAAGAAAGCTATTCAGGTACTAGTTGTACGTATCTCTCCTCTTTTACAATAAATTTGCGAAATTTAGTCTTGACTATTGTAACCTAATCACTTACAAAAACCAAAGAGTAGACTTGAAACCTAAAGTACATATCGTCTGGTGGTAAGCGCTACGCCTGCCCATAAACAGAAGCAACATCACACAGAACTTTGAATTACAAAGCACTGCATGGCTTATGAGTGGTAGAGCCACGCTGTAGACAGCGTTTTGTCTACAGCTTGAATGGGCTGGCTCGACCGGATCGTTACCACTGTCTCACAGAAAACCGACATAAAGTAGCGGCTCGCTGCTGCGTTTCGTACGGTGAGTGAGATAACCGGAAGCCCAAATCCCCTCCCCTTCCCAATCCCTAATTATCCCTTTCCTTTAAGGTCGGCAACGCGCCCATGATTCTTCTAGTGGTGGGCGTACATGGGCGGTGGAGATCACTTACCATTAGGTGACCCACTTGCCCGTTTGCCGGCCTGTGCTATAAAAGAATAGCGCTGAACTGCGCTTTTCACCCTGTGATATAAGATATTAAGTTTCATAATGACCAGTATTTTTTTCTGAGTTCAATGTGCTTCAAACCGAAACACAACAGTGCTTACACAATGTTGCTTGGCGGCAAAAATAGACGAAGCGGTGGTACCAACCCAGACGGCCTCTCGCATACGGAGGACATGCCACTTTTCAATTATTTTTAGTACAGATGCATGAATTATGAATTCAATCAAACAATTTGATTCAAATGCGGCGACTGACCAAAATTTGTATAACTCAGAACGGTGACACAATGACACAATACACAAATGACACGGAAATCCGCGGCTTTCCCGAAATATCAATCGAGAGAATTGCAAATTGTTAGCCCCGAACAAATGCAGTTGGTTTTGTTTTATATACGCACTGATTAATGTACGCATGGTTGGTGTTATTCCAGTGATATTAATAAATAGGTAGTTAGATAAATTTGAAAGCTAAGTTCTATAAAACAAACTTCGACTTAGACAAGTCGTTTTGTACGAAAATGACTGCTAAATCTGATCTAACAATACGATGACTCGATGGCCCCGTGAGTTCCATTACATGACATCAGATTACAAAATATTTATATTTTTTTGATTCATTAAAATGTTTACTTCGTCGTTTCTTCCCTGGCGAGTACCATTCAAAAGATATATGGTTAAATATGTACATTTCTTAAAAAAATAACTACGAGAAATAAACATACTTACGTTGAGTTTACAAAGTGGACTTTGTTGTGTTCATATCAAAGTTTACTCCGTAAAATCACTTTTTGGACGACTAAAGTTGGGTTCATAGATCTCGGCCTTCTTCTTCTTTAGTTTAGTCTTCTTGGTTATTTTCTTGACTCAATTTTGAAAGCAATTTGAACCGGATGCTCATCTTCTCGGTTTTATTCCAGACATCATCTCTTCTTCTTCTTTCACCTGCTCTTATGTCACTCGTAGTAGAATCAGCACAACATGTTTTTGACACATATTGCAAAAAGACTGCGCTTGTAGGTTTTAAGGCCGACCGCCTGTATGACCTCAACCCACCGAGGACACCTCATAATTACAATAAAATGATCTCTTCAAATAAATACCGTTTACAAGGCAAAGATAAGTCTGGTATTACTGTTGAAGCTGAAAGCAAATGTAGTGTGGGAGACAAGAACGTATTCCAGTGTTGCAATATTGTACGTAATCATATGAAAAGTTATAATACTGTGCCAACACCAATGCCAGTGTGTACAGAAGTACAGTAGGTCAACTCAGCGTATGTTATTAATGTCGGCAATAAGACGATTAAAATTAAAAGTAGGTATTCCCTGGTAGGCAGCGAGGTGGCTGTTCTGCGAGTAAACAAATGGTTATTAGTTAAATAAGACAGAAGTAAAAGACAGCTTCCTGTTCAAAAATTTTCCACCTGCCAATGTCCAGCTTTTTCCTTGAAGGTCAACAAAAAACTCATATTATTCATCTGCCATTATAGACGGTGGTGGCCATTTACTGTCAAGTAGCTAAATTGATAGTTTGCTGGCATTGTGAAAATAAATATACCAAAAGAATTAAGCAAAAAAAAATGAAAGCATTTATTTTTCAATTAGGCTACAAAGACCTCTTTCACACTTCAAAAACAAAATATATTGAAACGTCTCTACCAGTGCTTTGGATATGGACACTGGTCTGAGAAGAAGCACAAACAGTCGTATGTCTTCTGAATATTTATCATTACATTTTTCCAGCCTTTTATGATATTTTATAACTAAGATAATATATTGTATGATCACTGGCAATAAATATAAACGAATATGAAATACTGAGAAACGAGACATTTTTATTGCTCTTTAAGTGAGTACTTGACCTCTGGGAATCAGATAATATTATAGTACTAGTACTAGTATTATGAGACTGAAAAGGCGATTTGAGGTGCTCATAGCCAGATGCACTCAGCAACCTTTGGCGCGATCAGTTTATAGATCAATGACCGCTTAGTGGTATTTCAACTAAGCGTCTCCGTGCTTCGGTGGGCCCGTAAAAATTCAGTCCCTGATTCATAGCTCATCATCAACAGCATCAACAATTAGCAGTTGTTAAGCCTATGAGGCCTTTGAGCGGCTTGAAAACTTTGATACTATGTTGCCTACTAACCATTCTGTATGGAATAGATTGAAAAGTTGATTGTCGGACAAAATTGTTGATTAAAGCCGTAAAATTTAATACGAAAATATATTTTTTTTATCCGAGCACGGCAAAGTGACTACACTACACCTGATGGTAAGCAAACACAATGAGTTTATCGGTGGTCACCAGAGTCATGCAATAGTAAAGTGCCAATACTTGAACTTTACCGTAGAACATTTTAAAGTATTTTTTTTATGGCATAGGCCGGCAAACGAGCAAGTGGGTCACCTGATGGTAAATGATCTCCACCGCCCATGTACGCTCACCACCAGAAAAATTATGGGCGCGTTGCCGACCTTAAAGGAAAGGGACAAATGTAGTAGCTTTTAAAACAAAAAACTTCTTCTATTACTATTTACCTACTGAATAATGTTCAGTAAAACTAATATTTTAGTGACTGACATTTTCTCCTAATAAGGGGTGGGCCACGAAAAAGTTGCATTTTAAAATTGCTATAAAAAAAAGACGGGTGGATATTTTTCATTTTTTTTGGAACCAAGTTCCTTACGGCAGGCTTGGAGGGGATAGGGATTTCGCTGCGTGACCGAACTGAAAAAAATGTGATAGTAAAACCGTAAGAAAAATGCGTGGAATAAAAGCGTTAAATGAGAAGTGCGCAGGCGCGACAGTCGCATAACCAGCCAGCGTTAGTTCCTTTTTTAAAATGAAATTCATTCAGCCAGTTATATTTGAAGTATATAAAAATACTCCTTCGATTTTTAAAAGATTACGCTAGCTCGTTATTATTTATAATTACATAAGTTGATAAAAAATGCTATACAATAGCTTTACCGCGGCAGTCTCCGAGTGCCACACGTCTTTTTTATATTGAAGTGAAACTTCTTTATCGGCGTTAGAAAAATAAAATCGTCACATTTATCAGTTACGCGGCACGCGTCACATTTTTGACTTTGACTGGATTTTGAGCAGACTTTGACTGGACTTGACAGGACTTTCATCGGACTTTGACCGGACTCTGACCGGACTTTAACCGGGCTTTGACCCGACTTTGACCGGACTCTGACCGGGTTTTGACCGGACTTTGACCCGATTTTGACCCGGCTTTGACCGGACTTTGACCCGACTTAAACTTAACTTAAACTTTATCTAATTTAAGTTTATTTAACCAATTTCTGTAAAGTTGCATATAGTAGATCATTTTTCGAAAAATAGGGTCGTAAAGAAGTTTCACTTCCTACGTGTGCACACTATTTTAAATACACACATTTTTTTCTATTTTATTATTCTATTTCTATGTAATTTTATGTTGTCAAACAAAAATAAAGAGACATATTTTGTTATTTTAGTTGATAATTTGAATTTTTTGCAATTTGTGTCGATTCTACATTAGTCGCAGGAACTTCGTTCCTACCTGGTGTCCCACGACACACACCAATTTTTATTTTACTAAATAGCCCCAACATTGCGGTTTAATAGTGGAAGACCACTTCATTCATATGGTTGCCTTGGCTGGTTCTGCAGTAACCCATTCTGTCAATCCAATTTTTCATGAGGATTTCGATGGTGTGGCCCTCAATGGCTGCAATGGCGACTTCAATCTCATGCTTTAAGTCGTCAATCGTCTCTGGATGGTTGGCGTAGCACTTATCCTTGACGGCTCCCAACAAAAATAATCCAACGGGATCAAATCGCAGTTGCGAAGCGGCCAGCTGATATCGCCGTTTCGGCTAATTATGCGATTTCCGAGCGTACCGCGCAAAAGTTCAGCTGTAATTTTGGCTGTGTGGCACGTGGCGCCGTGCTGCTGGAACCAAATGTCTTCCTCTTCCATTCGGGGAAAGTAAGATAGCGCTCAACATTGACGGTTACAGCGGCTCCTGCTTCGTTTTCCAATTTTCTTCGAGCGTAAACTTAACGATTTCGTAAACCGCAAACCTTCTACTAAAAATTTGACATATTGGCAAAGTCATTCGAGTTGTCAAAGCCGAAATAATCGATAGTTAAAAAAGCAATCGATAGATGGCCCACCCTTTTTAATTATTATGATATTTTGCTTAACTTTGACCACACCTTTCTGTAATACATTGTATATTTGCGCAGAATATTCTCTTACCGTGGTATACAGTTAAACACTTTGCACTAAATCTTACGTGCGTTGAGATTTGACAGAAACTACATTATACTACAATAGCAAACTTATTCCATTTCACGGATATAACTACTTGATCCTAGTTTAAATTGTCATCTTAAGTTTTTGTTCTTGACATATTTGCCAGCCTTGGTGGCGTAGTACACACTACACAGTGGTAGTTGCCATATAGGAAGTGAGAGACTGTGGGTTCGATTCCCGCACTGAGACAAATGTTTGTGTGATCAAGAATACATATCGAGTTATCAGCTGACGACAGACGTACGAGCTATCAACTGACAACAGTATTTTTAAAGGCCATGTTTAATCGGCTTGTCCTACTGTTTCCAATTCTGTACTATAAAAGTGGGCACCGTAAACTTTTCGAAGACAATGGCTCATTTAAAGTGAGATAATAATGTTAAGCCCAGTTGTTGCGAGGCGTCAGCGCTGGTGGAGTCGTTCAAATTACCTGTTTGTACCACTCACATTATTAGAACACGCATTCATGGCTTCAATGGGCTTACATGTTTCGTATTAGACGTCTCTTGTCAAATATTAAATAGCTTTAGCGTATGTTTTTTTTATAACATAGATCGGCAAACGAACAAGTAGGTCACCTGATGATAAATGATCTCCACGGCCGATGTACACCTACAATACTAGAAGAATGGTAGGCACGTTGCCGATTTTAAAGGAACGGGATAATTAGGGATTGGGAAGGGATAATTAGCGATTTAGGCCTCCTGATATCTCACTCTCCGTAAGAAACGCAGCAGCAAACCGCTACTTTACGTCGGATTTCTGAGACAGTGGTAACGACCCGGTCTAGGTGGCCCATACATGCGGTAGACAAAACTGTCTATAGCGTGGCTTTACCATTCTTAAATGTGAGGAAATAATGTTGTGGTATTTGTAAATATAATCGTGGGAAATCAGGCCATTAGAGCTGTTTCCCGACAGTCGCGACAAGCATCAAACGCGAGCTTCAGTGATGTTGCGTCATTCATCAATACCCACACTAAAGGGGCCATAGAAGCCTTGCGTCAATGACGCCAATCTCCAGTGTTCTCCCACAGTTTTACGTTGCACACAATGCCAACGCGCAGACATGACGTCACTAAAACGCTGCGCTCTAACGTCATCAATTGAAGTGCGTCTCTAGACGTCTAACAAAATAAGAATAGTGCGTACAATACCCGGGATCGATTGGTCCCGAACGCGTCGCTTGTATATTTTATAAGTCATTGTGCGCGTGTGAAGGGACGTCCAATAAGCGTCGAATGGCGAGCCGCGTCGTACATTTCTTTTATGGCGTTTTGAACGGCCTTTACCTAAACGGGTTATCGTAAATCATCATTTTCGGGGTACCGTTGACAGGGATATTCTCTTGAGCTCGGATATGAAGAGAAGATTGACGCTTGGTTGACGGATTGTGTTAAAAATTTGTTTGCAATAGTTACTACTGTTTTAGAGCATGGTACGCTATTCCATTCTATCGTCTGAGTCCTTGATAAATATAAAAAACCCAAGAATTAATGAATGGTAGAGTCAAGCTGTAGACAATTTTGTCTACAGCATGAATGGGCTGGGTCGACCGGGTCACCACTGTCTCACAGAAAATCGACGTAAAGTAGCGGCTTGCTGCTGCGTTTCGTACGGTGAGTGAGATATCCGGAGACCCAAATCCCCCTCCCCTTCCCAATCCCTAATTATCCCTTTCCCTTAAGGTTGGCTACGCGCCCATGATTTTTCTGGTATTGTGGGCGTATATGGGCGGTGGAGATCACTTACCATCAGAGGACTCACTTGCTCGTTTGCCAATCTATGCTATAAAAAAAGTCATTTATTTTTGTATCAGTTCAATTATCAATCAATAAAATAAGGAACCCCAGTTCTTTTTTACATCATACTCAGCTAATGTGGGTCTGTTTTTGCGCGTATATCTATCTGGATCTGAACATTGCTCTTTATCTAGGAATGGATGGAATGATCTTACCCTCTCCATTTACAGAGACAAGTTAATGGCCCTTTAACGCTTGACTTATTTATACTATTTACAATTCTGGCGATGATTTTCGTCTAAGGTGTTGAGAATTGTATAAAATAAAATAACTACTTACACTAAGATATAAGGTTTTTTCAAATCAAATCAAATCATTTATTGAATGAATAAAATGTCAAGCATCATTTAGATTCAGTCAAATTTTAACTCTACCGCCAGTTCGGAATGCTGATTCGTTAAAGAAGAACGGGCAAGAAACTCTAACGTTGCTCTTTTCTAAACTTATTACAATACATATTAGCACTACATACATTGAAATATTATTTATTTGAGTTAGAGCAGCTCAATTTATGCCAATGAGGCACACATAAAATAAAATAATTAGATTATAATAGTTTTTTGTGCATGATCTTCAAGAACTATATGAATAAATCAACTAAACACGCAATAAGAGCTTGAGCAGACCAGTCCACACAAGCAGCACCCGTTCACGAGCATGACGCATGTGCCAGCCATCGGCCTCCTCAACCATGTTACAGCGAAGTGACACGACGCCGCCGCAAGCACAGACATTAACGCGAGCATGACATACCCAAACTGCTTACAATTAGCGTATATAGTAACGTATTCACATATTTATAATTATAAGCTATTCCCAAGCCTTTAAATCTTCTAAATATTCCGAAATTTTATAATATGCGTTATTATATAACTTTCACTTAATAGTGGCTTTAAATTGCATGATGTGATCTCCTTAATGTGATTGGGAAGTATATTGTAAAAGCGTATACAGAGCCCTTTAAAAGAGTTGCCGATTTTGTGGAGTCTAGTTTTATGACATATAAGGTTATTTTTACTCCTAGTATTTATGCCATGAGTAACACTAATTTTTGGAAATTGCTCTATATTCTTATGAACATACATTAGGTTAGCGAAGATGAATTGTGATGCTACTGTCATTATGTCTATTTCTTTGAATTTTTCTCTTAGAGAATATAATTTTAAGTGTGTGATCCACACACTTTTAGATCCGCGGTAGAAATTTTATTGTGAAATGCTCCGCCACGCTCCTTA
Organism: Amorpha juglandis; assembly: GCA_949126905.1. Classification (NCBI taxonomy): domain Eukaryota; kingdom Metazoa; phylum Arthropoda; class Insecta; order Lepidoptera; family Sphingidae; genus Amorpha; species Amorpha juglandis. Next base: position 24,083,516 of record OX421365.1, read on the forward strand.
CACGGTTTTTATTTGCTATTAAAGGGATTCATTATTAATAACATTAAAAAAGTGTGTTTTATGTGCTACAGAGCCCATACTGTAAACCATTTTCAGATCAATCTACAGCCTGTGTAATTTTTTTATAGCATAGGCCGGCAAACGAGCAAATGGGTCGCCTACGTAAGTATGCGATGGTAAGTGATCTCCACCGCCCATGTACGCCCAAAATACCAGAAGAATAATAAGCGCATTGGGGACCTTAAGGAAAATGATAATTAGGAATTGAAAAGGCGAAGGGGATTTGGGCCTCCGGTTATCTCAGTCACCATACGAAACTTAGTAGCCAGCCGCTACTTTACGTCGGTTTTCTATGAGACAATGGTAACGACTCGGTCGAGCCGGCCCATTCATGCTGTAGACAACACTGTCTACAGCGTGACTCTACCACTATTATAGGGCGTAAATACGAGTATGTATAATTTATACGGCGTGAAGCTCATTAAATATTTCTCGTTTATAACAAACATATTATACTAAAACTAGTTTAAACCTTATTATGAGTATATCTTCCGCGGGTTTTAAACGGACACAGACATATGAACATCTAAGACGCCACATTAAAAACTTCTCCTACCTCTGTCCACCAAGCTAAGGTACATAAGTCGAAACTCGTCAAAGTTTGACCCGCATAGGTTGATATTTACCTATTCTGTCAAAACTTGTATTTGACCCCATTTCTATGAGTTTTGACTTTGAAAATTTTGCCACTTCACATTATTTTGATTACCAAACACAATTTAAACATGCTAGTGTTTTCTTAGTAGTAGTAGACGTTATCTAACTTTATTTATTTTATTGTGTAAATTTACAGCATAGACCGGCAAACGAGCAAGTGGGTCACCTGATGGTAAGTGATCTCTATCGCCTATGTACGCCCACAATGCTAAAAGAATCATAGGCGCTTTGCCGACCTTAAAGAGAAGGGATAATTAAAGTATTGGGAAGGGGAGGGGATTTGGACCTCCGGATATCACTCAGTTTTAAAGTTAATTAATTCGTCAGAGATTAATAAATGTGGCGTCCTCAGGTTCACCGGCCTGTGCAACCGGACAATAAATATACGGTCCCGCGGGAGGTCATTGTTAATTCACTATATACGCCATTTATGTAGTGCGAACGGGAGATAATTGCGTTAAAGAGGCTTCGCGAAGGGCGGAGGATAATCGAGAGGGCCGTAAACAGAAGGCGGTGTTCGCGGGATATAAAATAACATCAATTAGGTTTAATACAACCGAGAGCGCAGTATGAACCGTCAGCTAGTGATGCTAAGAACTTGGGATAAATATATAATAGTTTCTTTTTTGAATTGAAACTTCTTTAGCACCATTGTGATTTGAAAATTAGATGAAACGAAAAAGCGACAGTAAAAAGAGATAAACATATTCATAAATGGGATTTAGCCTGCGAGAGAATGAGATAGATTACAAGTATAGAGTGTTTTCTGTAAGCTTCGTTTCCTTTTTTCCTTTTTTCTGTGTTCCAAAGATATATATATATATTTTTTTTTTTATGTGTGACCACATCGAAATTTACCTCTATCGAATATACAAACGTAACAAAAACCCGCCGAATTGAGAACCACCTTCTTAAGTCGGTTAAAAATACAAAATTTGCAACCCACTTTCTCACTTTAGTGTGTGCGTGTGTGTGTTATCCTTTAATCAACGATGCCAACAATATAAGATCGACATTCTAAAAAAATTAGATCCATAACGGTTTAGGCTGTTTACATCTCAGTCTTATATTTAATAAAACTCGCCGAATGAAGAACCTCCTTTTTTGAAATAGGTTAACAATATCAATTTCATAATTACACCTACAATTTTTTCGGTTTAATGTTAATTGCACGTAACAGCTAAAATTAGTCTAGGTTCAGAACATACGTATTTTTTAACCAGGAGCACTCTATACGTTAAGTTCTGGCGGCAACCGGTAACCGGTATTAATTTCCCGGCGGACCCGGTAAAACGGTAAAATTCCCGGACGGTGCCCCGCGTTCCTGCATTCCCGCGCTTCCACCGCTCTCTACTCCAGACAGACAAAATAAGAACAATTTTATAATACTTTTTTAGTAACACCTCCTTAATTTCTAATATTGCTCTACACTTGCCTGAAAATTGTTTTGAAGTATTTTTAAAGAATATTCCACAAGGAATATGTTGTATTGGTCTTTTATTAAATTACAATAATGTAGAAAATTATAATTGTTATGGACAGAGCTTATTTTGGTTAATTTAATGAAAGAGCAGCGTAATTCTCGAATTAGGATAACGTTGCAGTGTAAGCAAAATTGTCTTCACCAGTAATGAGCTTGACGAAGATGATGATTTTACAGAAAGCCTACGTCATTTAAAGCTATTTTTTATTTCAGTTTGTTCGTCTTTATACTTTATTTTCATTAATTTATCATTAATATGAGGACGAAAATAATTTAAGGCTTAAAGAATTTATTCACAAAAAAGACTAGTCACAAGAAAATAAAATTAAAGAATAAAGTAAAAATCTTAATATATAATGTTCGCCGTGCACTAATTTCTTATGTAAAAGCGCCCCTTATTTTATAATTTAATAAGATATTTAATAACATGGTTACGCTTACGCTGTTACGGTGTAGACAGTGAGCATAAATTCGATAATTGTACTCAAAACAAACCATGTACCTTACAACTTATCGTTCTCTATGACTGACCTAGTGCGCCACAAAGGTCACCCAAATAAATAAGCGAGGTACAAACACAATAAACTGGAACTCTTCGACCACGTCGCTCCTGATCAATGTCATACAGCCTTTATGTCGTTTTTATTCCTTCAGCCGTGTGCAAGCGAAAGGCAGACAGCGTATACATACACGTTTAAAAATATTCGGTTAAGGCATATTTGGATGTATGTACAGATGATGACAAAGACACCTCCGTTTCACATGGAATTATTTAAGCACGACTTTTTCAATTTTTCTTCTTTTTTATTTGATTGAATGATGAGAAAAGCAAGGTGCTCGCCTGATAGTGAGCTCCACGGCTGCTTATAAACAGAAGCAACATCACACCGAACTTTTAATTACAAAGCACTGCATGGCACTGAACTACGCTCGTTACTGCTGCTCGAGACATAAGATGTTAAGTCTCAGAATGCCCAGTAATTGACTGGCTTCAATGTCCTTCAAACCGAAACACAACAGTGCTTACACACTTTTGAAAATACTGGATATATACTAGCTGATCCCCGAACGCGATTCGCCTGAATGAGTCACTACGGCGGGATTTTCATAAATGCCAAGGCATAGTTAACTGCTGCTTACAGTACGTCAGGTAAAGAAAATGCAGATACAATAAAGTAATTTATACGATAATGTTAAAATTCCCTATACAAGTTTGGAATCATGCCTTAAAAACGCCTTACCCGCCATCACGTTAAAACTCAGACCAAACACCATCAGTTTACGCAAAGCACCTCGCTGAGCCCTGTAAAGTGGATCTTAAATTGATGACCATCCGTTTACAAGACGCTGTGTCTCGCTTGTCGTCCGCGCCTATTTGCATTACCCTCCCGTAATGACCTTAAACAGGAGTAAAATTTGGGGGGAAGTAATAATATAGTTTTTTTGGTTCAAAGTAATAAATTGAATGCCCTATTAGCTGAGTTCATTATTAATATATCAACACTTTTGTTGCCGACAATAACAATTAACAACTGTAATAGTTAGTAGGTTAGTTTAATAGTTACACAACTAGACGTGTACAAGGCAGAAAGATTTTAATCCTAACTAATCCTGCAATGTACACCATCCAATGCGACAACACCGCCCTCAATCCCGTAGTACAGGGGGTATAGATTGAGACGTATAAATGTTTGTATTGAGATTACTTTTCAATTGGAACGTGCCTGCGAAGACAGCCGCGGCTCCAGTTATTTGAGTTCCAATTATCGACGGCTGCCTGTTCAAATACTCCGGAATTGTGTTACTGTATGCATATTAGTTCCATTTCATCGGTCCATATATTTTTATTTGGGTATATTAAGGGTTCAGCTTATATTTATGAATTTATATTATATATAATTTAAACAACTGAATTATTAATAAGTTATGTCGGCATTAGTATTAATTACTTATTAGTATCATTGGATGCAAATAAGGCCTTTACGCTTTAAAACGCAACGATACGTTGTTGCATTTAAGCGCAATAATAGTGAAGAGTACAGTACAAGCACATCGTAAACAAAGTTAGGAGAAGTAAACAAACGACAGCAACTCCAGTGTCACGGAGTCTGTGCACCAGAAAGACGACGGTGAGCCCTTAAGGCTTCTTGTCACATGCAATACTTTGGTATGTATTTTGAAAGTCAATCGACATTTAGCATTTAACAAGGTGGTAGGTTCCTCGTATGCGAGAGGAGATTTCATGTATCAAACAAAAAAAACATTGAGATAATACCCTAAATAAAATAAAAAGTCCCCTTCCACTTGCCTCTAACCCACTCGCCATGGGAGTAGCTAAATATGCTTTTAAGGGCTCCGTAGTCAAATGGCAAAATGGATTCTTTATAATTCCATCCAATTCAATCTCTCCCTACCTCTATGGGAAACAGGCGTGAGTCTATGTATGTGCGGATTGTGTTATTGGATAGGTCTTTTATACAGATTGCTAAATGACCTTTTTTATGTCATTAGTTTGTGGGAGTCCGCGTGTTTGGTTAAGACCAGATAGGCGGGCGGGTTGACACCCGTCTAGAGAGAAAACATCGAGACGCGAAACAATTATTTGTGGATCACACAAACATTAGCCTCGGTGTAGGGATAGAACCAGCATCGTCTTGTTTCTCAGCTACATGCTGCGCCGTCAAAATAATATATAAAGAAATATCGAACGATACCACAATCGGCACCGTTTTCAAGTTTTTAAAGCGCTCCTTTGAACCGTCACCGATGGGAGCTATTTTTATTGAGCATCGTTAAAAGCCTAGAACTGGCGATGTCAGACTGCTGCAGTTTTTACAGATTCCATCGCCAGCTCTCTCCAACTGATGCAACTTTGTAATTCGACTGAGTAATGTTTTTTTTAGATGTTCACTTAAGTGATTTTAATTGCTTGATTCATTTATGTTTTACCGATTTCACAGTGCCAATATAGGTATTTGGTTTTTGAAAATTTATCGTTATTTTCTTTATAAGTTTTTGGAACGAAGTTCCTTACGGCAGGCTTGGAGGGGATAGGGATTTCGCTGCGTGACCGAACTGAAAAAAATGTGATAGTAAAACCGTAAGAAAAATGCGTGGAAAAAAAGCGTGGAAACAATGCGTGGAATAAAAGCGTTAAATGAGAAGTGCGCAGGCGCGACAGTCGCATAACCAGCCAGCGTTAGTTCCTTTTTTAAAATGAAATTCATTCAGCCAGTTATAGTTGAAGTATATAAAAATACTCCTTCGATTTTTAAAAGATTACGCTAGCTCGTTATTATTTATAATTACATAAGTTGATAAAAAATGCTATACAATAGCTTTACCGCGGCAGTCTCCGAGTGCCACACGTCTTTTTTTTATTTCTATTTTTCTATTTCTATGTAATTTTATGTTGTCAAACAAAAATAAAGAGACATATTTTGTTATTTTAGTTGATAATTTGATTTTTTTGCAATTTGTGTCGATTCTACATTAGCCGAAGGAACTTCGTTCCTACCTGGTGTCCCACGACACACACCAATTTTTTTTTTTTTCATTTGACCATGGCAGAGTGACTGTACAATATCTTTTAGTAATCGTCGTGCAGTTCAAAAAAACAGTGACCGCAGACAAATATTGAGTTTAAATAGGTCACAGAAATCATACCGGCCTGTACAAATGCTTATTCATACAACCGAGATAAATGTTTGTGTAATTCACGAATTTTGGTTTCTGGTCAGGGTGTTAAGGGGGCCGCAAGTCCCTCGAAGTTCCTGGTACCCACGATACAGGATAAATTGGTATGGGGTTCGACTGTATGTGAATACGGCTGAGTTTGTTGGTGCTTCTTCTCAGACCTGTGGACATTTACGAAGCACCGCGCCAGTTTAAGCGGTTCAACACAAATTAGCTTTATTGTTATCGTGTAAGAGGACGCCACGCCTACTTTTAATATAAATAAATAAATAAATAAAATAAATAAACGTTTTGATTTTGATACAGCCAAGCTACTTTATATTCAGAGAATTAAAGTTAACAAACTTTTATTTTGTAATTTATATTTTATAATTATTCCAGCACGTCCAAAGTAAAGGAAGGCTGCGCAAAACATTAGTAACAACTTTTCCCATCGTTTCTAATTAATCAATTCATTGCAAAAAATAAAACTAATTGGAACATCAAAAAAGACTATAAATAACACAAAATTCACATTTTTATAAAAGAGGTCTTTCCGAAATTGATGCCGGTGGTGTCGTGGTCGTGATGCCTCGATTAGATAAAGTTGCAATAGTAATTTTTAAGTCGGTTACAAAACACTAACTAAGGTAATTTGCATTGCAATTGCTTCTGTACATTTATATCCTAAAATTAAATCTCACACATTTAACTCCATAACAGAGTAAATATATAAACCCGCGAACTAATTTATGAAGCTGCACAAAAGAAGATCTCATACAAAATGAATGAGAGCGAACCAAAGAGAACAATTCCCCCACGAACTTGATTAAACTCAAAAGTTTATATTATAGTAAATTAATTAAGCATTTTTATGGGCTCTCTTTTTTATGTGTACCTATGTTTGTATATATAATAAGAGCAGTAAGTTTGTTTTCATACTGTCTGGATTAATAAACCATATAATAAGTTCCAGTGAATCAAGAAACCCTTGGCGCGGTCAGTCTTGGTGGTTGGATAACTGCTTAGTGGTATTTCAATTGATCACCTCTGTTCTTTGGAGGGCACTAGAAAAGTTGGTCCCGGCCTTTATCGACTGACTGCAGTTGTAGAGCCAAGTGAGAGCCTTTGGACGGCTTGAATTTTTTTAAACTTGGTTGGCCACTACACACACATGACACAAATCCGATATAGAATAAGAGATTAATTAATATCGTCTTCTGTAATGATGGTATATATTTTATCCATCACCCAAGCTGGAATGATACAAACTCAATTTTGTTACCGTCTTGTCGGTGATCCGTTAACATAAACATATTTTTTTATACTTTGTTATATCAAACATATATCACAAAGCGGTGGTAACGATCCAGACGGCCTCTCGTATACGAGGGACTTACCAACTTATCCTCCTACAATTTTAAAATTATCAGACAAATATACATACATTACATGTCTTATAAGTCTTTACAGACTCAGTTACATTCCAAATATTTAAATGTAAAACACCACGATCGAGGTAAATCGTAAAAATACAGCCGGCGGCCTCGCAATAAATTGTGCAAATATTTTATGTAGCATTGAGCGCGTCACATAAACCTAGAGATGTTATTATCATCCGTATCATATTGTTTACGAGTTCAAACAATATATTCTTTGAGTGTTATGTTATTTGTATTTGATATAGAGTGAAAGGGGCCACTGAGTTACGATCGCGAGGGCATAGTGTTGTCTTTGAAGCTTTAACATATTTTTTTTTTGTATCAGAAGGTTTAGAGCTCTTCTTACATTACTTAAAAGATTTACTTTGAAACTAGTGGCAAAGAAAATGTTTTTTCATTATATTTGGTAACCTTCATAGCGCAGTTAGCAAGTAGCTTGTGAAACAAGAAGCTTTCAGGAGGGGGTTCGATGCTGGCACCAAAACATTTTTTTTCTGGTTCGGGGTTTGAGAGACTGAAAGTCTTTCGTGGTTCCAGATACTCATTAAACAAGACTCGTATCTTAGTGTGGGTTCAGGACTATGTCTGTGACTGTTGGGTGTATTTATGTTATTACTAGCTTTTGCTCGCCACACCACCCGCGCGGCAAATAAAAAATTTATGACGGCTTCCATACAACCCATATTTTACTTCTTTAGGGGTGAAATTCCCAATAATCTTTCCATAACGAATGCTACAACATAAGACATCAACTACCGAAATTTTAATGTCCCGTCCCCGTCCCTGTCCCGTCCCTGTCCCGTCCCTGTCCCGTCCCTGTCCCGTCCCTGTCCCGTCCCTGTCCCGTCCCTGTCCCGTCCCTGTCCCGTCCCTGTCCCGTCCCTGTCCCGTCCCTGTCCCGTCCCTGTCCCGTCCCTGTCCCGTCCCTGTCCCGTCCCTGTCCCGTCCCTGTCCCGTCCCTGTCCCGTCCCTGTCCCGTCCCTGTCCCGTCCCTGTCCCGTCCCTGTCCCGTCCCTGTCCCGTCCCTGTCCCGTCCCTGTCCCGTCCCTGTCCCGTCCCTGTCCCGTCCCTGTCCCGTCCCTGTCCCGTCCCTGTCCCGTCCCTGTCCCGTCCCTGTCCCGTCCCTGTCCCGTCCCTGTCCCGTCCCTGTCCCGTCCCTGTCCCGTCCCTGTCCCGTCCCTGTCCCGTCCCTGTCCCGTCCCTGTCCCGTCCCTGTCCCGTCCCTGTCCCGTCCCTGTCCCGTCCCTGTCCCGTCCCTGTCCCGTCCCTGTCCGTCCCTGTCCCGTCCCTGTCCCGTCCCTGTCCCGTCCCTGTCCGTCCCTGTCCTGCTTCGCAACGCCAACAATCCGGTTTATGCCTGCGCTTATAGATGTTTCACATCAAAAAGACATCAAGTGTTTCATACCCAGGAACAGTTTGTATTGGAAAATTAAGTTGTCGTTTTTGTTGTTTTCCTTTACTTATTATTTATGTTACTCATTTTTTCTTAAAAACCATCCTTGAACTTCAACGAACATTTAAAAAAAAGAATTGGCCAAATTGGTCCAGGCGTTGTTGAGTTATGCGCTTACCAACACATTTTGCGATTCATTTTTATATTATAGATTTGTATTTATATTGGAGTAACTTAAATGATAAAAAATGACAAAATTAAAAAAAATAGTTCAATATAAATAAATTACAGAACAATGCGACCAAAATAATGATACTGCTCACAATAAAATTACCACAATATTCCAGGAGCATTACCTATTACTAGAGCTATATACGCATATTATTAATCAGTAGCTATCGACAGACTCGCTGTAGTTAATTGAAACAGTGCAATTAGTTGTTGCACTAAGTCATCTTTAAACCTTTCGTTCGAGTCCGATTTACACCGTCACGATATGAATACTTACCGCCGTATTCATAAACGTTACTATCAGGCCTCGTAGTGAGCGTGAATGCATAGTGACGATTTCTCTAAATGTCATTGGTTTATTTGTGGCGCTAAATAAAAAGAGACCAATCATGTACACAGAATTTGACACTTGACAAAGAGCTTACTTAAGTGTTGTTTCTGAATATGGGCATTAAAGTCCCAGACTGCCTTGGTGGCGCAGTTGTAATACGTATGTGATACGATTGCTGTGCGATCAAAGATTATTATGGCGTTAGGCTCGCCTCCTATCACAATATGGGACGAAAATAAGCCCGACGAAAAGCTTACTCCTTCGGTGAATACAGGTGTAAGTGCGTACGATATGAACATGACACAATGATAAATACTTACTAAAATGTAGTAAATATGAGTGTACTAGAACAGCTTATAAGTTTTTAAACTCCGAGTGTCTGCCTGTGTGTCTATGGCATCGTAGAGCCTGGATGAATAGACGGATTTTAATGTGTTTCTTTTATTTGTAAGCTGCTTTAAACGAAAACCTTGGCGAGTTGAGTACTTCTGTTGAATTTTGTTATAATGGTGTATAAATGGTGCCCGTCGCCATAACGGGTCTTTTTAATCACAAATAAAAAAAAATTGAATGCATACAATGCAATTTAAAAAAAAACAAACAACACAAAGTATATTAACCCATGAACCAACATATTTGGAGTATCCAAAGCGGAGAGCCTTCTCTGGTCCCATTACGTTACGGCCATGGCCCGTGAGGTGTGAAACGCGACTTTTCACAGACAGACCGTCCAAGCTGTTAGACATTTTCTATTCTAGTCGATCGTCCAGATCCGCTGCATAATGATTTATTTATTGATACGGCCTTGCTGTCGTACTAAGTAACTGAATATGGTGAAGATAACTCTGGTTATACATAACTCGAGAATGAGAATATTTCAAAAGTTCAAATATATTTTATTGCCGAGGCCGTTATGTTTTATTTTCATGGTAGGTTTCTCTTTCGACAATTTGCGATAATAATAGTATCCAGAGATAATTATTATCTTATAATTAAATATCCAGAGTAATGAAGTAATGAATTTGGAAACTGTGAACGTATTTATTACTTGTACTAGATCTACAGGTGACGGCGTGTAGGCCAGCCTCTGTTATAAATAAAAATACAAATAGTACTTATATAATTATGCTGAGCTTATTCCCATGCTCATGTAATAGGGCCTGTGATTGTCAGTTGCCAACATTTTTCATTTGTCTCCCTTTTTTATTTTACCTATTTTTAGGGTGAAATTGGCTAAATAATGTGAACTGATTATCCGTCTGTGCAAAACAATATTATAACTACGTTAAAAGAAGTAGATTTTAATAAAATAACCCAAATTCTAAAAGCATTCGTAATCTCGCTTACTTTGTTTGAAGTGTAATATATGCCACATAAAAGATAACATCGGAAAAGCCCTTTCCGTTTCCGATGTCCAAATCCGTAACTATTATTGTAAAAACATTGCTCTCTTCATGAGGTTGGGTGCAAGAAGGCATTGCCTACGTGATTTGAGAATTAAGTTACTGTTATCAAAATATATTTTACACCTTAGTTATATAGTATTTAGCAAAATTTATCACAATCTTGGGAGATTATCTCTATCTATTATTAATATTGTGCACGAAAGACTTTTGTCTCACAACACTCCCACCCGAAATAACTATTATTTGCGGATCACATAAATATTTGATCGGTGCAAGGATCGAACCTGCGGCCTCTCATTTCATCTCCGGCACTACGCCTACTTTGCCATGCAGTCTGTCCTTTGTTTCCAGTTTCATTAGTAAAGGACGTTGTTTAATACTGAGTTGATATTATAATATACCTTATAAAATCAAATCCTAACTCTTTACTTCTAAAATATATAAAGCAATAACAATCGGTAATTCCCAATTAAGCCTACCACACAAACGCAACTGTTTGTTTTTAATTGTGCGGGGCCGCGCGGCCGGTATCACAGTTGTGACAGTCGCGCGTCGGACGCACTCGCCGCGCCCACCGCAATTACCAACATGCCGCCGCGCCGCGCCATACTGCCAAATCCATTTCAAATGTTTATTTATTGTATTTGATGATAATTGAATGAAAGTAGGTATCGGTAGATTTTTAATCCGAGCACGGAAAAGTGACTACACTACATACGTGTTAACCGCAGTGGTGTCCAAAAAACCAGCAACCGACAAACAATAAGTTAATCGGTGGTCACCAGAATCATGCCGACCTATATAAATGTTTCTTCACACTCCTAAGAGGAAAGAACCAAATCGAAAAGCCTATGACAGCACAGGTGGATGATTTTCAAGAAAGTACCTCTATATTCTAGAGAGTATTTATAAATGTGGTTATGTGTTACCATATTAAATTCGACAGCACAATTAATTTGTACTCGACTGTAAAATTACTATCGTACTAGTAATAATATTCTCGAAACTAATCGAGTTTTGATTAAAACTAGAAGTGCTTCTGTATGGAATTATATTAGCTCTATACTGAGATATCTAATTATGGCTGAATACTGAAGTTACTTTCATAGTTAATATAATATTCTTAGTGAAAGTTAATACCTTAAATGATAAAACCTACATGAAAATGAAACCAAACAATTACATAATTTATCATGGGCGCGTAGCCGACCTTAAAGAAAAGCGATAATTAAAGGATTGGGAAGAGAAGGAGATTTGGGCCTCCGGATATATCACTCACCGTACGAAACGCATTAGCAAGCTGCTTCTTCACGTCAGTTTTCTGTCAGACACGACCTGATCGAGCCGACTTATTCATGCTATAGACAAAACTGTCTACAACGTGCCTTTACCACTTAAAAAAATGTTATGTTAAAAAGTTAAAACAATGTTTTTTTCAGATTTAAGGTATATTTCCTTAGGTTAAATATTTAAGACATAATTCATTTGTACGTGCTAAGGTGTAATTCCAAAGCCTAGAGTTACCGCAGAGCCAACGAGACAGGCCATGCGGTCTGGCACGATCTCTTGCACTGGTGTAATGTCTTGAGCGTTTGTAAATTATGCTACACTTGAAACAGACTTGAGCAAAATAGTCAGCAGTAAGGCAACTTTATTTAATTACTAGAATACACCCTTTTTATGAGAGTGCATAGTTTACAAGAGACATAGTATCGTGTTGCTACCATACAGCATTACTGAAATTGCATTCAGTCACATAAATTTCCCATGGCACATATTTCTCATGCATTAGTGGTATATTATCTTAAAAATATCCTATACGGGTTTACGCATTTTCTACTTCTCTCATTCATTTTTTATCAGTACGCTGGACGCTGTACGCGCACACATTCAAACTCCAGTCGTGGCGATCAGCTTGTTTTATAGAAACTCGATGTAGCGACTGAACGCTAGATTTAACGACTTTGAAACACTCTAAAAGAGCAAGTCAAAAACGATGCATTGACAAAATCGCTGATTAGCGATCATGCTAGAAGTATTGCAAACATAATATGATACAAAAAAGATTTTATTTTATGTCATAAATATCTGAGTTGTCACCTCGTCGTCTACATCTCAACCAGACAGCCAGAACGCGTACGGATCCATCCGAAATCCTCGTTTCCGCCCGCAAAAAGTATTTATTATTACAGCCACCGTCGCGGGCGCGGAGAGCGGCGCGGCGAACGGCGCGGTGGATTACGCACGTCACACATGACATCGGGTAAAACCGCCCGTGAATTCCCATATATAATCCGGCAAAATTGAAAATACGACATTGTCTCGCTTTACAGTTCAGTTGTTATTGCTCTTTTCAAGATTGTTTAACGCTGGGCTGTACGTGTCTATTACTGGTGACAGAAATATCACTTTTATAAAGGCCTCGTTCAGAAATTTGCTGACTGATGTTAGTGCTGATGCCAGTTTCACTAGAAAACGGGTGTCTAGTTTTGCTTTAGCTGATAGTGCTACCGCTTTTTGTAAATACTGAAGTCAGTTACGACGTAGCAGCAATGGTCAACATAATAGTAAACAACGATGGCGTATAACTTTTCAGTATCACCAACCGTACCCGAAAGTATTTTAGAACGAAATACTAAAGTCGATTCAGTCAATATACAGCCTTAAAATTTCACTTAATCGCATAAAGGTATATTCATAAAAAATATACATTTTCTTGTCGTAAAAATCTAACACAAGACACCTTATTATGAAATACTTGTATCAACAGGAACAAAATATCTGACAACACAAAAAGTTCGCCCCACGCTAATGTATTATAATTAAAACAATATCCACAACAATCGACCCGATGCTCGCAGAAAAAAAAATATTATCCCGCCTCATTAAAATACAAAAGGCGAAACTTCGCTTTTCAAATGAACGCCGTGTAAAAAGTAGCGAATGTTTTATGCATCAGCCGGTCTCAGGTGTCTGAATTAAATTCGGTCGAGGCAATGTCAGTCAAACGTCGCGGTGCCGCGCGGAATTACCCAGGCTTTCTTAACGCGATGACGTCTCCATCCGTAGGGTTGGCCATTGTGTGACATTTAAACAAATGGACCGATTCGAGAGCGGTTTTTTGTTTGTAGAAAATCTGTTCAACTTTTTAACAGCAACCTTTTCTTTCCTTTCAACCTTTTTTTACAGACTTTTTTAATTGACGTTAGAGGTTTTTTAATAGTTATTACTTAGTTAATATTACCGAGACGAATTTTAAGGTCAGAGAGACTATCACGTTTCCATCCACCACTATAAGCTCTGTAATCAAGATCAAAAGTGGCACACATTTCAATTACCCGTACTTGGAATGTAGGCCCGATATGGCGACGGGCTTGCCAAGTACCACATCATGGGATGCAAATAAACTAGGCAAACTGTGGGTGTATTTGAGTTTGTTTATGTATTAATATTAACTCTACACCATTAGACCAGTGTGTTGGAAGAGATCTCAGATCACTCATTAGAAGAACAGGTCATTTTTTTGCAGAGGCTATCATCATTAATACCTTAAGAATCAGGCATGCGCTACCGACCTTAAAGAAAAACAATAATTAGTGAAATAAGTCGGGTAAGGATATTTAGGCGTCCGGACTCACTCATCGGATCTCATTCACTGAACGAAATGCAACAGCAAGCTGCTACTTCAGGATTTTAACGTAAAACAGTGATAACAACTCGGTTGAGATCCATTTATGCTATAGACATTATATTTTTAATGTCGGTCAGCAATTCGCTTTATACAAGCGTGATTAGCTAAGTACCGTGTGCCGTAATTTTAGTGACGGTTGCCATTGGAACTTCTCTCTTCAGAAGTCAACAAATCAGATTTCTGTATAACCATGTAATTGATTTGAAGTAATTTCTAGTTTGTTTAGTTTTAAATGCTAATATGAAACACTACGATTTATTTGTGTATACTGTAAGTCTTGCATTTAAAAAAAATGGCAAGTAAAGTAAAGCTGGTAACCCTGTAGCCCTATATTCAAATCATGCTATTTTTTATATCCGCCTCTTCATTACCCGAGTCGACGACGAAATTATATTCGTTTGTCATGTCCCCACTCAGCAGACAACAGCTTATGTGTTACTTCTGCTCAAGATTTTAGGCCAATTATTCTGTAGCGGGTTTTTGAAATAAAAGAACGTTACGTTCGATGTCTCAATTTTTGTTTTATTTCCACTAAGGGCCAATTTTTCAATGTCCGAATAAATTTTAACCTCTTGGACAAACAATTTAAGAATAATGATCCAATTTGACACACACTAGTCTGTATGTTGATAGAGTGATGATTTTGTCACATCAAATTTTATCTGATAATTAATTTTATTTGAAATAAGAACCATAAATTAATTAATTATATGAAAAAAACTGATTCCACAGCTGACAATTATCACGTCAAATATTAGACTACAAATGTGATAAATTCTTGTCAGATGTTGAATAACTTAGGGTAAATATCGACTTTTGAAAGGCAAAAATATCTAAGCAACATTGGGTAACCTTTACAGGAGAGTGATTTAAAGTTCAAATTTCTAGGTAAAAAAAACATAATAGTAATCTAATTGTGTATTGTACACAAATCATGTATGTTAAAAGCATCGAAATTCGACAATTAGATCACTTTACCAATTCAATGTATTCAAATTCCAATGTATGATTATCTTCACTGTTAAAACAAGCAATAATTGATAATTAATACACGTATTATTTAGAAAAGTCAAAGGTAACATTGCTCTTGGGGCTGGTTCAGTCCGTATCACTCTCCGATGAACTATCGCATTCTAGTGTTACTATTGTTTATATTAAGACATTATCAAATAATACCCAAAAATAAATTCTATAAAGCTAGACTTGTTTGGACGTTAACTTTATCATGAAGCAGTAACCGCATCGCGTTAATTGCGAGCCGCATGCTGCAACAATAGGCTAACCATGACAATCGCAAATACTGGACAAAGACACAAGTGGTAGAGACACGCTGTAGCCGATTTTGTCTACGAAAATTATGTGTCTACTCAACTGGGTTATCACCACTGTCTCACAAAAAAACGACGAATTGATAGCAGGATGTTGCTTTGCATTCCTAGAATGAGATTTCCGGAAGCCAAAATTGCCCTCCCCTTTCCAATTTCCACTCATTTACTTAAATGTTAGTAAGGCATGCATGATTCCTTTCGTATTATGTGTGTCACTTACTGTTCTATTTGCCAGTTTGCCGATCTCTGCTATTGAAATAAGGTTTATTATTTCAACGGCAACATTCACACATATTTTTTACATTTGTAAATATCTACGGCATCTTTTCAAATGCTACAAGTTTTATTCTGCCTCTTTTATAAGAATCCGTTACCGTCATCATCATCATCATCTTCAGCCACAAGACGTCCACTGCTGAACATAGGCCTCTCCCAAAGATTTCCAGACCGACCTGTTGGAAGCGGCCTCCATCCAGCGACTTCCTGCGATCTTTATCCGGTCGTCTGTCCACCTTGTAGGTGGACGTCCAACGCTGCGCTTGCCAGTACGTGGCCTCCATTCCAGAACCTTTCTGTCCCAGCGGTTATCGGTTCTGCGAGCTATGTGGCCTACCCACTGCCACTTTAGTTTGCTAATCCGCTGAGCTATGTCGGTGACTTTCGTTCTTCTACGGATCTCCTCATTTCTGATTTGATCACGCAGAGAAACACCGAGCATAGCTCTCTCCATAGCTCGCTGAGTGACTGTGAGCCGTCTTATACGGCCTATATTTAGAGGCCACGTCTCAGTGCCGTATGTCATCACTGGTAACACACATTGATCGAAGACTTTAGTCTTCAGGCACTGAGGTATTTTGGACGAGAAGACCTTGCCAAGTTTCCCGAACGCTGCCCAGCCGAGCTGGATTCGACGATTGACCTCTCTCTCGAAGTTGGACCTGCCTAATTGGACTACTTGTCCTAGATAGACATATTCGTCGACAACTTCAAGAGATGAGCTTCCAACAGTAATCGGGGTGGGCACAACATGGACATTCGACATGACCTTCGTCTTGTCCATGTTCATTCTGAGGCCCACCCGTTGAGAAACTCTGTTGAGGTTTTCGAGCATTGTACTCAGGTCTTCCAGCGATTCCGCAAGGACCACGATATCGTCGGCAAAGCGGAGGTGAGTCATGTACTCGCCATTTATGTTGATGCCGAATCCTTTCCAGTTCAAGAGCTTGAAGGCATCTTCCAGCGCGGCAGTGAAGAGTTTAGGAGAAATAACATCTCCCTGTCTCACGCCTCTCTGTAGTGGAATAGCCTTCGTACTCTGTTCTTGTACTCGGACCGACATGGTGGCGTTGTTGTACAAACACCTCAACACTTCGATATACCGTTACCGTATTAATGTTATATTAACTATTGGCTAAATCTCGCATAATTGAATTAAATTGATTTCCTTAACTTTTACATAATCGCTAAGATTTGTCACTCACGATCCGTGTCAGGCTTTTACATAAATTCAGTGTGAAATGTCACTATTGAAAGTGCACTTTCCCCGAACCCCTAATGAACTAGGACAAATCCGTGTAAACCAGTGTGGATGGGTATACGACAACCATGTTGCAATTAGCCGCTAATAATGCTCATTTCGGCCTTTATGAGTAGAATAATTGTAACGTATCGCTGGTGCAATAATCTAATATAGAAATGTTTGCTCGTGGTGAGTCGTAAGTTTTAATAGAATTATCATTATCTTTTTCATAGTTTACCTATATATATCAACATTAACTCATGGGTTATGACCTCTTTTAATGTCCAGATATTAATTTTCCAGAATTATGCGAATGTAATGTACAAAAATTCCTGAATTGACATTTTGAGAAAATAGCCCTGAGTATACCCGACATACATGGCACTCGTACTCACATATAAAAAAAGGAAATTAACATTAAAATTAAGTTTTACTGCGTGCTCAATGCAACTACACACACAGTCGCATGGAAAAAATTATTTAATAAATCGTATAATTTGGAACTCTCTCTAACTTATTCAAAACATAATTTAAGTCTACAAAAACACTTCACTTATCAATAATAAAGTATCACTCAAGAAGTTCTGACCACAGTGCACTCAGACAGGCGCCGGGCGTCCGTTGAAAAACTTGCAACTTACTATAAAGTTGTGCCGTGTCTCCATCTGTCACAGCCCGACGTGTGATAAAACCGCTGCGGTTTCGCGCGCTATATATCAGGCACCCGTTAGAGAAATATGGCTAGCAGAGGATACAATGAGCTGGGCTCGGTTAAATAAATAATTTATTGTCCACTTATCTAACTGTTACTATTTTCTCTACTGAGCACGGGTTTCTTCTACTTATTAAAGGAGATAGGGCTCAGTCCACAATGTTAGGCTTATGTATGTCGGTAGAATTCACCAGCTTACGATATCTTTTTTAGAGAACTGTCAAGTATGTAAGTTTCTCGATGAGGCACAAATCAGAAAATGTGTGTGTTTTGAAGCAAAAACTTAATCAATAAGGTTACAGTAAGCTGATTATTCGATAGAAATATTAAAATTATATTATGGCACTGTTATATTTTTTTGTACTCATTCGTGGCGTCATGTTTATTAATATATTGATCTTCTACGTTAATCGTACTTACTAGGTTTTTTTAAGTAATTTTATAAGTATCGTTAAATTTATTACCATTTAGCAACAGTTTGAAATAATAAAATTCCTACCAACATTCACTACATAAACAGTCTTACTGCAACAATTTTATAAACTAAACCTCCAATCTTAAACAGACCTTAATACATAGTGCAACGGTTTCTTTTCCATTTTCTGGCGAGTCTGTAACAATTGTCAGGTCACACATGAGGTCGGGATTAAAAAGTACGTTTCCGCCGTCATGGTAGAGTTATGACACTAGCTGTTGCAGACGCATTTACTTATACACTGTACATTGTTGATTTTATATAACACTATATTTTAATGCTTTTCTGGAGTATACAAGGAAATTTTACATACTATATCGGTAAATTGTTACTTTACAATAAAACTGTGTAAGAATTTGAATCGGTTTGTAAGTGATAGAGCCACGCTATAGACCGTTTTGTCTACAGCAAGAGCGAGCTGACTCAACCGGGTTATTACCAGCAAAAAAACCGACATGAAGTGGCATCTCGCTGTTATATTCGTACGTTGAATGAGTTTACCGGAGGCCTTGATTCACCCACCGATTCTTAATCTATTCCTTTACTTTAAATCATGAAATGCATCAATTGTTAACTGTCCTGCTGGTCACGCTCCCATGATTCTTTTGGTATTGTGGTTTACTATGAGCAGAGGAAATTATTTGCCATCAGATAACAAGTATTTAAGATGATTCAGTCATATATTAAAAATAAACTTATGTTAGGCGACTGAATCTCGAAAATCGCGGTACATAAAATGTATATTAAAATTTATAGTTAGATTTTCCGTGTCTTGAATTATAAGGTATGTAGAAGTACGTACAATATACAGTGCAAAATATTTTTGCCACCCTGAAGCTAGCCACAATTCACAGGTGTCGCCGTAGCTATTATTTTCAGAGAATAATGGATGAAGTGAGCCATAGAGGTCAAGTAAAGTGACTAACTTCAGACGGCCGAGTTATATTTCGCGTATTATATTACGTCTACGCCCGCCTACGCCAATCTAAGTATATTAAATGCGATTATACGAAATGTTCTACTGAAAATGTTAACGAAATAAATAGCAATGGATATTTTTGTCATAATAAAACCCAGTCATTTAATAACAATTTTAATAGAAATGAATTGAATAGACCCTTCATTTTATTTGCTCGAATCACTCTGTATAGCGGATACAGTTATGGATCAGGGTGTATAACGGTGGGTTTTATACCCCACTTCTAACATATCATCTTGTAGCATATTTATTTATTGCTATTTGTCTATTCTCGGCTTTGTGGTACACTTTTTTGTTTACATCATGAATGGTCCGGCTCGACCAAGTCGGTACCACTGTCACAGTAAAAGTACCACCATGGCCATCAGGCGCTCTTTTGCCGGCCTATGCTCTTATTTTTACGTTATTTAATATAGTCTTGAAATTTAGCTAGTTTATTTATTGTTCATAACAAACTTAGAGAAAAGATTTAGTTACATATGCATATACATACATATTTATCGTATATTATGAATTACCCTTTACTATTGATGTATGGTGGAGAATATTGAAAATATGCTTAAATATTTAATTATTTTAATATACATATTTATCAAAATGGGCGATGAGGCAGAAATATTCTGGAATGGAGGCCACGTACTGGCAAGCGCAGCGTTGGATGTCCACTTACAAGACGACCTAATAAAGTTCGCAGGTAGTCGGTCTGGAAATCTTTGGGGGAGGCCTATGTTCAGCAGTGGACGTCTTGTGGCTGATGATGATGATTTATCAAAAAATATTCACCTTATTTATATTATTTTTCTCAACGATTTTGTACATGTTATTAGAATATTCTTATGTAATGATTAATCTCCGGTGTTTATAAAGTGTTGGATAAATAATTTGTTTCTTTCTTTTCTTTCTATGTATACATATATCATTCTAGTAACGTCAAATCAACCGACAAACAAAATAGCCCCCCACATCATCCCGAATCCGTCCCATTACTTCGAATACTTAATATTATTAATTCTTTATCCCATCAACCATGACGATCCAGAGACGTGGTTTCTTTGACATTAATGCTCAAAAATTGTATTGATAGAGTAAAAAAAGTACACAAAAGTATCCTGTGATTAAATTGATAACGTAGCTTTTTGTGAAGGGGGATTGGGCCAAACAAGCCTTATCTGACAAAGCCCTTTCGAAGGACCCTATAGAGCTTAGATGTGAACCCTTTCACGGGAGAGATCAATGGGCGGCACAAAGGGCGTAAGTTACAAGATTACGGGTGGATGCTGTCGAATGGTGAGGAAAAATGGGCAAGTGCACGATGGTGATTAAATGGTGCCCGAGTATATTTCAATTTTACCTTTCTAAAATTATTAGCTGTAGTATTTTTTGGTTTCAATAGAACTTCTATTTGGGAGATTTTCTTCTTCTTTCATCTAAAGAACACTTACCATGAGATCGTCCACTTGCTTGTCTGCGGACTTATACTATAAAAAATACTATTAACTAACTGATGATGTGTGAGTATATATAATGATGGAGCTAGAATGTTAGCCACAGAACCCTTGATGTCAGCCCTTCGAATATACGCTAATCAGATAAGTCTTAGCGAGTTCTGTTCATTTCATTTGATAACGAGGATCTGATGATGGAAGATGGGTAATTGAATCCTTAAATCGCTTTATCTTTGGCTGCATTTTTAACTTAATATTTTCATATAACTTACCGGAGGCTCAGTTTTTTTATAGAATAAGCCTGCAAACGAGCAAGCTGGTCATCTGATAGTGAATGATATAAAAAATAGTAAAGATGTACATGAGGATTATGAATGTACGTTACAGTATCTGTGGAACGTCGCGACCGTCTCGACTGCCTCGCAAACTTAAATTGATTTCATTCAGACATACTTTCAAGACAGTTATCGGAGATATCGGCTTTTCGCAATTACCTTCCCGTTTTAAAACTTAAGTTTTGTAATTATCCTAATGGGATGCTTTTAGGGCAATGGAAATTTTAGCTCACTTAAATCTTATCTTAGTAAGTGAGAGTTGATTTTCAGGAGATCTGTGTGCGAAACCTTGTGAATTTTAGTGCAAAGTTTAAGGAATTTAAATAGGTTTCCTTAGTATTGACTTGTGTTAATTTTGCAATGCAACGCGAGTTTTTGCTAGGTTTTCACCAATCTCCAACTTAATTCCTAACTAAAACTTAATCTCCAAATTAATGTCCAACTTTTGTCGCTTCCTTTCTAACTACCGTGGTGACATGAATAACATCAATGCAGGACCGAAAACCATTTTTTCCGACTTCCTTTTATAAACTTATCAAAACTGATAACTACTAGTTCACCTATTCTGTAATTGTATGCATAATAATGATATAATTAAGCAAAATATAATGATCTTAATTAATATTGTTAATAACAGTCTATAGCAAAAATTATTAAAAAAATACGTAATCGTCTATAAATAACTGAACGACTTTGGATTCCCTTTTGATAATTTTTATCCCTCGCCACTGCATCTCAGCCTTCCCCTTCGGGGCGTAAGATTATGTCGTTATACAAGAAAGTATTTTAACTGTGCATGTCTTCGATGAACACAAGCATCATTCGCTCGCCACTCCCTGCTTGCGACATATCATGGTAGACATCAGATACCGTCGAATCTCGCGAATAAAATCCCGACAAAGTGAAAAGCTGACGTACGTTGATCCACGGCGCACTCGGCGCGCGAGTTAGCACGGTTTATACTCAAGGACCATTTGATTTATTACCTCCTACCGTCTATTGCTGCCCTGGTATCGCGGTTTGTTTTAATAATGTTGTTTTCGTAAATCTATCTTGGAGTTTTTGGGATATAGTTCTTTAGGAAAAAGTAAGTACTTGTGAAAAATATTTATATTAGATCAGTCATTTTACTTTTTTGCCTCACGTGAACCTGTTTATCTTGGCTTGTACACGTTGTAGCACATCATAACATTAACTAATAATCGACCAACACCCTCTTATTGTGTCAAGAGTTGAAATCCGTGATAGTCGAGAAAATTCAACATATAATAAATCTACTATTCTATAAGATAAATAAAAAAATAGCCGCATTAAGACGAAGCTTCTTTGAAAGACTCCATAAAGAAGAATAGAGAGAATATTATATCGATACAATGTAACATGTTTTACATAATTAGGTATTCTTTATTTTTTATGAATTTTATTTTTTATTGATGTGTGCCTTTTAATATAGGTTTAATGTAACTTTATAAATAAATATTGGTCTGTATTATCCTTACATTGGTATTGATTTGTTTGTTTCCACTGTTGTTAGTTTGATGAACATTTTTAATTTTTATACAACTGAATAGATTTATTTAAAATGATATAACTTGTAGGGCAATTAATAATTTATATTTATTTAGGCTCTAAATACTGTAACCCGTAGTGTTCGTAATAATTAAATAAAATAATCAAAAAACCCCGTAATCAAAGCGAAGAATATCCCATCAAATGGTTTATAAACACCCATTATTCACGGAACACTCGCTTTATATACGTTAAACAACATAAAAATGTTATGTTCATCGTAAAGCAGCCATCGATATTGCGCCGCGCCGCACCGTGTCTGTCTGTACGCCACTCCTAATATAAAGGCTGAATCTTCAAGTGCATTGCATGTGCACATAAAGATATGTCTTCATGCATTTATTTGTTGATATTACTGCAAGAAAAAGCCGTCTATTGATGAGCTTTTAAGGAGAAAGAGTTTTAAAGAGAAATTGACTGTTTATTTTATAGCTGAATTATGTGATAACTATAGCCTATGAACATCCACCATGACAAAAAGAACGAGGAACAAAATTAGATTTTAGGCAAATTTCCGTCACTTAATTACATAAAAGCAATGGCAGACAAACTATATTATGGGATCTAGAATTATTTATTAAGGAATATCGTCGTTCGATTACCATATTACTAAAGAATAATGAGACATACTGATTAGCTTCAAAAAATATTGAAAAATCGCTAGTTATTAATGGTAAATAGTAGATTTTGGTAATATATTTGATGAGGGTACTGTTATTTTCAAAGTTAGGTCAGATTATACTATTGGCTTGGTAAACTTTTAAAGACGCATTAATTTGCCTTATAAATGACTTCTGATTGATAAAAAATAACTCTTCTGACAGCAGCATTACACTATTATACCAAATAATTAAAAAGAAACTCGATAACAATGCTACATTCAAAGTAATTTTCAAATTTCTCCATGATTGCAAAACCGTCTTGTCATGTTTCCTTAAAATCCAATCTGGAATGTTCCAATATCTTGTAAAGAACAAACACAATCTCGCGTTCAATTACCTATCAGAACTAAGATTAATACAGAATAAATTTGAATGAGAAATTCTTTCTATACGTGGTTTTAATTAGACCAAATGGTAGTTCCCACGCTCTCTGATTGTCTGCAGTGTCTTCATTATAATCAGCATGTTTTTGAACGGGAATTGGAATTTTGAATGCTGAGAAACATAAAAAAGATCTTTTTTTAAATTACTTTAAAAAAGGAGGAGGTTCTCAATTCGCGAGATTTTCTTTGCCTTTTTATGCCGATACATTGATTTCACTGCCAAATGGGGACCAACAAAACAATTTCATTCGATAGAGTTTAGCTGCGATGAGGTCGCATATAAATTTGGTAAAGATCTGGTGATAAATTATGGAGTAAAAAATGAAAATCCTCAACGGACAGCTCAGTCGTCGCTATTGTGTTATTGAATTAGAATTTACATTCCATAGCTGTAATTAACAATGAAATTTTTTTCTTTCTGCCTTGCGTTATCCCGGCTTAGTGCCAGGGTCCGCCTTCCTTCTTAAACGCCTCCAATTCGCCCGATCTTGAGCATCCTCTATAGCGAGACCATTGGCTCTCATGTCTCCCTCCAATACGTCAAGCCAACGCTTTTTCGGCCGTCCACGGGATCGTACCCCTGGTACGATCTGGCTCAGGCACCTGCGACCGACGTACTCCTGTGGTTTCCTCAAAACATGGCCAAACCACCTTAAGCGACATTCTTGGAGTTTATCAGCCACGTCGCGGACACCAAGGCTGCCGCGTATGTACTCGTTACGTATACGATAAAATCGTGTAACATTGCACATCCACCGCAGCATCTTCATCTCCGCGACACGGATTTCTCCGACATGGCTCTTAAGGGCCGGCCACGTCTCGCACCCATACAGGAGTACAGGCCGAATGATGGTCTTGTAGATGAGACCTTTAAGTCTCATCGGCATCTTTCGGTCGCAAGTAACGCCTGTGTGCTCCCGCCACTTAGCCCAAGCAGCGCCAATACGGGCCCTAACGTCAAGGTCGATGTCACCGGACTCATGCAGTACAGACCCCAGGTATTTGAACTTGTCCGTTTTCACGGCAAGTTCACCCCCTATTCGGATACTATCCGGGTCTGCACTCCAGCAAGCCATGTACTCGGTCTTCGCCACATTTAATTTCAGACCACCGTTTTCAAGCGTCCCCTTCCATTGAAAAATAAAATAAGCTTTAACAAAATGAAGTCAGTGCAATTTCAGTTGACCGGCAGCGGCACAAGTACAACTACCTAAGTTTTGAGGTATTCCTACGAATTGACGCTGTGCAGCCTCATATATACACAAGTACTTCGCCTAATCTGTGGTTCGGCTCGCCCAATCAGGTGTCGTTTAGTTGAACAATTACAGAGTATAACGCACACTTAAATGCCCATTATCGCTTTCAAGACTTTTAAATTTTAAAACCCGGTTTCTCAAAGACTGATCAAATCAACATTTAACTAACAGAATTTTGATTTTGACAGCGCTGTCAAATGAATTT
Source organism: Amorpha juglandis (assembly GCA_949126905.1). Taxonomy (NCBI): domain Eukaryota; kingdom Metazoa; phylum Arthropoda; class Insecta; order Lepidoptera; family Sphingidae; genus Amorpha; species Amorpha juglandis. The sequence continues at coordinate 24,108,753 of OX421365.1, forward strand.
GAGTTTCTGGAAATTTTCTGATCTAATTTACAATTAATCGCTTATATCGCTTATTAGTAATTAATAAACCATTTTACTATAGAATTATCTATGAGTCTTCCAGAAATCCAAAATAGCGTTTAACCTACGACTTTTCACATTAGTCTGAAATGTTAACTAACAGGTGTGTCAAAACAAAAGCATTGACCACGCTTCCAGCAACTCAATTTTAACTTGACATAATATTTGACAGATGATATTACGATCAGTTCCACATTTATAACAGTGGTTAAATGTATATATTATATTTTTGTCTCTGTACGATAATATAATATAGGAGTGACAGTTTCCATCTGTATGCAAATGCAGGCGACGTCGACGCGACGCCGTAACGACGACGGAACGTAATGGCTACGTCTTAAGTAATGGCTTTATTAAAATAACACAACGATATTTATGTTATTTATTCACATACGTGTGGACGGGTTTTTGCGCTCGATTTATGTGACGTTTTAGGGGAAACGTTTGTTACGTCACAGCACGGCGCGGGTCTTGAATATGAATTTTGTCGTTTAAGTTTTGTTAGATGGCGTTAGTCGCCTTGTTGGTACCACAAGCTATATTTAATCCATAATATTATTTTAGACTCAGATACATAAATACTTGCATTAAGAAATTTTTATGTAGCCGACTGTGAAACAAGAGGCCGCGGGTTCGATTCCTGCACCAAGACAAAATATTTGTACGATTGACAAATATTTGTTTCGCGGTTGAGTGTTTTTCTCCCCAGCGAGGTTGACGTCAGGAGGCGGCCGGTTGTTAAACTACAAGCCAAAAATTTCTGTTACATATTTTTTCATTTTTCTTTAATCCGGGCACAGCAAAGTAACTGCACTAAAACTGATAGTAAGTGCAGTGCAGTCCAAAAAAACTCTCCACACTTCGGAGGGAAGAAAAAAATCGAGGTCCCACAACGACAGGACAGACGGATGATCGATGCAGGCACAGTGATACAAGGATGTACACCTATACCCACCCCACTCAACCATAAAGTCATGTCGCAAGTCCCTCGGGAGAACTGGTTATACACTGGCTGATCCACAAGATGTGTGGGTCACTATGGCAGGTTTTGTACGCAGGCACCATGTGTACGGTGGGCGCTATCCCGATATCCGGATATGAATATCACAAGCGATGATGATGTGAAAACTAAAATAAAATATACATGTATGTATTTATTATTTATGAATGCACATAAAGTGGAGGTAATTTGTTATTGAAAGATATTCGCTGTACGAGTTCGTAACCGGTGCAATATACAGAGTGAATAGAATACGACTCGACGGTCCCGTGAGAGTAAACAAGGATCGATCGCGTCATTTATAAGGAAGCGATTCCGATAGCCCGCGCGACTTGCAACCATCATTCAATGCACAGTACAAAGAGAAGCAGTGGTGAAATTGACACAATATTTGTTTATTTAGTGTAAAAAAATCGTTACCGCTACATTGTCATTATTAGGAAAATTAAATAAAAACATGAAGTTAATTACGTACCTATTTTAATAAACTGCCCTGAGTTATATTACTTTGAATAAATTTACAAGATATCTACAATATAATTGGATAGTGAATTTGGAGACATTTATAACCTATTATGTTTATTTATCTCATCCATCACAATTAGGTCTTAAAAGTATGGACGCTATATAATTTAACATTCAATTGCGTGAGTGCGTATCTATGAAATGTTCCAGTGTAATATCTCATTATTAGTTTGATTCCTGAATTTAATGATTACTTAAGGAGCGAGGATCACTTAATTATGATGTTATGATTAAAAAATATATGGTCACATTTTAATATATTAATTCTACTGCGTTTTATATGAACTGTGCGCGATTCTCGGGCCCGCGTCAAACGTCTTTCCTTTATTGTTTTTTTATGTTCAAGAGATTATAGGCGACGGCGGTTAGTGGTGCTTTGTGAGTGATTGCTGATTGTAATGCTATGCAGGCGCTTTTTGCTGCTCTGATCCAGTTCAGCGGCGATTTCTCATCTGGTATCTGTAATGATTTGTTATCAGCGTCATCATTTTTTGTGATCATTTTTATTAACCCTAAATAAAAAAGAAGAGTGTGATAAACTTGACCCTTTTGTCTTTCCCCTGTGCATCGATCTATCGCATCCTTAGTCCCTTTAAGCGAAATATTTTTAGAGCTTCGTGCGCAAAAATTACCAACGGATCCCAACAGAGTATCTGCCCGTCCATCCTACCATCAAAAGCCTCTATCTTTTGAATCGTAATTATGGGATGCCTAAAATTTTCTAAGAATATAAAATGATTTTATCACAGTACGGCAATAGCCATACTTATGAATACTTTGACGGCCGTAGTCCGGTAAAGCAAAGGGAACTTACAAAAATCAGAAGTAAGAAATCTAGTCTAGAAACTATAAACATAAACTTAAAAACACAAAATAAACCTTACCTATGCCAAACTATTTCTATAATTAATATGAGAGACGATAGTAAAGCAGCTTCGACTAGTAGAAGAAAGGCAGGTGCAGCCTGGCCCAGTGCAAGCGACCGTGGCATGGCCCCGGAACATTGTGGTATAGTGCCGGCGAAACGTGCGTTAGTCGCCTTGATGTGACCTCGTTCTTGCAACCGCATTAGACTGTACACAAATAATATAATAAAATTAATCAAATAATTTATTCTGTAAATTGGATCATAAATACCACTTTGACCTGTCAATATTTTTTTAAACTAGATTATGTTTAGATATTTATGTTTAGGCTAGAAATGAGAAGAAATGCCGAAACAAAGTCATGGGTTATTTCATATTTCAATGTTCAAACATTAATTTTACAGAACATTAAGGCGGTTTTATTTTTGTCAAAAAGCTTTTATTTAATCAATTGGAGTTGAATATAAACACGATATTATTAACGAGGAGTTTAACAATACCTCCAAACAAAGAACTCTCTGTACGGACTGTTCTTTTGTCCGTAAATATAGACAGGTGCAGGCAGCATCATGGGCAGTGCGCCCAGCTCGCACAGCTCCTTCTCCGTGAACATCCGAGAGATCACCTGGCTTGCTGTAAACGGCTCTGTGTGGTATGCGAATCCTATACAACAGAATAAACAACCATACAAGGTTACACGTTACACTTTACGTTAGGTTACACGTAAAAATCAAATTCCATCCAGCCCATTAAAACTCAATTTTAATAAAGTAATTCAATAGAACTCAACAATACTAAGCAGAAGTCAAATTAATGAATATTGAAAATAGATAAAGAAAAATAGATAAATCGATAGAGAAAAAGCACTTAATAATACAAAATAAACAATATTGCGTACTTCCTGACCGCACCAGTTCAATTCCTATTTGTACCGGCTGCAAAGGTTTAAGATGTCGCTTAGCTTCTACTACTTTCTTGTCTCTAAGTTCGTCTTCTTTTACATTCTTGAAACCACTGTAGTAGAAAAACCCAGGATTCTGTATGTAAAAATAATACTTTATCATCCCATTTTTTATCTTCCCCAAGTGTAATCCAAAAAAAAAACGATAATAAGATGATCTCTTAAGCACAGAAAACATAAGTGATATATTTTTGTTTCACAGCATTTTATGTCATACTAGCTTTTGCTCGCGGCTCCGCCCACGTGATCAAACAAACAAACAATCAAACTCTACAGCTTTATAATATTAGTATAGAATTGGGTAGCTTAGCAACGGAAGCCTTCAAATAATATTATTTGGGTAGCTTAAATATGAATAATTTTTCCCGTTTTTGCAACATTTTTCACTGATGCTTCGCTTCTAATGGTCGCAGCGTAATGTTATATACCCTAAAGCCTTCCTCGATAAATTGACTATCCAACACAAAAAGAATTTTTCAATTCGAACCAGTAGTTCCTGAGATTAGCGCGTTCAAACAAACAAACAAACAATCAAACTCTACAGCTTTATTATTAGTATAGATAGATAATAAAATTTGGAAAACAATGACCACTTACAGCCTCATAAACATAAATGAAAATAAATAAATGGGTAAAAGAACCAAAAATACTAACATCAAGCCATCCTCTCGTGTATCCGATATCTTCGAAGATGAGCTCCAAGTCGCTGTTGATGAGGGCGTCCAGATTGGCGATGGAGGGGGCCGCGGCGTTGAGCAACCATGATACCACGCTGCTTGTATAGTAGTTATAGAGGAGCATACTGGTCAGGCCGACTACTAGGAGGGTACCACGACGACCTAAGAAAATATCAGTTTGAAATAATCCCGGATTTTAGGAAACATTGCATGCCCAATACATATAGATTGTGGGGTTTATTAACCATGACACTGTTTCACTTTAGCAACAAGGTTCAACCTCAAGGTTTTCATTAGAACTCAGCACATTTTTTTTTCAAGATTTTTTTAATCTAATACTATAAGTAACCTTTCATATAATTTGTGACAGTGTAATATAAAAGTCTTTGGAAATGCTAAAACTATATTATTCGAACGTACCTTGACTTGAAAAGGCATTATCTGATAATGGAATTCCATCCTCATAATCTGAAAAAATATACCTTTTAATAAACAATTAAATAGATAAAATATTTTATTTGCCCATTAGCCTGCATCCGAGAATGTAATATGAATAAAGGTACCTATATATTTTTTAAAACTCTTTAATATGTTTATTTCTTACTATTATAAATAAATTCTAATAACCATCTTAGAAGTATAGAAAAAAAGAAGTAGTACCTTGTTGACAAGTAGTAGCAAACACACTAAAAAACGCGTACGATCCAGGATCATTTCTCTTCTCCAGCAATGCAGCAGCACCAAGAACTAGTGCACACACAACACCAGTGGCAACAGAACACCACCACACTCCCGCTGACATCGGCGTCAGAAATCTGTTCTCGTAGTTGCCCACACCTTTGTCCGGGATCAGATAGTAGAATTTTGTTCTGTGATGTGATTATATGATTTTTAGTATATGGTTATATAAAAGTTCCAGGTCCAATGGAAAGGAAAAGTCATAATATTTGTTCCAAGTTTTTTTTTATAGCATAGGCCGGCAAATGAGCAAGTGGGTCACCTGATTCTAAGTGATTTTTTCCTAAAAATTTTAACTTTAAATCACTCTCCTGTAAAGTTTACTTATTTTTGCCTTTCAAGCATCGTTATGTATTTTTGATAGGTTACTAAATATATATATTCATACTATAGCTTTTGCTCGCGGCTCCGCCCACGTGATCCGCTTTTTCCGAGATAAAAAGTAGCCTATGCCTTATTCTGATGTATAAGCTATATTATTGTAAAGTTTCATCAAAATCCATTCAGTAGTTTTTACGTGAAAGAGTAACAAACATACATCCAACCATCCATCCATCCATACTTACAAACTTTCGCGTTTATAATATTAGTAGGATATCCATACTTACAAACTTAAAGGTGACATACAAAGAAGAATAACGGATAACCAAAGAAGATTATCAGCGCCGTATATTCTCTATTTCTTAACAGACTAAAGTCCAAATAACAAAACACAATTCACAAAAAATCCAACGCTTTAAATATTAAAGCACCTCTTATCCAAATTGTATGGCGCGTTACCGTAAGTAGCTATTATGTAATCTGCCAGTTGATTAACATTTCAGTATTTGGACGTAAACATTACTGATGCTATATTATACTACAAAACAACTCACTCCAGGTGCGTAACAGGTGGAAAATAAATATCCACCCAGCTTAGCCAGTGTGGGAAGATCCTTGCACTGGTGCTAGATATGTCCTGTTCTTTCCAAAACAGCGCATTAGACACTGCCTGGAAAAATAATTGCAATATTATAGCTGGAATAAATAATAAAGGTTGCAGTTCGTGAGTCATTAGTTGTTGTTCGCTCGCAGCACATTGCAACGCAGTGTGGAACTGCATTTATGATAGTAAATGATTATGAAAATAATTCCAATAATTATTCGTTGTTATTATTAAAAAAATCTTTAAAAGTGCGTCAGTTGGTTAAGAACCAAAATAAAACACTAATAAGTGGTAAGTTCTAGCGTATGCTAGGGACCGCCTGGGTATGTACCAATGCTATGTGCAGTGCAGTGCCATGCAGTATATTTTTTATCCTGGCACGTGAAGTGACCACACTGACCCAGATGCTAAGTACAGTGCAGTACAAATACAAAGTTGATCGTCACGAAATATTGAATCCATCAACGTTCGGCAGAATTATGCCAGCCTAAAGTAAGAGGTAAGTAAAGTAGATATACACTGGCTACTCCGCGAACGAAACTTTCCTGAAGGAACTACTATGGTGGGTTTTTATCATGTATACGGTGGTTGCTATCCATGCGGATATAAATAATCAGGTACCATCCTAAGAAATGCTCTGAGTGGTGTAGCTTCTTATAGGCATGCGTGGCGTTTACCATCAGGCAAGCGATCTGTTCGTCTTGCTATTCAGATTCAGTATTCAGACATGATTCTGATGACCACCGAGAAACTTATTATTCCTTTACACTTGCTTTAGCCCATGATATTGTTATATATCTACCAACTTTACATAACGTAACTGTTTTATAACTCAGTTCCTCAAATCTAATTCTTCTAAAATAACTCAATTATAATTTCCAATACATACCAGCGTCGAATTCGGCTCTGGAGATCCAATCCAACGAGACGCTATCGTATAATTGAATCTGCAAAAACAAACTAAATCAGGAGTACTTGTTGCAGCTGTTATTTTGTATTTCGGTATTAATCTAACTGAAATACTTATGCATTCTTATCAAATGCAAGAATTGGAAATAGTAAATTATTAATCAACATATTAAGTGTTATAGGTCTAATAGTTTGAGTTTTAAAGATCGAAAATATTTGAACTATACTACTATAATACCGTGTCTAGATTTCTATTTCGTGGGCGTTCTGTTTTTTCTGTTCTTTCATAGCGAAGGTTGAATGTTGATCATATAGGCAATTAAAGTAACGTTTATGAAAAATTTGAACAAAAAAAAATTGATTAAAAAATTTCTATAAAAACTGATACCACACGCATGCATGAGTACATGCACATAATATGACACCTCTCTTGTATGTCTGAGATTAAAAAGAAGAACATAATCGAATGTCTTTCTAAGTTCTCCCATCCACGCCTCTAACCTTTAAAGAGTAAAGCGAACTAAGTGCAACTAGCGCACCCACAGTTCGCAGTGATTATTTCCCAGATATATCTGTGGTTTTCGCGATGTTGTGGATAAACTATTGGTCACTTTTTGAAAATACCGCAGGAGTACTCCCTATTCCAAATACTTCTCAGACGACATTAGAGGTCCTGTAGACAGTTCCAAAGCCTTGGCTTGACATATCTGACCGAGAGACATAAAATACCATTGTATTTCAAAACTCCAATGTCCAGTTAAAGTATCGTATATAATGTGAATGCGAGGCAATGCATATCCAGGCTCACTTGGGTAGTGTAAATCAAGCTTAAGTGTGAATAATGCACGAGTCATGAAACTTGCATTAACATACTGCAGTCACTTATAACTGATGTTTAGTGTTTTGTGAGTAGAAACATTTTAGACTGTCTGTTACTGATGCTTCTTTGAAAGTACTTGACTATCTTCGAAATTGTAACGTTTCTTAATTAAATGATTACGGTATTAACAAATAGACTACTAAAATACTTATTATCAAAATGCCACCCGTTATGGGAAGAAAGGGATGTAGAAAAGTTTGTATTCAACGTGGGCGAAATCCCAAGCAAATAGCTATTTCATGATATGTATTTTTAATTCTAATTGTAAATATTCATTGCGCCATCTTGCTTGAATGTTACAAAGTCAACAATATTATAATATGTATACTTGCCATTCTTATTATCCGTCAATTTTCCATTGATAGTGAATAGCTATTTTTAATAAAGCGTTGCTAAACCCAGCTCCATTACTGTGGTAATGGAACGGTATCCCATGAGAACTAGACTACTTTCCAGGATAAAAATATCTGTTACAACTATACAATAAATTTATACAGTTCTGTCTTAAATCACTATGATTGATTCAGTTATTTAATAAAGATTGTTGATTTAGTAGAGCCGAGTTGGCTGTGTTGTTTACAGAATGAATGAGGCAACTGGAGTGATACCACTATGTCACAGAAAACTGACGTCAGTACTCAGCTTCGCTGTACCGTTTGGCACCATCAGTGAGGTTAGCAGCGGTGAAGGTTCGAATTACAAAAAGTCATTCCTTAACTTAAAGATAAATAATGCATCCAAAATTGTTCTGATATTAAGGGAATTTATGTGGAATTCTGGTGATGTACTAGCCTGATTGCCATTGGATTTTGCTATAAAAAGTAACATAATAACCATTCGTGTCTGCTAAATTATTTAGCACTCATAAGTGCTCATGCCTGTAATCTCCGAAGGGGTAGGTAGAGGTGTAACTAGTACACCCACATTTCGCCGAGCCTTAACCGTAACTCAGTGGCTCTATTTCTATGTGGGGTGCAGCTGGTCTAATAGTATTCATTGAAGTCATTGAAAGTTTTAATACAATCTGAAATATTTACCTAAAATTATGCTGCTCCTTCAGTATTTCCAGCAACTGAGAGGCGACTTTTGTAATAGCCGCTACCCCGGGCGTGTACTTCGACTCGGAGAGTATCTCTGGATAAAACTCCTTCGGTTTTTCTAGAAGCTGTAAAATGTTTAAATGCATTTTAGTGCCGGAATATAAAGATGCGATGAAACTGCTAATGTCCTGGACAAAACTAAATTTAGTAATTCTATTTTTTTTTATTTGATTGAATAAAGAGACGAGCAGGGCGCACACGTGCCCATAAACAGAAACAACACCACACAGAATTTTGAATTAAAAACTGGTAATAAGATAAGAGACAAGATATAAAGTCTCATAATGCCCAGTAATTTTACTGGCTTCAATGTCCTTCAAAGCGAAACACAATAGTGTTTACACACTGTTGCTTGGCAACAGAAATAGACAAAGCGGTGGTACCAACCCAGACGGACTCTTGCATACGAGGGACCTACCACCTTGTAATGGCTTGTTATAGCCTTGCCTTGTAATAGCTAGTAAGGTGTTATTAAACACCTACTGCGATATTTCAGATGTAGGTAGGGGTCGAACAGTAATCAATCCGAGCAAAATACCTTAGCCAGACTGGAGTTAGTCACACCCACCTTCTAGGCCTCCTGTCACCCTTAAATCTCTGAAAATAAAAGCCACGGCGCTGCGATGGACTGGCTTCAAACCGGTCAAGTTATTCTGCTCGTATTATATGCAACGGGTTACGGTCCACTACCCCTCCCTTCCTCATACGTATCACAGATTACCAAATGCTTTCTTACGTATGAACTATATATATTTGTTTACATGTTATTACTTGTATAAACTAGACATACCACTGAAATAGCTCGGAATGTTAAGTTATTAAAGTTCCATCTTTCATAATACTTGTAGCCTTGGATAGATATTTGCAAACCTGAAAATTATTACTATAATAATATCTACAATTTCCTCCTCCTCCTTTTCCCGTGTTTCGGGCTGTGCGTAACTCTCAAATCCTCTAAGGCCTTAATTATAAACTTTTTTAAGCACTGCTTATTTAAACACTGTTTTCGTCTCTTTTCGTTATTTTCTGTTTTTTTTATTCGTGTTCACAGAGAAAGAAAAAAGAGCGTTTAACTAATCTATGCTTAAGTAACGTTTATAAGCAAGGCGACATTTTACGAGTGGTAGAGCCACGCTGTGGACAGCTTTGTCTACAGCATGAATGGACCGGCTCGAGCGAGTCATTATCACTGTCTCACAGAAAACTGATGTAAAGTAGCGGCTTGCTTCTGCGTTTCGTACGGTGAGTGAGATATCCGAAGACCCAAATTCACCTCGCCTTTTCAATCCCTAATTACCCCTTTCCTTTAAGGTCGGCAACGCGCCCATGATTCTTCTGGTATTGTGGGCGTACATGGGCGGTGGAGATGACTTAAGATCTGGTGGCCCACTTTCTCATTTGCCGAACTGAATTGCCACAAAAACCCTTTACAAAAGCCGCATGCGTTGTCATCAAATTTTTATCATCACTTGTACGCGAATAAAAAAGGTGAGACGAAACATTTTAAGATAGACTAACGTTGCACTATTATATTATACGTTAGGCGTTAGGAATCAATTCAATGTCAAGTAAAGATCAGCGAAAACCGAAAGGAAACAAGTAAATTTACCTTTATGCGATTCCCATGTTCCTAAACCGCGAGTTTCTAAAAGGTTTCCTTGAATTTTGCCGTAATTATAAACATCCGTGAGCTCGTAATGAGATCCTGGAATTCATGATAGCGATAGATACAATGCTTTGAAGGCAATTTACAGTCTTATAAAAAAGCAAGCTTTCGTAATTTGTACCTATACATTTCTTGAGTAGAGGCAAATAACGTATCTACGTGGGTAGATAACAGCACTATTGTGTTTTAGTATCATGTACTATGAGACTTGTATTTTCTCGAGGAAACGAGCGCAAGCCAGTGTGATACATAAGTATTTTGTAATTCAAATATCTAGATGGTGTTGCTATTTTTAAGGGCAGGTGAAAACGATCGAAACGGTCGCGCGTCCTCTCTGTTATCTCCCTCTAATGAATCAATCGTCAAGGCAGAGGTTTTTAGACTATACAGGTATATAGCTTTATATTTGTCTCTATATATATGTATAATTACCGTTGTTAGTTGCGAATACAATATCAGCATCAATACTCAGGTCTAATTCTACAAACGTTTTATTGATATACTCCATAGCACTACCACCGTCAATAGAGAACAGAAGCCAAATGTGCATAGAATCAAATAGTTTTAGGTTTGATGACTGAAACGAATAATTTTAATAAAAATCTAGAAATAGTGTTTAAAAAATAAAGTAAAGGATTATAATCGTTCAAGAACAATAAGAAATTAAAAAAATGGGCATATCATTAATTATATCGTACGTACTTATTGTAATAGAACTAACAACTATAATAAAACAATATCATTTAAAATATGTACTTATCTTTAAAGAATTGAGAACATACAATTGATACTATAAAAATTATAGTTAAAAAGCAAGAATCAAGAATATAAAATAATCAAGCTAAACATTTTACTACCATATAAATTTTCATAAAAACTTATTTTACCATCTCCAGAATGTTTCCAGTGTTATTACAATCTCCATCAAAAAGAACACCAAGCATCGTGTTCCATCGGTAAAGTAGTTTTTCAACTTCAATATCGGCGCTTCGATCAATTTCTACTGCCGACACTCTGATACCATGTTTTATAAATTCACTTATTAAAATATTGTTATCTGCAAAGTTTAGAGTAAATCTGTATTTATAATAGAATAAAAATAAAAGCACTAAGAGAGAATATAAATATCAAAGAAACGTGAAGCAGCGAAGAAAGCAGTTTTTTGACATCATCACGTGATATACCCTCGATTCATTTAGCATTAAGAGTGTGCCCAACTCATTTAGCATTAAGAGTGTACCCAACTACTTTCTACTATTCTATTTCCACAACAAAAAATGGGCAACTTAGTGTCGAAATTTATATTATAATAAAACTCGAAGATGCTACAGGAATCCTTTTATTAACACCTTTTAAATCACAATTATCAGTCACAACCATTCCACCACACTCCGGCCACAATCTTAAAAGGGATTTTGCAAGTCAATAATAAATTGTAGCAAATAAATATGCGGCCTTTTGTATTTGAACAGATTAAATTGACTTTAAGACCTAACAATATATTACAGTTTTTTCACACTTACACTTCGCTTCTTGACTGTGTCTTTCTCAATAAACGTTATCATTAATTGGTATAATAGGGGTAAGGTTTTATTATTTTGATTTGATTTATTAATAATACAAATAATACTTACGATAACTCTGATCACAAGACAGGTAAGTGACAAATTTCACATTCTTAAACGTAAAATATTCAAGAGATAGTTTAATTATATTCCAATCCCAACTAAATGCTTTACATACAAGTATCATAAAAGTAATTAACTTCATATTTTGAACAGTACTCAAAAATACTAAAATAAAATAGAATTATTCGCGAAATTTATTGTTGTTTGTATCGAAGTAATCTCTGATGATGCGAACCTCAGTGTAAATATTTTGAAGAAAAATTGCAAACATGCTAAATTATAGTATTTATTATGTATGAAGCTGAACATGCAACTGCCAACGTTTATGCTGCCAATCAAATAAATCGCATTAAACAAATTGCAGAATTAAATCTGCAGATCACTGCAAATCAGAATTAAATAAATATTGGTTATTTTTTAACCATCTTCAAAACAGGAGGTTTCCAATTCAGCGAGTTTTTTTTAGTGTTTGATGTATATATATCGATTTCTCCGCCAATTGTGGACCAATTTTGACGAAAAATAATCATTCGATAGAGTTTAGCTGCAATATGGTACGAGTACGGAGTAAAACATAAAAATCCTCAACGGACAACAGGTCAGTCGTCACGATTGAGATATTAAGTTGGATTTTGCATACCATAGCTGTACTTAACTCTCTCTTATAGGCTCTTTGGCTTCGACGGTAGCCATAATTACACCAGCTTGAAGTTACTAGACATACACTGTCTGACCCCGTAACGCGTCCCATATGAATACTGGGTTCTCTAGTTGCATTTCTACTCACTTCAGGGTTAGAAATATAATATTCTTTTTCTTATATATGTTCACTAATTCCTCACCATAATAGGTAACATAACATCATTAGGGAATCCTCAAGGAGTTACATACAAACATACTAACATACAAACATACGTCTGAAGATAATGAAAGCGTGTTAAAAAAGAAACAACCCGGTAGAAAAGGTCCATTCATGCTTTGATATTTGCCTAAAGTACATCGCAATTGTATAATGAAGCCTCTAATTCAAGTTTGATTTTCTTTCAACTCTACATTTTATGACCAATGAATATAACCCTAACGCAAACGCACCGGTATACGCCTCGTAAGCGAATTGCGGGGTACGTTTAGACTAACCCTTAAAAACAAATTGAGTCAATTACGTCTCCATGAGCCCGCGACCTTTAACCCTCACACGGCTGCGCTTTAGGGTTATTTCTTGTTGATTTTTAACCTATGCAAAAGAACGCAGGAGATTGTGAACTCGACGCGTATATATATTCTTATTATTCTTTTATTGTGATACACGTTTAGATACTGTGTCGTCTGATGATTCTGCTTTAACCCTTTACACCAAAAGAGGTGTTATAAGTTTGACCTCACCGTCTGTGTTTATAAATAGAATGGTATAAGGTCAGTACAGCAATTGCTAATTACAATAGAAAATAAATGACAAAATTAGTGTGTGCATAGATCCATCGTACCTGCTATGTGTGTTGATAAAAAACTGTAACTTATATACTGGAGTGGTAGAGTCACCCTGTAGACAGTTTTGTCTACAGCATGAATTGGCCGGCTCACTGAAAACCGACTTAAAGTTGCGGCTTGCTGCTACGTTTCGTACGGTGAGATATCCGGAGGCCCAAATCCTCTTCTCCTTCCCAATCCCTAATTATCCCCTTCTTTTAAGGTCGGCAACGCGCTCATGATAGGATGGTATTGTAGGCGTACATGGGCGGTGGAGATCACTTACCCACAGGTAACCCACTTTGCTCGTTTATCGGCCTATGCTGTAAATATATGACGCGACCGAAGTTACTAAAGACTTACTTCATTTATTTCGTATGCTATTTCACCTGCAATTGTCTATCTAGATATGTATGTAATCGCAACTCGTTGATTCGTCTCTACTGAACTGTGGAATATCTTTCCATTTCTTGTAATTTTATATTTTGTTCATTTAGTACAAGATCCCGGGGAACATTGACCTTCACCCATCTGTTTACCGGATCAAAATAACATTTTAGGGTATAAAATGTGTTGCTGAACACATACCAATAGGGTTGCCTAAAAAAATATGGTCAAGGAAATGATTAATTAACATTTAAAAAAAATATATATTTTTTATAATTTCCCTGACTTACTTACCAAAAAAATTTAACCTTCATTTCATTCAGTGTATAATGTATACTATCTGCAAAAAATAGGTTGCCTACCTTTTTCTGGCCACTACTACCTGGTTGCCGTGTGCAAACAGGTAACTAAAAAGTGGTAATTGCGCTCATCTAGCTCCTAGCTTTTGCAGGTAGTATACATTGTAGGTTTTCATTGAAGTTTCATTTATTTGGTGAGCAAGTCAGTGAAATAATATCTTCTTTTTTTTTTTTTTAAATTCGCAAAAACTATCCTTGACCATATTTTGTTAGGCAACCCTATTTGTATGTGTTCAGTAACACCTTTTATACCCTAAAATATTATTTTCATCCGGTAAACAGATGGGTGAAGGTCAATGTTCCGCGGGATCTTAGACCAATTTATTTTCTTACTGCATTTGAAGCGACGAAACGATCGAACTAGATGCATACGACTGAACAGAAAGTGGCATTTCTGTACAAAATAAAATGTTAAAGCAAACCTTCAGAAGGAGTTCATTATGGTGGTATATAATGAAAAATAATCAAGAGATTTATTTTTAATGAAAATGACATTATGAATAGGGATTTAAAATCAATCTAATTTGTAATGAAATTATTATTGTACAGCTTCAATTGATTAAATCAATGTTGAATTTTTATGGTGGAAACTGATCTATTTTTGTAACCGACTGTATAGGAACAACCATTCATATCGGTGATTCGCGCTCCGAACATAATTATTTCTTATGTTTACCCGAATATTATCCATTTAATTAAAACTAATTTAAACGCATTACAATGGCGATAAAATCCGTTTAAATTCCTTTTATTTCATTCGCGTTCCAAGTTCAACTAGTGTATATATAGTTACTTAAATAATCATATTATTTACATAATTGTGCATACATATACGTGTAACATTTATTTGCAATAATTGTACCGATTATATTAACATCAGGCCCAATATTGTCACTTTGGCGTGTCAGGATATAAAAATATTTATATTGAATTTTAAATATTTATAAGTTCACTGAAAGACGACGCGCTTTGAGGCATCGATTAACTTAAATTGTTAATAAAGTTAAACATTTATTAGATTAATTCCACACTCAAATGTATTTGGTAAAAATGCCTAATGCTTCGATACTAAGAAGTAAACCTAATTGATGTCGCAAAAATCATGTGATGGTTAATTGCACATGAAACTTAACTAATGATTTTAGGCTTTCGCGATCCGTATACATATTATAATATTTATTTATTTAAACGGGTCTTGATCGCGTAGTAATTGAAGGTGTGAATACTATTATTTATTTCTTTCCCGACGTTTCAACCGAGTATTAGCCTACGAAAGCTGAAGAGCTGACGGACCACCAGATGGTAAGTATTTACCGACGGCCATAGACATTTAGCAATACCAAGGCCACAGCCAAGCGGCGGCTTACCGTGAAAGTACCTTTTTTTAAATGCATTAAACTCATCGTTTGTGATGGTATTGGTAGTCGCTGATATTTTTTAACAGCACTGCGGTTACCATAAGGTGTAGAGAAGTCACTTTGCCGTGCTAGGATAAAAAAAAAAAATTGGTGTGTGTCGTGGGACACCAGGTAGGAACGAAGTTCCTTCGGCTAATGTACAATCGACACAAATTGCAAAAAATTCAAATTATCAACTAAAATAACAAAATATGTCTCTTTATTTTTGTTTGACAACATAAAATTACATAGAAATAGAATAGAAAAATAGAAATAAAAAAAATACGTGTGGCGCTCGGAGACTGCCGCGGTAAAGCTATTGTATGGCATTTTTTATCAACTTATGTAATTATAAATAATAACGAGCTAGCGTAATCTTTTAAAAATCGAAGGAGTATTTTTATATACTTCAATTATAACTGGCTGAATGAATTTCATTTTAAATATGTCTCTTTATTTTTGTTTGACAACATAAAATTACATAGAAATGACTGACATTAAAATTGACACATTGACTGTCGCGCCTGCGCACGTCTCATTTAACGCATTTTTTCCACGCATTTTTTCCACGCATTTTTTCCACGCATTTTTCTTACGGTTTTACTATCACATTTTTTTCAGTTCGGTCACGCAGCGAAATCCCTATCCCCTCCAAGCCTGCCGTAAGGAACTTCGTTCCAAAAATATCAGTGTTAATAATTATATGAAATCAATAGTAATAAAGAGAAAAGTCTAGATGTACTATGTCTCAGCCGGCAACCAATCCCGAGGCGAGTTAATATCGACGCTCGGGCTCGCAGACCCTGAATAATTCAATAAAAATTAAAATTGTATCCATTTTTGTTACTGGCACGTTCTAAGAGTGTCTTGTTAACTGGCTTACTTAGGCCATTACCGTGAAATTATTGAAAGAAATTATTCCCCTCGGGAGCGAATATAAAGGCACGCCAAAGTGAACTCAACGGCAACCGATTACAGAGGATTATCCCTCGTCAATGTTTATTTTGGATTTAACGAAAAATTATTCGAATTTTTTACGATTTCATCCCTAATAATGTACTTCGTGTAGCTCCATTAGCAACTAATTAAGGTGGAAGCGTATCTTTTGAGTTGGCGTGTTTCTAAAATTTCATATTAGACACAAATTTATTCATAATTCCGCGTTTACGAGGTTTGCGCATGTCAAATGTAAGCTAATTAAAGGGTGAGCTGGTGTTATATTTTGTGCATGTTTGGTTCTAACGTATAATTACTTAATCTGATATCGTTTTCAACTCGTTAGCTGTGTATTATTGTTTCAGGATTATCAATCTGGAACACAATAATTCAAACACGCTCCTTTATCTTTAAAGGTTATACTGCCATATCGGACATAAATTCTATTTATGATTTTTTACTTGAAAACCCCAATGATTTTGTGTTTGCCATGCGTTACGATCCCTCTGTTCGTAGCTATATAGGTACACATAAAAAGTAGATGTATTTACATTAAATTATTTGATACTCGTATGTTAATATATTTTATTTGTCATAATTACTTACAAATGTTTTATCGTAAATAAAGAAACATATTTTTGATATGTAACTTATTTAACTACAAATAAATAAAATAAACAAATAAACTACCTTAATACTATATGTCATCAAGAAACTTGACTGAAAGATAAGTTGTTTATCCCGAATGACTAGTGCATTTAGTGATAAAATAAGATTGTATCATGTGACGTCGGTAGAAACCTAGTTTAGGCTGTTGACGTGAGTAGAGAAAATGGCAATAAATAAGTTGTCCCGCAACGCCTTCGCTGTATCAGCTGCAACTGTTACACTGCACTTGCACTGCATTTCCTGCACTTACATTCCTCAAGTTGCAGTAGTTACTTCTGATCATATCTTCTGCCTAGATCTATCCGCAGGCCTATATGCCTTCCTAACCCCTTAATTATCCCTTCCCTTTAATTTCAAAAAAGTGTCCATGGTTCTTTTGACATGAGCGGTGGAGATCACTAACCATCAGGTGTCTCACAAATTTTTTTGCAGGCCTCTACTGTAAAAAATAGTTGCACGACTTATAAAGGCGTGAATATAATACAGAATCAAGAGTTTAAAAATGAATTCATTAACCCCAAGTTAAAGTTCCAATGCACCAGCATCTCCATATAAATATTACAGTTTGGTGTAAGCAGCAGCCCGTGTAACAAGCAATAGTGAAAGGGTCCAGTGTGCGCGGGCGTCGCTTGCTGCAACAGACAATATAAATGCTAATATGTCTCCGCGTCCGCGCCGCTCCGCCGCCCGCTCCCCGCCGGCTTCTACAACCGGGAACTAAACTAACGAGCTTTTTTAATGACTTTGTTTGCGCGATTAACAAGCGTTGCTAACAATTTTTACTGCATTTTTGTTTACAACATACTAGTAGCGACGACATAAAATTCCGTTCTTTATTTTATATTTAAAGTTTACAATATTTGTCTTAAAAGTTTTGCTGGCAAATGGGGTAACAACCAATTTTGAATAATGTCAATAGCTTCACAATAGTATTAACGAAATTTGATCCCTAATGTTATTTAAATATGATCTAAAAAATGGTTTCCCATCTTGCTTTGTTGGAAACAATCAGGCTTGAATCGGCGGCTGCAGAAAGCAGACCTGTAGAGATGGTGGCCGACGACTTACGGATAGTTTGCATAATTTATACAAATATAGCAACAGTTAGGGCACGTTATGGCGGTTTGGACCCCACTTAATGAGTGTAATGTTTTGCTTCCTTGTTCTCGGGTGAGGATACACAGAGCTATTATTAATATTACGACGAAGACCAAATTACGCTAAATTATTTTCTACAAACATAGCATTTTAATACTACGGCGTATGCCAAAGCTACGCATAATTCTACGACGTAGCTGCATGCTACAAATTACGTAGAATAAATAGTACATGGTATAAAAACGAACTTAATCCCATATGCGTTTTTTCCAGTCAACCTTAGGATGCTGCAGAAATGAACAAGGTAGGTAACTTCAAGAAAAAAGGTTATTTGCCTAAACTCCGTTCATATTATGCAATTAAATAAATACACCCAACACACACCAACAGTTACACAGATATTCCTGACCTGTGTAGCACTTACTGTACATGGTGAAACAGGCGTTTATTGTCATTACAATACTGGAGATTTATATGACATAAATCCAAACTAATAATGTAAATGCGAACGTAACTGCCTGTTACGTTTGCACGGCTAAACGGCTGAATGGATTTTAATGAAATTTCGTAAGGACATAGGTTATATCCTCGGAAAAGAGTACTTTTTGTACCGGATAAAGAGAATTGGTCCTTAAAAAAAATTCACGCCGGCGGAGCTGCGAGCAAAAGCTGAATAACAAATCCATAATAAATGTGGACAGAAGTTGTTGATTATTTTTATGGTGATATACCAAGGTCTCGGTGTGTACCTGTACCTATCCGACAAGGGTCCCGGACGCAATTTGACATCGTCCTCACGTCGTAACACGTATTTTCATTAGCGCCACGGTGATTGGTCCACCGCTTTACTGCACTCCCTTTGGTACTCGACATTAACCACGCGGCTCATTTCACTTTGTTTCATTACCAGTTTTTTATAGGGTTTTTGTCCACATGGACACACCAACCCTAATGTACCTTTTACACTATACCATATTAAATAAAAAAAATACACATCTAGATACTGGTCGCAAAATTACAGAGTCCTTTAGCCACATCAGACCTTGGGATCGAACCCGAGACCTCAGTCCTATTGTACCGCGTACGCATTACAAATGCGCCACCGAGGTAGTCACTGTTTATTTCGTTATAATAATATTTGTTTATAATAAAAAGACACATCTACAAGGAAAGTTAGTCTAATAGAAAGCTGATCAAATATTATCGACAACCAATATAAATTTCTAAGAACCGCCCGAGGGAAATGTTCCGAATGAATTACAGATTATTACCAAATGGATTAGTATGATAGACAATTATTGAAATCTGAGAGACTTTTATTTATCTACATACCAATCAATTAAAAATATACCGTCGTCTATCCACAAAAACTATGCAAAAACGTATACATGCGATTGTAATATTAATTAATAAATAAATACGCCTAACAGTCACACACATAGTCCTGACCCT
Organism: Amorpha juglandis; assembly: GCA_949126905.1. NCBI lineage: Eukaryota > Metazoa > Arthropoda > Insecta > Lepidoptera > Sphingidae > Amorpha > Amorpha juglandis. The sequence goes on from OX421365.1 coordinate 24,128,453, forward strand.
ACAGTAAGATACGATCTTGTGTCTTGGGTATCAGGAACTACGAGAAACTTTCGGTAAACACAACACCACCACACACATATATATATTTATATGATCCACAAATATTTGTAGTACACCAAAAATATTTGTCTCGGCGCGAGGATTGAACCCGCGGCCTCTCGCTTCACAGCCGGCTACTCGCCCGCTGCGCCGCGGAGGTTGTCAATTAGTAAAATCTGGAGAATTGTTTTACCTATCCTCACCTATCATTAACAGAACTACGCTTGCTGGCGTGCAAGCCGAGCTAATTTGCCGACACACGTGTTCCTTCCTTCCTATAACATCGGGTCCTTTAAACGAAGTGTGAAGAAGTAATTAGGCAGGGTGGTATAATTTTGCCAACTTACGATAAACATCGCATGTCATGCATCGACACGATTCTTGGGTAGCGCAATCTATGTATTAACAGGTGTAGCGTAGTCATTTTGCCGAGCTAGCTTAAAAATCGCCACTCTGGTCTTGTAGTAGCCAATTTATACTGAGAAACCACGTGGCGCTACATTGGGATCAAGTCAAGTAATAAAAATTTAAGAAAGTGCACTGCAACAAAATACACGCAACGAATCTTTCACTATTAGGTACTGACCTCTTCCGTTTTATTGAGAACAAATTATCAACAAACAATAGTTGTTCAGATGTGACACATTCGAGCACTCTCTGCTGACAAACCAACTCGTTTATTGTACTGTACGACAAATCACTGACAAGTGGATGTGACAGTGCAGACAGTGTAGTAATACAAATAATTCTGCTTCCACCTGCTCTTATCGTAATCGCAGTGGGGTCGGCGCGTCATGCTATTGACACGTTACAGAAAGATTGGGCTCGTAATTTTTACAACCGACCGCCTGCCTGACTGAGACGAGTAATTTTTAAACTAATAAATTATAGGCAAGAGGTATTAGTTATTCAGAAGAGATTCGAGGACTTTTCCATTTAAAAATAACTCGTTTACTCAGGACAGTACGACTAGTGGTAGAGCCACGCTGTAGATAGTTTGTCTACAACATGAATAAGCCGGCTCGACCACCCAATCAAGTTACCACTACCTCACAGAAAATCGACGTATAATAGTGGTTTGTTGCTGCGTTTCGTACGGTGATTGAGATATCCGGAGGCTCAAGTCCCCCTACCCTTCCCAATCTCTTAATGAACCCTTTCCTTTAAGGTCAGTAACGCACCCATGATTCTTCTGGTATTGTGAGCGTACACGGGTGAAGATCACTTACCATCAGGTGATCCACTTGCTTGTTTGCCGGCCTATATAATAAAAATAATGTATCGGCTAGATACGTCCATTTTTAGGAGGGATTGAACCATGCGGTAGCCGGTTTTGCCCATAGCATAAACGAGCCGGCTCGACCAAAAAATTGTCTAAAATCGACCATCAATCGCCATTATTTTACTATAACTTATCATGATTCTTCTAACATTGTCCCAGTTAAAGTGCGTAGAGATCACTTATCACAGATTTTCGATTAGTCATCATTTCGATAAGAAATGGCTTTATTACCCACATACACATAAAAGAAATATAAAGTTTCCCGACTTGGCCTACTGTATCCGACCTACTAAATGCCAGTAGTTAACCCGTTGCGTTGTGACGTAGCCTCGTCCCGCTAAAAGCATTGTCTTGTTGAGGCAAGCGCGGTCCGCATACTTGCCACACTGCCGCCTGACGCCTCGCGACGCTGTACCCAATGCGTATCTTGTATTTATATTTATTGTTATAAGTGGTACAAGTAAAAGGGGTAACAATGATTATAATATTAGATAATATATTTATAAGGCATAGTTTGGTAAAATTTTAATACTGCAAGTCTGGCTCATATAAGTAAAGAAACTCGACGTCTTTTTAACTGATATATTGAACGAAGGAGGTTCATCATTCTTTTTTGTATGTTTTACCAGGTTTTTTACGAAGTGGTCCAATTTTTATGATTCTTTTTTAAATTTTTGTTTAAACTAAAGTGGCAATCGTAAACATATTTATTCCAGTTGTAATTTAAGGATTGCGTATATATGGCATAGACTGCGGAGACACGGGTGATCGCGGTTTGCGAAATGCGAAATGAGGTGACATTATTCTAACTACCTGTAACACTTCATCAATAGGTTTATCATTATTTTAAAAACACGCATGTAGAGAATTTATGTCAAAGAAAATACTAGCCTGGTAACATCAAAATAACAATGATGTGTAAATACATCTCAACTCAACCCTTTCATCCATCATCCAAAAGTGGCCGGCAACAGATGATTCCATAAAAAGGCTCCGGCACCAATAGTAAAAGCGGACGGTAATTAAGAGCGCAGATTATGCTGACTTGCTTAAAAATTAATGCATTCACCGGCTGAAGTATTACGTCCGGGTGCGTATAAAGGATCAGAACGGGTCTCAATTCAGTATATATCATGTATCCTTGTCTCTATCTGTGCGGATATCCTAGTAATAATTTGACCTACTAGTAATTTGACCAATACCAATATAATCGCTATTTTGGATTAGATGATCTTGTTACGGAAGATACTCAAGTACCAGTGAAGTGGAGTTTTCTTTGTGAGAAAGAGAATTCGGGTAACTAAGCCGAGATAGCGCCAGGTAGAAACAAGTTTAAATGGATTACCATAGACCTCAAGACAGTGGCTGTGGGCTATTGTGGAACTGCAAGTCATGGTTTTTGAATCTTGATATCCACGTTTAAGATCTTTATAATGTGGGATTAAGACTATATACGTGATTGTTGACTTTATTTTATCCAAAGACTTCACGGGATATCTAAATTGTGATACAGAATTGAGGCCAGGTAGCAATTACACGGCTCTTTGTGAGGGCCAGAGGGAAAAACTCCGCCGGGTGTCGAAACAAACAACTTATTTTGGGGGCAACACAAAGAATTCATGAATTTATAATGGCAGGGGAAATTAGCTTTTTCCTCTCACTTGTCGGCCCGCGCTTACTCTTTCACTAGTGTTGTACCGTGTAGCCAATCCCATATTTAAAAATATTTTATTTTAATTAGCATAATAACTTAATATAACCAAAAGGGCGCCAGTGGGAAGTAGATCGGGCTACCGAGAATGCGGATTCAATCCCTAACACACCTTTGAATTTTTACGTGTATATTCATTGATAATTATGTCTCGTGAAAATAGTGAATATGTGGTGAAAATCGTAAGGAAATCTGCATACCTGAGACTATTTATTAAGAATTCTAAGGTATGTGCAGTCTACAAACCACCATTAGGCCAGATCTCAATAGCAATGGACTATTTATTACTAGCTTGTTTGCATTTTTAATAGTAAATCATCACTGCCTTGTATTTATATATTATTGAAATTCAAACTTCTATTAATGTTCAAATCCGAATCCCTAAAATCTCTACCATGAGCATATACTGTAAATTATAACTTAACACTATAAATATACAGACAGACTTTTTGTTTCATTATATAATGTTAGCTGTAGGTATCAATCAAATGAATACTCACCAGAGTAGAGCTATGTCCACCCGCTCTATAACAATTTAGAATATTTTAGTGTTCCTTAAGTAAAATTAAAATAAAATTGCACTCTTTTTATTTTTTTAATAAAGGACGTTTTAAATACTTATCTATTTTATTTTTATAACATAGACCGGCAAACGAGCAACTCGGTCACCTAATGGTAAGTGGTCTCTACCACCCCATGTACGCCCACAATACTAGAGAAATTAAGGGCGTGTTGTATACCTTAAAGGGAAGGTATAATTAAAGGATCGGGAAGGGGAGGTGGATTTGGGTCTCCGGATATCCCACTCACGATAAGAAAAGTTGTAGCAACCTGCTACTTTACGTCGGTATTCCGTGCGACAGTAATAACGACCCGTTCAGCCGGCCCATTGGTGCTGTTGACAAAACTGTCTACAGCGTAGCTCTAGCATTCACAATCTTGTTTCTTGACTTGAAATATTTAACTACTCTGGTACTAGGTTATGTGTAAATTATTAATTAAAACTAATACAAAGGAGGAGTATAATATTTTTCGACATTAAACTACCGATTAAATATTATAGCTCGTATTCAATAATATTGCAATATCAAAATTATTATTGCCTTACAGTATTATATTGAGGAAAAGACGTGATAATTTATTTTCATAAGCTATAAAACTACGTTGCCGTGGTATGCCTTTAACAGATATATTTATTTTTGTATTCCTGATCCTTGACTCTTGTCGTTTGGTGCGCTGCCGACTTTTGAGGAAATTTAATTAAGACCAGCCTAACAAACCCTGCGAAACGTAACTAAGCCCTGCGAAAAATGGGTGCAATAGTTGCATCTCTGCCTATCTCCTATGCTTATGTAATATAATAAATTTCATACAGAACCCTACATACATATTGAAACGCTGCAAGCTGCCCACTCAAGAAATACCTCCACCGTCTCCACGCCGCGCCGGAGAAAAGGGAATTTTCAATGTTTTTTTTTTCATAATAAAGTGAAGCTGTTTTTTGCGAGTCGATTATTTGCCCGCGATAGGGACAATACGAAACGATTTTAAATATTCAATACAGATCACAATCTGATATTCCGTAAATAAATAAACAGGAGGCCACTGTTTGAGGTGATATCGATTTTTATGATTGGTAATTTTGGTTGAGTTTAACTGAAAGTAAAGGGAATGTTTCCGATACTAAGAGAGGTTATAGTGCTGGTGTTTATGGATATACTACAAAAAAAGCGAAATAAATATACCTTTTTCTATTCTTCGCATAGCATCATATAAGAATTAGTAAACCCAATTATTTATTAAAATACTTCTAATATTTTTTTAAACAATGCAACACAACGCAAGTAAAAAATCAGCTGGCGCTCGGGGTTTGCCATCGTCCACGCGCGATGGCAACGCGCTAATTCCAGTCATGGCCGAATGTCACCAAAATTCAGTTTAATTGGTTAACAAAATTCACAGAATTCACAAACATCCAAACTCTCAAATAGATATCCCTCGACAAGCATTGTAGTACCCCTTTTTCTTAAGTAGATTTTTTTGTAACACACCTTCGCGGATATTAACTCACTAATATTTCTTCCCATCAAATGAATGTTATATGACGTTTTCGGGCAAATAAACAAACAAATAACCATTACTTTTTTATCACAGTTTTTGTGACAAATTTAAACACGTATAAATATTTATTTATAAATATAATATGTCATATTATTAAACTGTACGAAATCTATAAGCCACTTATAAATGTGCGAATAAAAATTCTACTGGAACATAGCATTGCACAGTATTTAAAAGTACCCAAACACTATTTTGGATTCTTAAATAGTAATATTTAATATTCACTAGTTTAATTTACCCAAATAAATATTTTAATCAAAATTCAGAAAGAAACAATCATCAATCACTCCTTTGAGAGCTTATGGAGTTTATCCTAATCAAAATTTCAAAGAAATATTATTTATGTCTAGCTTTTGCTTGGTGGCTAAGCAGCGATAGCTCAGCGGGGAGTGGTACGGACTGTCGAGACGAAAGTCACAGGTTCGAAACCAGCCCCAAGAGCATACATCTCTGACTTTTCTAAGTTATGTGTATCATCATCATCATCATCCTCCCCCAAAGATTTCCAGACCGACCTGTTGGAAGCGGCCTGCATCCAGCGACTTCCTGCCACCTGTTTCAGGTTATATTTTTGTTATGTGTATATTCATTGTTAATTATCGCTTGCCTTAACGGTGAAGGAACATCGTGAGGAAACCTGCATACCTGAGAACTCGATAAGATTTTTCGAAGGTATGTGAAAAAAAAAGCTTTTGCTTGCGGATTCAGCTCGTGAACGGCCTTTCCCAACTCACTCAAAATATTCATTGAAGTAACAATAGTAGGATTAGCTTAATGCTTTTAAATAATGAAAATTATCCATAAACCAACTATGTTCTTACAATATATCCTACCCGTAGTGTCAGGACGGTTCCTGTCCCGGCACACAATCAAGAAATATACTAGTAACAAGAGTGAGTGCAAAAAATAAGCCAAATGCGCGGCAACACAACACCTCGACTGCGCTTCACTCACCCATCATTTAGCGACTCGTCTCACAACTACACACTGCTTATTAAAAAAAAATATAGCTTACGATATCAGATGAGCTAACGACCTATCGAATAATAAGTGGGGATAGTCTAGCGAGATAGTCTCATACTGTGAAATACTTTTTAATCCTCGTTTTAAAAATGATATGTGCTCTGCTCGGAGGTAAAAGGAAGGAAGTTTATTCCAAACACGTGGGAAAAATGAATTCTGGAAACATACTGTACTGGAGATACGTGGCTCTAGGAAGCATTGCAAACTTACCGCCAGTGATGAGTGGTGCAATGGTAGAAATATGATAAGATTTATATTATAAAATTCCTCATTGGCATACAATGACTCGCAATAATTCAAAATAAATTTTATTAATGTAGTAGAATTCTTTTAGCAATTTTGATAAGATTAACTTTAGAGTTTCTTGGCCGTTTTAATCTCTGGTAAAACAACCTTTCGAACTAGCGGTAGAGTTAAAATTTGTCTGAATCTAAAGTTTGTATAACATTTTATGGATTCAACAACGCATTCATTAATTGATTTGATTGAATCATACGGAGCAGTTGCTCAGAGCACTCCCCATAGATCAAACTGGTGGTAGGACATTCATATCCGCGATAGCGATCTACGTACAGATGGTGTTAAAACTTGCTATAGTGACTCACACACTTTGTGTGGATCGCGTTCCAGGACCAGCAGTCTATATCCGGTTCTCCGAGTGTCTTGCGACATGATTTGATGGTTGGTTGGTGCGAGTATAGGGTTACATCCTTGCATTCCTTTGCCTACATCGGTCATCCGGCTGTCCTGTCGCAGGCCCCTCGATTTGCTTCCTCCCTCTTTAAGTAGGAAGAAGCACTTATCCAGGCCGGCATGATTCTGGTGACCACCGATAATCGCATTGTTTATCGTTCGTCGCTGGTTTTTTTTAAATTGCACTGCGCTTACCATCAGGTATAGTGCGACACTTAACCGTGCTCGGATAAAAAAACATCTAATTTTGATACATACCAACGCCCAGCTTAGTAGTAAACCAACCTGACTGTACCAATATAACCTGCAATCAAAATAAACTCAGACCGATGGCAGTAAGACAGAGCCGGTACATTTAATTTCCGCCCAGATCACAATATAGACACCTTATTTTCACGGAGAAATTATAAAGCAAAGCAAAGACAGGGCATTTATTAAAAGCCCGCTTAGCCGTGTTGTAACAATGAGGCCACTCGACACGCGATTCTAGTTGTATAAAATTATGGTATTTAGGTTATGTACTATTTCAATAATTTTATTGTGGGAACAATAGATTTTATAAGTTTGTATTGCTTTGATTTTTTACCAATGTAAAAAGTAGGTTCTCAATTTTACGCGTATAATTTTGGTAATACATTTCGTACCTATGACCATGCATATAATCATTTAAAAAAATAAGTATTCTCGACAACGAATTGTGAACTTATAAAATTATTGACATGTAAAAGTGATATTTATGATCCAATTTACAGAATAAATGATTTGAATTTTGAATTTGAAATGAATTTTTATTTTTACTACATTCTCGTCCCGCTACTGCGCTCGCTTCTCCCGCTGTTCTCGAAGGCACACTCGCGCTCGGTCGCCGGTGATAGATCACCTGCCGCCGGCAGCCGGTGTAGAATCTGCATCTACTTATAGCCAAGCCCTGGATTTGCACTACAGTTTATTTACTCACCGTTTTATAAATCGCCATCACGCTGCTACAATTGTTCATTCAAATAACGGTTCAGTCTTGAAATTAATTAATTTTAATAAATTCGATTATAGCTTCGCCTCATTTGTCTGTTAAAACCTGTTTAGGCTATGGGTAAACAGATGTTCCTAGGATCGTTCTTCAAGCTTAGCAATTATAAATTTGTTTTTTTATAGCATAGAACGGCAAACGAGCAAGTGACTTACCTGATGGTAAGGGATTTCCACCGCCCATGTACGCCCAAAATGACGGAAAAATCATGAGCACATTGCCAACCTTAAAGGAAGGGGATAATCATAGGATTTGGTAGGGAGGGGGATTTGGGCCTCTGGATATCTCACTGACATTACGAAATATAGTAGCAGACTACTACTTTACTTTTATTTTCTGTCTTGCGTAGCATGCACATGTATACAACATCTCTCTCAAAGTATATAAGCCAATCATGAAGCCAGAGAACTTATTATATGTAACTTTAAATAAATAGCAGCAATATATCGATCTATATGCTTTAATTTTAAACGTTGAACTGGACAAAATTGAAAGCTAGCATTAATAATGACAGGCTTAAAACTCGACCGTCGCTTCTCTCGTTACTGTTTCCCACAACTCAGTCCAAATTGTATACGATCAATCATTAATACACTCTCGCCACTTTAGCATCCAATCGATAATTACATTCAACACGATGTGTTTTGTCACTTTCTATTTGAGTGTATTTGAGAAAGAGGAGAGATATATGAGTGTAACCCAACGTAATGCCGTGGAATGGTCGGGCAGTGAATTAAACGGCGCATTTGTGAGATAAATGTGCTGCTGCATGCCCGCAGTGAGCTTTGTACGATCATACATGCACAGTAAGGCAAGTTGGTGACGGGTATTTAACCAACCAGAAAGAGGGGTTTTATAAAGTTGCACTGGGCATTATGTTTTGGGGTGACAAGGCAGTCACCTCCACCCCAGTCATGCAGTATTGTGTGGAATTCAAAGTTCTGTTTTAAATAAAAAAATACACCCAACAGTCACAAACATAGTCCTGACCCCACAGTAAAATACGAGTCTTGTGTCATGGGTATCAGAAACTACGAGACACATTCGGCCCCACAACACCTAGACCCCGAAACAATTATTTGTGGATCACACAAATATTGTCAAATTGTGTTTTGTGTGTCTGTTTTATTTATAATTCTTTATTGTACATTCATTGGAATAAATACATACAGGTAAAACAGTTAACTATACCAAAGTACAATTGGCGGCCTTATCGCTCAAGGCAATCTCTTCCAGGCAACCATGGGATGGAGATAAAAATAGGAGCCAGAAAGAGACATCCTTACAATTAAGCGAGTGACTTGCTCGTCCCGTTATTAAGGCTGTTTTTTACGTGAACTGCATTTTAATAAGTTATTTCTGAAGAAATGGAATTCCATAGTCAGTATTATCTTGCGATACTGCACTGCTGCGCCCTGTGCCACGCTGCGGCTGCACAGTGAGTCGAGGTGAGAGATGGCGTTGATTCGTCTCATTAATCATTTCACGCGATGTGCCTCTGATACCAGTTCTACCAGTAGTTCTATACCTGATCTACCGGCTCTATGATACACCTCAGCGCTTTCTATGCTGTCGACTAAGTCCTGATAAATGTAGATCGGTTGATCTTAGATTAAATTAGATTAAATTTGGACGATATTAAAGTGGTATGTCTGGACCGTTTAAAATGGCAGTTCATTGTTTCTATCTAGCCCTACGGGCTACAGGCAGGTGATATTATGTATGTCTTATCTAAAATTTCAAGACTAACCACCAACAAAAAAACAGATGAACCACGATTGATTTACAAATACCAAATCGGAAGTATACATACGCAGTTACGCCGGTAATCCTTAAAAGGGTAGGCAGAGGTATAGCTCTTATACCCATACTTCGCCGAACTTATTCCGGTCTCATATGATAGGGGGCGTGCCAATCGCCAAACTGGACTTAAATTCCAGACCCCAGACTTGGTGTCGGCGTCTATGTGGTATGTTAACATATAATTTAACCATTGTAAATGCACTGTAACGTTGCATACATCGCGCGCATTGCTGCCGCCGAGTCGCACCGCCCACCACACTTGCAGTCTCATATTATATCTGATAGATACCATTTACTTAGCGATGGGACATTACGTCCCTCGATAATCGGCTGGTCACTGTCTAGTGCCTTAGTTCCCAAAGTGGTCCAGGTAGACCTCCAGGGGAACGGGAGACTCGACGGGGAACCAGATAAATTATGAAAGTGGTCTATGAGAAAAACAAATCTGGGAATCTCTGGTCACAAACGTATATTGCATACGCTCTCAGCAGTATTGCTTTAAGGTTTAAAATTGAATGGCCACTCGAGACATTTTATAATACGTCTATTCGACCGCACACACGTCCCGTCCGGGAGCCGACAGCTAGCTCCAGGTTTATCCCAGTACAAATGACTATGTTCAGTTAAACGCGACTATATGCGGATGCACTGCTGATAGAATTTATAAACACGCGCAATTCATCTGGGAATTCAAAGGTGAGCTCGGTTTTCTGACATTTATCTTCAAGTAGTTAGATCGCATTGAAATTTATTTTGTTGGTTTGTATGTAAAATTAGACGTAATATTTTATTTAATTGAATGACAAGATGAGCAAGTCGCTCGCCTGATGGTAAGCGCCACGCCTGCCCATAAAGAGAAACCCAAAAGTCACACACATAGTCCTGACCTCACAGTAAAATACGAGTTTTGTTACGTGGGTATCAGGAACTACGACAGACTTTCGGTCTCACAACACACAGATCCCGGAACAATTATTATTTGTAGATCACACAAACATTTGTCTCGGTGCGGGGATCGAACCTACGGTCTCTCACTTCACAGTCGGCTACTTGCCTGCTGCACCACAGAGGCTGTCAAGTGAGTGATTAGCAGTGAACACACACGTAACTTCGAAAAGTCAAAGGATTGTGATCGAAGAAAGCAACAATAAAAAATATTTTATCGAAACTACAAAAAACGTTGTATCACGTACATATTTGAATATGTATCGGTTCATGTATAACTCCAGTTTTATCCATAAATATGTACCTGTTAAGGGACTACCGTGGCCGTACCAGACGGTGTATTAGCATTCCACGGCACTACGACTCTAACTTAACATCTCTGAGTCGAATGCGTAATGCATCCGTGTACTCCACGTATGTACTCTGTACAAGACTTAGGAACTTTGAACTGTATATCGTTGTGTTAAGGTTGTCAATTAAAGCATAGAGGTACAATGCTAAAACCAATTTAAACCTTATAACTTTGTGATAAGGTTGCGTATAAATGTACTGAGGTGAGAAAAGCATTTGGAGTAGGGCGTCTGAATATGTTGTAACATATTTAGTTATTTTAAAACATAAAGGTAAATGATGATATATAGTGTATTATAAATGATAATGTAAAGGAGAAATTATTATAGCCTTGAGTTCGATAAAAGTCTTTAGTTCATTAATTTGTGTGTCTATTTCATGTATGATATAAATAAAATAAATAAAGAAATAACATATACCTATACCCGCCCCAGCCAACCATCAAGTCATGTCGCAAGCTCCTCGGAAGAACTGGATACACACTGTACGATCTCTGAACGTGATCCACACAAGGCATGTGGATCATTATGGTCACTATCCGAGTGGAAATGAATATTCTACCACCAGCAGGCAGTGTAAATAAAAACATAATTTAAAACCCTTGGACTGCACACGATACATCATTATTTTATGCTACGTGGAACAGTGTGGCGTCCTAAATATAAAAATAAACCTCACACCTGTGAATAAAGTCATGTAAGCAGCGGGTTAGTGGTGGGATAGCGACACGTCAGCTCGGGACCGTGCTTGATCCCGCACCCGTACAGCGGACGAACTCAGAATACTCCGGGGACACGACCCCCATTAAATAAAATAAAACGCGAAAATTGCACTCCGTTCCCCTTTCTGTATAGGCTATGCTATACATCTATAGAATTTATATATTTTATTTATTTATATGTTAGGGGATAGGTACAACTAATGTTAACTTATTACTTAAAATAAATAGCGAGCCTAATGTAATTTTATTTCCCATAGAGGCAGGCAGAGGCCACAGATTTTTCCTTTGCTACGATGCTTGCATATGTTTTTGGCGTCCTTCTCTCTCATTACATTCAACTAACAAATTATTTTTGCAATAAATCTACATTAATTATTGTATATTAGTAATTGATGTATATATTAATTAAACAATAACAAAATGAATCGTCAAACGGCTTTGAATTTTAAATATTCTAATAAAATATACGCAACGTCCTGCGCACTAATATTAATTAATATCTATTATATAAAAATAAGTCGGGTTTTCCTTCCTGACGATATAACTCCAGAACGCACGAACCGATTTCCACGGTTTTGCATTCGTTGGAAAGGTCTCGGGCTCCGTGAGGTTTATAGCAACGAAAATCTAGGAAAAATTTCAATAGAAAAGCGGGAAAATAGGGAAAATCATTTTTTAAATACAGCGCCATCTCTGATACATAGCATGTACTACAAACCAATATTTTAAGTAGATGGCGTCGGTGCGTGACACATTGCTGACAGATGGCGCCACTGTTAGGCTACTTTTATCCCGAAAAATACTGATCACGCGGGCGGAGCCGCGCGGGACAGCTAGTTGCTTATAGATTATTCCAATAAATCCAATCATTGTTACCCTGATCTTTGTATGTTTACCTTGAATGACAGCAATTCACTCGCTAAGTGCCACACCTATCCATAAACAGTAGCAACATCCATATAAACTTTGAGTTATTAAGTTTTATATTCTAAGTACCACATGGTACTGCGCTAGTCTCTCTGAGACATAAAATATTAAGTCCTCATTGGCCATCAAAAGAACACAACGCTGCTTTATATGACTTCGCGCCAGAAAAAGACAAAGTGGTGATACCTAACCATATGAACTCTTGCATAAAAGGCACCATAGCATCTAGTATTTTTTACCTAATCATCATTTACTATGTCTCTTTATTTTTATTATTCTTATAAAGAAGCAACTTATATAAAAAAAAATATTTTTTGTATTCCTAAGTCCATCACGTCCCCACCGTCTATATTAAATATTGAAAACTAATATCTTTGCGATGGTGCGAGCGGGCGTCGGGCAGGTGGGTGATGTCCGATCTGTTACAAAGCGTCCGCAAAAAGGATACGTTATATTATTATGCCGACTGGAAAAAAAACGTCACAGGACTTTTGTACACTGTACACCTACCTATAGGTGATTGAAATGAGTAGTGAAAACATGTGCGCGTACGTGTCTGTATGTGCGTTGGTGGACGCATTTGTGTATTTCGTAAAAGAATCAATTAAAAATAATAGTGTATAAACTTACAGCGCTTGAAACAACCGATGCCACATTCAGCAGTGATTAAACCTAACGTATGGTAACCATGAGTAAGCAACGTTTTGCATCTGTGGCGCAGTATTTACACAATCGGCAATTCTCCCGGCGTGCGGCTCGCAGCGCCGACGGGCTGGCCCGCGCGGAATCCCGGGCACTTCGGGATTGCGCCCGATCCCGGTGCATTTTCCCCGCCCTATGCAACTGTCTTGTTGTGGAATGCTAAATGCGCTACACGAATTTCGGGCGGTGTTTATTAAATTAAACTATTTTTTTACCAAGATACCGCTGTTGTGTAATGAACCTACATGATTCCTAAATATTCGATAGCATATAGTTCGATTAAAATTATATGCTTTAGTAATATTTCGAAGCCTGTAAAGACATTAGATTATGTTTCTCCTGAGCACTAAGCGGATTTTGGTGTGGTTAGTAATTTATTTATTTTCGAGAAGTTTAAAGACGAATAAAATTTATGGTTGAAAATTTATCGCTTAAAATAAAAGCTAATTACAAGCCTCTACCAATTCACGACCATATCTGTTGGCACACAATCCTCATCCCAAATAATACTATAAATGTGAAAGTGAGTTTATTTTTGTTTGTTACGCTTTCACTGAATTTTAATGTAATTTGGTAAATAAATAAATGGATAAATGGAGCCCTGGAGACGGTTATAGGCTACTTTTATCCCGGAAAAGGAAGTTCACGCGGAGGGAGCCGTGAGCAAAAGCCAGTCAATATATAATTATAATTTTGAATCTTATTCATAATTCATCATCAGTTAATCTAATTTGCTGACCATTTTTTATATATATAGATATGATTTTGCAGATGCGACTTTGTTCTACGATGTAATTCAAACTCAGAAGTGAGATATAGCAATCAAATATAACAGGCACACTGCCGACTGCTGACTGCCGCTTTGCAGTCAAATTGCAGGATGTAGGAGCCTTTGTGTGGAACTGAGTCGAGTTTAGCTGTCTAGTGCTTATGGCCTCTTCGTTTACCGCACTATGTTCAACAATTATTCATATTTGAGAAGTTACATTTGACTGTGACGGGTTCACATGGTTCCATTTTAATTGATCAACTGACTTGAATTAAGAAAAGCTGTACGGTTTTTGTTGGTCAATTCGATTGAAAGTCGATTCAGACGGTTCAAATCGCATGTAATAAGGCAGTTAGTTAATCGACTAAAATCAAACGAAATAAAATCGAAATGAAAAAATATATATTAGGTTTCCGAATTCCTACTATAATTTGTGCATTTCACGAAAATATTGCTTCATTTGTATTTTTTTGTTTTATAGCATAAACCGGCAAACAAACAAGTGGGTCACCTGATGGGAAGTCATCTCCACCGCCCATGTAAAACCACAATACTAGAAGAATCATAGGTGCGTTGCCGACCTTAAAGGGATAATTAAGGTTTTTTTTTATCCTGGATCGGCAAAGTGACTACGCTACAATTGATGGTAAGTGTAGCGCAATCCAAGAATAGTGTCGACCAACGATAAACAATGTGTCCATCGTAGGTCGGCAAGATCATGCCGGCCTGCCAAAGTTCCTGGGATGAACTACGGGGTCCCTGTTAACGAGATACTGGTGACCCCGCAGTATCTCATCCCTAAAAGTCATAAAAAAAGGATCCATATTTCGCCGAGATATGATATGCATTAAAAAAACATGTTAAAACCAAATTCCCGAGAAATTTCTGTCATTATAGTCATTTATAAATAGGTCAGGTTTAAAGGTTGGAAAAACAGTACACCCACATTTCGCCGAGCTTATTTCCGTTCCATAATGTGATAGGGAGCGAGAGCCCATCGCCATACCGGGCACAAATGTTGACATCGGGCTGATACTGAGCATTACGTAATAGAAAAAACCCAATATCACTTTTACCCGACCCGGGATCGCACCCAAGACCTCAGCACAGCAGTCGCACCGCGTACGGAATAGCAAAATACTCGTACATGTATGTAGAAGTCTCTTGCAATATGCAGTCTCTACCAATCGCGTGACATTTGGTAAAGTTTCGCCGCGTCTCCCCCGGACTTCGGACTCCGGAGGCTGCACGCGATGCCTGCATTAAACATTTGATTGACAATCGAGGTAGTTACTCATTTTGACCAATTAAAAAGGAAGAGTTCCTCAATAGGGTAGTTCCTTATGTTGAATATTAGACATTATTTTATACGTAACTAGCTGTCCCGCGCGGCTCCGCCCGCGTGATCTGTATTTTCCGGGATAAAAGTAGCCTAACAGTGGCGCCATCTGTCAGCAATGTGTCACGCACCGACGCCATCTACTTAAAATATTGGTTTGTAGTACATGCTATGTATCAGAGATGGCGCTGTATTTAAAAAATGATTTTCCCTATTTTCCCGCTTTTCTATTGAAATTTTTCCTAGATTTTCGTTGCTATAAACCTCACGGAGCCCGAGACCTTTCCAACGAATGCAAAACCGTGGAAATCGGTTCGTGCGTTCTGGAGTTATATCGTCAGGAAGGAAAACCCGACTTATTTTTATATAATAGATAGAAAATAATACGAAAAAGAAACCCTTTTGTTAAAACACAGTCAAGTCAAAACAGTCGGATCAAAAATGAGCCTGCAACTATGATTTTCAATAATTGCAATATTTAAACCTTTGTTATAAGTTACTTGCTATGAATAAGAACATGTGTTGAATGGAATCCCAAACCTCTCTTTTCCCAATTATCATTCCCCACGACTTCATTAAATTTTAAACGACGCCTTATTTCTTAAGGCATACATCTCCTATCTAGTTCATGTAGCTCGCTTGTTCAAGATCAGCAGTACAGGCAGAGCACTTAGATAATTCCGCCCGTTAGCGCTCCGCTCCTCCGATCCCACCGCGATCCGTCGCGGATTAAGGCCAGCGCAGACCACGCTGCTCCAGAACTGCTCGGAAATCGTGCTCGATTAATAATGCTAGCATTTGCCAGGAAAACAACGCTTAAATTCACGCGTTGCCAGCCTTTAGCGCCATACATTTTTTTTTTTATCCTGGCTCGACAAACGACGCTACACCTGATGGTAAGTGTAGCGCAATCCAAGAATAGTGTCGACCAACGATAAACAATGTGTCCATCGTAGGTCGGCAAGATTATGCCGGCCTGCCAAAGGGCCAAGGGGGAGGGGAAGGAAACAGGGATGGGAAAAGGGTTAGGATCAGGGGGCAAGCCCCCTGGGAAGAACCGGATATACACTGGCTGACCCTGGAACGCGACCCACACAAGGTGGGCAACTATGGCAGGTTTTAGCACCAGTGTACGGTGGTCGCTATCCGGTCGGATACAATTATCTCAGTTGCTTAGAATACGTGCTTATGCTGATGTATATTAAATTATAACGTTTCGTTAGAGTAAAACTCGCTCTATAGACAGGGCTTAAGCCACTTGTCTGCGATTCAAATAGCATAAAACTTTTTTTCATGATTATAAAACGTCACGAGCATGCGCTCGCATTTCTATGCTAGGTTTGCGCCGAGCCTACGGGGCTACACCGTCCCGACTCCCGACAGAGATGGATGTCCGCACCGCTGTTTATTTGTACACACAACGTCCCAGAGGAGAGAGGTTATTTCACACTGCTGCAGTACCCAAACCAGTATGTATACGCTTACTCTATGTACTTATAGTATGAAATATATTCGTCTAGGCGCCACTATGACACTAACGAACACAGGCTATTGTTATTCGAGTGGTAGAGCCACGCTGTATACAGTTTTGTCTACAGCATGAATGGGCCGGCTCGACCGTTATCAATGCCTCACAGAAAACCGACGTAAAGTAGCGGCTTACTGCTGCGTTTCGTACGGTGAGTGAGATATCCGGAGGCCGGATTATGCCTTTCCTTTACTGGTATTGTGGGCGTACATGGGCGTTGCAGGATCATTTACATCAGGGGACCCTCTTGCTCGTTTACTGGTCTATACTATAAAATAATTACTAAAGTAAAATAAAATTTAACATATTATTGTAGAAATAAACCATGTTTTAAACTATCATGGCCTGTACGAATAGTAAAAAAAAGATATTTACACAAAACACATTTCTATAAATGTAAAATGTGTATTAATATTCAACCCTAATCATTAAAATAATGTATAAAATCACATCATTTGAACAGCCACATACATAAACCTTATCGCTGTCAGCTATCTAGTAATAACGTATCGAATATAGTTTAATTTAACAAAGGTAAGCGTTAGGTGAAATTCTATGCGACCGGTTATTTATCACCCAACTATCCCAAACGGCCCAATTAGGCACAAAGTGTGGATGGGCGCGGGTGACGTCGCGGACGCGGGCCCATCCACACAATACGTTCATTAGGAGGTGGCGGGAGCGGTATTGCCACTCGGCACACGCTAATTTCCCGCGTGGCCCATAAATTACGAGGCAGTTTGTCGTCGGCCCGCCGGCGGTGTAATCGTCGGGCCCTTTACCTAGTAAAACAATATCACAATATAGGTAGTTTAAAACGTTTTTGTATGCGTTGAAGTGTTTTATTTAAAGTAGAATTATGGCGTTTTGTTATTATTTTATTTATTTGAATGACTTGACGAACAGGTCACTCGCCTGTTGGTAAGTGCCACGACTGCCCATATAGAGAAGGAATACTACACAGAACTTTGAATTAAAAAGCACTACATGACACTCGACAGCGCTCGTCACCCCAGGACATATGATGTTATCTCTCATAATGACCAGTACTTTCACTGGCTTCAATATCCTTCAAACCGAAACACAACATTGCTTACACATTGTTGCTTAACGTCAGAGATAGACAAAGTGGTTGTACCAACCCAGACGGCCTCTTGCATACGAGGGACCTACCACTTTGAATCACCTTGCATAAATTCTAAACTCAAATATTTCTGCGGATTTGTGAATCGTTCACGCAATTCGTGACATAGTAGAATATTGGAAGAAAGTGGTGTTTCATTCATTGTTAAGCTCAAAATGAAAAATCAAACCCTAATAAAATATGTTTGCTATCTATGTGTATTGAGATATCAAATTAAAAGATTAAGAGTTTATTAACAAAAGAAAAAATCCAAAATTATTAATTAAAAAAAAATCTACTACACTGTTACGTCATAAACTGTGTAGTATCTAAAGACAGCGCGAGGAAATTTCCCCTGGTTCTCAACACAGGCGGTGACGTGTCACGACCCGCGGCTATCGCCGCTTCGGCAAAGAGTGACGTGACGATTTGTGTAGATTAAACGTTTTTTATCGCGTCCTGCGTACTACACTCATCTATACTCACTACTCTACACTCATCTATATGACGCGCAAAATTGGCCGCTTATTACGCCTATAAGGCCCTCTACACGCTCATCCCAATGGGCCTTCATGCAGAAAGCACAGTAGCGGCTAGTAGCTTATGGCGTTTGCGACGGCCTTAGAATGGCTTCGGTGTCGGTTTTTGGCTCCACATCGAAGGATCGTAGGTCAATGACGACGGTACGCGTCTACAGAGTTACACGGCCATCATGAACTGCGTCGCAACCACCGCCCCATCCATTTAATGAGTCATTGATATGCCATCGTGTAAAGCAGCCACAATTGTTTATAACAGACGCCATATGCGCCATCAATAGTGATTATGCGCATGAGTCCTTAGTTATTTATGAGCCATGGACAGGGCGCTGGCTACTCTACTGTACACGACGTGTCCTCAAAAGTATGGAAGTGTTAAAAAATCACATCAAATTATAATAATAAAATATACAACTTATAGTTATGTTTGATAATATATGAGTCAGTTAGGAATTGACGCAGATATTAAAACATAATAAACGGTGTGTGGCGTCATGTATACTAAAAGTATAAAAGCAGTGG
This sequence comes from Amorpha juglandis, assembly GCA_949126905.1. Taxonomy (NCBI): domain Eukaryota; kingdom Metazoa; phylum Arthropoda; class Insecta; order Lepidoptera; family Sphingidae; genus Amorpha; species Amorpha juglandis. Next base: position 24,147,618 of record OX421365.1, read on the forward strand.
AGCGTGTCTCGGGCTGGGATCGAAACAATCCGTCTTGGTAGTCGAATCCACTGCCACTAGAATATCATTGCTTTGAATTATTATTATATCTTTATCGGCAGATGCATAGTAAACAATATTTCGGAACAACACATTCTTTTTATTACATAAAAATAATAGAATCTGCTACGTACCGATAGAGCTGTGTAGAGACTTCCCGCGCAGGTGACGCCACTACTGCCAATCACAAACCTTTGCTCTTTATTACGTTAAAGTTATTATGAAAATATGTGCTAGGTTTTCATACTTTTTTTATTTCCAAATATAATTCAGAATTGGGATTCGCCATTACTTTTAAAATTGTTGTTCCGGGTGGTAACTGCATAAATAACAAAAAAGGAAAATAAAGTATAGATAACAATAAGCCGGTCCCATCGTTATAAGCGATCACTGCCAAGACAACCTTAGAATATAAATACTGTTCCACCTCAACAAAGGAGATAAAACAATAATTATATTGATGATTATATTATGTAACATACGATATTGATGGTATATATCAACAGCCTCTGAGGCCCAATGCGAGTAACCGACTGTGAAGGGAGAGGCCGTGGGTTCAATTCCCGCACCAAGGCATAATGTTTGTATGATCCACAAATATTTGTTTCGGGACTGGCTATTTCTTTTCTGAGGGGTCGCCGTCAGGCAAGCGGCCGATCGTAAAAACCACAATCTTTTGTAATATGAACATTGTTCATGGCAACAACTCCCACTACGTCAGATCTCTGTAAGATAGTGACACCTCTTCCCTCTGACCTCCAAAAATTTAATAAAATACCTTTTCATACGTTTAACACTAGTACAAGTATTTTAACCCGTATCTTGGAAATATTTACCTAACATTTTACCATTGGATATTTTTATTCGAAGTTGACACATCCCAATAGTGAACAATTTAATACATCTAGTAAAGTGCATAAAAACAATATATACCTGCCGGCGGGTACCTTCGTGCGAGTCCATTTGGCAAGCAGGGAGGGACCCACCACGGTGCGGGTCGCGACCCGTGACGTCACTCGCGTCATTTGTACCCTTGTACAAAACATCCCGAGCGACAACACACAGGTACCACTCACACGCTACCTGACAGGTACAGATGGTGGCAAAGGCTTTTTTATAATTCTTAGTAAATAGGGTACTTCATTCAATATAGGATCATTATTTTTAGCACGGCAATGTGACTGCACTACACCTGATGGTGAGCGCAGTGCAGTCCAAAAATATCAGCGACAAATTATAATGAGCAAATAATGAGTTTATCGATAATCACCAGAATCATGCCGGCTTGTATAAATGCTTCTTCACAATCCGTAAAGGGAACAAGCAAATCGAGAGACTTGCGACAGAACAGGCGATGACCGATGCAGGCACAAAGATACATAGATGTATGTCGTTATGATCAGCCGACTACATGTCGTCAACGTCTCTGGGGTTTATGTAAGACTACGTTTACGTTTGGTAGGCAGCGGCTTGGCTGTGCCCCTGGCATTGCCGATGTCCATGCGGTCCAAGCGGTGACCGCTTACCATCAGGCAGGCCACTTGCTTGTCTGCCTATCAAGGCAATAAAAAAAAAAAAGTTCAGGATAAACCCTGATAAATAAAAAAAATACATAATCGGCCCGTATTTGGCAGAGATATCACGTAACATACATAAAATACATGCGAAATGAGAACCTACTAGAACCCTGACAAAATCTTTACAGATGAAAAATCCTCCTCCACACTAAAACAACAAAATATACCTTGCATAACTGAACCATATTCAAGCGGCTCATCTCTTGAGATGCACATTTGCACCTCTTACTAACCCTCACCCCTTTCCCTCTACTCCTCCCTCCGCTCCACCCTTGGTGGGGGTGGGAAGCTATGCGCCCGACGCCAACCTATTTGCAAAGCCTTTTAGGATATCGCATTTTCTTATTAAATGCAACGAATGCAGACTTGAAAACTCCCGAGTTGACTCAAGGTATTCAATTGATGAAAGAATTTCCAGGAATCCTATTGAACTGCTTTTATGGTAATAGCAGATTATACGGTATGTTATATACTAAAAACTTAGTAGTTTTATTTATTTTGTACAAAAGAAAACGGGATATCCCGAGTTTAATTGTCTGGTCATGCAATCAAAATTAAGTTTTTCGATTCATCAACTAGACGGGTGTCGCCCGGGAATGAAACGATGTGCGTCTGATGTAACGATACACTCGTGACTTACAAGACAAAAATTATCTACCATTTCGGTGATAAATGAGTAAGTATAAATAAAAATAAAATAAACATATTTTTGTGATAAAGTCTTTAGTTTTTTTTATTGAAAAAGGCTGGTTAAGCAAGCCTGAATGATGAAACGAGTAGGTCGCTCGTCTGATGGTAAGCGCCACGCCTGCCCATAAACAAAAGCAACACAGATTTTTTTATAACAATGCATGACACTGAATTGTGCTTGTCACAACGAGACATAATATTTGAAGTCTCATAATGCCCAGTAATTTAACTGGTTTCAATGACCTTCAAACAGAAATATGGCAGTGCTCACATACGCTGCTTGACGGCAGAAATAGACGAAGCAGTCTTACTAACCCAGACGCTTATGGCATATGAGAGATTTACTACCCAGTCCTCTGATAGTAAGCGATAACCGTCTCTTATAAACAACGTCCAGAAGAATCCTCAATACATACCTGACTTTTAAGGAAAGAAAGGAAATTTGAGATTCTAGTAATTCTCATTGATAGTACGTGGAATAATGGTCCATCGCAGTAGCCAGCCCATTTATGCCGTAGATAAAAAAAAGCTACAATAAACAGCGGTCCCAGCATATATTATGTTTTTATCAATCTCAATAATAAATAAGACGAATGTGGAATGTCCCCCGGTTGTAACCATGTGAAATGAACACTATCGTTTACAACGTGCCTCTTCCTCGGAGGCATAACATTTGGATTAGGGTTATGTTATGAGTAGTAAGAACTATCGTGGATGTTCAAAGATCATATGCTAATCATCCTTAAAATATGAAAGGTGCAATTTTTCGGTTGTAGAGTACTACAATAACTATTTGGTTGCATATCAGTCATCTGTTAGATGTTTATAATTTCTGGCAATACTTGCTTATGAATAAAAACCTATGCAGAGAGCATTGAATTAGCGCTTGCTATTACCGGTTTTTCGGTTCACGTAATTTGTCGTTACAAAAATATCAGCGTCCCTAGTTAATTGTAATAGAAACGTATTATTATTTTTCGTATGCTGATGTCTTCACTGCTATCGAAAAACTTGCACTTTAGGCTATACAGTATACACTACGAGTGGTTGCACATTCGGAAATGACAAGAGTTTTTAACTGGGAAAATTTAAAAACATTCTATTAAACAGTAAATAAGAGCAAAGATAAGACACTTTACGACCTCATCCATAATATGAGTCGATAGTGATAAATATCAGTATATAAAGCATTTACAACTGGTCTTAATAAAAACACAATCGAGGTAATAAATGCGTGGCGTGCGACGCGCGACACTAACAAGTAACGCGCGTTTGAGCCGCCTCTATATACATCACTCTACCGTCAAGTTAACGCACGACTCTTATTCTCGTACGTGCTCGACATTTTCGGGATTGCACGAGTGACTATGAATTTTAGGCATATATTATAAGGACTTTTTAATAACGAAATGTTTTTGTTACTGTGGTTAACAGTGTAGTGGGTATTATTTTAATCTCTATCTTTAAAATTGATTATTTTCGTGGCGGGATAAAGTATATATACTATACTATATAAAGTATATATATAGTTACTTGCATAATTTTGTGCTTGCTGTCAAAGTACACATGTTATTTCCAATTTTCGTTTATAATGGCAGGTATGTAGGTGTGAGAGTTACCGTTTTTAAAAGTACAGACAAATTTTAAATAGATACTAAACGTATACTGAAGCATAATATGTATAAATAAGCGCTACAACAAACACAAATATCTGAAATGAAATTACCGGCCGAAATATGTAAACCGTTTGCATCGAAGCCTACAGTATACATTGACATATGTTACAAAATCTACTCTGTCATGTGCTGGCAACACTAACACTAAGCGTTAGGATGAGTGACGTTACTATCGCAACTGGATTCTTTACATACATACATAGACTCATGGCTGTTTCCCATTGGGGTAGGCAGAGACAACAGACTTCAATCCCTACACGCCCGTTTGACCTCCTTAGACGCGACTCTTTCATAGAAATAACACGTTATAAAACACTTTGTTACTAGTGACAGTAAGAATGAGAAAGTCAGAGAAAGAATAAAGAAATCTGGAATGAAGAAATCTGATAATTGTTTCTTGTTCCTATTACTAAAGATAGAATAAAAAATATGGAATTTAAATATATAGTCTATTTTAGGGAATAAATAATTTTGATTTTTACAGCGTACAAAATATCCAAAAACCATTCGATAAAATCTCACACATGTGTTTGAAATATTAGAAGAGCGTGAATAAACGCCACTCGCACTATAAATGAACATCTCGGGCGATGCGGCGCGCTCAACCCTCCATTAGCTGAATTAAACGTCTCATATACGAGGCAATATACCGCCACTGTCATGTCTATGCCTCATTCTTGCGTATTAAATGGCGCGCACCGCCTCTGACGGGTTTTATTTGCAAAATTCAGAGATGATACGGGTGTCGTGTACAGGTGAACGCTTTTTTCGGCTGTTGTTTATGAGTTTCCTTAAGGAACTGGATGTTTTTATAAATAGACCTATTCGTGTTTTTACGTAAGGCATTACGCTAAAATGTATAAATTGCTGCTGTGACCTTGGAGTAATATAAGTTCATTTCTAGGAGGAAAGTAATCAGAGTAGAAATCTAATTTCTGTAAATGTTAAAGCTGTACAGCTATATATGATTTCATAGCACCTAAACAAACAGACCGATTTGAATGCGGTTATTTAGTTTCAAAAGCCTGTTTAATTGACACGGTTCCTAGCTATGTTCAATGGAAAACTGTTCAACCATTTAGTAATTACAAATGCTTTTGTAATTGTGTAATTGATGTCGAGGTTTATAATTGATCGGGGGGAGCAGGGGCCTATGGTAGTCAATTGAAATTTACCTATTCTCAAATAGATCTCTATCTTACATTTTATTTATCTTACATTTCATTCATGAAATCAATAAATATTTATATTTATGACATTTTTACTGTTCAGAAAAATGCCTTCATTTTTCTGAATCGGAACATAGCTCTTGAGATTACACTACAAGTAAACTCATAAACTTTACGTCTATATATATTTTAGTGTAGATAAATCACCAAATCTTCTGGTACATCCTCCTACCAACTAAATTGAGATGACATAGAGTTCAAACATTTCACGAGAGGTTTCCCGCCTCTGTTAATAGATGGCGCGCAATTAAACTGTAAATTACCCCGCCCCCTCTGCCCCCGGTGACGTGCCTCATGTATTTATGCCGTCGTTAAGTCGCCACCGTGGATTTACAACTAGGCAAGATATTACATGTATAGTTCAATAGAGTATCCCAGATTTAAATAAAACTAATTTAAACGGATTTTATCGCGGTTTTAATTTCAATTTTGGTCACCCCGTAACCATGACTGAAAAGCTTATTTCAATGTGCAATATTCGCGTAAACATGAGAAATCATTAGAGTATCCCAGATTATGAAACTCTGAGGATGAGAATAAGCAGAGCGTATCTATGGTTTTGATTACCTCATTGGCAATTTAGTAGTGTACTTACACTGTAAAGCTAATTAGGTTCTAGGTTCTATTCCCTGGAGAACAACCATAGGTAGATAGATATATATATAAGTAGACGTTTAAATATGTGTAGGTGTCCGATAGGTGGCGGTGATCACTTATCAGGTGACCCTTTAGTTCGATTGCCCTCTCACATAAAAAAAAAACGTTTATGTGTGAGCTTTTCGATTCGAACAACACAATATGTCTTACTTAAATGGCATTAGATCCGCCACTATCACATCCCGGGCCTTATTTTAGTCAGTTCAATGAACCATGATTGCAGTAGTTTCACCTCCATACAATCAGTAGTTGTACTCTTAGTCATAAGCTCAATCTTGTATACCCTTTCCTGTATACAGGATTTTACAGGAGTGACCGTAGGTATGTATTTATTTTATTTATTTTTACTTTGACAGTCTCCCTGGTATAATGGTAGTAGCCAGCTGCCAAGTGCAAATATTTGTTTCAGATCTGGGTGTTGTGGGAACACAAGTCCCTCGTAGTTCCTGATGATAGATCCCATGATACAAGTTAACCTAGTGTGGGTTCACCTAAACATAAGTGCGACTGTTGAGTGTATTTTTTTTACTATAATTATACCAAATGCTACTGACATTATTTCATACTATAACTTAAGCCCATAAGGTACATATTATCAACAACTTCCATTTCCTATATGGAAGCATATCCCACAAATATTTCCAAAACACTAACACAATAAACACTTATCATCCGACTGTTGTATGAGTTTAGTAATATAAATACAACGCATTAAGTACTGCGGTAAAGTTTCCTGCCCAAGCACTGACATAAAACACGTTAATTTAATTAAATTTTGTTTACTATTCATTAATTATGAAAGCCACAACGTAGGCGTACGCTCCGCAACTTCAAAATTGCAGTACAGTTCAAAACATGCTTGAGATTGTGAGAAAAGATTAACTTTGCCATCTTGAGTTATTTGCGTGGATATGCGAAAGAAAGATCTATCCAATGTTTTATAAATGGCAACATGTAAAAAATAACTTAATATTCCATTTCGCTTTTTGGACATAGCCTTTGACGTACACAAAACCCAAGTAGCTGCGGGTTTTTATTGAGCATTATGCGATGATTTATATGGTATTGGTTGCAATATATTACATCAGGCATAAGTGATAAAACCGCGCAATAAAGTTTTGTCTACAGAATGAGTAGGCCGGCTCGACCCGGATATTACCATTGTCTTGTCACACCAACCTCTTAAACATCTTTTAAGGCCGCCACCATATTCGATCTCTTCTGAATGTACACGTGGATATTTGATTATATTGTGTACTATTCAGTGTTACAGTTTATATAAACAGAAGGCGATGAGCAACAAAAGGGAGCGGTAAATAGGAATAGTGGCGTGAGTTATCGCGGCGGGTGTAATTGGTAACGGACACCACGCTCCGGTGTACGATTACAAAAACAGACCAGCGCGGCGAGCAGAGCGGTGTGACGACACGCGACACAGAGTAGAGTTTAAATGACAATAGAACGAAGCTGCGTTTCTCTATTAAATAGTTTCAGTTTAGAAACGTTGTTTTTAAAAACAAGAGACTCTGATAAATGCTGGATTTAGGCATTCGGTGCGCAAGAACTATTTTTTTATTCTGGAATGGCAAAGGACATTAAAGCAGGCTGAGCTGCGAGTAAAGGCTAGTATGTAACTAATATCCCATGCTAAGTATCGCTTATATATTATAGTTCACTTCACCCAGATGCTGTTTTGATCAACTTATTTAAAGATATAAAGCTATTTAATAAATTATTTCCAAAGGAGGCTGTTCGTCCCTTTGAATAGGATTGACTCGTATTTCAATTTAACATTCCAATTTATTAAAGGTCCGACATAATGTCAATTTTAATTATTACGTAATATTAAATCCAATACCCCGAAATAAAATTCTAAAAATCACATCTTAAATTTAGTGAAATGAAAATTTTACATTCAATACTTTATAACATTTTGATTAATAACAGAGAACGACAACTTTATTTTTATATCCATAATATAACAGGTTATGTTAGAAGGTTTCGTGTAGGCTATAACCCTACGTGCAACCAGTGGTCGGCAGACAGTAGAGCTGCCATACGTCACGGCTACTATCACAATACATCACAGAGATGGACATGTTGTTTACTTCTTGTGGTCTCTACAACTCACCTAACAACTCCACGTAGAATTAACATAGAAATAGGGAAATTTCTACTTAATGGCAGTTAAAGTTTCAAGTGATATTTATATTGTGTACTGCAATAAAGGAATTTATTCTAGCTTTAGTAGCTTTTCTGTGTGATTAGCCAAGAATGAAATTGATATATTTTTGGGTCTACCATATATTTTGAACTAGGCTTTATACAGCCGATGCCTCTCATAAGCTGTTATCAGATCCATCAATACAAACATCATTTCGTAATAAAAGGCCCTCATAATAAAAATGAAAGGCCCTCAAAGGTGTCCACGTTTATTATGTTATGTTGCCAAAAGTTGCCAATCGATTATCGACATGTTATTTGTTCGACAAATAAAAGAAAATAATTATTTGTGTTCTAGCAATACCGTCGAATTTAGTACTATAGGACTATATGAAGAATAAATATGACTACGCCTTTCTAAAACATGTTAAATAATGCAATTTGTCAAAGTTTCCTATTTCTTTTTAACAGGTTTTATGCTCCATTAATGTTAAAAACATATTTATTTTCCAAGTATGCCACAAAGGGCTCTTTAACACATCAATAGTAGATAAATAACATTGAACTTTCTCTGCTGCTGCCTTCGAAATGCCTACTGGTCTTAGGTAATACTGGTATTAGTGGCAGTCTGAGTAGAGCAGTTCACTCAAACAGCACCCGTTCACGAGTATTGAGCATGTGCCAGCCATCAGCCTCGTCAACCATGTTACAGGGAAGTGAACGGCCCGGCACACAACAACGTATGCAAAGACCTTTAAAATAATTGTGCATTAAGTTCTGTTTATGACCTACAAGATTATTTATATTACGAGTTAAGCCATGCAACTCATTTACCATTCCATGCCATCCTGATTTATTAACTAGTAACAACAGTAAAATAACGTTCTCGTAACTTCTAAGATATAATGCTCTCTACATTTTATGTAGCTCGTTGAAGTCTTTACTACGGGCATCGACATCCGATACTGGATGTTCTATTTTATACACATTATTCAAAATGATTAAAACGATTATAACTGTTTTTCTCATTAAGTAAAACAATTTTGTAAATTAAAGAATTTTGTTCGATATAAGGACAAGTGCATATCCAAAATTTTTAAATAACAAATCTTAGAAGTGGTTTGAAAACGTCTAAATAATAAACGTCTAATTTTCTATCATGATATGCTCAATACAGCCCGGAGTCTGAAATTTGTGCCCGGTATGTCCCTAGGCTAACCCCTATCATATCATAGGACGTAAATAAGCGCGCCGAAATGTGGGTGTATGGATTAAACCTCTGCCAACCCCTTTGGATATACAAACGTAAGTGCGTTTTAATGTATACATGACAACATTTTATTTGAACAATTGCAATTCAAAGCAAAGCTAAATATTTCCATTATAACAACGTAATAAATACGACGTTATGAGAACATTCCGAACGTGTAATCGCGTTGTACTGGCCGACAGTCAGTCGTCAACGATTAACGATCGTTATACGCGCTCGCAACGAATTAACGGCGAATAAAAAGAGAATTAACGGCGCGTTAATATTTACTGTTCGCTGGAGTGTTGTCGCAATTTTATGCCGTTATTGGTGTGGAATGGCATCATTGACTTTATGCCGGTATTAGAGATAAGTAAAAATCATGATTATTGGTTGTAAACAATTTAAGGGAAATGTTTTGGAATAAAATGCGATAAAAATACTCATGGAAACCTAAACAGCAAGTTAATGTCAATTGGCAGGTCCATTGCAACGCCTTTAAAACATGATCATAATTTAAAATGATATACCAGTTATCTCATCAACATATACAATATTTGTCGAATATCATTCATCTACTACAAACTTTGATTAATAACGTCTGGTTCACACAATTCAACCAAGGTTAAAAAACTAGCTATATAGAAAGAAGCTCCCTATATGCGAGAAGCCTTCTGGGTTGATATCACTGGTTTATCGCCAATCAGCAGTGTCTAAGTGTCTATGCACTGTTGTAGTTAAGTTTGAAAGACATTGCAGCCACTGAACATTTTATACCTCGGGATGACGAACTCAGTCCAATATCATGCAGTTTGTAATTCAGGATTACATGTGGTATTGCTTTTGTTTATGGGCAGGCATAGTGCCTACCATAAAACGAGTGACATACTCATTTCATTATTCAATAAAAAAGAACCTACGATGAATTACTCGATTAATCGATTACCCAAAACAATTATACATATACAATCACAGATTCACAGAACTGTACATGCAGCAGTGAACGCACCGGGCCCGCCCGCAGTAATCCCAAAACGAACAATAAATAATATAAACGTACGCGTTCGAATTATACACGTTTACTACTTGCGGCTCGGACCTAGGGCAGACAGGCAGATTTCATATTAATTTATAAGACTTTATGATGATGACTGGATGTAAGAATATTGACATACATGGCGACTGTGAATTAATAGAGGAAGACCTGAAGACCTTGTTTACAAAGGTTACAGAGGCGGGTAAACAGTTCTAGTTATTCTATACTTTAGTAATACTTATAATAATTGATGAATTAACAATAGACAATACAAACTACTTTAACTCGAAAATATATTACCGTCGCACCCTGTTACCATAACTCGGCCTTCAAATTAGCATTCTCCCCACACGCCCCGGAAAATAACTTTAATATTATGTTAAAGCATTTTTTTGTGTAAAGAAGATAAATATTGGCCAATATAGAGGCACGTCGACGTCGGCCGGCCGATCCAATAATAATAAAATGTGTCAGTGTCAATAACCAGGGCCGTACTGGAAGGGGGAGGGCGGGGTGGTGGTCCACGCCACAACGCAACACAATATCATATTTCACACATTTGACATTTTAGATATGGATCGCGGGCAAGTTTGCCTTTATCCGTTGAGTTTTGCAATTCAAAGTATTGTGTCTGAGATGTGAATAGACATTTTGCGTTTGTTTTATTATCCACATTTAAAAAAGAACATTGTAGTACACTATTGCAATATTTGGTCATTGACAATAAAAGAAAGAAAGAAAGACATTTATTATTGGAGCAAAAACATAAAATAAGACATAAAACTTAAATAATACATTACTCCAACAATGGGTTCCCTTATTCAGTTTCCTGCTACTGTACTGCCTAAGCAAGCACTGCAGCGCCGATATTCAATAAGGGGCCCAGAATGACGTGCAGACGTCGAGTTGTACATGTTGGAAACATTAAAAAATAAGCAATTATAATTAATAATCCTATGAAACATTGAATATGAACATTGAGTGTGAATAAGAAGCTCATAAATTACCTTATTAGACAACTACAAACATAAAGATTGAGTTTATCCACATTACCGGGGCCACATAAATAACATAGTGTAAGAATACTGTTAACACTATTTAGCAACCGTGACAGTATATTTGATTAGTCACAAAGAAAACACTATTCATATGAACGTAAAGTTAATATTGGCAAATAGGGTGGCGTTTGGTAGGCTCCGCCATCAACGATCGTAAATTGAAACAAAGAAAAGAACAATTCTAATGGATTGCAGGACAACTATATGCCAAGCGATCTAACCCACAAAGGTATGGTATACTACGTTTAGGCACTACAATGCCCCAGAGATACACGGACCATAGACAAAGGGGACCAATTTATAATACTTGTTTACGTCGCGGTTAAAAATGAAACCTCTTCTCACTAGCCTGGACGATACGATAAGATATAAACAGACAGTAAATGGCGGGTAATATTATTCGACACCACAGCCTACATAGCGTTCGCCGGAGCGGACGGATGAGTGACGCGCGTGACGCGCCGCTGCCACGCACCACTGCGTGCACATACAGAGACGCACTCAGCAATTATATTTGATACTATGACCCGCCCCGGCTTCGTACGGGTAGTAGAGCATATTATGCGTACGTGTTTTGTCTGATGTCGACATCAAGTGAGTCTCGTCAGTGATGTGAGAAACGCGCTTGAATTTATTTTCGCGCGCGTTAATATTTTGCGATAACGCCTAAGTTATTCATTTAAATTACATAGTTTAAAAGATTATAATAATGTGCATGAAATGTTTAAAGTAACTATGACGCAAGTGGGCCACCATATGGTAAGTAATCTTCACCGTCCATGTACGCCCACAATACTAGAATAATTATAAGCGCGTTGCCGACCTTAAAGGGAATAGAAATGTCTATGCTTGCGGCGACATCGTATGCCGGGTCGGTCACTTTCCTGTAACATGGTTGACGAGGCCGATGGCTGACACATGTATCATGCTCGTGCTCGTTGGCTGCTTCTGACGACTGGTCTACTCATAGTGTTATTGCTTGTTTAGTTAATTTATTCATATTGTTCTCAATGGCATAAATTGAGCTGATCTAATTAAAACAAATAATAGTTCAATGTATTGCAAATATTGTAAATCAGTTTAGAAAGAGCAACGTTAGAGTTCTTGCCCGTTCTTCTTTAACGAAACAGCATTCCGAACTGGCGATAGAGATAAAATTTGTCTGAATCTAAATGATGGTTGACAATTTAATGATTCAACAAATGTTGATTTGATTTCATTCATCTGGCACCCCTGCATCCTGACTGTGGTGCTGACCGCACACACGCAGCAAAACACATCGCACGCATTATTTACGGTGAAGCACGCGTTTGTAACACTAACCAATAAGTATTTAATGCTACGTAATTAACACAACCCTAACCAACAAATAACTATTGCGTTACGCCAGCTGATACCTCATGATGTTTGATTCCCAAATAGCATTGGAATACTGAAGTTTTTTTTTAATAATAGTGATGTTAAAAATTTAAAAAAGTTGTGTGTTAGTTCTAATTTAATCTAAAATCAAATCAGCTGCTTGCAACTATAAACTTCTTGATAAATCATGTTCGTGCTCAATATAGGTTTCGTTGAAAAGTTAACCTACTAATGATAATAATCAGTGTCTGATAATGGAGTAGAAAGGTCAAGGTTGTCTGGTAGAGATCGTTTTAAGCCATAAGACCGCCTTTTGTAACATAATTTAGTAGTAAGGTTCTTAATATAACCTAACCTAGTAAAAGGTATAATTTTCATCATTGGTGTATTTTTGAGACCATAGAATTCATTTTAAACCAACTTCAAAAAGGTGGAAGTTCTCAACTCTCAAACTAATAATGCCACCAAATGTGGATCGATTTTGTAAATGAATTTTGATTTTGGTAGGGTTTACTTCTCAGACGGCGTCCGTAGGGCAGTGGCCAATTAGCTGGCTGTTAAGCAAGAGGCCACAGGTTCGATTCCCGCAGATCTGTGTGTATTTTCTCCCCAGAGAGGTTGACGTCAAGCAGGTGGCCGATCCTGAAAAGTAAAAGCCAAAATTTTCTGTAACATGTATTCAAAATCATGTTGCACCGACCCTCTGCGAGTGGGATAAGGATAAGTAAAAGTGATATTGGGTTTCTCTGTCACGAAACGCTTAGTGTCAGCTCGAAGTCTGGAATTGTGCCCGCTATAGCGATAGGCTCGCCATCACGTTATAGGACGAAAATACGATCGGCGAAATGTGGGTGTACTGGAAACACCTCCTACAGTGATTACAGGTGTGAGTGCGTATGTATGTATATATGGAACCGATGCTCACAAATATTGAAAGAGTCGGCCACGCATCCGTGGAACGTCAAACGACCTCACGACCACCTCACTACCGCACCGCAGTGAAACTCACAAACTTTGCAACAACAATTAATGTTATGATTGTATTAAATGTATTCTACGAAAATGTACCACAAATATTAGCCGAGAAACTTTACTTAAGATGTTTCACTCGAGGCCTGCTCTCACTCGCTCGACACTTACGGCCCTGTACATAAGGTTCACTTCGCAGTAAAAACAAGTGCAAAATACCAAACGAGGTTGTTAAATTTACAATGAGCTCACGCCAGATGATTCGGTTCCCATATACACAGTTCGGAGGTTGCTTGTGTACATTGAATAATATTTTTCTTGCGGGCAACACTCTAAGAAATTTCAACAATAGACTACGCAAACGGCCGCCTCATCGAGCGTAAGTAAATGGTTCCGGAAAGTGTAATTTGTATTTTTATTTATGTGCATATACATACAGGTACATATTTATACTGATTATTAAAAACTGTATTGCAATATGTATTTTTATATCATAGACCGGCAAACGAGCAAGTAGTAAGTTATCTCCACAGCCCATATAGGCCTTTAATACTAGAAGAGTCATAGGCGGGTTGCCGACTTTAAGGGACAGGGATAATTCAGAGATCGGGAAGGGGGATATTTGGGCCTCCGAATATTTCACCGAGGCAATTTGCATCTGTTCCGATACTCATAATATTCCTCTACTCTGGGTAGGGAAAAAATGCAGTAGTCTGACTTTTTTTATTCTGGCACAGCAAAATTACTACACTGGGCCTGATGTTAAGTACAGTGCAGTCCTAATTTAATGTTGACCATCAAGAGACATATCGAACCTGAGACCTCAGGTAGTAGTACAGTAGTCGTACCGCGTACACAAGTTTTTAAATAACGAAATAATGAACACAACACACAATAGTATATAAACATGAAAATTAAAATCAATTATGAAGAGTCGGTAACGAAGCTGGATTCGTCTCAATTAACGCATATTTTTGTAATTTTAACAACGACTCTACAGTGTGTGAAAAACCTTTTAATTTTCAGTCCATGCTGCCAAAAGTTACAACAATAAAATTATATAAGCATACATTTTTTGTATTCCAATCTGTAAATGAAAGCAAACAGACGATCAAATAGCGTGCTAGCGGGGAGATACGGCGGTAAGGGGCGGGGTAGGGCTGCTAGGCTTCTGGATAATGGCGGACAGTATTTTGTATAAATATTTTATTAAACTGTCCCAATGGAGGGGCCTGTGACAGGATAGGTAGATGACCAATGCACGCACAGGGATACAAGGATATACCCTTACCAACCATCAAAAATCAAAAAGATAAATGTAATTTTATGGCGCTGTTTAAATCATTTAACCTCAGCTGCCATTTCTTGGAACCCACTAGAGTAACTGATACAACAGCAACTTGCATAGATAATGTTATATCTAATTTTGAAATAAATCACAAGGAACTAGTCTCTGGAGTCCGCTCAGATCATATGTGTCAAATGGTTACACTAAATTGTAAAAGTACATATAATAAAAGTATTATACAAATTAGGCCCTTATCAAAATATAACTTAGAAAGGTTTCGTATTAGAGTGAATTCAGTATTGCCTACTTTGTTAAAAAAATCAGATAACCCAAATGATATGTTTAAAATATTATTTGATAGTATATTAGAGGAATTTAATAGAACTTGCAAATTAAAGTCTGTCAAACATACAAATAAACTGAAGTTTGCTTCTTGGGCAACGGTAGGCATTAGGCGTAGTAGAGATGTTCTTTACGAATTATATGACAAAAGGTCCTATACACCTGACGTCAAGTTTAATAATTATGTAAGAACATATTCGAAAATTTTCAAACAAGTATGCAAACAAGCTAAGGCAGCTTATGTTAGTAACATTATCAGAAACTCAGATAATAAAATTAAAAGTACATGGAAAATAATAAACTCTGAAACTGGTAAAAATAGGCTTAGTGACGATAAAATAGTATTAAGTATAAATGACGACCTGGTTTCAGATAAAAGTAATGTAGCAAATTTTTTTAATAACTATTTTACTAGCATTCCATTCGAGACTACAAAATGTCTTTCGTCCTCAACGCACGCTGCCCAATCATTTTTAAAACAAAATATTAAATTATCACAGCCTTATTTTAAGTTCCAATATGTAACATCATCGGACATTGTTAAGGCATTTAAGAGTATAAAAATGAAAAGCACAGAAGATATTTGGGGGCTTTCCGTTAAAGCCGTAGAGTCAATAATTATTAGTGTTGCTCCAATTCTAGCAAATATCTTTAACTGTTGTATACTAGACGGTATTTTTCCTGACCTTATGAAAATAAGTAAAGTAGTGCCAATCTTTAAAGCAGGCTGTTTAAATAATCCTTCTAATTATAGACCGATATCAATTCTACCAGATTTTAGTAAAATATTTGAAAAATTAATTTTAAATCAAATGCTGGTGCACTTCGATGAAAATAAAATCTTGCATAGCAGGCAGTTTGGTTTTACCAAGGGCCGGTCCACACAGGATGCTGGTCATGCCTTAGTTAAGTCTGTGTTGGAGGCCTGGGAGAGTTCAAAGGATGCTTTAGGAGTATTCTGTGACCTCTCTAAGGCATTTGATTGTGTTGTCCACAGCACTCTTACTGCGAAGCTTGAATTTTATGGAATTCGTGGCCCAGCACTAAAATTAGTAGAATCATTTCTGACAGACCGGAAACAAAAAGTATGCATTAATAATGTTACGTCTATGAGCTCTTCTGTTAGGATAGGTGTACCTCAAGGATCCATCTTGGGTCCATTCTTATTTTTAGTGTACATTAATGATTTTCCACATATGATAAGCAACATGGCGGATGTAGTTTTATTTGCGGATGATACATCACTCATATTTAAAGTAGATAGGAAGGACAATAACCTTGTAGAGCCTAATAAAGTTCTTAAATTAGTTTCCAGTTGGTTTTCTGCTAACAACTTACTTTTAAACGCGGCGAAAACCAAATGTGTTAAATTTTCAACGCTTAATGTGACCCAAGGTAAATCAAATATTGTTTTAGACAAAAATTCGTTAGAATTAGTACCGTCAACAGTTTTCCTTGGAGTCACAGTAGATGCTAAGTTACAATGGAGTCCACACATCCAGAGAATTTCTAGTAAATTGAGCTCTGCTATATTTGCGATTAGAAAAATTAGGCAACTGTCAGATGTGGCTACGGCTAGATTAGTGTATTTTGCTTACTTCCACAGCATTATGTCTTACTGTGTTTTGCTGTGGGGTTCTGCTGCCGATCTGCAGACAATCTTTATATTACAGAAAAGAGCGGTTCGTGCTATTTACAACTTGCGATCGCGCGACTCTCTCCGTGAACTGTTTAAAGATATCAATATACTTACTTTGCCGGCCGAATACATCTATCAAAACATAATGTATGTGCGCAAAAATTTAGCTGACTTTGTAAAAAATAGTGATATACACAACCTAAATACAAGAAATAAGAATAAACTTGCAGTTTCAAAGTTTAGACTCAGTAAGACTAACAAATCGTTTATGGGAAACTGTATAAAATTTTATAATAAACTTCCTTGTGAAATAACTGACATGCCAGATAATAAATTTAAGCTCCACATCAAACGCACTTTGATGTCTAAAGCTTATTATAATGTTGCAAATTATTTAGATGATAGGGAAGTTTGGAAGCAGTCCTGCACATTGCATGAAGACACTGTAGCCTTCAGTAAATCTGCCTTCTCATGTACATAAAGTACATCATGCTTAAATTTATAAATAATAATTGTCAATGCTAGTTTGTAAGTTTGACATATTTTACTATTCACATTTTGACATATAATAATTTAAATTTTTGACATCATAATAACACTAGTTGACCGATCGACCAATAAAAACAGTGTTTGCCTTAGGTAAATTATATTGGATTTGTTTCTGAAACAGTATGTATTGCTGTATGCATCTTTTATAAATTATCATGATTGTTACTTATGATGCAGCTATATATTTGTAAATTTAGTATTGTAAATGGTCAAGTCCATATGACGATTTTTATTGTAAATGATACTAAAAAAAAAAATACATATTTAAATGAAAAAAGGAAAAGTATGCAATATATAATTGATGGCGAAAAAAATAAGCCCGGAGTTTCTTTCTGCCTTTCTTCTTCGGGTCGTCATCAGTAGGCAGCTAGAGAAAGGTTGGTAGGTTAGCTAGGCTAGGGATATTCCTGCCAGTTAGGTCCACGACACATCTCCTTACCTTTTAAACCCTTACAATTTTTTTGTAAACTTACCCTACTCCGTCTTGCCCTATCCCGATTTCCATATCCTAGTCCGTGAATCCCTTCACTTAAGGATGCCCTCCCTTTTCCCATGCTTGTTGGTGTGCCCTTTCCTGCCAGCCTTTAGCGCGGCGGTTAGTCCTAAGTTCCCTTAATTCTAAGTTAGTCTTTTTAATGACAAATTTTCTGTACTTGACCTGTCATAAGCGCTATCTTAGCCTACATGATTAATAAAGATTTTGATTTGATTTGATCAAATCATATCGCGAACTCCTCGAAAGAACCGGATATACACTGATTGATCCTGGGACGGATCATGTATATGGTGGTTGCTATCGGGACGGATATGAATATCCTACCACTAGCAGTAATGCTATGAATGGATCTTTTAGAACTTTACCGTTTTAAGTTTTGTCGATAATAACATTTACTTAAACAGCAATTAGAAAAAAATATTTAATTTCTAATTTATGACATTTCTATTTGATTAGATAAAATTTCAATTAAATGCTCACAAATAATAAAACTACATTGAAATTGATCCATCCCCTTTAAAAGATACCATATCAGATAAAGGAACGGACGAACAGTCAAGCAAATGATTTAAACTTACAACTTTAACTTAATTTTAAACCTTACACTTTTTGTATGAAGCATTAAAACATCTGATTAAATTCAACAGTTTTGCAACACGAACGATCCATACATAGTGTATCATATAGTATACTAGGCATATTCGGTTTTAAGATGTGGCAACCCTACGCGAGGGAGGTGGGGTTCAACATGTGGGTTATTTTGTTTGTTCAGCGTAATTAATACATCGGCTCATGCGGTATCTAGCGCGAGGGATGTACGACCGCAGGTGTTGCCTGATTTTGTGGTGGAACATTCGCAATCACAGATTGGGAATATTTGATAACCCTGAATGCTAATTCATAAATTCTCTTAATTTATAATTTACGCAATTAAATTGATGTATAATTATTTTAATTTGCTAATCGAAAAATGAGACTTGCTTTGTGGAATTATAGCGCGATCTTCATGGTTTAAACTAAACCAAAATCGAAACGTTTATTTTGCAAGTAGGCCACAAAAAAACGCGACCCACACAAGAGTGACCCACTTTGTGTGGGTCGCGTTCTAGGATCAGCCAGTGTATATCCGGTTCTCCCGAGGGGCATGCAACATGACTTGATGGTTGGTTGGGACGGGTACAGGGGTACATTCTTGTATTATTATGCCTGCATCGGTCATTTATTTTAAATATCTAATTGAAATGAAACAGGCTGTCAAAGGCTTAATAACAGAAGCCTGTCAAAGGAGCTAGAGTGTTATCTTATGATAGTACTACACATATACACACAATAGCATTTGAAATGAAGGCAGTGTTGCGGACATTTAGGCAGAAGATTGAGGTGGGGAGGGGTTACGGTAGGCAGCGGCTTCGATATGTCCTAGCATTGCTGAAGTCCATGGGCAGCGGCGGTGATCGCTTACCATCAAGCGGGTCGCACACTCGTCCGTGTACCTTAGCCATAAAAAAGGGGTATTTGTGTGCCTCCAACGGTCTGGCTATCTTCCTATACATAAGTGAAAATTAAAAAAAGAAAGCGGACAAAATAATCCTAATCTAAAACACTAATGAATAATGTTTATATAAATAGGTGAGTCGTTAATGTCCTTTACAAATATCGCACACAAGCCATCTATTCAGTGGCTAACCGACGCCGAGTTCCATTTTCAAAACACTTTTCATGGAAAACCTTTTTATTCTATTCCATTTGCGGTAGACGCGCCGACGTCCGAGGGATCAAACGGTATCCTTTGGGCTCCTGTGAGCTGATGTCACGCGCCTCGCTGGAACTTTAAAATTGCAGCGGAGGAGGTGGGGGAAGGTCTGAAACGTCGCTTCACTACGAATAAATTGTGAATTTTACGAGCGTGGAAAGTAGCGGTCTCCTTTACCTTTATCCAATTACTGAAGATAGCTTATGTAAGAACGTGTTCTCTTTTACGTGTATGGCACTTTAGAAATTAACTTTTATCGCATATAAAACTACTACTTTAAACTTCGGACCACGTATTGTTTTTTTTTCACACCAACGCCTATAGTGACGTCGCGTTGGGTCGGCTCGAGCGTCGGGTATACAACCGAAGGGGTAGGCACAGATGCAACTAGTGTTGCGCTAAATTTTCTCCGAGCTTGATTCCGTTTTAAGATATGATAGAGGGCGAGCGATAAAAAAATCGGCTAAGTGTGAGTCGCACCAAGAATTCCGCACCACCGCTCTTAAATTAATTTAAAGGTAAGACAGAAATATGGCACCGCTTGGGTACCTACATAAACCATAAAAGCGTTCTCCATTCACAAAGAACAATTGCAGGAAACCACTAACCCTTAGTGTTCGCAAGAGATTGATACGGTACATCGTTCACACGTTCTAATTACACTAATTAGTCACAATTGTGGAGTCCCGGCGGCGCGGCGCGGCGACGGCGATGCACCCTCATTTAAGGTCGCCACCCACCGTGCCATGTAAACACGCCGCGCGGGACGACGGGACGGCTTCCGACAGTTTACGGTAGCACAACAACCGTGTTCGGGTCCAGTTAAACGACGCGTGATAGAGCGTTGAGATACAGACGGGGCTCTATCTATTCGTATGTATGCAGCACATTTACGTATATTTTGTATTGACTTGTTGTTTTTAAACATAGATTGCAAAACGAGTGGTACCTGATGCTAAGTGATCTCTCCCGCCTATGTACGCCCACAATACTAGAAGAATCATAAACGTGTTTCTGACCTTAAAGGGAAGGCATAATTAAGGGATTGGAAAGGGGAAGGGGATTTGGGCCCCGGTTATCTCACTCACCGTACAAAATGCAGCAGCAAGTCGCTACATACGTCGGTTTTCCGTGAGACAGTAGTAACGATGAGGTCGAGCCGACCCATCATGCAGTACACATAACTGTCTACAGCGTAGCTCTACCACTTAGAAATTTGTCGAAATTTCACGTACTTTTAAAAGCACCACGTCTTATACATCATTAAATTGTGTTTCTTCCAGAGCTCGGCTTGCGCTAACATGCGTCGCGGATCTCCGCGACGATCGGATATCCGATCGGCGCGAATGTAACTAACTTAACTTTCTTCATTTGACATCTTCACGTCAAAGTTACGTCCCATTTTTGCTAATGTTCACATTATGATTTCTTATTCAAGTAAATAACGCGAATATTACACATTGAAATAAAACTTATTTAAACGGACTTTATCGCGGTTTTTTATTTAATTTTGGTCCCGATGTTTCGAAAGCTTTTCAACCTTTGTGGTCACGGAGTAGACTCAACCATTTACCTCTAGTCCAAAAAATTAAATAGATAACCGTGATAAAATCCGTTGAAATTAATTTTATTTCAAAATACAATAAATATAATAAAACATTTTCAAATATGGAAGAGGGAAGGCCACACGTTTTGTTGCACACAATATATCCACCACCACATTTAAGGCCGTTTACACACTCAAGACAAGAGACCGCGACATACGACAGCGACTCGTTCGCGTTATATGCAATTAATTATAAGGTACGTTTTGAGGTATGCGACTGAGAGGAGGCACTTTAATCTTCTTCCACCTGCCCTTGTCCCACTCAAAGTGGGGTCGGCGCAACATGATTTTAACACATGTTACAGAAATATCTACTACCTATTTGACGTAAACCTCTCAAGAAAAAACACACTCAGATCTAAAACAAATACTTGTAGTTTATACAATAATTTGTCTCGGTGCGGGAATCGAACCGTGGCTTTTCGCTTCAGTGCTGGCTACTCGCCCACTATGCCCACGAAGGCTGTCCTGACTGTACGGGGAAAATGTTTCTGTCATATGATAATGGTTATATATTACGAATATGTGTCCAAGGAGAATATATAATAAGTATTTAGACACCTAACGGGGGTTCACTGTTCCTTAGTTGGTCCCGGACCGTAGCAGGTAGTCAAACACCAGTTCACAAACAAGTAGGTAATTTATTTTGTTGCATAATATGGAATGTATCGGAAAGGCAAACAAAGCGATGTGTGAAGTACACAGCAAGTTTCTTAGGCACTGACGCAAAGTGACACGACACTATAGTCACAGCACTAAATACAAGCAAGCAGAGTCTATACAACAGCGAAAAGTCCAAAGCGAAACTATGAAGGCAAGTCCGTGAAGTGATAGCAAAGAACGTTAGAAAAGAAAATATTTAAACGTAGGTAGGTATTTAACGGCTCCGCGCACGTAACCAAATGTACCTGGCGTACTGGCAGCTGATCGGTGACAGCTGGCGTCTGGCCATTAATATTCTATAGTATTTATTTATTATAATATTTTATTTTAGGAAAGTTCATATTTCGTATAATTATGTAAATGTTGTATGTTGTGTATCGAGTCGCCACAAGTATTCTACTAAGATTATAACAAGGGATATGTGGCGTTGATTTTTTTAAATTTTAATTATAAAATACTTCATACAGAATACAATTTATAAAACCTAACCTGTTAAAACGAACAATTTCTTTATATATGTAATTGGTCCTCAAAAACGGCTAGAGCGCTTTGTTTATTTCAGTCGCCAAGCAGTAGTGCATTCAATACTGTTGTTGTCCGGTTCTAACAACATTGTTCGACATTGAGGGCTGAGTATTGTGAGGCATAACGTTTTTTCTCTCGGGGTGAGAGTATAGTGTAATGCCTCGCAGTTATATATAATTCAAACTGAATGTTACTGCCAGTGGTTATGGGCAGGCGTGGCGCTTATCATTAGGTGAGCGAACTGCTCGTCTCGTCAAGTTGTATAAAAATAAAGTTTTTCTTATTCTTCTTCCCAGCATACCACGTGTGCTGCAGGTGCAAAATTCTCATTCGTCTATACATTATTCGTTGACAAAGGTATGTGTCGGGGGCGGCGGCAGGCGACAGTGGGGGACCTCCGACCCCCGACCCACCTCGCTGAGTTATCGCATCGTTATGTCCAACAGACCGGCAATATTTATTACTTCAACCGTTATTATAAAAACCATATATGCTTGAGAATTCAAACATATTTCTTTTAAATTGTTTTTATTCACACTTTATCTTTATTTTATTGTACATGTAAATGACAAATTTCAGTGATCTATTTAATTATGTGCTTGCAACGTGTATGATTAATCATAGATTTCGAAGCCTACCTGGTTAAATGAAGATAAATAAATATGAGATCATTACTTTTGGGGTTTGATTCTTTATAGTACGTATAGGCCGGCAAACAAGCTAGCGTGTTAGGGTCACCTGATAGTATGGGATATTCTACTCCCATGATCACCTACAATATCAGCAGAATCTCGAACGTAATGCCGGCTTTAAATGGATTAGGAAGGGAAGAAGGAGTTGAACCTCCAGATATCTCACTCACGATACGATACACAATAGCAAGTTGATGATCATCTGCGATAGCTAGTGATAAAACTGAATAAAAATAAAATGTGAGGCGTTATCCTTAACGCAGGTTTTTCTCTTTATTTATAATCATCTATAAGTAATTAACAAAATACCTGTTGTAAAAGACAAAATTATCTGTCGCCCTAAGACACCACTTATAAATTGAACCAATTTTTTATTCAAAAAGTATTGATACACTATACCTTTTACTACTACCACATACAAAAAACTATCATAGTAGAATAATATCATGTAACCATATGAGACGTAGTACCACAGTTTGCCAAAACAGCTGTACCCTGCTAGGATGGATGGACTTTGGATTATTCTGAATGTTATCACAGGCCATGCAATGGTTTCGTCAACGTTTTAAAAAGAACTAAAAAAAATCGTGTCCAAAGTTCTATAAAGTCAAAGAAGCATTTGTTACATGAATATTTAACGCAAATTTCACCCTTTTAGAGGGTAATATTTTAATCGTAATAAAGTAAGGGAGTTTCCTTACAGCCAAGCCTTTGATGTTGACGTTTTTCACCCACTGGTCCGCTCCTGCCGGCGGGCCCGCTTTATTATTTAAACGGTCGCTGTCATGTGACATTACTTTAACATACGCACACAAGACGTAACTAGAGTTCAAAAGCTGCACTTGAGATAGAAGTATATTATTGCTCTGGTTAAGAAAGTAAAATCAAATCAAAATGCAACAAAAAAGTATTATAACAAATAGAGAAAGAAGTTTAAGTTTTTCATACTTTCTCGTAGTACGTAGACACTGAAAAATAAAACAAGGATTTCATGATTATTGAATTAGCGTATAATAATTCCACGTAGCTAAAAATAATATGTCTTGCCTACGTTTATGGCCCCAAGTACATTAAAATTAACTAGTCTTTTAAGAAAAATATTTACACAAAAATGGCGGTAATTTAGTGCTGAATTATTGTATTTGTGTAATTGCTATTTGCGGTCAACACAAAATATATTAAAATTTTCAATCACAATATTGCCACAATGAGAAAAACCCAATTAAAACAAACAGAAGCTCATTAAAATTTACTTCATTAGTAGAAAATAACATAGTTCGAGTACAAACGGCTAACTGTACAATTAGGTACACTTTAACCCTTAGGCCTACATGACACACAATACATGAAGCGACGGTTTAGTCGCTGTTAAAATCAATTAAAAAAACGGTGATATTCTAATTTCGACGTATATAATTCCATCATCCGATAAAAAAGGGGTGTTACAACTTTATCCCCTTTTGTTTGCCTTGGAGATGTACATGTCTGTAGCACCTAAACGAATAGGCTGATTTGGATGGGTATTTTTGTTTGAAAATCGGTTTAATTGGAATGATTTTTAGATATGTTTGTATAAAATCGGACGACCTGTTTAAAAGTTATAGATATTTTGCTAATAAACTTCGAAGGTATTTAATGATCCGGTTAGTTCCATTATGTCTTTAACCACGCATAAACTTCCATAGAGTGATACAATTTTAATAATTAAATACCTCAAAATTGAACCTATTTAAAATTGTAGAAATAAAGCTACATTTAAAAACGTAGAATCGGGGATGGAAGTTCAAATCCATAAAAAATTTGCTCTTAACTCAACGATCGTAAGCAGAGACCTGCAAATATCCAATGTAGCATCGATGCGGTCGCAACATCATCGATCGACGAAGCTAAAAATATTATGTACATGTACTACATACCTTAAAACCGGCCAGCCCACACCAAACACGATATTACGGTACAGAAATTAAATTAAATAGCTAATTCTGTGTTCATTTGGAGCCTAAAATTTTAATATTAGATAATGTGATTATATTAATAAAATATAAGGGTAAAGTACTTCTTAAACTGATGTCTGAGAGAAATTAATAGTAAGTTGTCTGGGAGAAATTTAAAGGTAAAAACCTTACTGTTTTTATAGTAGAAGACCAATAAACGGACAAGTATGTCAGCCAGTTGTGATCACAACGACTGTTATGCTGCCAAATCGATTAGAACAATAGTACCTGGTGTTAATAAATAAATAAATACACCCAACAGTCACACACATATTCCTGACGCCACAGTAAGAATGAGTCTTGTGTCGTGAATATCAGGAACTACGGGAGACTTTCGGTCTCACAACACACAGACCCCGAAACAAATATTTGTGGATCACACAACATTTATCTCGATACGGGTATCGAGCCCGCGGCCTCTCGCTTCACAGCCAGCTACTCGCCCACTGCGCAACGGAGGCTGAATCAATCTCTTTAATTTCAAACAGTAACTTAACTTTTCCGTATTTTTTGGGTCAATTTTGTTTTTTACGTAAAGAAGTTTTCCTATAACAAATGATACACAGACCGCAGCTGTGAGTTTATTCGGCGATTGTCGCAGTGAGGTGTCAATAGTCGGCGGGTCGCAACGACCCCGTATAAATTAGAGTATTACCGCGGCCGGGTCTAATACTAGCTCGCGATCCCTCCGTGATATATCGTTTCATTTAATAATAACCAATAATGCTAAGTGTTTCCCCGGCCGGGGTCAGAGATGTCTTCATTGGCTTTATAGACCCTCCGAGACTCACAGACCAGGGTTATATAAAACAAAGCGAAGTATGTAAGTTTAGAAACAGATTGAATGTAGTTTATAAACCACTACGACTAAAATAAAGCTGTGGATAGATTTATATAAAAAAAGGAAAAACATTTTGTTACTTTAAAAAGTCAATCGCATACTATGATCCATAACACTATGAAATGCTGCTTTGCTGATCGTAGGGTGATCATATTCACTCGGATAGCGACCACCGTAGTGATCCCCACGCCTTGTGTGGAATGCGTTCCAGGATCAACCAGTGTATATCCGATTCTCCCGAGGTGCTTGCGAATTGACTTGATGGTTGGTTGGGGCGCAAAACAATGTCATTTAGAGAGATCGTCACTATGCGTTCGTGAGGCCTCATAGTATAATATTACCGTGCTCATAGTATTGTTTGTGAAAACGATAATTAGACAATCATAACTCACGTAACATGTAAAGCATCGTCTTCACTGACGTGCCAATTAAAATGGTATAATAAATAATAACGTAATAAATAACACGGATAATACTTTCGGGTCACGGCGCGATACCGTTTATTTGTTTAATCTAAATGCTAATTGTCCGCACGGGGTGGGGAGGCGGCCTTCTACCCACTACCCGCGCCTGCCTGCTACCCGCTACCCGCTACCTGCGGAACACCACTGCGCTTTGGACATAACAAACGCAATGACATGCTGTTTGTGTTTACTGATAATGACAGCTAAAGCCTAGTGTGCACGTTTACTGGTAATACTGTGTGTACAGTGCGGAGTTTCTCTGTAAAATTAAATTGGCATTTGTCCACTGTGTAATATACGCATTAATTTTTTTGTCAATGAGATAACAATACCAATTTCGACTAAGTTTTAAAAATGTCTTCTTAATATAATAAGTGTTACATCATTAATGATATTTTTCATCAAGGATGTCAGGATTTGACGTCCAACTCGTTGTAATACCAGGGTGATGACGAGTATTTTATCAACCGGGCAGCACCCGGCTACGAAGCGAGTGGTCGTGGATTGTGGCGGACTGCGTATCAGTTATTACAGAAAACTTCGTTACGTAAAAAATGATACTGACTTATAAAAATACGGAAAAGTAAAATTACTGTTTGCAGTCAATGACATTAATTATAATGAGATTCGACAGCCTCGGTTGCGCAGCGGGCGAGTAGTCGGCTCTGAAGCGAGAGGCCGCGGGTTCCCCGCATTAAGGCGCATGTTTGTGTGATCCACAAATATTTGTTTCGGGCCTGGGTGCTGTGGGATCGCAAGCCCCTGGTAGTTCCTAACACCCACGGTACGGGTTAACCTAATGTAGGACTAGGACTTTGTGCGACTGTTGGGTGTATTGATTATTTATCGCGAATAGTGTCAGATGATACAATTTGATTAAATTTCGAATTCATTTGAAAGCCTCACAAACCTATTTTTCAAATAATATTAAACTGGTTTAGCGGCGTGTTGCACACGGCGATACATGTCGACGTCAAATGCGACGAATTAAAACGTGATTTGGCTCATTGAATCCGAGTCTCAATGGAGCAACCACTGTAACTGATAACCGGCAACAAGTATTACATACGATGCTTTAAGTATAACTTTGGCAGCGATAGCAAAATGGTGAGTGGTAGACTGTCGATTCCAAAGTCACACGTTCGAGACATTTTTTTATTAGATCGGCAAACGAGTAAGTGGGTCATCTGATGGTAAGTGATCTCCACCGCCCATGTACGCTCACAATACTAGAAAAATCATGGGCGCGTTGCCGACCTTAAAGAAAAGAAATTGGGAAGGGGAGGGGATTTGGGCCTCCGAATATGCATCTCACTCACCGTACGAAATGCAGCAGCAAGTCACTACTTTACGTCAACTTTTGTGAGACAGTGGTAGCGACTCGGTCGAGTCGGTCCATTCATGCTGTAGACAAAACTGTCTACAGCGTGGATTTACCATTCGAAAATAAATAAAAAGATATCAACAAAAGCCTAGCCTACGTTAAATTACCAAGTTCAAACTTAACGTTTAATTCGTGTACACTGAACGATTAACCAAGGACCGAATGGATGTGAGTCGAGCGGTCTGCGGCGGCTGATTCACAAAAAGAACGGAACCGCAACCGTTCCATTAGTTCGATTAGTCGACGATTCGGTACAAACGCCGATGTAAATGTACTGAAATCAGTCGCGTTTGTAAATAATTAACAACACCCCATTTTACAACCTCTGGCGTTTTCAACAGTGAAATAATTTTGTAAGATTTTTAAATGGAAATCATTGCAAAAAAATAATGATATTGTCAAAAGAACAGCTAAAGGGCCTTACTTTGAGCCCCGGATATCTCAGTCACCGTAAAGGCAGCAACTACTCCAAGTCAGTGTTCATGCCTTTCATGTAGACAAAACTGTATACAGCGTGGTTCTAATACTTTAACACGTTCACTGCGTTACGGGAAGTATTTGGTTGTAATTGAGTTCTGCTCTGTGCGGCAGCTAGTTATCCTAGTTTTCCACTCCGTGCGGAGGTGATTTTTTCAAGTATTCGTACAAGCAAAAATGGCCTTTCCATGTCTCTGTGGAGGGTTCACGCTAGGACTACGTACGGGAAAATAGAGGTCGTATCGCATATCAGGCATTCTTGATACGGGAAGTATGTGACTTGTACAGCACTGGAAGTAAGTTTTAATCTAGCGCCGCCGCAGTGAACATGTTAAGAAATATTCTTCCCTTACTGCGTGATCATATGCGACGAAGATCACTTACTATCAGTGGCCGGCTTCTGCCATCAAAATCCTTTTTTTATACAGGGTTATTTTTAAAACACCAGCAACCTCGCAGGGGTAGATAGCTGTCCCCATACGGAACAACTTTTGTTCTACGAGTTTGGATATAACTCAATATATTTAAAAAAAAAATGATTTTACAAGTTTTTGTTGTGTCGTATTTTTCTTCTTAGTATGCGGCGTGCGCGCGCGACTCACAGGCGCCGCTCAGCTGAGCGGCGCGTTGACCTTCAAAAGAGCTAGCCCGGTTCCCCACGCTTCGCGTATTTGTTTACGTAATCTGCGATGCGTTTTGTAACAATCAAGACGGAAATTAAATGAATACTTATTTTTGTATGAAAATAAAATCTAACAAATTATCAAAAGTCGTAGAACAAAAGTAGTAGCTTATAACCTTAGGAATCTACCCCTGCGAGGTTGCTGGTGTTTTAAAAATAACCCTGTATATAGGACGACAAACGGGAAAGTGGATCACCTGATGGTAATGGTACCGCCAATGCACGCATTCGATACCAGAAGAATAGTTTTCTACAAGATTATTCCGCCCACTGTAACTCCTGTAAGCCAGGGTCGACAGTGATGCATATTTTGACACCGGGCATTGAAGTGTAATAAGTATCTGGGTATGCGAAGAACTAAGAAGTCTAACCCGCAACGAAATTAATCAAATAGTAAAGCAGTTGGAAATATAAAAATCTAAATATAGATAGTCCTGTAAAAGTTGCTCCATTAAAATAACCTTACTATTGGATATGATACATAAATTTAATACATTTCCTTGGAGTAACCTCTATATGAACATTCCGTGTGCACTGACGTGTGACGTGTAGCGGTGGCCCCCGAGTCCCGATCCTTCGCTTATTCAATTCCTCGCTTTGCATAAACTGTTTACTTACCCGAAGATCGGCTGCGGCACCGTTCCGCTACCTTAACTATACACTACGATTTAAGTGACGCGCTTCGCCAATCTTCGTTTATATTGGACTAAGAATAGATAATGATGATCCAATGTAGAGCAATTATATGTACTAGCTGTCCCTCGCGGTTTCACCGCCCACATGTTACTGCCCAGCTCCCATAGGTCATAGAGTGATTTACATATAAACCTTCAGTGAAAAGTGAAAAAAATATTTAGCTGATGACGAAATGTGCTTAAAAATCAGTTGCGTGGTTTAGGAGGAGTTAACCATCTGTTAGTCAGTTAGTGTCTGTAAATCCATACAGTCAGACGTGGAAAATTTATTTATTTATTTCTTTTTTAAGTGCTTGACGAGGTCACGAAAAATTTACTTATATTCGTATTACATCGTAAAAAACGAAGATTACCGAAGCGCCTCATTATTTATTCATTGTAATATTACAGTTTTTCTTCGCTCGACTACAGAGTCTCTTTGAGTTACGTTTCTTATCGGTCGACGTTATGTTAAGACTGCAGTCTACACTTACTTTGTTATTTGACAGAATGACGAGACGAGCAAGGCGCTCGCCTGGTGATAAGCGCCACGCCTGCCTATAAACGGAAGCAACACCGTACAGAACATTGAATTACAAAGCACCGCATGGCATTGAACTGCGCTATTCACCCTGAGACATAAGATGTTAAGTCTCATAATGCCCAGTAATTTCACTGGCTTTAATGTCCTTAACAGAACAGTACTTACACACTGTTGCTTTGCGCAAAAGTAGACATAGTGGTGGTACCAACCCAGACGACATCTTGCATACGAGTGACTTACCACCTTGTAAACTAGGTATAGTGCAGTCATTTTGTAGTGCTCCGATAAAAAAATGTAGTCAGTTCAAACTATTGTTCATGTATCTATACTCAATAAACAAATACAAACTCAAAGAAATATGTGTGCGTCGTAACCGGGAGCGAATTTATAAAAGTGATGCCATGAACTGGATCGCTTCGTCGCGTCGCGTCGCTGTACCCATCTACTGTGCCAACTGTAAGGGAATTTATTGAGTTCAAATGTTTGTCGTTGACATTACACCTCGGGGACCTAAAGCCGTATATTCACTAGCGAACAATTGACGCAGACGGCACGCAGACAAATGCAGTGTGTCTTGACGATTGACGTAATTTCGACTGCATTTCATATTTCCGTGATACTCTTGTACAACAACAGCCTACACCTAAATTTCAGCTTGGTAGGTAGCTAGTGATGCTCTATTTTACCGATGGTGGTGGTAGGATTTTCATATCCGCCCGGATAGCGACCGCTGTACACGTGGTGTTAAAACTTGCCATAGTGACCCACACATCTTGTGTTGATCAGACAGTGTATATCTAGTTCTCCCGAGGGGTTTATGACATGACTTGATGGTTGGTTAGGGCAGGTATAAGGGTACATTCCTGTGTCCCTGTGCCTGCATTGGTCATCCACCTGTTTTGTAGCAGGCCCCTCGTATTTGCTTTCTTCTCTTCGGAGTGTAATGGAGCATGTATATAGGTCAGCATGATTCTAGTGACCCGCGTAAGCTCATTGTTTGTCGGTGGTCGCTAGTTTTTTGAACTGCACTACGATTACCATCAGGCATAGTGGAATCACTTTTGCAGATAAATGGGTTTATATTTTCATATTGCATGGTACAAACAGGCAGAGGCCGCCATTATAAGACTGCCTTGACTCTTGATGATGCAACTCTAGCACCACAACCATGTATAGAATAAAATAAAGAATGTTTCGCTTGACACTGACAATAAAAAACACAAAATATTTGGGATTCTATCCTAACATCTAGATAAAGACTCTTTAACGACACAATCTGCATCGCCAACCAGCACCCTTGTGGAATTAGCTTACGCCCGCAATATATCCAGACCGATACCACTTAGGAACTTTCAAGAACTAACTTGACACTGGCATGTCTAATTAATGGATATAATTAATAAAAAAACCGCGATAACATCAGTTTAAATTTGTTTTATTTCATTGAGTAATATTCGCGTAAACCTAAGATAGAAGAAGAAAGAAAGTTATATTAGAGCCTATTCTTATGTCAAAAACCGTATGTACATGGATGATAGTAAATAATTACTTATCGTCAAATAACTTTTATGTTAAAGATTATTTGGAAGACAAAACGGCTTGGAATTGAGCCGCTCACTCCATACAAAATATGGCTGTCCATGGTCCTCTGGTAAATTATTATACTTGACTGCTCTATTGGCGCATTTTTAGTATTTAAGATACATATGTAAAGTTGACATTTTTAATATTTTTTAAGAAAAATATTAAATTTATATTTGTTAATTTTCATTTTTTAATTTGTGAGTGCGAGTGCCATGTATGTTGGTTATACTCAGGACTATTTCTTAATAGTCAATCCAGGAATTCCTGTACATTGTACTCGCACAGTTCTGGAAAATCAATGTCTGGACATTAAAAGAGGCCATAACCCATGAGTTTGTTTCGGCATTTCTTCTCATGGCTAGCCACGAAATGCCGAAAAAAAAAGATAAATAAATGTAATCTAATTTTAGTATAAAATTATTGACATGTAAAAGTGATATTTATGATCCAATTTACAGAATAAATGATTTGAATTTGAATTTGAACTCTCAAGCTCGTTTGTCGCGTCTTTATTAAAAAATTAAAAACCCACCTTCCGTTTCACAATGATCACAACACCAAAACAAATACATTAATGAGACAAGTTAAACACTAAAACGAACCGGTGAAAAATAAACTCGTTCAGAAACAAAAGGTTAGTGCCGGTAAGTGTGCCGGTCCGGACTCCGGTGGCGCCGGGGGCGCCGAGGAAGTGATATAAAGTTAAGCAATAAGTGTTACAGAGCGCTCGCTTGTTGTTTGTTTGCACATAAACGCGTGTGTACACTTTCAGCACGTCACGCCACGACACACGAATGATAAGGATTGACTAGTGTTACTACTACATTTTTCTTTAAAAAAAATACTACATACTTGTTTATTATATAAAAGGACTGCAAGTTATATATATAGTTTTGGGGGCCTGCGACAGGAGAGGCGGATGACCGATGCAGCCACAGTGATACAAGGATGTACCCCTATACTGGCCCCTGTCGCGAACCCCTCGGGAGAACCGGACATATACTGGATAATCCTGGAACGTGATCCACACAAGGTATGTGGATCACTATAGCAGGCTTTAAAACCATGTGTATGGTGGTCACTATCCGGGCGGATATGAATATCCTACCACCAGTTAAATCTAATACGGACTTACATAAATACGTACACATGTACTCACACCTATCATCTCCGAAGGAGTAGACAGAGATGTAGCGCTGTACACCCACATTTCACCGAGCTTTTTTATTTATATGTTGTGATAATACGGACCTAGTATAACATTACTTATTTTTTTACTTAAATGCCTAAGGAGATCCAAGTGACACATTCATTACACGTTCGTACTAATTCTTAAAAACCGAACATTTCCGAAACAAATAATATATTATGTAGTCATAATGTACCTATATCGAGGGTTTTAATTTGATTTTGTAAGTTTTGTCTAACTTTATTTACAATATTTTGTGTGTAGTTCTTAGGTATAATAGTCAAATAATTCCATTGTAAGCTCCTGGGCAAGGATTGCTTGTATGTGTACCAGACAGTGGCATGGCTTAGTGATATTGCATTTCGTACGGCGAGTGAGATTTCTGGAGGCCCAAATCCCCCTCCTCAGCCCAATCCCCACTGCTTTCTGTGAAAGTGGGCAAAGCATCAAGCATGGTATTGTCGGTGTTTATGAGCTATGCAGGTCACTTACCATCGGATGAATCACCTATTCGTTTACCGACCTCAACTACAGAAAAGCAAGTGTCTTCACTTGGCGTAGAGTGTGTGTGTCTTCCGGTGAGCCAACCACATGTCGCGATCCTACGCGTAAACAAATTTGTTATGCCGAAATGGCGCCGAAAGAGCCCGAGTGCTACCGACAAAACACTAGCTTTTAGTACCGATGATTATAATACATGCACTAATAATATTAAAATCTAAATATTTATTTATCATGTAGGCTAAGAATGTAAGAACATTTGTCATAAATAAGGCTAACTTAAAATTAAGGGAGCTTTGGAATAACCGCAGCACTATAGGCTGGCAGGAAAAGGCACACCAACAAGCATGGGAAGAAGGAGGGGATCCTTAAATGTAGGGATTCACGGACTAGGGTGGAGGATATAGAATTCGGGACAAGGGCAGGAAGGAGCAGGGTAAATTAACAATTAATCTGTAAGGGTTTTAAAGGTAAGTAGATGTGTCGTGGACCTTACCGGCAGGAATATGCCTAGCATAACTAACCTACCAACCTTTCTCTAGCTGCCTACTGATGACGACCCGAAGAAGAAAGGCAAAAAGAAACTCCGGGCTTATTTTTTTCGCCATCAATTCAATTCATCAATTTCATAAATTTGCTTTTTTTTTCTTTAAAAAATGTATTTTCTATTTTACTATCATTCTACAATAAAATCGTCATATGGACTTGTCCATGCGTAATACGTGAACTTTACGTGAACTATACGTGAACTTTACAACGTTGCACATAATTCTGCGCCGTACGCGCCACGTTTCAGTAAAGTATCGAAGGCTTTGTTCAAATGCTCCAACAACCTTGTTGAACTTAATTTTGCAGAAACCGCACAACATCATTTGTAATTAGTTAGAGCGAGTTAATCCTCTCCACGAGTCTACCGCGATAAACATGTGCTCCAAACTAATTCTGAATTATATTGCAATTGACAAGCAAACGATCATATGGGTCACCTTTATCATCACAATATGAAGCCATAGGAATCGTAGTTGCGATGCCGATCTATGAGAAAAAGAATGGAAACTAGAGTTTTTTATTACCTATATCGTGTCAGGAAGTGATCCGCTTGATAGTAAAAACTACCGTCGATCATGGACACTGGCAATCCTTGTACAAAAAACTTGCACGTTTTTTTTTATCCGAGCACGGCAATGTAACTACTATACACCTGATGGTAGCGCAGTGTAGTCCAAAAAACCACTGCGAAGAAGAAGCAAACCGTGGGGCCTGCGACAGGATAGGCGAATGACCGATGCAGGCACAGGGATACAAGGATTTACCCCTATACCCACCCCAACCAACCATCAAGTCATGTCGCAAGCCCCTCGAGTCAACCGGATATACACTAGCTGAATCTGGAACGCCATTCACATAAGGTGTGTGCAGCATAATGGCATGTTTTAACACCATGTATACGGTGGTCACTATCCGGGCGGATATAAATATCCTACCATCAGCGTGCATTATATGAACATCGACATGGCACACCGCAAAATCCAACACCCATGTACTATCAGCGCTATCTATTATCTACAATAATAAACAACACGAAGTTGGACCAGTAGAGGACTCAAGCCGACCCAGCGCATTAGAACGGTAATCACTCGCGAGACAATGGTCTTATAATCTGTTTGTGTATCGATTATCATATGTACATACGTGATGTATGGTAATCCTTACGCACACAACGCGACCCCATTTCTCATGCGACGCGGCTTTATTTGTATTACATAATGCCGCTAGTGACCCGTCAATAATAAACATGTAGTAAACGAATATTATGTATGCTTGTATTGTGTTTTCCCTAAGGAGGTGGATTGCCATTTGTCTTGGTTCTCCTCCAATGTATACGTTTAAATATTCAAATAAAATAGAAGTAACATAGATATAACCTTATTTGATTGGTAAATAAATCCCAGACTAAAATGATATCAAACATGAATATTCTGAGAAAGTCTCTATACATATAAAATAACTTCATGTCCTGGCTGATTTTCGGGGCAATCGAGTTGTCGGCGTCTGCAACTACGCTGAAGACCACGCTGACTAATTTAAGGTTTGTTTTGTAAATGGTATGAATAGGCCGGCTCGACCGGGTTGTGATCACTGTCTCACAGAAACTCGACATGAAGTGGCAGCTGGCTTTTGCGTTTCGTATGATGTGCGACCCAGAGGCCCAAATTCCCCTCCTATTCCTAATTTCTTGTCCCTTTTCTTTAAGGCTTTTTTATAGTATAAACTGGCAAACGAGTAAGTGGGGTCACCTAATGGTAAGTGGCGCTACACTCTGTCAAAGCAACTAATACAAATTTTATTACACTACTAAAGTGCTCTATCAAAATGAAAATCAAATAGAAATATACGTTCTCAATGGAGTTTAAATACAGCAAACGATGTTATTATAAAGTATTTGTTTAAATATTGAATATTAATTTGCTAATATATACATAGTCTTAATTTATGTGCATATTTATCTGAGTGGTAGAGCCATGCTGTAGACATTTTTGTCTACAGCATGAATTGCCCGACTCAACCAGCTTGCTGCTGCGTTTCGTACGGTAATTAAGATATCCGGAGGCTTAAATCCTCCTCCCCTTCCTAATCCCTCAATTATCACTTCCTTTTGCTTATGATTCTTCTAGTATTGTGGGCGTACATGGTCGGTGGAGATCACATGGGATGAACCACTTGCTCGTTTGCCGACCTAGGCTATATAAAAAAAGAGAAAGGGTGTGAGGATAAGAACCACCACTTGGTCTATTTTTAGCATCAAGTAGCAGTGTTTTCCGATTATTATATTCCGATTTGAGGGGCATTGGAGTTAATAAACTTACTGACTAATATGAGACTTCATTTTTTGTGTCTCGGAGCGCGTTGACAAGCGCAAATAGCAACAGCATACGTGACATGGACTCCTCATTGAAACATCAGCGCTGCAGCGCTGTACTGCAGTACAGCTTAGTCGGTCATATTGGAGCATAAAGCTGAATGGGGAGGTCCTGAGGCTGAATAAGGGTATATTAATTGTGATATTGTAACAATTTAAGTTAGTAGATATATTATTTTGTTGTAGTCTGGTAACAAATCAATTTTCTATTTGCAATGAAACTTCTTTAGCACCGTTGTGATTTGGAAATTCGATGAAAGGAAAAAGAGACAGTAAAAAGACACTATTACCGAATCGCTCAATTTAATCGTTATGGTCCGGGTTCCCTGGGCCAGCTGATCCACTTGATTACTATCAAGCTAATTTTCCGTGAGTAGCTTCGTTTCGATGAGAAGCCCAACAATTCCCTATGCGAAAATTCTCTATTGTGGTAGCTAACAGAGGTAGCAAGGATAGAATATTTCGATTTGATGATACTCAAAAATTTATTATTTTATTTGTAGGACAATATGACTGTTAAATTATATAAATATTTAATAAGTAAAAACAAAAAAAACTGCTGGTTTCTATATTCCTATAGTTATATAGAGTTCCTATAGTATCCTGTACCCCTGGTACGACGGGTGGTATATAAGCAGAGGAAATAGAAAAACTTCGCTCGTTTGCAATGGTCCGGCGCGGCGTTGGTTTCAAGTTGTGCACAGCACCCCCACGGCTCGCACCCATACCCCGCCATTGTCCCGTAACGACTCGGTTTGTTCCTTTGGCTTGTACCCTAGTATAAACGTATACGTTGTACACGTATACGTTTGTAACATAATCATACATTTTATTTATGTAAAGAAAGTCACTTTATTAAACGAGCTCTTTTCTATAACTTTGTCTTTGCCTCGTTATTGACGAAGCAAACTAGATGTCACGAATAACATTGGCGACATTTATTAAATTATGAGAACACTTATTTTCCTAAATATAATATCTTCAATATTTGTTATTATGTAAAAAGACCTGAAATAAAAGCCTTTTAAATGTTTTTCCTTCGTTTTACAGGTGATTGAATATTCTGTCAACATAAATTGTAAGTTTTCATAAGTTGTTACAAGGACGAAAACTCTATTATATGTTTATACTTCTATGAAATCATATTAATTAAAACAATTATAGGTCATTGCTTATACCCTTATACTAACTTTGCTTTTGCTATAAAAAAAATCACATCACCTAATCCTAATCGCATTACTGAAATGCAAGATACAATTCACTGATAGACACTGAAGCACGTTTGTTTATAAATGCAAATCGTATTTGGAAGGTGTGTGCGGTGGGTGCGGGCCCCGAGACACGCCACACGCCACACGCCACACGCCACACGCCACACGCCCGCACCAAGCCACGCCACGTCACACGTGTCCACACTCCACACTCTAACGAACGTTTGCACTGCCCACGTGTCAATTGGAATCTGTTATGCAGAAAAGATCCAACTTATATCGTTATTTTTTAGTAAATCTAATTTTAAGTTTCTAGTGGCAAAGAAAATTTGGGCGACTTATATCGACAAATATAAGATATTTCGAGTATGTATTGAATTCAAAATTGTTTTGATTTTACACGCTTTTTTTTTTATTAGCTTCACCTGTATGTTTGTATGTTTGTATGTTTGTAACCGACTCCTTTGGGCGCGATTTTGACCCACTTTAAACGGCCCGATTTCGTTCAAACTTTGTAGATTTATCGAGGACCGATGACAATACAATAATTTGATAAAAAAAATAATATTAATTTAATAATAAAAATAATAAAATAATAATTTAATTTAATTAATTATTGATATTCGGGTTAGGAATTAAAATTGTACTCTCTGGATCTTCGTTAATTATAGGGAATATCGTAGTATCTAATAGTGTCAATAGATGGCGCTTTTTTGATGTTCGGGTTTAAAATTAAATTTATACTCTCTGCTACAATATATTTATATTTTAACTAAAAAATGAAAAATAAATAATAGTTTAAAAAAAAACTAAAAAACACGCTTTTATAGAAAGTCTAACTAAAAAATTGAAAATAAATTTGAAGAAAACAATGTATTTTATTGTAAAAAAAGCGTGGGGTGCTTTTTAAGATACTATCTAAATGATAATCCTTCTACTCATATGTGTCAATGTAATATTGATTACTATTGACACCATGCACGCTTTTTTACAATAAAATACATTGTTTTCTTCAAATTTATTTTCAATTTTTTAGTTAGACTTTCTATAAAAGCGTGTTTTTTAGTTTTTTTTTAAACTATTATTTGTCACTTTTTATACAAACTTCAAAAAGGAGGAGGTTCTCAATTCGGTTTCATTCGACATGAAATATTACTGGTGAAGTTCGGATTGCTGGTGGGAGGATACTTGTATCCGACCGGATAGCGACCACCGTACACTGGTGCTAAAACTTGCCATAGTGGCCCACCTTGTGTGGGTCGCGTTCCAGGGTCAGCCAGTGTATATCCGGTTCTCCCCAGGGGGCTTGCCCCCTGATCCTAACCCTTTTCCCATCCCTTTTCCTTCCCCTCCCCCTTGGCCCTTTGGCAGGCCGGCATGATCTTGCCGACCTACGATGGACACATTGTTTATCGTTGGTCGACACTATTCTTGGATTGCGCTACACTTACCATCAGGTGTAGCGTAGTCACTTTGCTGAGCCAGGATAAAAAAAAAAAAAAAAATTCAAAAAATGTAAAATCATCAGCGGACAACAGCTCTGCCGTCGCGACTGTGTTATTGAGTTGAAATTTACACATCAAATTTTAGTTTAAACTAAACTTAAAAACCGACTTCAAAAAAATAACATTGAAAGGTAAAAATTAGCAATTTCTATAGGTCTCTTTGGAGTCGGTACCTCGGTCGCTGCCGGTCAACTAAAGTTTTGCTAAAACTTTTTTGTCATCTTTGCATTTTATTTGAAATGTTATTGCCATTGTGCACATAAAGTGTGTTCGTTATAATTAGTGTTCTTCGATTTCGCGTTTTTTTG
This sequence comes from Amorpha juglandis, assembly GCA_949126905.1. Lineage (NCBI taxonomy): Eukaryota > Metazoa > Arthropoda > Insecta > Lepidoptera > Sphingidae > Amorpha > Amorpha juglandis. Next base: position 24,187,151 of record OX421365.1, read on the forward strand.
TTGGATCTGTTCTGCATAACAGGATCTAATTGAGAACCGATGACGATATGACATGTAGAAGCCAACATAACTGCACACACGGATAGCTTTTCACTGTGATAGTTTCGGCTTATCTCACCTTTTGTTGTAAACAACAAACAATTCTTCGTTTATCTTCATTGTCAAATGCGAGTAATGATATTAGATTTTGCTTGCGGCTTCGCTGGAGTGAAGAAGATTTGACCAGAATTTTACTGGGTTCAAATCCCAGTCACACAATCCGCTTTATGTCTGAGTTATGGCAGAAACTGAAATTTGCGCCCGATATGGTTGACTCGTCACGTATCACATCATGGGACAGAAATAAGCTCAGGAGAGAAGCACTAATTAAAGTAACACTAATGCGACCTTCTCATTCGGGAGCAGCTAAACTCTATCTAATGATTAAAAAAAAAATCGGTCCACAATCAGTGGAGAAATTGATGTACACACGTACATAAAAAAAGCGAAAAAAAAACTCGCTGAATTGAGCGCCTTTTCCTTTTGTTTAAGTCGTAAAAAAGAGAATATTTATGTCCATACAATGCAATCGGGTTTGTTACTACGTGGGTTGAAATATTGATGTCATATACTATATGTTGCAAAATTTTACCACACCTTCCTGTAACACATTATATTAACAGGACATATAAAGGCGAAGGTTGTTATTCTTCATACATTCCTACACAGGCACAGTATGTATACGACATGTATGTTCGGTAACGATGTATTTGAGACGTACTGAATCAACACGGTAACACGCAGCTCAGCCGCACCGCAGCTGTACTCCACCGCACGCCGCTCGACTCCTCTCCGCATCGCTCCATTCCTAGAACAATATTTAGACAAGAGCAGGACACATCGTGCCCGCACTCGCCAATCATCCACTTACGTGCGCTTCTCTGGTTCGACCCTTTTCAACTAAACCTAGCTATCACACGACTAGTGTATTGTCGTGAGTTTACTTGCGGTCTTATGAATAAGATACTTAAAAAAAATTGTGGATATATATAGACAGTTTTGTCTACAGCATGAATGGCCTGGCTCGACCACGTCGTTACCACTATCTCACAGAAAACCGACGTAAAGAAGCGGATTGCTGTTGCGTTTCGTACGGTGAGTGAGATATCCGGAACCCCAGTTCGCCCTCCTCTTCCCAATCCCTAATTATCCCTTCCCATTAAGCCATCAACGCGCCCATGATTCTTCTGGTATTGTGGGCGTACATGGGCGGTGAAAATCACTTACCATCAGGTGACCAACTTGCTCGTTTGCTGGCCTATGCTACATAAAAATACCGTTTGGAATTCAATCTTTAACGTTTTACATAGATACGCACTCACGCCTGTAATCCCCGAAGGGGTAGGCAGAAGTGTAACCTGTATACCCACATATCGCCGAGCTTATTTCAGCCCCATGATGTGATAGGGTATGAGCCTATCGCCATACCAAAACCCAGACTCCAGGCTGATACTTAGCATTTGTGATAGAAAAACCCGACCCGGAGATCGAAACCGAGACCTCAGCACAGCCTACCGCGTACACATTACAACTGCACCACTAAGGTAGTAAATTGTAATACGAATTATATTTGGTAAAGTACGTTTGTATGATCCACAAACATATTTGAAGTCCAACATTAATTCAAGTAGACAATGGTGCGTGTAAACATCGTAAATAAAACAATAAACCTAACACAATATTATTGTTGCGTAACATTTTCACTACAAACAATCAAATACACCGATAATATAACAATATCCACGTTCATACCACGGTTTTAGATTAACTATATAACATTACAAACGCTCACACTGTAGCCCTAAAGGGGTAATCACAAGTAAAACTAGTATAAGTACGCTGCCAATAGACATTTTATGAAGAGTTCGAATTCCATCCCATTGTTGCCTTTCAAGTTTCGTTGGTCCCACAGCAACCAAACTAAAAGCAAATACTGGTGCCAGTGATGGTAGTAAATGTTTCAGTAACGCCATGTATAACTACACCTGCGGTCGAATATTCTCCCATTGGAGAGCGCACAATACAAACGCGAAAACACTGTTGTTTATCGTAACCGGATCGTCTGTCTTCCATACAAACTGTGACAAAAATTTACTGCAAGTAAGCAAATCTATCGGTAAACAGAATAATAATAACAAATAAATAAGACGTATTGGTACGTAACATAATCAATTGTAATCAATACTGACATCGGCCATCACTCATACAAAACCGTATCGAAGTGGGACCACGAGAGCGTTTTTACAAATCCTTCCCAGAAACACGATATTAGTGGTAATCTCGCAGAGTGCACCCCTCCCCGCCCCTCCCCTATCCATCTGGACCCCGCGCACTCCTTAGCATGTGTATGTGTGTGATAGATTGGTTTTCCATTATTAAGATTTAAGAGGAAACCGCGAGCCAATTTATTCGAGTGTTTCATAATGTATACACAAATATTATTGCCATTCCAGATTGTTACGGCCCTCTCTACATTATTTGTCAGACAACATAGTATTTATTACATATAGGAAAATATTTATAGCTTTTAACTAAATCCCGAGAACAGACGTTCTTTAAACAAAAAGCTAAGAAACATCTCGATTGAGCAATCTATCAAACAAAAAAAATCGCATCCATATCAGTCCATAGTTTTGGCGTTACGATATCTTAGACCGTATATCCGACCGTATACCGCAAGAGTGGTAGAGCCTCGCTGTAGACAGTTTTGTCTACAGCATGAATGGGCTGGCTCGACCGGGTCGTTACCACTGTCTCACAGAAAACCGACGTAAAGTAGTGGCTTGCTGCTGCGTTTCATACGGTGAGTGAGATATCGGGAAGCCCAAATTCCTCTCCCCTTCCCAATCCCTAATTATCCCTTTCCTTTAAGGTCGGCAACGCGCCCATGATTCTTGTGGTTGTGGGCGTATATGGGCGGTGGAGATCACTTACCATCAGGTGACCCACTTGCAAGTTTGCCGGCCTATGCTATAAAAAAAAAATACACAATACATGCATTCATATACCCAAAAATGTAACATATATATTTTAGTCAGGGGCTAAAACAAAATACAACTTTTGGTTCCTTTAATTTGAGATTTGTGCCGTAAGCAGCAACACACAACAAATTCTAATCCCAGGCAATCCATCTGGTGATTGTTTATATCAAAAATTCAAACACCTGTGACTCCACGATAAGAGGTTTGAAAGCAGGATACACGGTTTCGCAGAATGTATTCTACTAGACCAATGAAACTATTTATAAGCGAACTATCCGTTGCCAATTCACCCCATGATACACTCACACCTACGCAAATGCAAGTTAACACGACAATAAATTTCACAGTAAATCGACTTGATCCAACATATCCCGGGGAACGCACGACAGGGCCGGGCTCTCCCTGAGGACGTGTCGTCACTACACAGCCAAATAAACATAGAATACGCCACATTACAAAACACTCTGACGCATAATATGTAACTCGTCACACCGAACAGGCCGGCAAACGAGCAGGCTTACCTGACGGTAAGTGATCTCCACCGCCCATGTACGCCTACAATACAAGAAGAATCATGGGCGCGTTGATGGCTTAAAGGGAAGGGATAATTAGGGATGGGAAGGAGAGGAGTAGCTGGCCCATTCATACTGTAAACAAAACTGTCTACCGCGTGGCTCTACCATTTTTAATCATCACGCTGACATAGTTATTGAAGTGAAACTTCTTTATCGGCGTTAGAAAAATAAAATCGTCACATTTTTCCGTTACGCGGCACGCGTCACGATTTTGACTTTGACTGGATTTTGACCAGACTTTCACTGGACTTGACAGGACTTTCATCGGACTTCGACCGGATTTTGACCGGACGTTGACCCGACTTTGACCGGATATAGACCGGACTTTGACCGGATATAGACCGGATTTTGACCGGACTTTGACCCAAATTTGACCGGACATATACCGGACATAGACCGGACACAGACCGGACACAGACCGGGCTTTAACCGGACTTTACCCGGGCTTTGACCGAACTTTGACCCGACTTTGACCGGGCTTTGATCACACTCTGACCGGGCTTTAACCGTGCTGACCGGACTTTGACCGGACGTTGACCCGACTTAGACCGGACTTTAACCGGGCTTTGACCGGACTTTGACCCGGCTTTGACCGGACTTTAACCGGGCTTTGACCGGGATTTAACCGGACTTTAACCGGGCTTTGACCTAACTTTGACCGGGCTTTGACCGGACTTTAACTGGGCTGACCCGACATTGACCGGACGATGACCCGACTTTGACCGGGCTTTAACCGGACCTTAACCGGGCTTTGACCGGGATTTAATCGGACTTTAACCGGGCTTTGACCTAACTTTGACCGGGCTTTGACCAGACTCTGACCGGACTTTAACCGGGCTGACCGGACTTTGACCGGACGTTGACCCGTCTTTGACCGGGATTTAACCGGACTTTAACCGGGCTTTGACCTAACTTTGACCGGACTTTAACCGGACTGACCGGACATTGACCGGACGATGACCCGACTTTGACCGGACTTTAACCGGACCTTAACCGGGCTTTGACCGGACTTTGACCGGGATTTAACCGGACTTTAAGCGGGCTTTGACCTAACTTTGACCGGGCTTTGACCAGACTCTGACCGGACTTTAACCGGGCTGACCGGACTTTGACCGGACGTTGACCCATCTTTGAACGGACATAGACCGGGCTTTGATCCGACTTTGACCGGACGTTGACCCGACTTTGACCGGGCTTTGACCGGATTTTGACCCGGCTTTGACCGGACTTTAACCGGGCTTTGACCGGACTTTGACCGGGATTTAACAGGACTTTAACCGGGCTTTGACCTAACTTTGACCGGGCTTTGACCGGACTTTAACCGGGCTGACCGGACATTGACCGGACTTTAACGGATCTTAACCGGGCTTTGACCGGGATTTAACCGGACTTTAACCGAGCTTTAACCTAACTTTGACCGGGCTTTGACCAGACTCTGACCGGACTTTAACCGGGCTGACCGGACTTTGACCGGACGTTGACCCGTCTTTGACCGGACATAGACCGGGCTTTGCCCGGATTTGACCCGACTTTGACCGGACTTTGACCCGGCTTTGACCGGACTTTGACCGGGCTTTGTCCAGACTCTGACCGGACTTTAACCGGGCTGACCGGACTTTGACCGGACGTTAACCCGACTTTGACCGGACTTGACTGGATTTTGACCGGACCTCGACAGGACTTTGACCGGACTCTGACCGGGCTTTGACTGGAACAGGACTTTGACCGGGCTTTGACCGGACTTTGACCCGACTTTTACCGGGCTTTGACCGGACTTTGACCGGGCTTTGACAGGGCTTTGACCAGACTCTGACCGGACTTTAACCGGGCGGATCGGACTTTGACCGGACGTTGCCCCGACTTTGACCGGATATAGACCGGACTTTGACCGGGCTTTGACCGGACTTTGACCGGGCTTTGACCAGACTCTGACCGGACTTTAACCGTGCTGACCGGACTTTGACCGGACGTTGACCCGACTTTGACCGGACTTTAACCGGGCTTTGACCGGACTTTGACCGGGCTTTGACCAGACTCTGACCGGACTTAAACCGTGCTGACCGGACGTTGACCGGACTTTGACCGGACGTTGACCGGACTTTAACCGGGCTTTGACCTAACTTTGACCAGACTCTGACCGGGCTTTAACCGGGCTGACCGGACGTTGACCCGACTTTCACCGGACATAGACCGGGCTTTGACCGGATTTTGACCGGACTTTGACCCGGCTTTGACCGGGCTTTGACCAGACTCTGACTGGACTTTAACCGGGCTGACCAGACTTTGACCGGACGTTAACCCGACTTTGACCGGACTTGACTGGATTTTGACCGGACCTCGACAGGACTTTGACCGGACTCTAACCGGGCTTTGACTGGAACAGGACTTTGACCGGGCTTTGACCCGACTTCGACCGGACTTTGACCGGGCTTTGACCGGACTTTGACCGGGCTTGGACCAGACTCTGACCGGGCTTTGACCAGACTCTGACCAGATTTTAACCGGGCTGACCGGACTTTGATCGGACTTTGACCGGATTTTGACCGGACTTCTTCTGTCGAGCGTCACGAGACGCACACTTTTTTTTGTATTCATGTCTATGATAATAAAAGCCTTTTGTTTAAACTTTATCTAATTTAACTTTATTAGACCAGTTTCTGTAAAGTTGCATAATATAGATCATTTTTTTTTTAAATAAGGTCATAAAGAAGTTTCACTTCCTACGTGTGTACACTAGTACACGCACACATTTTTTTTTTAATTGGAGACATATCTGGAGGTCGTTTATTAAAGTGTGTCTATGGTTTATTAATTAAAATACTTCACCTACATTTTCCTCCTGTCGATATTATTGCCATTGTGATAGTAAACTCATTATGTGGCGTCTTTAGACTGAATAAGTGCCTAAGTGTGACCGCGACATTAGCAATTGCCTACAAAGCGCCAGTTCAAACGGACCACGGATTCTAACACCAGCCGCTCTATGCTCTGATACACCGGCGCCCAAGCATAATGACCACTAAACAGTTGGTTATAAATTTTGCTAAAGATACTGTTATTGATAATTGTTATAAGATTGTTTTCATTTATCAACCGACGAAAAACTATTCGCTCTTTTTTTGTATGTATAACAATGCATAACTCCGCCAAATGTGGTTTGGATGATTAGTTTATCGTTCGAACAAGTATAGCATAAAGTTGGTTCCATTTTATGTTAAAGAAGAAATTCTAGGGATGAAAGACTGAATCTTCGTCATTTATGGACCAATTTTAATGATTCATTCGCTAAAAATAAAAACTTATTAACAAAATATAAAGCGACAAAAACGAAAAATCTTTTATTTTTTATTCGAGCACGGCAAAGTGACGACATTACACCTCATATGAATATCCTACTACTAGTTTTAAGCTAAAAATAAAACTAAACCAATTTGAAACGATAGTATCAATAATTGGCTATTAAACTACAATAGCACTGATTCCAAATTGTTTAGTTTTTAACTTTTTTCATCATGCTTTTGGAAGTCATTAAATAATTAGTTTAATTTCTATGATTTTTATGCCACCATTAAATGGAGAGTTATTGGTGTTAACGGATACTCTTTTAATTTACTTAAATATTATGCATTAAGTATGTTATTGTATATACTTATTGCTTATCACTACTTATAGTCAGTAACCAATAGCAATTTCATTACAATATTTATCCTGCAAGCAATTAGTGCATCTAATTAAGCAATTATAGGAACCTACAGTTTAACATATTGCTGTGCTAAATACGGCTCTACATTACACACATAATGTTATTTTGACTTCATTATTAATCCCTACTTACTACATACCTAATTAGTTTCTTTCTGCCTGGCATTATCCCTACTTAATGCCAGGGTCCACTCCCATTATGAAACTAGCGAACACCAACAAACAATGATTTCATCGGTGGTCAACAGAATTATGCCGGCCTATATATATGCTTCATCCCTCTTCGGAGAGAGAAGAAGCAAATTGAGGGGCCTGCGACATGACAGGTGGTTGACCGATGCAGGCACAGGGATATAAGGATGTACCCCTATACCCACCCCAGCGCACATAAAATATAACAAACGCTTATTGCCCATGTACGTGTCTTAAGAGTCGACTGGGCACGTAGAATTCTACATTCCCCTTCAACGGGATACCTAAGCTCTTTTTTAGTTTATCTACTTTAATAAAATCTTCCCTTTGCCTTTTACCTGTTTATACAAAACTTTCTGAACCATGAAATTGAGCAATCTATAAAGATATCACAATAATAAAAAATGCTTTTGATTAAAAGAAATGCATGTACATTGATGAAATTGGTAGGCAAACCGCCCGAAACGTGTGGGTTGAGCGTCTGGTGCTCTCCAATTTATATGTGCACATACATAATATATTATTTATTTAGGTTGTATCGAATTGCGAGGTACGGGCGGGTCGCGGAGGGGGATGTCAGTCACGTAGAGCGCATGAGGTCGAGTCACGATACACTCGGAACGAACTCGTGCCATAAAAAGCCAGTGATCGACGTACAACGAGCGCAGACCTAGAGAAAACTACGCTCGCTTAAACATGCAGTAATATTATAAACGTAACGACTTTTCATTTTAATCAATTGAAAAAGTTGCCCCTATATTAATGACTTGAGAAATGGCTTTGGAATTCGGTGTTCATTCAAATCAAACTCGTTTGTACTTAAATCTACTTTTTACATATTATATGTTTTTGATAGGATCAATTATTAAAACAGATAATTATACGTTACCTAACCCTATGCAATATTAATAGAATGTTCAATATAATATTCTAAATGGAAAAACTATGGTGCATGCTATTTTCAACTTCAATTGAAATTCATAACTACAATATTTTATGTAGAAAAATAAAGTAGTGTAGGCAAATAGTTCTCCGCCAGATTTTCTAGAGTCTGGTACTGCGGTTTCAAAATCGACGGTGTAACTGATTGACGTGTAACCAAGTGAGTGGTACTGATTGACTAAAGAGGCACACTACACGGTGGACCAACGACGTGAAAAAGATGGCAGGTAGCGGATGGATGCGGGTTGCCCAAGACCGGGATGGTTGGCGCTCACTTAGGGAACCTTACGTTCGACAGTTGACGACAATCAGCTGAGATGATGATGAAAGAGGCACACAGTGTAACATTGAAGCTTGTAAGTTTGACGAGCCACGAGCTAAACTCGGTATTTGAAACCGTAAACCTTACCGGCAACGAATTAACCCAGTTTTACTCGCTGATTGACTAGTGCCTTTTATTTTCAAGTAACCCGATCGGAGAGCTCAAAGAAAATACTCACTTAGATATTTATTTCGCTTCAAAGGGATCATGGGGTCCTGACAATTGTTGAAGGCCTACAAGTTTCGCCTGAAACAATAAGTTTTGTTCGCAACCTCTGTTCCAATCTTGCCATTTCCATATTGGCAGTCAACTAGGATATCAGAGTTATATCTTTGCGGAACTTTTTGAATCATGCATCTAAATAGAATTTTGTGTTGCGAAGTTACGCATGCTTTGTATATTTTTCGTAACACTTTGGAAAGACTTTGACAGACAATTTCCTAAGTCGCCAAACTAGCTCGAGCACGGCAATGACGGTTGTATATTTGACGTTACATTTATCATGGCTACGCGAGTACCTGTTATGTAATTTTTTGAATCAAATAAAATAAGTAATTATTTAAAAGGAAAATTTGTCGACACATTCATCAACTCACAAGCCGTAACCTTGGTAAATAGATTTTTTTTTATCCCAATTTACATTAGACACAAACTTAAATGACTTTGACAATGCGTTAAGTAACTCTTTTAAAGTTAGACATGGTTTGGGTGTTTACTACATTCCACACTTAATAAGAGAGTAAATGGGTGTCGAGCTAATATTATTAGATTTAATTTAAATATCAAAAAGTAAACGTAAGTGCACCAGTCGCAGGAGAGGGAACGGGGCGCAGGGAGAGCGGGGGAGACAGAGCAAATTAAAACACGTTTATTATCTTATTCTTTTCTGGAGCAGTTGATCACATTAGGCCCCTCAGCGCCTTTATTAACGCGAGTCGCGCCTCTGCAGGCGCCGGTTAATTAATTATGTTAATTATAAGCTGCGAGAGGTTAATTCCCTCTTTTGTTCTTAATGTCTCCAGAGTCCCGATGCGAAATAAAATGGTGCAGATGTTAGGTTGAATCAGAACAAAAGAGTACCAAGGTTCATGTCACACGAAAGCTTCCGTGACGTCACATTACTAGAAAACAATGGGGCAGTACACGACACACTTTAATTTCGGCACCTATTTCACAATGGCCAAGTAAGTAAGAAATAAATGTTTTGTGATAGGATTATAGTTCAACTCATATCTAATGGCAAATATTAACTTAACATAAGTACATACTTATGCATTAAAGCCCACGGAAATTTAGCTTATGCTGGGCGCAAACTATGCCATAGTTACCTACCTACAATTTTTTTTTTATATCTTCCGCGTATGCTAAAGGGGGTGGTAAGGGAGGTTCAGACACCCATCTTTATATATAAAAAATTCGTGTCACGTTGTTTGTCCGCGATGGACTCCTAAACTACTGAACCGATTTTAATCAAATTTTTCAAACTGTAGTTTGATCCAACTTGAGAGATAAGATAGTTTACCTATATCCCTATAATTTTTTTGCAAATTATTTATTTTAATTATCTGTGAGTTCCATAAGATTCTAACAGATGGCGATGTAAGGTAATTTATCGGCTGGATTAAGTATCCAAGACAGGCAGGCAGACCCATGGAAATGTTAAAGCTATAGCTACGCCGATAATACTAGACCTGTATTATATACGTCCCACTGCTGAATAAGAGGGATTAGGCCTTAGTCCATCACGCTGGCTTAAGCGGGTTTTTTTTTTTAAATAAATAACACCCAACAGTTACACACATAGTCCTGACCCCACAGTAAGATACGAGTCTTGTGTCGTGGGTATCAGGAACTACGAGAGACTTTTGGTCTCACAACACCCAGACCCCGAAACAAATATTTGTGGATCAGATAAATATTTGCTCGGTGCGAGAATCGAACCCACGGCCTCACGTTTCACAGTCGGCTACTCGCCCACTGCGCCACGGAGGTTGGTAAGTATATAAAAAAAATTACAGCGTGATGTTTTTGCAGCGCTAGTGTTCAGTGGCCAATTATGGTGACGTACGGAGGCCATTAATTTTCAGCCTATAGTTGGAATATTATGCTTATAAGTATTGTTATTTTGATATCACTACAGGAAATGAAACAAAGGATACTCGTTTTGTATAAAATTTATTAGATACAGTTAAACCTAGTGCGTTTGGACGCGCGTATACGTGATACATTCATACAAATAATGTGGTAGGAATCATAGCTGACAATCGGATGTGTGGTAGACACAGGGTTTTTGCTGTCAATTGAATCGATTTTGAGGATATTCAGTCTGAATGTTACATCAACAACCTAGAAGATATCCAGGATAACTTTTTAACCACTATCCAAATTTAAATATTTTATTTCTTGAGAAAAATAATAAAATGAGTGTTTTTTTTACTATTACTACAATAATATAACCACCTTTTTGAGAGAAAGAAATTCGAATGAGATATGGTGAACATACCGAATTGATATTGATAAATTTAAATAAATGTGCATGGTGACTAAAAAGTTAACCGATAATGTACACGGGTTGTTATTTTTTAAATCAACCCTTTAACGTAAGAAATAAGAGCTGAAATAAATACACAAACTTATTTTGATGACGAGGGCCCACTGGATCCTAATGTTAAAACGGAAAAATGGCAGCCATTTTGTTCTTTTTGTTTTAAAGCTGATTGGCTTCACAATCGGTATTTAAGGCACCCCGACAAAAACGTGGTCGGAGCCGGGGCAAAGACTAGCAACATACAACTTAAGGAGGCCCTCAATGTGATTTGGAGATATCATGTATGTACGATATGGAAGGCATTTTTGAATTAAATAAGTACCTACCTACTCGCAAAATATATTTGAGTTCAGGCTAGATTGGTAGAAATAAACACAAAACTCGTAGATTTTGAATTCACAATTAGGGCGTTAATCTTGAGGGATTGAATACACAGAGATTGACGGGTGTTACATGTTATTAAAATTATATTAATTTACTTATATTTTTTAATACATTCTTTAATGGAAGATATAACGGAAGACCAACTTTGGCTAATAATAAAATTATATCGAAATGTGACAGACTACACCACAGTCTAAATATCATAGTCTGTCTACGTTTGCTGTCGATAAAAAACCGACAGCATCCATAAGGATGCCGCACACTAAGACTGAACAGATGACGTCTGTTAGATTTGGCCGATATTCAAATTTACAAAAAAATTAATTAAAATACCAGCGTAGTCGTAGTATTTCGGAAGGTTTAGCCATCGGAAAGGGTGGTACTCACGCCCCGTCTTACATTCCTCCGTCGCGTCGCACCCCACCACACGGCCGCCCTGTTTCGTTTCGTTTACAGACGACGATTTTTACACTGTGGCAACACAGAGTATCATAATAATTTAGTTAATTGCGCGCACGTGCCATAGTCCTACGTTAAAATAAAGCGATAATTATCTGAGCATAAGTTTTAATCGACATTAAATTCTACAATAAAATAGTATAAAATCATGACATAGTGACGACTTGGTGTCCATATTAGGCCGCTATACACAGCCGCAAGTATGCTATATAAATAATAAGTAGGACAATTAAGTAAATCTATATTAGACTATGTTATCTTATTCAAGCGAGTGGATATCAAGCGGTAACATTACCTATAAGAATGAGTCGATAAAAAGACGTTATTAATGTTGCATTTATCGACAAACTGGTACCTCGATAGTGCCACTAGTTGCTGGGAACAACAATCAAATAAAATAAAAAAATATCGATAAATAATATTGAAATAGAATAATCCAACAATCATAATCGATTAATTGGGCACCGTCGACCAGGTGATCATTTCATAAGATTTATTTATTTAATATTAATTGAATTACTGCTGGATTGCGATGTTATTGTCGTTAATCTATGCTGTTTAAGAAGTGTGCAGAGATGTTTGAATAAATATCCAAACACCATTTAAACCATTGATGTACCATTTTTTGCCCCATTCACTCAATATGTCATATGTCAAGAAATAAAAAATATATTTCTAGCACAGACCAAAGATATACATTAAACATCACAAGTATATTATGTACTTTGCGTGTTGAGAAGAAGTATGAGATCTTACGCACGTATAATCTGATTTAGAGTCAGTATTACACACAAAAAATGCCTTTTCATGCCATAAAGTATTGTAATCCTCTAAAGTGTTTCAAATGTGTTTCTCAACATTGAATAGCTCTTCTGACTTTTCACAGCAACTAATAAATCTGACACGCTTGGTTAAACTACTTACGAAGTCTATTTTATATCTTCGATCTATGATTTGTATATATTTATCGTATTGAATTTTTAGAACGAGACACTATGATTTAATTGAATAAAATATCGGAGGTTATTTAAAATTTTCCTATGAATACTAACTGTCCCATTTTGGGAAAGCAGACCACAGACTATAATTCAGTCTCACAAACATTCTTCTTACGTGCTAATAATGAAATATAATAAAATCACTGAGCGTAGTACAATATACACAAATCGAAGTAAAAAAAATAAAAATATATATATTTTTATTAAATACCTAGTTGACAGCTTCTTGTGTTAAAAATATATACCCCCCCCCCCCCTTAATAATTATCGCCGCACTCAGGTGTATCATAATTATAACCTTGTCAATTAAAGTAAAAGTAACAAAGTAAAATCATTTCTTAGGACTATTATTTCCATCAACAAAGTCAGTTACTTTAAGCGCTGAGTACAGACATAATCTTATTAGAAAACTTTAAAAAAATGAAACTTTGATAATTTGATAATGATACTTAAATTCAATTGAGGTGAATTCAACTGAGTGCAGCAGTTATTTAGTATTTTAACTATGAAACTATTTACATATAATTTATCTCTTTCTTAAATCGAACAACTTAAGATTGAAAGTGGTTTAGTTAATCTATGATAAAAGAATGTCGGCAGCTAATGTTGTCGCTTGTCATTGGTCGTGTGAGTTTATACCCTGATTTAAATGAATTAAATAGCGATTACAAATTCATTTACACCTAATAAGATATAGTGTTAACATTGCGAGCGTGGCGCGGCAACAAAAGTGTGTTTGTATATTTTATTATGTTAGGTTTTAAAATGTCAGAGAAAACACGTGATAGTTAAAATGCTGTCAATATTCGTTTGTAAATAAAGTCAATCTTGTATATGAAAATAATTATACTTTATATAAAATATATCTTAAAATTACAGTTACATTAAAAGTACAGTTGCAGCGATGATCGCTAGTTTTTAATTATAAAAAATGTGTAAAAATCTCGAAAGGAACATCAATATTAAATTATTATACAACTTCAATAGAACCATAACCCTTAAGGTGATAACATTTAGGACTCTTTTAAAATTATTAAATATTACTTAATATATTACAATACTACGATTAAAATCATTCTTTTTAAATCATTCCTCGGTTATATTAGAAAAGAACGAATGGAGATGATGATTCAATATAAAACAATTATAACAATAGCTTATATATTTATTTTTCTCTGGGATGCCTGAAAAGACGTCTAGGTCCGAATATTGTTAGCAAATTCTTGTTGACAGCCTCCGTGACGCAGTATGAGATTAGCCGGCTGCGAAGCGAGAGGCCGTGGGTTCGATTCCCGCACCGAGACAATTGTTTGTGTGATCCACGAGTATTTGTTTCCGGTGTGGGTGTTGTGAGACCGCAAGTCCCTTGTAGTTCCTGATATCAACCCACGTGGGTATCAACCCACGATACAGATACAACCTAGTGTGGGGTCAGGACTATGTCTGTGACTGTTGGGTGTATTTACTATTATTATTATTCTTACTAAATCATTAACAAAGAGAGTATATATTAAAATGGACACAACATTTGTCCTTTAAACGTCATCGCTGCATCTCGTCTCGTATAAAAGAACACCGCCATATAACTATTAAGTATATAACAATAAAATTTACAACCTAAGTTATTGTACGTAATACTGGACGTTAGTTAGTGGCGACTAACTTACACTAGTCGCTAGTCAGACTAGTCGTATTAGTCACCGACTAATCGCACTCGTCGGATAGTCGCATTCGATCGACCGATCATATTAATGGTCTAGTCGAAATTAGTCGTTAGTTAACTAATAGTCGCATATCACTTAATAGTACTATGATATAATATATTTTATTTTATTAATAAGCTCACGCCTGTGTCCTTGAACGGGTAGGCAGAGATGCAAGTAGTGTACCCACAGTTCGCCGAACTTATTTTTGGCTTACAATGTGATAAGAGACGAGCTTATCGACATACCGAGCACTATATCTAATCTCTGACAACGCGTGTGCAATTTTAAAATCGAAAAACTTGAAACACGAATTGTGATTGCAGGATCCGGGATTACAACCTGGAACCTCGCGGTTTCACAGCCTAAGTACGCTGCCAATGAGGCGATATAGTAACATAATATCATTACTGGAAAAGCAAAAATACTAAAACGCTCATACGAGAACTTTACGGTAGAGCATTTTAAATGTGTTCTTATACTATTTAAAATATCATGATTTTTTTAGTATTGCTGCTTTAGTATTTTAGCCTTTCCAGATGCGTGATATTCGTGTTAGTCCCCAACTAATCGTATATTGACGGATAATCGCACTAACTATATAATTCGATAAGTGTGACTAGCTAACATGGAATAACATTTAAACTGAATTAATCGTTGTCAAGTATAGTTTGAGCCTCTGTAATATTTTGGTTGTATTTATTTTATAATCTTAAATTATATCGACAAGTGAAAGGACAGATGGTCATCACTAGATTTAGATTTCAAGCAAAAATTACATACGCACTCACGCCTGTAATCCCCGAAGCGGTAGGCAGAGGTGTAACCAGAATACCCACATTTCCCTGAGCGTATCTCCGTCCCGTGCTGTCATAGGCTGCGGTTAGACGACGCGAAAAATTTCGTGCGGCCGCCGCGCGAAATTTTTCAGTCATAGCAAATGTATGTCTTATTAACTAGGACTTAACGTTGAAATTCTTTGTGAGTAACCACGCTCGCGTTTACACGAGCGCGCAGTCGCCGCCTGGTTGGAGCGTTGCGAAGAATTAAACATTATGGCTTAGTCAATAGAGTTTACATTAGTTTTTCGAGGGATTCGAGCGAGGCGCCCGCGCGGCCGCAGCGCGGTGGGATTCCTTGTCATATAAACGCGCCCATAGGGGGCGAGTGCAAAAATTACATAATATGAATAAATATGAAAAATTACAAATAGTCTACTTTTATCTTGGTATTAATTACAGTAGGCAGATTTCATAAAAAACGTAACACTACCGCGCCGAGAAAGGTCAATTACGTTTAATTGTTACCTAACCATTTTTCGAGCAGATAAGATAATAAAAATTTTACGGTTCGCAAATACAAGTTATCAGATAATTTCGTATGTAGATATCCTTTCGCCCGTCGATATAATTATATCTACACTATGTACGTATTTATAGTTAGTCTTATATTTATTGTTAAAAACTGTAACATGTCGAAATTTAGCCATGATACAAACGGCTGGCCTTAGACTGTTTACGCACTATATCCGTTCCGAATCAGAGATTATAATACGAACTGGGAATTTTAGAGACTTCAAAACGTGGGATTTTAGAGACTTCTAAACATAGGATTGGGATCTAATGCGCACCTCTATTATATAACATAGGCCGGCAAACGAGCAAGTGGGTCATCTTATTGTAAGTGATCTCCACCGCCCATGTACGCCTACAATACCAGAAGAGACATGGGCGCATCGCCGACCTTAAATGAAAAGGTTAATTGAGAGATTAGGAATTGTGTAGGGGGATTTGAGCCTCCGGATATCTCATTTACCCTAGGAAACGCAGCAGCAAACCACTACTATACGTCGGTTTTCTGTGAAACAGTGGTATCAACCCGGTCAAGTCGGCCTATTCATGCTGTAGACAAAACTTTTCATACAAATAGTTTTACGGCTGCCCCAAACAGAGATTGCTCGGATTCGAATCGGAAGCAGTGCGTTAACAGTCTTACAAATATATCGGAAACGCACTACTGGTAGCGCAGTACCGGGTGTCGAAGTGCATTGTTTCAGTGTCGGAGATGTCTATGCGCGGGTGGCCTGGACAGCGAGTACGTCTCCGGCTGGAAGGTGGGCGGACACTGCAGGTGCGGGTACGGGGCCGCGCGGGAACTCGAACCTGTACCACTCACCTACGGGACACACATCACATTTAAAAAAAAACAGTGTATGTAACGTTTACGTGCGGTTGAAGTAAAACTGTGTTGACATAATATATCTTGATGTTAATGTGTCTTAAAAATATAAATATCAAAATGGAGGGCATTTTTCCAACTCGATCATCAGATCTGTCATTTGTAATTACAGACCCCACAAATATCGATGTTGACAAGTGTCGTGTGTTCATACAAGGTTATATACCTGATCGTGCGCAAACACTAGCCGCAGTCGCGACACTCCGCCCGGCGTCGGTTCACCCGCACTACGACCACTGCAATAACAAATAATATACAACAAAATAAATAATACAACTTACACAGCCACGCTGTAGACAGTTTTGTCTACAGCATGAATGGTCCGACTCGACCACACCGTTACCACTATCTCACCGACATGGAGTAACAGCAGTCGCGTTTCATACTAAGAGTAAATAATGGGAGGGCCAAATGCCCCCTTACCCTACTCAATCTCTTAATTGATATTTTTCCTTCCTTTCTATTTTTTTATAAATAGATTGTACAAGATGATTTAGGATATATAGACCTGAAGCACGATTGATTTAACTACCATATACTATGTATGGAAAAACAAATTGTAAATAATGTTGTTTAATAACGATAATTGCTTATAAAGTAAATGTGTACATACCCGTCACGCGGCGCGTGTGCGTGCGAGTGTTGAGATGTGACAGCAGTGTCACGTGACTCCGCCGCGTTGTGTACCTGTCGCACAATACACGACACTATATTTATTTATTTATTTATTAAACACAAAACAGGTTACAATAATAACAAAATGGATATAATATAATACATGATGCTAATAGGCACTTGATATTTTTGAACCCGACTGCATAGTGTACACATGGTAAAAAACCCCGCTATAGTGGCTTTAATAGTTCAGTAATTAATAATTGCCTTATTAATTTCGTTTAAATCACAGGTTGGGTAAATATAATTTGTTTTTGAATTTTCAATTCGATAAAATACATGTTCTAGATCAGAATTTGTGCCTAATATGATGTTAGGTATAAAGCATAATTATAATAATATGCTATATGCATAATGTCGATACAAAACGTTAACTGATTTTTGGATCAATGGTGTTTGTACGACGTTTACCATAAACACAAATTCATCATCAACATCAACAACAATATAAGAGCAATTACGTCATCCAAAATCTGTAATTTTCGCGTCCTTAGAGTCTCGTATCGGAGTCGAGTCGTGACAGGTCGACATCGCGGTGTGCGTTCAGTAGAGCAGTATGTGCGTGTGGGTGTACCTTGTCGTTCCTGCGCAGCGAGTCGCGCCACCTGTCGGGCGCGAGCGGCGGCGCGGCGGGGCGGGCGCGCGCGGGCGGCGGGGGAGGGGGCACCGCGGGAGGGGCACAATCATCGCCTCCGATGCTCTCGTAGCCGAGTCGAGAAGGGTCCACGTCCGCGTCAGACTCGCGACCGCCCACCTCGATACGCTCGTATCTGTACACACACACACACTAAACATCAAAACTAACATTCCATTGTTACAACGTGTTACAGAAAGGTGTGGTCAAACTTAACGGATAATGTATAATATAAATATTTCAACCCTAATTAGTACCAAATCACATTGCATAAATTAAAACATAAATAGAAACAATCTTTTCATCAAATGAGTAACGTATCGAAATTCAACTGGCAACTTTCGACAAAACTAAATAAAGAACTATTGATACGACTGAAGTCGTTACTAGATGGATAGTGAAAATGCATATAACTTAAAAGTGACTTGATCTATCTTAATAAACAAATGACTAAAGTTTGCGTAAAATTTTGAGAAGCCAAGATTTTCTAATACATAACACTCACTGTAAGGTGTATAATATCGCAGTCCTTAATTAAATATGATTACACATTTTGATACACGTTATATATTTTTCATGACAAAAAATACTCATATTATGAGTAGTAACAAACTTCAACTTTAAAAGTCCTGAGAGGTGTTGGTACTGTTTAAGGACAGATCATCAGTCAAGAGACCTGTTCGATTCATCATTGAGTAATAGATCGATTCATCGAGTAATAAATCGATTCATCGTGTAATAAATCGATTCATCGAGTAATAAATCGATTCATCGTGTAATAAATCGATTCATCGAGTAATAAAATTGTATAAATCGATCGGTATGAGTGACTCACCCGTCTCCGGCACGAGCCCCTCCTCCCGTCAGCGCCCCCGCCCCCGCCCCCGCCCCCGCGCCCGCCCGCGCCCCCGCCGCTCCCCCGGCGGCGCCACGCCCGCCCACCTCGCCGTAGATCACATCCGCCACTGTCATACACATATTGCACGGGATGTCAATGTCGATGCATTTCACAACACTTTATAAAATAATTAAGTGTAGGTAAAGAGAAGGTGAAACGAGTCAAGTTATTCGTAATAGGATGCAATAACACTTCAACCCACATCAGCTAAAAAAATGAGAATTATTTTTATGATAAAAAAAATAAGGGAATTAAACCTATTTCAATCTAATAAATTTAGCAAAAGACAATCAGAATCTCAATATTACCTTCATGTGGGTTGTGATGTGATTGCGTATTGGCATCCAAATATACTGACCGACAGCGTCGAGCGCGGCGGCGAGTCGCCTCTCGACTCCCAGCAGTACTCGCTCGCTGTACATCTGACGCCTTTCTTCCTCTTGCTTCTTCAGCATGAACTGCTCTAATGTTACGAGACCCATCAGATTCTCAGCCTTAAACGAGATGATATAAATATTAGGTTCTTCTCTGGTAATATATCTTGTGGCGGCGTACTTCGCTGTGACAATAATGAGATTTTGGGGTTCAATACCATGGTCAACAAAAATGAGATTTTCACTATTATTATCGTACCATATATACGGTATATTATGTTGATCGTTGTAAACGATATCTATGACTTTTTAATATTAAGGGATTGCACCATAATAGTCGTTATAGTTAAGGTTGACGTCAATTTTGACGATAACAGTAACGCTGATTTTAACATTGACTGCGGAATGTGTTGCACCATCGTATTCCGATTGAACTATCTGTCAGATATTTAACTTAAACAATAGCTTTAACTATCGAATCCTCGGCGATTACGATTAACAACTAAAGTTAAGACGTCATTATTGTTATAATACGACGTAATAATTGTTAAGTGGTGCAACTCAGGTTTTGCTTAACCGGTAGTTTAACATGTTTGTCATTGCTAAAGTGAGATGGTGCAACCCACCCTAAATGTCCTTTAGTTAGTAAGATAAGGCGGGTATTATGCAGCAAGTGTTGAATAGTGGTGGAATTAATGGTTAATGTTGTACCTTGTGTATATTCCTGGCGGGTGCGGTTGCAGGTGCGGGTACGGGTGCGTGTGGTGCGTGCACGCGCCGCTCCTCGCCCGACAGGTTCGGGTTGGAGGCGCGCAGTGAACCTGTCCCCGTCACCCCCGCCCCCGCCGCCCCCGCCCCCGCCGAGCCAGCCGCCCCCACCACTATAGCGGCCGCACTGCGGGCGCCCGGGGATGACGCGCTCGACTTACTCTAGCGAACAAACAACTTATAACACACAGCACAACTACTGAAATAATAACCTATCAAAAAAGATCAACGATTATACTAACAAATAAAGTTGTACAGGTCAATAGTAGTAATATGCACTCACCTTGCCTTTACTATCGTCCTTAGTCTTATTCCTCGAGAAGAACCGCAAGTACTTCCTGTCGAGGCTGGTGGAGGCGTGGCTGACGTTCTCCTGTGACTCGCTGCGTTGCATGCGATGCGTGAGTTTCTTGAGCGAACCGAACTTCGACTTGTCCTTGTCTTTATCCTTGTCTTTCTCCTTCTCGCTTTTCTTCTCTGGACTCTCGTTGTCTGACTCAGTCTCGGAGTAGTCAGTTTCGGAAAATTGTTTCGATACGTCCATCTTGAAAATATTTGATATTTCTATTTTGTTTGCAATTGATCAATCAAAACACTTACATAACACAAGCCCACGCTAAAACTCAGATATAAGCATATTTCGGGTAGCTTAAGAGATGTATACACGAGCGCAAAAACTTTGGTTTACGCTCGACTGCGATTCACCAATTATCGATTTTTAAACACAAAAGACCTTAATGCAATACGCATTTTATCGATGTCGATAAAAACTTCCTTAAAAAAATAAATGAGCTCCTCATACAGCTCTAGCTAATATATTATGGCCTCGTATAGGACATGTATAATTTTAAATACGTTAAAATAAACTGTTTTAAGATTTTTATATAATTTTAGATTTTTAATCAGAGGCTTGATCTTTATGTCATTTTGTTTCTGTGCGGATTAAATAAATCATTCGGTCACTAAGTCTCAGCTTTCAATAACGTTACAGTTTCAAGGCTTATTAACTTTAAAATTTGTATCTAGGGGCCTACGTAGTTACCAATCATAAATTTAATGTAACAATAAAAAAGTCGATAAAATAGTATACTATTGAAATGTTAGGTAGTAATAAATACGTAAGCATTAATAACTGACGTGTTGTGCGAGCGAGGGCAGGAGGGTGGCGCGGTGTATGAGCTGTATCCAGGCGAGCATGGCGTCGCGCGACTCGCACGCGAAGTAGAAGGCGGTGCCGGTGTGGTACACCTTGAACGCGTGCGCGCGAGACTTCACCTCCGCCGCCGCGCACACCGTGAACCCCTCCAGGTAGATCATGCAGTCCGCCTTCGAACACTGCGACATTACCACATGCCTATATTACATAGGGGTCATTCCATATAAAATCGTCTGAAAATAAAAAAAATTGTTGCCGACTCATTTTAGATATTGGTGTAACTTTAAGAAACTCTACTCTAGGGTCCCAAAGAACAAAATTTACACGAGTTTGATTTTTACAAGCGCTTGTTTCCGCCTATTTAAATATAGACTTTTAAAAATCGATATTTTTAAACTTTATCAACTTTGTCAAAGTCCTGTCAAAAACAGGTCAAAGCCCGGTCAAAGTCCGATTAAAGTCCTGCCAAAGTTCGGTCAAAGCCCGATCAAATCCTTGTCGACGTCCGGACAAAGTATGGTCAAAGTCTTGCCAAAGTCTTATCAAAGTCCTGTCAAAGTCCAGTCAAAGTCTTGTCAAAGTCCTGTGAAAGTCTGGTCCAAGCCGACTGGTCACTGTGTGACGCCACCTGGGAATCATCGAAGTTCCAGGGGGGTCGGCTAACGCTGGCTGGTCAACTGGCCCCGTGACGTCTCACGGAAGGTTCTCGAATATTCTCGAACCTTTCGTTGATCGATGGACCGCTCGCGTTACGGAACGTTTCGGTTCACCTTCCCATAAGAAGTTATCACTTTAAAAAAGGTTCACCTGATGACAAGTGATACACAAAGGATCATGAACGCACTGTGCACCAGTTAAAGAAGAATAAAAGAAGAAGGGGAAGGAGATATGTAATCTGTTTGTTGAGATCGCTTGTATATGTGAGTGAGGGCGCCCAGCGCGGCTGCATGGCGTGTCGCGCGCGCACGCGCTGCCACACCGTGTGTGTGAGTGTGAGTGTGAGTGTGAGTGCGTACCTCCGGCGTGCGGTACGCGTAGAGCAGGTTGTGCGTGAGCAGCAGGTGCCTGGGCGCCCAGCGCGGCTGCATGGCGTGTCGCGCGCGCACGCGCTGCCACACCGTGTGTGTGAGTGTGAGTGTGAGTGTGAGTGCGTACCTCCGGCGTGCGGTACGCGTAGAGCAGGTTGTGCGTGAGCAGCAGGTGCCTGGGCGCCCAGCGCGGCTGCATGGCGTGTCGCGCGCGCACGCGCTGCCACACCGTGTGTGTGAGTGTGAGTGTGAGTGTGAGTGCGTACCTCCGGCGTGCGGTACGCGTAGAGCAGGTTGTGCGTGAGCAGCAGGTGCCTGGGCGCCCAGCGCGGCTGCATGGCGTGTCGCGCGCGCACGCGCTGCCACACCGTGTGTGTGAGTGTGAGTGTGAGTGTGAGTGCGTACCTCCGGCGTGCGGTACGCGTAGAGCAGGTTGTGCGTGAGCAGCAGGTGCCTGGGCGCCCAGCGCGGCTGCATGGCGTGTCGCGCGCGCACGCGCTGCCACACCGCGCCCGCCGCGCCGCGCGCCGCCAGGGCTCGCGCCGGGACGCACCGACGCTCTGCACACGACACGCTCGTCACACACGTCACAAGTCACAAATATTGGTAAGCGCCATAGTAACAAAATTGCTGAACACGCTCATAATTAATAATCTGGTGAACTTTCATAAAATGTGGATTCTAGCTTCAAGTTCACCGACTTTTTGAAGTGATAACTTCTTATGGGAGGGTGAACCGAAATGTTCCGTAACGCGAGCGGTCCATCGACCAGCCAGCGTTAGCCGACCTCCCTGGAACATCGATAATTTCGAAGTCCTAGGTGGCGCCACACAGTGACCAGTCGGCTTGGACCGGACTTTGACACGACTTTGATACGACTTTGACACGACTTCGACACGACTTCGACACGACTTTGACACGACTTCGACACGACTTTGACACGACTTCGACATGACTGACATGAATTTGACACGAATTTGACACGACTTTCATACGACTTTGACACGACTTCGACTAGACTTTGACACCACTTTGACACGATTCTGACACGACTTTGACACGGCTTTGGCACGACTTTGACACGACTTTGACACGACTTTGATACGACTTTGACACGACTTTGATATGACTTTGATACGACTTTGACACGACTTTGACACGTTTTGACACGACTTCGACACGACTTCGACACGACTTTGACACGACTTTGATACGACTTTGACACGACTTCGACACGACTTTGACACGACTTCTACACGACTTGAACACGACTTTGACACGGCTTTGGCACGACTTTGACACGACTTGGACACGACTTGAACACGACTTGAACACGACTTTGACACGGCTTTGGCACGACTTTGACACGACTTTGACACGACTTTGATACGACTTTGACACGTCTTTTACACGTCTTTGACATGACTTTGACACGACTTTGACACGGCTTTGACACGACTTTAACACGGCTTTGACACGACTTTGATGCGACTTTGACACGACTTTGATGCGACTTTGACACGACTTCGACATGACTTTGACACGACTTTGACACGGCTTTGACACGACTTTGACACGACTTTGAGACGACTTTGACACGACTTCGACACGACTTTGACACGTCTTCGACACGACTTTGATACGACTTCGACACGACTTAGACACGACTTTGACACGACTTCGACAGGACTTTGACACGACTTTGACACGGCTTTGACACGGCTTTAACACGACTTTGACACGACTTTAACACAGCTTTGGCACGACTTTGACACGACTTTGACACGACTTTGACACGACTTTGATACGACTTTGACACGACTTCGACATGACTTTGACACGGCTTTGACACGGTTTTGACACGACTTTAACACGACTTTGACACGACTTTGACAGGGCTTTGACCGGACTTCGTAACGTAACGCGTTACGGGAAGCCAGACAGAGTGGCGCCGTAACGTAACGCTTTACGGCGCCACTCTGTCTGGCTTCCCTTTCTCTCACGCATACGGTAGCAGTAGGCAGGCTCCTCCGCTCTCACTTTAACCCACATTAGTTTAAGTTATCACTTCTGTCGAGCGTCCCGGGACGCACACTTTTTTTTTTATTCGTTGAAGAGTTTTTATTTCTTACCTGGTCTTCCGTCATCGAATTTTAGCTGAATTTGAGTGAAATAATTCTTGGAGTAATCCCTACCAATTACAAAAATATTAATTAAAATTAGTTTACATTTGGCGGAGATATCGCCTATTATAAACTTGTAATGACGGCAACAAAATCTCATGAACGCGTCAATTTAACAAAAGTCGCTGAATATGAAGCTAGAATCCACATTTTATGAAAGTTTACCAGATTATTAATTATGAGCGTGTTCTGCAATTTTGTTACTATGGCGCTTACCGATATTTGTGACTTTGAGGTGGTCACCGCGTTATGTTACGATAGTTGATCAGCGACTTTTGATGCTTATAGAGTATAGAATTTTTGGAGTTTTGTCCACGTTCATCGATTTTTGGCGTTGACTGTACATTTAAAATATTAGTTCCCAAAATGATCCAGGTGGACCCCAGGGGTCTACGAGACACTCAACAAGTGTCTACGTTGGCGTGACAAAAAAATGGGGGTCACAATTCGTAAACAGGGGACCACGAAAATTTACCTGCTTTCGACAGTGAAAAACTTAAATATTAACTTGATGGTCCGGAGTCCCTGGGCCAGCTGATCCACTTGATTACTATCAAGCTCATTTTCCGTGAGTAGCTTCGTTTCGATGAAACGCCCAATAATTCGCTATGCGAAAATTCTCTATTGTGGTAGCTAACAGAGGTAGCAAGTATAGAATATTTCGATTTGATGATACTCAAAAATTTATTATTTTATTTGTAGGACAATATGACTGTTAAATTATATGAATATTAACTAAGTAAAAACGAAAAAATCAGCTGGTTAGAGTATGAGCTTGATAGTAATTAAGTGGATCAGCTGGCCCAGGGACTCCGGACCATGACTTCACCTATCAATGCAGGCAGATAATATTTTAATCAAATTTTTTGTCGAGTTTTGGGAATATATTAGAAATGCATGCTGCAGGAGGTCCACCAGAACAAAACATATGGAAACCTCTTATTTCAAACTATAAGGATATTTAAAAAAGGTATACTAAGCCGAAATGCATAAAAGAGCAGCTATGTAATTCTTTTAAAAAATATACACAAATAGTGGAAATCCTTATCAAACACTGCTTTAAATTAACTACGGCTTAGTAAACATTTTGTAACTACCTTATACATATGTATTTAAGTAACTACCGTACTATCCCCATTTGAAACAAACTGACTCTATTCCGCGACAAAATGTAAGTACGTCAAGCCTAACGTTGCAGCGACATCTACACATGACGCCACAAATACAATTGGGCAACCTCGACTTAAGGCAAACCGAAACTACATATTCCTTAATATAGAACAATGCTCTTTGACATCGACAAAATGTCATTCCCGGGAGGCCATAAATTTGCCACCTGAAGTAGTTTACCTCTGGTTGAGGCAGCGAATCCACTTGAGACATCTCGAGCCAAGGTTACTTCGGGTGGATATGCAGCAAAAGATTCAAAAAATTGTACGCAGTTTAGACAAATTGAACATTGTATTATTATAAATTTATATCTATTAGGCAATTAATTAATACCAAAATTATTCCATTATTCATTAACATGCCGCTCGAACTGACAAATTAATGACAACATACACAATAATAAATTAAACAATAAAAACACTTTTTAAAAAGGTATGTTTAAAAACCAACCAGAACTCTAATTGAGTAACGATTTATTTAAATTGCATCTTTCAATTTACGAATGGGTTATCAACTTACTGGCTAGTATGGAGCTCTTCTTCTTAAGACTCCTGGACTTGGAGTTGGGGAACATGCCCCTGACAGCGCTGGTGGGTGAGAGCGCGAGTCCCCGCGCCGGGGAGGAGTCCCCGCCTGAGTGCGCGTGTGCGTGCGCGTGCGCGCCCATCACTATGTCGGGCGCGCGGCGGGTGGAAGCGGACGCGCCCGCGGGGGAGGGCGGCGCCGGGGACTCCGCCTCGCTGTTGATGGCGGGCAGCTCGTGTCTCTCACTAGGGATCACTCGGATGTCGTGCTTCGTTATGTGGCGAAGGGGCACCGAGATCTAATAATAATAATAATAATAATAGCCTTTATTTCCTCTGACCTTACTTAACTTACTTATGATTACAATTTTTAACTAAACTATCTAATTACACGTTACTGTTTGCATCTATATCTATACATCTATATATATATATATATATATATATATATATATATATATTTTTCTAAGCTTCCAGATCAGGCTGTCTTGTGACATAGGCCTCCTCTAACTCCCTCCACTTGATACGATCAAATGCTAACCGTCTCCATCCTTTTGGCAGGTCGTCTTCCCATCTTTTTATCTGTCGTCCTCTGCGTCTTTTGCCGTTTCTAGGGTACCACTCTATAACTTTTTTGGTCCATTTTTCTGTCTTGGTCCTCATTATATGACCTATCCATCTCCACTTCAGTGATCTAGTTTTGACCCGAACGTCTGCGACTTTGGTTATAGTTCTAATTTTTTCTGCTCTCCACTTGTCTCTTAGCCGTAGGTTCATCATGCTTCTTTCCATGCCTCTTTCACAAACGCGCAATTTGTGGTCTATTTTTTGCGTATATGGCCAGGTCTGACAACCATATGTGAGGCATGGGAGAATACATGTGTTGTATATTTTTCTTTTCTCAGAAATGGGTATCGAATTATTTTTCATGATATCACTCAAAGACCAATATCTTTTCCAGGTGTTGTTTACTCTCCTATCTATCTCTTTTGTTATCTGATTTTCTACGCTTATTATTTGACCTAAATAAATGTACTCATTTACGTATTCGATCTCCTCTTCTCCGACTACTATTTTACTTTTGGTCATATTAGTTATTAATTTAGTCTTGTTTGAATTCATTGATAATCCCGCCTTTTTGCTCTCAAGTGCTAATTGTTGTAACATAGTTTGAAGTGTAGTAGGGTCTTCTGCGAAAAGAATGATATCGTCTGCAAATCTAAGATGGTGTATATTTTCGCCGTTAATATTAATGCCAAATTCGTCCCAGTTAAGTTGCCTAAAAATATTCTCTAAAACTGCATTAAATATTTTTGGTGATAGTGGATCTCCCTGTCGAACCCCTCGTTGTATTTTAAATTCTTCTCCAGTTCTTTCAAGTTGTATTTTTGCTGTACTTTTTGCATATATTTTTTTAACTATATTAATGTACCTATTTTCCACTCCTTGATTTTTTAGTGAATTCCACATATAACTATGCTTTAAGGAGTCGAAAGCTTTATTATAATCCACAAATGATAGATAGTATGGACGTCCGTATTCATTGCATTTTTCGATTACTTGTTTGACTACGTGGATGTGATCTATTGTGGAAAAGTTTGAACGAAATCCTGCTTGTTCTTTGGGCTGATTACTGTCTAGTACTTTAGTCAGGCGTTCTAATATTATCTTTATGAACACTTTATATAGATTTGCCATTAAACTGATAGGTCTATAGTTGTTCATATTATTTCTGTCTCCCTTCTTATGCAATAATATTATTGTAGAAGTTGTCCACTGAGATGGAATTTGTTCGGTTGCTAAGATTTCGTTGCATATATGCGTAAATGGTTCTATTATTAGGTCTTTTGTATATTTTAGAAACTCATTTGTTATTGTGTCATCTCCGGGAGCCTTTCCTGGTTTTTGTGTTTGGATTGCTCTTCCTACTTCGCTCTGCAGTATTGGTAGGATTGGTTCTTGCTCCATATAATGTTTTACGGTTGTCTCGTCTGTTGTTTCGTTGTCATCATTATACAACGATTTGTAAAATTCTGTTGCAATTTTTAAAATTTCGTGACGTTTACTTGTTGTGTACTGCTTTTGATGTTTATTCTTAGTTGTCGTTTTTTGAATCCATGTCGAGTATTCTTTTAATTCCTTCAGAGATTTTTTAGTGCTTCCCGTTTTGTTTATGTGGTTCCTGATTGTGTCTAGCCGAATTTTTTTCCTATGGTTCCTAATTAATTTTGATATGTCTTTACTAATATCTGAAATTTCTTTACGATTGTCTTTTCTATTTTTTATCAATTCCTTCCTATTAGCGATTTTCATTCTTGCTTCTGATCCAATTTTGTCTTTTCTCACCTTTTTGGTAGATTTTTTATTAGCTTTAACTAAAGCTTCTTCTAGGGTGGTGTATTTTTCTTGCACACTGCATTGTTTTTTAATATTTTGTAAGGATTGTTTCAAATCGTTTAACACTTGATCTGGAATATTCAATGCGGTTTCTAAATTGGTTACCCGGAAATTTCTCCTCTGAATTTTTAAATCTTTACATACTATACTTCCTCTTACCAGTCTATGATCAGAGTTGAAATTAAAGTTATTTAACACACTGACATCATTGAATATTTTGGGAATATTGGTAACTATGTAATCTATCTCATTTCTATCTTTACCGTTTGGTGAAATCCAGGTCCATCTTCTGTTAAGTTTTTTACGAAAAAAAGTATTCATTATTCTTAAGTTGTGTTGAAAGCAGAAGTCGATGAATCGTTGCCCATTATCATTTCGTCTTCCTTGGCTATGTGGGCCTAAGATGAATTCTCCTTTGTCTAATTTGGTTCCTACTTGCCCGTTAAAATCGCCCATTATTATGATGTTTTTATTTATTTTCTGCATTGTTGTTGTAAGATCCTTATAGAACATATCTTTTTCTTGGTCTGTTGCTTGTTCAGTTGGTGCATATATCTGTAGGATTGAAAAAGGGTTTTTAAATCCAGGCAGATTGATGTTAAGAACTCCTAATCTATCAGATATTCCCACGAATTCATCGATATATTTCTTGAGATCTTTTTTTACTATAAAACCTATTCCTCGACTTCCTTGTATTTCGCCCTTGTAGTAAAGTATAAAGTTTGTAAATTCTCTTATTTCTTCTCCATCTCTTCTTATTTCACTAAGTCCAATTATGTCCCATGTAATTTCTTTTAACGCTTCTTCTAGTTCTATAATCCTATCATCTGTTCTTAGTGTTCTTGTGTTCAGAGTGCCTAAATAAAGTTTATGGTGTGTCCTATTACGAGATTTAATTTTTGTGGTAGTTGGAATATTCGAAACATTTGCAGTATTTGAAATATTTGGAGTGAGTGTTGAGGGTGGCGGTCGTTTAACCCCACGGTGACCAGCCGGATTGGGGTTATTCCGTCTCCGGTTGCTGATTAATTGCTAGTTACTCTTGCTAGTTCCTGGCGAAGGAGAATGTGTATTTGATTTCGTTCTCATAAGGTCGTACGCATTCACCTTCTTAGCTTTCATGGAGTTTGATGACATGTTGACCTGTTTTCTGGGATTTACAAGTGTTCCTGGAGAAGTTGACAGTTCCCTTTTTCTCTTTTCCTTATTTGTCTTGTTTTCCTTCACTATCAGCTTGTCATACTTAATATATGCGATATTTCCCTTCTCTCTTTCTTCATTTACTTGTTTTTGAAGTAATTTCCTTTTTTCTAACACCGCTTTAGGATAGTCTTCCGTTATATAAACATTTTTTAGGTTTCTTTTATTTTTCAAAATATCTACTCTTTTCCAGAAATTTGTAAATGAGATTAAAAGAGGCCTAGGTCCTTCGCTCTTCTTAATTCCAATTCTATAAACATTCTGGATATCGCTAGTAGCAATAGAGATGTTGAGGTCATCCTTCATTATTGTTTTTATTTTTTCAAGTATGTCTGATGTACTATTTTCTGTCTCTTCCAGTTTAAAAAGCACTATATTATTCCTTTTTTTCTCTCTCTCTAGATTAGTTACCTTCTTTTCTAATAGCTCAACTTTTTCGTTCAGTTTTCTGTTTTCTTCTATTAACGGTACTAATTTTTCATTCATTTTTTCTAATAAGTTGTTTGTGATTGTTGTAGTCTGTTTATCCATTTCTAATTTCAATTTGTCGAAAAGTAATTGGAGTTGTTGATCCATTGTTTATGTAAAAGAACGTAATGATTTTCTAATCAGAGTAAATCGAACTTTATATGTTTATGTTCTGCTTGCCACGGAACGTTCAATTTGTGTGGTGTGTATCCGAACACTTGTTTTTTAATTATGTTGGTGCTACTGAAAACTGTTTTAGATTGTCTTTGGTAGGTGTCTAATTGTTTTGACTGTTGTTGTTTCGAATTTCAATTGTAATTGACAGCTAACCTTAAACCATCCGTGTTCGGCGATTTATATTGTCCAAAACCTCTTGTTTTCGGTGCAGATGAATTGGTGTAACACTGTGCAACTTCGAACAAGTGTATATATCCACAGTTACGAATGGCAAAAAGTTTTTAACATTTAATATCTTGAAATTTTGTTGTGCGCAACTGACATAGATGTTAACTTTACGACGACCGGAAGCGGAAAACCGAGATCTGATCAATGTCAAATGTCACATATTATTAGTCAGCTTCCTTTGCGCAGCTAGCGAGTTGCCTACTGTGAACAGGAGGCTACGAGTTCGATTGCCGCACCGAAACAAACGTTAGTGTAATCGACAATTTGTTGTCGGTTTGTGTTTTGAAGTCGGTTACTGAAGTTTTAAATTAATAAATAATCATAGTTATCATCAAAATTGCTTTAGGTTATCGATATTTCTTTTGAAGTTATACTTCTTTAGGCGCGTTATGAAAAAATGATGAGAGTGAAATTTTAAGATGCGCGCGCACCTGTGACACAAAAAATTAACAGTATGAAGTTAGGCGCGTTAAGAAAAAATGATGAGAGTGAAAGTAGCCGTAATTAATAAACAAATGACGATTTAGACAAAGAAAAACTCTTTAGGTTTTTTCTTATTCGGAACATGTTGCCGTAAAAAGTACCAGGCTCGCATAAACGCGAAGAGAGTAGAATGTACTTCTATCATGTCGAGTGGATATGTTGATATAAATTAAAATACTTTTATTTAATATAATTAACACTAAATATTATTAAATTATTAATGTTACGATATTTCATCGTTGTTGTGAAGACTTGAGAATAAATTACACTTGTCTTTGGCGAAATGCATAACAATGCGAAGCTTAAGAGTGTTGTTACAAAGACTTGGCTGTATGAGCTACAATACCTTTGCCTATTAAAAACCCGAATTTGAACCAAAAATTATAATACCGAGGACTATGACGGAAGTGAATACTTTTTAAATTGTTTTCGAAATTAATAAGTGTCCGTTCTATTGAAACTATGAATCAACACGCATGAAACATTTACTATAATAATAATTATAATGTACATTATAAATAATAATTATTATTATAGTAAATGTTTCATGCGTGTTGATTCATAGGCCATTTTTGACAATGTCCTTTATAATTTATATATGTGCTAATAAATTATATTCAGTAGTGATTTAAATTGAATATTTTGATTGATATTACTTACTATTTGTGAATATTAGTGAAAAAAATTGTGCTTATATACTTTTTCAAGTGCTCCAATATAATTGAGGTTAACTATCCGTATGTATTATTTATTGATATAAATTAAAATACTTTTATTTAATATAATTAACACTAAATATTATTAAATTATTAATGTTAAATACTTATTATTATTGTAATCAATTATTTGCATGCAATTAAAAACTATTTTTTAATGATGCCAAAGAAGTATAACTTCTCACGCGCGTACATAAGTACACGCACCCATTTTTATTAACATTTATCATTCGATATGAAGCAAGTTATATGTAGGTAGTTATGGTATGTGGTGTGGTATGACGCCTATATATAGTGAGTATAAGACACAGTGAACTGACTTGTCCTGCGTCGAGATTCTTGATCGGCTTGAGCGGCGAGGTGGGTTCTGGAGTGCGCGGCTCCCGCGGCACTGCGCGCAACACGCCCAGCGGAGTCGCGCTCATCGTACCCGCCGTCCCCACCGCGCGCAGCGTGCCGGCGGGGCGGGGCGGCGGCGCGGGGGGCGCGGGGGGCTCCGGCCGCTCGGAGGGCTCCCACCGCGACGCGCGGGGCCCCACCGCCCTATACACAACCACATACATGACATACATTATACACGAGTATAGCCGCTCGTCAAATTTTACGGCCGCTTCGATATAGCTACAACTTCGGACTTATGCATCAACACTAGAGTGAATCAGTACATAACTGAATACAGATATTATTCGAGTGGCATGATTAGCATTAATAAAAAAGATATTCGAATATTTAATACAATAATGTGGTTTCTCATGAATATTAACATGTTATATTTATCAGGTATCCTTTCACACAGCATACTACGCAGATAACATCAACTTTATGAGTTAAGAAAAAAATATATATTAAGACTCACAAACGAGGCCCTTGCAGTAATTTGGAACTGAAACTTCTGCGTGTTGGTACTGTTTATGGGCAGACGAGGCGGTTACCATCAGGCCATCGGCTAGTTATCTTGTTCATTTCCTCATTGTGACGATAACGACATATCGTCGATGAAGTACCAATACCTCCTAACTGACAATTGAGTCCAAAATTACTTTTTTATTACAATAGACGTAAACAAAAACTCCATCCCTTAGTAACTAATAAAAAGGTAATGTATTGGAAACTATTTTACTATCAATAGTTGATCAAAATAAAAAATTGGTGTGTGTCGTGGGACGCCAGGTAGGAACGAAGTTCCTTCGGCTAATGTAGAATCGACACAAATTGCAAATAAATTACTTAAAATAAAAAAACATCGTAATTCAAATTATCAACTAAAATAACAAAATATGTCTCTTTATTTTTGTTTGACAACATAAAATTACATAGAAATAGAAAAATAGAAATAAAAACAAAAAGACGTGTGGCACTCGGAGACTGCCGCGGTAAAGCTATTGTATAGCATTTTTGAAGTGATAACTTCTTATGGGAGGGTGAACCGAAACGTTCCGTAACGCGAGCGGCGCCACTCTGTCTGGCTTCCTTTTCTCTCGGAGCGGGGGCCCACGTTGCGTTGCGGCGGCGGTGCGGCGCCGGAGCGATGTCGCTGCGTCGTTTTACATAGAAATAATTGTGGCATGTCACACGATGCGCCCCGGCGCCGCACCGGACTTGCAACCACCGAGACGAGGCGGGGAGGGGTGAATGCGCTGCGACGTCGGAGCGGCACCGCACAGTTGTCCATTTTATTAACAGACTGTCCAACGCTGCTGGGGCGACGGCGATGCTGCGACATAACAACGTTGCGGTGCCGCACCGCTCGTGTGCCCGCTGATACGGTGAAATCTTTGCGGTGCGGCGCTGCAACGCATTGTGTGCTCCCACTCTTAGGCAGGTTCCTCTGCTCCCACTTTAACCCACATTAGTTTAAGTTATCACTTCTGTCGAGCGTCCCGAGACGCACACTTTTTTGAAGTGATAACTTCTTATGGGAGGGTGAACCGAAACGTTCCGTAACGCGAGCGGTCCATCGACCAGCCAGCGTTAGACGACCTCCCTGGAACATTGATCATTTCGAAGTCCCAGGTAGCGCCACACAGAGACCAGTCGGCTTGGACCGGACTTTGACACGACTTTGAAACGACTTTGCCACGACTTTGCCACAACTTTGCCATGACTTTGCCACGACTTTGCCACGACTTTGCCACGACTTTGCCACGACTTTGCCACGACTTTGCCACGACTTTGCCACGACTTTGACACGTCTTTGACACGTCTTTGACACGACTTTGACACGACTTTGATACGACTTTGACAGGGCTTTGACCGGACTTCGTAACGTAACGCGTTAAGGGAAGCCAGACAGAGTAGCGCCGTAACGTAACGCTTTACGGCGCCACTTTGTCTGGCTTCCCTTTCTCTCACGCATACGGTAGCAGTAGGCAGGCTTATCCGCTCTCACTTTAACCCACATTAGTTTAAGTTATCACTTCTGTCGAGCGTCCCGGGACGCACACTTTTTTTTTTTATCAACTTATGTAATTATAAATAATAACGAGCTAGCGTAATCTTTTAAAAATCGAAGGAGATATAAAAATACTTCAACTATAACTGGCTGAATGAATTTCATTTTAAAAAAGGAACTAACGCTGGCTGTTTATGCGACTGTCGCGCATGCGCACGTCTCATTTAACGCTTTTATTCTTACGGTTTTTTCTTACGGTTTTACTATCACATTTTTTTCAGTTCGGTCACGCAGCGAAATCCCTATCCCCTCCAAGCCGGCCGTAAGGAACTTCGTTCCAATAAAACCTTATTTTAAACAGTTTTTGTATAATAAAACCTTATTTTAAACAGTCTGGTGTAAAATTAGATTCTCAACACTTAGGAGGTATTGGTACTTCATCGACGATATATCTCTACTGCTCACCTGTTGACATTTCGTTTCAATTCTTCACTATCTTCCACTTTCCCATTATCTCCAACATTTAATCTGGTCACTCGCGCGCTCTCTATTGCCTTTCCGTCCAATATAGACCGCCGCCTGTGCTCCATCATGGCTATATTAATAGTTTCCAGAATCTTCTCTGTAGTCGACTCATCTCTTTCCCCGGTGCCTTCGACGTCAAGGCCCAATTCACTCTCCAATTTAATATTGGGTGACTCTGGTTT
Organism: Amorpha juglandis; assembly: GCA_949126905.1. Lineage (NCBI taxonomy): Eukaryota > Metazoa > Arthropoda > Insecta > Lepidoptera > Sphingidae > Amorpha > Amorpha juglandis. The sequence goes on from OX421365.1 coordinate 24,222,412, forward strand.
TTTGAATGTAAAGCCAGATTCTGTGACATCGGATCTCTTGCGAGCTATATCGACTTCTGTCTTCTCTGTAAGGTCATCCGATTTATCGTCATTCGGTCGACGATGATGCTGGTGTAATATCGCTTCGCCGATCTGTGAGCTCGATTTCTTGAAGTCTAGTATCTGGTCCGCCTTCTCGGCTGAGTGTACCAATATGGTGGGGCTGTCTGCTGGTGTGGTGGGTGCTTCAGGTATGGTGTCCCCCCTCGGCCCCCCCGCGGCGCCGGCCGTCGTCCCCCCCGCATTGAACTCGTATGCGGGTGTGGAGTGGCTCTTGTCCAACTTGGCTCGCGTGCGTTCGTCTTCGATGCGCGTGCGTGAGTTGCGTGTTGCGGGGGGTGGCACGGGGGGAGGTGCGGGGTGCGCGGGGTGCGCGGGGGGTGGACACGTGCGCGGACGTGCTGATAGCTGTAGACCTGTACTGTATGACACCGCCTGAACAAATACGAATTAAAGTATCAGATTAGGATGTCGGTTACCTTTTGTAGATATTTAAAAATATCTACACCAAAATATCATGGATACTACTCAAAATCAAGTATAGGATACTTTTAATTAATTGCATTTTTAGCCATCCCTTCAGGTCCGCCAGTACATCCCTAATATCGACAGTATCGATTCGACCTCCACTGACACGTTCGTAGTTACCTTATCCCGTGCATAGAGCGCGACGTCATCAGGCGCGGGACTGTGCCCGGCGCTGCCGCCCGCCGCACCGAACCTGCCCTCCTTCAATTCCTGCCAGAACTGTTAGACACAAACTACGTTATTTGGAGGTTTCTAAATAATATTAGTTTGAATTTATTATGAAAGCTAGATATGATGTAACATGAGTCTTCTTTTTCCATTTGCCTTTGTCCCACTCGTAGTGGAGTCGGCGCAACATGTTTTTTTACACATGTTACGGAAAGATTTGGTTTGTAGTTTTCACGACCGGCCGCCTGCCTGACGTGTTCATTACATTGTTCCCACCTAGGATACCATTCCTGTATAAAGTTATTAACATAATATGGTGAAATAATTGAGGTTTATAAATTGTCTATGGTGTTCTAATTCAATGATCAAATCGTGGTAGTTGTATGTTTAAATAGTTCGTTGTGTTAGTATGTTGGTGAGGTGTGGTGAGGTGTAGTGAGGTGGTGTGTGGTGTGATGCGGTGGTGTGTAGTGCGGTGTACCTGTTCGATGTCCGGCGCGGCCCGCCTGCCCACGGGGCTGCCGCCGCTCACACTGTGCCGGCGCCACCCCGCGCGCCACCCCGCGCCCGCGCCCGCCCCGCCGCCCGCGCACACACCCGCGCCGCGCAGACGCGCTCTATATGTACACATGCACACACACACACACACATACAATAATGAGATGCACTCGTCACAAGTCACGTGGACGTCACATAAACGATACCATGAACCAACATCATAACGACACTACTATATACTCCTTATCTACAGGGTTATTTTTAAAACACCAGCAACCTCGCAGGGGTAGATACCTAAGGTTATAAGCTACTACTTTTGTTCTACGACTTTTGATAATTTGTTAGATTTTATTTTCATACAAAAATAAGTATTCATTTAATTTCCGTCTTGAATGTTACCTACGCGCATCGCAGTTTACGTAAGCAAACACGCGAAGCGTGGGGAACCGGGCTAGCGCCTTTGAAGGTCGACGCCCGAGCCAGCTGAGCGGCGCCTTTGAGTCGCGCGCGCACGCCGCAGTCTACGAAGAAAAATACGACACAACAAAAACTTGTAAAATCATTTTTTTTTAAATATATTGAGTTATATACAAACTCGTAGAACAAAAGTTGTTCCGTATGGGGTCAGAAATCTGGTCCTGCGAGGTTGCTGGTGTTTTAAAATTAACCCTGTATATGATACTTTTTGTCAATGTGCTTGTCAACTCATGCAGCGTATACAGTGTTATTTTGACACCCTGTTACTAAATGAAACCACATATTCGTCATCGCCTCTGCTTACCTTGTAGTTTGTACCAAGCATGAGGCTTGAGCTTGTAGTAGTTTTGGCAAAAAACGTGATTTAAGTTTTGAGCCTTTTAAATCACGCTGTACGGTTTTTGCACTAAAATCTATTGAATAAAATGTCACAGCTGACGATGTAATTATAAAACACAAACGCTTAAGAAGGGCAACTCCATACATATGAAAATACGTTTCAGGCTCACAAAGACGCTCTTGACACATTACCTGAAAAAGTTGCGACAGTATTACTTTGTTAATTGATAAAACGTTAAAAAAATGTGTTTGCGAGGAGTACGTAACGTTATTCAACAATAAATAGGTATCAAAAATCTGACTAAATACAAATAATCATTGCAAAAGTTACAAGATTCTATTTTACTTAGGATTTTATTACATTTCATAGGGTAATCTAATAATTATGTCTATTCCTAAATTACTATTTTGAGCCGTCATTTCCAAAAATAGTGTTTAACTTATCTAATGCGCCGTTTGCCTTCTGTGCGCTTGGCGTTTTTATAAAGCGGGAACATTGACCTGACGGTATAATAAATGCACACTAATAAACTATTATCGGGACTCTTTTCGCATTAGAGTAAATACAATAGCTGTTACTCTCTCGCAATAACACGTGTAACGCTAGTGCTGGATTCATTGCTATGCATGCATTGCAATCTTCTGTTAATCGATCCTTCAAATCGAACTTAATCTTAACCTTACGGTTATTTAATGTCGCTAGATATAGTCGCTAGGTTTCAATTAATATTGATACATTATAGGTTTAATAAGTTTCTTTAAATGTTTTTAGTGAAGAATATTTATGACGATTATTATAGCGTAAAGGCAAAATATTTCGTGTGATGGCCTATCATTTACGTGGGCTCATGTCGCGATATCAATTAAGCTTAGAAATGCATACCAAACCACCCGTACAAGTTACCTAAGCAGCACCATAATTATACACATAATTCACGTATCGTTAAGTAAAATACAAATTCATAATAAAATACATGTTTTCGAACCGTAGAACTTACATACATTTTTGAACCAATACCTCATCGTTCTCAGCCTGCAATACATCAATGAGAATATCGATATGTTTATCGCAATTCCAAGAATCGGTATTTTTTATTCGATCATAGATTCGCGGATCGAATCATACATAATCACATTAGGACAACACTAAAATTTATGATTTAGGCATTTCTGATTCCTTGGTATGCGTGCATTCACTACGGACCTATACCTACACTCATAAGTTTAAAACAAACTAGGTATTCTAGTTTAGTTCGCTTCGGGTCGTTTCGTTTGATGTGCATGTATTTTTTCAAACCGCCATTTTGCTCAGTATTTAGTTTTTATTAGTAATTAATGATGATTACGTTACATATTTCGTAATTTTTATTAGTGCGGCGATCTTGGTGAAATTGATACTGTTTTCACAAACGTTTGTGTAATGTTTTAAGCAGGGTTCGAAAATATCCGATATTTATTATAAATATCAAAATATCGGATATTTATGATATATATCCGATATATATCAAGTTTGATATATATCCATTTTGTATGAAAGCCATATTATTATTTTATTGCATTATTTATCAATACTGTTTGCATATTGCAAAATCTACTTTTAGATAAGACATAATCAACTTAAAAACATAAAATCTTCTTTTAGGGTAGAAGTGTTGCCATTAATGGATTAGAACTTACCATAAGGAAGTATGTTTTAACTCTACTCCCACGCCATCTACATTTGGGAAGTAGAAATACAGTAACAAACGCTAAAAATTACTAAAAATTAATTTATTTAACCATTTTTGTCTTGCAATGTCTTATAAAACATTTGATATATATATTCATTGATATATATCGTCAAAACCAGTTTGATATATATCGGATATATATCGGATATATATCTTGATATATATCCATTGATATATATCCTCGAACCCTGGTTTTAAGTGTGTAATAATTATTCGTATTGAAGTGAAATTGACACTAACCGGTTTATCAAGTTTAGAATAATGCCTAAGTGTTTGTGTTAAGTACATACTACATGTATACTGCCGCGAGTATCACCGCGAAGTATACCAACTTGGTATTATGTATAATTGTACATGTCCAAGATTTGCACACGAGGGGGTTCCCGCATGCCGTATTTGTCGATTGCGTAAGTATTCTACATCATTTAAGACGTTAACCTACATTGCAGCATTATGTAGGCCGCACGAGTATTTAATAAAAGTTGTTCGGAAATTAAGAAATTAACTGCGCCCTACAGATTTTAATGTAGGTGACTTCTTTAGAAATCTGAGGGATACAATAACATTTTATAGAGTTTTATTAAAAATTAAGTTTACTTCCGGCTCAGCGATACTGCACTACTACACTGTCGTTTATTTGCTGCTTTTGATAAATTATAAGCTATTTACATCCGGGGCGCAATCTTACGGGCAGGATCTGAATTAATATTATTCGCCGTAGTTGCTTATGCATGTATCTAATGGTAATGTATGTGTGTGTGTCTCATTCATTCGATGACGGGTGTGTAGTGTGTACTGTGTACGATGTGTTGAGTTGTATATGTGTGTACGCGCGTATACAGACTGTTTAAAATTAATCTAATGTTAATGGCATTTAATTTGTTAGGAAATATTATTTTTTTATTTTGCCTTTAATAAGAAAGTGTCTTAGCTCAAAGTACTTATATTAACGAACACTACACATGGTTTCATTTAAGTATAGGGTGTCAAAATGACACTGTATATGATATTGGACCGATATATCGTCAGCGGCAAAGCAAAAAATATTAAAGCGCCAATACGAGTACTTTATTACGGTAAAGCATTTAAAATTTATTATTTTACGAAAAATAATCACATTACAAAAAATATGGTTCAATCAATTACACGTTTTAGTGAAAATTATCCAATATAGTTTACAAGATTTGTTATCGTAAAAACAAACTTTAAAATGCTCTACTATAAAGTTCATGTATTAACTCTTTAGTATTGTTGTCTATCCACTGACGATATAATAACATGTCACTCATAATAAAAGGATAATTATATTTATGTTATGACTTTCATAACATGTTAGAATGTAATTATTTAACATTTTCAATTTTAATATAGTCACACTCATATGTAATGAAATTCTACACGCCGCTGAATTTTGGATGCAGTAAGTTTGCAATTTGTAAAAGTGAGATACCACAGGTATAGTCTCGCTAGATTATGCAATGTGTAGTTGTTGATTTGATGGTGGTAGGATATACATATCTGCCCGGATAGCGACCACCGTACACATGGCGTTAAAACTTGCCAGAGTGATTGATCCACACACTTTGTGTGAATCGCGTTCCAGGATCAACCAGTGTATATCTGATTCTCCCGAGGGGCTTGATTTTGGTGATTCGCCAATAAACTTGTTTTTGTCGGTGGTCTGGTTTTGTTGGAGTGCATTGTGCAAGTGCTTACCACCTACCGCCTTTGTCACAGTGTGTATAAAGTAGTAGGTTACCTGTCGATGTGTATGTGCGGGTGCGTGGGCGAGGTGGGCGAGGTGGGTGAGGCTGGCGGCGACAGCGGCTCGCTCTCGTCGGAGGAGGAGCCGGGCGCGGGGGAGGCGGGCGCGGCGGGGTACGCGGCGGCGGCGGCGGGGGGGGAGGGACCCGCGCTCACCACAGCCGCACACACCGTCGCCGTGGTGCTCTCGGTGCTGTATACACTGCGGCATACATATAAACACTATTATTCACCTACAATTGTTACAACCTTTTTATTAAGTCGCGCATAACCGGTTGCATTCATCGAGCAGTAAATGATTAATAAGCGACACAACATTCGGTGCAGTCAGTCTATAGATGGGTGACCGCGTAGTAGTATTTTAACTGAGTGTCTCCGTGTTTTAGAGAAAATGTAAAAAATCGATGCCGGTTGTTATCAATTAATAGCAGTCATTAAGCCAAGTTGGAGGCCTTTGATTAGCTTTTTTTTTGTATTATATGCTAGCAAACGAACAAATGCGTCACCTGTTGGTGATTATTTAAATATAGATATCCCTACCGCCTATTTACACCCATAATATTAAAAGAATCATGGGTGCGTTATAATGGGTGCGATAATTAAGGAATAGGCAAGGGGCAAAGGGTTTGCGCCTCCAGATGTCTTATATTACCTAAAACGTAGAGTATCATTTGATGGAACAAGACAGTTGTTATATCAGTAAGCAGTAGTAAGTGCGGTGAGACCTGTCAACCCTGAGCTCGTCCCTGTTCCTGTGCGCGTGCGGCTCGTAGTGCAGGTGCTGGCGGTGCAGGCGCGAGTGTCGCGCGCGCGCGTGCGCGTGCAGCGGCGGGGACGCGAGCGCGGGCGGGGGGCGCGCGCCGCGCCGCCGCAGCCGCAGAGACAGCTCGCCACCGCCACCACCGCCGCCAGCACCACCGGCACTACCAGCACTACTCGCGCCGCACGCACGCACCACCGCCTCGCTGCTCCAACCCACCACGCACTGACCGCCCACCTGCGACGAACACCTGGTTATCACTACTGAACGCCACACATATCTAACAACACATAACATTATAAATAATAATAAATAAACACATCCAACAATCATATACATAGAAAGAAAGAAAAGAAAGAAAGAAAGAAAAATTTATTATACATAGTCCTAACCCCACATTAAGATCTTGAAGAATCTTGTGTCATGGGTATCAGGAACTACGAGAGACTTTCGGTCTCACAACATCCAGACCCCGAAACAAATAAATGTGGATCACACAAACATTTGTCTCGGCGCGGGGATCGAACCTGCAGCCTCTCGCTTCACAATCGGCTACTCGCCCGCTGTGCCACGGAGGCTGTCAATTATTGAAGTGAACACTTCTTATGGGAGGGTAAACCGCTTCGTAAAGTAACTCGAGCCAGCTGACGTCACACAGTAACCAATTGGCAGACGTTGGCCCTCAACCGATAGTGTACCGTGAACCATCTCGACCAACTGCCAATGATCGTATGTCCGAGAGCTCTCCCTGTTCCGAACCTCACAACATAGTTTCGACGGAGAATGGTGAATGGTGATACCTGTACGATCTCGTCGCCGGGGTGCACGGCGCCGGAGGCGTGCGCGGGCGAGCCGAAGCGTATGTCGGCGAGCTGGTGCGGGCCGCAGCACGACGGCTCCAGCGTGAACCCGAGCGGCGGCGGGCCGGGGGCAGGGGCGGCGGCGGGGGCGGGGGCGGTCCCGGGTGCGCGTCCCCGCCACACCAGCGACACCGCCTCCAGCGCCGCCGGCTGCAGCGCCGCCGGGGACGACACCTCCTACGTAATGGTACTGCTTTATCACAACCGCTCGCTACACATACCATGTTAAGCCTAAAGCCAAGCTCATCCAGCAAGTACGTGGTTCATTACATACACACACGAGGCCGTGATGAAATTTGGCTCCCGTTATCCCGTGGTCCCGAAAAGAAACTATTTTGCGAAAACAGATTTTAAATTGGATAAATAATGAGGCTGCATTGAACAATAATGTTCAACGTTCAAAAGTGAACGCATAGTAGGAGTGTCACTATGTCCTTTGCACGCAGCATTGTAATAAACGTTACCTGTCTTATGACGTAACATGCCATGTCATGCATCCTTTTTCGTCGTTTGACAATAACCCTTTCCAACCGATTTAAATGGCATCTACTTTATTTACTTTTGACTCGATTAATATTATGCTTTCGATAATAGATTTTGGAGAATGGAACAGTCATTAAAAAAAAAAAAAGTGTGCGTCTCGGGACGCTCGACAGAAGTGATAACTTAAACTAATGTGGGTTAAAGTGAGAGCGGAGGAGCCTGCCTACTACTGCCGTAAGCGTGAGAGAAAGGGAAGCCAGAGTGGCGCCGTAACGCGTTACGTTACGAAGTCCGGTCAAAGTCATGTCAAACTTCTGTCAAAGTCCGGTCAAAGTCATGTCAAACTTCTGTCAAAGTCCGGTCAAAGTCCGGTCGAAGTCCGGTCAAATACCAGTCAAAGTCTTGTCAAAATCCGGTCAAAATCCAGTCAAAGCCCTGTCAAAGTCCGGTCAAATACCGGTCAAAGTCCTGCCAAAATCCGGTTAAAGCCCAGTCAAAGTAATGCCAGTTTTGTCAAAATCCGGTAAAAGCCCGGTCAAAGCCCTATCAAAGTCCGGTCGAAGTCCGGTTAAAGTCCAGTCGAAATCTGGTTAAATACCGGTCAAAGTCCTGCCAACATCCGGTTAAAGTCCAGTCAAAGCAATGTCAGTCTTGTCAAAATCCGGGCAAAGCCCGGTCAAAGTCCGGTCAAAGTCCAGTCAAAGTCCGGTCAAAGTCCAGTCAAAGTCCGGTCGAAGTCCAGTCAAATACCAGTCAAAGTCTTGTCAAAATCCGGTCAAAATCTAGTCAAAGCCCTGTCAAAGTCCGGTTAAATACCGGTCAAAGTCCTGCCAAAATCCGGTTAAAGTCCAGTCAAAGTAATGTCAGTCTTGTCAAAATCCGGTAAAAGCCCGGTCAAAGTCCTATCAAAGTCCGGTCGAAGTCCGGTTAAAGTCCAGTCGTAATCCGGTCAAATACCGGTCAAAAACCTATCATAATCCGGTCAAAGCCCTGTCAAAGTTAGTCAAAATCCGGTCAAAGGCCTATCAAAGTCCGGTCGAAGTCCGTCTAAAGTCCGGTCAAAGTCCGGTCAAAGTCCAGTCAAAGTCCGGTCGAAGTCCGGTCAAATACCAGTCAAAGTCTTGTCAAAATCCAGTCAAAGCCCTGTCAAAGTCCGGTCAAATACCGGTCAAAGTCCTGCCAAAATCCGGTTAAAGTCCAGTCAAAGTAATGTCAGTCTTGTCAAAATCCGGTAAAAGCCCGGTCAAAGTCCGGTCGAAGTCCGGTTAAAGTCCAGTCGAAATCCGGTTAAATACCGGTCAAAGTCCTGCCAACATCCGGTTAAAGTCCAGTCAAAGCAATGTCAGTCTTGTCAAAATCCGGGCAAAGCCCGGTCAAAGCCCTATCAAAGTCCGGTCGAAGTCCAGTTAAAGTCCAGTCGAAATCTGGTTAAATACCGGTCAAATACCGGTGAAAGTCCTGCCAACATCCGGTTAAAGTCCAGTCAAAGCAATGTCAGTCTTGTCAAAATCCGGGCAAAGCCCGGTCAAAGTCCTATCAAAGTCCGGTCGAAGTCCGGTTAAAGTCCAGTCGTAATCCGGTCAAATACCGGTCAAAAACCTATCATAATCCGGTCAAAGCCCTGTCAAAGTTTGTCAAAATCCGGTCAAAGCCCTATCAAAGTCCGGTCGAAGTCCGTCTAAAGTCCGGTCAAAGTCCGGTCAAAGTCCAGTCAAAGTCCGGTCAAAGTCCAGTCAAAGTCCGGTCGAAGTCCGGTCAAATACCAGTCAAAGTCTTGTCAAAATCCGGTCAAAATCTAGTCAAAGCCCTGTCAAAGTCCGGTCAAATACCGGTCAAAGTCCTGCCAAAATCCGGTTAAAGTCCAGTCAAAGTAATGTCAGTCTTGTCAAAATCCGGTAAAAGCCCGGTCAAAGTCCTATCAATACCGGTCGAAGTCCGGTTAAAGTCCAGTCGAAATCCGGTTAAATACCGGTCAAAGTCCTGCCAACATCCGGTTAAAGTTCAGTCAAAGCAATGTCAGTCTTGTCAAAATCCGGGCAAAGCCCGGTCAAAGTCCTATCAAAGTCCGGTCGAAGTCCGGTTAAAGTCCAGTCGTAATCCGGTCAAATACCGGTCAAAAACCTGTCATAATCTGGTCCAAAGCCCTGTCAAAGTTTTTCAAAATCCGGTCAAAGGCCTATCAAAGTCCGGTCGAAGTACGGTTAAATTCCGGTCAAAATCCGGCCGAAGTCCGGTTAAAGTCCGGTCAAAGTCCGGTTGAAGTCCGGTCAAAGTCCGGTCCAAGCTGACTGGTCACTGTGTGATGCCACCTGAGACTTCGAAATAATCGATGTTCCAGGGAGGTCGGCTAACGCTGGCTGGTCGATGGACCGCTCGCGTTACGGAACGTTTCGGTTCACCCTCCCATAAGAAGTTATCACTTCAAAAATAGAACAGTAATAAGGTGTAGGTGGTCGCCGGTCGCCGGTCGCCGGTCGGTACCTGTATGATGTAGTCCGCGGCGGCGGCGGCTGCGGCGGCGGCGGCGGCGACGGCGCGCGCGGGCTGCTCCGCGAACCGGTCGCGCTGCGCGCACGTCGCCGCCTCCAGTGACAGCTTCAGCAGCGCCACCTTGCGCTCCGCCACCCACGCGTTACCACCACCGCCACCCGACCATCTGCAAGTACAATACATACAGTTTATCATCATAACATAAAGTACAATCACAATCAATATACATCACTTCACAAGTTCAATGGAATCAATTGGTTAAAACCTCAATCCTACATGGATTGATAACAGCTCAGCACCTCAATTTTGGCTGCTGACACTCGTCATTTCAACGTGCGAATTGTCCTCAATTATTAAGCTCACCTAAGAAAAGAATTCATTGCACAATTGTCTAATCCTTCGACGACATTGATGGATATAATGAAGTATATATTGTCGAGCATTTTGTTGCGCAGCAAAACTGAGATTATTATTAGCAAAATCATAATGCAACTTCGTACCCCGCATACTCTGGTTTGCTCTCAAACAAAACACAGACGCGATGCATAATCAATAGGGTGTTATCGACAATCCATATGATACACTAGAGAGTAAAAGTAAGCAGTAAGTAATGACCTGTCGAGCCAGCAGACGAGCGGCTTGACCGCCTGCACGGTGCGCGCCACGTCGGCGAGCGTGTGCGTCTCGAGCCGCGCGTCGGGCGCGTGCCGCAGCGTGCGCGCGAGCGTCGTCGCCACCACCGACACGCGCACCGCCAGCTGCTGCACGCACTCGCGCGACAACTCGTATTGCTGCAACACACCACACCACAATCTCTATAAAACGTAGGCCTATCGAAAATTAGACTACTAAATAGCTCTATAGAGTACTCTAGACCATAAGTTCCCAAAGTGGTCCAGGTGAACCCCAGGGATCCACGGGAGACTCGACAACGACGAACGTAGACCACGTTGACGTGACAAAAAACGGGGGTTCACAGTTCGTAAGTGGTTTTTTTTGTCGAGTTTTGGGAATATGGTAGAAATATAGCTGCAGGGGGTCCACCAGAACCAGCTAAATTTTGAAAGTGGTCTATGAGAAAATAAGTCTGGAAGCCTCTGCTCTAGACAAAACAGTTTTCAGCGTGGCTTCACCACTTTTAAAAATAACAACAAAACAACGATAAAATCATAAATATAAGAATATCTGTTACACGCGAGAATCCAATATCTATGAATGAATAACAAATGTACACATTCCCACATATGATGACAACAAGTAGTGCAGCTACTCTGAGCTGAGGCGATAACGTGTTGATAAGGGAGCGAGAACGCGACGCTACAGTGCGAGCGCGAGCATTGAGTCACGCGCGTCAGGCGTCGGGTGTCGAACACCGGACACCGATAACACGCGAGATGAGTTATATATAAACATTATCTAGCAACTACTCGTCTAGCGAGTAGCGATGCGGCTCACTCACATCTCGACGACGATATATTCTCCACGACAAGTAGACAAATTAGACCTATTACCTACTTAAAGGAGAATAATATTTAAAAGCAGTAACAATTTCTTGACAAATATACATTATCTTAGTTGGTAAAAAATATTACATAACTACACATACATAAAGTAACTACTATGTAATGAAGGTAGATTTATGTGTATATCGTGGAAAACTCACCATAGTGGCCAATTTCATAGAGTCAACAGTCCGTTTTTTCCGAGACAAAATGAAGACTCATAACGCAGTAATTTCACTGGCTTGAATGTTCGTCACACCAGAACACAAGTATACATACTGCTGCTTAGCGATAGAGACAAATGGGTGGTAACTTCTCAGAATGCCTCTCGCACACAAGGGACTTACCACATAGTGTATATCCAGTAACTTCTAGCCTGACAATTCTGCCAACCACCAAGATATGTTATATAGGCCCAAATATAAGGTATGCTTATAAACTCCTTTGCAAAAAAAACGGGCACCTTACACACACACTTTACCTTAGCTTTTCTATGGGTAAATATTATTATATTTTTAGTATGTCATTAGCTTGGATGACTAGAAATTTCTTATTATCAATGAGAATCTAGTTTTTTAACACTTTTATCCTGGTATCGGTGTTTTAGTCAATGTAAACAGAGAGCCGTGTTAAAATGGACATTTTTATGGGTATAATGAAATTAAGACTACGAGTATTTTTATGGTATTTTAATAAAAGAGACATTAAAAAATAAAAATTAATAACGAGTATGACCTCCTCTTGCAGCGATTACGGCATGTAATCGTCTTGGCATGCTTCCCACCAGGCTTTTGATGGTGTCCTGTGGAATGTGTTCCCACTCAGTCGAGATTACACGTTTAAGCTCTCTGATGTTTTGTGGAGGTGGTTGGACAGATCGTACTCGCCTTTTTAGGAGGTCCCAAACGTGCTCAATGGGGTTAAGGTCGGGGCTCCGCGCTGGCCAATCCAAACGACGAATACCGACCTCTTGCATATAAGCATCTACGTCGCCAGAACGGTGGGCCCGAGCATTATCGTCCATGTAAATGGCATCTTCACCAATTACAGTCAGTGCGGGTTGTGCATTTTGAGAAAGGATTTCTGTTATGTACCTATGCGCATTTAGTGAGCCATTTTCTATGAATACTATCTCGGTACGATAGTTGGAAGTTACGCCCGCCCAAAACATAACGGACCCTCCACCATAAGGGGTGATTTCTTCAAAACACACATCGGCATAGCGTTCCCCTGGTCTTCGTAACACTCGCCGACGTCGGTCCTCACCATGCAGACAAATTCGAGCCTCATCGGAGAAGAGTACGCTACTCTAGTTACCTGGTGTCCAAGATAAGCAATTTCTAGCGAACCTCAACCGCGCAATCCGGTGCTCACGGAGTAACTTGGGGGCCCGCGCTGGTCGTCGACTACGTATATCAGCAGCTAAAAGTCTTCTCCTCACAGTCCATAGGCTAACTTGTGCTCCTCGTACCTCTTCAAGGTTTCTTTTGAGGTCTATGTAACTGCATTTGCGGTTCCTCAGCGCCTGAGTCACTAAAAAGCGATCGTCTCGCGGCTGTGTGCAACGTTTTCTCCCAGAACCTTGCCTTCTCTGAACGGAACCTGTCTCTTGGTATCGAGTCCAGGTTCTTTGTACGGTTGAACGACTCACGTTTAACCGCTGTGAGACGTAACATTGGCTACACCCCTCTTCCAGCAGCGCTATAATTTTACTAGCTCTCATTGCTTTTTCTGCCATTACGATAGACACAAAGATATCTGTTTTAAGTCACAATAAGGCAGAATTATGCGATAAACATAAATTGTTGTACTAAAAATAACGAAAAGTTACTTTTAGTTGCTTGATAACCTTTTAACCGCAAACCCGCGAAAAGTGTCACAAAATGAAAAAGGGATTAATAATTTAAAAAACAAAAGTTTTGAATTTGGAATGAACTTTTTTTCATACCCAGACTCTTTATTAAGTGCCAGTAACATAGTTTGGCTATTAAAACCTCTGAAGAACTAAATTATTACCAATAATGTTAAAAAATCAAACCCGCCCGTTTTTTTTGCAAAGGAGTGTATTTGGGCTAGACAGAACTTAACATCAAATTAAGTGTAGTATTTCAAAATTAACTGTGATATTAAATTTAAGGAGTATTTTGATGAACGAAGTCGAGAAAAAGGTATTTGGTTTAAAATTATTCAGTGTCAGCCTCCTCGAATACCATGGTTCTTTAATAATAAGTTGAATAGAAATGTTATTGTTACATTAAATAGGTTAAGGTCTGGACATTATCCATCGAAAAAATTTGCATTTTTAATGAAAAAAGTTAACTCGCCATTATGTGAAGTTTGTGGAAAGATAGATGATGTCCAACATATGCTTTTAGAATGTAATAAATACGAACGAGAGAGGTATTTATTTATGCAAAAACATAAGATAAATAAATATAATGTCGGGCCGTTTCTAGACACTCTAGCGGAACCAAATAGTGATGCAGCAAAATTTCTCGCCGACATGATATTACATAAATAAATACGTCTCTCGGTAATTGTTATAATTAAGATGAGGTTATGATGGGGCCGGCATGTCTTTGTGGTAAAAGGCCACAAAATAAAACTTGAATAAAAAAAAAAAAAAAAAAAGTGTAGTAACTTTTATTATTTATTTATTTATTTTACACTTTATATACAAACTGTATAAAGGCGGACTTAATGCCAAAGGCATTCTCTCCCAGTCAACCTTAGGGTAGTGCAGAGATGAACAAAGTAGGTGCAAAAAAGAAGAATACATATTGTAGAAGTATTAAAACATTAAAATACCATAAATAAAAAAAAAATACAATAATACTAAATATAATAAAATATACTTAAATACAATATAATACATATATTACATAATATATAAAACAAATTAATGTGATTCTGCCACTCCGTCCAACAATAGTTGACGAACTCGTATTTTGAAAGCTACTCGTGTAGTGCACAACCTGATTTCGAGTGGGAGTGCGTTCCAGAGAAGTATAGATTGTATAGCGAAAGAAGAGTGGGTAAAGTCAGAGGTATGAGGGGGACATTTAAGGAGAAGATTACTAGAAGAGCGAAGATTCCTGTCATGGCTATCAGAAAGGTAAGTAAAGTGACAAGACAGATAAGAAGGCGGGGAGGGGGATGTAAGTAGCGAGAAGAGAGTTGTGAGTGCTCGCAAAGATCGTCGTTGGCGAATAGGTAGCCATTTTAACTGCGCGCGATAGAAAGAAACATGGTCATATTTACGAAGATTATAAATAAATCGAATGCAGTTATTGAGAAGACGGTCAAGTTTGTTAAGATGATCTGCATTCAGATCAAAATAGCACACATCACCATAATCGATTACCGGAAGAATAAGGGATTGCACAAGCAAAGTCTTCGTCTTAGAAGGGAGCAAGTTTTTTAGGCGATATAGAGCACGAAGAGTACCGGTGACCTTCTGGCTAACAGAGTTTATCTGGGATCGCCAGCTCAGGGTGGAGTCGATATGTAGTCCAAGATCCTTGACACTGGGACACCAAGGGATGACAGATCCATTAAAAGTGACAGATGGAATCTTAGTGATATCTAGTCTGCTCATCATCCTTGGGCTACCCACAATTATTGCCTGACATTTAGACGGGTTCACAGACAGACCGAAACTATCAGACCAATTCTTAATATGATCAAGATCTCTGCTCACCCTGTCTACAGCTTCGACCACATCATCGACGCCAGCCTGAGAATAAATCTGCAGATCATCGGCATATAGATGATACGCACACTGAAGATTACAAGTTATGAGGTTAATAAAAATAGAAAATAACAACGGAGAAAGAATGCCGCCTTGAGGGACACCAGAGTCAGTATGGCACCAATTTGATGACCACTTTTCTGCACCAGGAAACAAAAAAAACAATTCAGCATATGCTAATATTCCAGAAGCTACTCACAAAATTCCGAAGATGTTCAACAGCCTCCAGCAGTATCTCCTGATGCCCAATGATGTGCATGCCCAGGTATTCCAGGTCGTCGCACCGCAGCATCAACAGCTTCGCACCGTCCAGCCCTCTCTCTCGAAGTGTTGGCACATACTGGGCCACTTTGGGCCCCAAACCTGTAAATCAAATGGGATTGTAAAAGTATTGATAATTCTCAGCTCATCATAGACAAGCTTGTTAAGTAAAAAAAAAACAAACCGACAAAAGACTAAAAAGCTAAATGTAAAGTAAAGAATTTTTTAAACTGCATTACAAATTAATGGTCAATGATTACATAATGGTATTATTAATATTAAAACAAAATTATAATATATTTTTTAAGCTTTTTAGTTTTACTATGTACAAAGTGGTAGGTTCCTCATATGCGAGAGGCCATCTGGGTTAGTACCACTGCTATATCTATTTCTGCCACCATGTAAGCACTGTTGTGTTTCAGTTTCAAGGACATAGGAGCCTGTAAAATTACTGAACATTGAATCTCATATTATGTCTCAGAATGACAAGCACAGTCATTCCCAAGCAGTGTTTAGTAATTCAAAGTTCTGCATGGTGTTACTTCTGTCTCTGGACAGGTGTGGTGCCCGCTTGTCTCGCCACTCAGGCAAATAAAAAAAATATTTTCTATAACTACCTATACTGTACCAATCATTTGGAACACATTCAATATTGTAACAAACATGTATCTCAATAATGTGACAGGATATCTATTAAATATTAATATAGATATACATTAGATGATTCTTGTTTCTGATTTATTAGATGATTTTTTTACAGTTTTAAAATACTAGAAGGAATTAGTACTAGTTTAAACCATACATATGTTCATCTTCATCAGACAGATCTAACATGTCTTCTAAAAATCCTGATGCACCATTCACATAACGCCATTTATTGGGATAATCATTTAAGTCAGGAAATTGACCAAGATTTACTAAAATTTGTTTCTAGGGAGGGCCAGATTTTTGATTACTGCTACTAGTTATAAAATTCAGAGACATTTGGGAGATGGTTAGCATGATTCTGGTGAGGCCCGGAAGTACCTGGCCTGCACTCTTGTTTCACATATGGACATTCTGCCAATTTCATGTTAATATACACAATATATTGGTCTGGACTGTCTCTGTTCCCACAGTCCCAATTATGGATAGGCTATGAATATGGATAGGATATGAATTGGAAATGGTCTATGAGGTTCCTAATCGTCTTTGCTTTCTGTTATGATGATTGCAGCATCAGTATGCTCATAAACCACCAGTAACGAGAAATTAACAATTGCCACAAGTTACGACGACGAAGACAAACCTGTAGTCACGACGTTCACAGAAATACTAACGAGGAGATGGTGGCAAAAGAGAGCCCTATTCTGTACACTTATCGTAGTTTTTCGTGTGACGCGCGGCGGGTGCCGCCTGACTCACCGACCCGACTACGATATAAAAACACGGATCACAATGGACTCACCCGACATCCATTCTGCCACCTGATCCGGCGACCACTCAGCAACATTCAACCCAGCCATTGCGTACACCTCCGCACATTTTTCAACAACAACTAAAATAAATTGTATACGTTATTTTGATATAGACGAGAACAGAGGACGCGCAATCGCACAAGCATAAGAAAACGGACTGACAGTTGACAATTTTGACATTGACATTGACGTAAATTACGTTTCGTTACGACACCATTGTCTATTATTAGTCGCAAACATTATTTATAATAATAATTTCTATAAAAAAATATTATATCAATTATTACTACACAGTTGTCACTTAATAATAAAATTATGAATAAATAAACTATCTGCCAAGAAGGAATAAGTTATACGTAAAGTTGTACAAAGATAGCAACAGATGGCAATACCATCTGTGAACTTCGGGAAATCAAGAATTCCACACCCGGAATCATTCACCTCAATCACACATTCTCTTTGAATATGGCATGTTAAAAAATAGAAAAGATATTTTAATCGTATACATAGAAAAATATTTTCAAAGACCTTCAGGGATATATCACATTAAAATTTTTATGTGTCTATAAGCACATAGGTAGGTAGGTTATTTACCAAACAAAGCTATTTCAGCAAACGGGTAGTTAGGTATATAAGTGGACTACCTGTTGGTAGGTAAGTGATCACCGCATGGTCGTTAGCCACAAGAAATTCCAGAGAAATTGCGGATGTACTACTGAGTTTTAAGCAGACGCAGTCCTCTTTGCCGAACTCTATTTCCGAGTGGTAGAGCCACGCTGTAGGCAGTTTTATCTACAGCATGAATAGGCCGGCTCAACCGGGTCATTACCACTGCCTCACAGAAAACCGACGTAAAGTAGCGGCTTGCTGCTGCGTTTCGTACGATGAGTGAGATATCCGGAGGCCCAAATACCCCTCCCCGTCCCAATCCCTAATTATCCTTTTCCTTTAAGGTCGGCAACACACCCATGATTCTTCTAGTATTGTGGGCGTACATGGGCGGCGGAGATCACGTACCATCAGGTGACCCACTTGCTCGTTTCCCGGCCTATGCTATAAAAAAATAAAAACGGAGCAACCGATTCAGGCGGTGAGCCAGAGGAAAACCGGAGGAAGGCATGGTCCGTCATCAGAAGTAGCTGTATCGTGGTAGTACTTAGTAGTATGGGTGAATACCCATTCACGCCGCGCTGTAGACAGTTTTTCTACACCATGAATGGGCCGGCCTAACCAGGTCGTTACCACTCTCTCATAGAGATCCGACGTAAAGTAGCGGCTTGCCATCAGTTCACCCACACTCATCACATACCATCAGGTGACCTCTCTAGCGTTGACCATTGCAGCTTTCTTCGCATCTGGTAGGCTTCAAGATCGCAAACATTAGCGCACCTGAAAACATCTGTGTTCCTGACACGGTCAGACCATTTAACAGTTTCGCATTAATTGCATTACATCAGTTTCGTGTCTTGATTTACACAGCTGAGTTGTTGTTTGTACTATAACTAGCTTTTGCGCGCGGCTCCGCCCGCGTGGACGTTTAAAATTGACAAAGTTTCATACAACCTTTCATCCCCTATTTTATCCCCTTGGGGGTAGAATTTATCAAAATCCTTTCTTAGCGGATGCCTACATCATAACATCTACCTGCATGCCAAATATGAGCCCGATCCCTCCAGTGTTTTGGTCTGTGCGTTGATAGATCACTATGTCAGTCAGTCAGTCAGTCACCTTTGAGTTTTATATATTCAGATGTTCAGAATATCACGGAGATATTTCAGGTGGAACCTATGAAGCGTACGAACGTGCGGCGATACAAACACCATGTGTCAGCTGCTTATACCTAGGATGTTGGGCAAAACGATTTCCATGTACACCATGATTTTTGTCTCTAACTTTATGTCATGCAACTAGAACACCTTGATGCGCAATTTAAGTACCAACATATTCTACTAAATAGGTAGGTCGGAGTTTTAAACATAAGCGTTAAAACTCCGACGTGCATTAGGTATAGGGAGGCAATAGTGCACTCGAATTTGAAAAAAATCTCGCAACTTCATATTTTGTAACGAAATTTAAGTTGAGCTATTCTGAAAATCTCGGGCTCGATATTTCTCCAAGGCTGCCGTAAGGAACTTCGTTCCAAAATGGCGATTGGCGGCCACTTTTTTATATTTCTAACTTCAGATCTAGCACTCATTTTTGAATTAGGATTTATGGATCCTGAATAAAAAAAAACATGCCCATTAGGAAATAAAAACACGTGTAGTGTTCATATCTCTAAGATCGCACAAAGCACAAATCGCCAAGCTCATTACTACACATTAGGTACCTACAGCTTTAATAAGCATAGGCACTTATCTTACAGGTGGTGTTTAAATAATGCACTGACTAGTGTTATTTTTATCGGAATAGATAAGTTTAGTGATTATAATCTTGTATGCATATAAAGACTACTTACATACATAAATATAGTTGAATGTATACCGACACCACATTCTTCGGCAGGATGTCCCATGTGCCTACTCACAGTAGCGATATACTAATTAATTAGAAATAGCTCGTGTGTTTTGAATAAAAAAGATATTAATCGCACTTATTCATTATAACTTAAATGGGTCTTAAATCATTGAAATACATTTATTAATGGTAAACAAAGAGCTCGGCTTTAAATTATGGCCACAATTTGAATGTTAATTTACTGTGTTATCAAAGTACCTCGTGTAAATAACAATAACGTGTGATTTATTATTTTTTAAAGCGACCGAACAACAAACAATTAACTGTATAATTACATTAGATAAGTTGATGGGTGTAGGCGGAATCAAACCCGAGCGGCTACCGTTTATTTTAATTGCGCTCAACGCTGCTCTGGAACGACCATTAGAAAAAAATGTTTACTCAATCAGCAATAAAATCCACATTTTAATGATCAGGCCGCGCGAGATCGGCACCTTCCTTATCGCGACACATTCTAGACGGTGAGCACCGTGCACCGGTCGCAGCGCCGCACCGCACCGCACCACACCGCACCGCGCCGCACCGCACCGCACCACACCGCACCACACCGCACCGCGCCGCACCGCACCGCACCCAGCCCGCGTGTGTCGCGCTCGTGTTATTAGCATTTTAGGGCTTTGTCGATGAAATTCCTCTACGTGGCTCTCATTACCGGCGTCGGAGCCGCGCCTTATCTGATGGGATCTACCGTATATTTATTGGGGCATCAAGACGGGCTCGTCGCAGGTCGGCCGCCGCCCGTTGCCGTCGGTCGCAGGACCCGGTGTAGCGCGGTAGCGCTCTTAAATCCTACAATTTAATACCGCTCATAAAGCGGCCACTAACCGCCGGGCGGCCACCGATAATTTCTCTTATTGTCTCGATAAATTAGCTTAATTAGGGTGTAAAAAACGCGGCGGGCGTGGAATCTAGTGCGGCCTCGGTGGGTGGGCGAGCGACCGCGACGCGGCTGACCACCGCGCCGCACCGCGCCGCACCGCGGTAATTAGTGGCGGCGTGCGCGCGCGCTGACCGTACTGGCACCGACACCGGCACCGCACCACAAGTGTGTTCAAGGAGCGAACAGCCGCCTCGCCACCTCTACAAATATATGCAAATTGATCGCGTGTTAAAGTATCGATACCATGAACACCTTTCAGTTAATTGTTTGTTAATGTGTATTGTCACGGTGATGTTGTGCTGCCTCATTGTGTTCACGTACTATAAGCCGCTACGCCGCGACGCGCTGCACCGTGTGAATACGCGCATGTAGGCCTAAATATATAACAACTTGCATTGAGTAAAGTACGACACGCGGCCAACACACGGGCCACGTAATATTGCAAGCAACTGATACTGATCATAAATGCAGTGCAAAAACCTATCTAAACGATAAACAATCGCAAAAACGTATTCTCAGCATATATTAACAGCTGCTATCCGCATTTAATGAAGCTCCAGCTATAATATTAACATAAAAAAAACTGTTTACAATGGCATATGATTACGCGCGCGCCTTATTTGGCGGGTGGGCCTCGTCGTTTCCGCTGCCGCGGCCGCCACCGCTCCCGCTACCGCCTCTGATTATACAAAAGATATGACACTCACTCACACACATTACATAAATATTGTATAGTATCAGTGTTGTGATATAAACCGTATTTTTATAACCTTAGTTTGTAGAACGCTTGTCGTGGAAAACGTTTTTTTCCAGCAATAGGAAATTTAATCGATTGCAACATGTGTCATGATCACATTATGTGGTAATCGATACTTACTCATTAACTGCTGATATTTTTATATATCCACCTTTACATGTAACTGTGTAAGAAGCTTAATAAATAAATAATATCTATATAATTATATATCATTATAAATCCACATTAATATGTATTGATTAAACTCTACCATCTTTAAATAGGCAGCTAGTAATTTAGGTCCTCGATATATTACAATATAAAAGTTCACATTAGGATTAACAACTAGAATATAAATAATTTAAAATAAAAACGTAAAGTAATACGACGTAAAAGTTCCAATTATGTTTCTCGATCTTACGCATTCCACACCTTTCAAAATTAGTAACAATGAGTTTCGCGTTTTGGTTATAATCAATAACGTTTAAAATAATAACCAATAGATTTATAATGTGGATATATATGTATCGGTAAACGTATATTTAATAGTGACAGCAGGAATTTCAGTACAGAAGTACCTTGCTTGGCCACGAGTATTACTATTGTATGTGGTAGAGCGCGATGTAACCAGTGTTGTTTGCGAGTTGAATTGGTCGGTTGAACAGAGGTATTACCACTGTCTCACAGAAAATCGTTACAGCAATAGCATTTCTGTTTCTGTCACACTCCGTACATTTCCCCGTAGACCGATGACCACCACAATCCTCTGGCATAGTGAGTGTCCTTGGGCGGCTGTAACTATTCACTAGTAAGTAGAGATGTTGAACAAATATCGATATAATATATCGGCATATTGCATTAAGTAGCGAAATCATATCTTAACAGTATTTTTTAAATAGGATGCCATGTGATGTGGAGCAATTTTTTTTAAGATGCCCAAATTTTTTATCAAAATGTCAATCCTATATAACGATATATCTATACTTTTTATATCGATATATCTAGCTCTATAACTCAAAATCGATATTGATATTTTTTTACAATATGGATACTATACATATAAATTGATACTGTTTTTCACTTTTGGTATGTCTACTAGGCAACTACTATCAAGTGACCCACTAGCTCGTTTACTGTACCTACTTACATAACCTAACGTTAAACCGCTCCGACGATAATTAAAAAACCACCTGTAACATAAATGGCTGACCACCACACTACCTCGACTAAATCAGCTTTCAAACAAAAGAAACAGCATTCAAATAGATCTATTCGCAATTCTACCGCATTACATCGTGAAAGACAGTTCGAGAGGAAAATATTTTGAAACCCTCTGTTTGACGGTTATTTTAAAATCCGTTTAAATAGTGACTCTGTATGACTTCAGCATTATATTAAGTGGATATTATAAATCCAACATTAACATTTTATACCGTATACAGACCACGCCATATTGGGTACATTTTATGAGTTAGGCACATTGTCACATACCTAATGTGGGCATAATTACATAATGACTAGTACTTAATCATTATATCATGTTAATTTAACTGTTGCGAATACTTTATTTTTGCATAAATCTCCATCTAATCACTCCCTTTAAAACAATTGTTGATAAATCTTAACCTACCTATATTTAGTAATTTTTTAACAAAATAGAAAATATGCACATGAATATATTGCACCTAAGTCCTAAGTATTAAAAGAGTCCTTAGTTCAAGGAGGAAGGTTAATAATAAATACACTAAACAGTCCTGACCCTGCACTAAATTAACCTGCACCATATAATCACGACACCCAGACCCTGGCTTTGTTGGCTGGTGGGAGAGTACCTGATATTTTTGTACCCGACTTGATAGCGACCACCGTCCACATTTTTTCCCTTAAACGAAAGAGATTGAGAAGGGTCGATTTGGATCTCAGGAAAATACATTCACCGTACAGAACAGAACAGAGAGCTGCTACTTCAGGTCCATTATCTTTAAGACAGAAGTAACAACCCGGTCGAGCCGGCTCATTCATGCTGTATAGTTTTGTCTACATCATTGCTCTACTCTAAAAAAATGAATAACCCACCATACCTCGGTGAAAACCCCGACGCAGTGGCTCGTTCTGACAAGTTGCGTTCCAGGGTCAGCCAGCCAGTGTATATCCAGCAATTTCAGGCCGGCATTGTTCTACCAACCGTCGAAGGACGCAGTATCTCTTGACGATTGACATTATGTTTGGACTGCACTATACTTAAAATGAGTTCCAGTGTTGTTTGTCACTTTACCGTGCCAGAATAAAAAAAACCCACAATAAATATAATTACACCAACATTTGCCTCTGGGGGAATTGATCCCGCGGCCTTTCGTTCCACAGCCGGCTACTCGCCCGCTGCGCTACGGAAGCTCAAGTGTTTGTTAGAAATGCAAATGTGTGTAATATATACTTAGTTATTCCAGATTTGGGTCTTGTAGGATAAACACTACTTATGGTCCATGTGCACTACTGCAGTAGACTTTACAATAGCCAATAACCTGGAGCTCCTTTATCTACTCTCCACAAGTACCAATAACCTTACACCGTAGAAGACCTGGACAGCCATCTACGTGTTTGCTGTAATTTTATACAATATATTATTAAATTTGCTTTTCCTTGTTTATCTACCGTATGTTACCTTCGTGACTTAACTTGATATAACACTACAATAACTAACTACAATAATTATAAGTGATGTATTCTTCTATTGCGTCTAAGTAAATAATAATAAATATGTAGGAAAACTCAGTCAACGATAACTACCTACACAATAAAATAAATATCATTTCCACGTCATGTGTTGAAAGTTCATGTCCGCGTATGACTTTGTTTAGGCCACTTATTTCTCAAGCCTGAAATAATATAATTGTGTGTACAATCGTACAATTAACGAATATAATTTACCGGTTTTTCGGGGTCCCTGGGCTCGGGCCCCGTGTGTCCATGTGGTAAATTCGGAATTGCTTGTAATCTAATCTTGTTACAATATTTCTATCATTAACAGTTACACAGGCCGGCATGATTCTGGTGACCACCGATAAACTCATTATTTGTCGATGGTGCTGATTAATTTGGTCTACACTGGTCTTACCATCAGGTGTAGTTTAGTCACTTTGCCGTGCTCGGACAAAAAAAAATCTTCATATAATGGGCACGCAGGATAGTTGTTAGAGGTACATGTATGTACCTAATAAATGCAACGTCAGCCACCTATAGCTACAGGGAATAAATAAATACACCCAACAGTCACATACATAGTTCTGACCCCACACTAAGATACGAGTCTTGTGTCGTGGGTATCAGGAAATACGAGAGACATTCCCTCTCACAACACCCAGACCCCGAGACAAATATCTGTGGATCACACAAATGATTGTCTCGGTGCGGGGATCGAACCCGCGGCCTCTCGTTTCACAGCCGGCTACTCGCCCGCTGCGCCACGGAGGCTGACAAATACCGTTTTATAATCGCTTTGCTGGAACATAGTGGTCAGGACGCAGGCGCTGGTCATCCTTTTTAAGATTTTTATTACCTTACAATTAGTAACCATTGACACGGTTTAAAAAAAAAATGTAAGCATTTTTACGACACGTTGGTTAACATATTTATCACGGTAAAACATTATTTTTATCGCTTCGAATTGACATCGAAGGCACATTTCCAACATAAGTGAAATTCCGAGCAAAAATTACAATATTTGTGCGTTTATGTAGATTCCAGCGGAGTCGGACACGTTGTTAACTCGTTGTGCAGATAACGGATAACAAACCGAACAATACCTGAGATATGGTGACATTTTAATTTCCATACTGTTGATATATGAAGACAGGCGATAATTCAGCAAGGCGCCATCAATCACGGGCAGGCGGCAGGCGCTGGGCTCCGGTGTCGACCGAACGCGAGCGGTGGAACCACGAAGCACCAGCTTATCTACGTATAGATAAAGTGATTTAGGAGTTCATCGGCCCACACGATAGTTAATATGCGACACACCTGCCTTGTACTTACAATGAATTAGTAAGATAATTCATTTGAATTTTACCGTATTCATATTTACTAGCGTTTTCTCGCAACTACGCCGTCATTCCCGTCACACTTCCGTGAAAAACGTAGCTTATATCACTCCCCAGTCTTTAAACTTTAGTAAAGTTTTAGATAGTGTTTACACATAGATCAAAAATAATATAATTATTGTCTTATTCATAAAGTCATGGCTTTAACGCTGTAGAGATAGGCAAAGGTGCAATATAATTAGGACACCCGCGGTTCGTCAACCTTATTTCCGATCCCGGATAACTTAAATATGATTTTTTAAATCAAAAATTCAGACAAATTGTAACTACCCGACCTGGGATTTGAACTCAGTACATTAACGGTTTCTCAGTTTGCGAACACTGCCACTAGTGAGTCGAAAGGAAAAATTTGTACCGTCGCGTTGTGTCGCGTCGCATCGCATCGCTACTCGCTAAGTAGCGTTTGTGCCTAAACAATTATAACTGTATTAAATTCTACATTGGTTAACTTGTATTAAATAAATACATAAATAATAGTTATATAACAAACTGTCCATAACTGTTAGTATCGAGACATGTTTGTATGATCTGGGAAAATTTGTTCCGGAATCAGAAACTACGAAATAAAATCTCTTCCTAATACCCAGAATACAAGATTATCGTATGTTGTTGTGGAATCAGAACTATGGGTTCCATTGAACCCCCTAGTCTTAATCGCGATTAATAGGCCTCATAGTGCGCGCGAACACTTAATGCTAATTCCTTTATTTAGCTAAACAAAAGGTATAGGTACTTACGAGTAGATTACTCTTGAATATGGACGTGAGTTGATTTTTCAATGTTAGTTCATTATTATTTCAATAAAATCTTTGTTCATTTATATTAGACAGCTTTCGCGGCGCAGTAGCCGAGTACCCGGCTGCGAAGCATGAGGCCGTGGGTTCCATTCCCGCACTGAGACAAATGTTTGTGTCATCCACAAATAATTGTTTCGGGTCTGGGTGTTGTGGGACCGCAAGTCCCACGTAGTGATACCCAAGGACTGTTGGGTGTGTTTATTATTAATAATTATTACTTATTATCTATACCGAGGTTCGAGATATATGAAAGAAAAATACATACCAACCTATTTATACTTCCTTCGTAAAACCGGGTAATTAAACAAACAACACTTAAACCTTAATAGCCTTTAAAAAGTATAATAGCTCGAAAACGTATTTACAATAACGTATCTGATGTTAAACCGGCAGGAATCACTTATCAGACATCACGCCGTCTCAACAAAGGGATGGATAGTGAAAAAACAGTGTAGTTTTTGTAACGTGTATCGTGGTACGTTATCATCAATCTTCTTGCACATTCCGACCGATTCCGAGGCTTTTTTATGTGCATTATGATTAGTACGAGTAAAGTTGCGGCAACGCGCGGTGAGATCCGACGGCAGCACCAATCCGCTTACGATTTACATTCATACTTTATTGTTTGTTATACCTATTCGATAATGGGGTTTTGCTACAAATGAAACGTTATAAATATTATAGTTACGTAGGAGTACGTAATGATCGTTAAAAACGAATTCACACAATTCGATTTAAGCTGATCAATTGCCAAATCGCATGCGGTTTGAGCTGTCTGAACAGATTTTCAATAGAATTGATTAACAACACCATACAACTTTTATTGATTCAAGTCAGTTGGTCAACGAAAATAAAAACGTTTGAACCCGATATATCGAACTTTTTGTTTGCCACCAATGACATAGAGACAATGTTTAATTAAAGGAAGGGTAATGGGCCTCCGGATATCTCACTCACCGTACGAAACGCAGCAGCAAGCCGCTACTTTACGTCAGTTTTCTGTGAGACAGTGGTAACGACCCGGGCGAGCCGGCCCATTCATGCTGTAGACAAAATGTCTACAACGTGGCCCTACCACTCATAAAAAAAGTCATAAACTATCTTATATCACTTATTATATAATATCAGTAGCCCTATATTGTACTGTCCCTCTACTGGGCACTGGCCTCCTCTACCTATGAGAGGAGTAGGGGCTTAGTTTACCACGGTGGCTTAACACGTAGACTTCATATACCTTCGAAATTCTTATGAAGAATTCTTAAGTATCATGTTTCCCTAAGATATTTCCTTTACCGTTAAAGCGAGCGATAATAATTAACAATAAATACACACGTAACTTCGAACCTGGACGTTCATCTCTACAGTTCATAGTCTGTAGGTACCACTCCCCACTGACTTATGGCTGCTCCTACTAGGGGACCAGTATGTGAGAGGAATAAAATGATTATCGATGTTATTAGATTGCTATTAAGTTTTAATGGCGGGCATAAATCCCGTATAATATGGCAATAAATTAAAATAGACGTGGCCTATAGACATAAATCACATGTGAGTGTAGAGTGGCGACGTACCAGGAACTCTGCATACATTATGGGGATTATACTTACTACTACTGAGAATTCTGCGATTTTTTGCGGTTCCGTACTCAAAGGGTGAAGCAACGGTACCTCACGAGCAGGTTTTACTAAGCCTACGTCGCGCCATGTATCTGCCTGAGGACTCATCTTTTATACCGTAAAAGGTAGCTTAGCTTTACATTACAAGTTTTTTATCCGAGCACAGAAAAGTGTCTGCAAAATTTTTATTTTTGTCTTATTGACATAGTAAAATAAAACTTTTTAACAAAAATAAAACCAAGCAAACTAATTTAAACGCATTTTATTGCTGTTTCTGATTTAATTTGGGTCCCGACTTTTCAGGGGTTAGACTGAGGTGTAGGTTGTTCAGAAAAGTTAATGTTACAGTGCCTACCTTCAGTTTACAATTATTGTTAGAATTTTATTTTTATTTTATCCTGGCTCGGCAAAGTAACTACGCTACACCTGATGGTAAGTGTAGCGCAATCCAAGAATAGTGTCGACCAACGATAAACAATGTGTCCATCGTCGGTCGGCAAGATCATGCCGGCCTGCCAAAGGGCCAAGGGGGAGGGGAAAGAAAAAGGGATGGGAAAAGGGTTAGGATCAGGAGGCCAGCCCCCTGGGGAGAATCGGATATACACTGGCTGACCCTGGAACGCGACCCACACAAAGTGGGCCACTATGGCAGGTTTTAGCACCAGTGTACGGTGGCCGCTATCCGGTCGGATACAAGTATCCTCCCACCAGCGGAGTTGTTAGTGGTCCGATCTACGCAGAAGAAGCTCACATTGCCTTGAGGTCTGGCAATTGGTCTTTTAGGTTGAGGCTGAGTATTTGCAATGTATCCCGGACAAATACTAAGTTAAATACTAAGTTTAAGTTTTGTTATTGCAATTATATCCGTTAGCCGCTCAATTTATTTTGTGCATGTGGTGTTTCCGGTAAATAGCTATTGCACTTAGATGGTAAGATAAGTTTTTTTTTGTATATTCTATGTTGCATTAGTGTAAACAACCGTTGGTGAACCTTAATAAATAAAATAAAATGAATAAATAGTATGAGAATTTAAATTAAATTACTCAGACTTATGTCCAACTGAACACCGCCCAATATTAATATAGAAATATCGTTACTGACTAGCACAATTTATCAATAATTCTAATAAGACAAAGAGGACGAAACAAATATTGGTGCGTGCAATTCTTATAAAAGACCCGACCTGTTGTATATTTACAGTTTAATAATACAGTTTGTCAACGGCTCTGATGTTAACGAAAAATCCGACAACGACGACATACCATCAGGTGACCCATTTGCTCGTTTGCCGGTCTAAGCTATAAAATAAAGCATCTCGAACTTGATCGTAGAAATGTTTAAGGATTTTCTTAGAA
Source organism: Amorpha juglandis (assembly GCA_949126905.1). NCBI lineage: Eukaryota > Metazoa > Arthropoda > Insecta > Lepidoptera > Sphingidae > Amorpha > Amorpha juglandis. Next base: position 24,251,517 of record OX421365.1, read on the forward strand.
TTATAAATTTAAATTTAAACTAATTTATGGTTATTTGCCGTGTTAATATTTTAGATAAATATTTTTTGTTTCCAGACAATCCACCTACATTAGGCCAGCGTGCTGGACTAAAACCTAACCCCTCTCATTTGACTGACGATGCACGTGCCTAGTCATGGTACGTATAAATTACAGAGCTGGTAATATTATTATTACTATAAATAAACGTAGTTGTTACTCAAAATACCGAGAGTTTCGACGCCAATGTTTCTATTTTAATGGTAATTTGGGATTTATTATAAAATACTTGTCAAACGACTTCTGAAAATTCTATTCGATGAACGTTTTTTTAGTTCTTCTATAAGCTGTATTTTTATAAGCAAAAGTCAATTTGTTACGATTTCTAAATAAATCGGTAGGTGTTTTATTTGCGTTAGAGGTGCAAGCGCGCCTTGATCACACCACTCAATTCTGCATACAGTAAAATTCAAAATATAGTGATTTGCGCCAGTTCAAATTACATATTGTGTAACTTTATTCCTATATTGCGTCGCGTCAAAACACCTTCATTGAGAAACTGTATGATTAATTATTATACTGGGATATTATTATGTATCGGTATGATCGATAAAATGCTTAGACCAATAAAATGTGATAAGTACAATGAATACATACCTATCTACGCGCATTTGTGCATAATATTTCAATTCATTAACGACACTCATTACAGTGTTGCCACTACTCTTATTTGCACACATACCGTGTAATCATGTTACTCGCAAGTCACATATGAATCATTATCGGCATTGTTACGACATGAATGTCAGACTGCAGCTGGATACATTTATATACAAGAATAAATATTTATCTCATGTCTAATTTTTAAATAAAGCGTTTCAGCAAAGCCATCATTTTAAACACACATCATTTCGACGATATCGCAAGAGAATTTTATGAGTGGTAGCGTCACACTGTAGACAGTTTTGTCTACAGCATGAATGAGCCGGCTCGACCGGGTTTTTACAACTGTCTCCCAGAAAACCGACATAAAGTAGCGGCTTGCTGTTGCATTTCGTACGGTGAGTGAGATATCCGGAGGCTCAAATCCCACTTGCTCGTTTTCCGATTTATGCCATAAAAAAAATTATAAGGCATCGATAATATCAGAGACTGTTTAGAACATATGTAATAGCCACGCTGCCACTACATATCGTTCTCTTGGAGACACTGTTACCATTCATGGTGAGTTGGCTTATTCCTGTTGCAGACAAAAATCTAATGAAGTTATCTCATATACGCTTTATAGGCTCTTGTAAGTGGTTTTGTCTACTACATGAATTGACCGGCTCGACTGGGGTTGTCTTGAGGTAACCGTCGTAGATCGTTGCTTACTGTTGCGGTTCGTACGATGAATAAGATTTTCGGAGGCCCGTAGTCTACAGCGTGGCTCTACCACTTGTCGAACTTGCACTTGTTTCTTTACGAATTAATTAATATAAATTAATTGAAATGATTTGAGAACAAAAAACCTATGTAATATTAATATTATATTTCTTAATGCTTCTTCGCAGACCAGTGGGGATAACCAAAGTACCGGTAGAGACATCTATTATTGACGTGTAAAAGAGCCCTTTGTGGCCTACTTGCAAAATAAACGTTTTGATTTTGATTCATTTAGTATGTGCATGCTGAGATGGTGGAGTGGAACTAACACACTATCGAGTAACCCCACCGATATTTTACCGAAGTCTCCGATATTTATATACTTATTAAATAAGTTGCTATTTTGTTTTCTTTAATTTGCAGACGTCACATAAACTTCAAATGTTACATCGACATTCAACAGCATTAATAATTAATAACATAAAACAACAACAATGTCATAATGTTATTACTCGATGTGCTATTGTTTTTGTGTTTGAACAATTGACATTATCGGGCTTATTAATATTTGAAATATTATTTATATAGTTGTACACCTGCGCTGATACAATACGTACATTACAGAGCTGATAATATTCTCTATTATTACTATAAATAAGTATATGACGGGTTCGCAAATAAACACTACGTTTACACAACATAGATGTTGTTACTCAAAATACCGATAGTTTCGTCGCCAAAGTTTATTTTTTACGAGTAATTTGGGATTATATATCTTGCTTATATAAATATATTTGAAATATTTTGTTGTTCTTATAGGTACATAAAAAACATCAATACGAATAAAAATTTGCCATTATATCCTCGACAAACGAATAGATCGATTTGACAGCTATCAACTGGATGCAAATACGCAATAACATTTAAACCCACATCAAGTTAACATAATAATTATTTTATTTTGCTAAATTCATTCTATATAAGTAGATAAGTTCTGATACCAGACATACAGATCAGATCAGACCTACAGATCTTTACGTGTAGGATTAATGACCATGAATTTAGTATCGATTTGTGTGATAGACTAAAGCCGGTCGATTAGCTGAACAAACCTACATTAAAGTTATGCGTAGCCACTGGGTTAATTACTTAAATAAAGATATCTGTTTATTAAGATTGTCTTCTTGTCTGTTTGTCATTTATTATTATTAATACAAATTATATAATTTGAAAGTCACGATCATAAAGGTTTTCATAATATCAAAATATCACCCTTAACTTTATTTATGCCTAAGCTATGTCTGCAAATAATATTCCTATATATTGTACTGAACGTCCAGTCTCGGTATTCTGAATAAAATTAGGTTTTTGCAGCAAAATTATTAACACATAACAAACAGACCGTGCCCATCCACTATTACGGAGATAATTTTGTCTAACGACATATTATACGAGATAGATGGGCGCCTTCAAATTTATAGTGTACAAATAAAAGTAGATATTTTTGTACTTAACGACTATTCTTTGGTTATATTATTTGCATCGTAAAAGAACATACTAGAATAAATATATATTTAACTAGAACATTGTGATTCAAACGATGCTCAACAAAGCGAATTTTTTTGCTAATCTAAAACCTTGGAAATAACATACCTACTATGAAAACAAAGGAAATAACTTACCAAAATAAACGGGCAATTAAATCATTATTGCAATTATAAAAACGAATAATACTTCGTTAAGATTAAGATTAAAATAATACCAAGAATATTATAATTATAACACTAAATAAAGATTAAATGAATAAATTAAATACACAAAGAAAAAACTAAATAGAATTAAATATATGCTGTTCAAAAAAGGAAGTACAGATAAATAAATCCTAAAGCAAAACTACAGAATAAATAGGTAATGCAGCGTCGCAACGTTTAGGTTATTTTGTATTATCCACTACTTTGTAAATGGCGTCTGTAAAATATTGATTGTGTGTTAATTAATTAGCTTGTTCACCACTACTGCACCATAATTTCCATTTAACTTGACTATTATAATATTTACTTGTAGGCGTTATGTACAATGCACATTTTTGTACGGTACACCAGCGCTGTAAATGTTGTCCACAGCATAAATTGATCGTCTCAGCTTGTACGTCATCACTGTTTAAAATACTATCGCTCCACTACAACTATCTATAATATTTAGATGCCAAGCTTTACGGTCCTCTTATCGCTGAATACGAAATTTCAATAATAGCATGGACGGTTCTGAAGATAGTTAATATATGTGTATACCTATGTATTCTGCCAATATATTTCTCATCATAATAAAGAAGGGTCGCTTTTACAACTTACATTAAAAAATAAACAGTGACCGCCAGATTGATTAAATTACATTAGTTTTAAATTGCATTACACAACTACTTTATAAAGTACACATTTGTTATACGTTTCTCCGTGTACATTGACAGTGCAGCGTGCTGCGTGATGAATTTTTATTTTGGTGTCTTTATTTTAATCTGACATTATATTTGGCGAATGATCGCTCAAGTGCAATAGGCAAGATAATGTCATATTGCTATTGTTAAAAAAATCTGGACTCGATGAACTTATTTGATTACAAACTCAACACCATACAAATGTTCGTAAGGATATCACAGCCTTTTTAACTTTCAATTTGTTTGGTAAACTCAATAGACATTACACCGTACTCGTAGAACATTACGAGTTTGTCGGTAACTGGTTGAGTTCAAAGTAACTGTCGAGCGCTGTTCATAACGCGGACACAGATATTATAATCAATAGCGAGGGCGGAGGCTCGCCGCAGATTAACTTCACGTCACCGCTTCCCCTCCGACCCGCCGCCCCGCACCACACCCCGCCCACGCCCGCGCGCTCCCTCAACAACCGCCTTTGTCTATCCCAATGATTTGCCTAGCGTACTCCACAATTAGCTTCTCTTTACTAGTTAAAAGCTCTTGGACAACTTGCGATATCTGCGATCCACAATGTAAAATGTTTTATTTATTAATTTATATCCCAAAAGAATTTAAAAATAAAGTGTTCACAAACATTTTACTAATCTCGATGAGCTTTGGTTTTCATACATATGGATCGAAATTACCTTTATCCTGCATATTTATTTTGATGTTGACACAAAACCTAGCCAATACATAAGAATACATAATATTTACATTATTCAAAAAGGAAAAAAATACATGTAGATACTAGTTATTGCAAAATCAGAATAAATAATTTGTTGTTTTGAACCCACATAAAATCGGGCGGTCTCTGTGGTTACAAGTTCGGAGTCTTTCAAACGATTATTGTTGTGTGGTGTGTTTTTATTGTATACGTGTGTATATGTATGTATTGTGTTTAAATCTCATTTACGTGCGATGTGCAAGCATGGCGTGGACATTGTTAGCGGAGGCGGAGCGGTGCAGTGCGGCGGTGCGGCGGTGCGGCGGCGCGCGGCGGCTACATCAAACGCGCCCCGCCCCGGGCCGGTGGGCGCGCGCGCCGACAAAGACACACACACACACACACACACACACACCGGACACGAGTGCCCACAGCCCGCGAGCTTCGCCACAATGCAGCAATGTCGTGCAATAAACGGACTCCTTTAATCACCCGCTTCCTTCGCTGTTTCTTTACTCCAGCCGCGAACACGTCACACGACGCACCAAACCTCATGAATCCTAAAAACTATTCCTTTGAACGGATAAATGTGTCGCGACATTCGTGTGCCCATAAATATGTCCAAAAATGATTTAGTGGTAGAAAAAAGAGTAAGGTGGTGCGGTGCGGTGGCGGTGCAGCGGGGGTGCAGCGGGGGTGGGGGCGGGGGGGATGTGCACCCAACATCTGTCGGCGGCGCTGAGCTAATCACCTCCTGTCTAAATATGTCAATTTATTTAAACGCTGCTTTCAGTTGCGGCGTGAAAAACTACAGGAAATTTATATGCGCGTGTATTTTAACGTCTTGTTACAAGGTTCGTTCTGGTGCGGAATGTAGAGATGAATCGAGTGTGCGCTGTGACTGATTGTGATTGCACAAGACTCGGTGTGATCGTTGATTACTTCACATCGGCAATGTATCAAAATAAGTATTGAGTTTCAAAATATTACGCACAATATACAAACCTTTCAGAGTTCAAAAAGAGCTATTAATTGTCTCCTATTTTGCATTATTATTTTTAAGCACGATTTTTTATAAGAATACATTATTTTGACCTATGGTAATTGTATAATATTACAAGATTATAGCGAACAATAAAATCGTTTTCTTTCATTCTTCATGTTGCAAGAATATACTTATATGAACGACTTGTTTAAAAACTATTGTCTAAATATGATGCATGCAGTAGGCATGTAGTGAGGAATATTATTGGAGCGAGTGCGATGTGCGGAGTGACGCAACATCGTCGTGAGTGTAACCTTTAACTATAAACTATTTACTTGTATAATTAATTACATTTTTCTTTAATTACGTTTAATATTTAATTAAACAGTAACACGACCTCCTTTTATAATATTATTATACAAGGCACAGCCTAGGAATGTATCTACTGTATTTTTGTTCGCATTGCGGAGTGCACCGTTAGCCGGAACACGTACAGTTATCCACATTATGTGCCGAAAAATACATTCGCAATGCTCGTAAATAGCTATCTAATTAGACAATGTGCGGAGTCGTTGACCCTGCTCCGGTGGGGCGGTGGCGCCACCAACGCCAAACTATTAATGGCTTATGAAACAGTCATAAAAACAATTACGATGGTCATATTTAATAACGTACGACCAGCGACACTAACTCTGAACAAATTAACATAATTTTACGACTCCTCGAATGCAATTAATGTAATTAATTACATACTCTGTGTTTAATTTTTCACACAGTTCGGAGAGTCTCAGTAACAAAACATTAAACGAGAAGAAACAAAACAAAGAGTCCTGTGCAATCTGTTCGCCAGTCTCCACTCTTTCGCCTAGGGTTATCATTAGCAAATTTAAAAAGTCCCGTCAAAGGCTTGCGAAAAAATATCATTTAATAACTATTTCTATCCTGGCGCAGCAAAACAAACTTCACTGCACCTAATGTTAAGTACAATGAGTGCATTTCAAATAAAATGTCAATCGATAAGCGACATTATATCCCTTAACGGTGGCTAAAGCTATGTCGCGTCAGCCTGAAGCTACTGTAAATATTCTAGTTGACCCTGGAACATACCACAATGGCGAGGTTTTTACCATGTGTATGGTGATCCGTTCTCCAGTAAGGTTCTAACATGTATCAGGTACCCATGTAAATTTTCTTGTTAGTAAAAGTAAAGTTGGGACAAACGAATGGCTCTGACAACGTCCGAATGCAGCAGTCAGTAAGCCCAAAAGCAGAACATTTCTGGACGGATGGTAACCCTATTCCCTAGCCATGTAATTTACGCAGTGTTTAATTTTGTACGGAAGAATCCTTTTATATTAGAAAGTTAAACTGAAACAAGGGCCTTTAAATGGGGTACAGTGTTCCGTTTAATTTGCCGTGGCTCTACCGGGGCGGTGGCAGTAATACACTCGGTGACATTATTTTAATTGTTCTTTAAAAGATTATTATTTTACTATTAAAGTTAAGTAATAACTCAGCGGGGAGTGGTACTCGACTTGCAAGATGAAAGTCGCAGGTTCGAGCACTGGCCCAAGAGCATCCACCTGTCTTTCTAAGTTGCGTGTACATTAATTACTAATTATCGCTTTAACAGTGAAAGAAGAGAGAAGAGAAAAGAAGAAAGTGTAGAGAAAAGTAGAGACATTTTTCAATAGGCATGTATGGCACATATATGGTCGATTTTGTTAGTCTCATAAATTACTCTTCTGCTTTCACCTGACTTTATCGCACTCGCAGTGGGGCCGGTGCAACGTGCTTTTACAATAGGTACATGTTACAGTCAAATTTATTTAAATTTTTCTATCTATATCGAATAGTTAATTGCGAATTAACTCAAGTGAAGCCTACAAACCAACTTACTATTCTCACTTTTTTCTTCAATCACGTTTGCCCTCTAGCTTGAATTATGAAAATATGATAATAAATGAGAATAAAATACCTTAATAATGCCAAGGTATCATATTAACAGCCTTATCCATAGCTTGGCTACAACAATTTTTATCTTAAACATTTTATTTGATTTTTTTTGTTCGGACGTTTATGCTGATGGCCCGAGTCGGTTGTTTTCAGCTTTACCGGATGTTGGGGTGAGCGCTTTAGGCAGTCTTTGTTATCTTATATAGGTTGAATGTTTTAATTATATAAACAAGACGTTGTCACGTGTAAGAATGATAATATTTAACGTTGCTATTCAAAATCCGATTACTATTTTTATAACATAGGCTCGCAAATGAGCAAGTGAGTCACCTGATGATAAGTGATCTCCACCGCCCTTTAACGCCCACACCAGAAAAATTATGGACGCGTTGCCGATCTCAAAGGAAAGGGATAATTAAGACATTGCAAAGGGGAGGGGAATTTGGGCCTCCGGATATCTCACTCACCGTACTAAATGCAACAGCAAGCCGTTACTTTAAGTTAGCGTGGCTCTATCAATCAAAAACAATAAAGGATTTCTCCACATCATTTCCAGAAATTAAACTGAATGAACTGAGCGTGATCTTCAAGCTGTATTCTTATTGGCTCATTTGCGGAATCAATCCGAAGAGTCAACGTAAGATCGTATTTTAAAACCGGCTACTTAATGGAACCCAAACGGAATAAAAGTTTAATAAAGTTTAATCCTAAAATTGTACTTCAACGAATACAAAAAATATAACTCCATATACGAAGCATCTTTCTCATATAATTTAAAATGTGCAAATGTAATAAAATATAATTTTAATATTAAAATATTTACAGAGAACACACATCTTTAGAATTAAATATCTTAACTCACAGACCGAATAGTTATTACCGTAATATTTAATTACTTAATGTGTTTACAAAAAAAATAATATTATAATATTAACTGGCAGTGATTTCTCAGTTAATAATATTCGGAATTGATGAGAGATTCCTTTTCATAAAAATTTAACACGTGTGGTTCATGTATGAAAAATGAAATCTCGGCGGTTTGCTGTTGCGTTTCGTACGGTGAGTGAAATACCCGGAGGCCCAATTTAGAATTAATTGTTAATTATTGCTTGCTTTAATGGTGAAGGAAATATAGTAAGGAAACCTGTATAACTATGATGTCATAAGAATTTCGAAGATATGTGAAGTCTGCCAGTCCGCAGTAGGCCAGCGTGGTAGACTAAGGCCTAACCACTCTCATTCAGTAAGAGGACGACCGTGGCCGGCTGTAGGATGAGTATAATGCAGGGCTAGTGTTTAATGTAATAATGTTTGCTCCCATACAATACCGAAACCGTATTGATATATAATCTTTCGGATTTAAAACGATGTAAAATCAGTTTGCACACAAAGTAACAAACGAATTGCGGCTACCATGCGGCTACCTCAGGGTTACCTCCTCGCGGCGGCGGCTCGTGTCCGAAACCGATCCTTGTTGAACACGCTCAGATTTTATGGACGCATTAAGATGTAAACATTTGTTTTATTGCCGCATACCTCGTGTACGATACTTCATAACTTTCATGATTAAACTCCTTCAAATAGGGTTATCGTTTAAGTTTGTATTCAAAGGCGCATTTTATTAGTCGTATCCACGTTGTATATTAATAAATAGCTTGCAATCCTAGTCGGTGTTCGCTTGGAATTAGATTAGTTCGAACATATTGTAATCTATACTAATAATAAAGCTGTAGAGTTTGATTGTTTGTTTGTTTGTTTGAACGCGCTAATCTCAGGAACTACTGGTTCGAATTGAAAAATTATTTTTGTGTTGGATAGTCCATTTATCGAGGAAGGCTTTAGGATATATAACATTACGCTGCGCCCATTAGAAGCGAAGCATCAGGGAAAAATGTTGCAAAAACGGGGAAAATTATTCATATTTGAAGGCTTCCGTTGCTAAGCTACCCAAATAATATTATTTGAAGGCTTCCGTTGCTAAGCTACCCAAATCTATACTAATATTATAAAGCTGTAGAGTTTGATTGTTTGTTTGTTTGTTTGATCACGTGGGCGGAGCCGCGAGCAAAAGCTAGTTTATTTATAAAACTTTAAACAACAATGACGAAAATTGGCTGCTTCAAGCCCTACTAGACAATTTCATGCAGATATGTTACATCACTTGTTTTAGCAGTTAATGCGCAATTAACTACATCCCGCGACTTACGGTATCATCATTTCGTAAAATTGACATATTTTTTCATTACAAAGTAGTTTCCACATTGTGTCGACGTATCATCCCTAAGTTGTATCACATGCAAAGGCTGTTTCAGCATGAATTCCCGCCGGAGAACAATGAGGTGGTATTGTGCTGTAGCCCGCGCCGCGCTCATTTCACAAGTGCCAAATTACACGCACATCGCGGACGCCCCGCTGAGTGAAATCGCGGGAAATATCATTATGCAAATAACTCCATAAATAATAGCCGCTATAATCCCATTTGTTAAGATATAAAGCTTATAAAAATTTTAACGAGCATAACTGGCATATCGGAGCGCGAGCGCCCCGCACCACCGCGCCGCGCCCCGCGACTCCACCGCGCACCTCTTATCGAAACATTGCGCTGTAAACTCACTGTTGTTAATTATGTACTACTGATAAAGCTATTGTAGTAACAGATAATGAAGACATTCGGTTGTTTTTCAAACGGAAAGTAATTAAGTGTAAAGAAGCGGTGTTTGTCGCAGAAACGTGCTTCGACATCTAATCGACCGCAGCGGGGCTAGAGGGAGGGAAGCAATGAATACAAATGTCACACTCCCGTTCACTGCACACCTTGTATAATACAGTCTAAACAATAAGAGACAAAATACTGCTTCTTCACACGTCACTGGGCTAATTTTAATGTCAAAGAAAATCAAGGAACCGAACAAAATATTGTATTAGATGCGGACTATGTAACATTAATTTTTTTTGGGATATCGATTGTTTGGGGTTATATAACTAGGGCTGGTGAACGAGCAAGTGGGCCACCTATTAGTGAGCGATCATTGCTTATGAATGACCATAGCACATTATTCGATTAGTGATAGTGCCATACTGTAGGCAGTTTTGTCTACAACATGAATAGGCGGCTCGATCGGGTCGTTTCCACTGTCTCACAGAAAAGCGACGTAAAGCTTGTTATAGTGTTTCGTACGGTGAGTGACATATCCAAAAGTCCAAATCCCTCTCCCCTTCCCATTCCATAATTGTCCCTTTCGTTTAAGGTCGGCAACGCGCCTATGTTTCTTCTGGTATTGTGGGTGTAAATGGATGGTAGAGATCACTTACCACAATCACTTCACTTGTATACCACTTGGTGTCACACAGGTAGACCATCACCTGAACTCAATGCTATGTATTTTGTACGTACATTTGTTTTTTTTTTATATATCTTAAGGACAGAAAATGATTATATGTTAAGAATACGCAAACCTAACTAATAAACTAAAAGTACTAAAAATTTTAAACTAAATGAATATGAAACTTACAAGCGACATTACCCATACATTGACGGAATAAAAAACAAACAGATTAGTACAGTAGATAAGTGACTAAAATTTTAGAATTTAAATCAAGGCAGTGCAGAAAGTTCGTGATGGGCCAGTTTTTAATTTAAGGTTAGAGAATGCCTTTGGCATTAAGTCCGCCTTTATACAGTGTATATAAAGTGTAAATAAATAAGGAGATTATGTGAGAAGATGACAATCAATCTCAATGCATATGAGGTGTTCATTCGGCACTCGGTCGGGAGTCGGGACATTCACTGAAACTACAGAACTATGTACGTGAACTCAATGTACCTGAGAACTCACGGAACAATAAATAATAGAATTCCTCACATTCAGATGCGTGGCGTTCCGTTCCCAGTGTAACGGAGCCTGCTCACTGCTCAGTACACCCGCCATAATTATCGGCCCGTATAATTTACTCGGCAAATGGACTGTGAAAACTTTTACATTACGGCGTATATCGTGTGTCGGCACTCTGCCCGCCCACCTGACGGGCCGGGATCATATTAAAAACGTGAGTCGTGAAACGCGCGTGAGTATGTGCCGTGCAGGGGCGGCGCAGCCGCGTGAGGAGGCCACGCGGGGCCTGCAACCCCCCGCCCCCACGCACCGGCCCTACCAAATTTATGCAAAAATTTTAATCATAATTTAATGGCCGTGATAAATGCGAGCCGATTATGTAGTACTTCAATTATAAATACCTTACTAATTTGATTATATTTTAATTCCATTAATTTGAATAATATTCTTTTTATTCTAATTAGCGCTGTGTTTCATAGGTTTCTTTATCAACAAATCTAATGTTCATGTCAAGATAACCCATACAACTAGTTTTGTCATTTAGATTTATAAAAAAAACGTAATTGTATGGTCCTTCACGCCAAGCATTTAGGGCCGTAAAAACTAACATTTCAATTACAGGACATTTGATTGTTTTTAAGCCATACTACCAATAGCTTTTGAATACTTTGAAAGAACTAAGATGATTGCCTCAATGGATGGACGCTTATTACGCGATACACAAATTTCACCCCCAACAGATTGTGCTAGCTCCGGCCTGATCTACCGTAATTAACACAAGTACGCGCAGCACTGTGTGAGCGTTCATCCGCGCTGAACGCTGCCAGCACTCCACTCGATCCCTGCTTCATTAGCGAACTTCAGAGTTTGCCGTACGTCGATATTAATATCGCCCCCCACTGCCCCCCATTGCCCCCCACTGTCCCCCGCGCACACCGCCACCCGCGACCCTTGCACTCGGCCACTTTTTACGTGTTGCAGGTTTTCATGTTTTAAAGATGAATCCGAAATTATACGAAATATGTCGGCCGGACAGGAAGCGTGAAAAAGTTGGTAAAAAATATTGAGTTATTAGATTCCTCGCTGTGTCGGTTCAGCCTGCCTGTGATTACAAATGTGTCACTCGTATTGAAGACCATATTTTTTACACGATAAGAGATTTTACTCGTAAGTGATCACCGTCTCTCATCAACTATAAACTCCGCAGGAATCGCCAGTGTGTTTGAGTTTTGCCGCGTTGTTGGAAATTCGACAAACTCCAACGCAAATATGCCATTACACGCGGTAGGGTCTTTTTATGTGACAATATGGTACTATAACACATTGTTGAGGAAAACGTCTAAGAACATGCGTAAGTTTGAGAAGCTACGTGTCAATTGAATATTGACATCGTTTATCTATATATATAATAAATAATAGTTTAAAAAAACTAAAAAACACGCTTTTACATAAAATCTAACTAAAAAATAAAAAATAAATTTTAATGAATTCGAATTAGGAATAGTGTACAAAATTTAAAAATATATATAAATTAAGAATAGTGTAAATAAGAAAAAATATGTATTTTATTGTAAAAAAACGTGGGGTGCTTTTTAAGACATTATCAAAATGATGATCCTTCTACTCATATCTATCAATAAAATATTTTTATAACTATTGACACCATGCACCCCACGCTTTTTTTACAATAAAATACATATTTTTTCTTATTTACACTATTCTTAATTTATATATATTTTTAAATTTTGTACACTATTCCTAATTCGAATTCATTAAAATTTATTTTTTATTTTTTAGTTGGATTTTATGTAAAAGCGTGTTTTTTAGTTTTTTTAAACTATTATTTATTTTTAATTTTTTAGTTTGATTTTCTATAAAAAGGTGTATTTTAATTTTTTTTACCATTTTTTTAAGTGAAACTTCTTTCGAATCTTTGTGATTGGAAAATTCGCTGAAACGTTAAAATGTCACGAAGGAGGTAGGAAAGAAACAAGTTTTACGAATGGCTTGTTAAACTAGCCATTTGTAAAACTGTACCCGATCAATCGTACAACACCCGTAGTTCATACAAAGCGTCGGAGGTAATGATTCGCTGGAGAATCTTGACATCGCGATGTAGATGTGCCAGTGGCGCCATCTCTTGATTTTTTCTTGTTTTATTTTAATGTGTCATGTAGACTATAATCCAATGTTCTATTATATTGCTGCCACTAATTGTAAATAATATAAAAAAGCGTGTTAAAAAAAGTGTTTTGCGAACATCCCTTACTACTGAAGTAATTTTAATAGCAGTTCTAGGTAATAAATTTGTAATTTATAACAATTATTCAATGAAATATTTAAGGAAGTTTTAATTTTTACAATATTTATTTATTTTGTTCTAAACTCGTATCAAAATAACACAACAAAACAACCAGCGCCACCTTTATTGCATTTAAGCTACAAGTTGACAAGAAAAAATCATGAGATGGCGCCACTGGCACATTTACATCGCGCTGTCAAGATTTTATCCGACGTTTTGAAGTAGGTTACAGGGACAGGGACAGGGACAGGGACAGGGACAGGACTGTCCCACCGGGGGTCAATTAAATGTGCGACGGGTTGCAACATAACATTTGTATTAACTTTTGACCACATTTTACACAAATATATGTAGGTGATACGAAGTTCACCGGGTCATCTAGTTTCAAATAAAGTTTATTAAAGTCTATTAGGAGGATTTATGGTGATAGAAAGGACTTTATCACAATTAAATGAATGATTTAAGAACGCATTGATGACAAACATACAAAGTAACATTCATTTTATTAATATAGATATATAAATGTAAAGATGCAAATATTGTAAAGCGTATGTATTCTGCATGCTCATTATAGTCTAAGGAAGTATTCTGCCGTGGTAAGAACCCATCTGACCTAGTACACATTTAAAGAGGGTTACTTTGGGATCCGACTAAGCGTCATCATGTAGCATAAATGAACGTATTGTAGCGCAGTAGATGAATTCAAACACCATATACTTGACCTTCTGTATTTATTTAGCAGAGTCACGGTCGATGATATTTGCTCATCGATCAGATGTATGGCATGGACACCCGTCGGTAGCCCTATTAGTCTGACAACTCATCAGCTTTGTAAACTGGTAGAGGAGTATAGTAAGAGTATAGTTATGTCGCATGCACCTCTGTTGCCAGTCATACACATTTGACCTACATGTCCCGTGCCACGTGGTACTTACTCACTAGTTCCAATCGTTTAATGATGTCAACGTAACACTAGCAAAAACACTTGCTCTATTCATTTATAGTTTAGTCAATATACCTCATGAATAAACTAATCATCCCTAATGAAAACGAGAAATAAATGATGCATTGACAAATCACTATAAATAATAAGTGTAACCGACTTAAAAGGCTCTTTTTCAATAGAACTTGCACATCGTGTAAAAACATTGATCTTATATTTTTATGTATTACCCGGATTGTTAGTAGGTTAATATTAAGATAAATGATAAAGGGTGATAAAGGCTGCAGTTCATGATAAAGGGTGTCAATAGGTGTGATAGGTTTAAATTCCTTAATAAAATAAATCCTTTCATTAAAAGTTAAATGTAATACTTATGTCCATCGATTCCACGTCAGTTATTATTTCGTTGTATAAAAATTATACAGCTGATGGTAATGAAGTTAATTCGCCACCAGCCATAACTGCAAAGGCTATCAGTAAAGAACATATCTATGTCAACTTTGCTAAATAATGTAGTATATTTATGTGTTATGTCTTGTGACAAGCATCACTACAAGACCTAATTACTGCGACCTGCGCCTTGCGGCTCATATAATGCTTCCACTATACTGTGGAACTGAGGCGTAAGAGCCAACAAAAATAATGAAAATGGACCATCGGTGACGTCTGATACGGTTCAATTTATTTTTTCTGTCTATAAGTTACATATCGGCACTTGAACGGCAAAAATACTAAAGCACCAATACGTGAACTTTACGGTAGAGCATTTTAAAGTGGTTTTTATAATAATCCGATAATAATCCTTAATAATGATATTAGGAGAAAAAATATGATTCAATAAAACAAAGTTTTACTGCAAATTATCCAGAAGGTAAATTAATGTGAGTTTTTATGTTAAAAAAAACTTTTAAATGCTCTACCGTAAAGTTTACGCATTGACGCTTTAGTATTTTTGCCTTTCCAGTGACGATATTATGGAGAGCTGCCATCTATCCTAAATAATTTCTAATTATCTCGATAAGACAAATATATTTTTTCTATACAAAAAGAATATCGTACATTATTCGACGTTAATATTCAATATTAGTAATTCATTTTAAGGACGCTAGTAAGTAGATGTCGAATGCCTCCTCGTAATAAAATATGTCAATAAGCGACCGTTGTCCGAGTGGTTTATCAGGTGAAATGGAAATGTGTGCTCAGTGGGTGAGGGGAACGGGGGTCGGCCTCAGCTGGCGCCGCGAGGTCTGGCTGGCGTGTGCGCCGGAACCGGAACTCTATTGTTTTTAAATGGAACGGGCACGGGCAGTGGGACGTAGAGCCATACAGCCAGTTTGTCATCGGTGTCACCGACTCCGGCCGAGTGACCACTTCTACACTGGACAACGGACATGCGGCGTGCGTTCCACTGACCAGCTATAAGCACACGTTCCAACAATAGTCCACCGATTTCATTTGTGTCACTTCTACCCAACTAAATAGCATCCCCATGACATAAATAGGCCATCCATTACAGTTACTGCCGTGTCAACATAATTAAAATAACTAACAAAGTATAGTTCTGCAAAAGTGAAAATTTTAGGGACCTTTCGTTCTACCACTTTTTAACGCCCGACAAAAAAGGGCTGTTAAAAGTTTGACCCATTTCTATACCTGTGGCTGTGGGTATGTATTTGTGTGTATTTTTTATTTTCCTAGTACACGGGAGACGAGGCCGCTTAATTGTAAGCGATCACTACCGTCCCTAAAATTCAGCAATGCCAAGGCTCAGCTAAGCCGCTGCCTACCATTAGAAGACATTTTATGCCTCGCTTAAAGAAAGTCAGATCATTGCGCTCGGGAAACACCGAGGCAGGGAGCTCATTACAGAACCTTTTCTTTCAAAACTTTTCAACGGGTAGCTTATTTAGCGCACTTAGCATATAATACGAGACTTGAGTGAGACATTTCAATAGATGTATTTATTTAGAATTATTTTCTACTTCGCTAATAGGTGTAATTAATTCGCTGCATGACTCGTACTAGTTGGGTCTTGCAGTACCCAACTCAAGGTACGTAACGTGCATGCGTAATTGAATATGTTTGTATTAAGCCGGGTTTCCTGTGACGATATTTTTTTAAAAATTATAATCAGGCCCATCATTTTTGTCTAACAATAATAGTTGCAGTGTACTATGGTTATTTTATTATTGTTTTCTAGTCATTCTTGTATAGTCGTTTGTGCTGAAAACCCAGGTTTAAAGATCCTGTATGACTTTCGTGACTCTGGAGACTTCTGGACCTTTTGCCATAATGATATTCTTTCAATGTAGCAGTTTTCATAAATTATAAAAAACTAAAGCATGGTATTCGCATTATATCCGAGAGCAGTAAGTGGAGGCGCGCCCGCGATGTGCCGGTACGTCGGAGCTGTCGATATTTCGAGTATTCTTTCCATATTTATACGAAGTGCATCGGACACCTGCCGCTCGCTATAACCACTCACTTTATTGCACTACACAATGGACGGACAAACAGTGGGACTCTTTGCGATACGAGTGTTTTTTACTATTTACAATAAACGATAGCGCCGCATTGTATTTTCTCTACAACACGAATAAATCGCCTCTACTACCGTGTTTTCACTGTCTCACAGAATACGAACGTGAAGTAGCAGCTTTCATGTTGCATTCGATTACATTTACAATAAATACCGCATATGCTATCCCTTATCCTTTCACAGCAACGATACTCTTCGTATTCTAGATGTTCATGGGTAGTGGTGATCAGAACCGCGTACTTATTTATTTGCTCTTCTCCAATAAATAAATAAATAATACTTTTAAAAAAACTAAAAAACACGCTTTTATAGAAAGTCTAACTAAAAAATAGAAAATTAATTTGAAGAAAACAATGTATTTTCTATTGTAAAAAAAGCGTGGGGTGCTTTTTAAGATACTATCTAAATGATAATCCTTCTACTCATATCTGTCAATACAATATTTATAACTATAGGCACCATGCACCCCACGCTTTTTTTACAATAGAAAATACATTGTTTTCTTCAAATTAATTTTCTATTTTTTAGTTAGACTTTCTATAAAAGCGTGTTTTTTAGTATTTTTAAAAGTATTATTTATTTATTTATGTGATCCGACGTTTTAAAGGAGGTGAAAATCACGCTCAAAGTCAAGTTACAGACAAACCTACCAACCTGCCAACATACCAACATACATACGTCTGAAGCTAATAAAAGCGTGTTAAAAACATCACTCCTCTCTGCAATGCCTCGACGAAATACAGGTGACAATTTGCCGGAGTAGAGAGCGTTATCTTTACATAGCAATTAACATGACGCCAGATAAAGTTATGAGCCCTGAGACACACGGCAAGCAGACCGCGCCTCGTCGCGTCGCGCGCGGTGATGACAGCCGATAAAGAAAAACGCGCGCGACCGCGCCGCTCCGCGGATTGACCGCCGATTACCATACAATGGCCGGTAACAGCTGGCTGTTATCAGATGCCGCCGCGCCAACTACTATTAATTTGTGATTTAAACTAAAACTTATTTATAGTGTGGTGCGGCGATAAATAAGCGCTAACGACCAAACTTGGCCACTACAAATCATACCCGTTCGGTAATGAATTACACCGCGCCGCACGTAGCCACTAGTCAGTATGCCAGCCTCGCCCGTGATTTACTTCTCTTGGGAATTATAAACGCAAATTAGAATCAATACGAGCTATGAGCTTGGTGGTGTAGTGACAACTGACACCCGCAGCCGTGTTGAGCCGTGAACATCGCAGCAGTAGTTTAAACAACGTACGCGTGATCCGTCACTTACAACAAGAGGAACCGTAACATAACACGAAAAGAATTTCCAGAAATAAAATCTCTAATGGAAGATATGGAGATTATGAATTTAGCAAAACATAATCAGTATCTCCATTAGAACTTGCTATGGGTTGGTTCCTGTTTGCGTAAGTAGGTCCAATTTATTTTTATGTTACACAGGCGGAGCCGCGGACGGAATCATACTATTTCAGAAAGTTCGAGTTTTCATCCACAGCACCGCGCTTTCCTTCCACTTAATAATAATAACTATTCCATTGTTTTGTTTATTTATTTAATACGTTAGGTTTATCGAAGGTGAGTTAAAATCGAGGTGAGCAGTTGCATAATGTATTGGCTTGTGAAAAGTGTATGTCGTATGAACGAACTATAAATATTCATTCGTCGATACAGGCAGCGGTGCAGCGGTGCAGTGGTGTGCATGTGCACTGTGCGGTCAATTGTATTTTTATTGCATACGTTATTGAGTCATGCACACAAGGCACCTCAAGTTATAGCTGGGAATTGAATCGGCTAAAAACTGGTGACATTAGAAAAAAAACAGTTAAAAACTCGACACTTATAAGTGAACAATAAGTTGATACATATTATAATATATATCTACTTAATACATACGCACCCACGCCTGTTTACTCCGAAGGGGTAGGCAGAGGTGTCACTAGTATACCCACATTTCGCCGAGCTTATTTCCGCCCCATGGTGTTATATGGGGATGATCCTATCGCCATAATGGACACAATCCCAGACTCCGGGCTGATACTGAGTATTTCATAATAGATAAACCCAATGTCACTTAATATCATCATATCCGCCCGGATAGCGACCACCGTACGCCTACACACCTTGTGCGGATCGCATTTCAAGGTCATTTAGTGTAAATCCTGTTCTCACGAGGGGATTGTGACATTACTTGATGGTTGGTTGGTACGGTATAGGGATACATGCTTGCATCCCAGTGTCTGTGCAACACTCATCCGCTGTCAGGTATTTATACAGGCTGGCATGATTCTGATGATCACCGATAAACTCATTGTTTGTCGGTGGTCACGACGTACGCATTACAACTGCGCCATTGGGGCAGTCTCAGTCCGAGGCAGACAGCCAGCATATATTTACTTGTCATAAAAATTTTGCGTTTATTCCCTTATTTGTTTCGTACTAGACGATAGTCGTGCCTGCATTTGCCTTTTATCACAGTCTAAATATATCATAGACAGTTAACGCCGATTATATTATAAAACGACGCGGCGCGGCGCTTGTAACTTCACAACATCCGTACTAAAATCGCAAAGCCAACAGCAAGCAAGCACGGAACGCCCGCGCACCGTGACTCTTAAGCCTAATGTATATAAAGCGCAACGGCCTGTTTCTAGGTGCACGACCAAGACAGGGAGACGCGACGCATGATGCAAGTCCACTTTCTGTAAAATGTGTAGAAAAGGTCACGCGTCGCGCTCTCTGGTCGGGACCGCATACTAACCTAATAACCGCATAAACGTATGACTAACCTAACCTTTACAATAGCATACAAATCCTTGCTTGCTCACTTACCCCAAAACAGGCCTTTAAGGTACATTTTACAGGAGACTATCTCGCGAGACGCAAGCCGTGCGACAGCGACACGCCCGCTTTATATGCAATTGTATGAAAACTGTCGCGCATCACGGTCTCCTGTCGCATACCACAAATAGTGACGTTGCCTACATACAGCACATAACAGACGGGGCCAGGCAGTTGTTTCCACCTAGACAGGTTGAAATATTACCGGCTATTAGCGACAACTTACGTCGACCATTAATTTGTCAAGTTAACCTTTCGCCCGCTAACGCTCGCTTATATTACATCGATAGCGATTTCTTTAGTAAATTCTCACATTATTTTGTACATATATATTTTTTAACTTACCTGAAGAAGATCGATCGTAAGAAGGTCGTCGCATGCCTGACGGTAAGCGCTACGCCTGAATTATAAAATACTGTATGGCATAAAATTCTTTATTACGATATTCGTAATGAGAACTTCGGTACGAGTAGACAGTAGTAGTATGTGCAGGGTAGGCGGTTACCATCAGGCGGGTCGCTTGCTCGTCTGTCTATTTGACAGTGAAAAACCTCCGTATTTTTCGTTTGTTAATAATAACAATATATCCAGACCAGCCATCATTCAAATAAATGCTAAAAACTGTAAACACAGCGCGGTTTGACCACAATTTTTTTATTGATTATACAGTTTTTGTCATGCACCACACTCAGAAACCTTTGTAGTAGAACCGTATGTGGAGTGTATCGTGTGACGTGACCAGTGTGTCGGAGGGTCGCTCCTCGCTGCTCGGCGGCCGTGGACATCGATCTGGCGCAGGTAGCCGCTCCGTACCCTCTCAGGTCGCGACACAAAGCGCTCACTGCCACTTGTCACGGAGGAATGTCCGGGCCCGAGCCCTCGCGTAATTAATATCGGAAATATGTGAGGGCTTGTCGCGGTCGGTACTAGTATTGCCAACTCTGACAAACTAAAAAGTAATAAATGGATATTGTAAAGTATCAGCCCCATATTAAGGCGTAATGGGGGTTGGTAGACTTCACATACCTTCGAAAGCCATAACAATACGATTTTTTAAGTAACCTGATGCTCCTTTTCCCTACATACAGCGAGCGTTATTATTAACAATATAAACACAACTTCGAAAAGTAGGAGATATAGATACTTGGGGCTGGTTTCAAACCCACGACTGCCGTTTCAACTGTAAAAATACTCCCCGTTATGACATCGCTGCTGTATACTTTTTACTTCATGGCACATATTATACAGTAAGAGTGGCCACAAATACTTAGCCAAACCACTCGAGATACTGTAAGATGGTGCAAAGAAACAAATTGTTATATTTTAGGATTTCTTTTTAAATTATTTGATTGTATGACGAAACGAGCAAGGCGGTCACCCGAAGGTAAGCGCCACGCCTGCCTATAAACTAAAGCAACACCATAAAGAACTTTGAATTACAAAGCACTGCATGGCACTGAACTGCGCTCGTCACCCCGAGTCATAAGATGTTAAGTCCCATAATGCCCAGTCATTTCCGTACACTCGCCAAAATGTGGGTGTGTTTCTAAAAAGATGTACTTATTTTATCTTCACGCATTTACAGATATCACACATTTTTATAGCATATACGCCGGTAAACGAGTAAGTGGGTCACCTGGTGGTATGTGATCTCTATTGCCCATGTACGCCCACAATACCAGAAGAACCATGGGCGCGTTGTAGTCCTTAAAGGGAAGGGATAATTGAGAGATTGGGAAGGGGATGGCGATTTGGGCCTCCGGGTATCCCACTCAGCCTACGAAACGCAGCAGCAAGGCGCTATTTTACGACGATTTTATGTGAGACGGCCAGTTCGAGCGGAACCATTTATACTGTAAACAAAACTGTCTACAGCGTGGCTCTACCACTCGCCATATAACTCAAAATACGTATTAAAATAAAACAGCGATGAGTTGAAGAGTTGGTATCACTAGCCTGACATAAGGCAGCGGGGGAGGAAGGGTGGATATATGTCGCATGATTTGTAGCGGTGAGGGTCGCGGTCGGTCGGTCAAATAATTGTCGGGATCGAGCACCGACGGTTACCACCCTTATTTTTTTTAAACTTTAGTTGTTTTGTTTAGTTAGTGGTTCCTAACGTATGATATCCACCATGAAGTGCAAGTGGGCCGCCAACTTCTTAGACCCAAAGTCAACCTCACCTGCACGCAGTACACTCTGCTGATTAACGGATGAAGCACTACCAAAACTTGATTACTGTTGCAGATTGTAGGGGGTCAGACAGCGAGTCGCCCCACATAGTACTAAAAGATAGCATCAAGCAGAAAGAAATAAGATAGAATATTATACAAAATGTAGTAAAATAGTATGAAGATAGAAATATAATGAATTTAAACTGATTTTATCGGAGTTTTTTATTTTATTTTGGTCTTGACGTTTCGAAGGCTTTTCAGCCTTCGCGGTCACGGAGTGGAATATACGATGCATCGAACTCAACTTATGTATTGTTGACAATTCAATGAATTGAATGAAAAACATCGATACATCAAGTATCGATTTGATTCCTTTAAAATATTCCATACCTATATTGAAAGGTTCACCCATAATATTACTTTTATTTTATTTTTTTTAAACTAGCCCTGTATTATACATGTCACACTGCTGGGCACGGGCCTCCTCTACTGAATGAGAGGGGTTAGGCCTTAGTTCACTTTTTAATTAATTTCATTACATTTTATTTTTCTGAGTCCTTGTGAAGAATAATGTAATAGACCGAGAGACTATTTATACGATGCTTTTTATCCCGGCTGAGCAAAGTGACTACGCCACACCTGATGGTAAATATAGCGCAATCCAGGAATAGTGTTGACCAACGACAATGTGTCTATCGTTTGTTGGCACGATCATGCCTGCCTGACTGCTTATTCACACTCCGTTTAAAGGACCCCATATTATAGGAAGGGGGGAACACGGGTGCCGGCGAACTATTCCACAGCTTAATGGTCCGGCAGAAGTAAGATTTTGCGAACTTTTTGGTTCGAGCCGAGAAGGAGGAGACCACGAAGCTGTGGCTCCGCAAGCCATTGATAAAGTGTAATTTTCAAATAGGCAGCTCCAAAGATGACTTTTAGTGTATTTAATGATCCATTGTTTTTTATGATATGATACCTGATGGTAAGTAATCACCAGCGCCCATAGGCACCTACAACAACTTAGGTTACGTTTCAGTTGAATATAGCGATTGATTACCAACTTTATTATCACACAAAACACAAAGTTGTTTTTGGGTTTGTGCGCCTCTCACAATGCGGGCACGAGACGACTCAATGTGCTAGTACTACATACGTGTTTGAAGTGCTGATGAATTCGTTATAGCTATAAAATTTCATATTTAGAGATTCTCTGTTATAAAAATCTTGTTAACAAAAGATAAAACCGGCTCGAAAAAACTATAGCTAAAAGTAAATCTACACAATTTTGCGTCAATGGTACTACTTAAATTATTTTGTTTAATTTGAGATTTATATTATTAGTTTATTAGGTTTTTGACAGTTATATTTTTTTAATATTTATTTCACCAATTTTAGTAATAGAGTCTTCAAAATCAGTGCATAAGAGTCGAAGTTTGATTTTTCATCAACGATTTCATTCACTTAGGCGTGGAAAAGGAACTATTACTAAAATAAATATAAAATCCAATCGTATCCAATCGTAGCCCGATTGGTCATTTGGCAGAGTGATATGAAAAATTTAATGTTTTTGGAACGAAGTTCCTTACGGCAGGCTTGGAGGGGATAGGGATTTCGCTGCGTGACCGAACTGAAAAAAATGTGATAGTAAAACCGTAAGAAAAATGCGTGGAAAAAATGCGTGGAATAAAAGCGTTAAATGAGAAGTGCGCAGGCGCGACAGTCAATGTGTCAATTTTAATGTCAGTCATTTCTATGTAATTTTATGTTGTCAAACAAAAATAAAGAGACATATTTAAAATGAAATTCATTCAGCCAGTTATAATTGAAGTATATAAAAATTATTAAAAATACTCCTTCGATTTTTAAAAGATTACGCTAGCTCGTTATTATTTATAATTACATAAGTTGATTAAAAATGCTATACAATAGCTTTACCGTGGCAGTCTCCGAGCGCCACACGTCTTTTTTTTATTTCTATTTTTCTATTCTATTTCTATGTAATTTTATGTTGTCAAACAAAAATAAAGAGACATATTTTGTTATTTTAGTTGATAATTTGAATTTTTTGCAATTTGTGTCGATTGTACATTAGCCGAAGGAACTTCGTTCCTACCTGGTGTTCCACGACACACACCAATTTTATTTTTTTATTTGATTGAATGACGAGACGAGCAAGGTGGTAAGATGATGGCCTGATGGTAAGCGCCACGCCGGCCCATAAACAGAAGCAACACTACACAGTCCAGTGACTGCGCTCGTTACCCAGAGACATAAGATGTTAACACTCATAGTGTCCAGCAATCTCACTGGATTCAATGTCCTTCGAACCGAAACACAACAGTGCTTACACACTGTTGCTTGGCGGCAGAAATAGACAAAGCGGTGGTACCAACCCAGACGGCCTCTCGCATGCGAGGAGCCTACCATAAAATATATACACAGATGAATTGAGAACCTCGTTGGTTTTTTTGCGTCGGTTAAATAAGACGCGCATCACCACTCAATTTTAGAATTGCTCAAAAAATTGAATAATGTAAGACTTGATAACCGTATAATATTAGATTATTTAAGAACCGATGCATGCAACAATTTATAACAATAGGATGAAAAAACTGTTACTGATATCGTTTTAGCGAACTGAGTTACAGATGAATGAAGTTAATATCAGTAGTCGGCTATAAATGTCGACTATTATATCGGGGGGTAAAAAACGCGGCGTTTTGTGCTTTAGTGCGGAGGTCGGAGGGACCGTGCCAGGAGGCAGGGAGGGGAGCGCGCGGTGGAGATGGGTGCGCGTACAATGGCGTCCGCTCGCGTGACTCGCCGTCTCTCGCCAATGATTATGAACTATGAACGGATCAATTTCACAGCCGCCGCTCAAAGCCGCCGCCCAGCCGCACGGCCGCACGCCCCTTCCCTCTGCACGCCGTGCCGCCGCACCCCACCGCGATACACCCTACACCTCACAGACTGTACTGTATAAATTACACTTACTCTTTTCCAACTGCGGCTTGAAAAAACTGCAGTATATAGATAAATTATACAAAGAATATCCTAAAAATAAGAGTTCATTCAGAAAGCCCGAAGAATTAAAAATAATATCTGTAACTGTAAGGGTAGGTACAGGCAGGACAGGTGAGGGGTGTTACGGGGAGAGAAGCACTCAATTTGCGCTGTTAGCGGGCCAGCCTCAATTTTTCACAGTTATCGAACAATTGCCTCGCCACACCGCGCCACACCGCGTCGACGCTAAATAAGGGCGTTCAATTTTCCTCATCATGAGTTTTTCCACTTTTTGCTATTCATATCAATAAACTGATTCTAATTCAGTTATTCAAACATAGCAACAAAATTAAAAAAAACCTATTCAAATAATTTTGTTTGATTGATGTGGACTAAATTATTTTAATTCCCAAGTTTTGAACAAATCAAAGGATTGATGCACATTCTTAATATACGATACCTATTACTTATATTTTAATAAATGATTTGGTTTCGATGATTTATGAATTGATGATTTGGAGCCATACCGTTACCAATTTCAGCCTCCGGATATCTCAATCATCGTACGAAATCGCAACAATAATTGACGGTTTTGTCCAATTAAAGTGATGCTATGCATATTACTTATCGTGCGTGTATGTAAGACCGCGGACTCGAAGTCAGCGGCGGCGCGGCGGCGCGGCGCGGCGGCGGCGGACACCCGGTCTCGAAGTCAGCGGGCAGATCGCGCTGGGCTAGAGCGGTGTAGTGTTGTGCTATGAGAAATTAGTGTCTGTTCGCGAACGAAATTGATGTGAATATGATGTTCCATATAAAAAATCATTGAAATAATTTGCTCCACCACGTCGGCGGACATTTTTGAAAATACACAATACTACGTCAATGCAGACGCGCAGTTGCCGCTCGACTGGCGCGCGCCGCTCGTACGTCGCTCCTCGCGCCCGCGCCGCGCCGCTGCTTTCGAGACCGGGTCCATTTAAATCTATGCATTTGAACGCGCCGCACCCGCGCCGCACCCGCGCCGCACCCTCGCCGCACCCGCGCCGCCGCCGCTTGCCGCTGACTTCGAGTCCGCGGCCTAAGACTCGCGCCGCGCACAGAAACGCTAATGCTCGCAAGGAATTCGCGTCACGCCAACTCACGCATCACGCGTTACAAGCCGTCCTATTGACGGTATACAACCATTATTGGATTGCGGTGCGCCGTGCACGGTGCGAGTCGCGACCCCCAGCGATCCGCACAATGTCGACTATTCATCATTAAACAATTGATGCCTCCAAGCATCCTCCAAGGCTCCATATAATGATATAATGAAATTCCTATAAAACATTAGTTGTCTATTCACATTTCACACACAGTAGTGGCAGGACCGAGCTGTGATAGCGTCATGGGCTGCCTGGAGATTACCGAAGCGCATAATTAAATTTGCAGGTCTTTAAAGCTGTTTTACAACTCCATTTAGTTCTTCAGGACATATTCAATATTTTGGACCTGCACCTTCGTATTGTTTCAATTAATTAGTTGACTGTATAGTGCATGTCGATTGTCGAGTGTGAGTCCAAACCACTCACTAAACTGCCAATAACCACTCGAAAAACTGACACGACTCATAATTATTACCGACTTCACCTCATTATTGTAATGTGGACCTGGCAAGCCGTTTACACATTCATTAATCAACCTAGATCGGGTGCAAAAACGCTAATTCCGCTGTAATGCGGTAAATGACTGTTGGCCTTTGGTTTTTAGCTGTGTTTTCCGAGCGCTGCAGCGCTGGAGGGAGCACCCGTCAGCCTTCAATCATGTAAATAAGATATCGAGCTCTAGACTGTACCAATTACGCTAACTAATGAGATGCCTTTATGGACTTTACCGGAGCAGCACACATAAAATGTACGTGCAGCGGCCGCCACCGCCATATTGCTACGGGGCCCACAACCTCCCATTCTAATGTCTAAACGTAGATTAGGTACTGTTACTTAAATTAACAATATTTTACCGAAGCATTATAAATTCTCGAGACAGTTGGAATAAAATGCAGTGTTTTTTTACGGATTGGACAACTATGTCACTAAATTACCGGGTATTAAGAAAAGACCGCGAGACATTACACACAATAAATTAACAAAGCTGGGATAAAACCGCGAGCTTGTGGACAGCGCGGCTCGGTGGCTCGGCGGCGGTCGGCAAGTAAATCAACCGGCGGATTTAATGATAATTACACCAGTGTGCGGAACACATCGCGCACTATTCCAGATATTTGTTGCGAACCGTACAACTCACGGAACACTCGGCTAATGCTAGTAATTATTCTCATTTTTGTTTCAGTACAGAGTGACATTATTGTTACAATAGCAGCGCAAACTAATGTATTTATAACTGACCATGATGTACCGACGCATTACGTAGATTTATACTCACTATTACGCAGCATTTAATCGACACAACCATTAAGGAATTACGGAATAACATTACATCATTCTAGGAAGACTCATTAACTAACGTTTTAAAAAGAGTGCATATAAAATAATATAAACGCAATTTGCAACTAAAACATATCAGCAAATTAGTACGCCCCTGAGTAGAGTGCACCGCGGGCGAGCGGCTCTCCTTACGCGCCTAATATGGCCTATATTATGCACGTTGTAGGCGCGTGTCACCCCGGCATTACCCCGGCCTCCCCCTCGCGTACCTCGCTCCACCCGGCCCGCGCGCACACGCACATAGCATCCGTGTACAAACAGCTTTAAGTGTACTTCATGCGTTAAACTCTATAGACTGGATAGATCCCGCCCATACACCCGCCCGCCACTTTTTTATCCTTGCACGAGAAACTGACTATACTGCTCCTGATGGTCAGTACAGTGCGATTTGATTAAAATATTAAATTAATTAATATATTTAAGAGTGGTAGAGCCACGCTGTAGACAGTTTTGTCTACAGCATGAACGGGCTGGCTCAACCGGGTCGTTACCACTGTCTTACAGAAAACCGATGTAAAGTAGCGGCTCGCTGCTGCGTTTCGTTGGTTCGTTGCGGTGAGTGAGATATCCGGAGACACAAACCCCCTCCCTTTCTCAATCCTTTAATTATTCCTCCTGGTCAGGGGTCCCCCCGCTAGCTGATCCACTTGATTACTATCAAGCTCATTTTCCGTGAGTAGCTTCGTTTCGATGAGACGACCAACAATTCCCTATGCGAAAATTCTCTATTGTGGTAGCTAACAGAGGTAGCAAGGATAGAATATTTCGATTTGATGATACTCAAAAAATTATTATTTTATTTGTAGGACAAAATGACAGTTAAATTATATAAATATTAACTAAGTAAAAATAAAAAAATCTGCTGGTTAGTAATCATTCTTATGACCTCGTTATCGATACCTATTGGAAGCCCCTCCTTCCAATAGGTATGATTACTAGCCAGCTGATTTTTTTGTTTTTACTTAGTTAATATTTATATAATTTAACTGTCATATTGTCCTACAAATAAAATAATAATTTTTTGAGTATCATCAAATCGAAATATTCTATCCTTGCTACCTCTGTTAGCTACCACAATAGAGAATTTTCGCATAGGGAATTGTTGGGCGTCTCATCGAAACGAAGCTACTCACGGAAAATGAGCTTGATAGTAATCAAGTGGATCAGCTGGCCGAAGGACCCCTGACCATCCTCTTTAAGGTCGGCAACGCGCCTATGATTCTTCTAGTATTGTAGGCGTCCATGGGCGGTGGAAATCACTTACCATCAGGTGTCCCAATTGTTAGTTTGCCGGCCTATGCTATATAAAAATTACTCCACGTTCCGAAATATTTCAAGATTGCAAAAGCACATAACTTTAATTGACTATTAGTACTATACGTATTATGAAATAGTAACATGGCATTTCACAGCAATACCAATATAGTATATCGAATTATACAATAGTATTATGTATGTCTACAATACTTATTATCCCCATATGTCTAGGGTTTCGATAAACACCGATGTCGAATGAGAGACGATCGGCGCGTATTCTGATCGTTCCTATAGATAAGTAGGTATGTGTATGGTATGCGAATTGAGTCAGCAACAGCGACCTAGCAACTGGTGACGAAAAATGTCCCTTGTAGTGTGTCATTGTGTCGCTTTGTGCTCATCGTCAGATCAAAACGCAAAGTGAATCATCCATCAGCGGCGCGGCGGCCGCTTCCGCCTTCTTGTACTTTAATTAAACGTGCATAAATCACGCGCCGGCTGTAAATCAATCGGCGCGACACGGCGAGGGCCACACCACACCACTACAACTGTCTCACTACAATAATATTAAAGTATATTCAAAAATAACATGCTACTAAAAACAATTCGCATGAAAAACTGTTCTCACTCACCGCGGCGTGTTTTCTATACTATGTACACATTCGTACGCCATCATCATAAACTTGCAATATTCATTTCCCTGCATGCCTGCATGCCTTCCATGTCAACAATGTATGGCAGCTTGTATGAACTGTTGTACATTTACATAGAATTATGTCACATACGGTAAATCATAGGTGAAAGCGTACGAGTTGGTGGTGTATTTTTTTTATATCATAGGCCGGCAAACGGAGGCCGGCAAATGGATCGTCTTATGGAAAGCGATCTACGCTGCCCATGTATGCCCACAATACAAGAAGAATCATGGGCCCGTTGCTGACCCTTAAGGAAAGGTATAATTAAGACATTGGGAAGGGGAGGAATATTTGAGCCACCGAATATCTTACTCACCACACCAAACGCAGCAGAAAGCCGCTACTTTACGTCGGTTTTCTGTGAAACAGTTCCCAGTCAGCCCATTAATGCTGTAGACAATACTGTCTACAGCGAGGCTCTACCACTCATAAAGCTTGTATTTTTTATTGCTAAGGTAGACAGACAAGCCTGTGGCCCGCCTGATGGTATGCGATCACCGCCGCTCATGGACTTCAGCCATGGCAAGGCAAAGCGATGCCGCTGCCTAGATAACTTATATACCGATATAACTTATGTGCATTATATCTATCCAACGATAGCGATGAGTTGCTCCCTCATGTTATAGGTTCAAGGTTGTTGTTGTAAACTAGCGCAGCTACAGTCTGTCTGTTATATTAAGATGAAGTCTAAACTGGGACATTTTCGACATTCGGTGATGCTACGAGGCTCACGGTGCCTGCCCTTTTTGTTTTTTAATTCCAACTTTATTTTTCATCTATTTCTTCTTTGTGTTATCTTTTTAGGTATTGTTGCTAGTTTTTATATTAGAGCGTGTTCTAGACATGTGCAGAATAATATAATATTTTACCTTGTGCAAATTATTGTTACCTTTTCTACTCTGCTACTGCATTGCGCTATTAAAATCGTTGTGTTACAAAATAAGCTAGTTGGCGAGAGTGTATCACTGAGCTAATGGCATCATCACATAAGTGAGGCCCTATGTCTCCGTGATACTGAATGGGCGAGACACGGAGCACGGACTTCAAATAGGTGATGCGCGCGCGCCCCGCATTCTAGAGCGCGGTGACGCGGTGCGACAGCGACTGCGACGCGACGCGACGCGACAGTACTTCACTAACGACACTTCGGTGATGTATGACGCGTTATGGCCGGCACTCATTGACGGCATGGCACGGCAGGTCATGCTGCGGCATCCCGCGGCGTCCCGTGGCATGCCGTGGCATCCTGCTGAATGCCCAGCCACTCTCTCTCTATCGCGCACCGCGGCAATCCGTGGAATGAAACGGCATGACACGTCTGGCCGGAGCATCCCGCGGCGCGTCGCGTCATGCCACAGCATCCCGCGGCACGTCGCGGCACTGTGGTATTGAAATAAAGTAACGTGAATTCTAAACTCGTGGCAATAAGATTCAAAATAACTTGATTAGTTATAAAATCCTTTGCCATGCCATGCCGTGCCATGCCGTCTATGAGCGCCGGCCCTTACATGCCGACTGATTAATGTGGCTCGATGCTGTATTATACACGTTTATACGAGTATGTTGTTAGATATAATAATAATCCCAGCCTAATATTAAATACGTCCCACTGCTGGGCACGGGCCTCCTCTACCGAATGAGAGGGGTTAGGTCTTAGTCCACCACGCTAGCCTAATGCTGGTTGGCAAACTTCACATACCTTCAAAAAATCTTATCAAGTTCTCAGGTATGCAGGTTTCCTCACGATGTTTCCTTTCCTTCACCGTTAAAGCAAGCGATAATTAACGATGAATATACAAGTAACTTAGAAAAGTCAGAGGTGTATACTCTTGGGGCTGGTTTCGAACCTGCGACTTTTGTCTCGACAGTCCATACCACTTCCTGAGCTATCGCTGCTTCAATGAGTTTATGTTGTTGGTTGGTAGAGCCATATTATAAAAACTTAGGTATTACTGGTGAAAGGATTCATATTCGCCCATATTGAGCGACTACCGTTCAATTGGTACCGTACACACCTGCCATAGTGATCCACATACCTTAAGTGGGTCGCGTTCCAGGATAAGCCAGTGTATATCTAGTTCTCCCGAGAGACTTGCAATAGGACTTGATGGCTGGTTAGGGCGAGTACAGTGGTATATCCTTGTATCCCGGGCCTACTTCAGTCATTCGCCTAAAAAAATTAGCTACATCCGACTCGACCTGCATGTACTGATACCTCCGCCGTATAGAAAACCTACCAATTCAAAAAAAATTGTTGTGTCGGTCAGCCGTTAGTGAGATTGGTAGTGATAAAATTAATACAGCGCAACACAGCCCTCGATACCCAGTGCATGTCGAAACGCAATCTTACTTCTGAGCGTACAAAATCCGATAGTAAAGTATATCACGGCTGGAAGCGCAAAAGCAGACATATATCACGTGTTTGTTGTCCGACAACGAGTGTACAAACTAATGTTCCTGTAATGTAGTGTTTAAGTAGCGGAGACTGCAGTTACAACGAGCCGATTGATTGATGAAGCTGATCAAAGGCGCGGTGCGGCGCGGTGCGGCGCGGTGCGGTGTAAACACGATGGTTTATATTTAATGCGGCCGCTGCACGCGCCGCCGCCGCCCCGCGCCGCCGCCGCCCCGCGCCGACACTCACTGAACAAAATAGACGGTGGTACGCGGTGCGCTCGGACGTTTTGTTCCACGCACTTCGCCACTGACATATTGATGGATCGCGACACATTGTACAACATCCTAAGGACAATTATAATTATAGACGGCGGGAGGTGGGCGGCGGGCGGCGGGCGACTACCGACTGGCGGCAACTAACAGTTCCTGCATCTAATCTCGATTTATGCGACCCCGGTGTTCTCCGAACTGGTTTCCAAATAAGATCGAAATGTTATTCGCGCTTAAGCTTCAATAAACTAGGAGAAACAAAGCCGCGACGACCGGCGCGGGTAACGAACCCGCAGCTCATCCGCGACAGATTTATAGACGGGTGAGTGACGCTAGCTACGGCTACGGGCCGGTATCGACGCGGCGTTGTTTCATCTGGTTCGCGGAACTGTTGCGCCGCAGTAGTGTTTTGCGGGTTTTGTGCCGATGGGGATACATCGCTGATGAGGCGATGACGGCTGCGTTCTCGGAAGCGACATGTCGTCGACGAACCATTAGAATGTAAACGGGCCGGTTCCCACGCGCTCGCTCGCCGCTGACCGTACCGGTGGGTATTTATGATCGACGCGGTCTCTTTTGCGGTCGGTTTTTCGATCTAAGTGGATGCTTGGAGTGCAGCGAGCGCCGAGCGATCTGGAGCGTCGCCAACAATTCCATTGTGGCCTCGTAGAGCTGTACTCGCCCCGCCCGCCGCGCCGCGCCGCCCCGCGCCGCCCGCCACTGTTGCGGGAGCACACTTCATCTCGTGACGTCACCCGTTGAGCATTCGAAACATTCACCGTTTCAATTAGAAATTTGCCAAACAGCAGGATGACAGCGTTAATTGTGAGCGTAGTCGAGATGCCGCGCGCGTCGAGCGTCAGTAGGGCCCGACTGGAATGAGTACACGCGACATTAGATCGTTTGTCGTTCAATTTGTAGCGTAAAGAACATAATAGGAACGTCGCAGGAAGAACAATGACAGGGAGGGTCGTGACTCGATCCGCATGATCATCAAAGCAAATATGCGGCGCGTCGAGGGATCGCTGTCGCCGCGAAAAACTAATAAAACGCGATATTACACGCTCAGATATATCGCCAGCGAGCGAGCCTCCGTGCACCCCTCGCGCACTCATTCCGCGCGCGCCTTCAATTCCACGCGTGTCTTCCGCCATCTCCCCCGCCTGCCCTCGTACGCACCTCAGACAGATGTGTAGCGGGCCCACGGATGGCCACTTGCACGGCACCCGTCTGTTTTGATCTGTTTGTGAAATAATTGCTAGCGCAAATTAAAGTCGAGCCCTCTCGTCCGGCAGACTGGAGGGTATGTAACACTCGACTGACTCAATAAGCACATTCCACTTGCGCCGAGCCGAATTAAAAATCAAATAATGTTGTGTATAGCGAATTAGCGGGGTCGCTCTATGAGCCGTGTTCTACCCTTGAAGGGGCGCAGAAGCGTAGGGATGCCGCGCGTGATGCATATTTGTAATAAAAAATTGCTTTTTTTATGGTACATCAGAAAACATCTCAGAGTATTATATATTTTTAAAATCGAACATGAATATTTTTTTTATTCATATCCACGTGAAAATTTATGAAACAAAAAAAGACGTGTGGCCCTCGGAGACTGCCGCGGTAAAGCTATTGCATAGCATTTTTTATCAACTTATGTAATTATAATTATTTATTTATTTTATGTATGCAGTTTTTTTTCTTTGTTGTTAATTTAAATTTTGTGGGTCAAGGTCGGGTCAAGGTCGGGCTAAGGTTGGGTCAAGGTCGGGGTCAAGGTTGGGTCAAGGTTGGGTCAAAGTCCGGTCAAAGTTTTGTGAAAGTCCGGTCCAAGCTGACTAGTCACTGTGTGACGCCACCTGGGACTTCGAAATTATCGATGTTCCAGGGAGGTCAGCTAACGCTGGCTGGTCGGAGTGGGGGGTGTTAGGTGTTTTCGTTACGGAATTTCTGTATTCGGTGTCGCCGCTCATGGCCCGCGATAAAATCTATGCAATAGCTTAAAATCCTTTCAAGTTTTTTTTATCTGACCGATGCATTGCAATTTTTGATTGAATTGTGTGGACCGGAAAGGTCCGGACAAAAGTGCACAAGGGACAGCCCTGGCGATCAGGGCTGGCTGAAGGAACAAGTGCGAGCTAAGGTCTCGGGCTCATCGCGGAGTGTGTCCGTGGGTAATGAAAAGTTTAATAACGGGCCGCACGTGCACAACCGTTCACCCAGCCCCCGTCACAGTAACTCAATGCACGATTTATTGAGAGCAATTTGGCATGTCATAAAACCAAATTAATATTGTCCCGTGACACGACCGACGCGCGACCGTCCGTCCCCAATCCGACGAACCATACAACCGACAGAATACGCAATGCTGTATGAATAATACTGGGTTTCGACATGACTCGACATTGTCAATATGTGTTATATATTCGTGTAATAAAATATATTATTTTCTTTTATTTAAGCAATGACTATGTAGGAGATCACAATGAGTGGTTTTTAACTGAAATAATAGCAGACACGGCAGAAGATGTCATATCGATTTATAACATTTATTGTGATATATAGTGACTAGTCTATATGTTGCAGTCGGATTGTATAAAACAAGGCCGTTTTGTATTGCGGCGGTTCAACGATTATTGTTAACGATTACGATATATTTAATTTTAACATGACAATATTTACAATGAAAGCAAGTGAGGTCGCGTCGCAGTTTGCCTGTGCCGCGCCGTATGCCTCGGTTATAATATATCAAGCGGATACAAACGGCATCAAGAGAGTATTAATAGTTGCCGATGTTGAAGGGGGCAGTGATGTAGGGAGGGGGAGTGATCCTCCTCTGACAGACTACACTGTACTGTAAGCTGCAGTAACATTGTTCAACAATTCTTCCGTACCTTGTACCTTTTATGTGTCTTACCTAATTTTGGCGTCTAGAGGTTGTTGGTGTGTAACTGATAGATTTTAGGGTTCCATAACCCATATGTGCCAACAAAGCCATATTATTAAGCTTTCACCGTCTGTATGTAAGTCTCTCTTATCAAATCAAATTATTTATTAAATCATTAAAATGTCAAACATCATTTAGATTCAGTTAAATCTTATCTCTACCGCCAGTTCGGAATGCTGTTTCGTTAAAGAAGAACGGACAAGAAACTCTAACGTTGCTCTTTTCTTAACTGATTTACAGAACATATTTGCACTACATACATTAAAGTATTATTTATTTGAATGAGAGCAGCTCAATTTATGTCAATGAGGAATGTTATAAAGTAAAATAATTATATTATAATAGTTTTTGTGCATGATCCTCAAGAACAATATGAACAAATCAACTAAACACGCAATAAGAGCTTGAGTAGACCAGTTCACACCCGTGCACCCGTTCGACTCTACCGTTCGCACCATGATACTCATTATTCATACAATCAAGCTGTCTATTTTTACGTAATATTCCAACAAATAATAAAAAATATGGTTTGGTACGGAACCCTCAGTGCACAAATCCGTTTCGCAATCGGCTTCATGTTCTAATAGGAGAAACACACCTGAACAAGCAGCCGGCCTAAATGTAAAATACCAATTGAATCCTTAATGCTTTGGATACAGAATTGGCTAACAGACTTCTTGAGCCTTCAACAACCTCATTACACATATTATACACGTTACAACTGGTAGAGCCCTGCTGTAGACAGTTTTATGTACAGCATGAATTCGCCCGTTCCCCCAAATTCCACATCTCCTTCCTAAACTCCTCCTTTTAAAATCGTCAACGTGGCCATGATTCTTCTTACATTTGTGGGCTTTCATGGGTGATGGAGATCACTTACCATCCGGTTACCGACTCGTTTAGCGCCCACTGCTATAAAAAAAATAACTAGACCCGACGCCAAACTCAACAACAGCTTTAGGTTCATATTGTCAGCACCCTTGGACTTCTTACTATATATTTATGATCCCGTCCAAACATTTAACCCTCAGTTCATTTACACAGTAGCTTACAAAATACTATTCTACTATGTTATTGTATGTTTGTATCGTGTATGTTAATCAGATTGCTGGATGTTTATTTTTGTGAATTTAAATATATAATATAACGAATTTGGATGTTTGATATACAGGTAGACCACGATCTGGAATAGGAAATAGGCTTCTTTTTTATATCTTAGAAAAGGACATTCATGAGAGCGGAGCAGCGAGATAAACTAGTAGGATATAATCTTACACGTGATTTAGGTAAAATTAACTTTAATGAGAATAAGGAATGTATTTTAGTGTAAGATCAGAAGAGCTATATTGTAGTGGAACAATCAAAGGCATCCGACACAACGTGGAGCTATCGATCTCTCGGAATTTATCCTCTCTCTGAAACTGGTATGAGTTCAGCGGTATTTCTTTGATAACATAAAACACATGTGAATGTTGGAGGAAACCAGTTTGTTGATTTGATCAGATGACCCCGCGTCACAAGCTAACAGGCCCGTAGTAAGGAACCGTGGCCGCGGAAGGAAGACATATGATTTTCAGAAAGCCACAATGTAGCCAGTTTTGTCGTTCCACCGTATCATAGAAAACTAACGTGAAGTTATAGCTTTGCAGTCGCATTTTGTAGAGTCAGCGAAATTGTAAAAAATCTAAAGATCTTCCCCATCACTTTTTCCATCAGGGACGTGGATAGGCAGCGCAACTACGGTACACTCTAGTGATCCACTTGCTCATTTACCTTCCTCAATTTAAAAATAAAACATAACAAAAAACAAAATTTCTAAAAATGTTACTGGGCCATTACCAGCCACTTATGCCGTCATTAAACCGTCAGCGACTAGAATTCTAGTCAGCTACTAACATTTTGGAAGATTTCGGAAATTCTATGCACAAAGTCATCCTCCCGCGCAATCTGTGTACGTTCATATGTGACCACTATAGTATCGTAGCCGTGACCTCCTGCGGCCGGCCGCTGCTGATTCGGTAGCCGCGCGCGCCGCCAGTATCCGCGCTCTATTCTAATAACTTTTACTGGAATCTTTATTACATAGTTTCGTTCTCACGATACTTTAAACGCATTCCATGATTTAACCAACAGTTCGTCATTAATCTGAGGGTTTATTCAAACGGCCGAGCCCTCAAAAACACACGTAAATTGCTCGGAAATTGTTCCCGAAATTACCATAGAAAGAGTCTTTAAAACATGGAACAGATATAAGCTTGATAAATGGGGGATGCTATAGATGCACTTCTGCCCACCCGTCGAGGATACAGGTGTGAGTATACATTACCAAGTTATACTGTATGGACTATGGTACACACTGCACCGTTGATGCAGCGCCTTTTTTGCGCGTCGCGGTCTGTATTCACGCGCGTTATTTTTTGCCCTCAACCCCTCGATCAGGTGGCAGCTGGCCCCAGCCACTTCCCCGTTAATGGTTTTGTGACCTAATTATGGTTTTTGCCGCCTACTGTTTTGTTAACAGAAAATTAACTAACTTCTCATAATTAAGATACTCGGGGACTTCCTTAAATGTCTCATGGGTATTGTTTTTTGTACATAGGTATGTGTGCGTTTCCGTTCATATCATGGCGCAGTGGGTGTTGGTGATGAGAAGCCGGCTGTAAAACCACGGACCGCGACTTCGATCCCGGGACAAAAGAGGGTCATTTTTTGAAGCTGTGGATACCAACGACACGTGATTTGAATCTAACATATTATTGTTATTATTCTAGATACGATAGATAGAACATAGTACTGCGGTGGTGATGGTGCTGGGTACTGGTATGGTAGTAGACACCGTGCCGGTATCTACACGAGTTGCGAGTGCAGCGAAACTCTTTTGTTTGCGCTCGTCATTAATCTCTCGGTGTGCGCTCCCCTTCCGTGATTCCGATTTTATCTCGCTGCCATCGCTCACTGTGTATTAATCATGATATTATTGTGTACGTGTGTCCGCCCGAGCGTACACGCACGCACACACGCGCAACACTAATTCATTGCTGGTACACGATGACAAAACAAAAAGACACGCGTAAAATGTATTAGAAATATTTTAATGTGTATCATTAATAAGCGGTGGCGGTTTACGCAACGCAAACTCGAACTTTTCCTTTGTAAACCAACAAAATGGAAAGTTGAATGTAAATCTCGTTTGACATCTGTTTGAACGTCGCCAACAATGCGACATTATTAGATAATGAGCGACGACAATGAGACGCCGCCGAGAGGGGCCTGTGCTCGGTCGCAGCGCCGCACCCACACCGTGCACTGTCACTGTGTCTCCCAGCCTGGCGGAATCGTGATCTAGCGCCGCGACACTGTGCATGCTGGTGGAACACGATGGGGCACAGTGCACGCGAGCGTGAAATGGAGCGCGACCCGTCGATTGTATTAATGAAAAGCGTCTTCACGACATTACATCGACGCGATCGACGCGCCGGAGAAGCGGAGGAAGAGGAGAGGGGGGAGGAGCTTCCACTTCAACGTAAATAAGACAACATGACTGAACTTATTACAAAAGTATTTCACGCTCACATATTTTCGACATTTCACTGAATAGATTTCAGGAATTTTATGCGGTTTCCGTGACACAATCTGTGCACACAAAAGGAATCATTTGGCGGATAATGGCATAATCATTACTCGTATGTTTATTAGTAGATTATGCTTTGTATGTATAGTTGCTCCAACCTGTGTACCTTAAACGACAAAACGTGACCTCTATAATGTATCGTATATCGTCACTGAAAAGGCAAAAATACTAAAGCACAAATACGTGAACTTTACGGTAAAGCATTTAAAGCGTATATATATAGTAAATCATAATAAGTATTATTATTCAAGAAAATATAAGTTTTACTGGAAACTATAAATTTATATGACTTTTATCGTAAAAAAACTACTTTAAAATGATCTATGACTTATACATATAAATGTAAAGTATAATATTAATATGTATGTCGTTGACAAATTGCATCATTTGTCGTTTTATAAGTGACGTCGTTTATTTACAAACACTGGGTGGTTTCTCTGAAAGCATTTAACTGTTAACAGCCTCTTAATTCTATTATGCTACGAGAGAAGTTCTAGCAAAACAACCAGACACTTCCTTCATAAATAAATACTTGTAGATTAGGATAGTTTACAACGAACGAGCCAAATGAGCGTGGCGAGCGGGCTTCGGCAGGGCGGTGGCAGGAAAACACCAGAATCTAACAGGTACAGGAAAAACTATATTCACGAAAATCTATAATTCAATAATGTCGTACGAGCACAAATAACACTTAAGACTCATGGCGAAATTAATACAGTTAGAAGCTTCTTCGATTCACCACGATTTGACAGCTCCTGATAGTGGGTAAGTTAGCCGGCTGCGAAACGAGTGGCAGTGCGTTCGATTTCCTTCACCGAGACAAATGACTGTTCGATTCTCGAATATTGGTTTCGGGTTTGGCTGTTGTAGGAGCGCAATTCCATCGTAGTTCCTGATACCCACAATACAGGTATAACCTAATGTGGGGTCAGGACTACGTGTGTGATTGTTGGGTGTAATTATTTATTATTAATCAACAGCAATTAGACACAGATCCGTAATTTCTAAATGGCTAAACAAATTTTCATCAAACTTTTCTTTAAATAAAAAAACGGCATACGGTGTACCGTACGGTGAGTGTTACTAACCTATTTGGACAGTTTTTTCAAAAAACTCATTACCATTATCATTAAAACACCCCTCTTTTTGTATCAGGGGTTAAAAAGTTAATAAAACAAATATATGCATATGATGTAGGGTTGGAGTGCTTTATGAAGTTTTAATACTTCACTCAAGTGGAGCACATTAATTGAATGTTTGCAATATTGGTCGGAGTGTGCGTACAATTAGGAATATCGTGGGGGTCGCCTGTCGGGGATCAGTGATATAAAGCGATTACTGGTGTATCGGCGCGATTACACGCGGCCCACGTGCCGAGGGGAAGAGCCGACGGACACAGAGGGAGTCCCTCGCGCCTCGCATACTGCACATACACACACACATACACACGGCAAACTCATTAGTCAAACATACAAGTGTTAATCATAAACGATTAAGGTTATTCAAAGAGCCAAATTAAACATATTATTTGCTATTCCTCATTGTTTTGATTCTTCTAAAATATAGAATGCTCTATATTTTAGAAGAATCGTAGAATAAATTTGTGGCAACCTCTCTCATAAGGCAATAAAGCTAAATACGACATATTATTCCGATGTAACAGGTCATTCGTATGCGAGATGCCGTATGCGTGGGTACCACCGCTTTATCTATTTGTGCAGCCAAGCAGCATTGTGTAAACACTGTCGTGTTCCGATTCTGTGGTGATGCTTCTGTTTATAGGGCGATAATGAAATCACCGAAGACAAGAGTCTTCGTCTTTTGTTTCCCAACTTTTTCTTGGTAACGCGCCCACGTTTCCTCTAGAACTAACGGTGTATATGGAGACTTACCAACAGCGATCACCATCAGATTACCGAAAGTACTAAAATTCCCCACTCACTACTTTTTCCAAAAAAACATGTCAACGATGCACTGAGAATCTCATAGTATTACAGCAGGTGTTTATGATTAAATGGACAGGAATTAGCAACTTTGAAGTTTGAAAATAAAATTAAAATTATACAGAATTCTAGAATACAGTCAGCAACTTAGTACTTGTACAACAATGACACCTAACTGAAAATACTTGGAACGCTGCTTTGGAATAAATACCCAAAAATAAATTAGTTATGTAAAGTAGCTCACCATCGGCTGATGTCGCAGTTGTAACTGTAGTGTGCAGTAGACATGAACACAAGTCGCAGGGTGAAGGTGGGCTGAGGTGGTGACAGTGCAAGCGGCGCGTCGCCGGGGACGCCCCGCGGCGCGCCGCTGCGTGTCCGCCTGGGAACCGAACCCGCGCCCGCGCCCGCGCCGCGCCGTCACAAAAACACGCTGATCTGTATCGCACGCACCGACATCAATCTTGAACAGTCGGCCAGTACCGTGCGTCCGATACGACAGGGTGCATGCCGTGTGCGCACCGGCCGCGGCAGTACCGCAACTTTACAACCAGATAAAACAAAGCGATTACTAATAAAATATGCTTTTACTCGTAGTAATAATAAACAAAGCATCATCGTTAACCAACATTACACAATACACATAATTTTTTCATATTCCATATTTTCCAGATACCTAATATACAGTATTTTTTATTAAATACCTAAAAACGTGAATCACTTGATGGTAAATGATCTCCACCGTCCATCTATGCCCGCAATACTAAAAGAATCACGGGCGCATTGTCGACTTTAAAAGAAAGGGATAATTAAGGGATTGGGAGGGGAATGGGATTTGAGCCTCCGGATATGTCGCTCACCGTGTGAAACGCAGTAGCAAGCCACTACTTTACGTCGGTTTTCTGAGAGAGAGTGATAACGACCCGGTCGAGCCGGCCTATTTATGTTGTAGACAAAACTGTCTGCATTATCAATTAAAAGGCATATTGATTATTGAACGAATGTAAAAATAAACAATGACCAAAGGAATCAGATTATGTTTGAATTGAGCTGTGAATAATGTATCTCGTTATTGTACGGACAGGTGAGTGGTGAGTGGTGGGAGAATTCGAACGTGACCTACCGTTTCGTGCCTCCACTGTGGCTCGCCCTGAACGAAACGAGCCCGCAACCATTTGTCACATATTATAGAGTTTAAAAAATGATGGAACAATGACAAGGCCCGGGGTGGATGGATAAATGACGACAAGCCGAGAAACTGCTCAATCACGACGCGCCTCCGACGTGCCTCCGCCTCGCGACTGAAGGCCGACCCGACTTACTACAGTAACTCAAGGTGCATGCAAAGCTCAGGTATGCAAAATGTATATAAATTCTATTTTATATAATTTAGCTTCCGGCTGGCAGCTCCGCTTGCGTGGTTATCAATACCTTAGGGTATTATGTACACTGCAGTCTGCACAATACATGCAGTACACTCAATATATTTTCTAAGCATATGATTCAAGCTCATAATCGGGATAATTTATTTAACCGTTACATCAAATATTTAGAATATAAAAAGTTTCATTACAATGACTTCGGTAGCTTTTGCATGATGCTTGAACAAACATGCACACTATGCGATGGACAGACAAGTTTGTTAACCGTACATAAGTACAATATTCTTATTGTCACTAAATGAGATGATGAATATCAATACACGTGGATTTGATCATTGTTGATGTACGATAAATACATCATTTATCAGTAAAGTTTGTTTCAGTATTTGCTTATACTGTCCGCAAGTTCTATTGAAAAATCTCTACATAGAGTCGGCTCGAATCCTCATTTCCCACTCGCCGTCGATCAAAAAGCATCGTTTTATTTCTCCAAACAAATTCGTTTTCCGTGTTATTTAATCTCATTTGAACGACGACGACCGCGCGCCCTTTCTCACAGTTACACAATCCCAAAAATGTTCGCGTTCGGGCTTTCGCATTCGATTCCCATCGGCCGCGTGATGTCCGCAGATAAGCTCGATAAATTTAATTAAATGTCGCGCAGTGGTCCCGAGCCCGAGTGTGCAGGAGCGGGGAGCAGGGAGGTGGGAGGCAGGCAAATTTGTTTGCTCCCGAGTTCGGTCCACTCGTATTAATTAAGTGGGAGCGGGTCCGGCTGCGGCGGCAAGCACAAAGACGTCGCCGCATCAAACACACAGGAGACAAAAAAACCGCAGTCTGGCTACGACCGCGGACACTTTGACCGGCGATCGAGGCTTGTGTCCACTCTCTGCAACACCGCTACACCGCCGCGCCCGCGCCGCGCCGACCGTCTGCAAATTTGTTACAAATGCATTAAGATAGCAGTCGGAATACATTTATTCTGTTTCCAATTAAATACAAAGCTACCGAGAGACAAGAGCCCGTCTCGATATACGACCGACGAGACGCGACGCGACATGACTGAAGAGCCGATGGACTCGGCCCTGGGGTGTTCACACAACTCACGTATGTGCCTCGAGCATGTATTATTATTTGTACAGAGTGGAGTGTGATCGGTCACGAGGTGCAGGAGGGTGCAGGTCAGCAAGCGGAGGTCGTACGAATTCCTTTCACTGACATAGATCATAATTTAACCATCGTCTAGTAACCTACTGACGCTGGCGGAGACAAAAACGCCCCGTAATGAATAGTCGTGCAGGCTGCAGCAGACGCGAGTAGTGGCCGCGTCCCGCTGCGCGCCGCCCGCTCCGCTGCACACAACTGCGCTTGATTTATCTACGACAAGCAGCGCTGTGACGCGCCCTGACGACTAAATAACGAGCACCGAGCGCTAAAAAACCCACAAACACCGCGACTTAATGGTACTGTTTACAAATGACGCGTAAATACAAACTCCCCGGAGACTCCCAAACAATGGGATTCGAATAAAGTTCAGTTAACGAGTTCTCCGCGGTCCCGTGCGGGCTGTTAACACTGTCCCGCTACTTACCTCATCTAATTCTATCGGGTACGGGGCCATTGCGGTTCCATTTTTAGATAATTCTTACGAAGATAATTAAGAAGAATTGATTGTTTTATTGATGTAGAAATAAGACCATATATTATTACATTAGATATAAAAAGTGAAACATGATGACAAAATTATTATCACATACATTCGAAATGAAGGAAATGTTGTTATAATGTCAATTATAAAGAACCAAAACAAAAACTTTTTCCTTTAATGAAGGTTTCGCAAATTTGAACGGCACATTTTACGATCCCACGGCAAGGGTCCGTATTAACAAAGCGTAAAAAGTACAAAAACACGCGTAAGCCATTGTTGAGACGTTAAAAGTCTATAATAACGTGTGGAAATGCAACAAAAAGTGTTATGTTAATGTGCGGCGCGGCTGCCGTCGAGTCGCCCGCCGACTCGTGGACTCGGGGACTCGGGGACTCGGGGACTCGCCCGGGCCGAACTCGGTCGAGCCGCGAAGTAAAGTTGTCGGATATACACTGGCTAATCTTGCAACGTGACTCGCCTGATCAAATTAGAACGACGGGCTTTCACCATGTGTGCAATGGTCGTTATCCAATTAGGTACAAAAATTAATAGATACCACCCACCAACAGGTTTGTCATCTGTGTATGACAGGCACGGTGGTAGCTATCCAATCGGGTACAATTAATGAGATATCCGAAGGCATAAATCACCCCTCCCTTGCCCAATCTCTTAAATTATTCCTTTCCTTTAAGGTCG
Organism: Amorpha juglandis; assembly: GCA_949126905.1. Taxonomy (NCBI): domain Eukaryota; kingdom Metazoa; phylum Arthropoda; class Insecta; order Lepidoptera; family Sphingidae; genus Amorpha; species Amorpha juglandis. The sequence goes on from OX421365.1 coordinate 24,295,950, forward strand.
GCAAAACGTCCATTATTCTGGTACCCACAGTACAGTTCATGGGCGGTGGATGTCACTTACTATCAGGTGACTCATTTATTCGTTATTCAAAAGAAACAACGATAATAGCGTTCTTTCCTGTGTTAAAGCTTTTTGTTAAAACATAATCAAAATTTGTTCAAACATGGAGCCTACAATAATGATTTAAAATATTGGTATGAGCAAAAGTGGGTTTGAAGTGGGGACATCTCACTATCTCACTCGCACGCGTGTATCGTAGTGAACGTTATACTGGGTGACGTCAAGGTTTGCGTCGTGACTTTTGACAAGTACCCCTTCTATATCATCCTAGGGCTTCCAATGCTTTCATTCGCCGTCCAAAATGCAAAAAAAGCAGCTTTACTATTAATCTTTATGAGCTTTACGTTGATCTGTTGTCTCTTCTTCCAACCTAAAATGATTTCGTTAATTGTCAGACGTCAGTATCAGCGGCACGGCGCGGCGTGGCGCGGCGTGGCGCGGCGTGCAGGTGTCGGCACTCGGCCGCAGCCCGCACCACACTTTCCCATATCGCGCATATCTAAATAGATGATATCCTCTAATTTTATTGGAGGCCGCTCGTTACATCGTTGATATTTTTTTGCGATTCCGAGAAGTTCACCCTCCCCGCCACCCTGCCCCCCGTCGCGCCTCGACTGGCTGGCTCGCTGGCTCGGGAGACGTTTAACATAAGTATCCAGTGCATTAGTTATACCGCGCGCCGATGCTATCGCGCCTATAACTTCCAATATCTAAAACTATTAAATAGTAGCTCGACTATAAAGCAGATAACATCTGTAGAGGCTCGGCCGCAGCCGCCGCCTCGTGGCCTGTGAGCGGCCTCGCCGCGCCTGCGCCCTCACCCGCGCCACGGCATAGAGACGATCCGGTCGGTTCGTCCTCGCATCCGGGATCACATGCGAATTGCGATACAACAGTGAGCACCCGACACATATTCATGTACATAACAACCACCGTCGCCACCACCAGTTGTTACTCGAATTCTTTGACTCGGCTGAACTTGCTGTTGAAAACATTGGGATTTAGATTAGAAAACAAGAAGTGGTTCACCTGTAAGATGATACTCATTAACGCTGACTATGTCAGGTGAACCGTGCGTGCGCCACCGACCTTTAAGGATTTTTTTTTATTTGATTGAATGTCGAGACGCATACGAGGGACCTACCACCTTGTAACGGTTAATGGGGATTAGCGGAAATATTGAATAGGTCTTTGACTATTGCCTTACTTGGACTGATAGATAAGACTGCCGATCGACCTCGGTTTTCTGTGAGACACTACTATCATCATAGTAGAACCAGCCGCGTCCCATTCATACAATAGGTACACAAAACTGACTACAGCTAACTGCCGCATGTAACATTCCCGCGTAGATTCTTTTGTGCTTGTTGGGTATTTACGTTCGGAAGTAAATTACATGTTTATCGGCACGGTCCCATCGCGCGTCGTGGACCGCGGGACGATTGTCTAGTATTTATAGCGCGCGAGTGTCGCGGGAGCCCGGCTGACGCGGGCGAGGCGGGGGCGGGGGTGGCTGCACCTGAATAATGACGTTTAATAATTGATTAATAGACGAAGGCGCACCCGTCGATGGTATCGGCACTGTATCGGTCGCCGCCCCGTCGCCTGCCGCCCGCTAATTAATTTAAATGACCGGGAGACCGCCTGGTGCACAAAAAGTGCCCAATCGCGGCTTGAAGCGGTGCTTTATCGATACAAAATGACTTGTAAAAATTTGGATTTATAGTATAGACTCCTTTGCATAGACTCCTAAGCCGATAGTAGACGCTACTAGCTACTGCCATCGCTAGTTCACACGTTATTGATATTCACATTCGCAGGTATCCTGATGTAGATAAAGCTGCTGTGAACGTGACGGTCAACAACGGATCCATTGCTTTACAGCCAAGTATGGAGGAAGGCAATTGTATAGCATTTTGTATAGCAATTGTATTGTATAGCATATGACCGGCAAACGAGCAAGTGGCTTACCTGATAGTAAGTGATGTCCGCCCATGTACGCCCACATTACCAGAAGAATCATAGGCGTGTTGCCGACCTTAAAGGAAAGGAATAATTGAGGGATTGGGAACGGGAGGGGGCTTTGGACCTCCAGATATCTCACTCACCGTAGGAAAAGCAGCAGCAAGCTGCTACTTTACGGTTTTTTATAAGACAGTGGTAACACCCCAGACGAGCCGGCCCATTAATGCTGTCGTCAAAACTGTCTACAGCGTGACTCTACCAACCACTCATTAAATTTAAAATGAAATTATGTTGTATAACGGCCTCAGTGGCATAGTTGTATTGCGTACGCGGTACGACTGCTGAGTTGAGGCCTCGGGGTTCGATTCCCGGATCGGGTTTTTCTATCACGAAATGCTCAGTATCAGCCCGTAATTTTGCCCGATATGGCGATAGGGGCGCCCCTTATCACTTCATGGGACGAAAATATGCTCGGCGAAATGTGAGTGTACTGGTTACACCCCTGCCTACTCCTTAAGGGTTTGTAGATGTGATTTCGTATGAAATTATGTTAAAGAAACTCGCATGAAAGTTTGTAAGTGCCTCGCATGTAACTCACATAACGCGGTCGTACATCACGATTAGCTCAGTAGATGCACTGAAGTGAATACATTCAGATGTTACTTCCAGATAGAATGCGCACGCATGCGGATATTGGTTTTCTGCGGTGCGAGGCTGACCAAACCACCTCACATACCAGCTCGTATTGGAATCAAATCAATAAGCGAGAGTATTTGGCACCGCCTCGGTCCTCGGTCCTCGGACAGAATCACATGCATCACTGAACTGTGGGCAACATCCACAATGTGCGCATTCGCGATGTGTCAGTCGTTTATATTGACAGTTGATATGTCAATAAATGTTGCGACAGTGCGCCGAGTTGGCATCTGTGCGTACAATACGATCATCCGTCAGTCGTCGGGCGTCGGGCGTCGGGCGTCACATACATGCCCACAACGCGACGTGACACGAGATGCGGGACATGCAGTCACCGACCAAATAGTCACTTCACGTCGTTGACAAAACTATTTGAATAAATACATAATAGTTTAGATTGTGTTTTAAAAATTAACAATACCTTCGTCTTGCGTATTCATATTGCCTTATGCTATTCATGCTCATGCCTACACCAAATTTCATGTCATTTTAATTGTACCGATCAGTAGTCACAGATAACAAACCTTTTTAATTGATGTCGATTGTTAGATTATGTTATTCTACCAATACGAATATCTGCCGTTTTGTGCACTTTCACTGATATGTGTTGGTATCTAGAGGTATTCATGCACAACTGTGGTACTCCCGACGTACTTACAACCTGATCAAACCACCTTCTTTGAGTTCATCAGCTTCATCACATCGAAGATACCTCAAGCAGTGGATCTCAAGGGAAATTGTATTATAATATTGACTTCATTTATAAATAAATAGTAGGAGACTTTTTTAACTCACTTCTAAAATCAATAGCTACAGTTATAAATGACATTGGACTATATAAATTGTTCGGTGATTGTTCCGCAACGAGCGTCGGGGCAGCGTCGCGTGTGGCCACAGACCAATAAATATCAACAGCATAAATATGCTACACATATTAATATTCATTTGAAACAATTAAAAATACACGTCTTAGATAACAGAAGTCAGAACCCAAGTTAAGAGTCACTTATTATCCTGGCACGATTAAGTCACTTTTTTCTTTGCCTTAATGCCAAGACGAGCTAGTCTCTTTCCTTATGTTAACCGCCAGGACTGTAAATAAACCATATTATGTAGGTACCAAGGTTACTGCCTAGTCGGGACTTCCTACCAGCGTTAGTGTTGCGTAATTAGGCGTCTAGTAGGGTTATTAGTCTGTGAGAGCAGCACAGAGTGTGTCAGGGCAACGCGACGCCTCGAGGAATGCGACCACCTCCCATTAAAATGTAATAAATATCCGGCGCAGATTCATTGTGGCGAACACTTGTTCCACCAATCTTAGCGCAAAATGTTTCTATTGTCTATCCGGCGATATCCATTAACCATTGAAGAGTTACGACGCGGACGGACGCGCAGCCGAACAGCCGCGCCATCAATAATACACTATAATTAGAACAATAGAATAACAATGGGTGCAAAGAGCACTCCGCGACACTATGGAATCTGTCACAGTGCCACATACAAAAACCGTTTTCAAATTATTTATTATTAACTCCTCTTTGCTGTAGATAGTATCAATAATAAAGCGATATTTACATCAATTATCGATAGCAAAAACTTATTAACTATATTTTAAAACTAGAAAAGCCACCTACATTTTCTACAGCATGAATGGCTTTACCATGGCGGTAAGTACCACTGTCTTACAAAAAACTCTTGTGAAATGTCAGCTTGCTATTTAGTGTTGCCCAAATGCAAGAACAAGACGAGACTTAGCCAGTTTTGGTCTTGGTCTTGCGCCAATACACCTGGTCTTGGTCTTGGTCTTGGTCTTGCGCTCCCAGTCTTGGTCTTGGTCTTGGTCTTGCAGCAAGAGTCTTGCAAGTCTTGCAATTACCTATTAGTCTATTACTATTTATTAAAGTTTACTTTAAATCTTAAAAAAAACGTATTAGAATTGGAACATTGTGAGCTTGAATTAACATAGCCATAGTAAAGATCAAGCAGATTAACAAATAACTGAAGATTTAATAAGAAATTCGAAAAATTAACTGACCTATATGTCGTTTTCCATGGAAGTAACTGTTTCTTAATAAACATTTATGATTTATAAGCTTACATTTGCTAAAACATGTAAAAAAACAAATTAATTACAATAACTTGACTGTATTTTAAAGAACAATACTTATCTGTCTAAAAAGAGATTGAACCCTCAACTTATAAGAAATTTAATAAAAGAGTTTTACGATTTATCATTTATTTGAACAAAAAATAAAATACAACACTAATCAACAGCTTTATCATTAGGTTATGATACTTTATATCAATTTTTTTGACCAACAATTAATACAAAGTAACCATCTGGCTGACTCATCATTTAACCTATTTCTATGTTTTCTAATTACTAATGATGCTTTAGAAAATAACCTCTAAGCAGGTACTGAAGTTGCAGGTATTGAGAGAAAATCACGGGCCATTTTCGATAAAATCGGATACTCTGTCTCATGCGTCCTCCACCAATCTAAAATGTCTTCCGAGCTGGCAGTTCTTGGTTTTCTCAGGTACTCCTCCAACTCGTCTATCACTAAGCCTTGAAGACAAGATCCAGATGACGTCGAGGGACATTCATAGAGTTTATCAAAGTCTATTACGTCTTCATCTTCATCACATACTTTATTTTCTTTTTCTGGTAATTCCAGAGATTTGTTCAGTGAGTGTAGATTTTTATATTCTTCATAAAGTTCATTGAACTTGCGCAGACTTTCTGTTTTAAGTTGCTTCCCCCACATTGTCAGGTCAAAAGTCTGAGCCTTATGCCTTGGGTCTAAAATTAAAGAAGTACAATAAATCCAGTTGCTCTTTTTGTAATGTTTAAGCATTTTGTCTCGAGCTGCTTGGAAAGCTAGAATGAGCCTTTCATCCACTTCAGATCGATTAGGTTTCTCATCTAACTGTTTTACCATAGATTCAATTTTATCTAGCAAAAGATTGAATGATACAATGACTAGCGGTAATGTAACATATTTGTCTCCACCAAGTTTTGTACTTAAAAGTTTAAAGTTTATTAGAAATTTATGTAATTTTTCGAGTACCTGCCATTCATTAGCTGTGATTTGAAAATCATTTAATTCGGTGACAGAACTGCACAATATGTCAATGCCCGCTCTCACTTTTAAACCAAATCCAATCATATCATGTGTGGAATTCCATCTCGTTGGACAGTCAAGAATGGCATTTAGATTTGATGGCACGCCAGCTGCTTCACAAGCAGACTGAAACTTCTTCTTCACTATCTCACTTCTTTTTATTTTACTGGAAACACTGCGTAACTTTGTTACAGATGTACGCGAGTCAGCAATATTTGGTGCAGATTCTTCATCTTCCTCATCCTCAGTTTCGTCTGCATAGTCTTCGTACTGCTGATCTTGCGCGTTAGTGTCAGACTCACAGTGTAATGCTAAGGTCTTTAATAAATCTTGTACACCAAGGTTTAAAATGTGAGCAAAGCACCGGAAATGTTGATTGTCTGAATCAAAGTGTGGCGGCAGCTGTTTGCCCAGTTCATACATAAATTTGGTATTTGCAGTTGCGTTGTCGACCGTGATACCTTGTATTTTATCAATTATGCCATATTCCAATAAACATTCATGGAAAATCGTTGCAATATCTTCCCCAGTATGTCGACCGCGTGATGGTATAAAATCAAGAACTACAGATTGATACTTCCATTCGTTGTCTATATAATGAATAGTAACCCCGTAGTAACTCCTACCAGCAATTGACGTCCACCCATCAATGGTAAAAGACATTTTAGATGATAATTGTTGAAGTCGTTCCTTGAGATTCAATTGGAGCTCTTCAAATCGCTCTTTGACTTTCCTTCTAAGTGTAGACCTTTTAGGAAACACCATATTAGGGCAAATACGTCGAAAATATACTTGTGTAGCTTCGTCATCGAAAAATGAGAAGGGAAGATATTTTTTCACCACCCAATCAACTGTAGCTGTCGTGATGTTGTCACTGCTGTTTTCCGACTGAAACAAAACAATAAATCTTGTGTTATTATTTAAAACATACAAGGTTTGAGCATATAAGAGGAGGAGGTATGTTGTTGTTAAATCGAGAAAATCGTTAAATTGATATTTGTTATATTAAGGTTGCACTGTACTGTAATTTACCAAAATAAAGTACTTAGTTGTTACTGGCCGATTAAATGAAAATATGGGTGTTTATAAAAAATATTTAAGACGATAATTACATACTTAATATGTCGCACCCCTAGATGAAAACACCACTAACTCAAAAATACTTACGTAAGTTAATGGCGTTTTTGAAAGTATCGCATGAATAGCTATGCAGAGTTAAAAAAATATTCTTACCTGTCCACTTCTTCCAGCGGTTACTAAAAAGCTTGTGATATCTCCACTTAATTTTGGTTTAACAGGAAGAAATATTTCTGATTCCTTTTTGTGGAAAGATATTAGATGTTTCCTTAAGCCTGAAGTGTTTCTGTTTTTCATTTTTATTTCAATCTTTTTATGTTGGCACAATTTACAGAAGGCAGTTTGGGATGCATGAATTATTTCGAAAAACTCTTCAAATTTGCTTTTGGGTCTTTTAGATCTGTGACTCAAACTCTCGTTACTCGGACTCGAATAATTTGAATCTTCGTCACTCATATTAAATTGTACACGTGATACGTTTTTAGAAAACAACAAGAATTAGTAAAAACAATTATTAAGTTAGACTCGAAGCACAGCTCAATTGGAAATGACTGGAATTAAAATAATTCCTTTATTTATAGTACGTTTCCTTGCTTTCTACCGCGCCGCCTCGCCACGTGCCGGCTCTATGAAAAGGATGCCGCCGCAAATCAAATAATGCCGCGTGCGGCGTACAAACACACACTAAATATTACCTACTTGTACAGACGCGACGCGTGAATAAAATATATATAAAGAATTAGTGAAAATCACTATTCTTTACATATAAGTGAATGTTTTGGCGTACATCTATACTAATATTATAAAGCTGAAGAGTTCGTTTGTATGTTTGATGACAGAAGTTTTAAAATAAATAAATAAGTCCTGAACGTCACTATACCTCCAAAGTTACTATTCCTCGTGGACGAAGTCGCGGGCACAGCTAGTAAATACTTACTCTCATCATCTCTCTCAGAGATATTCGGGCTGGTAAGTAATACAAAACTCTTATCGCAGGCTTTTTATTTTATTAGTAGGTAAGTACCTACGCTTTTTATATTATTTTATTAGTTTTGTAGAATTTTTTTACACGTTTCAAGTATATTTAAAAGTGGCTACAATATTTATTAAACGGGTGCGGGGTGATATTTGAACACTTTTTTGCTATTTTTTCTTGTAAAAACTTAAGAAATATAATGACTAAATGTACAATAATAGTACCTAAGTAATTAGTTTAAAACCATATAAGTAATCAATATTATAATATATACTTACTAGAATGAATTAATTTGACATCTACTACCTATCCTTACCATTTTATCCCAATCATAATACTACTTGCGTGATCAGTATAATGTATTCATTTTCATTCTAAGCACTCTGAAACTTATTTATTCTTTGGAACACCTGTAGGTACTCTTAAAATTCGAAATTATTTTGCACGAGTATACCTACGCCTACGCCCTATGGCGGCAATCAAATAGTGTCAAATGTTATGATTTCGGCGTGGCGGCAACGATTGTTTTAGATTTCAAAAGAAGCCGCCGGCGCGTGTATCGTAACCATGTACTTCCGAAAAGCGGCAAATTTCTTTGAGAAGTAAGTACAAAACCTTTGAAGCCGCATTATCAAAGTGCCGATGGTTAAAACATAACTATGCATGCACTCAGTTTGATTTTAATAGATAGGTCCAGTTTTTCATACCTATTCTTTGATACAGTTTTTTGCGTCTCATAGAATTTCTAAGCGTACCTACCTATACACCGAACTGTTACACCTAACTACTCAGTGAAATAGCGCTAAGTCCTAGCTGCAAGACGCAAGAGTCTTGCAGGCTATGTCTTGTTCTTGCTCAAGTCTTGCACGGTCAGTCTTGGTCTTGGTCTTGCTAAAAATACGCGGTCTTGTTCTTGGTCTTGGTCTTGCAAAAACGCAAGAACAAGACCAAGACTGCAAGACCAAGACTGAATTTGGGCAACACTATTGCTATTACGTTACGTGCGGAGAGTCAGATAGCAGAAGCACAAATATCCTCTTCTATCGCCTTCCTCAATGCTTTATATAAAGAAAGCCAGTAATGATCTTTATCGTTAAGGTCAGGAACACATCTGTGATTGTTCTAGTGCGAGTGTTTGGTGGTAGCCGTCACTCACTATCAGGTAATCTTGTTTGTTCGCTAGCCTCTGGTCTAAAACTGGGACACATCGTATGTAGACTACATTTAGTAACACTGCGAGGGCCGCAATCGTTGCCGACCATGCTGGTGCTAGTTATTGGTTGCTGGCCACCAACATGCATGGCACTTCATAAATATTATTTCCCTACGGAGACAAGTGCGTTTATTGAATGTAGTGTATTCCTTTTCTAAGCGCGACCTGGAACTGCGCTGCCAAACGAGCATGCGAACTTGGAAACCATTTCCACCAGAAATTGTGCAAACCGTCCGGACCAGGAGATTGCCAATTAAGAGCCGGACGGATCTCTACTAATACGTCCGCGGGGCTGATTGAGATGGCTTCCATAGCTGGTATTGTCTCGCATACCCGCTCCACAACACTATACCAGGTGCAGTCAATATGTGAGCCTGGCGACGAACAGACGCTTGCCCAATATGCACCAATTCACGCAAGCGGTCCAAAGACATAGCGCTTGTACCAACCCGGACTGCCTCTCGCATACGAGCGACTTAGCATAATATAGTTTTAGTTCAGCACTTAGCCGTGCCAGGATGCAAATAAATATTTACGGTTACTTTACTGCTATATGACAGCTCTTTATTCAACAGTTTATTTACTATGGATCTGCGATGATAATGACATAAATACCTACTTATCACTGTACAAATTACGGCGTATGTCATGTCCCAGCATCTGTTCGTAGTGTTCGAGGCGATATTTTATTCTAACCCTACGGCTGCGACCACTACAAAACATTAATATGTCACATATTTTATATAAATCTACAAAAAAGGCTCATTAGAAAAAGTCAGTTCGTTTAATCTGTGGTCTCCGCGCCGGTGAGGCGGTGCGGCGGCCGGGTACCCACCGTACATCATGGCTATCATCGAAACAGATCAAATCGGCTGATAAGCACAGATTTATAGATACAAAGCGACGTTTTTGTACGTCGCCTAGTCCTCTCTGTGTCGAACAAGAGAACAACCGCACAAATCGACGAGCGGTGAGCCATGAGATTGTAATTAATAAGTTTCCGTCACGTGACTCGACAATTGTTCGCAACACGTACAACTCCATCAAACAATCGTGGGTAGTTGCTGAGTTTGCGGTGGGATTGTGTTGTGTTGTGTTGTGTTGCCAACTCGCTAATTTCATACAAATATGTGCGGCGGCGAGTAATGAGGCGCCCGAGCATCGCTCCGACGATGTCCCGCTGTGATTTTTATAATCCCTCAAGAACGCATATAAAATGTGCTATTCCAATTATTTCTATTCAATTATTATATTTCTGAATGTGAATTAATGCATGAAAGTATGTTAATCACGACAGTGGTGGGTCGGTGCGGTGTGTCGGGGGAGGGGGGGGGGGACAGGGGTGCGTGTGTCCCGCCACTAATTACTGCTAATTTATTGAAATCATTTAACAAACCTCGGGCGAGCGCGATGAATGTCTGAAGCGGCTCGTCCCGTGAGAACCCGCCGCGCCACACCGCGCCGCACCGCACCGCGCCGCACCGCGCCGCACCGCTCCCGTCCACCGCACCGTCCGCAACGTTCCTTGCACATGACTAACACAGGAGCCGTGGACAGTGAGAACTCTGGAGACTGAACATCGGACAACACTCACACGATCCGCCGACAGACAAAATTTATGGCGCCACTCCACCGAGACACGGTATACACATTAGCCGAGTTTGATAGCACGTGCAAACTGTACAAATTCTGGTTTTTGAAATTCCAGTGACTAATTTAACATATACAAAGATCATGTCAGAGGGCCTGGATAGTTTTGAAGGATTTATAAAGTTTTATAAAGTTGGCTAACAAGCACCTCAGGGTTTATATTTGTAAACAGAATGGCTCAAAAAATATTTTACATTTACAAATGTATCTCGAATTAAATATAACTTATACAAGCTTACACCTGTATCCCAGTTCGGGTACACAGTGGTGCAGTTAGTTTATGATGTGATAGAGGGCGAGCCTAAAGCGTAGAGCACAAAATTTCCATAGAACCATAGTATTACCACAGAATTCCGCGCAACTCATGTAATGAATGTTCATATAGAGAACCCAAACAATTCACTGTCACTTCATTAATTTCGAGGCATCGTGCTAAGGCTGAAAACCGTGAAGTCCTGGATTCAAAACACAGCTCGGGCAATAACCATGTGTTTGTATTTCAGTTTCAAAAATCACATATGAATTGCCGGGGATTGGAATTTGTGCCCGGTATGGCGATAGGCTCGCCCCTATCACATCGTGGGACAGAAATAAGCAGAGCTGCGACAAAGCTAATATTTAACAAAAAATATATTTACGTGTCGTGTCTTGTTTGTCTGTTTGTGCGCTTGTTTCTCCTAAACATTGCAACGCATTTAGATGCTGTTTTCACTATAAATTTTAAAATTTATTTCTGAACGTTCATATGCATATCACGCTATAATCTACGGGAGCAGGGCAGTAAGCTATCTTCACTGAAACCGCAAGGGACAGCTGGTACATAATAAATAAATAGTCACACACACAGTCCTGACTGGACAGTAAGATCGGCGTTTTCTATCCTAGTTATTTACGTCTTTCGGTCTCACAACAGACAGACCCAAAACAAATGTTTGTTGATCACACTAACATTTGTCTCAGTGCGAGGATCGAACCCACGGCCCCTAGTGTCACAGCAGTCAGCTACACGTCCACTGAACCACAGACGAATATCAATGCTGTCCAAGAACACCACGTAAGAAACCCACAACGTTGCCTAGATAAAGAAATGGATATTAATGGAGAAAATTAAATATAATGTAATTGCAATACACAAGACTAGCGAAAATGCACCTCGTGCCTATTGACAGTTTATACATTGTGAATAATTGTTCCTATAGAGCAACATTAATAAGCACCAGCCGAACCGTCTCCACAATAATACCTGCAGCGGTATGTGAACCGGCAGCCTCCTGCCGTTTGATGGCTCATTAACGGAGCTCGTAAACTATCCGCACCCCGCGCCCCGCGCCCCGCGCCCCGCACCCCACACCCCGAGCATCATCGATGTGTATCACACGGATGACGGAGCTAGCCACCGCACCGCGCCGCCACGTGTAAACCCATCGCCACCTTGTCCCTTATCTTATCTGTCACATTAAATACTGCTCTTTAAGATAGCCGCCGCACCATGCTCCACTGTCACCCCCTTATGTCTTATTACCACAGCCGTAAGGTCTACAACCGATAGTTTCTGATGTATATGGAAAGTAAAACGCACCTCGTAAAACCGAACGCGCTCACGTCGGTCACAATTAAATGCCATTAAACGATATCGACGTTAGTTAATGACAAGTCTAAACTAATTAGTGGTTGAGGTTCTCAGCTCCCCCTCGCCCCGCGCCGCTTCGTACTCCAGGAGTGGCGTGCTCGAACAGTAGCTCACAGATCTGATGATAGCCGATCATTTCCGTGGAGTGTGGACAGCAAATGCGTCGGAATGCTGTCCATAGGCTGCGTCATTGATTTCAACTTTTAACCGTAATTTCAATTTTAACGTGCCGCGCGTGAATACAGCTTTACGATGATATAGATAAATATTTTTGGGTGGGTACAGCCACAGTATTGTAGTATTGTCTACAGTATGAACCGGCCGGCACATGCAGGGTATCACAGAAAACCGAAGTAAAGTGGTAAAACAGTTCAATGCATTACGTACGGGTGGTTTTCCGTTCTGTAAAGGTCCGTAGCCCTCTCATAATAGTACTTCTGGTACTGAACGTGTTTATGTACAGTGAAAATCATTTACTATCTTTTGACCCCCAAGCTTGTTACCCTGCGTTTTGCTATAATAACGATGGCCAGCGGAGAGGGTCCGTCGCTCAGGGGGGAGGTTTGGGAGGGGGTTACATCGTTCCATGTTAATTGCGGATAATGTGGTGCGCGGGACATAAGTCACGGCGCGGCGGCCGGCGGTAGCGGCGGCAGGCAGTGTCGCGCCAACATGGCCGCGGCGGATGCGGTAATTGCTTTCGTGGAAGCCGCCACGGGCCGCATACAGATTGCAGCGCCCGCCGCCGCGCTCGCCGCGCTCGCCGCCCGCAAAAACACATCGCCGAGCAATTAGAACCGCCCCGCTCTCGCACCGCACCGCCGCACCGCTCCACCGCACCGCTCCGCACTAATGGTCCGCAGGGCTCGCGGCACGCCCTCTGACGGACCCAGCCCGCTCGCTGACAACACAGACTATGGAAGTTTCAACACGCTTGCTGCCAACGACGCTTTGCGAATAGATATTGTTATCATCAGTCATTGCATTGGTCGAAAATGTAATTTGTTGTGAAAATAAATGATATTATTTACACCATTTACATTCCAAATTAACTGCAAATATTCCAAAACCAAAGCAAACTGAATATAAAAAGCAATGTTAATATGATTATTATAGAAATGGCTTGTGGAATTAATCTTATTTGACGTCTCTGTGGAATAATGAAATTCTAACAAATGATTTAATGATAATTAAAGTTAAGTGACGTTTCTGAGTGCGGCAGTAAGTTGCCAAAAGTTCTCGGTGTGTAGCGCCGAGCGCGTGTGCTGAAGCGAGGGTGCGGCGTGCGCGGATATAGTAAAAGAAAACATATTAATTACAATATCAACACTAATATTATAAAGAGGCAAGATTTGTATTTTTGTATGTAACGAATAAACTTAAAAACGACTGGACCAATTTGAAAAAATCATTCTTCTTTTCACCATTAGAGTCCTACATTATCCCTGATAAACAAAGGCTACTTTTTATACCGGAAAAAATGATCCAGTAGTTGAGGTACATCGTGTTATACATAGTTGAGGTAATGTGCATTCTTGTGGAAACAGGAAACAAACACATTATAATTATATCTTTATTGTAAAACCTTGGCTTCAAAGCAAAAACACCATTTAAAGAATTGTGCAAGTTTCCAGAAGGCTGTGCGGATGCCAATGTGTTATAGATATTCAAAATGATAACCAATCTCACTGACTGCACGGAACACAACGTCAAAGCATTTATTTCACGCCGATTTTCCGTGGAACCACCCGCACACAAACACTAACTGTCCTTTGCGGTATCACACGCGTGAAGGAATATTTTCTAGAAGAAGTAAAATTCTAAATTACTCTTTGAAACGTCCTGAATCATCCAATAAAAGTATTATCAATATCAGTTCAGCCGCTTTGGAGATTAGCTCGAACAAATAGGCTGCCCAAAAATTGTAAAAGAGCGTGTTTAGGTTTTGATAACGTCTTAATATTGATAGCAGCTTAACTAAAAGCTTTTATAGCCATATACTGATAAGACATTACTACAGCACGAATGTGGGGCTAGATGGGACCTACAAGGGCCTGCGTTTATGTTTACGTAAGTACGTTTTGATCGTGACTCCTGTTTTGTTAATGACCTGAGATTTGCCACTTCAATATCGCAGAGTGGTAAGTGCGTTAGGAGCGTCGCAGTCGCATTGCAGAGGTGCTTTAGCACAAATAACGCATAGACATTCTCCACATGTGGGACAGGACCGCCCGGGTACATTGGGTCTTCCAGTCTTGCCAGGCCCATCGAGAAGTCGATGCGAACAGCACATAAAAAAGTGATGATAATTCCTAAATTACATCATTTACCGACTAAAAGTTTACCGCTTATTAACTGAATACAATTATCAGTCACATAATTTTAAGATATTTAGTATTGTGTAAGAGGTTTCTTAACATCCATATTTTTAATTGGTTTTCGCGACACTCATGCCCGTGTTAACAAACAACACTCTTTGCCAAGTATCGAATTGGTTTGATTTTATTTAGCACCAAAAACTAACGAATGACATAAACAGAAACTGCAATATGCATTCGTAAGCACTATGAGACCTCATAGTAGTCTTTTTGAATACGGGGGTGTCTGGTTATACCCATGGTGGGGTAAGGTGAAGCGCTTGTCCACTCTGAATGACGTAAGTAAGCGAACATTAGATACTATTCTTTAAAAATTATCACGTCTTATTTTAAACATCGCAATCGTCGCGTGACTCCCGAACTCATACAACGTTGTTACCACTGTACGGCTGACTGACCGTTTTATTTACCTTCCCTGGCGTTGTCGCCCCTTGCAGCAACTCTTCCACTCTCAAACAAACCCTGGTTACACCCTTGCGGGGGTGAGCGTTGTCTGAGACGCACTGAAGTCTGCGACCGATCTGAATCTGCTAAAAACACTGTTAAGACATTAGCATTCTTAAGGGTGACTTCCGATGGTCGCGTCAAGGATCACACGCTCACGTCAACGACGTGGACGCCGCGTGTGCGCGTTAGTGCTATGCTTTGCGTTTATCTATCGAAGACCACAATAGCTTTACACAGTGGCGTTGACATATTTTATGATGAAAAAACGTGTGCCCTTTGACTTTTTAGGGCATTTTTGTGACTCTTCCCTTAACGACTGACCATAAACTCACTCAAGGCGTATTCATGTGCAATAGGGACATCGCCGCTTTAATTTTCGTTTAATTATAGCTAACATATCTGTCCGTAATGACAAACGCTCGCTCGGACACAAATGTTACGCATTGCTGAGATTCCGCGCGCGCCTGAGCTTCCCTACACACTCCCCCCCCCCTCCGCCCTCTCCATCTCCTCGCACCTCGACCCACACCGCTATTGCTCACTGTTGTGTTCCGTAATAAAAAAGTATGCAAAGTGTGATCCCGTACCGACAGCCGACACGTGAATAATGAGTGTGTAATCTGTTGGAAGTTTAACATTCATGCTTGGGATCCGTAGTGACTATGGGTGTTCCGCAGGGTTCCATACTTGGCCCATTTCTATTTCTCGTTTATATAAATGATTTACCTCATGTTATTAATGACAATCAACAGATAGTGTTATTTGCAGATGATACTTCACTTTTATTTAAACTCAAACGACAACAACCTGTTACTGACGATGTAAATAATACTCTCTTAAAAGTAGTGAACTGGTTTAATGTCAATAATTTACTTTTAAACGAGAATAAAACTAAATGCGTTAGATTTTTGACACCTAACGTTAGAACTATTAAGACCTGCGTTAGTTTAAATGGAGAAGAATTGGATCTTGTGGACACCACCAAGTTCTTGGGTATAACTTTAGACTCTAAGCTTCAATGGGGACCACATATAAACCAGTTGTCGAAAAGGCTCACCTCTGCAGCTTACGCAGTCTACAAAATTCGCCAGCTAACTGATGTAGAAACAGCGCGATTAGTTTATTTTAGTTATTTTCATAGTGTAATGTCGTACGGCATTTTATTATGGGGAAATGCTGCCGACATTCAAACTATTTTTGTGCTGCAGAAAAGAGCTATTCGATCTATTTACAATCTTAAACGTGGGCAATCTCTAAAGGATTTATTCAAAGAAATAAATATTTTGACTGTCGCTTCTCAATACATATATGACAACCTAATGTATGTAAAAAAAAATATTAATGTTTTTACAAAAACCAGCGACATTCATATGTTAAATACTAGAAATAAGAATAAACTGATATTGCCTATGACCAGACTTCAAAAAATTAGTAATTCATTCAAATGTCAAAGTATACGTTTCTACAACAAAGTTCCTAGCCATATTCAACAATTAAGTCTAAATAAATTTAAATTATTTATTAAACAGAACCTTTGCCGAAAAGGTTACTATAATGTTAAAGATTATTTGGAAGACAAAACGGCTTGGAATTGAGCCGCTCACTCCATACAAAATATGGCTGTCCATGGTCCTCTGGTAAATTATTATACTTGACTGCTCTTTTGGCGCATTTTTAGTATTTAAGGTACAGATGTAAAGTTGACATTTTTAATATTTTTTAAGAAAAATATTAAATTTAAATTTGTTTATTTCCATTATTTTTTTATTTGTGAGTGCGAGTGCCATGTATGTTAGGTATACTCAGGACTACTTCTTTATAGTCAATCCTGGAATTCCTGTACATTATACTCGCACAAATCTAGTAAATCAATGTCTGGACATTAAAAGAGGCCATAACCCATGAGTTTGTTTCGGCATTTCTTCTCATGGCTAGCCACGAAATGCCGAAAAAAAGATAAATAAATGTATTATACTATAAAATTATTGACATGTAAAAGTGATATTTATGATCCAATTTACAGAATAAATGATTTGAATTTGAATTTGAACATGTATGTGTTTAAAACACGCTGGTGGTTGCCTGGCACGGTTCCAGGTCTGCTGGGAAGATATGCTGCGAGTGGAAAAAAAGATGAAAGATATTTTATTGTTAAAAATATACAAAATAAACTATCTACTAATATTTTTGTAATTTACATGTGAGTGGTCGAAGACAGGCGACAGCCTCCGTGGCTCAATGGGCGAGTAGCAGGCTGTAGAACGAGAGGCTGGGAGTTTGACTCCCACACCGAGATTTTATTTAAGTGATCCACAAACAACAGGCGGTCGGTCGTAAAATCTACAAGCAAAAAAATTATATAATATGTGTTAAAAAGCATGCTGCGCCGACCCCACTGCGAGTGGAATGAGGTCAGGTGGAAGTAGAAGAGATGCGAAAGTGAATCTGTTGGCTTGTCCTTATTTTACACAACAACGTAATAATACAATGGTGCGAGGTTATCTTTTGCCTAACCCTCTGACGGGCTCAACATTGAGATAGACTACTTTTATCCTGAAAATATGACTGGAAAGACTTTCAACTGTGACGTGCAGCTGGCTATGGGCACCTCGATTATTATCAAATACTATAACGCAATTAAGAACTATTACTTATTTTAGAAGTGAATAATCAACATAAGTAAGATCCGGGATCTTTTTGGAAAATGCTGTTGCTACAATTTTCAGTGCATACATTTGACAAAACAAAATTACTTATTACAAATTTTTAAGATTTACATGTATGGTCAGGGGGCCCTCGGGTAGCTGATCCACTTGACTACTATCAAGCTCATTTTCCGTGAGTAGCTTCGTTTCGATGAGACGACCAACAATTCCCTATGCGAAAATTCTCTATTGTGGTAGGTAACAGAGGTAGCAAGGATAGAATATTTCGATTTGATGATACTCAAAAAATTATTATTTTATTTGTAGGACAATATGACAGTAAAATTATATAAATATTAACTAAGTAAAAACAAAAAAAATCAGCTGGTTAGTAATCATACCTATTGGAAGGAGGGGCTTCCAATAGGTATACGAGGTCATAAGAATGATTGAATGAAATAAAATAATAATTTTTTGAGTATCATCAAATTGAAATATTCTATCCTTGCTACCTCTGTTAGCTACCACAATAGAGAATTTTCGCATAGGGAATTGTTGGTCGTCTCATCGAAACGAAGCTACTCACGGAAAATGAGCTTGATAGTAGTCAAGTGGATCAGCTACCCGAGGGCCCCCTGACCAGTATACTCATTTACAAAATTTTACTGAATTTTGATTGAATAAATGATTTGATTTGATTACTATCAGTTACTGTGTTAGCTTCAGGCTAAAAATAATGCTGATGTTTACACAACACACTGGCCTGCTTGTTAGAAGGGTGAGGTGGGAGTGTCGCCGCAGTGAGCGCGTCGAACCGCACGTTTATGGATGAATGTGGATGGATGGCCACACGTCTCTCCGGTAGATTTTCCCGAGAAAAGTGACGGCCATGTTGGTGTGTCGTCTCACATCTAGCACCCCAATAACAGCGTCTATTTGCACAAGTATGCCATAAAACTAAGCTGGAGACTTGCGCATACATGTCGCGCGTACATAGGCAATTTTGACGCCATATGGTACACGTTTATAATTACTTGCACGGGCATTCAGATGGCAGCTCGAATAGTTGGGTCGATGTGGTAGTTCTCGAATAGCGCGTATACGAGCTTACAAACGCAAATCTACACTCGTATGGAATTGACGCAGGCGGCAATGCACAGTGCCACGAATATTTTGTACCTAATGTATGTCGACTATCTAACTACAATAACTAATATATGAAACTATAAGTCCCTTTAAAGTCTGGAGTGGCTCCTCAACTCACACGGACATGCGCATGCTGGGCATCAGATACAGCTTATTATGTGATAAATTATAATATAAAATGACATAATTAATTATGTAACGTTTTTAAGTATTGATACTCTTGTATTTGGAGGTCCTCAAAACGGTTGATAAGAGATAAACAGCCACCAAAATTGTAGGTAACGGTTTTTTTTGGATAAGAATTTATAAGTAATACGCAGTCTGATGATGTGTATGTGTGTGTGTGTGTGTATGTGGCAAGATATTCGATAGACGCGCACCATTCGCTAGGCAGGCTCGCGCTAATTAGGCAACAATGTGGAGAGCTGAGGCTCCCACGGCCTCGCCTGCGCAGATAACCATCGTCCTGAGGCATTGTGCTGTAGCACCGCGACTACTCGAGGGCGTGGCGGACCGCGCCCCGCCCACGCCGTGCGCACGCACGCTTACATACACACATACACGCACGCACACACGCCCGCGTCTCTGTATGTCGCCGCATGCAAATGAACCCACGGCAGCGGTGTCTCGTCTCAGAGGACCGCGACTATCGCTACGTACCACTGGGAGGGTGCTACGTGCACATTTTGCTAAGTGTACGTAGTGTACCGTAGTCATACCTGCTACGCCGTAGTCACGTAGCCACCTCCTTTAAAATATAAGAATATTTTATTGATGTTCAGAGGCTGACGAGCTGACGGGCCACCCGATGGGAAGTGTTTACCATCGTCCATGGACATCAGCAGCCGCCTCCTTTTAGCCTCGTTTGAAGAGGGACATGTCATTGCATTAAAGAAACACAATGTAGGGAAGTTCATTCTAGAGTCTGCAAGTGCTAGGAAGTCATAACTTCTGGAAACGCACTGTATTAGACGTACGTAACTCCAGGTAGAATGGCTGAATGACTGAAATGAGATAATGACATTTTCTCAAAAAGTTCCTCATAGCACTCCCCATTGAACAGACGGTAGAGCACGAAGATATATCCTATACCGCTCATGCGCTTGGGTTTCAAACCCTTAGAGACTAGGGTTGTCCACAATTCAAGTAGCGCGCCTCTATAAGGATTCATATTGAATGGTGTATTGAAGAAGCTGGTATTTAGGTAGCCAAGTCAGAGGTGAGAGCAATACACCTGAGGTCGGATTTTTGCTTTATAAAGCGTGAACCTCTGACCTGGCGTAAAATACCACATGACTCAGTTAATAACACCCAGCTATACTGCTTATTTCGTTTTGATCTCCAAAAATGAATGCTATGGTTGTGGGGGCCAGAGGGCGGGTCAGCCCCACATACAATCAACTGTTAAATCATGAAGGCGGATGCTGGCATTAAGTCGGGATTGTGACAGACAGAATGAGGCTGCGGTTAGACGACGCGAAAAATTTCTTGCGGTCGCCGTACGGGCGCGTTTACACGAGCTCGCAGTCGCCGCGTGGTTGGAGCGTTGCGAAGAATTAAACATTATGGCTTAGTCAATAGGGTTTACATTAGTTTTTCGAGTGATTCGAGCGAAGCGCCCGCGCGGCCGCAACGCGGTGGGATTCCTTGTCATATAAACGCGTCCTTACATGTTATTGTGCGCATGTATGATGCAATTGTGCTTAGCTTTATGGTACCAGTATGTGTTCTGGCAGATATGCGCTGTTTCTTAGCGTCCGGACGTTGCCGCAGGTGGTCACTGAAAACCAGAGCTCTGCTGTGGCTCACGGGTGACGTTACTACATAACTTTAAACTAAAATGGCCACTTAATTGTCACGATGTAAGCGTGCAACGATTGGCGGACATCGTTAAAAGTATATATTATAATTATTGGAACGAAGTTCCTTACGGCAGGCTTGGAGGGGATAGGGATTTCGCTGCGTGACCGAACTGAAAAAAATGTGATAGTAAAACCGTAAGAAAAATTCGTGGAAAAAATGCGTGGAATAAAAGCGTTAAATGAGAAGTGCGCAGGCGCGACAGTCGCATAAACAGCCAGCGTTAGTTCCTTTTTTAAAATGAAATTCATTCAGCCAGTTATAATTGAAGTATATAAAAATACTCCTTCGATTTTTAAAAGATTACGCTAGCTCGTTATTATTTATAATTAAAAAATGCCATACAATAGCTTTACCGCGGCAGTCTCCGAGTGCCACACGTCTTTTTTTTTTGGAACGAAGTTCCTTACGGCAGGCTTGGAGGGGATAGGGATTTCGCTGCGTGACCGAACTGAAAAATATGTGATAGTAAAACCGTAAGAAAAATGCGTGGAAAAAATGCGTGGAATAAAAGCGTTAAATGAGAAGTGCGCAGGCGCGACAGTCGCATAACCAGCCAGCGTTAGTTCCTTTTTTAATATGAAATTCATTCAGCCAGTTATAGTTGAAGTATTTTTATATCTCCTTCGATTTTTAAAAGATTATTACATAAGTTGATAAAAAATGCTATACAATAGCTTTACCGCGGCAGTCTCCGAGTGCCACACATCTTTTTTTTATTTCAATTTTTCTATTCTATTTCTATGTAATTTTATGTTGTCATACAAAAATAAAGAGACATATTTTGTTATTTTAGTTGATAATTTGAATTTTTTGCAATTTGTGTCGATTCTACATTAGCCGAAGGAACTTCGTTCCTACCTGGTGTCCCACGACACACACCAATTTTATTATTTCTATTTTTCTATTCTATTTCTATGTAATTTTATGTTGTCAAACAAAAATAAAGAGACATATTTTGTTATTTTAGTTGATAATTTGAATTTCTTGCAATTTGTGTCGATTCTACATTAGCCGAAGGAACTTCGTTCCTACCTGGTGTCACACGACACACACCAATTTTTTATTTTAAATCCCTTTTTTGGAACGAAGTTCCTTACGGCAGGCTTGGAGGGGATAGGGATTTCGCTGCGTGACTGAACTGAAAAAAATGTGATAGTAAAACCGTAAGAAAAATGCGTGGAATAAAACCGTTAAATGAGACGTGCGCAGGCGCGACAGTCGCATACACAGAATTGAGCACGACTTTTTTTGCAATTTGTGTCGATTCTACATTAGCCGAAGGAACTTTGTTCCTACCTGAGGGCCAATTCTGGTAATTAAAAATGTTCAAAATATCATTCCGATCTAGTTTCAGTGCCAAGAAAGTTGCAAGTGGCATTCCGTAAACCATTAAAACTGTAATGCAATCAAAAGTATATTGCAAGTTGACTGAATTGACATCGCAATGTAACTGAAATGATATTGTGAATTAACTGAAATATAGTCAATCATATCGATATTTGTTTATATGCATGGGTAATATTCTATGTAAAAATGTAACAATCAAATCACAAAGTCGTAAGGAAACATTATATATTAACAATAAAAATACAATACACTATTACATACACACACATATTACACATTGCAGCTGAATCCATGTTTTTTGCACTGTGTGAAATAACCTTTTGGATAATACACTGTCCTTCCTCCTTCAGAGTCGGCTCAAGGCCTAGAATTGGTGATCCGAATTGCTTCAGTGAAATCCACAAACAGTTCTAATTGTTTAGTCATTGTTTCACTAACACTTTACTAACAGTCCACTAATAATTAACTCACGATATTGTTTCAACTTTCAATTAGTATTTATCACGCGCAATGGATAATCATAATTAACTTATTATAGAAATTGAAAGATATTTACGTACTTAAATAACATACACAACAAAATTAAATTACGGAACAATAACAATAGACATTCTTTTTTAATAAAAAATTTACGGCTCTCGATCTTAGTACTTTGAGCCTGCAATAACAAAGGTGTAATCACTGGGTGACCCATCACGACAATAAATTAACGCATATGTTTTCACTCACAATTCACAGAAATCCGAAAAAAACGGGTTTTCAATTTAGGGGAAACATGAGAAATTACCTAATCAATTAATAAATTATAAAATCTATTAATCAAATTTTAAATTAATAACTTCGTGCTAGAGTAATAACTTTTCCATCCAATACAAATCGCCAAAATTACTCACAATGCCAATATATTTTGTCCGCTGGCAACTTTATTATAACATTCGCTTTACATTTTTTATAATTTAGTCTGTGGTGGCTGACATTAGTTTGGAATTGAAATGATATCAAATTGACATTATAATGCTACCGGAATGATATTGGAACTTTAAGCGGAGCAGAATGCCACATTTTATTCAATTCGTAGTCTAATCTCAGTTTGGTTAAAGTTCAGTCTCATTTAATGTTAAATACGAGAATTGGCCCGCTGGTGTCCCACGACACCACTATTTTTTTTTTTAACAAACTTTATTTAATGAGAGTGAAGGAGGCCAGGGAAGTGTGCAAGGGTCGTAAACAAATGGAAACCCGTTATGTCTGTCTACCTCTAGGCAGCACAAACGTAAGTATGTATGTAAAACCTTTATTTTGACCTATGGTAATTAAGTATGATTGCAAGTTTATACCGAACAATAAATACGTTCTTTCTTTCTATACAAAATAAGGTGAATAAGCAATAAACCCGTTACCGCGATGTGTTTGTAAACATGCAAATATTATGCAAGTGCCATTACAATCCCGATAATGCAGTGATCCGACGCGTGTGTCGTACAACGTACGGGTGCTCGCTATGCAAGTGAGCCGCGCTAATCACTAGTGCTAGTGACTAGACACTATGCAGATGTGGCGTGCGGCGAGGATGCGGGCCCGGACACATTTGCAATATTCATATAAACGAAATGCATGATCTCTGCCTAGGGCTGCCATCCGTAGTCGAAGTCCCTGAATATGATTTTTTTTATCCTGGCACGACAATGTGACTAAACTTCACAAGGTAGGTCCCTCGTATGCAAGAGGCCAAATTTGGGTTGGCCGGGTTGGTACCACCGCTTTGTCTATTTCTACCGCCAAGCAACAGTGTGTAAGCACTGTTGTGTTTCGGTTTGAAGGACATTGAAGCCAGTGAAATTACTGGGCATTATGAGACTTAACATCTTATGTCTCGGGGTGACGAGCGTAGTTCAGTGCCATGCAGTGCTTTGTAATTCAAAGTTCTGTGTGGTGTTGCTTCTGTTTATGCGCAGGCGTAGCGCTTTCCATCAGGCGAGCTAGTAATCTTAGCTATTCTTAGACAAAGATGATTTATTTTTGAAAGTAAAGTTTACATTATTTATTTATATCAAATGAATAGACAACATGCCATGGTCGCATATTTGCCTTATATTTCGAGTACTCGTAGTTACATAACTAGTTCCGTGCCCAGTTTTGAATAGATAAGGTGTCGGTGCGGGCGTGTGCTGCACGGAGGTGGTGAGAGGGTGGCGGGGGGGTGGCTCGCACAATTAACATGTATAATTAAACAGGCAGCGCATCATTAGCGCGCCGTCCGCGTCGATACCGACATGCGACAGCGATACATATTCATAACCGCTACATTATGCGAACGCGGTGATACCCGACACAACGCACTGCGCACATGCACCACAAACACTTACGATCGCACCCGCCTCTATCTCGTTCGAAATAAAACTTTATTTTTTAATAAGAGTATTTTGTAGGGAGGACAATCATACATTTTACCAAAAAGAATTACGTATACACATCGTTCCAGTCGTAAGCTAAAAAAAATTAAATAAGTAAAAAAGCACCTAGAGTTTTCCCGGGATATTCCGATTTTCGAACTTTTCAAAATTTTCTTTCCTTTAAAACCTTGAAGAATAAAAAATGCCAAATCTGTCCAGCCGTTCTTAAGATGTGATTAACAACGAATTTATATATAGGTATAAACAGATTGTTTTACCTCTTTCTGCATACTAACTCTATACCTAATGGAAATATTGTCCATGTCATAACTTCAAAACGTTGTTATATGAACGTATTTAAGACAAATGATAAATGCTTTACCGTGAGTCGTGACAAGTAAATCACCACTCCAGACTTCGTCTGTTTTGATTGGAGCGTGTCCTAGCGTGGTATTGTCGAAGTCGTGATGTCGCATGTGTCGCGACAAACGTGTCACACTGCCTCAGTAATAATAAGAGCCCATCCATAATATGCGCACACAAATGAGATTTTCCTTTTTTTTTTATAGTCTTCATAAGAACGATGAAACGCGGGTGTGACCGGTTTCAAGGTCTTGTCAGATTTGTTTTTTTCGTTAATTTTTTAACTTTTCCAATGCGATGCTTCTTAGATTATAATTTGTCTCTAAGTAGATAGAACAAACAGAGACGGCTAACCTGCCGGATAAAAAACCACCAAATATTGTGTGGTACGAGCTAGTTTGTCTTCCGAATGTCGCTTTAGGTGGCTGCCGAAAATTAGCGTTGTGTTATGAATCGCGCCACAATACAGCATTATGCTGAGCATGCCACTTCTTATCATCGTGAAGACATGCAACTTGTTAGGTTAATCATTTATTTATTATCAAAACTATAGATTACGTTTATTATATTGCATGTTATCATGTTAGCAATAAACGTTTCTATCTTTCTTTTAAATTGTCAGTTCAATACATAATTCAATATCTCCATACATTGTTAATCATCGTTAATGTTTGCTGCACAAACCCACACCACTTCCATACAACACATGCATCTTTAAACTAGTTTAACAATTCATTTAAATAAGTGCACCCACGCCTCGCCCAGCTTGTAACGATCCCAAGGACAATAGGAGTGACTACCACCAAATCCCAGCAAACCGTCGTGTTTTTTTCCGAATTAATGAAATCTCCATAAATTGGCCATAAAACCCAGGGCCTCGCCGATTTCACATCCCGAGTAAAGTAAAGTACGAGTACGTCTAACTAATGGATTACAACACTCGGTACAAAATGTACAAATATAGTCGCGGATCCGCACGGGAAATGGTGGGATGCAATTTATGTGACATCATGAGATTAATTATACCGCCACGCCGCACTGCGACGTTTGCGAGCTGCCAGAATACTCATATTGTGTTAAGAAGGGAATGGGGATTGGGAATCCCGAGCCTCTGGAATCACGAGCGATTTTCCGTCAGACATTGGTACCGCCCCGGGCGAACCAGCTTCTGTACAGTATAGCTTTACTGCTTATAAATTACAACTTATAACAAACACTCGGTATCGATCCAGAAAACAGACACCAACTACTCTGATCATCATTGAAGATAACTAGGATAAACATCGACAAATATATCATCAGATTATTTTTTCCCTCTCCAATCCACAAGTAATCTGAAAAATCTAAAACGGATGTTCTTTAGTGGTAGCAAATATAATTGAGTGCTGATCTATCGAGGTATAATAATAACCAGCGTGATATCATTACAGTACCTACAGATACACTCAGCGACCGCAAATAACGTGACGCTTGGCGAATGACTTGAGGTTCGTACATCCAGGACAGAGGCGCTCACATGTTCCATCACACAGCCGCATACTCCACATGCGTCGCACTCCTGTAGGATTCCAGCAGACGTCGCGAGATTTACGCGCCGCCAGTCACCGGCCATAATAAATCCCCGGAGCTGCTATAGGTACTGACCATCACCCCCCGCTCGTCCGCTCGTCCTGCCGCCCCACTCCAGCCCTCACCACAATAAACACTTCAGCGCACGGCGCACACTCGCCGGCGCGGCGCGGCGGTTACTTTGTGTACGAGAGACGTTTCCTCCATTTAGTTTAATTTATTTCCGGCTGTGCAATGCAACAAGAAGCGTACGTAGCATCGCACGATCACGATCGGCACACGACGGGCGACGAGACCGGAGGTGGAGGGGGGGGATGTAGTTGGCTCCTAAACATGTCACCAGCGAAATGTATCGGCGTCCAACGGGCTGGAACCTCTTCTCAAGTACTATGCCAGTTGACGCAGACGATGATAATTAGCATGCGTGGGATTTTATTCGTGGATGCCTTTTTATTACTTGACAGTTGATACTGTAAAGGTTACAATACTCTTCGGGTTGGTCATTTCAGAGTTGCGCAAGGCAAAGATGCGCAATGGTTTCCGGTGAAAGCATTATACATACAGTAAATTATTTGCATTTTCTGTAGGTACAAGAGTAGTGGATGCACCTGAGGTGCGGGGCCTGGCCAGTTACACATTACTAATGACCAAACTTGGGCACTGTCTATTTAGGCGCTATTTGTTTGTTGTTGCCGATGATCGATTATTTATCAATTTTTGATAAAATTATATGATTTGACTATAATTTGAGACATTTCATTCGCTTTTGCGTGCCATATCATAATATAGGCTTATTGAAGCATTGAAAATTTTAAGTCATATCATGAGCTAAATCTAATATTGCTGCAGCCTGCATCAATATGTTTCCACATCATCCTTGATTAAACTGTTGATGTCCCATATGAAGCACATACAACACGTGCGGTTGTGTAGAAGAGAGCGGGCGCAGGCGCGGGCGCGGGCGGTAACAGAACAAAAGTGGCATTCTTGTGCGGGATTTATAGCGCGTTATTTGTAGTGCAGCGATCGGGAAGTGGCGCGGGGCCTGTGTTTGAGACAAAGGTACGGTGCGGTATATTTAGCTCCTAATGCGCCGCCCTCCAGCAGCCGCTAAATCACCGCACGTCACGCCGCTCGCCTGTCAATGCTGTAACTATCACAGTGCCCCGTGCTGGCTGTGGCTTAGGACTCTAAGCACTACACTCCAGATAATATATAAAAACTTAGAAAATGTGTCGACCAAAATCATCTCATGCTTAAATATAAGGGTTGAGAGCGCTTAAACCGCTCACTCAACAGTCCAGTGAAGCTGAAAACAAACAAAAAACTCATCTCATGTACGTAATTGACACAGGCAATCGCAACACCATTGAAGTACATGGCACTTATCTGTAAAATCGTTGCGGTCCTAAGTTTTTTTATCTGCAAATTAAGCGACATTTCGGTGAACTTATTCACCCGCCATGGAACGAAAACAAAGTTGTCGAACTGAGAAAAAAATGTGTTGATGTACTTGTGTCACCTCCGCCTAATCCTTCAGGGATACACAAGAATATTAACCGAGTACGAACAATGAAAGATTACAAACCAAACACTAGTAACAAGAAACTATTAATTAAAGTCCTAAAATAAATGTACGCCATTCAATTAAGAAGGATATATTAAGGGCGGCCACATCCGTCACTTAGACTTATTGAAAGCAGCCATGGTTCTCATTATTTAAAAGTTGTTAACTTAATTTTCGGAACTTATTAAATGAACTCAAAATTTTCTGATGTCAACCATTACTTGTTATAATAATTTTTATCGTCGGATGATGCAATCCACCATTAGTTTTACTTTAGATACACCCGTTGTTTTTTTATATAGTTGTTAACTTTTTTACTTGTTGTACGATATTCATATCCGCCCGGGTACCGACCACGGTACAGGTGGTGTTAAAACGTACCATGGTGATCCACACGCCTTGCATGGATCGCGTTCCAATATCAGCCAGTGTACCTATATCCGGTTCTTCCGAGGACCTTGCGACATGACTTGATAGATGGTTGGGGCGGATATAGGAGTGCATCCTTGAATTACTGTGCCTGCATCGGTCATCCGCCTGTTCTATCGCACGCCCCTCGATTTGCTTTTTCCCTCACCGAAGAGGGAAGAAGCATGTTTACAGGCTGGCATGATTCTGGTAACAACTATTAAACTCATTCATCAAGTGTGGTGCAGTCACTTTGCCCTGCTCGGATAAAAAAAAACTCTATCATGACACATCAGACATTTCTACACTAAATTTCATACCTCTATCTCTCTCGCTCGTCATTAGATTATGTACTCTCGCCAACAAATGACAAACACTAGCAATCATAGTGGGAAGTGACATCGTTAAAGTAAATCTACTTTATCTAAACAATACGCGGATGTCGTGTCGTGTTGTCATGCCGGCGCGGCGCGGCGCGGCGACGACTGCATCGCGGTCCGCGCCCGAAATAGAACCGAACACAGCCGGCAGAAGAGTTTCCCTGGGCGGCATTACTTAACAGGCCGAATAAACATCCCCAAATATAGGTACTAATCCAGTAGGATCAGTGCGGGCGCCGGGACGGGGGCACGGGTCGCGGCCCGGGACTTAACACCGGCCGCGCTAATCCCGCGCGACAAGCATCTCGTGCGAGGTGTGAGCAGATGCGCGCTCGTCTCTAATCCCAGGGCGCCCGTGCTCGGCCCGACCCGTCCGGGATTACCCGCGCATTACTCAAGTGCCGCCGACAGCGGGATGCAGCACGGACTCAGTTAATTGCTGCTCACGTGACCACTTGACACTACTTATGCGCCGCGGTGACGCTCGCCAAACTCGCCATTATGATCTGGTAATCTGTACGACCCGCGACTTTGTATACGACCTAAGAAACTTTTTATTCCGCAGAATAGTTCGGTACGGTATCCTGTACTAATACTCATCCTTAACTTGGAATTGCGCGATTGGATTATATGGTCCGTATTTGAGGCTATTTTCTAAGATACTCAGTATGCAATAATGGATCATAAGAATTACTGCCTTTATAGAGTAATAAGTACGCAAAGGAATACGGCCTATCCGATTAAATTATTCATATAAGGTAGTAATGCGCCGTGATGGCAGCAATGAGGGTGTTTCACGGGGTGGGGGGGCGACAGGGGAGGACGAGTGCGGCGCGCCACCGACCCCGTCTCCGGCGTGGCGTGATGAATTTATTCGCGAAATGAAGTGAGAGGGTTGACGCGGGGCATGTAACCCGCCACGGAGGCTGCAGGGGGGAGGGGAAGGTAACCCTCGCTCTCAAGTCAACCATGAAAATTACAATCCGGCGTCGCTTTTAACGCTGCTTTGGAGCAAATTGCTTGTGTCAATTTGATCTGTTAAGCTTTATTTTGTTTCACGGTAGAGCGAGCTTCAACCTCTCAAAATTTTAAATTATAGATTAGATTTATTCTATTTCTAAGAAGATGATTACATATTATCAATACGTGG
This sequence comes from Amorpha juglandis, assembly GCA_949126905.1. Taxonomy (NCBI): domain Eukaryota; kingdom Metazoa; phylum Arthropoda; class Insecta; order Lepidoptera; family Sphingidae; genus Amorpha; species Amorpha juglandis. Next base: position 24,325,998 of record OX421365.1, read on the forward strand.
AGAGAATTTTCAACAAACGCTGCAATCACACTTCAGATATTTATCTAGATGTCATAAGGCAGTCATAATAGGTACGTACACCGACTTCTCGATCTAACCGGAACAATCCACAGGAACGATAAGTCATTTCAATGTCGTAGGACTAATGACCGAGCTCTGCAGGACCTAGACTTTGCTAAAAAGAGGCCTGATTCCGCGTTTTATCCGAGTTCACTAAATGCAGCAAAGGTCACCCTTAGCATGTGGCGAACAGAGCGGCGGCTCCAGGTGCCGATATAACGCCGAGTCCTGCTACCTACTTGCGCATGTCCATTCTCGGGAGGCTTTAATTGTACTAAATCATGAGCGCCCTATTTTAATCCCGTTTCCATCTAAAATTTAATTTAAGCACTGAATGAGGTTTGTGCGAGGTAATGGGGCGGGACAGGGTGGTACAGTTTTTGCACAGCGCTGGCTGCCGAGTGCCAATCGCACAATAGCGCAATAAGTTTTAACGAGTGTGGGTACTGGCCATTGACAATTAATGGCGACTGGTCGCGCTCGCCGCAACTTATGTGAAGTAGATCACACGGTACAAAACCCGCCATCGTGGCTCGTTCAGACGATTCCCGTTTCGGGATCAGCCAGTGTATCCAGAAACTTCAGGCCGGCATAATTCTGCCGACCGTAGAAGGACGCAACAACTTTGGCCGGTTGACATTATATTATATTAGGACTGCAATATGCATAACATCAGGTTTAGTCTTTGCCGTGCCAGGATAAAATAAATATCGTTTTCCTTACGGTCTGTACAGACTGGTCTCATGTCGCATAGTTAGTGCTTGCTCGCAGGTAAACGGAAATTAGGTGGCCAGTACTTGCGGTATAAGGATGTTCTGAAGCGGTACTTAACAGCAACTAACATTAAACCTAATACCTGGGAAGAGTTTGCACTTATAAGATGACGATGGTTGCAATACCGTTCAGGTATTCCAGCTATATTAACCTTGTGTGCCACAAGGCGATCCAGACAATAGTAACCATGGTCTTTCTTTGGAAATCAAAATTTATTATCGAAGAAATAAAATTAAAACACCCAATAGTCACACACGTAGATCTCACCCTATGCCACCCCACAGGTCAACTTGTAACCTAACAACCGCATATCAATGACAAACCCATGGGAATACTTCAACAAAAACAAAAAAAGGTAATATATGTTCTAATTGCTGCGCTGAAATGCGGATTTCCCTGTACAATACATAGTCTGTTTATGGAGATCATGTAAATTATATAGCGCTTCTGTCCTTATAGTTGTTCGTTCGCGGTCGAAGTCAATTTGTAAATGGAGCGTGTAAACGTTACACTTGCGTCATAGCGTCACACGTGCTAAGTACTGACATGCCTGAGTGAAGGCAAGCGCGTGAGATATGCACGGGCCACGGCACATGCTCCATAACGAGCTCCTGCAAATAAAGTAACAAAACTACATATATACATACTGTCGGCATAGGGAAAAAGGGCATTGGAAGCAAACAAAGAGAAAACATCTTGCGCAAACTTACATACCAGAGAATACTTCTTAAGAATTTCGAAGATATGCGAAGTGTACCAGCCCGCATTATTCCACCGTGATGGACCCTCTCATTAGTAAAGAGGCGGCCGTGTGGAGTAGTATATAAGGCATGATCAATATTTATTAAGTAGCTTTATTATGTTTGACACTCAAGTAGTCGGTGCGTTTGGAGCAATGGTCGAAGAGTGAGGGGTGCAGCGCGGGGTACAAGGTGAGGCTCTGCCTTGTCGTACCGCGTGGACATAAATAAGCAGATAGTACGACACAAAGCGATCGGTCGATAACGAGACAAAGCGCGAGTCGTTTTGTTCGCGCGATCTGCACCGCGCCGCGCGCGCGTATCTTGACGTGTTAATTCGCTGCGAGGCGCAATGCGCGGACGCACAGTGGGGCACAGAGCATGAAAAAGAAAGTTCTTTATCTTATAAGATTATAAAATGATACAGCACACTCTAACAAGGCAAGACACAAGCGACGAAGATCGATACTAACTTTATATCAGAGCAGGATGATGGGTAAGAAAGCTGAAGGAAGCTGGACGGGTAGAGAGCTAGAACTCAACCTCTACCTCTTGGGTATAATTATGGGGTGGTTCCACAGAACTCTGGAGTATGAGGGGGCCATCTGACCACCCCATGGGTACTTCCACGGTGCTGGCATTCTTTGACAATTCTACAAATTTAAATTTCGCCAACGCTATCAATCTACAGAAGAAAGAATTAAATTTATTATTATTAGACACATTACTAAGGTTCATAGGAGTTGCTTGTATGAAATACTAATAATAATAGATCCCACGTAAAGCTACTGTCCCTCCTCTTGTCTAAGCCGTACTACAGCACTGATTTTCAATGGGGGATCATGATGACGTGCAGACTGGTTGATACACAATCCTAATACACAATGATAATACAGAATATTGATAGTCATAGCGTTGCCAGTGCACTCAGCATTATGTCAGGCTTTTTGCTTCTACCATTGGTGAATTGTGGCTGGTCAATTTTGCTTCCGTATTTGAAGACTTAGCAACGTACAGACATGTAGTGAACTCTATGATGCAATACTGGTCGTCCCTCATTGCTTGTGTTGCGATACCGATACTATCGCACTCCGCATCCCGTTCTCACCAGATATATTATCGCGGCACAATTATTGGGATAAAGTGCGATGACACCCCGCACATCGCTACCACCTCTGCTGATGTGCATTAATTGCTGGAAAGCGCAACACCTGCTTGCAATCCGCACACTCGGGAGTACACCGTCGCAATTGTTCTAATATCAAAATTAAATATGATTAAGCTATATGTGGTAGGTAGTCGGTAAAGCCGGACTAGTTTAACCTACAGTATTAATGGATCAGTCAGACCGAGATGGTTCCACTGTGTCGCTGCACACCGACTTGAAATGTAGCATCTTTGTCGATCTTTGACTGATAACTGACATAATTAGATGCCCGAGCTCGGCATGTTCGCCGTGAGAGCATGTAACTTTTTTATTGCATAGGCCGGCAAATGAGCATTGGGTCACCTGATGGTGAGTGATCTCCACCGCCCATGTTCACCCACAATGCCAGAAGAATCATGGGTCCGTTGCCGATCTTAAAGGATAAACGAAAAAAATATATATAGGTATGATTAAGAAATTGAGAAAGGAAGGGCGATTTGGGCCTCCGGATATCTTACCATACGAAACGCAGCAACAAGCCTCTACTTTACGTGGGTATCCTGTTAGACAGTGGTAACGACCCGGTTGAGCGAGCCCATTCATGCTGTAGGCAAAAACGTCTACAACGCAGCTCTACTACTCACAAAATAACTTACTAATTTCCAACTGGTCTGGTATATTCAACTATCAGATTGATTTTGTTCGACGACAAAACATGCATTGTTCCTTGTTCACAGGGGGTGTGGGGTTGCAATGACTGGTGCGTGGGCGGTATAGTTTCTTGCTGTGGTGTCATTATCATTAGCGTGGCGGTGCTTGTGATATGCGAGCCGGTATAGTTTTTGCATCGACACGACCCGTGGGGCGGGGGAGGGTGCTAGGCGGCACGGCACGGCCACGCTAACGACCAAACAAACCGTTAGCGCCAATGAGCCGGAACACATGTGTGTCGCACACGGAAGCTCACCCGCCCCCGCCCCCGCGCCCGCACACACCCCGCACTAAATCACGGCTTGTGTTCCGCCGGCCGCGCCGCCGACTTACACGGATGTCCAATTACCGTGTTAATTTAATTATAGCGCTCATAATGACATAACATATTCAATATATTAAAAAGCTGACAGATGAAATGCCCGGAATATGAACGTTGAATGTGGTGACGTCACGTCCGCAAATAGGATTAACAGGATTGGTTTTAATTTTTCATTATAGACATTAATTCGCATTCACGTGTTGCAAATAATACTCCCTCATGTTATCAATTCTAAATAAGTAAAATTACTTATCTGGGTTTGTCCATACATTATAGTTTGATGTTTACTATAATGTGTGTGTGTGTAATGAGCGGAACAGCGTGTGTCACGATGTATGTACAGTAGCAATAGTAACGCCAAAATTGCATGAATATCGCAAAGATCTTTTATAAGCACCCAGATTTTCATAAGAAGCTGACCATTAGTAAAGTTGATTACTGAACTTATTTTTTTTTGCGATATATAGAAAAATAACTTACAAATGAATAAAGTAATGTCAAGTCGAGCCTCAAATCTATAACTGTATCTACACACATACATTATTGATATACAAACAAGCATTTTCGTTTTTATCGAATGAGTAGCATGTCGATATTCGACTTTCAACTTTAATCAACACAAATGAACACAACATAAACAGCTGAGCTTTTGTCTCACTCCAACTTTGTTATTCTTGCTCACGCATTTCATTCAATTTATAAGGATTTTATCGATCCTTGCGATCGTAAATAACGAGTGTTTAAAATCAGCGTGAAATTTTAGGATGTCTAGATTTTGATAAGTTTATTTGAAGTGAAACTTCTTTATCGGCGTTAGAAAAATAAAATCGTCACATTTTTCCGTTACGCGGCACGCGTCACATTTTTTACTTTGACTGGATTTTGACCAGACTTTATTTATTTATTTTATTTTAAACCTCATTGTACACAAAGAGTACAGTACATAACATTAAAATATAACTAATATAGAAGTACAATTGGCGGCCTTATCGCTCAGGGCAATATCTTACAGGCAACCATGGGATGGAGATGAAAGAAGGAGAAAGAAAGGGCAGTTAAGAGTGTACAATAAGCTAATTTTAAGAATATACACAAATATAATTGATATACTAATTAAATATTATAAATAAATATATACATACATATAATACATAAACTAATAAACTAACTATAAAATATATATGTATATACATAAATATATAAAATTTATTGCCAGTGTAGTTATGTCAAAAACTAAGTAGTACTGAGATAGTGCTCCTTCACCATTTTTTTGAAAACAGGAAGTGATTGGGCACGCTTAATGCCTCCTGGTAGCGCATTCCACAGTCGAGTAGCCTGGACAGTGAACGATTTTGACTGGACTTGACAGGACTTTCATCGGACTTTGACCGGGCTTTGACCGGACTCTGGACAGACTTTAACCGGGCTTTGACCGGACTTTGACCGGACTTTGACCGGACTTTGACCCGACTTCGACCCGACTTTGACAGGACTTTGACCGGACTTTGACCGGACTTTGACTGGACTTTGACTGGATTTTGACCGGATTTGACCGGACCTCGACCGAACTTTGACCGGGCTTTGACCGGACTTTGAGAGGACTTTGACCGGACTTTGATCGGACTTTGGTCGGACTTTGATCGGACTTTGAGCGGATTTTGACCGGATTTTGACCGGACTTCTGTCGAGCGTCCCCAGACGCACAGTTTTTTTTTTTGTATTCATGTCTATGATAATAAAAGCCTTTTGTTTAAAATTTATCTAATTTAACTTTTTTTAACCAATTTCTGTAAAGTTGCATATAGTAGATCATTTTTAGAAAAATAAGGTCATAAAGAAGTTTCACTTCCTACGTGTGTACACTAGTACACGCACACATTTTTTTTTATTTGATAGAATGACGAGACGTGCAAGGCGCTCGCCTGATGGTGCGCCTGCCCATAAACAGAAGCAACACCGCACAGAACGTTGAATTACAAAGCATTGCATGGCATTGAACTGCGCTCGTCACCCCGAGACATAAAATGTTAAGTCTCATAATGCCCAGTAATTACACTGGCTTCAATGTCCTTCAAACCGAAACACATCAGTGCTTACATACTGTTGCTTGACGGCAGAAATAGACGGCGCGGTGGTACCAACCCAGACGGGCTCTCGCATACGAGGGACCTACCACCTGATGTAGATAAGATCCGGTACTTTTACACTCACTGTCAGCTGTACGTCAGTTGTTACGACCCATAAATATGACCACACTTTTCTGCAACGCGTTGTAGGTACATTGTTACACAATATATGGTAGATGTGCTACGCCGAACACATTTCGTAGCACAAAAATTTGCGGTAAAAGCCGCATCTCGCTCAGGCGATCGCGAACTCTCCGTGCCAAAGTACATACGTCATTTAGCGCTGAACGATTATTAAGAACTATACCGTGTATACTTGTACCGTGTATACTTTAAAAAAAACATGTAATACTATACCAACAATAATAATAATGTGTCCTAGGCGTCGCCTTTGGTCGGTATTTTTTTATATTTTAGTTTTTTATATATCTTATCTTATCTTATGGATACAATATATAAAAATGTAAGAAAAACCTTTTTAAAATAAAGAATATCTACTGTACATTATAATGTAAGACATTTCATCGGTTAATTAACAAAACTTGCATCAAAACTATCAAAAATTCATCTATAAAAAATATCTTGTAGTGTCGTTAAAGTCGCGCAAAATATTTATTTTACGCGGCATACACGGAGATACAAAGACAAATACAGATTTCAATTAGGATAAATAAAATCGATTAAAAAAACTTATCTAAACATAACCAATTTTTTATCGGTGCTGTCGCATTTTATTGGTCATTGATATTCGAAGCTCCAACTCAAAATTGGTTATTAAATGACAAGGTTCTAGTCTTTCATCCCTGATTTTACCCCCTTAGACATGGAATTTCTTCTTGAAATAATAAATGTGACTGACTAACTTTAAACTATATTTTTTCGAATGAAATATAACCTTTAAAGTAGGATCACTTTGTGTAAAGTCATACGTGGTTATAAGTACAATTTTATTTTATTCGAATTTTAACGTGGTTCCAAATTCACAGGGAGGTCACAGACGTTACTTACAACCGAAAGGTGCCGATGATATTTAGAGATCTCATATACAAGAGCATCATTTGGCCTGTGCTCCTTTACGGGTGTGACACGTGGCCTGCAGTTCCTCTATGTTAGAGGAATGCATGTCGCGGAAATGATTACGCTGCGGAGCATGTGCAATGTTACACGACTAGTTACGTATCGTATACATAACGAGTACATTCGCGGCAGGCTTGCAGTCTGTGACGTGGCGGACACACTTCAGGAATGTCGCCTTACATCATTTGGCCACGTTTTAAGGGAACCACAGAAATATATAGGTTGCAAATACCTGAGCTAGTTCATGGTTGATTTAGGTTTAGTGTCACTATTATTCTTTTATTCTTACCAAACGTGACTTCGGTGATACGGGAGGTAGATATTAATTAACAGAATTTCCAGTTAGCCTCCTCATCTGCATTATTCCTTCAGATTATATTTATACAAGCTAGAACCGCAGTTTGGTCCTGTGGTAATGTAGGGAGTACGAATGAACGAGACGAGCCGCAGGTCGCCTTGCTAGCTGCTGTCATATGTGCAGCAGCACTGCGCGTCGCCACGCCGCGGACATCGCGCGTCGCGTATGGCGTCAAACGCTAAGCGCTCGCTGACAAATGCGAACGGCCACTAATTGTAATATTTACGCGCCCATTAACGCTCCATTAGCATAAATTTAACGCGACGACAAATTTTCTCGACAGACGCGCCGTTTTATTTCAGAGGATATTGTTTGGTTAGGCGCGCGTGCGTGCAACCGAGGAATGTTCGTCGCGCCACGGCCACGCCACTCGCGCGCCACTCCCGCGGCTGTCCCGCCACTCCCGGTAGTGTCGCGTGTTTACAAACACTGTTGAGCGCTAATGGCACTATTTCTGTGCGCGGCCGCACAGTGTCGCTAGTCGCGTTCGTACTGAATGCTCGCGCAACGCTCTCCGCGTCCTATTGTTTATTTAAATCGCGCGCTCGCCGCTGCGATCCCGGATTGATTAACTGTCGTTTTACGACTGTCGCTCTCTTAAAAATAATACGTGGCGCGCACAATGGCTACCGATTTAGAAACACATTACGTGATTGGGAATGTACTTTAACCGCCCGCTAGCGCCGCGCCGCGCCACAACGCGCTCGCTTTATCTGCAATAAATTATTCACACACTTGTGTTTTATTTTAAAAGTAATTTTATGAACTTGCGCCGAATACTCAGAGACGGGCGCCCGGCATTCCACCACAGAGCAATACTTTAATTAAATATTACCACATTGTGTTTCTAATAGCTTACCTCCTGGATATTGTACCCAAACATAACGAGACGTTTTGTATTTAATGATTCACAACGAGGGAGTGGTCCTTACCTTGGCAGGGTTTGTGAGCTGTAGCGACTATGTACATAGGCGGCAGTACAAAAATCTCGACACGTATACAGGGTAGTGAATAATGATATGAGCGTATTTGTTTGTTTATTTATAGGATTGAATAATGAGAGTAGTTCACTCGCCTAATTATAACGACCAACCTGTCCAGAACAGCAACACCATGCAGAAAGTTGAAATTACAAAGTACTGCTCTACGACCCGGCCTCCCTCTTGGTTGGATTTCCGCCCTGGGATTGGAGGCAACAGTTGTTGCGTCACTATGTCAGTGGTGTCGAGAGGCGCTGGAACAGACGCCTCCAATCAGCGCCTCGGGAAATTACTAATTAAATACTTACAGATCCCGGCCCACCAAAAGGTGGAATAGGAGCCACACATAGAGTATCCTCGCTTTAGCGCGGCAACAATAAAAGCTGTTCGGTCTATACTGGCGGCACGGCACCCAACATGATCTCGGTACATTCTTGTTACGGGACGCACCTATACTTATACATTGCGAGGTGACAGTTAGTCATTATTGTGAATGCACCGGAGACTCGAACTCCGAAGAAAACTCTGGCCGCTTTCCCCACATAGGTGTTGCCACGCCGCGATTTAGTTCGGAAACAATTGGTCCCTCTCGAATGTGGTGCCAGCCATGGTTGAGAGCGACAGGTACAACTCCATTGTCTTATTTTGCCATCTTGTAATATCCGCAAAAGTGGTGGCGGCGAGAGAAAGGGTATTAATTGTTAATTATCGTTTGCTTTAACGGTGAAGGAAACATTGTTAGGAAACCTGCATACCTGAGAAGTTTTTTGTAAGTTTTTCGAAGGTGTGTAATGTGTATAGTCTACCGACCCACATTAGACAGTGTTGTGATAGTTCACAATAACGCGTACCCCTCTTATTTTGTGACGGAGGGCCGTGCCCAGCAGCTGGACGTGTTTAGTACCTACAGGACTAGTAAATGCACTGACTTTAATGTCCTTCAAACCGAAACACTGCAATGTTTAAACACTGTTGCTTGGCGGCAAAAATAGACAAAGCGGTGGTACCAACCCAGACGGCCTCTCTCATACGAGGGACCTATCACCTAGTATGAGTACACGATATGTTTTGTCTATCGTCCTTTATAAGTGGTAGAGGTCATTTGGTTACGCTCAGTTTTCATCTGATTGTAATGAATTCTTCGGTGAGTAGTTGTGCGACAGCCCGCGAAGCGTACTATAATAAAAATAACATTCATGTCTATTCAAAATATAAAATTCTACGCAGGTATGTATGCTTGACCATAGTTAATTTGAAATCTATTTAAATTGTAAACAGTATGGCCAATAATAAAGACTATATTGTCTACAATGTGTAGACTGTGTAAACTCTACAGCACAAATTGCCCAGCTCGACTGGGGTAGTACCAATGTCTCACACGAAACTGACGTTAAGTGGCGGCTTGCTGTTGCGGCGGTAGAGATTAGGTGACCCACTTGGTCGTTTCCTGGCCTATGCTATTAAAAAAAAAATTGGTTTAAAGGCGAACGGGCACTAGTGCACCGTTACTCATATTTTTAACCTGTCGATGGTTTGATAACCAGCAAGTAGTTAGCCGTAAAAAGCATTTTTGTTGATTTTTTATAGTGTTTTTATAACATATGCCGTCGAATGAAGAAAAATTGTGGAGGCGTTGTTCATTTTAAAGAAAAGAAATGATTAAATAGTTCGGAAGGAGAGGGAGCAGGATTTGGGCATTCGAATATCTAACTCATCATACAAAACACCTCTGTCGTATTTATTTTACTTACAACGTAAAAAGCTGCCTGAAACACACAGTGCAGTACAGTGTGTGGCGGATTCAAACAATTTAATCCGCTGTGTACGGCACCGTAGCAAGGTATCACTTCACGTCGCGTCGGTTTTCTTGGAGACAATGATGTCAAGTGGTATTGAGCCGAACAAGCGGCCGTTCTTTTGGTATTGTAAGTGCCCATGGGCGGCAGTGACCCGTTTGGCCAGTTATTTACATTTATATGGTATAGATATATTTTAATATACTTTGTGCGTTTAAATCTAAAGATTTCTAATGTAGAAATGTGCGTGTTTTATGTACTATCGAACCACAATATGTTCCCTGGTGGGGTTACACACCACCCGTCACTATCACTTTTAACGGATATTTAATAATCATATTTGGAACAAAATTGGATACTGAGTAATTTGTTATTTATAATGTTTGCAGTAATGAGTCCTGACTCTGTACTGTATTTGTATGACATTATATTTGCGATTGCGTCAGCGAGGTATTATTTCATAGGAATTAATATCTGCCTACTTTTAACACCATACAACTGTTCTATCACTTATATAATCATATCAATTAACAATATCAAAATGTTACGTAGTTGTACGTAAGTACAACGCGTCGTGGTGTGATCGTTGATGCCATCGCAATATATCGCAGGACTCTATGTCTTCCATTTGTTGGTTTGTGGAGAAGTGAAGAACTTATACTATAGGGCTTGAAATGAAACACGTGACGTGAAACAATCACAGTACATATGGAATTTATTATATTTATTAAAGTTCATTTATCTATGTGCCGTGGGCACGAATCGCACCGCCTCCGCCGCCCCACCGCCCCACCGTCCTCACGCACGTCTCACTAGCTCCCACTACACCTGTGTTCAGGACTTGCATGATATCTACTACCACTGTGGCTAATGAAAGCCCAGCGCGGTGTTCTACCTTCACGCTGGTCAAACATTGTATACCTATTAAGTGATGACTTTGTTATCGACAACACCACAGTAAATTGCCGACGCAGCGGCACTACTTATTGACTTTGGTCTATTGTGAAACTACTCCGTCGAACACCACTGGAACAGTCATCGTGTAACTTTTTAACTTACATTTTTGGATGGACACGATTAATAATTGTGATTTTATGATTATATTTGGATTTATATGTGTTTACTCTGAGTTATCTAAACGTACATAAATAGCTGCAAATATTTGAATCTGTTTGAATTAACATATGACAACAAACGTTACACGATCCAGTCCTGCGAGTATCATACCGTGTATTCATTATACAACAATGAGGTGTATGGCGTGACAACGTTACAATGTTTATACCCTTTATAGACAGACAATGCAGCTAAACAATATTTACATTAGTTACGTTAGTTGAGCATACTATTGCGTTTTCATTGCTGCCAGCTGAATACATAGTGTTAAGACGCGGTGCGAAGCAACTTCGCGGCCGATATAATTTTACACGGGACGCACATATTAAGCGGCTATTGTAGTTTTTATTGTCGTCAGGAAGCGGCGGCGGCGCGGCGTGCAGCCCGCTGCCACCAGCCCGCTGCCCGCTGCCCGCCGCCCGCTGCCCGCTGCCCGCTGCCCGCTGCCCGCCGCCACGCACGCGCTCGTATCGCGCTATTCTCGTCCCGCGGCTCCATTGTTTAAGATTGCGTAAGTCGCGCGGCGCACCACGCCGTCTTCCAAACAAATAGGGTATTTGACTATGTCTAATTTTATACATTATTTTATATGCACCCCGCCATTGTACAATAAAGAAACTATTTAACGAAAACAATACTAAAATTGGGTAATAAATGAGTCTGCAGTTCATATTTTAAATATTGGTATCAGCAAAGGTGGGCGCTTAATGGGAAAGGCTCGCTATCTCTCTCACCTGTGTACCGTAATGTATACAATGTATGTAACCTGTCTTGTGACATAACATACGTGTCTCGCATCCTCTTTCATCTCAGATTCATTTTTTTTTAAGTTAATTTACATGATCATAGATTTTGGGGAACGTACCTCACCGATTGAAATATAAAAAAAATAACATTCAAATACCCTATTATAACGATTGAACTGAAGAAATCGTTTGATGTGCTCACTCCGAACTGACACCAGTTTATATTATTCTATATTGCAAGTTGTCGGCGGCGTGGCGGCGTACGGCTCGCGACTCTGGTCAACGAAGGCGGATGTGATGACCACGAGAACTCAACATATCAAACTCAACTTTATATCTTTACAAATACGGCTTTCAATTGTGATCGAGTTCTCTTTGTCGTCAGTCCATCCGTCGGCGCAGACCCTTACTATGTACAGACGGCACTGGTCAGCGCCGCTCACCCGCTTACCCCTATATATGTATATCTCTATTTACTTGGGACACTATTTACACTCTAAATATCTATCTAACATTAATGCGTGCAGCACACGCGACACAGGACGCGCGTCCTCACCAATAACATAATACTCTGCGTGCTGTATGTTTACAATTCATACTTATTATATGTATAATGTACCGCGGACTTATTCAGTGTCGGTATATCGAGGCTTGAGACAAATAATATACTTCGGAAATTTTATACAAATACCGACAATATCTTAAAACTCGCATTTGAAAATATCTACATTTAGGTAGAGCGCTCTGTTAATGATTTGTTTAGTATTCACCACTTAGATTTCTGATGTTTTTACTTTAATTGGGCTCAGATAAACTTAATTATCTTTTTGATTTAATTGAAACAGCTAATTCCAAAAATATAATGACAACTAGGTATATCTATGGTAGATATTAAAAGCGGTCTACCGAAAAGTAGTGCTGTTTCAAATATGGCTTTACGATAATGTCGGAAACATCCCTACACTGTATATAGATTGGTACAGAAGCGAAATTAAGGCAGTTCACCATCAATACCTTACTATTAGTAAGTCCATTAGTGCAGAACATGGAACACGTGACCCGCAGCTACATATGTCGTCATGACCGTTTCATGTCGCCTCACCGACACATCATTTTCTCAGTAGAATGAAGTTGTTGTGTCAGGCCCCGACAGTCGACACACGCGGCGTTCTCGCGGCGTTCTCGCGGCGGACGCGCACACTTTATACACACTAATGACGCGGTCGTAACGCTAGTGAGCTACAATACATCGTGTACAACTATACAATGTCTTTGTTAACAGCCCTGGAGTGGCGTCGAGCGCGCCTCAGCCCTCAGAACCAGTACAGATCCTTGGACGTGTCCTGCACCTGCGCCTCCAGACCTGCACATAATACAACATACATACATTACTTACTGCACAACAACACACACCGTCCGCACTACTAGCATAATAATTATACCTAATATGTCAGAATTAAATCGGTGGGTTACATTTGTTTCTGTAGGTATTTTTAACCTCAAATTAAACACAATTTAAATAAAAAAAAAAAAAGAAAGTGTGCGTCTCAGGACGCTCGACAGAAGTGATAACTTAAACTAATGTGGGTTAAAGTGAGAGCGGAGGAGCCTGCCTACTGCTGCCTTATGCGTGAGAGAAAGGGAAGCCAGAGTGGCGCCGTAACGCGTTACGTTACGAAGTCCGGTCAAAGTCATGTCAAAGCCCTGTCAAACTTCTGTCAAAGTACTGTCAAAGTCCGGTCAAATTCCGCTCAAAGTCCGGTCGAAGTCCTGTCAAAGTCCGGTTGAAGTCCGGTCAAAGTCCGGTCGGAGTCCGGTTAAAGTCCAGTCGAAATCCGGTCAATGTCCTGTCAAAATCCGGTCAAAGTCCTGTCAAAGTTTGTCAAAATCCGGTCAAAGCCCTATCAAAGTTCGTTCGAAGTCCGGTTAACGTCCGGTCAAAGTCCGGCCAAATACCGGTCAGAGTCCTGTCAAAATCCGGTCAAAGTCCAGTCAAAGCCCTGTCAAAGTCCGGTCAAATACCGTTCAAAGTCCTGCCTAAATCCGGTTAAAGTCCAGTCAAAGTAATGTCAGTCTTGTCAAAATCCGGTCAAAGCCCGGTCAGTCCTATCAAAGTCCGGTTAAAGTCCGGTCAAAATCCGGTCGAAGTCCGGTCAAATACCGGTCAAAGTACTGTCAAAATCCGGTCAAAGTCCGGTTAAATACCGGTGAAAGTCCTGCCAAAATCCGGTTAAAGTCCAGTCAGTCTTTTCAAAATCCGGTCAAAGCCCGGTCAAAGTCCGGTAAAAATCCTGTCGAAGTTTGTCATAATCCGGTCAAAGCCCTATCAAAGTCCTGTCAAAGCCCGGTCGAAGTCCTGTCAAAGCCCGGTCGAAGTCCGGTCAAATACCGGTCGAAGTCCGTTCAAAGTCCGGCCAAAGACCTGTCAAAGTCCGGCCAAAGACCTGTCAAAGTCCGGTCAAAGTCCAGTTAAAGTCCGGTCAAAGCCCGGTCGAAGTCCGGTCAAATACCGGTCGAAGTCCGGTCTAAGTCCGGCCAAAGACCTGTCAAAGTCCGGTCAAACCCCGGTCAAAGTCCGGTTAAAGTCCGGTCAAAGTCTGGTCCAAGCTGACTGGTCACTGTGTGACGCCACCTGGGACTTCGAAATTATCGATGTTCCAGGGAGGTCGGCTAACGCTGGCTGGTCGATGGACCGCTCGCGTTACGGAACGTTTCGGTTCACCCTCCCATAAGAAGTTATCACTTCAAAAATCGCTTAATCAATAATATAATAGATGTGTGTAATGCACCACCACCAGACAGCGCAGGACTACACTAATTAATATAAGTAATTCATTTAACAGTTGACATCGGCATCACTGGTAAAATCACTTGCCAGTTATCATTAAAAAAACAGACGCTTTTAATTTTATCCCTATCTATAAAAAATATTAACCAAAAAGGTTTTATTCGTTTCAATATAATATCGTTAGCGTGTTAGTGAAATGGTGTATATAAAAAAGTTCGTTCCAAGTTAAAATTTAACCTGTCGTGAGTAAGAGATGTGCAAGTTTGCCTACGGAGGGTTAAAAGGAGTCGTCTCGCTGCGAATGTACGTAGTGTCATCGCCCAGCACGCGGCCCTCAATTATTCCGTGACAACAAAGAGACACTTAGATTCGCCCAGAATTGTGTGACATCGACGCAAGAGGACTACTTTTTTTTTATAGAGCTAGGATATCTCTATATGTTGAGGTCAGGTATCGGCAATTACTTCAAAGACTAGGGAAACTCTTTGCAAACATGGTATTTAAAGAAATAACCCAGTATGGCTGCGACTCTGTTATTTTTTGAGCGGCGATTAATTTGTTGGACCGCACTGAATTAGTGTTCATATTGTAGCGTATTGAATGCACACCGGTACATATCGGAGGTCCTGGCGTAATTCGCAACTCGCATTGAATTGCCTAGGAGATAATCCTCGGGCCCAATGTGCTGCTGATGTTTTTGTTTTGTTTTATCCGAGCACGGCAAAGTGACTTCACTACACCTGATGGTAAGCGTAGTGCAATCCAAAAAATCAGCGACCACCGACTAACAATGAGTTTATCCGTGGTCACCAGAATCATGCCGGCTTGTACAAATGCTTCTTGCTATTGCTTAGGATCGACACCTGCCATCGAGTAGTTACCGGGGAAAACCGAATGCGTATCATGTTAACCGAAATTCAGAATGTAATGAAATGGAGCAATTAGGCACAAACTATAAATTATTATTAACAAATCAGCATCCGACACGTCACGTAACGCGATGCGGCGATATTGCACTCACAGCTATATTTGTCGGCATCTTGAAATAGGCCTAAATGGGTAAAACGTTTGAGTAGCTTCCGTTGACCCCAGTATTGTACAAACATCATACACGCGATGACCCTACTTGTGACGAAGGGATGCGCGCAGAGCCTTTCGCAGAGGTTTTCCTATCTAAAATGCCATAATTTAAAAGTTACTATTACTCCGATTTTTAAAGGGATCGTAAATTCACGCGACAGTACTCTTAGCTCATTTACTAAATCGAAAATGTTCCACAGCAACTATACTTGGTATAAATAAACGAAAAACCGGTGTAATTATAAGCGGCATTGTAATGTTTTAAGAATATATAATACACCTTTCATCCGCCTCTTCATAGCACACAATTAGGTACCCTACCAGATTTATTAAGACAACATAATTATTATCCATCGAACTTCTAATTTACTCCCCTTAAAAACACATAATGAAGAACTCTTATGTCACTATTTTAATAACGGCATACCTATGAAGAATGTCAATCTATTAATTGAAAATTAAATAATGTGTTAGAAAACCGTCCGAACCACACAAACGCCAAGCTAGTCTATAAGTGTTCCGTTTGTGAGTATGAGTGTTAGAGCCACGCTGTAGTCAGTTTTTATCTATCGGGTCGTTACCGCTGTCACACAGAAAAACGACGTGAAGTAGCGGCCAGCTGCTGCGATTCGTACGGTGAGTGAGATATCCGGAGGCCCAAATCCCCCTCCCCTTCCCATTCCCTTAATTATCCCTTCCTTTAAGGCATAGCATTGCCTATGGTTCTTTTAGTATTAAACAACATAATAAAAATAACACAAGACAAAAAAATACAAGTGAAACACTAAAGTGCACTTGAAGTCTATGAAACTTTATGCGTTGTAATTAGTTATTACGTGATAGCACATTGAACGTGTGGTCAGTGGTGTGTACTGTGTAGTGATCAGTAGTGAGTAGTGGTGAGTAGTGGTGAGCCGACGCTCTGCACAGCGGCGCCGCGCTGCAGTGGTCCGCGCACTTATCATTCACTCTACCGTACCTAGTACTGTGTCCGGCGCGGTGGTGCTAGTTATCGACCGCGTGTGTGAGGAGCGGGGGAGTGTGGGGGAAGTGTGGGGAAGGTGGAGAGCGCAGCGGTCAGCGAGGCGGATTGGCCGGCCGCGACCCGCCCCGCACGACATCGCTCCCCCACACACCACACATACAACACCACACCACTACATCACTACACCACTACCATCCTCCTAACCAGTAACCACTCGACACCAGATACTCGAGTAACACTCACGAGTCACGACACTAACCTAACCTGCTCTGTATATTTTGATACCAAACACTGAATACAAACATTTTGCTCGATACTTCAATGTGCACTTTTATATTTATAAGGTAACGTATAAAACGTAAGCTTCAGAATGACGGGTGTACCAAAACGAATCAGGATGTTGAGATACAACTCAAGGAAAAAAGGAACTTACAGTATACGAGACAGGCGAAAGCGAAACGCACGCTTTGTACACAATTAGATGGAAACCATTGCGAGCGCCATAATGACGTTTTGCGACGCCAGAAAGTCACGAGCGCAGTGACGCGCTGTGCAGTACTTTATAATTGAAATGTCTGTGTAGTACTGCTTCGATTTATAGGTCCACGAATAAGAAACAGAGGATGTATAAATTCGTCTGCATATACAGGGTGTCCAGTAATTAATGGATAACCTTGAAATGTCTTATAGCAGAACGAATGGCCGTTCAGAGAAAAATACGAAAAAAAATATAACGTAAGTGATACCTGAGGTACGTATTTTTTTTTAAAAAGTATTAATTTTTTTGGTTTATTTTACTTTCTTGGACACTACGACCAGAAATGAAGGAAATCCATCGGTTTTTTTGTTGTTTTATTATTATACACTAACTATACTAATAGATAGATAGTCAATAGTATGACAAGCTATTGCACTTTTAAAAAAAATAAACATTCAAAACCATTTCTCTAAAAAAATTAGCAAAATTTTATTTTTAAACAATGTTTAAACCTCTTGGGTATAAAAAAAATGTATGAATACATGAGTGACCAAAATTTTTTAAATAATGTCGGTTTTAAGTAGATTTTATAATGGTATAATTCATTATTGTATCTACTGTAAATAGCGATTTATTGCTATTAATGTAAGAAAGGAGCTAATTTGAACAAATAACAAAAACAATATAATATGAGATACTTTTTAAAATAAAATTGTACTTGTCTAATGAGGTTTATTAAAACTAAGATTTGATGTTGATAAAAGATAAAAATGGCTCATTTAAACAAATTGAAACCAAATTATCAGAAATAAATTAACTTAAATTTAATACTCATAATGTTTAAAATGGTTATTTCATAAGCGTAAAATGTGTCATATGATCTCCATATTTGCTTCCTGCGCGCACGCCATTCCCCCCGTTTTTTCTGTTATGTTAGACAAGAAGGGTCTGAGTTGGCTATGTGCGAGTGAAAGGAACTTAAAGTAAAAAAATCCAACCCTGTCAACCAACCAACCCAACCAATCCAACCCTGTATTTAAATATTCCCGAACAGACACAGCATAATGCGCAGGGCAGCCGTCATTTTGCAACCAATGAGATTCCCTCAGCTCCTCGGATACTCCTTCTCTAATAAAGTCGGCAGCTCATTTTGAAGAAATTCCAAATAAGTTTGCCCAGTTAGAGTCCCGGTAATTAAAATGGGCCAATTATTTGTCCATTGGGTTGGATGGACAGGGTTGGATTTTTTTACTTTAAGTTCCTTTCACTCGCACATAGCCAACTCAGACCCTACTTGTCTAACATAACACAAAAACCGGGGGGAATGGCGTGCGCGCTGGAAGCAGATATGGAGATCATGACACATTTTACGCTTATGAAGTAACCATTTTAAACATTATGAGTATTAAATTTAAGTTAATTTATTTCTGATAATTTGGTTTCGATTTGTTTAAATAAGCCATTTTTATCTTTTATCAACATCAAATCTTACTTTTAATAAACCTCATTAGACAAGTACAATTTTATTTTAAAAAGTATCGCATATTATATTGTTTTTGTTATTTGGTCAAATTAGCTCCTTTCTTACATTAATAGCAATAAATCGCTATTTACAGTAGATACAATAATGAATTATACCATTATAAAATCTACTTAAAACTGACATTATTTAAAAAATTTTGGTCACTCATGTATTCATACATTTTTTTTATACCCAAGAGGTTTAAACTTTGTTTAAAAATAAAATTTTGCAAATTTTTCTAAAGAAATGGTTTTGAATGTTTATTTTTTTTTTAAAGTGCAATAGCTTGTCATACTATTGACTATCTATCTATTAGTATAGTTAGTGTATAATAATAAAACAACAAAAAGCCGATGGATTTCCTTCATTTCTGGTCGTAGTGTCCAAGAAAGTAAAATAAACCCAAAAAATTACGACTTTTTAAAAAAAAATACGTACCTCAGGTACTACTTATGTTATATTTTTTTCGTATTTTTCTCTGAACGGCCATTCGTTCTGCTATAAGACATTTCAAGGTTATCCATTAATTACTGGACACCCTGTATATTTGTGTTTATACCTGTGCATAACTCGGATTTGGATAATTCTTTTTGTATTCTATAGGGTTTACTCCCAGCGTGTTCCGTTAAAATTTGAACAAACATTCCACTTCCAAGTGGATAAAAGCCTAAACTTCAACGCACCAATTTTCACGATTTTTTAACTAAAAAGAGACAAAACTAAAAAGCGACTTTGTTTCATTATCTTTTTTTAAATCAATTTATTTTGTTATTTTGTGATAAAATTTATTTTAATCTAATAGTATAAGAATAAGCTCATGGCATTATTCTTGAAGGATTAAGCAGAACTGCAACTTATGTTTCACCCACGTTTCAACGAACTTATTGTCGTCCCATGGTGTGATAGTTGCCTATCGCCTATCGCCATATCAGACAAAATTCGAATACCGGGCCATTTTTTCGAATTACCTAAATCTCATACACAAATTGTGCTTGTCCAATTTAATAATTGAACCCAGGACCTCACGATTTTCAACCTTAGCAGGTACGCTGTCACTAGACCAATGAGGCGATATAATTAAATCGCGGGCAAATGAAATATGTTTTAGATTAATGAACAAATGCTCAACTGGTCCGTCCGTCGCGGTCGTGGGTTATAAATCGGTATAATTCGCGTGGAGGTCGCGAGGGGCGCGGGAGAGCCCGGGCGCGGGCGGTTTCTTTCTATCGCGCAAATTAATTTTAATGGCGGTGATTAGAGGCGATGTTGTTTCGAGTGAGGCCGCGCCGCCGTTTTTACTGCGCCAAGAGTCCGGACAGTCGGCGTCCTGCCGCAATTACTGCCCCCGAGAGCACTGCGACCCCTCCCGTACCCTCCCACCCTCACCCACACCAGCGCGCGACCCCTATTCCGAGAAATGCTCTTTTATATCTGTACATGTATAGATACAATGCATCCAGCTCTTGCTCGTCACTAACTTATCGCGGACTGTATTTAAATTAAGATTTCTCGTCACTAACTTATCGCGGACTGTATTTAAATTAAGATTTATCTATAATTTGCCTAAATGACGAGATGAACATGTCGCTCGGCTCATAGTAAGCGACACGCCTGCATGGTACAGTATTACAATCATCATAAGATGTTAGCCTTCCTAAAGCCTAGTTATTACATTGACTTCAATGTCGTTCAAAACGGAATACATCTAAACATGCACACTGCTATTTGACGGCAGAAATTAACAAATCAGTAGTACCTACCTACCTAGACGGACTCGAGCATTCGAGAAGCCTTCTACCTATCACTGCTAGTACCTAGTAATTAAATACATTTATAAATATTTCCTGCGACACGATATCTGTCCCTCTATTCAGTAGCGCTTGTGATCAATTGTGAATTATATAACCATTAATATTAAAACTGTCGTCGAACAAAGCCTCATTTACATAATTCCTACTATAACTAGAGCTTTTCAAAGATCATGGTGTCATTTTGGATGTTGGTTTCTTTAATTCACCCAATTACAATAAGTTAGATGTTTCAGTAGCTTATATTATAAAATCTAATGAACAATAAAGTTAATTATAATTAGTGATGTCTCGCAATACTTTTCTACAGTTTTCTATGGATTTTAAATACGGTAGACCCTAAACTTCATTGGGGCCACCACATATCTGTGCTAGCTAAAAAATTAAGTAGCGCAGCTTACGCAGTGAGTAAAATACGCCAACTGACCGACGTTAACACGGCTAGACTGGTTTATTTTGCATATTTTCATAGTTTGATGTGTTACGGAATTTTACTATGGGGTGGTGCTGCTGACATCAATGCTATTTTTGTTCTTCAAAAGCGAGCTATAAGATCTATTTACTCGCTCAGTTCCAGATATTCTCTTAGAGAAAAATTCAAAGAAATAGACATAATGACAGTAGCATCACAATTCATCTTCGCTAATTTAATGTATGTTCATAAGAATATAGACCAATTTACAAAAATTAGTGATACTCATGGCATAAATACTAGGAATAAAAATAACCTTAAATGCCATAAAACTAGACTCCACAAAATTGGCAACTCTTTTAAAGGGCTCTGTATACGCTTTTACAATAAACTTCCCAATTACATTAAGGAGCTTAATATCATGCAATTTAAAGCCACTATTAAGCGAAAGTTATGCAATAAAGCATATTATAAGATTTCGGAATATTTAGAAGATTTAAAGGCTTGGGAATAGCTTATAATAATAAATATGTGAATACGTTACTATATACGCTAATTGTAAGCAGTTTGGGTATGTCATGCTCGCTTTAATGTCTGTGCTTGCGGCGGCGTCGTGTGCCGGGTCGGTCACTTCCCTGTAACATGGTTGAGGAGGCCGATGGCTGGCACATGCGTCATGCTCGTGAACGGGTGCTGCTTGTGTGGACTGGTCTGCTCAAGCTCTTATTGCGTGTTTAGTTGATTTATTCATATAGTTCTTGAAGATCATGCACAAAAAACTATTATATTATGCTAATTATTTTACTTTATGACGTTCCTCATTGGCATAAATTGAGCTGCTCTAATTCAAATAAATAATACTTCAATGTATGTAGTGCTAATATATATTGTAATAAGTTTAGAAAAGAGCAACGTTAGAGTTTCTTGCCCGTTCTTCTTTAACGAATCAGCATTCCGAACTGGCGGTAGAGTTAAATTTTGACTGAATCTAAATGATGTTTGACATTTTACTGATTCAATAAATGATTTGATTTGATTTGATTTGATTTGATTTGATTTGATTTGATTTGATTTGATTTGATTTGATTTGATTTGATTTGATTTGATTTGGTAGATACCACTATTGATAAATGCGCCTTTATTACAAAGTATTTACTAGTAGTTATTGAGATTTTTTTTATATTCAAATAGACTAAACAAATTACATTACAACAGTAGGCTAGTAGAAAGTTGAAAGGGCTACAAACCTTACCATATCTCGAACATATTTCACTCATAAATACGCTACAACTTTGACCAATTAACATCAATTTTTGGGGATATAAATAAATAATAATAAAATACACCCAACAATCACTCTCATCGTCCTGACCCCACACTAGGTTAACGTCGGTATCAAAAACTACGAGGCACTGACCACAACTCCCACCGACATACTCCGACATAGTTTTAACAACTGGTGTCGGTTGGACCGAACAAATAGCTGGGGCCGACTGTTTACGTGCTCCTTGAAGCACGGAAACGGTCACCCATCCGTAGACTGACCGCGCCAAGAGTTGCTTAAGTCGCTAATCATTTACCGATGACAGCACCTAGCAGCTATGACCGTCTCTACATATACCCAAGCGCATACACATAGCAAGATGTGCAAAAATGAACTAATTTATCTACAGGTACATATTCAAAAGATTATTATGTGCTTGTATATAATATATAGCAGTATATTTATGTATATAGACAGGTTGTTGTCGCGGGTTGGTCATTGATTTCTAAAGGCGAGCCGCATCACAAGCGCGAAGAGTCTCGTCGCGAGATGAGATCGGCATATCGGCACAGTGCTCGTTAGTCGAGATCTAATCTGATTGTAATCGGTACTCGGGACCGACGCGCGATGCACGATGGAGTCATTCGAATGGAACGTGTTACGTGATGTAGGTACTCCTCAATCAACGCCGCGCTGTATGATATGACTCTACACGCTCATACCAAACCGATCAAGATTCACTCTATCTTTAAAAACTATTGCCTATTTTAACCACTATTTGTAATTATGGTTCCATAGGTAGCGGAAATCGGAACCTTTATAATATTTTCACCTTGTCAGTCTATCTGTCTGTCCTTATAAGTCCTTATATGCGTTCTGCCATGAACTACTACATTCATACATAAGTAAGCATTTCTTTAGAAGTTATGCTTTTAGTGAGGAGTTTTAAATTTTTCATCTGGACCCTAGGCACGAGTGATTAATCGTCACGTTTTGTAACCTCACAAAATGTTATGTTGTATGACAATACTCTAAAGGGCACCATGTCCGCGCCCCGTCTTATGCCTTGCGTGATTTCCGTGTGGCTCGCGCCCTAGTGTCATGTGAACGAATGATCATGAATGTATACTAACCGGGCACCGCGGGGTATGAGTAGGGTGAGCAGGCGGCAGGGTCGAGGTGATGGGAGGCGTGCTGCGCCCCCCACTCCACCGGCTTGTACTGCGGATGGAGCGCGCCGCGACCCAACAGCAGACCTCCGTAGCCGGCCGCCGCCATGCTGTGGTGGGCCTGCGCCGCGTGCGCCGCCGCGTGGTACTCGGCCGCGTGTCGGTGTGCCGCGTGACCCACGTGTCCCACGTGACCCACGTGCCCCACTCCGTACCCGCCGTAGTGCTGGTGCCAGGGGTCGTACTCGTAGAGGTCGACGCCGCACGCGCCGCCGCCCGCGCCTCCGCCCACCACGCCCGCCGCCGCCGCCGCATTGAAGAACGAGGCGGGCAGGTTGCGCGACACCATCGGCACGCTCTCTGCACACGACATTATATCTTTAAAACTAATTCGCGATATACAATGTTTGGTTCAAACACATTCATAACCAGTTTAGATATCTATAATTATAATCACATTTATACATAGTTGAGTAAAAGACGCTGCGGTGGACGAGCAACGTTGCACGTCTAGATCGTATACGTATCGAGTACATCCGCGGCAGCCTTCGTATCGAACAGCCACCTGCGAGGGGGTAGACAATATCCAATAACTGCTCCGTTTTTCGAAAACTGCAGAAATATATTGGATGCAAATGCTGAGGCTACATCCTAAGGTAGGATTCCTACCAAGGTTACGATCAAGTCAAGTTCCAAAAATGTATGTCCATACTCTTATATTGATAGCTCTAAGACTCAGTTACCGGGCAAGACGAATTTTCGATTATGGCCGCGGTTTCAGAAGCAACGTATTGAAGGGAGAAATGTGAGCCAATGTTCTCACAACAATAATAGTAATAACGCTACAATAATATAACACAACAATAATAGTAATAATGTTGCTGAAAGGGTTTTAGTTCAGTATAATGCTAGGCAGGCACTAGTTTTAGAGTTCATCAAGCATAAAAAACGAATTGAACCAGCGCGGCGCTTTCAATTAAACCTCTACTGAGTATTGACGGCACTATACACCGCATTCCAACTGGACCTAGTTACGCAAAAAGTAACCAACCCACAGTAAGTTCAAATGGAGATACTGGGTTGGTTTGCTAAATTCATTAATTTAAATTGATTTTATTACCGTATGTTTTGCAAAATCGTACGTGGAATATATCTCATGCCCGATTTTCCAAAAACCTACGGGATAAAATTAGTTTAAAATATTGAATTTTGTAAAACAAAAATCAGTATCTCCATTTGCTGTGGGTTGGTTCCCGTTTGCGCAACTAGGTCCAACCGATCCCAGGAATAGTTGATTGTTTTATCTGTTTATAACTTGCTACAAGCTGTACAGTTGTATTTTGCTAACTGTCACGTCATCCATATTCGGGAAATAATTATAATATAAGTATTTTGAATAAATACAAAATGGGGGACGATACTTTATTAAAATACAGCGTGTTACCGAAAAGGTAAGTCATATTTAAGGACGGATCTTTTAAAATCGACACCCCAAAAAATCACGTTAAATTTAAGCAGTTATCTATTAATATCGCTAAGATCGCTCATATCACTATTAATTATGAATGACACTAACTTATTATATCAACGTACGTAAATTGTAAGTCAAACATAAATTTATGTTAAAAATAACATGGAAAGAGCTTGCGTGCTGCAAGACTTCACTCTTGACTGTTCCATACGTGAACTTCTAGGCTATTATCAGCTGCACCAGCACAAAACTTAATTTCATAATACTCGCTTTGAGTCAAAGACAACATATTCTAAAACTCGTATTAATAATTGTATTCTTAGTTATAAGTGGTTCTTAAGTTGAAAATATCACAATCTTAACAAATTTTGTTATATCATTCACACAACTTTGAAATTCGCAGGTATGTAGATTGCAGTTTTCTCGCGATGTTCCCTTCGCCATTATATCTAGCGATAATTCACAATAACTTAAAATGCATGCTTTTGGAGCTGCTTTCTAACCTGTGACTTTCGTGTTGTTAGTATGTGCCATTCTCCGCCGAATCGCTCCTATTCATATAATATTACAAATAAGCAGTTAGCGCGCGGAGCGATACCGTCCTAACATTAAACTAATTCAACATTCCTCTACGAGCGAGGTTCCGAGAATCAAGAGATCGCCGCCTCGTCGTCCGTTTATGTGCCAACCAGCTCCTTAAATGCCCTTCAGAGTGGTGACACGCGCGGAATCTCGTCGGACCGCCCCGCGCCGCCGCCGGCCGCGTCCCCACTGAACCTGTGACGTCGCCTCGCGTCGCGTCACTCACAACACATAGCGCCTATTGCGTTGCGCACTTACGCCTGCACCGATAGCATGCAATCCTTTCTGTAACACAGGCCAACGCGGACTCATGCGCCGACAGACGCGTCGGCACCACGTTGCGTCGCGCTGGAGCAGTCGGTTTTTACTCGGAGCGCGGACAAAGCCCGGCGTCCTTTGCGTCACAACGCGCCGACTTTTTGTAACAAGAGCCCTTACGGCCGTGTTTAAGTAATAGCCCGCGGTTTTTCTAAGGCGATCGCGTTCGCGAAACTATGCGCAGGTCTCAAGCACGCGCACTATGTGCCGCACTTTTTGGCTCGAAGCTAACCTGCGGCGGCGAGTGATCGCAGCGACGACTGATCACTGCCACAAACGAAGCTCAGCGTTTTGTAGCTACCAGAATGAATGCACAATGGACAGGTAAATGAAGCGGCGCGAGTGGAGCGACAAATAGAGCCGAGTGCCGAGGGATTGATACGGTCGGGGCGGCGCGCTGAGGCACGATGTGGGCGGCGGCGGCGGCGGAGGCGGAGGCGCAGGCGGCGGGGAGACAGGGCGGAATAGTCGAGCCGGCTGCGGCTGGTAATTAGATTCGACCACCATTCTGATTTTTCACAGTGATATGATTATGGTACTTACTTAAAAACATGAGGAGTTTGGCTCACCCCATAGGTTAGTGATGGAAATGGACACCATTACAAATAGCATTACTTAGTCTATTTAGACACCGGGTGGGAAGGGTGATTTGATTGTTTAAATCCAAAGATCATGCAATGTTTTGTCTGCAATTTTCATTAAAAAAAAACAGGTTTCAGTTAGTATTAATTATTCGCACGAGTATATTCATGTCTATACAGTGTATTTAGTTGCCATCAGAAACTATCAAATATCAATGGAACAGCAATGTCTCGTCTTTTTAATTCATGTAAAACACTCGTGGTCACATCCTTAATCTTATTTTGCCCTATACGTTTATAGCTACCGAGGTTACTGGAATAAGCCCCGCTCCCCGGTCAACTAGAACCTATGGCTCCTCCCTTAGTAATAGATTTCAGCATCAAAAAGGGGAAACCTGGAATTACCTTACATAAGCTCATGGGTTATGCCTTAATCCCCGATGGGGTAGGCAGAAGTGCACCTAGTGTTGTGCCCGCATTTCGCCAAGCTTGATTGCCGCCCGTATTATACGGAACATGGCGTAATTGTTTTTAACCGACCTAAAAAAAGAAAGTTCAGTACTGTAACTCCATCAATTGGTTGTATTCTCACCTTTGGGCTTGTCAAGGGACAACGCGCGTGCGAAGTGTTCGTCGACGACGGCGGCCACGTCGCCCGAGTAGTGTGTGAACACGACGCAGTTGGCGCTGACGTACTGTGCCCGCGCTCGCCCGCTCGCCCCGGGCCCGGCCGCGCCCGCCGCCGCCGCGCACTCCCCCTCCGACTCGGAGGAGCCGGGCGCGTCTGCGCTGGCGCGCCCGTGCGGCAGGTCCTCCTCCTTGGCGCGGAGGCGCGCCGCGTGGTGCGTGCTGTGCGTGCTGTGCGTGGTGTGCGTGTGCGCGTGCGGCGGCGAGCCCGGCGACTGCGCGCCCGACGACGCCGAGCCGGAGCTGAGCGCGCCGGCACCGCTCGCACCGCCACCACCCCCGCCGTACGCCTCGCTCGATGCATTGCCGCTGCTGCCACTCTGCACGTTGAACTGCACAATACACACACACACAACTCATGTCACTTATATGATAAAAGTAGGCAGAGGGCTAGATCAAATCGTCATCATCAGATCGACAACCGAGGATAGCTTACAAATATTGCAACTAAGACCGAAAGTCTCTCTTGGTCCTTGTAAAGATATCGTAATAACTATGATCTAATAATCGGTGACTGCATCGACACTGAGTCCAGACTGATTTATTCTACATTCCAGCCTATCCTCATAACTATTATAATTTTATATAAGTACACACGTAATTAATTTTTTTACGTATAATAATCCCTTTTGATACACACGGCACAAAATATTTCGACATACTATTTGTTTTTATGTATGTTTATTTTACTCATAACCAAAATGAAATCTTATTCGGATGTTCCGTTAAGGCACATTAGGATGGTACCGTGGTACGAAGCTACGCATTCGCATACCTTAATTAACCGACCTGGTTTTCCCAGCACATTTTAATGTTTGCAATATAAAAACGACAAAATGTATACAACTGAATGACGATACGAACAGACACGTCTCTACATTCCCAAAGTAGTGAGTTCATTAGAGACTGACTCGCGCTCTACCTATAAGAAAACACTATTTCTTAGTACCAAAAGCTAATTGGACATGCAAGTTCATATAACTAGGCGTCAGTTTACTTTCGTAAGTGATAAATAAAGCCATCCTGTATACAGTTTTGTCTACAGGCCGGGACAGTACTACTGTCTAGCAAAAAGTATGCGTAAAATAGCAGATCACTGTGGGGTTTCCTACGGTCAAGGAGATTTCCAGAGGACTAAACCCCATTTCCCATTCATTACATTTAAAGTCAGCAACGCATCTATGATAGTTATGTTATCGTCAGTGTGTACATGGGTGCGTTCATCGGCGGTGGAAGTCACTTTACACCAGGTGACCTACTTGTTCGATTACGTGCCTCTATTACAAACAAGTCTTTGGAAACGTAACAAAACTCTAAGTTGGAAATAAATACCACATGCCCATCACCTCTCATTCAGTAGAAAAGGTCCGTATCCAACAGCGGGACGTAAATAATACAGGCCAAGTAAAAAAGTGAATCCTTACTTTACTCTCTTGGTAAAATACGTTTTATATCATGGGGCAATAATTAAATGATTTGCCATTTTAATATTGAGTTAGCACCTGTATATAAATAGTCTTAATACAAAATAGTTACCTGATCAGCAATAGCACGAAAGCGAAAACAATATAAAGCGAAGTGAACGTATAGCGGCTGCGTCTGGCGAGCGCCAAAGGCAAACTGACTCACTATTTACTAATATTGCTGCAGATAACATATTTTCTATGGCAGAGGTCAACAAACGAGCAAGTGGGTCACCTGATGGTTAGTGATCTTCACCGACTATGAACACCCACAGTACCAGTGGAATCATGGATGCCTTGCCTACCTTAAAGAAAAGGGATAATTAAGGAATTGAAAAGGGCAGAGGGATTTGGGCCTCCGAACATCTCACTCGCCGTTGGAAACGCCACAGCAAACTACTGTTTCACGTCGATTATCTGTGAGATAATGGTGTCACCACCCGGTCGAGGCAGCCCATTCATTGTGTTAACAAATGCATGTCTATAACTACTTATAAAACTAAATTTATCTATGAAAGAAATTTTAGAACTGTCCAATATTCACTGATCAATTAGTTATTCTAGCGTGTCAATTAATTATATTTGCTGACGGAAAACATAATAGAGCATTGTGGATAAAACTAAAATATTTAGCGGAACATAGCCTACATTATGTAATATAGCCACGTTATGCTAAACTGTACACTGGAAACACGGAACGTCCTAGATTGAACACCGCGCCACCGCCACGCTCGCGGCCATCGCGACAGGCCGCTGGCAGTATTTACTTGCAGTGCGCCGCCTATAGGGCAGTATATGTACTTTGATTGTTAAATAGCACTGTATTCATGGCTTGCAGTAATATGTTGAACGTTGGTAGATATCGCTAGATCCACGGTCCCCGGGGCCCGGTGGACGGTCGATCACACGCTCGGCGGCCGGCGCACACGACACACTAGTTTTTGCGAGCGCCGACTGGTCGCGGCCCGCGTATTAAAGCGGCAACGTCCCCCGACCGGTTCTCGTCAGTGAACGCTCGACGCTCGCATCACGCCTGCTTCACTCATCTTAAACATTTATTGTGATTGCATTTTGTAGAGTCTCTTGGCAGTTTCCGCTCTGTTCAATGAGAAGTCTGTCAAATGTTTGAGGTGTAGGTCACTTCGAAAGCCATGCGGCGTATAGGAGTTAATACCGGATACAATGATGGATGTCATGACATACCGACATTTAAGGATCCCCTCCCTCTTGCCATGATTGTTGGTGTGCCTTTTCCTGCCGCCTATAGCGCGCCGGTTATTCCAAAGTTCCCATAATCTTAAGTTAGTATTATTAATGTCAAATGTTCTGTACTTGACCTGTCATAAGTGCTTTCTTAGCCTACATGATGAATAAAGATTTTGATTATGATTTTTGCCACACAGTGCTGTGCTGGTTGTAAGTGATAGGAGCGCCGATGAGTAGCGTCACGGTCACAAGCACGATATAACTTGGTACAATTTTCCACTTGAAATACAATAAATTTTTCTATAATCCTGGCATGGCCAAGTGACCACAGTAAACCTTGTGTAGGTACGGTGGTCGCTATCTAGTCGGATACAAAACATCTAACCAATAAGCATTGAAATTATAAATTGAAATACTAAAATAGTTTGAGACAGGTTTAAAATAACTGCGAACATAGGTTTTTTTTTTTTTTTTTTTGTGGGGCTCTATGCCCCACTCTCGTCCCTCTGATACTATTTTTCAGAGTAATTTTTTTGCTAACACCTAAAAATGCACATACCTTTATTCAATAATTTTACACATAAAAACTCTGTTATAATCTCTTACTTAAAGCTAAGCTTGTCACAGTCAAAAAACATACATGCGATTTGTAAAAAATCTTGTTATAACAGTTTTAAAATCATAAGTCTAGTTTACATAATTTTTTCACATTTAATATTGTAGGCGTGCCTTCTTCACAAATCCAGCTTTTCAGTGGCAACTAAAAGCGTGTAGTCTTATATTACACGCTATAGTTGCCCCGTTCCTTTATTTCGCTTCAAGACGCTACACGCCACATTTTTACAATATTTTAAAAACTTAATTCTAACATCAATATTTTCCAACATACCGCTTAGGTTACTACTAGTTACACAGATATTGTTCTCAATCTCGAAGTTTGTTCGCTCATACAGGTATATTGGGCATTCCGTCAACACGTGTAAAACGTCTTCGTTCTTCGCAGGGTCACAGATACATGAGGGGCTCTCCTTGCACTTGAAGCGATTCAAGTACTCAAAGAATCCCCCGTGGCCCGTGAAGACCTGCGTCAGAACATAATCCACTGGCAACTGCGACTATAGGTTTACCCTACATTACTTCATGGGACGGAAATTAATTCGACTAATCGTTGACGCACTAGTAGTATCTATGCCTACCCTGTCAGGTGTATAGGCATGAGCTTAACTTACGTTATATTGTTTTATGTTGGTTATTTAATAATAATAGAAGCCCTGTTTTATACACGTCCAACTGCTGGTCACGAGCCTCCTCTAGTAAATGAGAGGTGTTAGGCCTTAGTTCACCACGCTGCAGAATACCGGTTGGCCGACTTTACATGTTTTCGAAATTCTTCAGGTATGCAGGTTTCCCTACGATATTACCTTTACCATTAAACCAATCCTGTGTGAGTTTTGGAAAAATTAAACAAAGGAGTTTCCAATTTAGTCACCCGATGTCGATGATCACCACCAATAAACCCAGAATCCCAGAGCACTTGTACTTTGTCAACATTTGAAGAAAGGATTTTTTATAAGATAGGCTGGCAAACGCGCAAGTGGGTCACCTGATGGTAAGATCTCCATATGCTCCAGTCAGAGGAGTGGTGAGTCAGTTGATGGCGGCGCCGCAGTCGGTGTGTAATAAGTGCATACTGTATACTGTATACTGACCCGATCGTACTGGAAGTGCGGCGCGTGGTGGAAGGAGCGCGCGGCGCCGCGGCCGTACAGGTAGGGGTAGTAGGCGCCGTACATCACCTCGGGACAGCTCACCGCCATGCCGCCGGCGGGCCGCGCCTGCGCCCCATGCCGCCACCCACCACCGCTCACTCGCAACCCTTCACAACACACAATATTATATTGGACACTGAATCAAATTTGTCCTAGGGATATCACTCTCACAACCCTCACTACACAAAGCTTTTGAGGTACTTAGCATATGCAGACGTATAGTGTGGTGCAACACTGAACTCAGTGATGTCTAATTATAAATTTTACATTATGTGTAACATTTAAAATATTAATGCTCTCTACGGAACAAAACACGATAAGAATCAAACTAACGTAGGTTTATCGGGTAATGTGAGCTTTACTATACCTACCTGTACTAGCTCATTATTATGAACAACTAGCTGTCCCGCGCGGCTCCGCCCGCGTGATCTGTATTTTCCGGGATAAAAGTAGCCTAACAGTGGCGCCATCTGTCAGCAATGTGTCACGCACCGACGCCATCTACTTAAAATATTGGTTTGTAGTACATGCTATGTATCAGAGATGGCGCTGTATTTAAAAAATGATTTTCCCTATTTTCCCGCTTTTCTATTGAAATTTTTCCTAGATTTTCGTTGCTATAAACCTCACGGAGCCCGAGACCTTTCCAACGAATGCAAAACCGTGGAAATCGGTTCGTGCGTTCTGGAGTTATATCGTCAGGAAGGAAAACCCGACTTATTTTTATATAATAGATTTAAAAAGACAATCCACATCAATCCTTGCATAACTCTAATTTGATGGGCAGCAAATCACCAATACAAAGTTGCGTTTGTTTTGTATTCAAGTC
Source organism: Amorpha juglandis (assembly GCA_949126905.1). NCBI lineage: Eukaryota > Metazoa > Arthropoda > Insecta > Lepidoptera > Sphingidae > Amorpha > Amorpha juglandis. Next base: position 24,358,363 of record OX421365.1, read on the forward strand.
ATGATATGAATACACACAAACGCAATTTTTTCGAATGGAAATGCGGTCATATGTATGATAACGATGGTACGAAGTCCGAAAAAGAAGACAATAAATAAAATACTGATCTGAAACATTTTTGAATTTTAACGTTTTATTATAAACTTAATTTTAGAGATTCACATGTAAAAATAATAAAAAAAAAAAAAAACCTGGGCTTAGGTATGACAAATTTATTTTTATTTCCCATTGATCTAGTTATAAGCTACTGCTATGTAATCGACTAGCTTTTGCTCGCGGCTCCGCCCGCGTGAACAGCATTTTCCGGGATAAAATTAGCCTGTAACCGTCTCCAGGGTCCCATCTATCCCTGTAGATAAATTCATCAAAATCGGTTCAGTGATTTAGGCGTGAAAGCGTAACAAACAAACTCACTTTCACACTAACTTTCACCCCCCTTTTCATCTCTTATTAACAAAAATTTCCAAAATTCCTGAAACACGTGTTTATTTGTTTTACGTCAATAACCGAAATACAAAATTTTGTTTATGTAACTTTCAAAATGACGGACTTTCATACATATTATACCTATTTTGACCCCTTTGGGGTGGAATTTTCTAAAATCCTTTCTTAGTGGGTGCCTATATAACAAAAGGAATATACAGTCCGAATTTCATGCTTGTAGCCTTGATAGTTTGCGCTTGGCGATGATGAATCAGTCAGTCAGGACATGTTATTTTATAAGTATAGATAGATTGAATACTAGATGGTTCATTCTAATGCCAATCCTTCACATGTAAGGTTAATGATTCGGACAATACACTTGATGTGACCGACATTGGATGTTGGTGTTGTATTCGTTTCCTATTACATAGGACTGAAACTAGTTCTGTAAAACGTGGCTGCATTCAGCAGTAACTTGATCTACTTAGCCCGCAATACAGATGTGCGATTATGTTATATTTTTTTAACAGAGGTGGGCAAACGAGCTATTGGCTCACCTCTAATAAGTGATCTCTATCGTTCATGAACACCCAAAAAACCAGAAGAATTATGACTGTGTGGCCAACTTTAAATGAAAGAGATAATTAAGGGATGGGATAGTGAAAGAGAAAGGGATTTGAGCCTCCGAATGTCTTCTTATGTTACTTAAGTTGTATTACTTAGCCTTCTTTACTTTTCTAATATTAAATTCGATTACTGGACAAATCGGTTAACAACTCCTGAAGATTGCTACAAAAGTATTTTATAGTTATAACACTTATTTACACACACTGGTGTTTTTAACAATTCCGTTATTGTAAGGTTGTCTGGAAGAGATCGCTTTCAGCGATAAGACCGCCTATTGACATTGTTGTAGTTTTAAGTTTGTTATGTATTTTTCGTTAAATTGATGTTCAATAAAGTGTTATCTATCTATCTATCTAACTGGTGCGGGTATAATAAATATTATGTTTATAAATGCTAGTTTTCTGAATAATTGATGTTACTCCATTCCAAACGTACCAAGAAGCGAGTAAAATATAATTTGCCCTTCAATAAGACATAGTGCTTACATCGCGAATGTGGCGCGCCAACAAAACTAACTTTGTATTACCTAGCAGACTCTTCTGTCGAGTTGCTTTCGCAATCAAAATCAAAATCTTTATTAATCATGTAGGCTAAGAAAGCGCTTATGATAGGTCAAGTACAGAACATTTGTCATTAAAAAGACTAACTTAGAATTAAGGGAGCTTTGGACTTACCGCCGCGCTAAAGGCTGGCAGGAAAAGGCACACCAACAAGCATGGGAAAAGGGAGGGAATCCTTAAGTGAAGGGATTCACGGACTAGGATATGGAAATCGGGACAAGGGCAAGACGGAGTAGGGTAAGTTTACAAAAAATCTGTAAGGGTTTAAAAGGTAAGGAGATGTGTCGTGGACCTTACTGGCAGGAATATCCCTAGCCTAGCTAACCTACCAACCTTTCTCTAGCTGCCTACTGATGACGACCCGAAGAAGAAAGGCAGAAAGAAACTCCGGGCTTATTTTTTTCGCCATCAATTATATATTGCATACTTTTCCTTTTTTCATTTAAATATCTATTTTTTTTAGCATCATTTTACAATAAAAATCGTCACATGGACTTGTCCATGTACAATACTAAATTTACAAATATATAACTGCATCATAAGTGACAATCGTGATAGTTTCTAAAAGATGCATACAGCAATACATACTGTTACAGAAACAAATCCAATATAATTTACCTAAGGCAAACACTGGTTTTATTGGTCGATCGGTCAACTAGTGTTATTATGATGTCAAAATTTAAATTATTATATGTCAAAATGTGATAGTAAAATATGTCAAACTTACAAACTAGCATTGACAATTATTATTTATAAATTTAAGCATGATGTACTTTATGTACAAGAGAAGGCAGATTTAGTGAAGGCTACAGTGTCTTCATGCAATGTGCAGGGCTCCTTCCAAACTTCCCTATCATCTATATAATTTGCAACATTATAGTAAGCTTTAGACATCAAAGTGCGTTTGATGTGGAGCTTAAATTTGTTTTCTGGCATGTCAGTTATTTCACAAGGAAGTTTATTATAAAATTTTATACAGTTCCCCATAAACGATTTATTAGTCCTACTGAGTCTAAGCTTTGAAACTACAAGTTTATTCTTATTTCTTGTATTTAGGTTGTGTATATCACTGTTTTTTACAAAATCAGCTAAATTTTTGCGCACGTACATTATATTTTGATAGATGTATTCGGCCGGCAAAGTGAGTATATTGATATCTTTAAACAGTTCACGGAGAGAGTCACGTGATCGCAGGTTGTAAATAGCACGAACCGCTCTTTTAATCGCCGCTCGCGATGAATCTATGGCGTGCTTTAATCGCCTCGAACTTTTGAAACAAAGCTTTTTCATGACCAATATTTTTTATTGCTTCTGCCGTTCTGCTTTTTTGTATTGTTATTTTCTTAATTTTATACTTATTTAATTATATTTTTTTAATTTTAATTTTTAGTCTAGTTTTGTAATAATTCCATACGGTACAGTAATACCCCGACTTACGCTACCCCGTTTTACGCGAATTCAGAGATACGCGGTTTTTATTTTTGATGGCCGCGTGCATCAGCTCTCCCACTCTGCCCTGTTAGTGTTCTGTTTACGACAGGTTCGAACGTGTTCCGTGTAGAATTGTTTTACGTTCGTGGCGTTTTATTGATAACCTCAAATTATGTCATCCAAAAAAACAAAAAAATGTGTCATTTGAACCTAACAAGAAAAGAAAAACACTATCTTTTGAGCGTAAACTGAATATTACCAAAGACTTCTAGGCAAAAATAAAAACTTGTGTTATGGCAAAGAAAATTGACCCACCGGAATCGACAGTCCGAACGGTTATAAATGGTAAAGAAAAAAATATAGAAGCTGTGAAAGACTCTCAATTGTTGAATGCAAGCATCATTCGTTCGTCTAAATTATTATTTTCTTTAGACTCTGGTCCCGATTAAACATACTTTATATGTATCTACATGCAAATTTGTACCCCGTCTTACGCGAATTCGACTTACACGGTTATCGCTCGGTCCCACCAATCGCGTAAGTCCGGGGTATTACTGTATTTAAATTTTTCCTTCACTTATGCCACAAAATCTCCCTACATGTCGTGTATTTCAAGACGATTTACATATTTTTAGGTCAAATAAAAGTACTTTATAAGTTTTTTATAAGTGACTTTGCGAGTAATGTAATAAGTGTCATAAATAGCAGCACCTCTTGAGCGTTAGCGTTCCAACGTTAACCTAGAATCGCGAATTCTTTACACCTTCACGGTACTGTAGGCCTTAATTTTTTTTACCGCCTGGCGATATACCAGTGTGTCGTAGTGCCCTTCACCCGGTATTAAGACGAGAGTTATTAAATCAGTGTCGAATTGTGTAAACTCCTTACAGAAGTAAAAAGGGCCTAACTCAGCAGAGGCCTGAACAAGCTTATAAATAAATGCCGTGCTAATACACTACCTCAAATTTTTAAAAAATATACACAGTTCTGATAAACATGGTGACTATAATAATGGGATTGCCAAGTAAATTGATTATAATTTGTAAAAAAAAAATCAAAAAATAAAACCAGCTTAAAACCATAAACTATTAAAACGAAATGTAACTAATTTTGAGTCGATGCTAGAACAGTTCAATGATAGCACCGACACAAAATTGGTTTAATTTATTCTTAGCTTTTGAATTTTTATGAGTCGGTTTTATGTTTTGTTAAAAAGGTTTTATATTTCTATTTGTAAACAATCGTCAAACTCGGCACATAAATATCGAAATGTTGTCTTTCATTCCCGCTTTTACTCTCTTCTGTGCTTTATTTAACCGACTTCTTACATCTTTCATCCATGATTTCACCCCCTTAGAGATGGGATTTCGTCTTAAAACATTAACTTGGGATCAACGACACGCTTTTAAATGGAAAACGAAAACAAAAACTATATATGCATTACCGTGTAGGTATACCTAGACAAAAGTTACGCGGGAACGCCATGAGGTTTTAAATCAAAAATGTGGAGTCCAACTCTTCACGATGAAGATTTATTTGAGACTGAATTAAAATTAACAATAATCCTTATTTATACTCTTAACTTATTTACAAGGCGTATTCAGTTCTAGGAATTTTGATCATAACAAGGCCACCTTCCAGACACCAGGTCAGCACTTTTACTGTCAACATTTTTTCATATAGTTCCAAGAACTTTAATCTAAACAAGAACACCTGAAAAATTCATTGGTCAGCGAAATATGATCATGTTTTCAACGGATAGAGTTACATAGAATCGTTACTTTAGTAAATAAGGTCATTTGAATGTCAAGCAAATTGGTATTATGTTATGAACTGGTGCAGGGTGCATAACTACCTACTACAACATAAAAATAAAAACAAATACCTATGGTCTTATGCGTCGAATTGCCTATCACGTCGTTAGTTTATTCGTCAGTTACAAATAAAAAATAAGTTACTAGAAAAGTGGCCGGCATGGCGGTAGGCTTGCCCGCTGTCACATCTTGTGACGGAAGTAAGCTCAACGATATATGGATGTACTGATGCCACTTCTGGCTGCCCCATCGGGGATCACAGGCATGTGTGCTATTGTATGTATATTGTATATATATGTAATAATTAAAATAATATGTTATCATTACTCAAGTGTTCAACCGGATATTTATCAATCCATGCTTTAGTTAATAGTCAATTTATATCTTGCGAGAGGTCACGTGAGATCTACGACGGATACGATATAAGACTAACTCTCTCTAACTTACGTGTATTTTTTTTTATTTAAAAAGACCCAGTGGTAATTGATTTCCACCGCCCACGAACGTCCACAATACCAAAAGAATCAAGGACGTGTTGCCGATCTTAAAGGAAAGGTATAATTATGAATTAATGAGGATGGGACGGGGATTTGGGCCTCTGGATATCTCACCGTACCAAATTCAATAGCAAGCTGTTTCTTTGCGCCGGTTTTTTATAAGCTAGTGGTGGCCTAATCATTCTGTAGACAAAACAGCGTGGCTCTACCACTTAAAAATATTAAATACTAGCTTTTCCTCGCAGCTCCGCCTGCGTGATCTGCTTTTTCCGGGATAAAAAGTATCCTATGTTCATCAGGGATAATGTAGCTTTCTAATGACAAAATAATTTTTGTTATTGGTCCAGTTGTTTTTAAATTTATTCGTTACATACAAAAATACAAATCTTTCCTCTTTATAATATCAGTGTAGACTGGTACGTAAAGAAATAAATTAGGTTTTCATTTAACCAATAACGAGTCAATGTCTGATAGCATCGATGCAAAATTCGTTGGGTCAGTTAAAGATCTCAATTTATTTTATGCTTTAAAGTTTTGTAAGTGGTAGAACTTATTTGTACCCTTTACTGTCGTGGGTTTTTTTATGTAAAAGGGTTCAACCTGGCAAGTGGATGACCCGATTATAAGTGATCATCGTCGCCCATGGACACCATTAATGGTGTGTAATATACTAGAGCATATACTAGATTAAAACAAACATTTAAAAACCACATTCCTTGTATGGGGATTCCCTTACAGTTTTACTCTTCGTTTTATATTTTTTGCTAGGATATCAGACATAACAACACGTCGGTATTCAGTGAAAATTACAGCCGGCCAACTATTACGTACAGTCCAAAAGGTAGAACCCGTTAAAGGTGTGTCTATTGGTAGCAATAGACACACCTTTAATGGGTTTCTGCCTACGCCCGTCTGTCTGTCTGCATAAAGAACTCTATCATTTGAACCGTAATAGGTAGCCAGCTGTAATTTTCACATTATGGGCCCTTACTTATAACTTTCTAAGTACTTCTTAGTTAAAACACAATTTTCGTCTCCTTCTAGCCTTTTTATAAATCGCGTTGGCAGAGAAAGACAAAAAGTGTTTAGTTGACCAATGTTACGTTTATAAGTGAGGCCTTATAAGTTGTAAATATTATAAGGGATATCATAACAAAATATAAAAACTACAAAAACTATAAAATTTAAGGGGTTAAAGAACACATGTTCTTAGTTATTTTGCTCTATCACAAAAACAATAATTCATGCAAGCTCCAAGCTTGGAGTTATTATAATAGAACAATTAATAACCCTATGAAATAATAATTGTGTGGTAGTACGGAACCCTCGGTGCACGAGTCCGACTCCCACTTATATACAACTGAATAATGAGACGAATTGGTCGCTCGCCTGATAGTACGCGCCACGCCTGCCCATGAATAGAGCACTCAAAACAATGATTTTCACTACTAGTACTACTAGTATTAGTAGTGAAAATACTAACTAGTACTAGTTGAGTGTACCTAGTACATTAATGTGTACTATGAAACTAAGTAGTATAAATATTGTACTTAATATTAATCACTTTCGAATATAGCAACGCTACGTTCTTGTTCGTTCTTGTAACATTTTACGGAGTCTAATAAATGTATACAATCATCGGATTACCCACGGTGGGGCACGGTGGGGCGCTTGTCCCACCTTGGATACCGTTGTGAGTAAGCGAACATTACTATTTAAAAATTATCACGTCTAATTCGAAACACGGGCGTGTGGTGCGCGAGTTTGTACAATTTTGTCATTCTCAAATATTAGTTTCAGTTCTATGTGTTGTGCCACAAAAAGTCCCTTGTAGCTTTACCTCCACGACACAAGATATAAGTATAAGTGTGAGGTTAGAACTATGTCCGTGACTGTAAAAACACCCGAAGCCTGATCATAGACCTTAACAGCACGCAGCAACGTTGCACTGTAGTATACTATTCGTTTCTTGTACTTTAAATATGTACGAAGTGCATTTTAATCGTGAAAATTGTATCGAGCAGCCAAATTAAATGTTTTTGTGTGTCCCTACAACATGGATTAATTAATTGCATCACATCAAGGACTGCGAAAAAGACGCGCGATGCGTCACGTGACGATCCAGTTGTGTGCTGCTGTGCAGTACACAGTGGCCAGTGCGGCGGCCGCGCCATTCATCCGTACATGCCTCTAACAATAAGGATATGTATAATATTATTGCTATGCATTAATTATTCAGTCTGTCAACAGTCTACAACCTTAAACATTTAACAAGAGCACTTTGAGGTGGTCAGTCGACGGCGGCGGTATAGTTCGTTACACGGATAAGTATGTGGTTATACACATACGCAAAAAGCTAGATAAGAGTTATGAGTTATTCTCGAGCTAACAAAACCCTCAAATCACAAGTATGAAGGCGAACAAAACCACTTGACTCTTGTTTAGTGGTACTTACAACTGACCAACAGACTCCACGCTATCTGATACTGATGTGATAACTTTACATCAGCATCTTAAAATATCAATGTTACACACAGTCACACGAGGACCTTGTGGTCGTTCTAACAGCATCTGATGTACACTGCGTCCATAACGACAAACAACACTCACAGCGATCAACAACAGTCGCATGCACTGACACACGAGCACCACTCCTCAGCGCGTGCTCGCGCCTGACGTACGGCGGCTGCTGCGCCTGACGCGGCCACAAGGCGGCGTCGGCGTCGGCGTCGGCGTCACAGATACCAACTAGCACAACACTGGCACTGCAGTCACAGCACTCGCGACGGGTGTTGTTCGGTATTCGACGACGGTATCGGAGCGGTGTCGATGCGGTGTAGGCACGCGACACACGCAGAAGGTACGCACGGATCGGCGCGCCGCGCGTCACTGCCGCGCCGCTGCCGCCGCGCCGCGCCCGCGCCCGCCCCACGCCGGCCCCACGCCCGCCCCACGCCGGCCCACCGCGACGCTACGCCTCTGCCGCATCACCGACTCGCGCCATTGGCCGCGAGTGTGCAGGGTCGTCACCCGGCGCCACCCGGCGCCACCCGGGGGCGGGGTACAGTCCCGCTCGGTGTTTTTACTCGGTCTCGGGCGGGGCGCGGTGAGTCGGAGTGGGCGCCCGGCGCACTGTTATGCTCGGTGTACGCCGTCGGCACAGCTCCTGCCGCTCGGCGGCCGACGCTCAGCTTCCAATCGTATGTAGGCACAACACATGCACCAGGTTCGTGGGCGTCACTGAAGCTGCATCCTCTCAGAGCAGAGCGCTGGATGACGCGACATTCTACACACGGTGAAGCTCCGTAATCTGAGCCGAGCGAGCATTGAACAACAATATCGTCGTTAATGAGACAGGAGCCAGTCCAGTGTACAGAGGGCGGTCGGACACGCTCGCTACCTCGTTATGCGTACAACTTTAATTTGAACTCTCTACCTGCCTAGCTCCTCTACAGTCGTTATCTTCAGTGAATTTATCATGGGTTGATTTACCCGGCCGGCGCACATTATGCGGGGTGAATTGTCTAGAGCAGTGTTTTTCAAAATGTGAGTCGCGATCTCCACAGGGCAGACCCAGTATGGGTTGTTAAGACAATTTTAAAAACATTGGCCTAGATAATAGATTGCCTCCCGGTTATTAGTGTCATTGGAATTATAGTAAAATATATATAAATAAATAAATAAGTACAGCAAGCCCAACAGTCACATACATAGTAAAATACCACAGTAACATATAGGTACCTATACTTACCCCACAGTAAGATACGAGTCTTGTGTCGTGGGTATCAGGAATTACGAGAGACTTTCGGTCTCACAACACCCAGACCCCGAAACAAATATTTGTGGATCACACAAACGGTGCAGGGATCGAACCCGCGGCCTCTCGCTTCACAGCCGGCTACTCGCCCGCTGCGCCACGGAGGGAATATCATATATGTCATGATCCTTATGATCATATATGTCATGGATATCTAATATTATTATTCTACTATCAGTTCCATTTTTAGCGTGTGGGCACACGGGGCTAGTGCCCAGGGCCCACGGCCACAGGGGGCCCGAAAGGTTAATAAATTATATTCGCTAACACGAAAATTTTACATCTAAACTTATAAAATAACATGTCCTGACTGACTGACTGATTCATCATCGCCGAGCGCAAACTATCAAGGCTACAAGCATGAAATTCGGACTGTATATTCATTTTGTTATATAAGCTCCCACTAAGAAAGGATTTTAGAAAATTCCACCCCAAAGGGGTCAAAAATAGGGGATGATAATATGTATAAAAGTCCGTCATTTTGAAAGTTACATAAACAACATTTTGTATTTCGGTTATTCACGTAAAACAAATAAATACGTGTTTCAGGAATTTAGGAAATTTTATTTAATAAGGGATGAAAAAGGGGGTGAAAGTAAAAGCGAAAGTGAGTTTGTTTGTTACGCTTTCACGTCTAAATCACTGAACCGATTTTGATGAATTTAACTACAGAGACAGATGGGACCCTGGAAACGGTCACAGGCTACTTTTATCCCGGAAAATGCTGTTCACGCGGGCGGAGCCGCGAGCAAAAGCTAGTATTTAATAAAATGTGTATAAAATATATAAAAAACTGGCGGAAAAAAACTTTTTTAGTGTACCTAAGTTTCGTTTCTTTAATAATACATTTCTTTAATTCATGAGTGGTAAAGCCACGCTGTAGACAGTTTCGTCTACAGCATGAATGGGCTGGCTCGACCTGGCTCTTACCACTGTCTCACAGAAAACCGACGTAAAGTAGCGGCTTACTGCTGCGTTTCGTACGGTGAGTGAGATATCCGGAAGCCCAAATCCCCTCCCCTTCCCAATCCCTAATTATCCCTTTCCTTGAAGGTCGACAACGCGCCCATCCTTCTTCTGGTGGTGGGCTTACATGGGCGGTGGAGATCACTTACCATCAGGTGACCCATTTGCTCGTTTGCCGGCCTATGCTATAAAAAAAAAATGTTTGCGTTTACTAGTATACACACGTAGGAAGTGAAACTTACTTATGACCTTATTTTTCGAAAAATGGTCTACTACATATATGCAACTTTACAAAAATTTGTAAAATAAACTTAAATTAGATAAAGTTTAAATAAAAGGCTTTTATTATCATAGACATGAATACAAAAAAAAAGTGTGCGTCTCGGGACGCTCGACAGAAGAAGTCGGGTCAAAATCCGGTCAAAGCCCTGTCAAAATCGGGTCAAAGTTGAGTCAAAGTCCGGTCAGAGTTCGGTCAAAGTCCGGTCAAAGCCCGGTCAAAGTACAGTCAAAGTCCGGTCAGAGTCCGGTCAAAGCCCGGTCAAAGTCCGGTCATAGTCGGGTCAAAGTCGGGTCAAAATCGGGTCAAAGGTCGGGTCAAAGTTGGGTCAAAGTCCGGTCAAAGCCCGGTCAAAGTCGGGTCAAAGTCGTATCAAAATCGGGTCAAAGTCAGGTCAAAGTCGGGTCGAAATCGGGTCAAAGTCCGGTCAAAGCCTGGTCAAAGTCGGGTCAAAGTCAGGTCTAAGTCGGGTCAAAGTCCGGTCAAAGCCCGGTCAAAGCCGAGTCAAAGTCGGGTCAAAGTCGGGTCAAAGTCCGGTCAAAGCCCGGTCAAAGTCGGGTCAAAGTCAAAAATGTGACGCGTGCCGCGTAACGGAAAAATGTGACGATTTTATATTTCTAACGCCGATAAAGAAGTTTCACTTAAAATAATAATACAAAGGTGTATCTAGGTACCTATTTGATTTGTATCAGTTACGAAATTTCGAAGTATCGAAAATGATAAAGGAAAAACGTTTTTCTTATTGTCGACTCTCGTTAATTCGAAACTCCAAGGAACTCTTAAAATGTTACGAATTATAGAGTGTTTGAAATATCAAATGGTTCGAAATTATTGAGATAAAAATAAAACTTCGAATTATTGAGTGTTGATAATCAATTACAATATTATTTATTAACTGCTATTCTTTAACTATGATAAGACAATCTAAGGTATGATGATACAAGCTTGAACTTGTTCTGCAATGTACTTCGATGTCTCCGCGGCGGGATGGATTACTCGGACTTATTTAAAAGAGGATCAAGTGACTTATTCTTTACGAATTGTCGAGTGTTTGACGCCGATAAGTTCGAATTAACGCGTACTTTTTTTGGCGTAATGTTAATTTTTTCGTTCGATTTACCAAGTGCATAAAAATGATTGATTCAGTTCGAAATATAAAGAGATTTTCTAGGGAACTCGTGGTAACTTTGAATTATACAGAGGTTCGAATTATCGCAGGTTTGAATTAACGAGAGTCGACTGTATTTACTTACTTTGCAATAGTGTTCCAAATTGTTGTGTGCCTCAGGGCCCCAGTATATGTTAACACGCCCCAGTCTATAATGATAAGAAGTGGTAACGATATGTTATAGACACTTTTGTCTTATAAATGAGCCGGTTTGACCGGGTATTACCACTGTCTCACATTAAACCATCATATCAGCTAATTTTCGCATTGGGTACGGTAGTGAGATTTCCGAAGGCCTAAATCATCTCCCCTCCTCTATTGCCACTTCCTTTTCTTTGAAAAGTTCTCCATAAGAATTAAGTTATGGAGGTTTCCTCACAACGTTTCCTTCGTGGTTAAAACAATGATAGTAATTAACAATGAATGAATACACACGTAACTTTGAAAAGTCAGAGGTGCATGCTCTTAGGGCTGGTTTCGAACCAGCGACTTTCAGTAGTAGAGGCCCGTAGTCAACAGTGAGACTAGATACCTAGGTAGGTATAAAAGGATTAAAGGATAATACTATTTTTCTAAAAGGAAGCAATGCATTATAAGAACCGCGTGGGTTGGTTACTTTTACTGAAAAGGCAAAAATAGGTACTAAAGCGCAAATATTGCTGGTGGTAGGATATTCATATCCGCCCGGATAGCGATCACACCGTACATATGGTGTTAAAACCTGCCATAGTGATCCACACGCCTTGTGTGGATCGCGTTTCCGGATCAACCAGCGGGATCGTGAGCGGACCGATCCCGCTCGCCGCCAAAGGAGACGTAGGAGGCGCCGGGTGGACGACTGACCGGCGTCTCCCTTGTGTCCCTGTGCCTGCGTCGGTCATCCGCCTGTCCTGTCGCAGACCCCTCGATTTGCTTCTTCCCTCTCCAGAGAGGGATACCTACTGGATAATTTTCAGTATTTTATTATTAAATTTGAAGAAGTTAGACGCGGAAGAAGCAGTTTAATTTGGTCCTGGAGAACAACTATGAGCCATAAAATAATAAGTAAGCGCATTTTATATATGTTAGGCTGCCTCGGTGGCAAATATGTAATGCATACGCGGTATGATTGCTGTGCTAAGGGTTCGATCCCGCGTCGGAAAAAGGTGATATTAGGTTTTTCTATCACGAAAGCCCAGTATAAGCCTGAAGTCTGGAATTATGCCCGGTATGGCGATAGCGTCGCCCTCTATCACATCATGGGATGGAAATAAGCTTGTTTGTAAATGTGGGTGTACCGTTTACAATTCTGCCTACCCCTTCGAGGATTACATTCGTTAGTGCCATGCTGTGCGTGAATGCAAGAGCTTTTTTTTATTATACTCAAATGACTAAATGAGCCGTTTTTTTTTTTTGGATGAATGGCGAGAAGAGCAAGGCACTCACCTGATGGTAAGCGCCACGCCTGCCCATAAACAGATGCAACACCACACAGAACTGTGAATTACAAAGCACTGCATGGCACTGAACTGTGCTCGTCACCCCAAGACATAAGATGTTAAATCTGATAATGCCCAGTACTTCACTGGCTTCAATGTTCTTCAAACCGAAACATAATAACTGCTTACACATTGTTGCTTGGCGGCAAAAATAGACAAAGAGGTGGTAACATCCCAGATGACATCTCACATATGAGTGACCTACCAACTTGTAAACTCATCTTTATATATATAATTCTTCTGTGAGTGTGTATGTTCCTGAACTTCTCTTAAACGACTGGACCGATTTTGATGACATTTTTTGTGTGTGTTCAAGGGGATCTGAGAATGGTTTAGATTCACAATTTTGTCCGCTGGACAATGTTTTTTTTAATAATTTTTAATTTATTAGTAGTTGTTGAGTTGTCGTTGCGAAGCTTGCCGTGATGACGGGTCGTATAGCGTCTAGACTGGACAGGGACAGGACAGGGACAGGACAGTGAGACAGGACAGTGAGACGGGAAAGTGAGACAGGACAGTGAGACAGGACAGTGAGACAGGACAGTGAAACAGGACAGAGAGACAGGACAGTGAGACAGGACAGTGAGACAGGACAGTGAAACAGGACAGAGAGACATGACAGAGAGACAGGACAGTGAGACAGGACAGTGAGACAGGACAGTGAGACAGGACAGTGAGACAGGACAGTGAGACAGGACAGTGAGACAAGACAGTGAGACAGGACAGTGAGACAGGACAGTGAGACAGGACAGTGAGACAGGACAGTGAGACAGGACAGTGAGACTGGACAGTGAGACAGGACAGTGAAACAGGACAGTGAGACAGGACAGTGAGACAGGACAGTGAGAGGACAGTGAGACAGGACAGTGAGACAGGACAGTGAGACAGGACAGTGAGACAGGACATTGAGGCAGGACAGTGAGACAGGCCAGTGAGACAGGACAGTGAGACAGGACAGTGAGACAGGACAGTGAGACAGGACAGTGAGACAGGACAGTGAGACTGGATAGTGAGACAGGACAGTGAAACAGGACAGAGAGACATGACAGAGAGACAGGACAGTGAGACAGGACAGTGAGACAGGACAGTGAGACAGGACAGTGAGACAGGACAGTGAGACAGGACAGTGAGACAGGACAGTGAGACAGGACAGTGAGACAGGACAGTGAGACAGGACAGTGAGACAGGACAGTGAGACAGGCCAGTGAGACAGGACAGTGAGACAGGACAGTGAGACAGGACAGTGAGACAGGACACTGAGACAGGACAGTGAGACAGGACAGTGAGAGGACAGTGAGACAGGACAGTGAGACAGGACAGTGAGACAGGACAGTGAGACAGGCCAGTGAGACAGGATAGTGAGACAGGACAGTGAGACAGGACAGTGAGACAGGACAGTGAGACAGGACAGAGAGACATGACAGAGAGACAGGACAGAGAGACATGACAGAGAGACAGGACAGTGAGACAGGACAGTGAGACAGGACAGTGAGACAGGACAGTGAGACAGGACAGTGAGACAGGCCAGTGAGACAGGATAGTGAGACAGGACAGTGAGACAGGACAGTGAGACAGGACAGTGAGACAGGCCAGTGAGACAGGATAGTGAGACAGGACAGTGAGACAGGACAGTGAGACAGGACACTGAGACAGGACAGTGAGACAGGACTGAGAGACATGACAGAGAGACAGGACAGTGAGACAGAACAGTGAGACAGGACAGTGAGACAGGACAGTGAGACAGGCCAGTGAGACAGGATAGTGAGACAGGACAGTGAGACAGGACAGTGAGACAGGACAGTGAGACAGGACAGTGAGACAGGACAGTGAGACAGGACAGAGAGACATGACAGAGAGACAGGACAGAGAGACATGACAGAGAGACAGGACAGTGAGACAGGACAGGACAGGGACAGGACAAGACGGGGACAGGACGGGGACGGGACGGGGACGGGACGGGACGGGGACAGGACGGGGACGGGACGCGGACAGGACGGGGACAGGACGGGGACGGGACGGGGACAGGACTGTCCAACCGCAGGGAGGTGGGAGACGACCTGACTTAGGTCGTCGAAGTCAATTAAATGTGCGACGGGCTACCTCACGTGCAATGGCGCAGTACCTCACTTAATTGCATTTAATGTAAATAAAACATTTGTATTAAGTTTTGACCACATTTTACACAAATATATTATGTAGGTAATACGAAGTTCACCGGGTCATCTAGTATTTTATAAAATGATATTTTCATTCTGAATATAAATGTTATTTGTACCCATGTTGTTTGCCCATAAACAGATACACACAAACACAAAACTTGAATTACTGACAAAGCACCATAGCACAGAAATGTATTTGCCACCCTGGGACATATTTTTCTATTGACTTTTTATCTTTCTGAAATCTTGTTTTCTGATGCATGTTTCTGTAAACATCCTAACCGAATGTGGGTATTTCATTAAAGTTCAAACACAAATTTACTCAAAAGTTATTTCATATATTAAAAAAAGTATACAAACAGCATCTTAATAAACTTGTATCTGTTGTTAATATGAATTAGTACAACTGATATTGGCTATTATTACTATTGAATAATTATGAACTAGATTATCTCAGACAAGTGACCAGTAAACATGCAACAGTACCACAGACTCTTGTTGAATTCACCCTTCTATACTCCAACCCCTATTCTTACAAAACAAATCGACACAAAACCAGTTATGGGTCAATCAATCATTTGTGCACAAAACAATAAAGTTATTATCCTCATACATTAAATGTATATACTGTCTCTTCAATAACTCTGGGCACCAAGTTAGAAACATTCAGGTCTGCTTTTTATTTCTGCAATGAGGCCGCGCTCCACGAGCGGCGCTGTGAATCGATCGAAAGTGGTGCCACAGCACACGTAAACGGGCCGCGCCAGTGTAGCAGACAACCTGCGGGCCAGCGTCACCGCCACGCCGTCGCCGCTGAGCAGAGCAGTGGCGAGACCTGCACGAGCGGAACCGTTGGACGCCAGCGCGGGCACCCCGGCCGCCACCTCTGCCAGTGTCGGCTCGCCATTGCCACCGACCCACAAAAACAGTGAATCCTGCATACGTAACGCGGCCGCTCGACACACCATTTCGCCGCTCCACACTTCGAATTCGTGTACACCCCAGGCGCTACTCTTATATTTAATGCGCCTACGTGATGTTACAATTCGTGGTGCCGCAACTCCCTCCATTATTTATGTTTTTTTTCACTAAGTACAAAAAAACCGAATCACTGAAATAAATTCAGATTATTATTTGACATTTGTGATCAGTATTCAGTACAAAGATGATCAGTATGACAGTTTAGTAATGTCAATAGTAGGAGTGCTCGATATGTATCGATATGTGATAAAATATAGATACATTTAATTGCTATATCGAATCAATTCGATATAATCTTTTTTTGGTTCCTAGGATGAACTACGGGGTCCCTGCTAACGGATTACTGGCGACCCCGCAGTATCTCATCCCAAAGCCAAATGGGAGGAGAAGGAGAAAGGGATGGGAAAAGGGTTAAGAGCAGGGGGCAAGCCCCCTGGGGAGAACCGGATATACACGAGATGACTCCGGAACGCGACCCACGCAAAGTGGGCCACTATGGTGGTAGTCTTCGGAGCAGGTGCGAACACCCTACCACCAGAAGGGATCTTAACCTATGGGGAGGAAAAGGAATTAGGGAAGGCAAATGGATAGGAACTAGGGGTAAACCTCTTGGGGACCGTATATACACTGGCTGACCCTGGAACGCGACCCACACAAGGTGGGCCACTATGGCAGGTTTTAGCACCAGTGGACGGTGGTCGCTATCCGGTCGGATACAAGTATCCTCCCATCAGCTAACTTATTCGATATTATCGAATCATTGAAGTCAATATATAACATCGATATATTTTATTCGACATAAGGAATATCGTACGAAATTAGAATATTTAAGAAAATTCATCATAACCGCTCTGTGCCATCTGAAAGACTATTTCCTAAGGCCGCGTAAGTATTAACCGAGCAAAGAAGCAGAATACTAGCCAAAAGAGTCAATAAAATTTTGTTTCTGTCAGGTTTAGATAACAAATATTGGGGTTAATAAAAATAAAGTTGATTGCTTTTTTAAACTTGGTGGGTTAAGTGATTTACTTACCTTACTAATTAACTTAATGGTTTTGACTGATTTATCGTTTAGCATCGATACAATATTCGATATATTTTATCGGAAAAATATCGATATTGTTTGTACATGAACATCACTAGTCAGTGCCACTGTCAGAACAACTAGAGGTGAAATGAATATATTGGTATTCGTTAAGATATTAGTAATATTTATATTCGTGTATCAGCAATCCGACGAAATGTGATATCTTTTTTTAATTTTATTGTTTGGTAATCGAAAAGCATTTTATATCTTTAATTTTCACTATAATGTACTTACAGAAAAATAATAGAGAAATGCTATCCAAACGTGAACGATAACTTTGTGAAAACCAGTACAAAAATTTTACTAAGTATATTAATGTTGTTGTTACAGCGAAACAAAGAGTACAAATATTACACTAAAATGCTGCGAAAATACACATTAAATGGCCGTAAAGAACGTGAGAAAAACCGTTTGTTGGTGAATCAGGCGAGATAACGTCAGAAAAGAGCACGAGAGGCAGAATCAAATTTATATCGCGAAAATTCAATTTTTCTAGAATATGCCATTAATTTTGAATCTGCCCAGAAAAAATTGGAGTTAAAACAGTGCAATTTATGTCATCGTTGTTGGTTTGATAATTTTAAATATTTAAAAAATATGTATGTACTAGTGTATACACGTAAGAAGGGAAGTTCTTTATGACCTTATTTTTCGAAAAAATATCTACTATATGCAACTTTACAGAAATTGGTTAAATAAAATTAAATTAGATAAAGTTTAAACAAAAGGATTTTATTATCATAGATATGAATACAATTATTTCATTTTACCTTATTGCTACTAAGATTATTACAGCATTTCATTAATTGTAATAGAAATATTATTATCATTGTTATCGTTATTATATATATTTTATTGTAATTAATGGCTTATGGTAACTGAAATATGAAATATATGGTTTACATTCCACAAAATTTAGTGACCAAGTAAAAACTTCATCAATTGTAGTGAAAACTGTAAACGACATGCTATCCCTACTCCGCTGGAAAAGTACTCTTCGTTCGAATCGACCGTAGTAGGGGCAAGAAAAAGATGGCGCATAACGGAAAAATGTGACGCGTGACCGAAAAATGTGACGGTATTTTTTTTCCGACGCTGATAAAGAAGTTTCACTTCAATAAAGAATAATGAAATACTTTGCAATACTATTTTGTATTGGTAAGTGTTAAATAACGTCACGGTGGAGAATATCACAGCAAAAAAGTATGAATGCTTTTTTATCGCAGCTGCTATTGTGATTTTTCATTTTCCTATGTGTACAGTTCTTTACAGAGATAAATTATTTCTGTTCCTTCTTCGTTGATGGAGACAAGCTCAGTATGTAGCTATTCCGAATATATATTTTTTTAATTCTATTCTATTAGAACCAAATACGTCAGCTGCGAGAGTATGTAATAGCCTCAGGAATACAAACTATAATATCTATGAAAGATACATATTTTCACGTATACTCTTGGCAGCATGGTCTCTGACGTTAGCCGTATCCATTATGCATAGATAAAAAAAATATTTGAGGTCTGTAATAATTGACCAATCATTTAAAGCCATTTGTATTTATTTATCTACGATTTGTCAATTAACTTGCGTGGTTGCCTACTGTTGGACAATGACCTAGAGCACTGCCATTTTTATCCAATGAAAATCGGGAACGTCAACAGAGAAACTTCAAAAGTTCATTTCAAGTTCAAGACTTGCGGAGAGACCGGACTGCGAACAGTCACATTTGGTTTGGATAAAATCTATTTTTCAGTCGAGATATAACCGAGGCTGAATTAAGACCATCAGTGAATAGTCGTAAAAATAATAATTGCACGTTGGTTTATCCGACGATGAAGTACTTTTTGTTATTAGGACTAGGCGTCCTTTTCCTCTCAGGTGAGTCGGCCGCTATTGTCTACGTTGCAACTTGCATTTTTTTTCTAATTTCTCGTGGTTTATTTCAATTACGTAGTTGCAATAAAATAAACGTAAATTATTATTGAGCGTATTATCATCCCTAATAATATGTGTATAGGACTCTTTTTTTAATGTAACGTTTTGAACAATTGGATGGTGCGGCGACTAGAACGTTCTCTGTGACCGGTACGCCCAATTCCGAAAATATAGAATAATGTTTATTATGTAAAACATCAATCTCAAAATATTGACATAACAGTGTAAATATATAGGGCGCGATGGAAATGTCGATTATTGGACAATTAAACCTGAACGTAATGTTTTGTTGGCAGGATGCTCGCACGCTCAAGACGAAGGTGTGGGCACTGTGGAGGAGGTGACGGTGGACGCTGACCTGGGAGCCTCTCGGGAGGGATCTCGCACGGGTAACTTGTTGTCTATAATGCTTGCAATCATACAGTTTACTGAGCCATTAATTCTCACCCATAAACTTTTACAGTGTCACAGCAATTTACAGGTCTGTTTTTTAACTACTGTGACACTTTGTGCCATATTATGCTTCTAATTATAACTCGTAACATAATATTAACTTGAATTCACAAAATGTATGTTAAAGTACCTAATTGAAATCAATCAACATGTAATCTGTAGGCTCAGTACTAAATACACGTTATCTTGTTATCATGTGGGGACACATTGCAATGTGATAATACAACACTTGGGGATTGTGATCATTAACAATCAATGTGGTGTCACATGTGGCATAGTGTGTATCACAATATGGATTTACCACATAAAGGGGTGTTATCACCGAGCTGGAGTACCACATTATAATATGTTTTAAATTCTGTAGAATAAATATAATTTTATAAAGGTCATAGAGTCCTATGGTGACCTCATCAATCTCTGTCTGGGCAGAAAGTTGGCTAAAACACCCCCAGATATTTGGAGCCAGGTTGCACTAACAAAATATTTTAACTAAATAATAATAAAGAAAATTAAATTAATAACTTTTCCTCGCGACTCTGCCTGCGTGATCTACCCTGTCTCTATACCAATTTTCAACAAAATCTGTTCAGAATTTTCAGTATGATTGATGAATATCAAGATTCCTGTTTTATCGCAAGGGAGCATTTAATCTGGATAAAAATTCTATCACCCAAGTCAGCTCATACCCTGTCTGTATACCAAATTTCATCAAAATCCGTTCAGTAGTTTCAGCATGATTGACGGACAAACATCCAAACAAACAAACAAACTTTCACATTAATTATAATATTAGTGTGATGAAAACACTTCTCATGTGAAGGTTGTGTTCTAATAACCATTAACTATTGGTGCTGGTACTTGTGTGCTGAATCCAGTCAGTGATAATATTAATATCATAAGCTCACACCTGTAACCTGAATGCATATGCATTGTTATGGTAGGCCATGTTTCATTGACATTGTTTAATCGACACAAGACATGTATCTTACTGTGGGGTCAGGACTATGTACGTGACTGTTGGGTGTATTATTTATTTATTTATTGTATCGGGACATTCAGTGGTATTTTATCATAAAAACACTTCTCACTAGTCTCTTCATAAGTTTGAGATGTTTGATGTTAAACTGAATTGTACATGTAGGTGAGATAGTATGCATTTTTTATTAACAAGTTAGAGCTATTGACTAACCATAGTAGCACAATTAGCTATTGTCTTTCACTCTTAATGGGTGTTCACAAAAATGGGTGTTTTCATTATGTTTAGGCTTTATATTTATTAATAAGTATTTGCAAATTAATTACAAACATTAGTGTTGTTACTTCTGCTTCAGTTTGTCATCTGCGGCGAGCACTCGCAATCTTTCCTTAAGCCACTGAGAATCCCGGATATGATGGTGTAGTCTTCGGTCACTTCGTGGGACTTGTTCCAATGTTGTGATACGGTCCCACCACCACCCATACCTGTATATACACAAAAAGCATAATTTTATATACTAGGTGCCACAACATGCTCATAGTATGAACCCCTGACGTCAATTACAAAAATAATTATGGCTTTTTTTATTCAAACATGGCTGAGATCCATCCCGATTAAACCAGCTGTCAAACGAAAAAAAAACGCATTCAAATAGACCCATTAGTTTAGCCTTACAATGCTAGAGACTGCTTTGCTGATGGGAGGGTGCCTAATCATTTTTGTACTCGACTGGATAGCACCAACCGTACACATTGTGCCTGTGTGGTCGAGTCGAGTTCCTGTGTCAGCCAGTGTATATCAAATAATTTCACGATGGCATAATTCTGCTGACTGTCGAGGGATGCATATTATATTTGGATGATGCGGCTCTAACATAGAGCTAGAATAATAATGTGAATGAGTAACTGATGTGCGGAGGTGAGGCATGCGGCGTGTTTCTCCCTGGGGCCGCGCGTCACCATGTCTTGTATGCGCTGTAAGGCGCGCGCTGTCAGCTGGTCCTCGGCCGCGGCCCCCGCACTCCCCGCACCGCCGCCACACTCCCCGCGCACGTAGAACTTGTCCGTCACCGTGGCCGCTATAATAATGTACAAATAATAATGCTATTTCGAACTCACAATTTTTGTTAGATACGGTTTTGGTATAAAATACATTATTTTTCATAATAAAAATAATGTATTTTCGTTTATTTACATTTACATTTTCGTAGTCCACAGCTTACGAATTGTGAACCCCCATTTTTTTGTCACGCTAACGTCGACCCCCGTCGAGGCTCCCGTGGACCTCTGGGGGTCCACCTGGACCAGTTTGGGAACAAAGGGTCTACAGCATGAATGGGCCGGCTCGACCGGATCGTTACCACTGACTCACAGAAAGCCGAACTAAAGTAGCGGCCTGCTGCTGCGTTCCTTACGGTGCGTGAGATATCCGGAGGCCCATATCCCCTCTCCTTCCCTAATTATGCCTTTCCTTTAGGATCGGCAACGCGCCCATGATTCTTCTAGTATTGTGGGCATACATGGACTGTGGAAATTACTTACCATCGTTGACCCATTTGCTCGTCCTCCAATCTATGCTATAAAACAAAACATGCTCATAGTGAATACTTTGAAAGAATCTATACTTATAAGAAATAATGAAATGTATAAAAGTTGAGAATCTAATTTCCTTTGGCTTGTAATAATCTCTCGTAATCAACCAACCGACAACCGGTGATGTAATGGTCAAAAATATGACACGTTATTCTACAAACTAAATGAGAACTCACGCATTCCGAAAGGCTTTACTAGCGAAACATATGACCGGCCGGGTTCTCTCTGTGGGGCGAAACGCAACTTGAAAGAGCGCGGGTGCAGCGGCCGGGAGGCTTCAGGGCAAGGCTGTGGGGCACTCTTCCGCTCAGTACTGCTGGTGGATGACATAGCTCTCCGCTCCACAACAATTGGTCTTTGTCGTCCGCGTCGCGGCGGGTCGGTCGGACTATTTGATCAATAACCAAGGCGATATAAACTATCCCGCCCACAAACCCGCCACTGCAACTCCTAAAGACTAGGATTGGCGCGCGCATCGATGTATATCGATAGAATCACTATTTGATCCACAAGTGTAGCTCGCGTTTTGTTAACACCGAGCGATGAACTTCGGCGAGTCGATTTAGGCACCAAGCTTATCCCGCAAAGAAATTAATCAAATAGAGAGATACTTTTAGAGATGGAAATAAACTTTTATGAGTGGTAGAGCCACGCTGTAGACAGTAATGTCTACAGCATGAATGGGCTGGCTCGATCGGGTCGTAACCACTGTCTCGCAGAAAACCGACATAAAGTAGCGGCTTGCTGCTGCGTTTCGTACGGTGAGTGAGATATCCGGAAGCCCAAATCCCTCTCCCCTTCCCAATCCCTAATTATCCCTTTCCTTTAAGGTCGGCAACGCGCTCATGATTCTTTTGGTATTGTGGGCGTACATGGGCGGTGGAGATCACTTACCATCAGGTGACCCACTTGCTCGTTTGCAGGTCTATGCTATAAAAAAAAAAAAACGTAACATAATTTGAATCGGTTTCTGTTCGCGCTTGTGGGTGACGTTAGCGATGTGTTGCAGATGCGGAGGCTGTGGCGCGCGAGGAGGAGGCCATCTCCCCGGACGAGCTGAGTGTGGCCCAACTGCGGGAGATCCGCGAACGCGCCAAGAACTACACCTTCCAGACAGAAGTCAACCGCATGATGAAACTCATCATCAACTCTCTCTACAGGAATAAGGAGGTTAGTTTTTAGTTCATATAACTACATAATTATACTACCAGTTGCTTCAATTGTATGTGTTCATGTTCCTAATGGTAAGTATATTTTGTTGTTGATAGATTTTCCTCCGAGAGTTAATATCGAACGGTTCCGACGCGCTGGACAAGATCCGGTTGTTATCCCTCACGGACCACAACGTGCTCGACTCCAATCCGGACCTGAGCATCCGCATCAAAGCGGATCCCGACAAGAGGCAGCTGCACATCATCGACTCGGGCGTCGGCATGACCAGCGCCGAGCTCGTCAACAACCTCGGCACCATCGCCAAATCGGGCACCGCAGATTTCCTCTCCAAAATGCAGGACGTCGAAAAAAGCGGCGCTCAGGAGATGAACGACATGATCGGGCAGTTCGGTGTCGGATTCTACTCTGCGTTCCTGGTGGCGGAGCGCGTGACCGTCGTGTCCAAACACAACGACGACGTGCAGCACGTGTGGGAGTCGGACGCCAACGCGTTCAGCGTGGCGGCCGACCCGCGCGGGGACACGCTGCGCCGCGGCACGCACATCACGCTGCACCTCAAGGAGGAGGCCGCCGACTACCTGCAGCCCGACACCATCCGCGCGCTCGTCAAGAAGTACTCGCAGTTCATCAACTTCCCCATCTACCTGTGGGCCTCGCGCACCGAGACCGTCGAGGAGCCCGCCGACGATGCCGCCGCCGACGCAGACACGGACGAGGACGCGCAGGTCAGTATAGTGCCATAGTGACCCACACACCTTACGTGGATCGCGTTCCAGGATCAGTTAGTGTATATCCGGTTCTCTCGAGGGGCTTGCGACATGACTTGATGGTTGGTAGGGGTGGGTATAAGGGTACATCCTTGTATCTCGGTGCCTGCATCGGTCATCCGCCTCTCTTATCACTGGCCCCTCGATTTACTTCTTCCCTTTTGAAGTGTGAAGTCGCTTACAATCAGGTGTAGTGCAGTAATTTAGCCATACTCGAATAAAAAAAGAAAAATGGTTAACAATGTTGACACAGGTGGAGGATGCGGAGGAGAAACCGGAGACCAAAAAGACTGAGAAGACAGTGTGGGACTGGGAGCTGATGAACGACAACAAGCCGATTTGGACGCGCAAACCCTCTGAGGTCGCCGAGGACGAGTACACGCAGTTCTACAAGACACTTACCAAGGACTCTTCACCGCCGCTCGCCAAGTCAGTACTGGAACATCTATGGAACCATAATTTAAAATTAGAATAGAAACAACAACACATCATATCAAAAAAATTGTTTTGCGAAAATAATCACAATCAATACATAAACAATGAAACTATAAATATAGCGCCGCCACTGTCAGAGTCCAATAGTCAGCAAACATCAATTCACTTATACAAAATGTACTCTTTACATCGATGATGAACCAATCACGTGAAGCGTGTGCACTACACCCTGTGGTAATTACTCCAGACGTTATGTGTGCAAGTAGTGTAGTGTAGTGTCGTGATCTGATCACCTGGTTACAGAGCTCACTTCGTGGCGGAGGGCGAGGTGACATTCCGCGCGTTGCTGTTCGTGCCGCGAGTCCAGCCCGGCGACAGCTTCAACCGATACGGAACCAAGACTGATCACATCAAACTGTACGTGCGACGCGTCTTCATCACCGACGAGTTCAACGAACTCATGCCAAACTACCTCGCCTTCATACAGGTACTTCATACTACCCCCACTAACCCGATATATACCGGCGTTCAATTACACGTTTCAATTACAATTACATTATCTGCATTCTACAGGGCATCGTGGACAGTGATGATCTTCCACTGAACGTGAGTCGTGAAACGCTCCAGCAACACAAACTCATCAAGATCATCAAGAAGAAGCTCGTGCGGAAGGCACTCGACATGCTCAAGAAGATACCGGACGACGAGTACGAACACTTCTGGAAAGAATACTCTACCAAGTTAGTACTTATTACATCATTGAGTTTAAATAAACATTACAACTGTGAAATATAGCCAACAACAACACACATAGTCCTGACCCGCACCAGGTTGACCTGTATCGTAGGTACCAGAAACGACGAGGGACTCACGGTCCCACAACACCCAGTGTTAGTGTAAATAATTATTTATGGATCATTCAAACATGTACACCACGGCACACACTAACTGTATTAACATTAAGGCCTTCCACACTTATTTTTCTCACACTAATGGGATTTTTAACACGCGCGAGACAGAAAATTAACTAGATTTGGCCATACAATACCATCTCGAAAATAACATAATCGATCTTTTGCTTGAAAATGCGGCGAACTAGGGATATTATGTTATGTGATTGAATGTAAAGATGTTTCATTTTAGGCGAGATCACGTACACTATGCCGAAAAAAACAATGGAGCCGGTCCCAAGAAAAATACAGTTGAACTAATTTGATAGCGAATTAAAATTATCATTAAGTACAATTTTAAACATATCTATTTTTAATATTAATGGCAGCCATTACTGTTGAATATTGATGGCAGTGATGCAATCTTGCAGAAAAAAAAACACTAAATTTGGTCTCAAAAGTCCCTAGATTTCGGGATATTTTAAACTAAAAAAATCACTAGAAATCACTAAATAGTTTAAAAGGAAATTACACGATAGGTATTACAAAACAATGTAATTGCGAAAATAATTAACAAAAATAATATCGAATAGCTAAAACAAAAAAAAACAACATCCAATACTTGTTCTGGTAATTGATGTTTTTTTTAGCTATATCTGTATATAGAAGGCTGAGATGGATCAGTTTCATTAGATTTATTTGATTTTTAAAGAATATTTCGTTTTTCTTAATTATCTTCAACTTTAACTTCAAAAATTTTCCAGAATCGCTAAATATTACTAGAAATCACCAAATATTGTTTTAATGTTTTTTTTTTCAAAAAATCACTGTCGTTGCCCAAAAAGTCACTAAAGCTAGTGATAAAATCGCTAAACTGGCAACGCTGGTTGATGGGCCTATCGCGCCAAAATTGCGTGGACGCAGTGTTCTGAAATACACTTCATTTTACACTTTCAACTTGATTTTTATTTATTATGTGAATAAATACTTAATTACAATAACGATTACCAGTAAACCATCAAAAGTTTTAGGTACCAATATTAAGACAACTTACGGGTGTAGTCCGCCATATTTTATGCCGTCGTGTTACGATCCTTGTTCGAATTACATTGATTGTACATAAAGCAATATAACAGAAAGAAAATTGTAAAAAAGAGTTCTACAAATTTGGCTATATTTTTATGCTATCTACAATGACCTGGCCCAGGCTACATTCATTTCTGAAACACCTCTTTTGAAACCAAACAAATGAGGCAAGGCTCATAAAGGCACAACAGTGAACCAAAGTTCATACTTGAGTAGGCAATGCCATATATTTATTTCTTTATCGACATGAAATCAGATAACTCCCTAACACATCAACAACCAATTTAAATACACGTCAATAACCGCTACCTGCTTGCTATCACCACCCTTAGTGTTTAACTCGCGTTAGTTCTTACAAGTTCGTCCGTTTCCGGGGGGATGATAAAAAATCTTCGGCCTCCAGTAAACCGACTGATTTTTGGCCGAAGCCACTTTTTTCGGCCGAAGGTGGCCGAAGCCAATGGTTTGATGGGAGAATATTTATTTTAGAGGTGTGACTAATATATTCGTATTAGGTATATGTAACAGGTACAAGACAGAAGTTTAATATTAGGTAATATAAATTTTGTCGTAATAGGTTATTCATTAATAATCAAATAATAGTGAGCGACGTGACGGCGACCGATCGCCGAATGACCGGTGGGCGGTGACGCTATTCTTCCTTTGCCAGTGACTTGCCATCTCACTTGCACTCGTCGCGAGAGAATGCAACGCCGACAATTGCAATGTATCCTCGCGACTTGGTACTTGCGCGCGGAGGCGTTCGGTGAAGTTATTGCATATGTTGCAATACATGTCGCTTTTTGTATCGGAGTTTCGTGAATAATCAGAATGGGATCAAGCAATGTATATAAATAGATTATTAAAAATTATACAATGTTATGGGTTAGTAATTACGCTTCTTATTACCTATTATTATTCGAAATATTCGTTTAGTCGTGTTTATATTAAGAAATGTAAATATTTAATTATTATAATATTAATTTAAATGTAAATAAGAATAAGTGGAAGAACTGATTTCCTTAAATATATATAGTAAAAAGTTAAGTCCTACGTACACATAGAATAAGAAATTATTTTTATTTAAACATACCTAAATAATAGGTATACTTATATTAAAAATAATACAAAAAATAAATAAATAAAAACAAAAAAAAAAGTGTGCGTTCGGGACGCTCGACAGAAGTGATAACTTAAACTAATGTGGGTTAAAGTGAGAGCGGAAGGAGCCTGCCTACTGCTAACGTATGCGTGAGGGAAAGGGAAGCCAGACAGAGTGGCGCCTTAAGGGGTTAGGGGTAGTCAGAGACACGAAAAAGTGAGAATTTTCAGTAATTTGTTTTTGCTATTAAATCATGTTATTTTACAAAAGTAATAATATGGCATTATTACACAATGTTTTGACTTGAAGTCACGAAAATTTGAAAAAAATATATATATAATTTCCAAAGTTCAAGCTGTTTGTGTTGACCCAGTTCCAAAAAAAGGTCCTTGCGGTGACCATCATAAGTCCTTGGAGATTCATCTAAAATCAATTGGATAGGAAAAAATTGTTTTATTAATAGATAATCCTGGGCCTGATCGAAGCTTGTACTCTAAAAAAAAAAATAACGAAATGGCGGCCTCGAGAATTTTTTTTCTAGATTTTCGGGAACAAATCGACGGTTAATTGGTCTTAAAAAATAGAAATTTTTGAGAAAAATAAATATCCTTCGATCAGGCCCGAGTTTATTATGTATTCTATAAGCTGTATAAATTTCATTAAAATGTACTGAGCGGGTTTCGAGTTACAGTGGTCACCATTTCAAAAAACATAGTTTTGAGAAAAACGCATTTAAAGTTTCACACTAGATTTACGTACGTTACGTGTACTAGCTGTTAGAAATTCAATGTTTCCATCACATTTTTTACATTTCACAAGAGCAGAAATGGCAGTGGATACCGTAATAAAATTAATTATTCGAAATTCAGTAGTGCAAATTTCGGGTACATCGTTTTCAGTATTTTATTTCAGTTTTTTAGACGATGTACTCTGAACACTTTCATCACATTCCGCCGAGCGCTCTTTGTTATTTGTCGAATAACTCGAAAAGTAATTATCGGATCAACTTCAAATTTCCAGAGAATATTTTTAAGATATCACATTTAACGAAAAAGCAAAAATAAAAAAAAATATTTTTTGAAAATCCTGACTACCCCTAACCCCTTAACGCGTTACGTTACGAAGTCCGGTCAAAATCGTGTCAAAGACGTATCAAAGTCGTGTCGAAGTCGTGTCGCAGTCGTGTCAAAGTCGTCGAAGTCCGGTCAATGTCCGGTCAAAGTCATGACAAAGTCGTGTCATAGTCGTGTCAGAGTCGTGTCAAAGGCGTGTCAAAGTCGTGTCAAAGTCCTGTCAAAGTCGTGTTAAAGTCCGGTCCAAGCCGACTGGTCACTGTGTGACTCCACCTGGTACTTAGAAATTTTCAATGTTCCAGGGAGGTCGGCTAACGCTGGCTGGTCAATGGACCGCTCGCGTTACGGAACGTTTCGGTTCACCCTCCCATAAGAAGTTATCACTTCAAAAACATTAAAAACAAAAAGAACATAAAAATAATCTACATTTATACTGGAAATACAACTTATAAATCATTGTAAATGAAATATCGTGATTTACTTTGTAAATACGCCGTAAACTATTTCGTTGACAGTCCTAAGCCTGTTAAAGTATGAAGGCAAACTAAATCACTGTATAGGTATACCTACTTATATCAATAACGTGAGCGATTTCTCAACTATTACACATAATATTTTAACCAATAACGGTTATATTGCGCGTCTTTTATGAACGAATAATATGATAAGTTCTCAGTTCTCACTATTATTTGACTATTACCCAGTAACAGGATAGATAACATAATATTGGCTAAGCGTTATATTCGGTAATAAGAATACGAATAAACGATCCTAATATAACACCTCTAATTTATTTTATTTTAATTAGGAAATTAAGTTCGATTTGAAATTATTTCTTTGTTATCGCTCCAAAAGCGTAACAAGTGTCAACCTATTAATATCCACATGCCAAACTCGTTATTTGAGAGTTCATTTAGAGTTGATAAATGAAAAGAATAGTTAATTTATAACCAATAAGGCTCATAACTGTTTGTAAATTCAACAATTGATGACCATCACACATCAAATTAAAAAGTTTTGTAAATGTAAGAAGGTTATTTTTATGTTGTTATGGTAATGTGAGAGCAAGTAACACTGCAGAGTCCAACAATCATGTCGCAACGTGTGTGTAAGTGTGTGTATGCACCAGGTGGCAGGTACCTGTATATATATAGTGTATGTACTGTGTTGCAGCGTGAAGCTCGGCGTGATGGAGGACCCGAGCAACAGGTCTCGACTCGCGAAGTTGTTGCGCTTCCACTCCTCACATTCCGACAAGATGACCTTCCTGAGTGACTACGTCAAACGAATGAAACCAAACCAACACCATCTCTACTATATCGCAGGCGCCAGCCGACCTGAGGTACTTTCACTTTTTTATATATAGAATGGGCTGACAAACGAGCAGGCGGCTCCCTTAATGGTAATAAACCTCCACCGTCCAAGAACGGAAGTGGTAAAAACGAGGTTGAACTGGCCTATTCATACTGTACACAAAACGGTATATACTTCTGACCGAAATGACGAGTTAGACGTTGCAGAAGATCGCGCACATATGAATTTCGGTGTCGCTGGTAGATGACCATGGGTTTACCACTTGGAAAAGTTACGTGTATACGAACTCGTATTAGGCGTCTCGGTACTGGACGAGGCTCGTGAGTTTTTTTAATCCTAGCATGGCACAAAGACCACACAGCACCTGCTTTAAGTACAGTGCAGTCCATAAGACATTGCGTACATCGACGGTCGGGAGAATAATTTCCGTTACTGGATATACACTGGCTGAACCGGAACTGAGTTTTTTATTATGTGGACAGTGGTTTCAATTCAGTTGAATACAAAACTTATGAGAATCCTCCCAGTTTCGTCTCATTCCTAACTCCTCGACATACATGTAGGTTCATATTATTATAGAAAAAAAATTGTTTCCTCGACTTATGATTTCGTGATGTATATGTATACAGGTAGAGAAGTCACCCTTCGCGGAGCGTCTGGTGAAGCGTGGGTACGAAGTGTTGTACCTCACCGAGGCAGTCGACGAGTATTGTCTCTCATCGCTGCCTGAGTACGAGGGGTTCAAGTTCCAGAACATCGCCAAGGAAATATTCGACCTCGAAGAAAGTAAGTATCGATGTGGCTGGCAAAAAACGGTTCAATACTAGAAGATGTATACCTATATGCATTATGTTATAACTATCAGGTGAGACGCAGAAGGAGCGTCATGAAGCTCAGCGCAAACAGTTCGAGCCGCTGACACGTTGGCTCGGAGACAAGTTGAGTGCGTGGATCACTCGCGCGACAGTGTCGCGTCGCCTGTCGCGGTCTCCCGCCGCGCTGGCCGCCACCGCGTTCGGCTGGACCGGCAACATGGAGCGGCTCGCGCTCTCCAACGCGCACCAGAAGGCGGACGACCCGCAGCGCCGCCACCACCTCACGCAGAAGAAGATGCTCGAGATCAACCCGCGGCACCCCATCATCGTCGAGCTGCTGCGCCGCGTGCAGGAGGACCCCGACAGCGCCGACGCAGCCACCGTAGCCGACACGCTCTACCGCACCGCCGCGATCAGGTAACCATACTACACACACTATAGAGAGAGGAAAAAAGCAAATCGAGGGGCCTGCAACAGGATAGGTGGATGACCGATGCAGGCACAGTAAAGTAAGGATGTACCCCTATACCCGCCCCAATCAACCATCAAATCACGTCGCATGCCCCTCGGGAGAACCGGATATTCACTAGCTGTTCCTGGAACTTGATCCACACAAGGCGTGTGGATTACTATGGCAGGTTTTAACACCATGTGTACAGTGGTCGTTATCCGGGCGGATATGAATATCCTACCACCAGTATATGCATATAGCATCTGTACCTATTATGTCAACTTAACAGAACTTTTCAAGGTAGGATAGACAAATAGATAAACAGTATAAGGTTAGTAATAGTGTTGTAGTAGTGAGTGTAAACATAAGAGCAAGCTGCAAGTTGTTTTATGTCCGTCAGGTCCGGGTACATCCTGCAGGAGGGTCAAGCGGTAGAGTTCGCCGACACCGTGGAGAACATGCTGCAGCGGACACTAGGCTTGCCGCCCGACGCCGCGCCCGAGGACGAGCCCGAAGACGACGCGCCCGACGCAGACGCCGAAGCCGACGCTGACGCCGAATCGGAAACACTGGCCGAAGATCATGACGAACTTTAAATAATGTGTCGGCCGCAATGGGTGTACTCTACTCTAATTTTATTCCAGTATGATTCGTGAAAATGCAGTGTGACTTGTGAGAACCATAAGTATTTTTTTTATATTCAGTATGCGTGATATTAATGCGAACTGTGGAACTGTAAATAAATTTTATTTATTAGTAATTTTTTATTTTAATTTCTTTTCCTGAACTATTTTGCCTTTACATAATTAAATTTAATGTAAATCAACATTAAAGGTCCCCTGTGTAGTGCATCGGTGTTTACTGTATAGATATTTCAATTCATTTGAAAGAAAGAAACGTTTATTTGGTGCAAAACAGAGTGGAAGGCGGTTTTCAAAAATAAGTGTACCTTGTCCGAAATGAACGTTATTAAATATTACATTTTAAATGATTTCTTGATCCAGATAAAAATCTATCGTATCTAACACAATAGATTTTAAAATAACGTTAAAATGCTTGCATATAAATTTACTAGCTTTTGCTCGCAACCCTGTCCGCGTGAATGTAATTTTGTAATAATATATAAAAGCTTTCATTCAAACTTTCATCCCCTATTTTGGCCCTTTAGGGGTTGAAATTTAAAGAAAAAAATTCCCTATGTTTAACCCTGGGTCATCAACTATATTTGTGCCAAAATACATTAAAATCGGTTCAGCTGTTTAGATTTTTCATACTAACTTTTAAACCCTTCAGGGGTTGATTTTTGAAAAACATAGTAGCATATGTCCTATTCTGATGTATAAGCTATATTATTGTAAAGTTTCATTAAAATCCATTCAGTAGTTTTTACGTGAAAGAGTAACAAACATACATCCATCTATCCATACTTTAGACCGATGATTTTCCAATTTGAAACATAAATAAATTATAGTAGAATGAAACCCATTGTAAAAGGAAGAGAATACAACAAAATTGATAGGAAAAATAAATTACCGGCGATCTGAGGTCGGGAAGTGGGAAGGGGGGGGCTTTTAAGGGTAAAAAACGGTTTATCTCGATTTCCGGAAAAACTACAAGTCCTATGGAAAAAAGTTAAATCGCAAAGTTGTAGGTAATAAAAAGATCTACAACTTTTGTATACACACTTTCTTCACATAACCCCAAAATATATGTGAAAAATTCAAATAACCAAGATTTTTGTTTTTATTTTT
The DNA here is from genome assembly GCA_949126905.1 of Amorpha juglandis. Classification (NCBI taxonomy): domain Eukaryota; kingdom Metazoa; phylum Arthropoda; class Insecta; order Lepidoptera; family Sphingidae; genus Amorpha; species Amorpha juglandis. The sequence continues at coordinate 24,391,461 of OX421365.1, forward strand.
ATCTATTATAATAAATCATTTTTTTTCACGAAATTTGGTGAAAACTTACCTTTTTGTATCCCAAATACACTGTAATTTTTGAAGTGATAACTTCTTATGGGAGGGTGAACCCAAACGTTCCGTAACGCGAGCGGTCCATCGACCAGCCAGCGTTAGCTGACCTCCCTGGAACATCGATAATTTCGAAGTCCCAGGTGGCGTCACACAGTGACCAGTCAGCTTGGACCGGCTATGACCGGGGTTTAACCGGACTTTGACAGGTCTTTGACCGGTATTTGACCGGACTTCGACCGGTATTGGACCGGACTTTGATAGCGCTTTGACCGGATTATGACAAACTTCGACAGGACTTTAACCGGACTTCGACCGGACTTTGACCGGGCTTTGACCGCATTTTGACAAGACTATGACTGGACTTTAACCGGATTTTGGCAGGACTTTGAACGGTATTTGACCGGACTTCGACCGGATTTTGAACGGACTTTAACCGGACTTTGATAGGGCTTTGACCGGATTTTGACAGGTTTTGTCACCGGATTTCGACTGGACTTTAATCGGACTTTGATAGAACTTTGACCGGGCTTTGACCGGATTTTGACAAGACTGACATTGCTTTGACTGGACTTTAACTGGATTTTGGCAGGACTTAGACCGGTATTTGACCGGACTTTGATCGGATTTCGACTGGACTTTAACCAGACTTTGATAGGACTTGACCGGATTTTGACAAGACTGACATTTCTTTGACTGGACTTTAACCGGATTTTGGCAGGACTTTGACTCGTATTTGACCGGACTTTGACTGGACTTTGACCGGATTTTGACAGGACTTTGACTGGTATTTGACCGGACTTTGACTGGACTTTGACCGGATTTTGACAGGTTTTTGATCGGTATATGACCGGATTTCGACTGGACTATATCCGGACTTCGACCGGACTTTGATAGGGCTTTGACTGGATTTTGACAAGACTGACATTACTTTGACTGGACTTTAACCGGATTTTGGCAGGAATTTGACCGGTACTTGACCGGACTTTGATCGGATTTCGACTGGACTTTAACCGGACTTCGACCGGACTTTGACCGGATTTTGACAAGATTGACATTACTTTGACTGGACTTTAACCGGATTTTGGCAGGACTTTGACCGGTATTTGACCGGACTTTGACAGGGCTTTGACTGGACTTTGACCGGATTTTGACAGGACTTTGACTGGTATTTGACCGGACTTTGACTGGACTTTGATCGGATTTTGACAGGACTTTGACTGGTATTTGACCGGACTTTGACTGGACTTTGACCGGATTTTGACAGGTTTTGACCGGTATTTGACCGGATTTCGTCTGGACCTTAACCGGACTTTGATAGGACTTGGACCGGGCTTTGACCGGATTTTGACAAGACTGACATTACTTTGACTGGACTTTAACCGGATTTTGGCAGGACTTTGATCGGTATTTGACCGGACTTTGACCGGATTTCGACTGGACTTTAACCGGACTTCGACCGGACTTTGACCGGATTTTGACAAGACTGACATTACTTTGACTGGACTTTAACCGGATTTTGGCAGGACTTTGACCGGTATTTGACCGGACTTTGACAGGGCTTTGACTGGACTTTGACCGGATTTTGACAGGACTTTGACCGGACTTTGACTGGACTTTGACCGGATTTTGACAGGACTTTGACTGGTATTTGACCGGACTTTGACTGGACTTTGACCGGATTTTGACAGGACTTTGACCGGCATTTGACCGGACTTTGACCGGACTTTAACCGGACTTCGACCGGACTTTGATAGGGCTTTGACCGGGCTTTGACCATATTTTGACAAACTTTGACAGGACCTTGACTGTACTTTGACAGGACTTTGACTGCACTTTGACCGGGCTTCGACCGGACTTTGACCGGATTTTGACCGGACTTTGACAGGACTTCGACCGGACTTCGTAACGTAACGCGTTACGGCGTCCCTCTGGCTTCCCTTTCTCTCACGCATACGGCAGCAGTAGGCAGGCTCCTCCGCTCTCACTTTAACCCACATTAGTTTAAGTTATCACTTCTGTCGAGCGTCCCGAGACGCACACTTTTTTTTTTTGATTTAAAATATTTATTTTTGCACCTTATTTTGACTTAATATCGAAAAAGCAGCCTAATTTTCAAACGAAAATTCTCACGTCAAAATATGAGCTTTTTTAAAAAAGTCTGTTGGTTTCTTGTTCATTGAATTCTCTACTTTCTGATGGTGTAAAAAAATATATACATTACTATGGTAAATGTGCTCAGAAAATGCAAAGAAACGAACTACTAAATAACAGGTAGTAAGGCCCAGACCCACCTAGCCCCTTCCCCACTTCTTTATGATGGGCTAAAATTTTCCGTAGATCACTCAGGTATATAAGTTATATTAAAATAACAATAAAGAGGCATCTACGCATATAATTTAAAGAAGATTCTACAACTTTCTCAAAATATTGTAGATATGGATTATTAAATATTAACTTATAACTTTACGTTTTCTGAGCACATTTACCATAGTAATGTATATATTTTTTACACCATCAGAAAGTAGAGAATTCAATGAACAAGAAGCCAACAGACTTTTTTAAAAAAGCTCATATTTTGACGTGAGAATTTTCGTTTGAAAATTAGGCTGCTTTTTCGATATTAAGTCAAAATAAGGTGCAAAAATAAATATTTAGAATCAAAAAAAATAGTGTATTTGGGATACAAAAAGGTAAGTTTTCACCAAATTTCGTGAAAAAAAATGATTTATTATAATAGATAAAAATAAAAACAAAAAACTTGGTTATTTGAATTTTTCACATATATTTTGAGGTTATGTGAAGAAAGTGTGTATACAAAAGTTGTAGATCTTTTTATTACCTACAACTTTGCGATTTAACTTTTTTCCATAGGACTTGTAGTTTTTCCGGAAATCGAGATAAACCATTTTTCACCCTTAAAAGCCCCCCCCTTCCCACTTCCCGACCTCAGATCGCCGGTAATTTATTTTTCCTATCAATTTTGTTGTATTCTCTTCCTTTTACAATGGGTTTGATTCTACTATAAATTTGTTTCTATTTTTACCATTTTCAACCGGATAATCACCGGTCTACTTACAAACTTTCACGTTTATAATCAGAGGCGTCTCTAGCCCATGTAGCGCCCGTGTGCAATCATTACTCTAGCGCCCTCTAGTAAGTGATCTTTTAAACAGAACATATAACACGGGCGCAGGTGCATTTGAAAATGCCCGGGGGGCGGCGCCCCCTAGAACGCTGCGCCCGGCGCCCGGCCCCGTGTGCACCGCACACCCTGCACACCCAGTAAAGACGCCTCCCTCTGTTTATAATATTAGTAGGATTTTACGAGATATTACCACTTTTATAAGTGATACAGTAAAAAAAATGTAAAATGTCGCAAAACTGACGTGACGTTCTTTTACCATTCTTCTTTAACCATTTTAACTGGATTTCATACAAAGTAAAAAAGGTAAAACAACATTATATTTATTTGTATAAAATAATTACAAAATATAATTTCATCGGCTCAGCCGCACGTCGTGGTCGCGAGGATTGCGAATTGTGATACTGTTCAATTAATACTTTCTAATTGTTATAAGTTTGTATATTCACTATATTGCGTTAATGATGCGATGCTGCGCCACCCAGCAAAGACAACGAACTATCTGTTAAGTAACGTCACTCATTCAACAGAGTATAATGATGCGGTCACGAACACTGAGCGGTCACACGGGCAGTAAGGGTCTGTCTGAGCGGTTGGAGTGTCTTGCGGCGACCTTGGCGCGGTTGTACAGCAGCACGCCCAGCGCCGCCAGCGCCATGCCCGCCAGGTTGAGCGGCGGCGCAGGGTTCTGCAGCACCACCAGCGAGGCCGCCACCACCGCCGCACGCTTGGCAGCCGACGCCACCGCGTACGCGAGCGGCGACACGCGCGACAACACACTGAACGCGGCCACCGCCTGCAGCCACGCCAGCACGCCGTCCGCCGCCAGCAGCGGCCCGGCTCGATCCCACGCCACCTGCGCTTGCGCCGAGAGCAACGCGCGACCGTCCCGCCACAACCACACCGGAGCCACCAGCGCCAGCGCCAGCTGTGCGAGTGTCGCCAGCAGACGCAGGTGGTGCACGCCCGTGTCGCGGAGCGCTCGCTTCGAGTACAGGTGTTGCAGCGCGAGCAACGCGGCGGCCGCGAGTGCCGCGCCCAGCCCGAGCGCGTCGAACTGCAGCTCGGTGGCGGAGGCGACGCCCACGCCCGCCGCGATCACCACCAGCGCGACCTGCACGCCGAGCCCCTGCCGCTCGCCGAACAGCACCCGCGCCAGACCCGCCGTCCACAGCGGGGTCGTCGCCTTCACTGCACAGTCAACCAACATCATGAACAAACAATGGACACTGGACAGCCATATACATACAACATTTACAAGTGCTTGTGTATGTTCCCAGAAATTAAATTACTATGACCATTGTTAAGTTTGTGGACAATGTATTGATTAAATCTATTATATAAAAATAAGTCGGGTTTTCCTTCCTGACGATATAACTCCAGAACGCACGAACCGATTTCCACGGTTTTGCATTCGTTGGAAAGGTCTCGGGCTCCGTGAGGTTTATAGCAACGAAAATCTAGGAAAAATTTCAATAGAAAAGCGGGAAAATAGGGAAAATCATTTTTTAAATACAGCGCCATCTCTGATACATAGCATGTACTACAAACCAATATTTTAAGTAGATGGCGTCGGTGCGTGACACATTGCTGACAGATGGCGCCACTGTTAGGCTACTTTTATCCCGGAAAATACAGATCACGCGGGCGGAGCCGCGCGGGACAGCTAGTGAATTATAAATTATTCAAAAACGGAGGCTCTCCAAGTCAGTTTTATTGCATAAAATAATGGAAGCAAAATGAAAAAGCGTTTCATGAAGGAGGCTAGGCTTAGTCCTTAAAATCCTATAACAGTTTAAAAAACATGTGTGCGTGTACTAGTGTTGTGTACACTAGTACCTACAGTGTATATCCGGCCCTCCCCAGGGGGCTTGCCCCCTGATCCTAACCCTTTTCCCATTCCTTTTTCCTCCCCCTTGGCCCTTTAGCAGGCCGGCATGATGTTGCCGACCTATGATGGACACATTGCTTATCGTTGGTCGACACTATTCTTGGATTGCGCTAGACTTACCATCAGGTGTAGCGTAGTCACCTTGCCGAGCAAGGTTATAAAAAAAAAACATTAAAATATATTTTTTTCTTCAAATTTATTACAATTGCAACCAACACTCCGGTTGTGTTACCCCTCCACCTCATATGTGTTGCACTGCTGTATGCTTGTCATTCATTTTAGTTTGTTCGTTTCAGTGTGTCTTGCATGTGTCATTGCAAAGTATGAAAATGATGTAAAATGTCTGCATTGTGAGTGCGGCAAGCATGCTTAGCATGTTTCAAGCCACAAGGCTGAATATAAACCAGTATTGTAAGGCCACTATTAACCTCTTAACATTATTATATTTAAAATTTTGCCTAACATTTTAGTTACCAGACATTTCCAAAAACAGTGACCTTATGGGAAAAACTCCTAGGAAGGGTAACAGTGGCCTTTCCTTTTGTTTAGGTTATTAGAGGCTAAACTAAATAGAATTTTAAATAAAGCATGACCAAAACCAGTCTGTGATAATTTTTCTAAAATGCATTATGCACATTAATGATGTAACACAATGAGTATCACTGCAGTACCAGTTTATATATTTACTATTATCAATTAATTAATTGTATTTTAATTACTATAATTTATCAACATTAGTACCTAGTTTTAAGAATATGCATTATGAACCAAATATTAATCACAATACAAACATACCACTTGTGTTTCTTACACAGTTCTATATTATATGATGTCTGACTGCTGGACTCAGGCCTCCCTTCCTAATGAGAGGGGTCACGCCGTAATTCACCACAAGCCTGACGCAATTGTCATCACTTACAAAATTATCTATTAGCATATTTCCTTTCTAGGTTTTCCTGCACTGTTAAAGCAACTGATAATTAACTTTGCCAACTCATAGGTATGTGTGTGTGTCCTGAGGTCTGAATTCTATCCTGGATGTCTTTCTCAATAATATACTTAATTCACTATCCTATAAGCATCACCAACAAGTTGCAAAGTCATCAAAATAGAACTGAGTGGTCCATATGAAGTTATGGGTTGACTAAATAAGTAATTTGGTACTCAAACAGACATGTGAAGTCTAACCTGTGTGTGCATAAGATACGGGCACTTTCCATATGGAGATCTGTGAGCACAGTGTGGTGAGCACTTTGGCGAGGGCGAGCGGCAGCAGCACGCGCCAGTAGTAGGGAGTCGGGAACCGTGCAGGTCGCACGCCACAGGCGGCCAGCGCCGGCACACTCAGCACCACCACCGCCGCCAGCTGCACCGCCGCTACAGTCATCGGGTACGGGAACTCCGTAAGCGCCACCTTGCCTACAACGTTGCTTGCCGAACTGAGCGCGTACCACACCGCGCACAACGCCGCCACCGTCAACGTCTCGCGCCGAGACCCGCTCGCGCTCATGCTGCTGGCTTTCTACACACTACAGTGCTCTCGGCTGAATACGGCTCACTGTTAACTGCTGTCACAAGCGCTTCCTTTTTAAAATTTCGCATAGCCAATTTGGTACTGCCATATCACTAGTCTACTGACGAAACTCCGTATCCGTGGCGATGACATATATATTTTTGGCTATGTATTCGCGAAGACACGTCTATTATTCCATATTACCTTGCTATGCTTGAAAATTGTGTAGTATTTATATAACTAATGACAACATTCCACGTAATCCCTTACAGTAAACTATTCATAGATAGTCATTTGGAAATTAATAATATTCTTAATCCGATTTATAATTTCTTGCTTTTACAACTATATTACTTATTACTATTACTTTGCCGTCTGAGAAAAATCTCAATTCACAGACCTGTTAAGAACGGTAAGTATGATTAGATTCATTTAATTAAAATCGCCTTTCGCCAGTGTATAAAATCGTACTGCAATAATTGTTATTCGCAAAGTTCAAAATTACATTCAAAAGCACATTGTAAAATGACATTTATTTACAGTATTGCCTCATTCTGATCTACTTCACTTTTTACCCTAAGCTCCATCAACGTTTACCCTAAATTTGCAGTCATTGAAAAAATAACCTATATATTAAGGTTTTAAAATTACATAAAAAACGTATTGCACGGTTTTATGCTCACCATTAGGCAAACTAGACCAGTGCCGAACCGTTTATACAAAAATAAATTATAGTAGGATGAAACCCATTGGAAAAGGAAGAGAATACAACAAAAATTATAGGAAAAATAAATTACGGGCGATCTGAGGTCGGGAAGTGGGAAGGGGGGGGGGGGGGCTTTTAAGGATAAAAAACGGTTTATCTCGATTTCCGGAAAAACTATAAGTCCAATTTATAACCATTTTTAATCAAAATTTATGTGAAAAATTCAAATAACCAAGTTTTTTGTTTTTTATTTTTATCTTTTACAAAAAATATTTTTTTTCGCGAAATTTGGTGAAAACTTACCTTTTTATAATATCCCAAACACACTGTAATTTTCTGGATTTAAAATATTTATTTTTGCACCTTATTTTGACTTAATATCGAAAAACCAGCCTAATTTTCAAAAGAAAATCCTCACATCAAAATATCAGCTTTTTTAAAAAAGTCGGTGAGTTTCTTGTTCGTTGAAATCTCTACTTTCTGATGGTATAAAAAAATATATACATTACTATGGTAAATGTGCTCAGAAAATGCAAAGAAACGAACTACTAAATAAAAGGTAGTAAGGCCCAGACCCTCCTAGCCCCTTCCCAACTTCTTTATGATGGGCTAAAATTTTCCGTAGATCACTCAGGTATATAAGTTATATTATAATAAATATTAACTTAACTTTAACCTATATATTAACATTAGGGTGATTATTTTTTAAATAGTAACTCTAAACAAGCGGTCTCAATTACCCAAAAACATGCAAATTCTGTGCAAAGTTTTAAATCCGTATCGTACAAGTACATTATTGTTATCATATTGGTCGATAGTACCACCCAGGTGTATAAATGTGTGAAGATGTTATGCTTCGCCACAAAAAATTGTAATAAGATTCATGTCATCGTCACAATACTAGCTTTTTCTGGTTGTAGTTGAATAGGCTTTTAAAATTCGAAATTTTGTCACCATTACACCAAACGTATTTTCTACCACAACCCCTGCTCTTGACAATTTCTGGTTAAACATACGAACTAAAGTGCCCACGTCGTGGTTATCAGGAAATTATTTCAGCATATGTTCTGATAGGCTAAAAGATCTGCCAAGAAAACGTAGGATACATCAACATGTGAACCGTTTTTCTTTCTTAAATTTTCTTCCACAAGACAGTTCGTAAACCCTCCACCGTCACTGATTATGCCTTCACATTCAATATCAACAAAAGTAAATTTCTATTGGATGTCGACCACTGCTAGCAGTACTATGCTGAATGTTCATTTGTAATTATAATACTAATATCCAGAGTTAATTGGACATTCTAAAATAATATATGTAATAGTATATGCTTGCCATCTATGGATCCCACAGCTCGAGAAAATTTAGATAAAACCCCTTTTCGATTTCTAACCATTAATTTGGTCACCACGGAATCTGAAAAAAAAAAACAGAATTTCATGTATTATTAGCAAGGATAAGCAGCAAATGCCGATCATTTTAAAGAAGAAATTGAGCGTCTCGGAGAAGGTGATCGAAATAGAAGGCAAGGAAGACAAATTGAGTATGGTAACAATCAAAATCTAAATACTGAAAGCAATGCCATACAAACAATACGGCGGTGCCAGAATCCTCCCGAACTTCTTGTTGCGGGAAAAGTTATCAAAGAAGCTCTGGGATACTTTCAAGACAACTTTAAGAAAGACCGAAAAGTTAGAAATAATTTTTATGTTAAATAAACTAAAAAACACGCTTTTATAGTAAAGCTAACTAAAAATATATAATAGTTTTAAAAAACTGAAAAACACGCTTTTATAGAAAATCTAAACAGAAAATAAATTTTAATAAATTTCAAGAAAAAGAATGTATTTTAGTGTTAAAAAAAGGTGCGTGGTGTCAATGGCTATAAATATCTTATTGACAGATATGAGTAGAAGGATTATCATTTATATAATATTTTAAAAAGCACTCCACTTTTTTTTACAATAAAATACATTTTCTTCTTCAAATTTATTAAAATTCGTTTTTTATTTTTTTAGTTAGATTTTCTATAAAAGCGTGTTTTTTAAACTATTCTTCATTTTTAATTTTTTTGAAAAAATATAAATATATTGTAGTCGGTTGAAGTTTTTCACAAATTACAAAAAAAGCGGGTTAACAAAATGGTAAACCATACTGCGATCTAACTCTACCGAGTGTAGAGCGCCATCGATTGACGTATATGTTGTCTACAGCATGAATGGGCTGGCTTGACCGGGTCGTTACCACTGTCTCACAGAAAACCGACGTAAAGTAGCGGCTTGCTGCTGCGTTTCGTACGGTGAGTGAGATATCCGGATGCCCAAATCCCCTCCCCTTCCCAATCCCTAATTATCCCTTCCCTTTAGGTCGGCAACGCGCCCATGATTCTTCTGGTGGTGGGCGTACATGGGCGGTGGAGATCACTTACCATCAGGTGACCCACTTGCTCGTTTGCCGGCCTATGCTATGAACAAAAAAAAACATCACAATTATTTATATGTAATTAATCACAATTTACAATACTTTTTTTAATATTGCATTTTCATCGGTCCTTGATAAGTATGCGAAATTTCGATTTAATCCGACGTTTTCCAGGAGGGTAAAATCACGTTCAAAGATTCCGTTACATACAAACATACGTCTGAAACTAATAAAAGCGTGTTAATTAAAATATTCGCTTTGTTCGAATCTTGCGTAGCTACTTTGTACGTTGTCTCTCTTTTCTACGTGGGTGATGCCATTTAATGGAAGTCATAAGAAGTCCTTTATTTTAGAGGTAATAAAATGTATTGTTTATGCACTACAACCGGAATCGCTTTTAGTTTTTAACATCAAACTTCAAACATAATTAGTTGACCTAAAATTGTGCAATAATAAATTTCGCATTTGACTTGATATTTGTAAGTCACGAATAATTTAAGTAATATTAGAATTCGTCGAAAAAAATAGCAAAATAGCGATGAATTCATCGCTATTTTGCTACTTTGCTATTTTTTTTATTTTACAGCCATATTATTTTAAAACACTATTATTATCTCAGACACTCCTGGTCATACGACCGAGTATTTTTAGAATTTCTTTGTTTTATGGCCGATAGCCTTCAATATAATATATGGGGCATCGTAATCTTAGATACTAGATCTAAAACTATAATTTAAAAAAGCCGGTTTATAGTTTTTAAAACACCACTCCTCGCTATTATTATTATCGCTGCAGTATTTCAATTAATACTATTTACTCCAGTTTATTATATAGGAACCCACCCAATGAACATATTACATAATACAGAAATGGGTGCGCGGTTGTGGTAAAAGTTGGGATTGTTTTGGAAATCACTTTTGCCGGAACTTTTAAATTTTTCATCTTGTAACTCTATTAGGCCCAGACTTTGTTTTAAATTGACAGATGCAGTGTATAAACTTATACTAGTGTTGTAGAAACGATTAATGAGTTTGTAACAGATGCTTTTTTGTATTGAACCTGTACAAGATCCTCCTTCAAATGAAGCCAGACGTGTTTATTGTTGAAGGGAAGCATATGACACGCACTTTCGCACACTTTCACGCACGCAATAGGCGTTCTAGGAATGTTTAAAGAGTAGCGCGACATAAAATTTGAAGTAGTACGTATAAAAAAATCGAGTTACTCTTACATTATTTCGTCATGTACGAAACAAATGTACTGCCTCTTATATGTCCTACTCAACAGTCAACACTACTGTGTGACAGCTCACAACATCTACAATTTAATTAGTCTGTGTGTCTGTCTACTGACTTATCCTCGTTCTCAATAAGATGAATATGAAAACAAAAGTTTAGTTAGAATATTTTCAAATTGAATATTTTATTATTTTAAATAGTTCGGGAGGAGATAAGATAAGATAATTTGACGTGGCGTTAAAGTGTCGATAGAATCGTTTCAATGTACAGTGTAAAACGACACATTGATAAATGATTTTACACTAAAAGTGATCACGGATACTGTTTGTGTGTTCCTATTACAAAAGTGTCGTTTTGGGATCGTCGGGAGGAGCCCCAGTCATAACAGAAAAGCGAGGCTCTGCCTCGGCACCGGTTCGTCTTTGCGAAACATCTAAAGAGGGCTGCTCCACCCATCATCATAATTGCTTACACGGGTACTTTACAATTGAAATACCATTATAATTAATCGCAAACAGTGGCAGAAGGCTGGGTGTAGAGTGTAGACCATAGAGGAAACTTTGCACAACACTTGATGCATGCAACAGATTTTTGTGTAAGTGTAGCTGCTGCTGCTCATGTAGTGGACAGTGAGGTCACGAATGACAGTGACGGCGGCCTCCGCTGATCGCTCTCTCGTGCTCTCACAGCATGTTAATGGGTTTAACCATCATGCAGGTTTGGTAATCAGTTTCATCACAATATTAATAACAACTACCTAATTATTGATTTTATGTTAATTCATATTATTCATGTGTTTTGTTTTCCTAATAAATCACAAGGATAAAGTGTTGTTTGCGGAATTTGTTACCTTTATCATATTAAAAACAGTTTCCTGGTGGATCAAATGTATTGTAATCAGTGGAGGAGATAGAAGCGGAGTGGCACAGTAGAGTATTCACTGAAGCTAAGCAAAGAGATGTGGGATAGCTATATCCTATACACTTATATATCAAATATTTGTGGTTTATCTCATTTCCACCCATCTCTCTCCTTAGGTGGATACCCACCTTTACTGTCAATTAACAATATAGACTGTTCTAGAAAGGTTTGTGAATTTGACCACATGTAATATTTTTTACTTAGTTGTCAATAGTAAGCAAATTCGATGTTGTACAGTTTATGTAGATTTAGTAGTATATTGGCAGCTAACCTGTTGTCAACTGAATAAAATAAAAGTAAAGGATATATGTGATTTTTAGATTAGTCTGATTATACTTCAGACTTGTTCAATAAGCTTAGCTAAAGTCCATTCACTTTGTGTAATTTAATTAATTGGTGATAATACTTTAATATAATTAAATTTGAAATTTAGGAAGTAAAAAATAACATAATTATGATTCTGTACTGTGGTGTCTTATATTTTATTTGATAAAAGTAACATTTCCTTGATTATGATGAATCATGGGCTTAGTATGATTTTAATCCTGTCTATCTTGGCTACATTAGAATATGCACAAAATAACTTAGCTGACCTTAAGATAATCACTTCATTGGTATTCTATTCCTCATGTCATCTTTAGTCTCTGAAATTAGACAAAATTATATTGTGCATATTGTACTCATCTAGTCAACAAATGATTATTTATTACAAAAAATTACGTAAAATATGGTCAATAAATAAATAATAGTAATAAGCCTTATTTCAGAAGTTTAACACATCAGTTTTACATTTAAAATGTAGATACCACAATAACTATATACTTTTAAACTGTGTTGACACTCGATGAAGCCTTTTAATTGTATACTTATGCCCATTTCTATATGATTCTGACCACATAGAATCATGGGCATACATGCCTAAATGAGAGCAGATTTGTCATGTCTTGGCTAAGTTTGTAAAGTTATTTTGATGAACATATTCTGTACCCAGGCACATTTCACACGTAAAAATAGGAGATAATAATATCATAATATCAATATCAGAAAAATTAATTACTTAAATTTTAATGGCAACAATGGGGTGCAATTGTGATAATATTTTGAGATAAAACACATAACATATTTACCTTTTTGGAGCCAAGAACAGTTGTGGTGTTGGTTCACTGAATTAAATAAGTTATGCTTTATCAACAAATGAATACTGACAAAAGGAATTTTTTGGTTACTTAACATAAAAACATTAATTATAACCGGAAACTCAGCACTTTAATTTATCCATATTCACACACAGCAATTCCTGTTTATAACACTGCAATAAATCACAATAGAAGCCTATAGTGGTATTTAATGAGGTAACAAGTGCCACGGTGGTGTGTAAGGAATGCAATGAATTCACTTGGGTTATGAACAATAACCATATAATAATTTACAACACAATGATTAGGTAGCTCATAACAAATTCAACGCGGAAGCGAGCGAGCCGTGGCCACATGCGCATCCACCCCAGAAGAGAGTTAAGTTGGCACTAGGGATGCGCAGGGTATGGGAAGAAACCACTGGCGAAGGTGCGGGTGCAGCAATTTTTGAAGTGATAACTTCTTATGGGAGGGTGAACCGAAACGTTCCGTAACGCGAGCGGTCCATCGACCAGCCAGCGTTAGCCGACCTCCCTGGAACTACGATAATTTCGAAGTCCCAGGTGGCGTCACACAGTGACCAGTCAGCTTGGACCGGACTTTGACTGGACTTCAACCGGACTTCAACCAACCGGACTTTGACCGGACTTCAACCGGACTTTGACCGGTATTTGACCGGACTTCGACTGGACTTTAACCGGACTTTGATAGGAGTTTGACCGGATTTTGACAAGACTGACAGGACTTTGACTGGACTTTAACCGGATTTTGGCAGGACTTTGACCGGTATTTGACCGGACTTTGACAGGACTTTCACCGGGCTTTGACCGGATTTTGACAGGGCTTTGACTGGACTTTGACCGGATTATGACAGGACTTAAGACTTTGACTGGACTTTAACCGGATTTTGGCAGGACGTTGACCGGTATTTGACAGGACTTTGACCGGATTTTGACAGGACTTTGACCGGTATTTGACCGGACTTCGACCGGATTTTGACCGGACTTTAACCGGACTTCGACAGGACTTTGACAGCACTTTGATAGGGCTTTGACCGTAATTTGACAGGACTTTGACCGGACTTCGACTGGACTTTAACCGGACTTCGACCGGACTTTGATAGGACTTTGACCGGATTTTGACAAGACTGACAGGACTGACTGGACTTTAACCGGATTTTGGCAGGACTTTGACCGGTATTTGACCGGACTTTGACAGGACTTCGACCGGGCTTTGACCGGATTTTGACAGGGCTTTGACTGGACTTTGACCGGATTATGACAGGACTTTGACCGGTATTTGACCGGACTTCGACCGGTCTTTGACCGGTATTTGACCGGACTTCGACCGGACTTTGACCGGATTTTAACCGGACTTTAACCGGACTTCGACCGGACTTTGATAGGGCATTGACCGGATTTTGACAGGACTTTGACTGGACTTTGACCGGATTTTGACCGGACTTCGACCGGAATTTGACCTGACCATGACAGGACTTTAACAGTACTTTGACAGGACTTTGACCGGAATTTGACCTGACCATGACAGGACTTTAACAGTACTTTGACAGGACTTTGACCGGATTTTTACAGGACTTTGACTGGACTTTGACCGGATTTTGACCGGATTTTGACAGGACTGCGTCCGGACTTTGACCGGAATTTGACCTGACCATGACAGGACTTTGACAAGACTTTAGCAGGACTTTGACCGGACTTCGTAACGTAACGCGTTACGGTGCCACTCTGGCTTCCCCTTCTCTCACGCATACGGCAGCAGTAGGCAGGCTCCTCCGCTCTCACTTTAACCCACATTAGTTTAAGTTATCACTTCTGTCGAGCGTCCCGAGACGCACACTTTTTTTTTTTAATTGTATTTGTTTACTTTGCTCGGCCTATGTAAGCTAGCCTATTTTAGCCGAATAATGTCTGGAATTATGTCTGGAAAAATCATAATTTTATTTTTGTTGTGTTTTATGTATTAACAAAGTGTGCGCGTTTATATGATAATGCAGAGATCAATTGAGTGTAGTTATAATGATTGTAGATTGTTGTTTACTGTATAAATTAATATCCTATTTTTTTATGTATGACTATTGACATAATAATTAAAGAAGTATGATGATTGATATTTTATTTATCTAGGAATAATTAAAGATAGTGTAAATGAATTCTTATAAGGTAGGCACCGCTTATTTGCCTATATGATAATGCTCGCTACTGTATTACCAATAAAGGAATAGATTAATTCTCTAGTATTTCTTAAATTTCATTCAAGACTTTATTTAACTTAGTTCTTTATTTTGTTTAACTTTATTTGAACACCAGATGAATGTAATCATAATATTATTTTGCATTGAACAGCAGGTGAGCGCGTGAGAGAGTCGACGGTCGAGAAATTGTCGTGGAGTGAGAGTGGAAGTGGGGGTGGTGGGGGTGGTGGCGGTGCGGTGATGCCGCGATGGCGTCGCGGCGCGTGACGCGCAAGTGGGAAGTGTTCGCTGGTCGCAACCGGTTCTGGTGTGACGGGCGGCTGATGACGGCCCCGCACCCGGGCGTGTTCGCGCTCACGCTGGCGCTCATCTGCGGCACGTGTGCGCTGCACTTCGCGTTCGACTGTCCGTTCCTGGCGGCGCGCGTGTCGCCCGCCGTGCCGGCGGTGGGCGCGGCGTTGTTCGCGTTCACGCTGGCGGCGCTGCTGCGCACGGCGCTGTCGGACCCGGGCATCATCCCGCGCGCCGCGCCGGCGGAGGCGGCCGCGCTCGAGGCGGAGGCGGAGGGCGCCGCCGGCCGGCCGCCGCCGCGCGCTCGCGAGGTGCTCGTGCGCGGACGACCTGTCAAGCTCAAGTATTGCTTCACGTGCAAGATGTTCCGACCGCCGCGCGCCAGCCACTGCTCGTTGTGTGACAACTGCGTGGACCGGTTCGACCATCACTGTCCGTGGGTGGGCAATTGCGTCGGCAAGCGCAATTATCGTTCGTTCTACACGTTTGTGGTGTCGCTGTCGTTCCTGGCGGTGTTCGTGTTCGCGTGCGCGGTGACGCACCTGGTGCTGGCGGCTCGCGGCGCAGGTCTCGCGGCCGCGCTGCGCTCGTCTCCTGCTTCGGCGCTGGTCGCCGCCGTGTGCTTCCTGTCGGTGTGGTCAGTGCTGGGGCTGGCCGGCTTTCACACCTATCTCGCCTCCACAGACCAGACCACCAACGAGGATGTAAGCACTTAATAGTCGTTAAGTTTCTTAATTAATTATTTAGGGTGACTTGCACGATGATCCTAGTATTTCACCACCATACATGTTTATAAATGTCACATTTTCATACGATTTGACGTTTTTTAACATTTATATTGGTTAAATACGATTTAAGGATCGTTGTGCAAGTCGCCCTGAGACTTGAACCCAGTTTAACATCATTATGTGACATTGCAGATAAAAGGTTCGTTTTCGACGCGACGAGGCGTTGCCAATCCCAACCCGTACTCGCGCGGCAATGCGTGCGCTAATTGTTGGCATGTGTTGTGCGGTCCGCTAGCACCTAGCCTCATCGACAGGTGAGTGCTTCGGCTGAATCTATCAAAACAATTGTTTGAACACTTTTAAACATTTAACTTACTCATATTTTATATTTTTCTATAGAGACTAAAACGTATCTATGTTTGTTTGTTGTAAGTTTTAAACGTACGTTGTATGGGATTTTCGTTTCAGACGCGGTGTCTTTACCATCGATGTGAAAGATGAGCTTCCTGCGAGTTTCGTTCGAGCGATGAACGCGTCCGGTCAGCTGAGTTCAGTGTCGGGTGCCGTCGCACCGGTGTCGCTGCAGCCGGCGGCGCTGCAGAACGTGTCGCTCACCGACGGCAGCTACACCAACCTCTACGACGGACCGGGCTCGCCCGCTCGACACGCGTACATGAACCGCACGCTCGATCTCGACCCCGTGCCACTGCAAGGTGAGCCGTCACCTTCCACGCTACACTAACGACACTAGCGACACTCGCCACGTATGCGACGGGCGCGGCAATATTTAATGTACGGTGTGATATATGTTGCAGAGGTGTGCATCGGTGGCGGAACGTCGAGCGGTGGTGGTGGTGGTGGTGGTGGCAGCAGCGCAGGGCTGAGCGCGTCTCGCCTGCGGCTACTGCACGACACCACCATGATCGACGCCGCGCTCGACCTAGATGATCCCGAACCGCCACCCCACTTGAGTGCGCCTCACGTGCCTCACGCGCCTCACGCGCCTCATGCGCCTCACCTGCCTCACCCGCCCCGCGCACCTCCACCTACACCCGCAATCGCGCTCGCTGCGCTCTGACATCACGCCGGTCCGCGCGGTCGCGCCGCTCGCCCGCGCGGTCGCACCGCTCGTTCGCGCGGTCGCACCGCTCGTTCGCGCGGTCGCACCGCTCGCTCCGCCCGTCGCCGTTCACGACCGCGCGTGAAGTTACGCCGCGGGCCGTGGTACCGTTCAACAAAATGTGTAAATAACTATAGACATAAATAAATTAGGTCATATTGTGGAGTAATTCGTTGTTTCATTAAAATCACACTCTGATGACCGACGCGGACAATCCATTTATCTATACTATAATGAAACTGAAGAAGTCCTTTGTCTGTACATAATTATTTTTTTATTTTAATGGGATATGTTATAATGTCGATATAAGACGAATAATTAATAAAAAAAACAAGTGCGCGTCTCGGGACGCTCAACAGAAGTGATAACTTAAACTAATCTGGGTTAAAGTGAGAGCGGAGGAGCCTGCCTACTGCTGCCGTATGCGTAGGAGAAAGGGAAGCCAGAGTGGCGCCGTAACGCGTTACGTCACGACGTCCGGTCAAAGTCATATCAAAGCCCTGTCAAATTTCTGTCAAAGTCCGGTCGAAGTCCGGCGAAATACCAGTCAAAATCCTGTCAAAATCCGGTCAAAGTCCAGACAAAGCCCTGTCAAAATCCGGTCAAAGCCCGGTCAAATACCGGTCAAAGTCCTGCCAACATCCGGTCAAAGTCCGGTTAAAGCCCAGTTGAAGTCCGGTCAAAGTCCTGTCAAAATCCGGTCAAAGTCCTGTCAAAGTTTATCAAAATCCGGTCAAAGCCCTATCAAAGTCCGCTAAAATCCGGTCAAAATCCGGTCGAAGTCCGGTCAAATACCGGTCAAAGTCTTGTCAAATACCGGTCAAAGTCCTGTCAAAGTCCGGTTAAAGTCCGGTCAAAGTCCCGTCAAAGTCCGTCTAATACCGGTCGAAGTCCGGCCAAAGACCTATCAAAGTCCGGTCAAACCCCGGTCATAGCCCGGTCAAAGTCCGGTTAAAGTCCGGTTGAAGTCCGGTCAAAGTCCGGTTGAAGTCCGGCCAAATACCGGTCCTGTCAAAATCCGGTCAAAGTCCAGTCAAAGCCCTGTCAAAATCCGGTCAAAGCCTGGTCAAATACCGGTCAAAGCCCTGCCAAAATCCAGTTAAAGCCTAGTCGAAGTCCTGTCAGTTTTGTCAAATACCGGTCAAAGTCCTGTCAAAGTTTATCAAAATCCGGTCAAAGCCCTATCAAAGTCCGGTTAAAGTCCGGTCTAAATCCGGTCGAAGTGCGGTCAAATACCGGTCAAAGTCCTGTCAAAATCCGGTCAAAGTCCTGTCACAGTCCGGTCAAATACCGGTCAAAATCCTGCCAAAATCCAGTTAAAGTTCAGTCAAAGTTTTGTCGAAATCCGGTCAAAGCCCGGTCAAACCCCGGTCAAAGTCCGGTCGAAGTCCGGTTAAAGCCCGGTTAAAGTCCTGTCGAAGTTTGTCATAATCCGGTCAAAGCCCTGTCAAAGTCCGGTTAAAGTATGGTCGAAGTCCGGTCTAAGTCCGGATAAAGACCTGTCAAAGTCCGGTCAAACCCCGGTCATAGCCCGGTCAAAGCCCGGTTGAAGTCCGGTCAAAGTCCGGTTAAAGTCCGGTCAAAGTCCGGTCCAAACTGACTGGTCACTGTGTGACGCCGGACGCTGGGGCTTCGAAATAATCGATGTTCCAGGGAGGTCGGTTAACGCTGGCTGGTCGATGGACCGCTCGCGTTACGGAACGTTTCGGTTCACCCTCCCATAAGAAGTTATCACTTCAAAAACGAATACAGTCCTGTGAAAGTCCGGTCAAAGTCCAGTCCAATCCGACTGGTCACTGTGTGACGCCACCTGAGACTTCAAAATTATCGAAGTTCCAGGGAAGTCGGCTAGCGCTGGCTGGTCAACTGGCCCGCGTGACGTCTCACGGAACGTTCTCGAATATTCTGGAACCTTCCGCTCACCGCCGCTCGCGTTACGGAACGTTTCGGTTCACCCTCCCATAAGAAGTTATCACTTCAAAAACCTATTTTCTGGTAATGTATCACGTCTAAAATACTCAATTTATTCAAAAGAATCGACAATAAAACTATATAGAGTTTCTTGAGGTATTATCAAGTCTTAGTTTCATTAAAATAGTTAGTTTCATCCTAGTTTATGTTGTCACAAGACACATGATTTAATTTATTTTTCTTTCCTTAATCTTAAATTTGTGAATAATGCATATTCTCATAAGTATGTCTTTTTAACTTTTCATGTCTTAGGTTAATGTTCAAATAAATTATTTCTTTCTTTCTCTAAAATTGGTTCTTTCTATAAAAAATAATGTATATAAATAACTATATGTAATAAATATTAGGTCCTTACATATGAAATTGGCGTTTTGTATGGGAGGAACAAAAAGTCGAATATTTTTTAATATAATGTTAGGTGTTAATTTTTATTAATTTATGCGATCGGTGTTTATAAAATTGTTGTCGGGTAGATCCGCCTAAAATAATGTATAAAAGAGTGGCGCATGACTTGACAGGCACAGTTCGCATTCAGTCGTCGCGTAGTACGGACCGTAGTGTTAGTTATTATCGTAGTCGAGCCTTTTGCTTTGCTGACCGTTACAGTAGTAGTAATTCTGTCGTAGTTAATCATACTAAGCGTGCATACAAGTAAAGCTTTTATTGCGGCCACATGTTGTGTTGGGAATACCTTGGAATTACTGGGTTAACTGTGGATTGAAGCTGGGATGAGCGTTTGTCTTGGAGTGCATCGGACACGCTATCCCAGTGTGCTCGGAAACTTAATCTGTTAAGTTGTCCTGGAGCAGGGCTGCCGGAAAGTCACGCGGGTGGCGATTCGTGCAGCGTGGGACATGTCTGACGGCAGACATGTGGAGTGAAGCTGGGATAAGCGTTTGTCTTGGAGTGCATCGGACACGCTATCCCAGTGTGCTCGGAAACTTAATCTGTTAAGTTGTCCTGGAGCAGGGCTGCCGGAAAGTCACGCGGGTGGCGATTCGTGCAGCGTTGTAGACATCTAATGTCTGTCGGCAGCCATTGTCCGTACTGGTTTAATGCATGCTTTTATGTGAACCGATACACACACGCAAAGCCATGCCTCACGTAAGTCCTCGTAGGTCTCTGACGAGTCGTGAGGGGCGATCTTCCGACAAGTCCCGCCCCGCGTGGTTGGTTCATGTATTTGGATGTTTTACACCTATTGTGCATAGGAAATAATGGGTTTGTTCTCTGTGAATAGAATAAATTAGTTTGAAATTGATCATTTTATTTGTGTCCTATTATTTTTATTATTCATCTCGGCATTAAATTGTTAACAATAATATATTTAATTAATCAAAGTATGAACCATTATTTTCTATGCATTTTTGCCATCTCATAGGTAGTTCATTGATCCCTTTACTAAAAAAACCAGTCGGACGGGAATCAATAAAATCTTTGAAGGCGATTTGGACTGCCCCATCGGAGTTGAATTTTTTCCTTTGCAAGAAGTTATCCAAATTTCGAAAAAAATGGTAATCTGTTGGAGCAAGGTCCGGAGAGTACGGAGGATGTCTTAGACTTTCCAATTGAAGCTCTTCTAATTTAGTAGCCGTCTGTTGCGCAGTGTGTGGTCTAGCGTTGTCGTGAAGCAGCAGTGGCGTGGAGCGATTGACCAGCCTAGGTTGTTTAGCCGCTAGCTTTTCCATCATGGTTTGCAATTGCTGACAATAGACATCAGCCGTAATAGTCTGGCCAGATTTGAGAAAACTGTAATGAACAATACCGGCACTAGTCCACCAAACGCTTACAAGTAACTTTTTTGGGGTTAATATTCGCTTGGGGCAGGATTTGGCTGGCTGGCCAGGATCCAACCATTGCGCTGAGCGCTTCCGATTATCGTAAAGAACCTATTTTTCATCACAGGTAATGATTCGGTTTAAAATACCTTCATTATTGTGCCGGTTTAGTAATGTAACGCAGCAGTCGACGCGCGTTTGCCGGTTTGCTTCAGTCAATTCGTGAGGTACCCACCTTTCAAGCTTTTTAATCTTCCCAATTTGCTTCAAGTGAATTAAAACAGTTTTATCACTAACATCGCAGCCTGCAGCTAACTCGGACGTGGTTTGCGATGGATCCGCTTCCACAATAGCCTTCAACTCTTCATTATCAACTTGAGTCTCAGGCCGTCCACGGGGCTTGTTCTGCAGGTCGAAATTTCCAGAACGAAAACGTTGGAACCAAAAACGAACTGTTTTATTTTGCAACACGACCGCCATACACATCATTCACCCTTCGAGTTGTTTCCGCAGCACTAGTGCCACGGCGGAACTCGTACTCGTAAATAATGCGATATTTTAAGTTTTCCATTTTGTAAAATGAGTGACGCAAACAGAAAAAAACAGAAGAAAAAAAACAAATGAATGACGATCATCGAAGCACAAATACATGAGTCTATAGCTGTACAAATTTGAATTTGGAATTCCTTACCAAAGAGGAGAAATTTGTGATTAAAGTGGCCAGTACGAAAAACGCCAATTTCATATGTAAGGACCTAATATATGTAAATAACGGGAACACTACAATAATACGACAAACTTTATTCCGACAGTCACAAATACGAATTTCAAAATACCGATTTTCATAATTCCGAATGGTTCAAAATTCCTAATATAACATTTATCAATCATCCTATTTTAATAATTCCTAAACTTCAATATTCCTAACGTTTATAATTATTATATATTATATGGGAACACCCAAATACTCCGAAATATTTTATTCCGAATTTCGATGTTCCGATGTTCAAAAGTCCGAATTTCATAATACCTAAAAATTATAATGTCTATTATTCAAATTTACGAAAATTATTTTACCGAAAGTTGTAAATACGATCTGTTTGTTTTCCGATTTTTATATGTTCGAAGAGTCAAATGCTCGACGGATTCTCGGTCCGAAAAACGACATTCCGATTTTCAATATTCCGGATAAATTGCTAAAATCAGGATTTTGATTCAGTTATAATCATTACATACATTTGGGTTAGGTTAGGTTAGAACTGTGACCATTAAAGCGCGAAGGCGAGCGAGCGCAGCGAGCGTGCCGCGGCAGCGGCCGCCGAGCGCCAGATCCTCTCTATTGTTGGTGAATCATTTGGGTTAGGTTAGAATTGTGACTAGCGAAAAAATATTTTTTTGGTAAGAAAATATTTTTAAAACGCATTTGAAATTAGTTTCTCCTCATACTATTACACTTCTCTTTGACAAGCAATTATGTGTTGATTTGTCTTTCTATTCACTTTTACAAGGCGTTTTTATTTCGGACTTTTAATTAATAGGTATTTTAATAATCGGAATTCGTATTTTTGATGTTTCGAATTATCATTAATTCGGACTTTTTGTTATTCGATCTATTGAAACTCGGTATTTTGAGAATCGTAATTATATACGTTAGGAATATTGAAATTTTGGAATTATAAAAATAGGATAAATGATACATCGGAGTTGTTATATTCGGAATTTTGAACCATTCGGAATTATGAAAATCGGTATTTTGAAATTCGTATTTGTGACTGTCGGAATAAAGTTTGTCGTATTATTGTAGTGTACCCATATTATATTAATTAATAATTATTATTATATTATATTATATTTAACAACGTAGACGTTTTAAATTAAATTAAACGTAACTTATAGATTTTGAATAGATGTGCGTAACTGAATATTATAATAACTGAATCAAAGTCCTAATTTTAGCAGATTATTCGGACTTTTGAAAATCTGAACATCGAAATTCGGAATAAAATATTTCGGAGTTTTAGGTGTTAAATAACATCGCATTTTTCGCGAAAAATCAGGCAAAATAGTTTTTATCAATGTAATCGATAGATGGCGTTGGCGATGGAAAATAGTTACATACACGCATTGTACAAATGATGTCATGTTCTGAATCGCGTAAAATTAGTCACGATACAGGAAGGCAAATTGTCCAACTTTGTATCCGGTTAATGTGGTTCATATTTTGCAAGCCGCCGCTGACGGACTTCCGAGTGGTCACGCAAATGGCGAATCACCATCAACCCATCCAAAAGCGCCGCGATCTTTTTCGATAGGAACGCTAGTCGGTTTATCATTCAGTCTCGAATCATCGATATATAAAAAAGGAGGATAGAACGCTACTAATATCGTCAGTGATGCAGGTTTATGATATATGTGTGCGAAAGTTGAGGGATACCAGATAAATGAAAATTTTCCCCAGTTTTAACCAACTCCTAAGAGGAGGTATTATATTCGGCCCGTATTTATTGGAATAAAGTATGTAGATAGTAATTAAGTACTTAGTTCAAACAATTAATTGTTTCGTGTAATAAAAAATTAAAAAATAAGTTAAAAGCCTTTAAAATTATTTAATTTTCTATACACATGCCTCTTACTTTGCACGGACCGTTCAATACTTTCTAATTTAGAAATGTGGTGGAAACGAATGCTCAAATATTTTGTAAGATACATTTAATTAAATTGATCTTATGTTCGGCGCCTGCCAGAGTGTGTTCTAGTTCCAAATTAAAAAAAATATTATTATTCGCTATAAAAGAATCCAATATTTTTTATATTATATACGTATGTTGTTTTTCATTAGAAATGATAATGTTTTCTTTTATGAGCCTCCTGGCTGCCATCTCGCAAATGCGACATACTTTGTATAAATCTTCAGCCGGGAAATGTAGGCCCCCTTTAGATTAGACAGAGACACAGCACGCATTGTGAGAAGGTTTCTCTCTCTTAGGTCCTAACCGCCGGTGGCTTGGGTCATAGGCCTCGTCATTGGAGGGTTATGATATTTATTTTTAAATGTTTTGTTTTTTTTTTAAAAATGTAAAAAATCCTTTTGAAGAAATTATTATTATTATTTTTAATTATTATTTTCAATTATTATTATTTTTTATTATTATTTATAATAATTATTATTTTTAAATAAAGAGTACTGTACAAAACATAGTTCAAAACGCACTGATAAATAAAAAAGTCGGGGCTTGTGCCGCTGCCGCGCAACACAAATTTTACAGAATCCAAAAATACCTTTAGACATTAATGTTATTATTTACTTCTCACAGAGTTTCTAAAGATAAATTTTATGTTTTGGTAATCTTGATAATATGAAGCCGGTTAAGCTTCAAAAAAGAAGGTTCTCAATTCGGTGAATTTATTTTTTTATTTATTTGTTTGTTCGAGGAGTTTAATATCTTTACTCCATATATCAATATATAATGATATGATAACGGATTATCAGATTTTAACAAAATATATATGCAGTACCATAGCTAGGAAGGGAGAGGGGGGCACTCTACCCCGGTTGTCACCGGTTTTGGGAACTCGACCTGATATAACCCGAAATAATATTCAAAAATTGGGAAATCCTCTCCTCTATTCTCCTTTTTTGAAATCGGTTAAAATACATTAAATCATTTTAAAGCTTTCATTCTTAGGGTGACAGCCAAATCAAATCCACCCCGGGTGCCACCCGTGCTAGCTACGCCACTGTATATAGGAGACCGCTTAGTACTTAAACTTTATCGAACATCAACATATTTCAACAAAGCGGTCCATATTTGATGGGAAAATATATGTTCGTACATTAAAAAATAAAATATACGCTTAATTGACAACCTCCTCCTGGTTTAAAGTCGGTTAGTAATTTTTGAACTAATGTTCTTAATTACAACGGAATACTCACACTTTGGGGAAAATACCTCATTTATTTTCTGGCAACACATGCACGTGAAGTTGACGTTTATGTTCCGAATATTACGTAAATAATTTTACCAAAAACATTATAAAAGTGATTATATATTCATATGTTACCTGTGCTAAGTAATTCCTTGATATTTCTTTTTCGATGTCGAATTGTTTTTACAATGTCTTATGACACATGTCGGCATTATTATATTTTTTTAAATCCAAGTTGGAGTGAACGTTACACAAGGCGGTCGTGTCGCGTAATGGCGGAAACTGGCACACTATGATGAGAGTGTGTGCGTGAGACCCGTATACGTACAGCATTCTGGCACACTATGGGTCACTTCACTTTCGATGTATGGGACGTGGTGTCCCCCTTTTTTTATAAGTCGATGTCTCGAATGTCAATATGTTCGACATGTGCATTCCCTGGAATAAAACAGTAAA